>JAQNBH010000005.1:41293441-42583441 GCA_028752905.1 Cladorhizidae sp. MBARI D1340-BT2 | reverse complement strand
AAAAAACGTCTGTTGACTTTGAATGCCCATAACTTTTTTTAATAATTGGTTTGTGTAGATAATGTTATGCTCAAATTGTTGCTTGTTCTATGTGCTTTCCAATGATATATAAAATATCTCTAGAGGCATGTTTTGTCAGAAGATGCATGCAGAAATGCATGCATCTTCAGAAACAGGGACCCTCCTTCTCTTGGCAGACCCACACTACTCATTTTTAAAAATCAAAAGCTGTAAATTGGTTTGTGGCTTGTCAAAGCTAACAGCTGTGATATGAGTCGTTATACATTGCAATAACTAAAGTGGTTGTTGAATGGCAACGTGCCATATTTGATTACGCGCTAAAAATAAAATTTTAGCACGTAATCAAATACGGCACGTTGCCATTCAACAACCACTTTAGTTATTGCAATGTATAACGACTCATATCACAGCTGTTAGCTTTGACAAGCCACAAACCAATTTACAGCTTTTGATTTTTAAAAATGAGTAGTGGGGGTCTGCCAAGAGAAGGAGGGTCCCTGTTTCTGAAGATGCATGCATTTCTGCATGCATCTTCTGACAAAACATGCCTCTAGAGATATTTTATATATCATTGGAAAGCACATAGAACAAGCAACAATTTGAGCATAACATTATCTACACAAACCAATTATAAAAAAAGTTATGGGCATTCAAAGTCAACAGACGTTTTTTACCAGTTTTGGGTGAACTACCCCCTATATATAATAAAATGACATGCTTGATTATTAAAAACAAGTACTCCAGCAAAAAATCAACTCCTGCAAATGATTCTCTGCCTATTTCATAGTAAAAGGTAAATGAAGAGGCGGTTGTTTATAAAAGAAGCTACAACGCATAAATGTGACCAAATAACGGGATTAAGCACGCACGCACGCTGAATGTAAGCCCGCATTATTTAAGACAGGTGTCCCGTTCCTATTTTTTACGGGTGAACGTGCGATGAATACATACATACATAGAAACATATGCCATGCACGACAATATCAAGTTTTCCATCCAGATCCCCAGTGAGGGCTCACTTTGCTTGCCAATTTTTTTTCTCCTGGAAATACCTCCCTCCCCCCAACTCCCCCAAAGAGAGATAGGTGGCAAAAAACAAACAAAACAAAAACCCTTCTCAAAATCCTAGATCAGCCCCCGCACACATCAGATGATGACCTACACATACCTGCCACACACCAGATGATGACCTACACACACACCTGCCACACACCAGATGATGACCTACACACATACCTGCCACACACCAGATGATGACCTACACACATACCTGCCACACACCAGATGATGACCTACACACATACCTGCCACACACCAGATGATGACCTACACACATACCTGCCACACACCAGATGATGACCTACACACATACCTGCCACACACCAGATGATGACCTACACACACACCTGCCACACACAGATGATGACCTACACACATACCTGCCACACATCAGATGATGACCTACACACATACCTGCCACACACCAGATGATGACCTACACACACACCTGCCACACACCAGATGATGACCTACACACATATCTGCCACACACCAGATGATGACCTACACACATACCTGCCACACACCAGATGATGACCTACACACATACCTGCCACACACCAGATGATGACCTACACACATACCTGCCACACACCAGATGATGACCTACACATACCTGCCACACACCAGATGATGACCTACACATACCTTCCACACACCAGATGATGACCTACACACATACCTGCATCACACCAGGTGATGACCTACACACATACCTGCCACACACCAGATGATGACCTACACACACACCAGATGATGACCTACACACATACCTGCCACACACCAGATGATGACCTACACACATACCTGCCACACACCAGATGATGACCTACACACATACCTGCCACACACCAGATGATGACCTACACACACACCTGCCACACACCAGATGATGACCTACACACATACCTGCCACACATCAGATGATGACCTACACACATACCTGCCACACACCAGATGATGACCTACACACACACCTGCCACACACCAGTGATGACCTACACACATATCTGCCACACACCAGATGATGACCTACACACATACCTGCCACACACCATGATGACCTACACACATACCTGCCACACACCAGATGATGACCTACACACATACCTGCCACACACCAGATGATGACCTACACATACCTGCCACACACCAGATGATGACCTACACATTCCTTCCACACACCAGATGGTGACCTACACACATACCTGCCACACACCAGATGATGACCTACACACATACCTGCCACACACCAGATGATGACCTACACACACACCAGATGATGACCTACAAACATACCTGCCACACACCAGATGATGACCTACACACATACCTGCCACACACCAGATGATGACCTACACACATACCTGCCACACACCAGATGATGACCTACACACATACCTGCCACACACCAGATGATGACCTACACACATACCTGCCACACACCAGATGATGACCTACACATACCTGCCACACTCCAGATGATGACCTACACACATACCTGCCACACTCCAGATGATGACCTACACACATACCTGCCACACACCAGATGATGACCTACACACATACCTGCCACACACCAGATGATGACCTACACACATACCTGCCACATATCAGATGATGACCTACACACATACCTGCCACATACCAGATGATGACATACACACATACCTGCCACACACCAGATGATGACCTACACACATACCTGCCACACACCAGATGATGACCTACACACATACCTGCCACACACCAGATGATGACCTACACATACCTGCCACACACCAGATGATGACCTACACACATACCTGCCACACACCAGATGATGACCTACACACATACCTGCCACATACCAGATGATGACATACACACATACCTGCCACACACCAGATGATGACCTACACACATACCTGCCACACACCAGATGATGACCTACACACATACCTGCCACACACCAGATGATGACCTACACATACCTGCCACACTCCAGATGATGACCTACACACATACCTGCCACACACCAGATGATGACCTACACACACCTGCCACATATCAGATGATGACCTACACACATACGTACCTGCCACACACCAGATGATGACCTACATACATCAGATGATGACCTACACATACCTGAATGTAAGCTCGCATTATTTAAGACAGGTGTCCCGTTCCTATTTTTTACGGGTGAACGTGCGATGAATACATACATACATAGAAACATATGCCATGCATCAAGTTTTCCATCCAGATCCCCAGTGAGGGCTCACTTTGCTTGCCAATTTTTTTTATCCTGGAAATACCTCCGCTCCCCCCAAGAGAGATAGGTGGCAAAAAAACAAAACAAAAAAAAACCTTTCTCAAAATCCTAGATCAGCCCCCGCACACATCAGATGACCTACACACATACCTGCCACTCACCAGATGATGACCTACACACATACCTGCCACACATCAGATGATGACCTACACACATAACTGCCACACACCAGATGATAACCTACACACATACCTGCCACACATCAGATGATGACCTACACACATACCTGCCACACACCAGATGATGACCTACATACATCAGATGATGACCTACACATACCTGCCTGTCTGAAGGTACAGAATAGTGTTGTCCCCCTCGTAGGTGGCCGAAGGCAGAAAGTCGCAGTATGTGTCAGGAATGCCACAGGCGCGAGAGTAACCATGACCACCACATGCCTGCCTGCATGTCTATTATGGCAGATATGAGAGCATGTATGAATATGAATGAGCGTATATCATATACACCATGAAGGCACTTACTTCCATTCCCTGGTTGCAAAGGTCAGTGCTGAAGGCCTTCATCCCACAAGAAGTGGCATGAATCTGCATGCATTCACATACACATATATATACCCACACATACAGGTAGATACATATATACACACACATACAGACAGATATATATATATATATATATACACACATACAGGCAGATACATAATATATACATATATACACACATACAGGTAGATACATAATATATACATATACACACACATATAGGCATATATATATATACACACATTCAGGCATATATATATATATACACACATACAGGCAGATATATATATATACACACACATACAGGCAGATATATATACACACACATACAGGCAGATATATATATATACATATATACACACACAGTTACAATGAAATGTAATGTACTTGATGGGGACAGACTGTCAGAAAGAAGCAAGCTGACACAAGTTATCTAGATTACTGTTTGTGTATGACCTTATAGGACTAAGGTACAATTGGAACGACAAGCATAAAGGTACACTTGAAAAAATATCTCAGCTTGCCACACAATGCAACCAGTTCTCTCTCCTGTACTAACTGTGCAGCCAGTTATCTCTCCTCTACTGACTATGCAGCTATTTCTCTCTCCTCTACTGGCTATGCATCCAATTCTCTCTCTTCTACTGACTAGCAGGCAGTTCCTCTGACTATGCAGAGTCCTCCCTATCTCGGCCTGAGACTCCACCCCTATACTTACACCAGTCCTCCCTGCATACCTCCTGCATGTGGTCAAAGTTGCCCAGCTCTATCTCGTCCTGAATATTGAAGTACTGACGCAAGCTGACATGTCCCGCCATATTCAGTGCATAGGAAGCTGCTATTAGTGGGAGGAGCTTGAGTTGCTGGGTCTGGTAATCTAGCACCTGAATCTCTGGGCCACTGACACAGTAAGGAGGTAAAGGGTCATCACTCAGGTCAGACCCCACAGGCTACTTACTTCTGCTCCACCTGACCTTGCCTGCGGACAACACTGTACCGGGTGGCAATAGTGACAGCATTTGCCAGGCCGGACCTGCAAACAAGCAAGACCAGTTCTGATCGGCCCAAAACCATTACGCCATACGCCATCTTGGACTTAGGAGGCTTGATGTATGTGCCGTCTGGCTTCACCTACAGAGTGGAGATGTGCAATGTAATTTACACATTAGGACTCACCCACCCACCCACAGAGGTGCCAGTGAGTACGAGTGCTTAAGGTGTGCATGAGGTGCGAGTAGGTAAGGTGTGGATGATATGAGGTGGAGCTAGAGTGAGGAACGAGCAGGTGTGTGGATGTGGGTGTGTCCCATCGTATTTACCCACCTGGGAATATTTCATCAGCATTTGGTCTCTCGGGATCCTCACATGGTCCAGAGCTAGGAAGCCATTGTCAAAGCCGAGGAGTCCCATCTTTGGCCCAATGTCACCCACACTGACACCTGTGGGGAGAAGCAGGTGAGGAAATAAAAGGAAGGGGCACTCGTATCCAGGACTGCCAGGTCTAAGGCTAGGTGGGGAGACCTAGACACCAAACAAATGTTCAAGTCTCCATTCCTCCCTCCCCATACCTCCCGGGCTCTCATTTGGTACTACTACAGCTATAGGTGCAGGCATAGACACACCCAACTGGCAGCCTTAGCCCACATGGTCAGGTTCCAAATAGTGCCAACCACCTCATGAGATTGCTAAGAAAGGACAAAGAAACAGACGAAAGGGCAGAAAGTCTACATAGAGTTACTCAGGTTAACATGATATTATAATAGAGTTACTCAGGCTAACATGAACTAATATAATAGTTTACTCAGGCTAACATGAACTATAATAATAGAGTTACTCAGGTTAACATGATATTATAATAGAGTTACTCAGGCTAACATGAACTAATATAATAGTTTACTCAGGCTAACATGAACTATTATAATAGAGTTACTCAGGTTAACATGAACTATTATAATAGAGTTACTCAGGTTAACATGAACTAATATAATAGAGTTACTCAGGTTAACATGAACTAATACAATAGTTTACTCAGGCTAACATGAACTATTATAATAGAGTTACTCAGGTTAACATGAACTATTATAATAGAGTTACTCAGGCTAACATGAACTAATATAATAGTTTACTCAGGCTAACATGAACTATTATAATAGAGTTACTCAGGTTAACATGAACTATTATAATAGAGTTACTCAGGCTAACATGAACTATTATAATAGAGTTACTCCGGTTAACATTAACTAATATAATAGTTTACTCAGGCTAACATGAACTATTATAATAGAGTTACTCAGGTTAACATGAACTATTATAATAGAGTTACTCAGGCTAACACGAACTAATATAATAGTTTACTCAGGCTAACATGAACTATTATAATAGAGTTACTCAGGTTAACATGAACTATTATAATATAGTTACTCAGGCTAACATGAACTATTATAATAGAGTTACTCAGGTTAACATGAACTATTATAATAGAGTTACTCAGGTTAACATGAACTATTATAATAGAGTTACTCAGGCTAACATGAACTATTATAAGTGTTACTCAGGCTAACTTGAACTATTATAATAGAGTTACTCAGGCCAACATGAACTAATATAATAGTGTTTATTATAATAGTGTGACTCAGGCTAACATGAACTTAGAGTTACTTAAGCTAACATAAACTAGAGTTACTCAGGCTAACATGAATTATTATAATAGAGTTACTCAGGCTAACATGAACTATTATAATAGAGTTACTCGGGTTAACATGAACTATTATAATAGAGTTACTCAGGCTAACATGAACTAATATAATAGTTTACTCAGGCTAACATGAACTATTATAATAGAGTTACTCAGGTTAACATGAACTAGTTACTCAGGCTAACACGAACTAATATAATAGTTTACTCAGGCTAACATGAACTATTATAATAGAGTTACTCAGGTTAACACGAACTATTATAATATAGTTACTAAGGCTAACATGAACTATTATAATAGAGTTACTCAGGTTAACATGAACTATTATAATAGAGTTACTCGGGTTAACATGAACTATTATAATAGAGTTACTCAGGCTAACATGAACTATACTCAGGCTAACATGAACTATTATAATAGTGTTACTCAGGCTAACTTGAACTATTATAATAGAGTTACTGAGGCTAACATGAACTATTATAATAGTGTTTATTATAATAGTGTGACTCAGGCTAACATAAACTTAGAGTTACTTAAGCTAACATAAACTAGAGTTACTCAGGCTAACATGAATTATTATAATAGAGTTACTCAGGCTAACATGAACTATTATAATAGAGTTACTCAGGTTAACATGAACTATTATAATAGAGTTACTCAGGCTAACATGAACTAATATAATAGTTTACTCAGGCTAACATGAACTATTATAAAGTTACTCAGGTTAACATGAACAATTATAATAGAGTTACTCAGGCTAACATGAACTATTATAATAGTTTTAAGTGTTTATTATAATATTGTGACTCAGGCTAACATGAACTTAGAGTTACTTAAGCTAACAAACTAGAGTTACTCAGGCTAACATGAATTATTATAATAGAGTTACTCAAGCTAACATGAACTATTATGAAAGTGTAACTCGGGCTAACATGAACAACAGTGTTTCTCAGGCTATACATATGGTGTTACTCAGGATAACATGAACTACTATAAGTGTTACTAAGGATAACATGAACTATTATAGTGTTACTCAGCCTAACATGAACTAATATGAAAATGTAACTCAGGATAACACAAACAACAGTGTTCCTCAGGCTATACATATGGTACATATGGTGCTACTCAGGCAAGCATGAACTGTTACAGTGTTACTCAGGCAAGTATGAACAATAGTGTTACTCAGGCCATACATATGGTGTTACTCAGGCTAACAAGAACTATTATAATAGTGTTATTCAGGCTAACATGAACTTATATTAGTGTTACTCAGGTTAACATGAACTATTTAGGACCTGATTCTTCTGTTCTTCAGTTCCACCACAAATCTTCACATGCACTGAGCAAGTGCAAGCCTTCCACTGAACCTCGTACAATAGCGTACCAAAAGGTGCCAGTGAAGACTCGACTCCTAAATCTTATCTTCTGATACACTTAACCACTTGAGCTATCTCATGCCTTTCCTCTCCCCCACTCTCCACTTCACCTCCTTCCTTCCTTCCTTTCCCCTTCCCTTCTACTTGAGCTGGAGCATAATACTACTAGGATGTTTGGTCCTGGAACCACACCTCCCTGAGGAGCCAGGTCTCGACAAATTTGTGTGGAAGAGAACTCGCTACCTAAAGCAGCGCTGACAGTGGAGATTCAGAGAGGGGAACTATGCCACTGCTATGCCACTAGATGGGAGGGATTTAGGGCACGGGGTATTTGTTTCATTTATTATACAAGAGTATAGTAACAATAACAACAATAATATTAACAACAAATAATAATATAAATACATGTATATTATTATTATTACTACTACTACTACTACTACTACTACTACTACTACTACTACTACTACTACCACCACCAGCACCACTACTACTACTACTACTACTACTACTACTACTACCACCACCACCACCACCAGCACCACTACTACTACTACTACTACTACTACTACTACTACTATTATTATTATTATTATTATATTATTGTCATTTATTAAAAAGCTCCTCCAGGTCTTGATTGTAGTAGCATCAGCAGAGGGATACTTGCTTCACTGAAATGTTTCTGACTAAGCTCAAGTAGAAAGCTAAGAGAAGAGTGTTGGCTTTTAGTAGCAACATTTAAACTACCTCCGAGACCAAATCTGAGGCAGTTCATTGGCTCACGGGGAGAGGGGTCAGCCTCATATCAAACTATCTGCACTATATGAGCTCTAACCCAACTAGTTGGAATGTCCCATGTTGTGTTGTAAGGTATCATCGGCAGCGGAAGGCATATGCAGGTATATCACCAAACAAAATGGCTGACAACGCCAAGTTCCATGCTGTTTCTGGTGAAAGTGGCTCTAGCAACATTTAAACAATCCGAGGCTGGCATTGGCTCCAGGGGGTGGAGTTACCCCTAGCCCCCCAAGTCTCAGCCCTTAATGTTACAGGCCCAAGAAAAATGGAAACAAACACACAACACTTTGTTTATTAATTAGTAGCCCAGGAAATCTTGAGTAGCACGCGCTCAAGCCTGCAGCGTACATGCACCTTGGAGTACTGTAGGGAGTATTATAGAGGAAATAATTTTTCAGTTTCAAAATGCCATTTTCCATTCCTGGTTTTACTTATCATTACTTATCATTAACTCTTATTTCCATTTCAAAACAAGAAGTGCAAAAATTAAGATGCAGAATATGGTCTTCCTTGAACTGCTTGGCATATTCGTTCCTCTGCTTCTCTGCTGATATACAGCTAACAGGTGCACTTCTCTTGACCAGGACTCTTGGAGAGGCAGAATATGGTCTTCCTTGAACTGCTTGGCATATTCGTTCCTCTGCTTCTCTGCTGATATACAGCTAACAGGTGCACTTCTCTTGACCCTGACTCTTGGAGAGGCTGAATATGGTCTTCCTTGAACTGCTTGGCATATTCGTTCCTCTGCTTCGCTGCTGATATACAGCTAACGGGTGTACTTCTCTTGACCCTGACTCTTGGAGAGGCTGAATATGGTCTTCCTTGGACTTCTTGGCATATTCGTTCCTCTGTTCTCTGCTGATATACAGCTAACAGGTGCATTCTCTTGACCCTGACTCTTGGAGAGGCTGAATATGCCACCTTCCTTCCACATGCATTTAACCCTCTGAATGCTGGAGGGGCCATTTAAATTTTACCCCACTACAGAAAAGATTTATTTTTCAATAATAAAATAATCAAGAGCGTAAAATGACATAAAAGGCAGCTACACACCGATTCCCAATTAGCAGATCTGCAACTGCTTAGAGTAAAGCAACTCCTCCAGTGTTGCGTAAAATAGCTACAAACCACAGCTGTAGCTATGGCAGCTGCTTCAGGCCTAGGCTTGCAATTATAGTAGTTATGGTAGCACCAAAGCCTCATGTCTGCTTCATAATAAGAATTCCAGAACTTTCTTTTGTGATTACAGAAAATGATTCCTCTAGTATCTCATACATCAATCATCTTACCACTATAAGCAATGATCAAGGATTGTGTGTAATACAATACTCACAGGTACCCAAACTCATCGCTTATTAGCAAAATTAAGAAGCCACACACAATGTTAGATGATGTGATTTCTTCTTCTCACAAGCTCACAAGCCAAAATATTACACTTCAAGTCTTGACCTCAAGTCTTGACCTTTTTAAAACTTGATCATGTGACTTGGGTCATGACTTTGTCACATGATGAGCTCAGGTGCTTATCTCGCATTATAATGAATGATGTGTGCAAGTGGCACAAATCCCATTGGTCAATGCATCAAGCTGATTAATCATACAAAGGAAAGGATAGTTACCTGCAACAGATTATTGCTCCTCTGAAGGGGTAAAAAAATAACATTTTCCACACCTGCAACTGGAGAGAAGCATCCCAGATGCTTCCTCTGTCCCCCTACTAACTCCCATGGGATGCAACTGGAGAGAAGCATCCCAGATGCTTCCTCTGTCTCCTTATCAACTCCCATGGCTTAGTGCAACTGGAGAGAAGCATCCCAGATGCTTCCTCTGTCCCTTACTACCTTCCATGGGTTGGTTCACTGTATGTGTCCTAGCTGTTAGGGAGGGAAAACCTTCTCAAGAGAATGCTGCCAACATAAAAGTTTGTGAAAGTTCATTCAGAAGTTATTTTTCCCCAAATAGCAAAGCTTGATAAGTAGGCTTACTCTGGCAGGCATATGTGCAACAGATTAAATTGCATTAAATAGTGCAACATGACTGGTGAACTTAATTAATAGACAAGCCATATCAAACCTGGGAGAGGGGTGTGGTCTTTGAGACTGCGTATCTGCACAATGAAAGGATGAATGCCATGGTCCACTCCTCTAGTGATGAGCCGAGCCAACACCACTGAGTGCGTAGCCAAGTGGCCAACTATAACAATTCAAACAGTCAGGTGACTTCAAAGGCAAGTCATGTGATATAATCAGACAGAACTCACGAGTGCCTGGCCAAAATTTAGTGGCAGTCAGAGTGGGCGTGTTCATGATGAACTCCTGTGTGTTCTCATCATAGGTAGCCGTGGTTTCCAGTCCACGGACATTACTCCCTACACAACACCGCATACATTCACACACACACACACACTACATACATCACACACCATCTGGACCCTCACACCTTCTCCCTCATCTCTCCCCCCCCTCCTTTCTTTCATCTTATTCCTACACAAACCATCTCCACCTCCTGCCCTAACCTCTCATCTCCACCTCCTGCCCTAACCACTCATCTCCACCTCCTGCCCTAACCTTTCATCTCCACCTCCTGCCCTAACCACTCATCTCCACCTCCTGCCCTAACCACTCATCTCCACCTCCTGCCCTAACCACTCATCTCCACCTCCTGCCCTAATCACTCATCTCCACCTCCTGCCCTAACCACTCATCTCCACCTCCTGCCCTAACCACTCATCTACACCTCCTGCCCTAACCACTCATCTCCACCTCCTGCCCTAACCTCTCATCTCCACCTCCTGCCCTAACCACTCATCTCCACCTCCTGCCCTAACCACTCATCTCCACCTCCTGCCCTAACCACTCATCTCCACCTCCTGCCCTAACCACTCATCTCTACCTCCTGCCCTAACCACTCATCTCCACCTCCTGCCCTAACCACTCATCTCTACCTCCTGCCCTAACCTCTCATCTCCACCTCCTGCCCTAACCACTCATCTCCACCTCCTGCCCTTAACCACTCATCTCCACCTCCTGCCCTAACCACTCATCTCCACCTCCCCCCTAACCACTCATCTCTACCTCCTGCCCTAACCACTCATCTCTACCTCCTGCCCTAACCACTCATCTCCACCTCCTGCCCTAACCACTCATCTCTACCTCCTGCCCTACCCACTCATCTCCACCTCCTGCCCTAACCACTCATCTCCACCTCCTGCCCTAACCACTCATCTCCACCTCCTGCCCTAACCACTCATCTCCACCTCCTGCCCTAACCTCTCATCTCCACCTCCTGCCCTTACCACTCATCTCCACCTCCTGCCCTAACCACTCATCTCCACCTCCTCCCCTAACCACTCATCTCCACCTCCTGCCCTAACCACTCATCTCCACCTCCTGCCCTAACCACTCATCTCCACCTCCTGCCCTAACCACTCATCTCCACCCTTCCTAACCTCTCATCTCCACCTCCTGCCCTAACCTCTCATCTCCACCTCCTGCCCTAACCACTCATCTCCACCTCCTGCCCTAACCACTCATCTCCACCTCCTGCCCTAACCACTCATCTCCACCTCCTGCCCTAACCACACATCTCCACCTCCTGCCCTAACCACTCATCTCCACCTCCTGCCCTCACCACTCATCTCCACCTCCTGCCCTAACCACTCATCTACACCTCCTGCCCTAACCACTCATCTCCACCTCCTGCCCTAACCACTCATCTACACCTCCTGCCCTAACCACTCATCTCCACCTCCTGCCCTAACCTCTCATCTCCACCTCCTGCCCTAACCACTCATCTCCACCTCCTGCCCTAACCACTCATCTCCACCTCCTGCCCTAACCACTCATCTCCACCTCCTGCCCTAACCACTCATCTCTACCTCCTGCCCTAACCACTCATCTCCACCTCCTGCCCTAACCACTCATCTCTACCTCCTGCCCTAACCTCTCATCTCCACCTCCTGCCCTTACCACTCATCTCCACCTCTTGCCCTTAACCACTCATCTCCACCTCCTGCCCTAACCACTCATCTCCACCTCCTCCCCTAACCACTCATCTCTACCTCCTGCCCTAACCACTCAACTCTACCTCCTGCCCCAATCACTCATCTCCACCTCCTGCCCTAACCACTCATCTCCACCTCCTGCCCTAACCACTCATCTCCACCTCCTGCCCTAACCACTCATCTCCACCTCCTGCCCTAACCTCTCATCTCCACCTCCTGCCCTTACCACTCATCTCCACCTCCTGTCCTAACCACTCATCTCCACCTCCTCCCCTAACCACTCATCTCCACCTCCTGCCCTAACCACTCATCTCCACCTCCTGCCCTAACCACTCATCTCCACCTCCTGCCCTAACCACTCATCTCCACCTCCTGCCCTAACCACTCATCTCCACCTCCTGCCCTAACCTCTCATCTCCACCTCCTGCCCTAACCTCTCATCTCCACCTCCTGCCCTAACCACTCATCTCCACCTCCTGCCCTAACCACTCATCTCCACCTCCTGCCCTAACCACTCATCTCCACCTCCTGCCCTAACCACTCATCTCCACCTCCTGCCCTAACCACTCATCTCCACCTCCTGCCCTAACCACTCATCTCCACCTCCTGCCCTAACCACTGATCTCCACCTCCTGCCTAGCCACTCATCTCCACCTCCTGCCCTAACCACTCATCTCCACCTCCTGCCCTAACCACTCATCTCCACCTCCTTCCTAACCTCTCATCTCCACCTCCTGCCCTAACCACTCATCTCCACCTCCTGCCCTAACCACTCATCTCCACCTCCTGCCCTAACCACTCATCTCTACCTCCTGCCCTAACCACTCATCTCCACCTCCTGCCCTAACCACTCATCTCCACCTCCTGCCCTAACCACTCATCTCCACCTCCTGCCCTAACCACTCATCTCCACCTCCTGCCCTAACCTCTCATCTCCACCTCCTGCCCTAACCACTCATCTCCACCTCCTGCCCTAACCACTCATCTCCACCTCCTGCCCTAACCACTCATCTACACCTCCTGCCCTAACCACTCATCTCCACCTCCTGCTCTAACCACTCATCTCCACCTCCTGCCCTAACCACTCATCTCCACCTCCTGCCCTAACCACTCATCTCCACCTCCTGCCCTAACCACTCATCTCCATCTCCTTCCTAACCACTCATCTCCACCTCCTGCCCTAACCACTCATCTCCACCTCCTGCCCTAACCACTCATCTCAACCTCCTGCCCTAACCACTCACCTCCACCTCCTGCCCTAACCACTCATCTCAACCTCCTGCCCTAACCACTCATCTCCACCTCCTGCCCTAACCACTCATCTCCACCTCCTGCCCTAACCACTCATCTCCACCTCCTGCCCTAACCACTCATCTCCACCTCCTGCCCTAACCACTCATCTCCACCTCCTGCCCTAACCACTCATCTCCACCTCCTGCCCTAACCACTCATCTCCACCTCCTTCCTAACCACTCATCTCCACCTCCTGCCCTAACCACTCATCTCCACCTCCTGCCCTAACCACTCATCTCCACCTCCTGCCCTAACCACTCATCTCCACCTCCTGCCCTAACCACTCATCTCCACCTCCTGCCCTAACCACTCATCTCCACCTCCTGCCCTAACCTCTCATCTCCACCTCCTCATCCCAAGCCTCCTTCCCCACTGGCCACACTCTCACCATGCCCTAGCTCTGTCTGTGCGTATGCTCCAATGATCTTGTAGTCCAGAGCTGGCTGCAGCCACTTCTCCTTCTGCTCATCAGTGGCCTGGCCCTTTATAGTGGGTAGAAATACTGCATCATGAGCAAAGAAGGACCAGTGGTTTCCAAAAATCATTCTACAAGAGATGAATAAGAATTTGGATTAACTTTGACAGTAGGTATGAACATGCACTCATGGAGACCAATCGGTTGGTCATCATCATAGACATGCACATTTTTAGCATGCACATAACTAATCAACAGCAAGTGTGCCCCATATTTGGGGGAATAAATAATAGAATAAAATAACCTGAAAAAAATCTTGTGGTTACCACTTTGGAGCTGTATAGATTATGCACACTTCACTTGATATGTAGTAGACCTCTAACCATGCGAAAACCTTCCTACAGCTAGAGTGGGGAACCTCGAAATCTGAGTGCCAAAACTGGATGCAGTAAGCAGTTGTGAATACTAGAGTGGCTCTCTGCAATCAGCATTTTCATTGGTGTTAAGAGCAGCAAGCAGTTGTGAAGTGGGGTTAACAGGAAGCAATCAGTGTTTTCATTAGTGTTAAGAGCAGCAAGCAGTTGTGAAGTGACGCTAACAGGAAACTGTAGTAACTTGACTTGTTGTACTGTGTACTTTGAGCTATTGTGTATGCGTCAATGCATGAATCATATACATAGTGTACTTTGAACTATGTATATGATTCATGCATTGACGCATACACAATAGCCATGTCATGTGATTATGAGGCGGGGCGTGGGCCACGCCGGACGAGTTAGTTAGCCAATCTATCTCATGCTGTTTATGTGACTATTTCTCTATCCATGCATTTGCTCATCAATACTTTCAATATAGGAAGTTGACCCACGATATTACATTGGCGACGAGGATGGCCGTAGCTCCAATCTTCGGGAAAGTTGGAGAGTATCAGCCAGAGAATGAAATTTTTTCGTCCTACCTTGAGCGAGTACAGCTGTTTTTCTCAGCCAACGAGGTGCCTGACGCGAAGATGGTTCCCGTTTTCTTAAGTGTGTTAGGAAGCAAGACATACTCGCTGCTGAGAAGTTTAGTGGCTCCCACTCTTCCACAGGATAAATCTCTTGAAGATTTAGTGACGGTTCTTAAGAAACACTTCGAGCCAAAGCCTCTTGTGATTGCAGAGCGGTTTCATTTTCACCAACGCTCGCAGAATATGGGTGAGTCTATCTCAGAGTATGTGGCTGAACTCAGGAGGCTTACTATTCACTGCAATTATGGCACTCATCTTGAGGAGGCATTACGGGATCGTCTAGTGTGTGGCATCCGGGACTTGCGCACCCAGAAGAAGCTCCTGGTCATTGATGCGCTCTCTCTAGCTAAGGCCATTGAGATTTCACATGGGGAGGAGGCTGTGAACAAGAATGCGGAAACCCTAAAAGGAAGAGAAATCACCGTGAACGCTGTCATGACGCCATGTTACCGTTGTGGCAATAATTCCCACGAACAGAAAGACTGTCGTTTCAGAAATGCTGAATGTCATAACTGTGGGAAACGGGGTCACATTGCTCCAGTGTGTCGGTCTAAGGGAACGTCTCGACCACGACGGTCAAATCTACGCGTAGTCAGTTCGGATTCACAACCGTCTCATCAGAGGAAATCACCACCCGTTACACGATATGTTACCATTGCCGAGGACGATCACGATCTGAGAGTTGATTCCCAAGGAATACAGGACACGGAATACCTGCCATTACATGCTGTGATAGGAGCATCCACACCACCATATCAGGTACCCTTGGTAATTAATGATGTAGTGCATAATATGGAATTAGATACGGGAGCCTCAGTCACTCTCATGTCTGAGGCAGAGTGCCATAAGTTATTCCCTGGGGCTACCCTGAGAGCCTCGTCAATTCTACTGAAGACTTACTCAGGAGAGCGTTTACCTGGTAGTTGGGGAAATGGATGTGAGGGTGCAGTATGAGAAGCAGGTTCAGGAATTGGTTTTGACTGTAGTGGCAGGAGATGGACCAAGCCTATTAGGCAGGAACTGGCTCAGGCATTTTCAACTGAATTGGCGTGAAATTCGGGCTGTATATAGTCACCCTAGTGGAAGTTTGGAATACCTGTTGGATAAGTATGGTGACATATTTTCAGATGAGTTGGGAACAATAAAGTTGTTCAAGGCTAAGTTACATATTAAGCCTAATGAACGGCCCCGATTTTTCAAATTCCGTACTGTTCCCTATGCTCTTAGGAGTACCATAGAAGCCGAGCTAGACCGCCTTGAACGTGAAGGAATTCTGGAGAAGGTGACTCATAGCGAGTGGGCTACTCCCGTGGTGGCCATGCCAAAGCCAGACGGACGAGTCCGTATATGTGGAGATTTCAAGGTCACCGTTAACCAGGCTCTCAATGTGGACCAGTACCCTCTTCCAACTGTACAGGACCTTTTTGCGACTTTGGCGGGTGGAAAGAAGTTCACAAAGTTGGAAGAGTATATATATATAACCACATACAGTACACAGTTGACTAGTTGGTCACAATGATAATTACAACCAAAACTAATCTATCACAAGCCTACCTGCAATTGGAACTCCACCCCGAATCACAGAAGTATTGCACGCTGAACACACATCGGGGTCTCTATCAGTTCACACGTCTTCCTTTTGGCATAGCATCTGCTCCAGCAATGTTTCAAAAGATAATGGACACCATACTACAGGGAATTCCTGGAGCCTCGTGTTATGTGGATGATATCCTCGTAACTGGAACAACAGAGGAAGAACATCTCCAGAGGTTGGAAAAGGTCCTCCGTCAGTTACAAAGCCATGGCATCCGGATGAAGAGGGACAAATGCTACTTCTTCCAGGATGCAGTTGAATATTTGGGGCACCGAGTCAATGCCGAAGGAATAAGGGCCTTACCGGCAAAGATAGAGGCGATTGAAAAGGCTCCCCTGCCACAGAATTTGCAGCAGCTGCGGTCATTTCTAGGTCTGTTGAGCTATTACCGTAAGTTCTTGCCGAACTTGGCCACAATTCTCCAACCTCTAAATGATCTTCTTCAGAAGGGAAAGAAATGGGTTTGGTCGGCCAAGTGCTCACAGGCCGTAGCGACAGCGAAACAGCTGTTGACTTCATCAAATCTTCTCATCCATTATGACTCCATGTTGCCACTTCGACTAGCTGCAGACGCTTCTCAGTACGGATTGGGAGCCGTTATCTCACATGTGCTATCTGACGGATCCGAGCGACCGATTGCTTTTGCCTCACGATCACTATCCAAGAGTGAGAGAAATTACGTGCAGATTGACAAGGAAGCCCTCGCACTGATCTATGGCGTCCGTAAATTCCATGCTTACTTATATGGCAGAAAGTTTACTTTGATTACTGACCATAAGCCTCTCACAACCATTCTAGGGCCCAAGAAGGGTGTGCCAGCCATTGCGGCTGCCCGGTTGCAGAGGTGGGCCATACTCTTAGGAGCCTATAACTATGACATTGTCTTCAGATCTACGAAGGAACATGGGAATGCTGATGCTCTCTCACGCTTGCCACTGCCGGAAGGTGAATTGGAGCACCCCTCTGAGACTACGCTGTGTAACATACGTCAGATAGAGATGCTGCCACTGACCTCTCAGGAGATAAGGAGGGCCACTCAGCGAGATCCTGTTCTAAGCAAGGTGCTTTCCTACAGTCTCAGGGGTTGGCCAGGTCGTGTACCCAAGGATCTACAGCTCTACCACAGAAAGATGGCAGAACTCTCTGTGGAAGATGGCTGTTTGTTGTGGGGAGGACGTGTGGTAATTCCTATCAGTCTGAAGCAGATGGTCCTGACTGAGCTACACAGAGAGCACATGGGGGTATCACGCATGAAGGCATTGGCTCATAGTCATGTTTGGTGGCAGGGACTCGACAAGGATTTAGAGTTAATGGGAAGGTCTTGCCGTGCTTGTCTAGCAGTGAAGCAGTCACCTGCAACCGCACAGTTGCATCCCTGGATCTGGCCTGACCGTCCCTGGCAAAGGATTCATGTTGACTTTGCAGGACCGTTCCTCGACAAGTCCTTCTTCATTGTGGTGGATGCTCACTCTAAATGGGCTGAAGTAGTCGAGATGTCACAAACCACCACTGCTCGAACCATTACAGCCCTGAGGCACATGTTTGCCATGCACGGGATACCTGAACAGATCGTGTCTGACAACGGCCCGCAATTCATCTCAGCTGATTTTGAGGAGTTCGCTAGGACAAATGGAATCAAACATTCACGGTCCTCACCTTATCATCCAGCCTCTAATGGTGAGGCAGAGAGATTTGTAAGGACCTTCAAGGAGGCCATGAAGACTGGAAAAGGGGATGGCCTTACCCTAGCCCATCGGTTGGATAACTTCCTTCTCACATATCGCACCACTCCACACACGACTACCGGCGTTCCACCATGTGAATTACTGATGAAGCGGATCTTACGTACCAGATGGGACCTCCTGAGGCCAGATGTGGAGCGACGAGTCCGTTGGCGTCAATCCCGGCAAAAAGAGGGGCATGATCAACATGCCCGGTTGAGACCGTTCTCCATTGGTCAGTCTGTCATGGCTAAGAATTTTCGTGCTGGGACAGCTTGGATACCAGGAGTTATTGTGCAACAGCTGGGACCTCTGACCTATGTGATTGATGTCTCAGAGGGCAGGCTGTGGAAGCGTCATGTGGACCACATAAAGGAGTATTTGAGGCAACCTCCTCTTCCTGAGCCTGAGAGGATAGGGGATACTGATCTGCTTATGCTCTCTCCTGAGGTTTTAGAACCAACCTCTGGCATGCTATTGGAACCTCTGTCCCCAGATGGGCCTGAGGAGGGGAGTGAATTGAGGCCTGACAATCCCTCACCACTACCCACCACGTCGAGTGTCAATTTGCCTAGTCCACCGACTCCGTCGAGAAACACTGCGGTCGATTCGTCTTCACAAGTGTTCGATTCACCTTCCTCACAAGGTGTTATACCACGCCATTCACCAGTTGCTCGATCATCTTATCCAACTCGGTCACGCTCCCGGCCAGATTATTATAACGTTAAAACCTGGTGACGGAGGAGTGTAGTAACTTGACTTGTTGTACTGTGTACTTTGAACTATGTATATGATTCATGCATTGACGCATACACAATAGCCATGTCATGTGATTATGAGGCGGGGCGTGGGCCACGCCGGACGAGTTAGTTAGCCAATCTATCTCATGCTGTTTATGTGACTATTTCTCTATCCATGCATTTGCTCATCAATACTTTCAATATAGGAAGTTGACCCACGATATTACAGAAACAATCAGTGTTTTCATTATTAGTGTTATTATTAGTGTTAAGAGATGCAATGGCCCCATAAAAATCAATTTTCTTCTGCTATCTAGCCACTTATTAGAGCATAATACATTGCAAAGATAAGGCTTCCCCTGGCTACACTAATATATATTTGCATTCACTTTGCGGGTGAAAAAAATCCCAAATACTCACTTTCTTCCCAAAAAGTCTGATAACTGCCAACTCCTGATGATGCTCTACTCCTAGCCCTCTGACGGACAAGCACTGATCTAGCTGTATACTCCATAAGGAAAGTAGGAGCATTATGAGACAGCATGTGAACCACACGGAATGTGGTCATATGCTTTGCATTGAGTGCGTAAAGGTCAGCTTCTTGTAAGTCGTCATAAAATAATTACTATGGCCCTGGCGACAATTTTAGCATTTATAACCGGAATGTCACTGACGATATTGGTGTTGATTTATTCTCCACTGGGCAGTCCCTGGTCTGTTGTTGATAAACAGGATACGTCATCAATGATGTTATAACTGAAGTTTACGGTTTAATCAGCGTGAATAAGTCTACCAGTGAATCATATATGACGGTAGCATTCAGGACTTTTGTTGGGATCATCTGGAGTAGAAGAGCTGGCAGAGAGCTGGCTGGCGTTCACTGCCTTGAAGGTTGAGGTGGACTGCTGAGAAAGTGTTGTGTTGTGAAGGATTACTGAATTAAGGTAAGGGAGAACACTTTCTAGCGTGTTGGAGTCCATTTTACATATTGTAGATGTATCTGGTTCCGTAAGTTGTCAGGAGAGTTGCAGTGCAGTGTTATCAGGGGAGTTGCAGTGCTGTGTTGTCAGGATAGTTGCAGTGCTGTGTTGTCAGGATAGTTGCAGTGCTGTGTTGTCAGGATAGTTGCAGTGCAGTGTTGTCAGGATAGTTGCAGTGCAGTGTTGTCAGGATAGTTGCAGTGCTGTGTTGTCAGGATAGTTGAGTGCTGTGTTGTCAGGAGAGTTGCAGTGCTGTGTTGTCAGGATAGTTGCAGTGCAGTGTTGTCAGGATAGTTGCAGTGCAGTGTTGTCAGGATAGTTGCAGTGCTGTGTTGTCAGGATAGTTGAGTGCTGTGTTGTCAGGAGAGTTGCAGTGCTGTGTTGTCAGGATAGTTGCAGTGCAGTGTTGTCAGGATAGTTGCAGTGCAGTGTTGTCAGGATAGTTGCAGTGCTGTGTTGTCAGGATAGTTGAGTGCTGTGTTGTCAGGAGAGTTGCAGTGCTGTGTTGTCAGGATAGTTGCAGTGCTGTGTTGTCAGGATAGTTGCAGTGCAGTGTTGTCAGGATAGTTGCAGTGCTGTGTTGTCAGGAGAGTTGCAGTGCAGTGTTGTCAGGAGAGTTGCAGTGCTGTGTTGTCAGGATAGTTGCAGTGCTGTGTTGTCAGGAGAGTTGCAGAGCAGTCAGGATAGTTGCAGAGCAGTGTTGTCAGGAGAGTTGTAGTGTTGTCAGGATAGTTGCGGTGCAGTCAGGATAGTTGCAGTGCTGTGTTGTCAGGAGAGTTGCAGAGCAGTGTCAACTAAATGTCTGTCGTCATCATCTTAGCAAGTCATCCGCAATCTCATCATCACATTACATTCAATTATCACTTCTTCCAAGCAGCTCATCTTTTAGTGGCAAAACAGCGTCCACCACATGCCAACAAGACTTCCTCCACATGGCAGCTGTTCTATGTTGGAGTTATCATCATATTATTTCTGTCAAGTTGTACTCTGTTATGTTTGGTTATGTAGCCCTAACTTAATTAAGCCCCTCCAACTGAAACCCCCCTAACTGGAAACCCCCTAACTTAAGCCCCCCTAACTGAAACCCCCCTAACTGAAGCCTGCGCTAGCTCAATAGGATTGAGTTTGCAGTGGTCCACTGGCAGCTGCTTGTCAAGTATATTGCTTTGGGCTGTGTTGTACTTTTTCTCCAGAACATCTTTTCCTTGCTGTGTTTGGTGCCCTATCCTTTGGATCTATTGTGGTGTGTTGCATTGTTATTACAGTGTGGTAATCCTTAAAAATTAAGGTACGTAGGTCCTTAAAATTCCTTAAAATTCCTTTTCCAACCTTAAGCTTGACTCAAGTTTAAGCGCTTAATGAAAAACTCATTGTGCCTTCCTCTAGCTACTGGTGCTAATTTCAGCTGTCTATATAGCACTTGGCAATCTGGAGTTAAGGCTGGTTCACAACACGACGATGCCGAGCGTTCCGGTGCATTGCATCGTCGATTAACCTTTGACCCTATTCATTTCAAACTGCACACTTTTTTCTAATCCAGCGTCTGAAATGCAGCGTTGGACCAATCAGAATGCTATAATCTATCATGTGTCCAACTTTGTTGTACGCGGTTCGAAATGAATAGGGTCAAAGGTCAATCGACAAGACGCAATGCAGCAACAGAACGCTCGGCCATTGTCGTGTTGTGAACTAGCCTTTAGACATGTTTCAAAATCATGCACTCAGGTTTTGAGGTAGGTATATCTATGAGAGAGCACATACATAGAGACCTATCTTTTGAGCTAATCCATATGAAGCGTGCAGAATCTATGGAGCTCCAAAATAATAGCCACAGGTTTTTAATGTCCACTTGTGGGAAGAATAAATATAATTATGACTTGGGAGCCTCATAGGTTCCATACACTTCATGTGTAAACTTGGTATAGATCTCTCTCTCTGTGAGCTCTTATTTCATCCAAAAATGTTGCATAGGTATAACCATGCCAAAGTTATATGCAGACAAAGTGTAGGTACCTCAAAACCTGAGCAGAATGGGAGACTTGCATTACATTATCTGGTTGAAGTGCAGAGGCAACAGCTGGAAGGAAGCAGGATCTTGTGAAAAGATGAGCCGGCTCGTACATAGCTAGCAAGTTTACAGATCACCTGAGACAAACCAGTGAACTGACACCTGGCAAGGAGTTCTAAGCTGAACTACCACACACAGGTGCGCTCACAATTAATACCACTTCGACTTCCACTCTGCATTATTTCTCAACCATGGCCTGCATGAACATGATCAAATTGCAGAAACTTTTGTGAGCTTTCCAGTACTATACTCTGGTGCATATATACAGTGTTCTTCCCAGGAATTTCTGAAGGGGGTGTGGCACTCTATAATTGTAGTGGCAACCTTACTACACCCCATTTTAACACAGCAATCCTTGGAAAAGGGTTCATATGTACAGAAGCTGAAATTGCTGCTTTTGTAAATCCTGAGTACAGCCATGTTATGCAGTGTATTCTGTCATGGGGGAAGGGAAAGAGATCCAAGATTCATACTGAGTGAATTGCCCTCCTCCATACCCGGGCTACTTTTCTTTTGTAGGTTCTCCAGACACTTCCAGAATATTACAAAGCCTCTTGTGTTGTTGTTCCCATTTCTTCATGTGTGGATAATATATATTTAAATTTGCTTAATTGTATATTATTAGCGAGAGTGAATCACAAATGAGATGTGTGTGTGTGGGGGGGGGATGATGGACCATGACCATAGCTGATTGTATTATTATATTGATATGAGCAGATGCTATGGTTTGTTAATTATTAAAATTGAAACTAAAATCAAGTCAGACATTCAAGAAGCTTCCACATTGATTCTATTCTTCATGGCAGCCCAACGATCACAAGCGAGTTCACAGGGGAAATCAGATGGACTAGGCCTCCAATTGCTATCGTCAAGAGGTGATTGAGAGTTCTGTTGGCCAACTGGTTTCTAAGGTCAGTCTTGACTTGAGATGGAGTGGAGAAGCCTCTTTCACAGTTGACAGAAGACACAGGGAGTAAAGGGCCGACTTTGTCAGATTGGGAAGCATTAAACCTCAATGAACTTACAGATGACATAACAACATCCTCTCCTTGATCTTGCCTTTAAAGATGTTCTTGAACAGCTTTACTAGTACTCGCCAGTTCGAACTGCTGGGCTTAATGAGATTCAGGAAGTAATTAACGATCCTTGACTTAAGGTTAAAGATGTCTGTTGGCTCTAAATTTGATAGAGCTGTTACTCACCTCTGCAAAAGAAGATTGTGCTCTCTTTTGATAACACAAATGTTGCATAGTTACAACCAAGCCAGAGTTACCTGTAGCTAAAGTAGCGGTCAAAATCTGAGTGGTTGTAGTTGTGGCTCCCAGCTGCAAGAAGCTGTCCTGAGATAAGAGTGTATTTTCACTAGTGTAACTAGGAGCAGCACTTAATTAACATGCTGTAACCCCATGAATATCAGTTTTCTTCCCTCGTTCCCTCCAAAACCTATCTGACATTTCCAGTGGCCATATAATTTCAGCTGCCCAGCACTTTCCAGTCACGACCCACACCTGCAGCCAGTTCAGCACTCAGATTTTGAGGTACCTCCACTTTGGTTGCGGGTGACTTAAGCATGGTTGTACCTATGCAATATATTTTTAGTGTTTTTAAAAGAGAGCACATGAGGCATACAGTGCAGTGCATAGAATCTAGGGAGCTCCAAAGTCGTACCCGCAAAAAAAATTAGGATAACTTCTCGATAATCAACTTAAACTTACTCATGCCTTGATGAGGAATAATGAGATACATTATTCCTACTGAAGGCTAGCCAAAACACAGAGTAAATAAGTTGATTATCAAGAAAGTCATTGTATTTATCTTCTCCAACTGAGAGATCGTTGAAAGTTTGTTTAGTTTACTATCTGCACCTACAGTTTGTATATACCTGTGCATGGATATAGCTTGGCGAGTAACTGCTTGGTATTAAAACACTCATTCTCTTGCCTGCTGATTCTATACTATAAGCGTTCTGTTCAATCTTGCAGTACACACTTAGAAACACACAAAATGATCACTAGACTCCGTCACCCATGCCTGGCACTGGGTAATTACTAAAAAGTGAAAACGTATTTTTAGTGCACAAACTCAAGACTCTAACCCTTGCCTATACACGATTAGTGCCTATACACACGATTAGTGTTTCAGCAATCTTTCTACCATAAAAGTGAAGAGAGTTAGTGGTGTACTAGACTCACTGCTTCAACAAATCCTTTTCCACTTTGCTCAAGCCTAGCTCCTTATACAGCTTGATATAGTGTACAGACTTCTCCAAGTTTCTATCCAAGGTCTCTTCCCTTGTCAGGAAGTACTTTTCTGAATTCTGAAACATTGGATTATCGCTCATTATCTCATCTGCAGAATAAGATCATTAATTTTATCAAAGCCAGTTTTCCCACAATTACGTGACGTACTTATATATTTCCTCGTTTTTGTCAACTTTTTTCCTCCGTCAAGAAAAACTATTAGTTGTGGGAGGTCCAACTTGCTTTCTTCCCTCTCCTTGCGGAGTTCAGGCACCATATAGTTTGCAGAGGCAGCCATAGTGACAGCTAGTCTGGCCTACACGTACAGCAGTCTCGTTCCTGGTCTCGTGAGAAGATAATTTCACGCGGAGCAGGGGCGCGGTAATTTCAGTTTGTAGGGGGGAAAGGCAAAGCAGCGACTGGGGGAAGCAGCGACTGGGGGGGAAAGTCAAAGCAGCGACTGGGGGGCTGGGTCCACACACCCTATTTTGAAAAATAAGGGTCGCATGACCAGATACATACGACTATTGAATGAGAGAGAGTCAGAGAAATATACAGTAGAGAGGCATTCCACAGCTATGAGGAAGTAGCCGAAGATGGATGAGTGCCTCCTTTAGCTACTTTATCTCAAAGTGATTCAGCAGACTTACCAACCTGTGAACACTCATTGGCAGGACAAAATCTAGCATTTTGCAGGATCTTGCTAATTTTTGCAGGACCACAACATGGCCAGGTAAAAGTGGCCGTGGGTCTCAAAATTTTAAGTGTTGTTGTTCCCTCTACATACTCAGCTCCTCCTCCACGTCAATCTTGTGGAGAGAGGAGCTACTTAATGCGCCTCTGCAACCCCCCCCCCCCCCCCCCCCCCCCCCCCCACCTAACAGTATAGTTCTTCAATAATATTATTATTATGAATATTGAAATCAATGAATCAGAGTCTCAGATGCATGATTGCGAGGTAGAGATGATGATATGCAATATACATGTATTTGTAGTTGTGAGGTTGTCTGTAGGCTTTTCATGGTGGCTGATTTAGCATGCTGTCATTAATTAGATGTGCATTTGAATAGCATGGCTTATCATTATTTATTTTAACACTCAGCAGGTCACACACTGTGGATGGATCCAACTGCCGTCGTTCTTCCGTCTCGATCTTTCTCACCATGCTAAAAAGGCGTTCTGGATCTGCATTGGAATGCGGAAGTACGAGCAAAATCTGTGCAAAACTGGACAAGACCCCAAAACGAAATAGTTCCAAATCCAAGATTGAATGAACTTTCGCCATCACAGACCAGAAGTTATCTATTGCTCCAGCTTCTTTTGCATCAAATGTGGGAAGTTGGTCCAAGGGTGAAGCACGAAAATCACGAAATTCCATACTCAAAGTGTCCAATTCATCAGGAGAGAAGGATGTAAAGCGCTTTGCCAATTCAACAATGCCATTTAAAGAGGTCTTATCTCTATTTCTAGGATCAAGAAAAGCAAGTTGAAGCAGACAGTCATCGTTAAATGGAAATTTAGCTAACATTTTTGAAACAATGGTTTCATAGAAAGTGCGCACACATTCAAAAAAAAGTTTCTCAAGAGCAGTTCCCACCAACTCCTCAAGATCACCACATCACAATAAATGGGTAGATGTGCCAATACCTAGCTATCAGTGAAATCAATAGAAGTGATATCATCAGTGGAATTGAGGACATCTGGATCTATAAAATTACTACAGAAAGAGTGCAAGAGTCGACGAACATCAGCCTGTAAAGTACCAATACGACTAGCATGAGTTTGAAAGGCAGTTGAGAAAATACTCAAGGGCTTAAGGGCATAACAAACAAAATTGCAAAACAGCTTTACTAGTGGGTCTTTAAGATGCTTGGCCACTCTCTGTACACGCCCATTGGAAGGCTCAGATTCAGCTGTCCTGTCAAAATAACAATAAAGAGCTGGCCACTGCTCAATCAATCTCTTGAGGCAGTGTTCTAAACTAAACTTGCAGTAAAGAGTGACTCTGCTGTGGCAATATTACACACTGGCATACACAGAAAACGAGTAACTGGCTTTTGAACCACCTTATCCCAATACCTTACCATCATTCCGAAATACTTCCTATCTGTTTCATCATTACCACCATCACACAAAAGGGTGAAAGGAGAAGAACAACAAGATTGAATGACTTCGTCATTAAGCGTTGGAGCTATTGCAAATTTCACTATGGCTGTAGTTTTTGTCCTACCAGATGCAAATTGCTGAGCGATTTTGCTGTCTGGAAACATAACTTTACAGAGTTTGTTGAAGTGATCAGCAGCTAAAAAAAGGTACATTATGTTCGTCAATAAATGTAGAAAAATAAATTTCTGCAGCTGTAACCTGATCAGCTTCTTGTCTGTCCTTTCTAAAAGTAGCAGCAGTAATTTTAGATTGACCTACACTCTGTTTTGCCAATGCACAGTGCCTCTTTGTCTCCATGTGTCGTTTCACTTCATGTAGACCACCAGAAGCAACAGAAAAATCAGTGCAACATATATTGCAACGAACAAATGATGCACCCCTCTTACTCTCCTTCATATTGTAGCACTTCCAGTCTTCCTGCCATTTACTTGCTCTCTTTCTCCTCTTAGCAGTGGAGAGGTCACTGCAAGCTTCACTCTGAGAACGACTCTGACTAGAAGTACTGGCAATGCAAGTAAAGACTGCTTCCTTCATTATCTGACTCCACCTCGGACTCGATGCTCCGACTCATTGCTAATAGTTAAAACTCGGCTGTTGCTTTTTTTCAAAATTATTTTTGGGAAATGGTCTCGCGCAGCAAACCCTTCCCTACTTGTGGTTTAGCGTAGCCGGTTACTTAGGAATGCAGTTGTGCAGTCAGTACAGGTTACTTAGGAATGCAGTTGAGCAGTCAGTATAGATTAATTAAGTGGACTGCAGGATTCAGATTGCGCAGGATATGAAGCAGTCGTACCGGGACCCGGGACAAGTTCCAAAATTCCGGGAGAATCCCGGGAAATCCGGGACAGTTGGTAAGTCTGTGATTGGATGCTTGAGGCTTAGTTCCTTCACCAGCTCCTTATGCGCAGCACTGCACATAAGATGATTGAGACAGTTGTTTGACATAGTTGTATGGAGTAAGACTTCATCCTTCTCAGTGCACAAGGCATATTCAGAGCTGGCATTTATTGCTGGCATTACCAGAACAATCTTGACCAAGGACATGACCTCTGGTTTGAGGGACCTGGTCTTTTTGAGGAAATCTACGACATTATACAATGAATCAACCTCTTCACCTTGACTAAAATTGTGCTTCCATTGTAGATAGCTGAATTCATAGGATATTAGTGTGTAGAACTCATACAGTTGGTCAACACTTTGTGAGACAACTTCCTCCGATGCTCACAGAACATGCTCACAGGTTGCATACATGATGTAATACTTTTGATTGAAATACTCTACAATGCAGTTAGCTACAGTTTCCACAGTTTCAATGTAGATCTGGCGGTAAAAGTCCTCTACATTGGAATGGAGGTTTAGCATTACTCTAAAATATCTTGATGGCATCTTATGGCGACGTGGAAGTGAAGGTGCTTGTAACTCCAACTTTACAGCAACTCGAGTGACCTTGGTCCAATGGAGGCATTCACCTCTCTGATCATATACCTCGAAGAACAGTGACAGAAAGCTTGGCATTCTCTTGAGCATCCACTGCACATAGCTCTGCCCTCTGAAGGCTAGTGGTGAGGTTGCGTAAGTACTACAATGGCAAGCTGAAGTCCATAAAAGAAACTAAAAGTTTGTATTTTAGCATGCACTCCAAGTATTCTTAACTTTATGTCAGAGTTACTGACATTGTCTTGTGCCCAGTCCCATAGCTTGATCCAAGTACCCTAGTTTTTCAGAAAAGCACTCAGTGATGTGGCTCGGACAGTCCACCTTGTTGGGTAAAGGATTTTTTAAGTTGGTGATGTCAATATCGTAAACATGGAGATCACGTTCCATTTGTCCCAGAATTTGATTTTCTGCTTGTTTTCTGCAGAATTCTGCCTCTCTTTTAGGACTCAATTTAGCGATGTCATAAGCCAGGAGAACATCTTTTACTGTATCCATCCCCAACAGCAACGTTAAGTGAGTGACAGTAGCAGTGTCTCAGCAGACATTTTCCATTCAGTTTCTTGATTTGTATAGCAACCCCATTTTTGGTTCCAGTCATGGCTGAACGTCCTCCACGGCACTGCTCACAGGAATCTTGAATTCTGAGATTCGTACGCAGCAGCACATGCAAGCAACAATCATATCTGCATTTGTCTGAGCGACTGGCATCGGACCTCGTGTACTGTCATCTCCTTATCCACCTAACATATGCAAATTATGTTGCTCAATGTTGCTCACATTAGTATTCTCATCAGCCATGATAAAATTCAGCTACGTCACTTGCATGCAGCACTTTTAGAGCCATAATTTGTAGTATTTCATTCTGAGCACCTGGGCTCATATGCTTGTCATAAGAATTTTCAATCCACTTTTAAAGCACTTCATTGTCTTCAGCTCAGAGAAAGAGGAGCTGCTTGAAATTTGACTCCTCTTGCTTGCCCTTACGAAGGGTAATGCCTTGGCAGGCGAGGTAGGATGTACTTTGGCAATTTTCAGGAGGCAGTTCTTATTTTCCTCCTTTTGACTCTTGAGCCGCTCCTTCAGCTGCTCATCATGTGACTTGGTTGAGTCAGTTAAACATAGTGACTGCATGTTTGTAACATAATGAGATTTCACATTAAATTTTATGTGTTTTTTTATGGTTTTGCATATATAGCATTTTTCCAATTTCGGAACCATCAGAAAAGAATGAGCTTTCAGATCTTGTATCAAGATGAAGGTCCCTTCAAATTGGCGCTGTGCACAAGTGTTGCAAATCACGGAATCTGACATTGGAAGATAATGCAGTCATAAAAATTGCGAGTACCAGGCTGATTGGAAAGCTCATTGATGATCCATTTTAGTTTTATGGTATTTGATGATAACTGACTGGCTAGTAGGGACCTTGAGGAAGAGTATTGAGAGCTGAGGATATTTAAATGGCTCCAGGTTTCTGCACCTGAGAAAAACAGAATTTATAGCTAAATATCCGCTTTTTATTTTTCATAATACTTCAGCTTGAGTGTAAGTCAAATTTTATAAAATATACAACAGGGTTCAACAATACACAATTGTGTAATGACTCACTTGTTCAGTGGCCGAGAGATCACCAAAAATTTGGGGGCTCAATGTTGACATCATATGTGATGGGTCATGGCATGCTTGTTCAGATTCTTCAGATTCATGTCCAGGGCAATCTTCAACCTGTGCATCAGCTCGGCAATCAGATTCTTGGTCTTGAACTGTATCATCAGCCTTCTCCTCAACTCCCTATGTCTCTTGTGTGTACTTTTGACAAAAACTAAAGAAGGAGGCGCTTGTCTTTTAGCCGTGATTTACTCTGTACTAGTTAGCTTCAAACACATGTGTCCTCAAATAATCTAGAACAGTTATTGAGAGTATTGTACTAGCTGGCCATTTTTACACTAACCATGAACGCATGATTTAATCTTGATATTGCTGAGCCTGTTAAGGCCATCATAGAACTGCACATCTGTACTGGGCAGCACAGGCATCTGACACTTTCCCAATAAAATATAATGTTTTTGTCTTGTCTTGTTCTACTTATATAAAAAATATATATATATATATATATATTACAGCACAGTGTTGGACTATTTAGTAACTAACCTTATAACAATCTATATTAAAAATCAACAGTACTTAATTAATAAAATTATTCACAATATTAAGTTACGAGTGTCCCGCTGCTCAAGGAGGGGGGGGACGGGAGTGGACCAAAGATCATTCCTCAGGTCACCATACACAGTTCCTTTCTCCTGCCACCACTTCCCTACCCAATACATAACAAACTTGCCCACCTCCTCCATCACTGCATCACTTACTCCCTCCACATCTTTCCCCAAAAGCAAAGCCACCTTTCCATCCTTACTCACTCTTCTAAATTCATCCAGCCACTGTCCTGCCCCTACAATTCTGCGCACCTCATCCATCAGTACCAGCCAATCCCTCCCACATATCACCAAGAAATGTTCCACATCCTCCCCTGCTCCACTAACACACATTATACACCTCTCATCCCTAACTATCCCACATCTCTTCTTATCCTCTAGCAACCCAGCTGATGCATCTCAGTCGAAATTGCAACCACACACCTTCCTGACCATGCATGGACCTCACATACCTCTTCACCCCTGCACCATTGCCGATTTATAAAAATTCAGCATTTACTTCCTCCTCCCAGTCCTTCTCATTTCTCACCTTCACTTTCCCCTTCCGCACTGACCCAACCTTGTTGTTTATCTCGTACTTTCTCCTCAAGATCTCATATTCTTCCCACCATCCAATTCCTCCATCCTCTCTTAGTTTATTTACAACAACTTTTACCAACCTGCTCTGTTCCAACACCTCTAATCTTACCATCTCTTCCCTCCTCTCCTCTAGCTTCCTCCACCCCATATCTTCCATTGCCACTCCTGCTACTATGTTACTTGCCCCCAACACACTCTCATCTGTGCTGACTCCAACTTCTTGCAAGCATTCCGTCCTCCTGTCCACCACACTTCGGCTGCATGCTCCATACTAGGTCTCACTAGAAGCTCCCACACCATTCATCCTCTGTCTACTTCCACCTGCCCATTCACTCTACTCATCCATTTCACCTTTCCAACCCACTCTTCTGCCTTCTTTGCCATCTTCTCTAACTGAACATTATCCCTTAGCTTCCTATCAAACCATATTCCCAGGTACTAGAATTCTTTGACCTCTTCCAATATCTCCTCACCAATCCTCCAATGCACTTCTGCTTCCTTCTTCCCTACTACCATGACCTTGCTCTTCTTGCTATTAAATTTCATCTTCCACCTTAACACATATTCCTGTACCACATCCAACATAGCTTGTAGTTCCACCCCTGAGTCTGCCAGAAGAACATCATCTGCCTACATAAGTGCCCCACACCAACAGCCTTCCACTTTGACTCCTAGTTCAGCTCTCTCCAATTCCTCTGCCATTCCCATCAAATAAATATTGAAAAGAAGTGGAGACAAAGGACATCCCTGCCTAAGTCCATTCTCCACAGTGAACCACCTTGACCTCCTTCCATTCAATATCACCATCATCTCTTTTTGTTTATCAACATCTCTTCTGATGGTACCTTTCAGGTGTGTGAAAATCCTCAGGAAAAAATGAAATTGTTTGCCAAAAGTAGTACCCCCAAGGACCTCCCACCCCCACCCCCGTTGTTTGCAGGTCGCTTACAAGTCTACTCTCTATGGATTATATTTACCAGTAAGTTGAGGTAGTTACTTCACAAACTCTGCTTCCAAGTGAAGGCATTACTTGGTTCAGATTGTGTGCAAAAATAGATTGGAAGCTGGAAAAGTGTACCAGCTGCTTTGATTTACCCCAAACATAAACTCTTTACCTGAAATCTGAGATGCTATTGTAGCTAATTGAACATATATACAGCCACACATTAACCAAGTAAGAGAAAAGGGAACTATGCTCAATAATTAAAGGAACTGTTATATGGTGAGCTGAGGAATGATCTTTGGTCCACTCCTGTCCCCGCCTTCCTGAGCAGCGGGACACTCGTAACTCAATATTGTGGATAATTTTATTAATTAAGTACTGTTGACTTCTTTTTAAAATATAGATTGTTATTAGGTTAGTTACTAAATAGTTTCACACTGTGCTGTATTATATATGTGATGGCCTTAACAGGCTCAGCAATAGGAACATTAAATCATATATGTTCTCAACTAACTCTCAGTTGACCTAACGAAATTTAATGACCTTCTCAATAATCAACTTGAATTTTACTCTCTCGACGTTTCGAACGTCTGAATTTATTAAGCTGATTATTGAGAATCGATGCATTGTAAATGATGTTGTTTGTTATTACCGACGGGTTGCAATCATAAAGTCAAATTTTTAACCCTAGATACTTCCCGCCTCAATGTCCAGAGGCTCAGGCTCAGCATTAACAAGGAGATGTCCAGCTCCAAGGACTGGAGTCTGGAAGCAATGCGCAACTAAGGTAAAGGTCAACGTTTAGTTATCCACAGAGCGCCAGAGGTCTCGTGATGTGACCTCCCCCCCCCCCCCCCCATCCCCGTTCCAGCCCCCCAATTTTCTGTTCCTCTTCCTCTCCTTGAGACGGGTTTGTGAATATGGCTGCTTCTGCAAATTTTATGGTGCCTGAACTGCGCAAGGAGAGGAAGGAAAGCAAGTTGGACCTCCCACAACTAACAGTTTTTCTTGACGGAGGAGATGAGTTAACAAAAACGAGAAAATATATAAGTATGTCAAGTAATTTATGGATGTTCACGTTGATGACTCTTTTATTCTGCAGATAAGATAGTGAGTGAAAATCCAGTGTTTCAAAATTCAGACAAGTACTTCTTGACAAGGGAAGAGGCCTTGGATAGAAGCTTGGAGAAGTGTGTGCACTACATCAAGCTGTGCAAGGAGCTAGACTTGAGCAAAGTGGAGAAGGATTTGTTGAAGCAGTGAGTCTAGTATAGCCACAAAATTCTCCTCACTTATTTATTGCTATAACTATAACTGTATAAGCAAAAGTCAGAGTCGAGTGTTGTGCGCTAAAAATATATTTCCACTTTTAGACGAGTATATTAAAATCACCTTCTCAATAATCAACTTCAAATTTTATTCACTCGACGTTTGGACTAGATGCTCTAGCCTTGTCGAGTGAATAATAAAATTTGAAAGTTGATTATATTAGAAGGTGATTTTAATGTTATTATGTCAAAACAAGACACTTATAGAATCAACAGGCAAGAAAATGCGTGTTTAATACCGAGCAGCCACTCACCAAACTTTAGGGACGCCTTCACAAAAAAAAAATTAACATGAGGTTACCACTTTATGGCTCCATCGATTCTGTAAACTTCATGGTGTGGACTTGATATATATAGCTCAAAAGATAGGTCTCTCTGTGTGCTCTCTTTTGATACTAAAATATTTTTCATAGGTATAACTTGGCTATAGTTACTGGAGCTAGAGTGGAGGGTACCTCAAAACCTGAATGCCTGATTTTGCCACATAAATATCTCCCGATTGCCAAATGCTACATAGAGAGTAGCGCTGGTTGTAAAAGGAAGAAATTCATTTTACAGCCGGCGCTTGATCACGTACTTACGTTTTAGCGCCTAATGAAACCACTCATTGCATAGAGTAGCCACTGGTGCAAATTTCAACTCTCTAGCACTTGGCAATCTGGAGATATTTATGTGGCAAAATCAAACATTCAGGTTTGGGGTTCCCCCCACTTTAGCTCCAATAACTTGGCTATAGTTATACACATGAAAAATATTTTAGTATCAAAAGAGAGCACACAGAGAGACCTATCTTTTGAGCTATATATATCAAGTCCATACCATGATGTTTACAGAAGCTATGGAGCTATAAAGTGGTAACCACAAGTCTTTGTATAAAAAAAAAATTTAAATGGAGCTGTCCCCCTCTTTATCTATGCACAGGCGCGGCGCACAAACAATTTTTATAGATGGACAGGGGGACTAAAGCATATATTGTCAGATGGATTGGTACGAACAAAATTGCTATTCATGGGTGACTGTAGGCCAATGAAAATACTCATTACAAAGAGTACAGCTCACTCTACAACACTTGCATTTACAGCTACCCACTTTACAATCAGCAGCCACATTTTCAGCTAGTTCAGGCATTCAGGCCCTCAGGTTCTGATGTACTCCACTTGAGCTGCATGTAACTTTGGCAAGATTATTCCTATGCAATCTAAAAAAGAGCACACGAGATATCTAAGTAAAGTATGCAGAATCCAATGGAATTCCACCATTTTTAAAAAAGATTATTTTCTCCCCCCCCCCCCCCCCCTCCCTCAAAACATGGAGGCCACACTCCCTTGATTAGATATCTTATGTGCAGGTAGATCTATTACTAGGTCTCCATGAGGGCATGTTCATACCTGCTATTGAAGTTACTCCACATTCTTATTCATCTCTTGTAGAACAGTAAACGATTGGACACTTTTCACGCATGATGCAGTGTTTCTACCCACTTTAAAGGGCCAGGCAAGTGACGAACAGAAGGAGAAGTGGCTACAGCCAGCTCTGGACTTCAAGATCATTGGAGCATATGCACAGACAGAGCTAGGGCATGGTGAGAGTGTGGCCAGTGGGGAAGGAGGCTTGGGATGAGGAGGTGGAGATGAGTGGTTAGGGCAGGAGGTGGAGATGAGTGGTTAGGGCAGGAGGTGGAGATGAGTGGTTAGGGCAGGAGGTGGAGATGAGTGGTTAGGGCAGGAGGTGGAGATGAGTGGTTAGGGCAGGAGGTGGAGATGAGTGGTTAGGGCAGGAGGTGGAGATGAGTGGTTAGGGCAGGAGGTGGAGGTGAGTAGTTAGGGCAGGAGGTGGAGATGAATGGTTAGGGCAGGAGGTGGAGATGAGTGGTTAGGGCAGGAGGTGGAGATGAGTGGTTAGGGCAGGAGGTGGAGATGAGTGGTTAGGGCAGGAGGTGGAGATGAGTGGTTAGGGCAGGAGGTGGAGGTGAGTAGTTAGGGCAGGAGGTGGAGATGAGTGGTTAGGGCAGGAGGTGGAGATGAGTGGTTAGGGCAGGAGGTGGAGATGAGTGGTTAGGGCAGAGGTGGAGATGGTTTGTGTGGGAATAAGATGAAAGAAAGGAGGAGGGGGGGGGGGGGGGGGAGAGATGAGGGAGAAGGTCTGGTGAGGGTAGTATCAGATGGTGTGTTGTCTGTATGTGTGATGTATGTAGTGTGTGTGGTATATGTGATGCATATGGTGTGGTGTAGGGAGTAATGTCCGTGGACTGCAAACCACGGCTACCTACGATGAGAACACACAGGAGTTCATCATGAACACGCCCACTTTGACTGCCACCAAATTTTGGTCAGGCACTAGTGAGTTCTGTGATTATATCACATGACTTGCCTTTGAAGTCACCCGACTGTTTTGAATTGTTGTAGTTGGCCACTTGGCCACACACCCAGTGGTGTTGGCTCGGCTCATCACTAGAGGAGTGGACCATGGCGTTCATCCTTTCATTGTGCAGATACGCAGTCTCAAAGACCACACCCCTCTCCCAGGTATGATAAGTACAATACAGCTTGTCTATTTAAGTTCACAGTCACCCTATTTAATGCCACTTAATCGTACAGTATGCCTACCAACGAATATTTAGATAGGTCAATATAGACCTACCTCTCAAGCTATGCTGTTTGGGGAAGAACAAACTTCTGAATGAAGTTTCACAAACTTTCTTAAGGGGGCGGTTTCCCTGTTTAACAAAAAAATGTTTGTCCTCTTTGTAATTGCCTAGCTTTTTTTCTCTTTCCACTATGCAGATAATTTTATTATCAAAGTGTTGCTTATTCCGTCTTTCCAATGGTATCTGAAATGTCTATATAGACACATTTTATTAGAAGATACAAGTGACAGACCAAGACCCCTACCACTCAAGCGTTTGGCAGACCTAACTAAACACCACCAGAAGATCTTGCCGCTCAAATTTGTTTTTAGGCTTCCTGAAACACTTGAAACACTTGGCTGTAATTTGAGCGAAACCAATTTGGCTTGTGCTAGACTGTTGGTCAGTTGCAATTGACCGAATGGGTTGAACTCATTAACACCAAAATGTCATCTGTTCTAATGACCATAACTTGGCAATGCTATTTTTTTTAAAGGTCTGATTCGCTCAAATTACAGAACACACAAAGAGCTTTCGAATGACACCAACAAATTTTTTTTTGGTTAACCGTGACAGAGTTACGCTTTTTTAAAGGATTTTTCATGATTTGTAGAATCTGCTTACGGAAAGGGCATGAAGACATCCAAACACTTTCACCAAAAACTGAACGCGAGGTGACTGGAAATGCTGCGTGCGAACCAGAGTTATATATTCAGGGCCGCTGCACGAAGGGCAGGAAATGACTCAGCAAGAAATTTGGGTACCTTTCAATGGCAGATGAGCTTCCAGGTATAAGCGGTAGCCATTTTATGATGCCGAAAAACTTACCTTTCCTGTAAGCCTTCTCTGTGTGCGTCTCTTCCAATTTTGAATCAAGATAAGTGAAATTGCATGGACGAAAAGCACCATAACTTTGAAATGGGTACTCCAATGCCTCTAAAACTTTGGAAATGGCTATTGATGCTTACAACAACATTTATAAATGATAAAAAAATATAAAAAATGGGGAAACCGCCCCCTTAAACTAGCGTTCTCTTCAAGGAGGTTTTCCTCCTAACAGCTAACTAGACAGACACCAAGCCATGGAAGTTGGTAAGGAGGCAGAGGAAACACCTGGGATGCTTAATCCTGTTCATGTGTGGAAAATGTGCTTTTTCTCAAACTAGCTGAAATTTGTTCAGATAATGGATTAGTTGCTAAATGTTAGTTACGGTGAAGTTGATAAATGTTAGTCACGGTGACCAATGAGCACCAATGTTCGTGAACTCATCATGTGACGAAGGTCTTGACCTCGGGTCACGACCAAAGTCACATGATCAAGATTATAAAACCTCCATTGAAAGATTGACTCAATGAGTTTAATATTTTTGCTTGTGAGAAGAAGAGATCATATCATCTAACATTATGTGTGGCTTCTTCATGTTTTGCTAAGAGATTGGATACCTGTGAGTATTGTCACAGGGGCAGCTCTGCTGGTCCGACCAGTCCAACTTCGGCCAGGACCACTGCTAGTGTGATATTGAAATGATTGTGGACAATAGGAGGCTGCATGCGTGTTGTCATACTAGTTTTGTGTGGGTGTCAAATATCAGATCTGTGTTCCGTTTGTGGTTCCAGGACCAAACGCTCCTATTCTACTATAATTGTTATTGTTATTGTTGTTGTTGTTCTCAACGAACTCTCAGTTGACATCGTAGACAATGCTTTTCTCAATAATCATTACTTGATTCCATATCCTCAATTTGAGTGCTAAGTCTCACGTGCGGCTGATATATACCGGTAGCTAGCTATCCATCACATGATGCAAGCCACACCCCTGGCACACGTGTGATGCATGTGACCAGATACATGTGGCATTAATGCAGGGGGGAGATAAAAAGAATAACAACAAATTAAATAGGACGAAAACAATAACAACAAAAATGAAACCATGATGTAATCATTACTACTAAACCACTTAACAAAATGGTTAATATAACAAATAATTTACTAACTGACAGCAATAGATCCAGAAAAATTATGGCGGTAGTGGGAGGAAGCCACCAATTTAGACCAGGCCAGAAGACAGAAGGAACTACTAGTGAAGGAGGCATTGCATATCAGCCTAGCACCAAAGAATGAGCAGTTTAATCAAGATTGTGGAATGGACTTGCCTGGATGCTGGGTAGCCACTCTCAAGAGCCTGAACTTGAAGCCATGACCACCATAATTTATTTTTAGTCATTATTCCTGATGAAGGCTAGAGGATCCTGTCGGAATGTCAAGAGAGTAAAATTCAATTTGATTATTGGAAGGTCATTGTAAATTACTAAGTCATATAATTTATTTTTTAGTTATCCATGTGTTTATAGTGTTAGTTGTACTAAGGTCCATTTGTGTTCACTAGTCACTTACATGTAGCTATAACTTTCTAATGTCCACTCTTATTCAGATAATCTTTCTGCTCATGTATTCATAGTTCTTTTCCTTTCCTTCAGAGGCATAGAAGACAAAAAATGAGTTAGCTGTACTACCATGAGCACAGTATACGCATGCGGTCCAAAAGGAATTACGTCTGCGGTATAGGTGAGCTGTCAATAAATGCATGCCAATAACCCATTAAAAGACATCGCACAGACAAAAAGGAGATCTTAAACTCTTAATACAGTACAGAGGCTTTGTCCTATCTTCTGGAGGTGAAAAAAAAAAGGTAGCAGGAAGAGGTGCAGTGAGTGGAATAATTTAAATATTATGTCGAGTGTAGTAACTGACAAAGACGTGTAAAGGAGGAGGGAAATATTATGATGTGTAGGTGCAATTAGACAGACATTCTGCATCTACTCCAGGCACAGCTAATAACAGCTAATAATAATAATAGAAACTGAAACTGAACACCAAAATTATAGATAATATAGCATTAATTAAAAATATAATAATAATAAAATGTATAATTATAATAATAATGGCCGAGGAGAAGAAAGTGGCCAAGTATGCCAGTCTGGATCCTTGCCACTTTTTTGTGTCCGTGGCCATCGAGTCTTTGGGTGTCATCGGGAAGAGGTCGATGCCTTTCCTGAAGGAGCTCAGCCTCAGGATAAGGCAAAGCACTAGGGAGGTGAATGCCCGTGATCAAGTCCTTCAGCGTCTCTCAGTGGCAGTCCAGCGGGGGAATGCCTCATCTGTTTTGGGGTCGATCACTTGTCATTAGCTTTTTGGTTATTTAATTATGTGTGTTGATTTATTTATTCGTTATTAGTTATTTATTCTAGTTATATAATTATATTGTTAATTGGTTATAAATATATTTGTTAATCCTAGTTGTTATTTAATCTAGTATATTGTTAATTAGTTATAAATATGTTTTGTTGTTATTTAATCTAGTTATATATATTATATTGTTAATTAGTTATAAATATGTTTTGTTGTTATTTAATCTAGTTATACATATATAATATATATATATTGTTAATAATCCTAGTTGTTATTTAATCTAGTTATATATATATATATATATTGTTAATTAGTTATAAATATATTTGCTAATCCTAGTTGTTATTTATTCTAGTGTTATATATATATAACACTAGAATAAGCTTCTGCTGGTGTCTTCTGGCATGGGTGTAATGGTGCTTCTGCTGGTGTATTCTGGCATGGGTGTAATGGTGCTTCTGCTGGTGTATTCTGGCATGGGTGTAATGGTGCTTCTGCTGGTGTATTCTGGCATGGGTGTAATGGTGCTTCTGCTGGTGTATTCTGGCATGGGTGTAATGGTGCTTCTGCTGGTGTATTCTGGCATGGGTGTAATGGTGCTTCTGCTGGTGTATTCTGGCATGGGTGTAATGGTGCTTCTGCTGGTGTATTCTGGCATGGGTGTAATGGTGCTTCTGCCCGTGTATTCTGGCATGGGTGTAATGGTTCTTCTGCTGGTGTCTTCTGGCATGGGTGTAATGGTGATTCTGCTGGTGTATTCTGGCTCACAGAACATCCTTTGGTGCCATCTCTGAATGACCACCAAACAACTTCTCTTGCTATAAGTTTCATTTTCAACACTTCATGGATGTGCATCATTTAGGAGATCTAGCACATCTGTTCTTCCTGCTAATGAACAGTTACTCGGTTGCCCCAGGGGCCACACTCATCCAGCGTCCAAGTTAGATAGTTCCACTACTACTGGATACACTACAATCCTCACCAATTTCAGTGACTTAGATATGGACTGACCGTGATCTATTTTTTTTTTGTTCGTTAGCCAATTGAAAATTGATTTTCAACCCACGAGCTTGATCACGTACACATTTTAATGTTATTGTAGAGTAGGGAGGCTTCTTCCTCTTGCCACTGATAGTAATGTCCGAATGAACTGCAGAGAATTCAGGTTTTGAGGCCCCCAACTTTGACTGCTTGTAACTTGGGTATGGTTGTACATATGCAACCGTTTTTAGTATCTAAAGAGAGCACACAGAGAGAGCTATCATTTGAACTACATGCATAGAGTGAAATGTGAAGAATCTATGGAGCTCTGAAAGTCTTAACCACAAGTTTAAAATAAGGTATCGTCCCTCCTTAAAAGAACTTTGGTGTGTCTATGCCTGCACCTATAGCTGTAGTATCAGATGAGAGCCCGGGAGGTATGGGGAGGGAGGAATGGAGACTTGAACATTTGTTTGGTGTCTAGGTCTCCCCACCTAGCCTTAGACCTGGCAGTCCTGGATACGAGTGCCCCTTCCTTTTATTTCCTCACCTGCTTCTCCCCACAGGTGTCAGTGTGGGTGACATTGGGCCAAATATGGGACTCCTCGGCTTTGACATTGGCTTCCTAGCTCTGGACCATGTCAGGATCCCGAGAGACCAAATGCTGATGAGCTATTCCCAGGTGGGTAAATACCTGATGGACACGCCCACATCCACACACTTTATATTCATGCTTGTTCCTCACCCACTAACACATACTACAATATAGCAATAAAATCTACCTCACATCTTAATCTCACCCACACCTTACCTACTTACACCCACATCTTAGTCATTTAACCTCACCCACACCTTACCTACTTACACCTAACTCTCACACCTCATCCACACCTTACCATTTAATCTCATCCACGCCTTACCATTTAATCTCATCCACACCTTACCATTTAATCTCATCCACGCCTTACTTCTTACACCTTAACCATCACACATCATCCACAGCTTACCCACTCACACTGGCATCTCTTGAGTGGGTGAGTCCTAATGTGTAAATTGCATCCACGTCTCCACTCTTAATGAATTGTTTAGGTGAAGCCAGACGGCACATACGTCAAGCCTCCTAAGTCCAAGATGGCGTATGGCACGATGGTTTTGGGCCGATCGGAACTGGTCTTGCGTGTATGCAGGTCCGGCCTGGCAAATGCTGTCACTATTGCCACCCGGTACAGTGTTGTCCGCAGGCAAGGTCAGGTGGAGGAGAAGTAAGTAGCGCCCATGGTGTCTGACATGAGTGATGACCCTTTACCTTCTTACTGTGTCAGTGGCCCAGAGATTCAGGTGCTGGATTACCAGACCCAGCAACTCAAGCTCCTCCCACTAATAGCAGCTTCCTATGCACTGAATATGGCGGGACAGGTCAGCTTGCGTCAGTACTTCACTATTCAGGACGAGATAGAGCTGGGCAACTTTGACCACATGCAGGAGGTATGCAGGGAAGACTGGTGTAAGTATAGGGGTGGCGCCTCAGGCCGAGATAGGGAGGACTCTGCATAGTCAGAGGAACTGGCTGCATAGTCAGTGAAACATGGCTGCATAGTTAGTAGGGAGAGAGAACTGGCTGCTTAGAAGGGAGATAGTATATGTGTAAGTCATCATGTGTGGCAGCTATGGCTGTATACTCAGTAGAGGAGAGAGAGAACTGTGAGAAAGAACTGGCTGCATCATAGTCAGTAGAGGAGAGAGAACTGGCTGCATAGTAGAGTAGAGAGAACTGGCTGCATGGTCAGTAGAGGAGAGAGAACTGGCTGCATGGTCAGTAGAGGAGAGAACTGGCTGCACAGTCAGTAGAGGAGAGAACTGGCTGCATAGTAGAGGAGAGAGAACTGGCTGCATAGTCAGTAGAGGAGAGAGAACTGGCTGCATAGTCAGTAGAGGAGAGAGAACTGGCTGCATAGTCAGTAGAGGAGAGAGAACTGGCTGCATAGTCAGTAGAGGAGAGAGAACTGGCTGCACAGTCAGTAGAGGAGAGAGAACTGGCTGCACAGTCAGTAGAGGAGAGAGAACTGGCTGCATGGTCAGTAGAGGAGAGAGAACTGGCTGCACAGTTAGTAGAGGAGAGAGAACTGGCTGCATAGTCAGTAGAGGAGAGAGAACTGGCTGCACAGTCAGTAGAGGAGAGAGAACTGGCTGCATGGTCAGTAGAGGAGAGAACTGAGTGTAGAGGATAAAGAATGTATGTTGAATAGATCTGTTTGTCTGTGTGTGGCTGCAGATTCACGCCACTTCTTGTGGGATGAAGGCCTTCAGTACTGACCTTTGCATCCAAGGAATGGAAGTAGGTCCCTTCTGGTGTAAAGAGACACATGCTCTCATGTGCATTCATGATTTCACTTGTTCTCTTGCATATTCATAATTTCACTCGTATTCTCATACCTGCTATAAATAGACATGCAGGCAAGGATGTGGTGGCCATGGTTACTCCCGCTCCTGTGGTATTCCTGACACGTACTCTCACTTCCTGCCTTCAACCACTTACGAGGGGGACAACACTATTCTGTACCTTCAGACAGGCAGGTATGTGTGTGTCTAGATCATCTTCTGGGCATGGCAGTTATGTAAATAGGTTATCATCTGATGGGTGGCAGATGAGACTTCCTCATCAGTGTCCTTCTCCTACGTACAGTGAGCAATGAATCTTACTCTGTTTCCTCCTCCAGAGTAGCTTCTGTGATCATGTGCACATGATGTCTAGGTGGTAGTGTCTCCACCATTCCTTTAGTGCAGTGCACATGATGTCTAGGTGGTAGTGTCTCCACCATTCCTTTAGTGCAGTGCACATGATGTCTAGGTGGTAGTGTCTCCACCATTCCTTTAGTGCAGTGCATATGATGTCCAGGTGGTAGTGTCTCCACCATTCCTTTAGTGCAGTGCACATGATGTCTAGGTGGTAGTGTCTCCACCATTCCTTTAGTGCAGTGCACATGATGTCTAGGTGGTAGTAGTGTAGAGGAAGACAGGGATGGTCATGTGATCACTAAACCATCATTTGCCTGAGCAGCTGTTATGTGATGGTTGTTTTGTAGTGGGGGGGGGGGGGGGGTGTTTTGTGTATATGGTGAATACTGCCACGCTTGTCCAAAGACAGGACACTCCTCTCTATAGATAGCAAGTGGGCATGAGGATGGTGGGAGGGGAGGATGGAGGATGCTGACTAATGGCTTCATTGAAGAACTCCTGGTTCTGTACAGAACTAATATTATATATACTCTTTCAGGAGTCCTCCCTCTAATAGCCACTGCCCCTTCCCCCAGCTGTAACTGTGTTAAATAAATCATTAGAATGCAAATACACCGAGTTAGTGTTTGGTTGAATCACCTCCCTCAAAGCAAGCCAACAAAAGCTGCATCAGAGTAGGTCTTCAACAAACAAAAGCTGTGTCAGACTAGGTCTTCAACAAACAAAAGCTGTGTCAGACTAGGTCTTCAACAAACAAAAGCTGAGGTCTTCAACAAACAAAAGCTGCGTCAGACTAGGTCTTCAACAAACACAACAAACAAAAGCTGTGTCAGACTAGGTCTTCATCAAACAAAAGCTGTGTCAGACTAGGTCTTCAACAAACAAAAGCTGCATCAGACTAGGTCTGCAACAAACAAAAGCTGCGTCAGACTAGGTCTTCAACAAACAAAAGCTGCGCCAGACTAGGTCTTCATCAAACAAAAGCTGCATCAGACTAGGTCTTCATCAAACAAAAGCTGCATCAGACTAGGTCTTCAACAAACAAAAGCTGCGTCAGACTAGGTCTTCAACAAACAAAAGCTGTGTCAGACTAGGTCTTCAACAAACAAAAGCTGCGTCAGACTAGGTCTTCAACAAACAAAAGCTGCGTCAGACTAGGTCTTCAACAAACAAAAGCTGTGTCAGACTAGGTCTTCAACAAACAAAAGCTGTGTCAGACTAGGTCTTCAACAAACAAAAGCTGCGTCAGACTAGGTCTTCAACAAACAAAAGCTGTGTCAGACTAGGTCTTCAACAAACAAAAGCTGCATCAGACTAGGTCTTCATCAAACAAAAGCTGTGTCAGACTAGGTCTTCAACAAACAAAAGCTGCGTCAGACTAGGTCTTCAACAAACAAAAGCTGCATCAGACTAGGTCTTCAACAAACAAAAGCTGCGTCAGACTAGGTCTTCAACAAACAAAAGCTGTGTCAGACTAGGTCTGCAACAAACAAAAGCTGCGTCAGACTAGGTCTTCATCAAACAAAAGCTGTGTCAGACGGTCTTCAACAAACAAAAGCTGCGTCAGACTAGGTCTTCAACAAACAAAAGCTGCGTCAGACTAGGTCTTCAACAAACAAAAGCTGCATCAGACTAGGTCTTCAACAAACAAAAGCTGCGTCAGACTAGGTCTTCAACAAACAAAAGCTGTGTCAGACTAGGTCTGCAACAAACAAAAGCTGCGTCAGACTAGGTCTTCAACAAACAAAAGCTGCGTCAGACTAGGTCTTCAACAAACAAAAGCTGCGTCAGACTAGGTCTTCAACAAACAAAAGCTGTATCAGACTAGGTCTTCAACAAACAAAAGCTGCATCAGACTAGGTCTTCAACAAACAAAAGCTGTATCAGACTAGGTCTTCAACAAACAAAAGCTGTGCCAGACTAGGTCTTCAACAAACAAAAGCTGCATCAGACTAGGTCTTCAACAAACAAAAGCTGCGTCAGACTAGGTCTTCAACAAACAAAAGCTGCATCAGACTAGGTCTTCAACAAACAAAAGCTGCGTCAGACTATGTCTTCAACAAACAAAAGCTGCATCAGACTAGGTCTTCAACAAACAAAAGCTGCATCAGACTAGGTCTTCAACAAACAAAAGCTGCATCAGACTAGGTCTGCAACAAACAAAAGCTGCGTCAGACTAGGTCTTCAACAAACAAAAGCTGTGTCAGACTAGTTCTTCAACAAACAAAAGCTGCATCAGACTAGGTCTTCAACAAACAAAAGCTGCGTCAGACTAGGTCTTCAACAAACAAAAGCTGTATCAGACTAGGTCTTCAACAAACAAAAGCTGTGTCAGACTAGGTCTTCAACAAACAAAAGCTGTGTCAGACTAGGTCTTCAACAAACAAAAGCTGTGTCAGACTAGTTCTTCAACAAACAAAAGCTGTGTCAGACTAGTTCTTCAACAAACAAAAGCTGCATCAGACTAGGTCTTCAACAAACAAAAGCTGTGTCAGACTAGGTCTTCATCAAACAAAAGCTGTGTCAGACTAGGTCTTCAACAAACAAAAGCTGTGTCAGACTAGGTCTTCAACAAACAAAAGCTGCATCAGACTAGGTCTTCAACAAACAAAAGCTGCGTCAGACTAGGTCTTCAACAAACAAAAGCTGTGTCAGACTAGGTCTTCAACAAACAAAAGCTGCATCAGACTAGGTCTTCAACAAACAAAAGCTGCGTCAGACTGTCTTCAACAAACAAAAGCTGTATCAGACTAGGTCTTCATCAAACAAAAGCTGCGTCAGACTAGGTCTTCAACAAACAAATCTTCAACAAACAAAAGCTGCATCAGACTAGGTCTTCAACAAACAAAAGCTGTGTCAGACTAGGTCTGCAACAAACAAAAGCTGCGTCAGACTGTCTTCAACAAACAAAAGCTGTGTCAGACTAGGTCTGCAACAAACAAAAGCTGCGTCAGACTAGGTCTTCAACAAACAAAAGCTGTGTCAGACTAGGTCTTCAACAAACAAAAGCTGTATCAGACTAGGTCTTCAACAAACAAAAGCTGCGTCAGACTAGGTCTTCAACAAACAAAAGCTGCGTCAGACTAGGTCTTCAACAAACAAAAGCTGTATCAGACTAGGTCTTCAACAAACAAAAGCTGCTTCAGACTAGGTCTTCAACAAACAAAAGCTGCTTCAGACTAGGTCTTCAACAAACAAAAGCTGTGTCAGACTAGGTCTTCAACAAACAAAAGCTGCATCAGACTAGGTCTGCAACAAACAAAAGCTGTGTCAGACTAGTTCTTCAACAAACAAAAGCTGTGTCAGACTAGGTCTTCAACAAACAAAAGCTGCGTCAGACTAGGTCTTCAACAAACAAAACTGCGTCAGACTAGGTCTGCAACAAACAAAAGCTGCGTCAGACTAGGTCTTCAACAAACAAAAGTGCATCAGACTAGGTCTTCAACAAACAAAAGCTGCGTCAGACTAGGTCTTCAACAAACAAAAGCTGTGTCAGACTAGGTCTTCAACAAACAAAAGCTGCATCAGACTAGGTCTTCAACAAACAAAAGCTGTGTCAGACTAGGTCTGCAACAAACAAAAGCTGCGTCAGACTAGGTCTTCAACAAACACAACAAACAAAAGCTGCATCAGACTAGGTCTTCAACAAACAAAAGCTGCGTCAGACTGTCTTCAACAAACAAAAGCTGCATCAGACTAGGTCTGCAACAAACAAAAGCTGTATCAGACTAGGTCTGCAACAAACAAAAGCTGCATCAGACTAGGTCTTCAACAAACAAAAGCTGCATCAGACTAGGTCTTCAACAAACAAAAGCTGCATCAGACTAGGTCTTCAACAAACAAAAGCTGCATCAGACTAGGTCTTCAACAAACAAAAGCTGCATCAGACTAGGTCTTCAACAAACAAAAGCTGCGTCAGACTAGGTCTTCAACAAACAAAAGCTGTGTCAGACTAGGTCTTCAACAAACAAAAGCTGCATCAGACTAGGTCTTCAACAAACAAAAGCTGCGTCAGACTGTCTTCAACAAACAAAAGCTGTATCAGACTAGGTCTTCATCAAACAAAAGCTGCGTCAGACTAGGTCTTCAACAAACAAATCTTCAACAAACAAAAGCTGCATCAGACTAGGTCTTCAACAAACAAAAGCTGTGTCAGACTAGGTCTGCAACAAACAAAAGCTGCGTCAGACTGTCTTCAACAAACAAAAGCTGTGTCAGACTAGGTCTGCAACAAACAAAAGCTGCGTCAGACTAGGTCTTCAACAAACAAAAGCTGTGTCAGACTAGGTCTTCAACAAACAAAAGCTGTATCAGACTAGGTCTTCAACAAACAAAAGCTGCGTCAGACTAGGTCTTCAACAAACAAAAGCTGCGTCAGACTAGGTCTTCAACAAACAAAAGCTGTATCAGACTAGGTCTTCAACAAACAAAAGCTGCTTCAGACTAGGTCTTCAACAAACAAAAGCTGCTTCAGACTAGGTCTTCAACAAACAAAAGCTGTGTCAGACTAGGTCTTCAACAAACAAAAGCTGCATCAGACTAGGTCTGCAACAAACAAAAGCTGTGTCAGACTAGTTCTTCAACAAACAAAAGCTGTGTCAGACTAGGTCTTCAACAAACAAAAGCTGCGTCAGACTAGGTCTTCAACAAACAAAACTGCGTCAGACTAGGTCTGCAACAAACAAAAGCTGCGTCAGACTAGGTCTTCAACAAACAAAAGTGCATCAGACTAGGTCTTCAACAAACAAAAGCTGCGTCAGACTAGGTCTTCAACAAACAAAAGCTGTGTCAGACTAGGTCTTCAACAAACAAAAGCTGCATCAGACTAGGTCTTCAACAAACAAAAGCTGTGTCAGACTAGGTCTGCAACAAACAAAAGCTGCGTCAGACTAGGTCTTCAACAAACACAACAAACAAAAGCTGCATCAGACTAGGTCTTCAACAAACAAAAGCTGCGTCAGACTGTCTTCAACAAACAAAAGCTGCATCAGACTAGGTCTGCAACAAACAAAAGCTGTATCAGACTAGGTCTGCAACAAACAAAAGCTGCATCAGACTAGGTCTTCAACAAACAAAAGCTGCATCAGACTAGGTCTTCAACAAACAAAAGCTGCATCAGACTAGGTCTTCAACAAACAAAAGCTGCATCAGACTAGGTCTTCAACAAACAAAAGCTGCATCAGACTAGGTCTTCAACAAACAAAAGCTGCGTCAGACTAGGTCTTCAACAAACAAAAGCTGCGTCAGACTAGGTCTTCAACAAACAAAAGCTGCATCAGACTAGGTCTTCAACAAACAAAAGCTGCATCAGACTAGGTCTTCAACAAACAAAAGCTGCATCAGACTAGGTCTTCAACAAACAAAAGCTGTGTCAGACTAGGTCTTCAACAAACAAAAGCTGCATCAGACTAGGTCTTCAACAAACAAAAGCTGTGTCAGACTAGGTCTTCAACAAACAAAAGCTGTGTCAGACTAGGTCTTCAACAAACAAAAGCTGTGTCAGACTAGGTCTTCAACAAACAAAAGCTGTATCAGACTAGGTCTTCAACAAGTGGAGTGTATAGTTCCTCTCATCTCTCTCTCTCTGTCTCTTGTGATCCCTGCACACAGGTACCTCAACAAGATGCTCTCCTCCAAGCAGCCATCTTCCAAACTCCCAGTGAACATCTCCTACTTGGGCTGGGACTTTAAGCTCCGCCCATGTTCTGTGCGGACTGCTGCTCAATTCATGGACCCATACATACAGCTTGCGGTCTATGAGCAGCGAGCGTGCAGGTATGTGTGTGGTGTGGGTGTATGTGAGGAGGTGGGGAGTGAGACTAAGCAACACAGTGAACAAATGCTTCTTTTAGGATGGTGGGTGTGGCTTCAGAGACGTACCAGCGTGGGATGAGGTGTGGTTTGAAAAAAACTGATGCCTGGAACCAGTCCACGTGTGACTGGGCTGCAGCTGCCAAGGTGAGAAGCATGATGTCACTGTCAATGTTGCTCTTCTGATGTCATTACTGGTAATTGTTGTTTGTGACCTCCTCCATCCTCCCACCTCTCTCCTCTTACTTCTCTCTTCTCCTCTCGTCCTTCCCCTCTTCACCTGTCTTCTCCCTCCTCCCCCTCTCAGGCTCACTGCCACTACATGACGTTGAAGGCGTTTAGGGAGTCCTTGGAATATGCTGACCTCTCACCCAACAACTTGGCCATCATGAATGCCCTCTGTGGTGTGTTTGCCACCCATGGCATCACCACTTATGCTGGGGACTTTATGACCGTGAGTTTGCAGACAAGGCTGGAGAAGGAGGTGTGGTCTGGATGGGGAGAAAGAGGAGGGGCCTTCCTTGAATTATTCTGTAACTCTATTAGCTTTGAGTTTATGATTGTGCAATGACATTCATATCTTTGAGCATGCATCTCCCTCCCTCTTGCTCTGCTGCTAGTCTCTAAACATTGTGTGCCTCATCTCCCTCCCTCTTGCTCTGCTGCTAGTCTCTAAACATTGTGTGCCTCATCTCCCTCCCTCTTGCTCTGCTGCTAGTCTCTAAACATTGTGTGTGTTCATGCATAGGAGGGCTACATGTCTCCCCAGCAAGTTTCGTTGGCCAGAGAGCAGCTCTACAATCTCATGAAGGAGGTGAGGAGAGAGGCTGTTCCACTAGTAGATGCCTTCGACATCCCTGACTGTGTCCTCAACTCGGTATTGGGACGCTACGATGGCGACGTGTACACCCACCTTCTGGAGTGGGCCAAGCGGGCTCCTCGCAATAAGAAGCAGGTCAGTGTGTCTGTCTCTTTAGTCATGGGTCTTCCTGTCTCTCTGTATTTGTGTGCTGATTATCCATGTGTCTTCCTGTCTCTCTGTATTTGTGTGCTGGTTAGCCATCTGTCTTCCTGTCTCTCTGTATTTGTGTGCTGGTTAGTCATGTGTCTTCCTGTCTCTCTGTATTTGTGTGCTGGTTAGCCATGTGTCTTCCTGTCTCTCTGTATTTGTGTGCTGGTTAGCCATGTGTCTTCCTGTCTCTCTGTATTTGTGTGCTGGTTAGCCATGTGTCTTCCTGTCTCTCTGTATTTGTGTGCTGGTTAGCCATGCGTCTTCCTGTCTCTCTGTATATTTGTGTGCTGGTTAGCCATGTGTCTTCCTGTCTCTCTGTATTTGTGTGCTGGCTAGCCATGTGTCTTCCTGTCTCTCTGTATTTGTGTGCTGGTTAGCCATGTGTCTTCCTGTCTCTCTGTATTTGTGTGCTGGTTAGCCATGTGTCTTCCTGTCTCTCTGTATTTGTGTGCTGGTTAGCCATGTGTCTTCCTGTCTCTCTGTATTTGTGTGCTGGTTAGCCATGTGTCTTCCTGTCTCTCTGTATTTGTGTGCTGGTTGCCATGTGTCTTCCTGTCTCTCTGTATTTGTGTGCTGGTTAGCCATGTGTCTTCCAGTCTCTCTTTATTTGTATACTGGTTAGCCATGTGTCTTCCTGTCTCTGTATTTGTGTGCTGGTTAGTCATGTGTCTTCCTGTCTCTCTGTATTTGTGTGCTGGTTAGCCATGTGTCTTCCTATCTCTCTGTATTTGTGTACTGGTTAGCCATGTGTCTTCCTGTCTCTCTGTATTTGTGTGCTGGTTAGTCATGTGTCTTCCTGTCTCCCTGTATTTGTGTGCTGGTTAGTCATGTGTCTTCCTGTCTCTCTGTATTTGTGTGCTGGGTAGCCATATGTCTTCCTGTCTCTCTGTATTTGTGTGCTGGTTAGCCATGTGTCTTCCTGTCTCTGTATTTGTGTGCTGGGTAGCCATGTGTCTTCCTGTCTCTCTGTATTTGTGTGCTGGTTAGCCATGTGTCTTCCTGTCTCTCTTTATTTGTATACTGGTTAGCCATGTGTCTTCCTGTCTCTGTATTTGTGTGCTGGTTAGTCATGTGTCTTCCTGTCTCTCTGTATTTGTGTGCTGGTTAGCCATGTGTCTTCCTATCTCTCTGTATTTGTGTCTGGTTAGCCATGTGTCTTCCTGTCTCTCTGTATTTGTGTGCTGGTTAGTCATGTGTCTTCCTGTCTCCCTGTATTTGTGTGCTGGTTAGTCATGTGTCTTCCTGTCTCTCTGTATTTGTGTGCTGGGTAGCCATATGTCTTCCTGTCTCTCTGTATTTGTGTGCTGGTTAGCCATGTGTCTTCCTGTCTCTCTGTATTTGTGTGCTGGTAAGTCATGTGTCTTCCTGTCTCTCTGTATTTGTGTGCTGGTTAGCCATGTGTCTTCCTGTCTCTCTGTATTTGTGTGCTGGTTAGCCATGTGTCTTCCTGTCTCTCTGTATTTGTGTGCTGGTTAGCCATGTGTCTTCCTGTCTCTCTGTATTTGTGTGCTGGTTAGTCATGTGTCTTCCTGTCTCTCTTTATTTGTATACTGGTTAGCCATGTGTCTTCCTGTCTCTCTGTATTTGTGTGCTGGTTAGTCATGTGTCTTCCTGTCTCTCTGTATTTGTGTGCTGGTTAGCCATGTGTCTTCCTATCTCTCTGTATTTGTGTACTGGTTAGCCATGTGTCTTCCTGTCTCTCTGTATTTGTGTGCTGGTTAGTCATGTGTCTTCCTGTCTCCCTGTATTTGTGTGCTGGTTAGTCATGTGTCTTCCTGTCTCTCTGTATTTGTGTGCTGGGTAGCCATATGTCTTCCTGTCTCTCTGTATTTGTGTGCTGGTTAGCCATGTGTCTTCCTGTCTCTCTGTATTTGTGTGCTGGTAAGTCATGTGTCTTCCTGTCTCTCTGTATTTGTGTGCTGGTTAGCCATGTGTCTTCCTGTCTCTCTGTATTTGTGTGCTGGTTAGCCATGTGTCTTCCTGTCTCTCTGTATTTGTGTGCTGGTTAGCCATGTGTCTTCCTGTCTCTCTGTATTTGTGTGCTGGTTAGCCATGTGTCTTCCTGTCTCTCTGTATTTGTGTGCTGGTTAGCCATGTGTCTTCCTGTCTGTCTGTGCTGGTTAGCCATGTGTCTTCCTGTCTCACTGTATTTGTGTGCTGGGTAGCCATGTGTCTTCCTGTCTCTCTGTATTTGTGTGCTGGTTAGCCATGTGTCTTCCTGTCTCTCTGTATTTGTGTGCTGGTTAGTCATGTGTCTTCCTGTCTCTCTGTATTTGTGTGCTGGTTAGTCATGGGTCTTCCTGTCTCTCTGTATTTGTGTGCTGGTTAGCCATGTGTCTTCCTGTCTCTCTGTATTTGTGTCCTGGTTAGTCTTGTGAGCTTCAGTAGTAGCAGCCAAGGTGTTTACTAGTTCTTAGGTCTGCCAGTTTCTATCTTAGCAAAGGATTCAAGACAAACTGGGACAGCCAAAACAATCATAATTTGCCATTGTGGGCTTTAACCGAGATATGAAATTTGTTTTCTGTGGTTATAGCTCTCTATTATTTTTAAAAGTGGCTCAAGCCAACAGATGATGAGTGCTAGCAGCACACTGTATAATAATAATACCTCTTGTCATCTTTGCGTCATGTATCAGCTCATGATGGTCTCTCCTGGCATGTCCACTCTGCCTTAGCCTGCGCTGATGTCAGTGCTCGGGGATTTCATGCTCTCTCCTGTCGTGTTCTCTGTCTATGCATTTGTTGTTCACTTCTCAGGCATTCGTCTCACAGCTTGTGGGCAGTGCTCAGGAGCTTCCTGTTCTCCATGTATGTTCCTATGCAAATCTAGATGTGCTGTTGCCTTTCTCTCTGCCTCTACTCCTGCTGGTCCTGGCTCAACTCTCTCTTGTTGCTCACGTGCATCTTGCTAGTGGAGCTGTTTTGTGCTCGCTCTTCCTGCATGAAGCTCCTCAGACAGAAGATGAATAGCATGTTTGTATGTGTGTGTGTGGTGATTCTTCACCTCTTTATGGGCAAACCATTTCTGTTGTGCACCACTGCTGGGGCATGTGCACTCATCAGAGGAACAAGGAAGTCTAGATAGGTAGACACACCTCTAACATCTCTCGGCTCATGGGTGCAAAGTGTTATTACTTGTTTAGTGGTGTTTGTCATGTGACATGCATGATTTTCATGTGACAACTCATATGCACTTATAGGTGTGATGTTGGTGTGCTTTATTTGCAGGTACATGATGTATATGACAAGCACTTGAAGAAACTGCTGCACTCTAAACTCTAACATCCGGTGGCTGCTACTGCACATGTGCAAGGCTGAGCGAGTGGAACATCATGAATACTGTTATTCTTAATTAGAATCACAACAACTGTTGCTGCATAACTAGCCCAGTGTTATTTATTACTATGATTGCATCTGCAAGACATTCATGCAAACTTGTGCTAACGTTTACCAACTCTTTACCTTGCATGCATGGGTAGCATCTCTCATATAGCCAACCCTTTACCTTGCATGCATGGGTAGCATCTCTCATAGCCAACCCTTTACCTTTCATGCATGGATAGCATCTCTCATGCAGCCAACCCTTTACCTTATGCATGGGTGGCCAACCCTTTACCTTGCATGCATGGGTAGCATCTCTCATATAGCCAACCCTTTACCTTGTATGCATGGGTAGCATATCACATATAGCTAACCCTTTACCTTATGCATGGGTAGCCAACCCTTTGCCTTGCATGCATGGGTAGCATCTCTAATAGAGCCAACCCTTTACCTTATGCATGGGTAGCATCTCTCATAGAGCTAACCCTTTACCTTATGCATGGGTAGCATCTCTCATATAGCCAACCCTTTACCTTACATGCATGGGTAGCATCCTCTCATACAGCCAACCCTTTACCTTGTATGCTGCATGGGTAGCATCTCTCATATAGCCAACCCTTTACCTTATGCATGGGTAACATCTCTCATATAGCTAACCCTTTACCTTATGCATGGGTAGCATCTCTCATATAGCCAACCCTTTACCTTATGCATGGGTAGCATCTCTCATATAGCTAACCCTTTACCTTACATGCATGGGTAGCATCTCTCATACAGCCAATCCTAGTAGTAAGTAGTAGTAGTAATAAATTATATAGCATGCAGCCTCATGTACCCAGGTTTGTAAAAGGGCTGCAGATGAAAACTAGAGTGACTTAAACATGTAGCACTTAACTTTGATAGAAAAGTATCCACAAAAACTGTAAAATTGTTGAAAATGACATCATAATAATGACTAAAAATAAAATCTGACATAATAATGACTAAAAATTATTTAGCTAATATTCAAATATGTAAGTTTTTCTTATCTTCGTCTTGCACTTCTCACTCTCATCAGTTACTTCTGCTGACTCTTCTACATGTTTACGAGGTGGCATTGTATATATGGACATCCTAGCAAATTATCATTACTAATGGCGACTTCCCATGATCCCTCTACTACAGCCTTTAGTGAAAGATAAATGTTTCTGTGCAATTTCAAATACACCTTTGCCAGATGGCACAAAGGAAAGTCTTCAGTGCCCTGCTAATACTGAAAGGAAACTATAAATACGTTGCTGACAATATCGCAAACTTCTAAAATATAATTTAACGAGTTTGGAAGATGATTCAGGCATTGTTAACAGTCTCTCAAGAAACAGAGCATCAGGACATGCCATCACAAATTTAACAACGATCCATTTAACACGTGCAACATCAGCTTCTAAAACAAGAATGATTCTCACTTCTCTGATATCTCAATAGAAGCTGTGTAGGCATAATCCACCAGACACCTCAGCGATGCTGCATCTACACCATTAATGGCGATCACTTTTTGCTTGCTCTTCGCCATATCGCCAGTAAACATGGCTATGAAGTATGCACTGATGGATGCAAGAACGACCCTATGGCAGTGAATGTTCTGCAAGCTCAGTCAAGACAAGATGGATCTCTTCAGCATCAATTAAAAATTCTAGAAGCCCATGCTGATTGTGTGATTCAACTGAAAATATTGACCTGCACTCAAGTGATAAGAAAGTTCGATCACATACCATTGATTTACTTGACACTACTAGACCTTTAGCCGGTGAATGATATGACAACAATTGATGCTCAATATCATGTTAAATGCCTGTTAAAATTCTACAGATGTCACAATCCATAAAGGCAGAAGAAGAATTAGATTCTAGTGTCAGTGAAGATATTGCTCCAGACAGAGACAGTGAAGATATTGCTCCAGACAGAGACAGTGAAGATATTGCTCCAGACAGAGACAGTGAAGATATTGCTCCAGACAGAGACAGTGAAGATATTGCTCCAGACAGAGACAGTGAAGATATTGCTCCAGACAGAGACAGTGAAGATATTGCTCCAGACAGAGACAGTGAAGATATTGCTCCAGACAGAGACAGTGAAGATATTGCTCCAGACAGAGACAGTGAAGATATATTGCTCCAGTGTTATTACTCAGCTGGCTAAACTGTACACTTTATGATTGAAACAGGCCATGTGCATACCACATGTCTGGAGAGGATTCTTTCATATTTTCCTGATATGAGAGCTCACACCAAGTGCTTCTCATGTTTGGCAAAGACACTTGCAAGGCTGAAGGAGACTTTGATATCTTGTATAATTATTCATAATTATTGCCAAAATAATTTGCAGTGATCTATTTAAGATGAAGAACAACTTCAGTGGAGGTTTTACAAAAGAATGTCAGTCAATGTGACTGCTAAACATGATTATGAATAGTCCAGCCATCCAGTCAGAAGCTGACAATGATGAGAATGATGCCTTCAGCAAGCAATGTAGCACAGATTGTGGCATTCAATTCCATTCAACATCAACCACACAGATTGTGGCGTTCAATTCCATTCAACATCAACCACACAGATTGTGGCGTTCAATCCCATTCAACATCAACCACACAGATTGTGGCATTCCATTCCATTCAACATCAACTACATACCGGCAAAAACAAAAATGCTACAACAAATACATAGTCACAACAAGAACATCAATTTACTTGACATCGAGTTCATGTCATCATGTCGAGACAAGGAACCTTGCCGACAAGTTGTGCAGCGTGGGTCTGTCCATCTCCTACGACAGACTGATGGGTAGACCTTCTGATGTCAAGGAAGAGGAACCTTGCCGACAAGTTGTGCAGCGTGGGTCTGTCCATCTCCTACGACAGACTGATGGGTAGACCTGATGTCAAGGAAGAGGAACCTTCCCGACAAGTTGTGCAGCATGGTCTGTCCATCTCCTATGACAGACTGATGGGTAGACCTTCTGATGTAGCTCATAGTTTGTTCCCTCTATGAAACGCGTGAGTGACTTGCCCACAAAAGCTAATGAACATGTTCACTATAGCTGCAGTTGACAATCCAGATCATAACCCTCGTCCAAGACATCCTCAAGCGTCCATGCCATTTCACTCATGCAGCACCCAATCAGTAGTCAACAGACGGTGTCACTCATAGATAACTTGATCCATCCCCCAACTTCCTGTTTCTTATTCAAGAGGATATTCTGTTGCACTTAAAGATCCGTCCCCCAACTTCCTGTTTCTTATTCAAGAGGATATTCTGTTGCACTTAAAAATCCTGTAACAGCTGTGGGCAGAACTTGAGAAATTGGATATAACTTCAGCTGTTGAGCTAGAGCAAAAATGGCTTATCATGTAAAATTCAATGGCTCTACAGATGTTCAAACATCTCCTGGGCTGCATTTTATGCATCAAAGCAAGCAATCTACAAAGCTAAATATGATCTTCCATTATAAGTTTGCACAGTAGCTAATTATAATATGAAACACTTGACTGCTTACCTGAATCCCAGCCAGCTATGGTGATTGGTCTGTTTGCCATTGCCAAATGGATCCAGTGGGACTGTCCAGACAGAAGGAAAACAAATTTGTTGTCGTGTTTGGTGGCCTGCATAGAGATGGCGGTGTATAAATTGCAGGGTGTGGTTGGACACATGCAATTACAGAGGCAAAGATTTCCACTGGAGGAACTGCCGATTCTCTTACTCAAGTCAATCATCCGACAAAGACAAGACATGCTCATCAGAAACTGAAGCAGCTCTCTAAATCCTAGAGCATAAAGTCTATGAGAAATACAAGTCAACACGTTGCATGACTTACCATTTAATGATTGGTGCACGAAGATGTGCAATGATAAGCCACAGTTTGTGTACTGGCACTGCGGAACTCGAGCTTACAAGTCAAAAGCCAACTTTGATGACTAATTAACATAACTCACGCAGCTAATGCCCTGGGGTTTTGCAATGCATGACATCAACCTCTCCACAATGGCTTTCAGTACACGTGCGTGGTATGTGCTCATTATAAGAGTAGCATCCTAAAATTTCAAATCAGGTGCCTTTGTTGTTTCAAAGACAATGCCACCATTCTCATTGGACCAAGCACATGAGCAATTAAAGTGGAAGGTGCTGAGGGTGCCATAAGGGCTCAGAGAAAACCAATCAGCCCTTCGAGAATGGATGGTTGCAGGAGCAGAGATATCAAGGATGGTTAGAGAATAAAAATCATGAACAAACCACACGTGTTCAAGTTCATTTGCAAAGGAAGTCCCGTCAATGATAAATGTCATGGAAGATATGGAAGAGAGATGTGGTGAAAAACATTCAACAGATCACTGCCATTGGTGCCAGCCAATACAAAGGGTCATGAAAGACAGGTTCATTGATGATCAAATCCCGTGTGTGAGCCTAGAGGACTGGCAGCAGTCCTGTTGAAGTACAACAGCTTTTGATGTCCAGTTTGAATAGGAAGCAGTTGCATTAGCTCGGCTGTGCCAATAATCATGAGAGACCTTACTCATGCATGCAAGGTAAAGAGAGCTCTATGAGGGACCTTACTCTCGTGCAAGGTAAACGGTTAGCTCTATGAGATACCTTACTCAGCATGCAAGGTAAAGGCTTAACTATATATGAGAGACCTTACTCATGCAAGGTAAAGGGTTAGCTCTAAGAGAGATCCTACTTATGCATGCAAGGTAAAGGCTTAACTATATGAGAAACCTTACTCGTGCAAGGTAAAGGGTTAGTCTATGAGAGATCCTACTTATGCATGCAAGGTAAAAGGTTTGTAGACATTACCAGCAAGTTGTGCGTGAAGATCTTGCACATCACACATACTAATCAACAATAGTAGTAAATAACAATGACTAGCATACAGAAAGAGTTAGTTATAACAGTATTCATTGTGTTCCACTCGCTCAGCCTTGCACATGTGCAGTAGCAGCCACTGACTGTTAGAGTTTAGAGTGCAGCAGTTTCTTCAAGTGCTTGTCATATACATCATGCACCTGCAAATAAAGCACACCCACATCATATCCATAACCTTGCATCTGTGTTGTCACATGAACATCATGCAAGTCACATGACAAACACAAACACCCCTAAAATATTTGAACCAAAGAGCTGAGACATGATATTAGAGGTGTTGTCAGGGATCTCCGGCTCGACAGAGGAGGCAGAGCAGTCGAGTTCCCTGACAGTTGGTTGGCCATTAAAGACTTGAACATGTAGGTAGATTAGCTAGCTAATAATGTCAGCTACATGACAACGAGACTCTGATGCACACACCTGTCCATATATGGTATTGTATCTGCCGGCATGGGAGCCTAAAACCCAAGGGGGCCAGCTGTCCAGGGTGATGGAGATTAAGTTCATGCTGCATAATCCAGTCAGTTGGTCAGCCACTATTGTCGGATATCAGAGCGGAGGTCGCCGCTGGAATAAGGCCACTCCCTCACATTGGGTGGCAGCTAAAGACCAGAACATACTCCAGCGGACATGTCAGCCCTCACGGGTTCTCTGCGAGTCTCACTAAATTGATGTCCATCTCACAGTCTCAGGGGCATGTGCACTAAACTCACGGAAACAGAAGGACACAGAAACGTACGATAACGTGAGAGCGCATGTGATCAAGATTATCATGGTGGAGCGTAGTGCCACTTGGGTGTGAGTCCGACCTCTCAGAGTCCAGTGATACAGACACACCTAGTTCTGCAAAGCAACAGAACATCAGCGAGGGGAAGACAAAGTACTTACTCTGGTGCTTTCAAGGGCAAGACTACAGAGGTACAACAAAGACTGGACCAAGATAAGGCCGTTTATTGTTGCCATGTCAGCTGGAGACCCACATCGTGTGAGGTGCGACGTGTGTAGCAAGACTGCGAGCATTGTCCACCAAGGAGCTGCTGACAGACGCAGCCATATTCGATTGCTATCAGATTCCAAATTGCCAAGACACAACCCAAGCATGCATCTCCCTCAGCCTCCAATGCCGACTAGGTAGGTGACTTGCATTAAATTTGCGAGTACCCTTCAGACACTAGTCATGCCTACTTTAATTTTACAGTCCGAAATAAGAGTTAGTTTTAGCCGCTGGAGCCTTGGATCTGACTGTGCCAGGGGCTCTGCACTCCAGCACGTTGCAAGGCTCCGTGATGAAACATTAGCATCTCATGGTGAAGTGAGAGGCACAAGTAATGCAATGCCACCACTTTACATTCCTCTCTCGTTCAGTTGCTATAACTGGCTGTAAAGTGAGGTTAGGGCATGGGGAAACTAGCATATAAGTGATTTTTGTGAGTGCTATCTTGTGAGTGCTAATGAGGTTAGGGCATGGGAACCTAGCATATAAGTGATTCTTGTGAGTGCTAATGAGGTTAGGGCATGGGAACCTAGCATATAAGTGATTCTAGTGAGTGCTAATGAGGTTAGGGCATGGGATTCGAACCCCTAACTTTCGTTCTTGATTAATGAAAACATCCTTGGCAAATGCTTTCGCAGTTGTTCGTCTTTCATAAATCCGAGAATTTCTTGAACCTAGCATAAAAGTGTCTCTTGTGAGTGCTAATGAGGTTAGGGCATGGGAACCTAGCATATAAGTGACTCTTGTGAGTGCTAATGAGGTTAGGGCATGGGAACCTAGCATATAAGTGATTCTTGTGAGTGCTAATGAGGTTAGGGCATGGGAACCTAGCATATAAGTGACTCTTGTGAGTGCTAATGAGGTTAGGGCATGGGAACCTAGCATATAAGTGACTCTTGCGAGTGCTAATGAGGTTAGGGCATGGGAACCTAGCATAAAGTGACTCTTGTGAGTGCTAATGAGGTTAGGGCATGGGAACCTAGCATATAAGTGACTCTTGTGAGTGCTAATGAGGTTAGGGCATGGGAACCTAGCATATAAGTGACTCTTGTGAGTGCTAATGAGGTTAGGGCATGGGAACCTAGCATATAAGTGATTCTTGTGAGTGCTAATGAGGTTAGGGCATGGGATCCTAGCATATAAGTGACTCTTGTGAGCATTAATCGTATTAGATAACATACTCAAACAGGCTGATTACAAGGGCAGAAGCAAGAGTTGCTGCAGTACTGGTCCACACCAACGCTCCGTTCGCCATGGCTGATCAAGTGAACACCCTCTTTAAGGAGATATTTCCTGATTCTCAGATAGCTTCAGGATATGCGTCAAAGAGAACTAAAACCATGCGCATTGTGAATGTGACACTTAAAGTATTTCTGATCAAAGTTATTTGAAGGCAGTGAGGCCACACCTACTCTTTGGTAATTCATGGACCCAATGAAACAGGACTGCTGAAGATAAATCCACTAACCGTACGCATTTTCACTTCTAATGGAGTGTCCAGCCATCTGCTTGACACGTGCATGACTAGGGGAGGAGCTGACGAGGACATATTTAAGGAAGATGGACGAGCCCGCACAGCAGCATGGCACTTCGTGGGGCAACTGTGTCAGCGTTGGAGTGGACAATACTTCTGGAAACCATGGAAAGAGAAACTCAATCATGACAAGGGTAACAGGGAAGAACCCAGCTGTCTTCTTCAATGGCTTCCCATGTCATATTCAACAAAGCCTATTAATCCAGTGTACACGCCCCCAGGTCCAGTGTACATGCCCCAGCTCCAGTGTACACGCCCCCAGCTCCAGTGTACACGCCCCCAGCTCCAGTGTACATGCCCCCAGCTCCAGTGTACACGCCCCCAGCTCCAGTGTACACGCCCCCAGCTCCAGTGTACATGCCCCCAGCTCCAGTGTACACGCCCCCAGGTCCAGTGTACATGCCCCCAGCTCCAGTGTACACGCCCCCAGCTCCAGTGTACACGCCCCCAGCTCCAGTGTACACACCCCCAGCTTCACAAGGAGGACTTTTGTATCTTTTGTGATGCAGTGTGTGCAGGCATGATCAAACATGTCTCTACCCTCTGGCAGAGCCTGGAAAATGCTATTTTCAGAATATTGCAGAAGCATGCTGGCCTTAACGGCTTCTTCCTCGGCAATGATGACAGTATTGCAAGATTCAAATGTCCGCAGAACCTGTCATGATCGTGTACACCAGAGACCAATCTAAAGCACATGCAAAACAGATGGAATGTTGCGCCAACCTGGATGCCAGCAATGGAGCTACCTCCTCACGGCTGGATGCAGACCACGCCCACAACATCACCACCGATGGTGACAGCAACAATGACCACTCTCGTGACACGTCCGTGTTGCCAGCATTCGATGATGACCGGCCAGTGCCAGACTACCAGATGTCAGCGCCAAGAAGGTAGACAGCTCTTTGCCTCTGCTAGAGATGCCAACCATGTGCTTGATGAGGAGCCGAGGCACATTAGATGACTTGTCCATAGAACAAACCGCCGACCATGATCCCCCCTTGGCTTCGGGCCTCATCCCCCAGCCGAACATTACCAATGACTTAGCTAAGAATGTGCTATGCATTAACAGCTGCATGACTAAGACACTCTGATGCACACACCTGTCCATATATGGTATTGTATGCTGGGAGCCTAGGGACCAGCTGTGCAGGGTGATGGAGATTAAGTTCTTGCTGCATAATCACAGCCACTACTGTCAGATAACAGAGCAGAGGTCTAGCCACTGGAATAAGGCTTCTCCCTCACAGGTGTGTATATCTATCTAGATTTGCTTGATCCTCTGAGAGACATGGTGTTAGAGGTGTATCTACCTATCTAGACTTCCTGTGGTGTGCCTACCTGTCTAGACTTCCTGTGTTGTGTCTACCTATCTAGACTTCCTGTGGTGTGTCTACCTATCTAGACTTCCTGTGGTGTGTCTACCTATCTAGACTTCCTGTGGTGTGTCTACCTATCTAGACTTCCTGTGGTGTGTCTACCTATCTAGACTTCCTGTGGTGTGTCTACCTATCTAGACTTCCTGTGGTGTGTCTACCTATCTAGACTTCCTGTGGTGTGCCTACCTATCTAGACTTCCTGTGGTGTGTGTACCTATCTAGACTTCCTGTGGTGTGCCTACCTATCTAGACTTCCTGTGGTGTGTGTACCTATCTAGACTTCCTGTGGTGTGCCTACCTATCTAGACTTCCTGTGGTGTGTCTACCTATCTAGACTTCCTGTGGTGTGTCTACCTATCTAGACTTCCTGTGGTGTGTCTACCTATCTAGACTTCCTGTGGTGTGTCTACCTATCTAGACTTCCTGTGGTGTGCCTACCTATCTAGACTTCCTGTGGTGTGCCTACCTATCTAGACTTCCTGTGGTGTGTCTACCTATCTAGACTTCCTGTGGTGTGTCTACCTATCTAGACTTCCTGTGGTGTGCCTACCTATCTAGACTTCCTGTGGTGTGCCTACCTATCTAGACTTCCTGTGTTGTGTCTACATATCTAGACTTCCTGTGGTGTGTCTACCTATCTAGACTTCCTTCTTCCTCTGATGAGTGCACATGCCCCAGCAGTGGTGCACAACAGAAATGGTTTGCCCATAAAGAGGTGAAGAATCACCACACACACATACAAACATGCTAGTCCTCTTCTGTCTGAGGAGCTTCATGCAGGAAGAGTGAGTACAAAGCAGCTCCACTAGCAAGATGCACGTGAGGAACAAGAGAGAGTTGAGCCAGGACCAGCAGGAGTAGAGGCAGAGAGAAAGGCAACAGCACATATAGATTTGCATAGGAACATACATGGAGAACAGGAAGCTCCTGAGCACTGCCCACAAGCTGTGAGACGAATGCCTGAGAAGTGAACAACAAATGCATAGACAGAGAACACGACAGGAGAGAGCAGGAAATCCCCGAGCTCTGACATCAGCGAAGGCTGAGGCAGAGTGGACATGCCAGGAGAGACCATCATAGGTTGATACATGACGCAAAGATGACAAGAGGTATTATTATTATACAGTGTGCTGCTAGCACTCATCATTAGCACTCATCATCTGTTGGCTTGAGTCACTTTTAAAAATAATAGAGAGCTATAACCACAGAAAACAAAGTTCATATCTCGGTTAAAGCTCACATTGGCTATTGTTTTGGCTGTCCCAGTGTGTGTTTTGAATCCTTTATTAAGATAGAAACTGGCAGACCTAAGAACTAGTAAACACCTTGGCTGCTGCTACTGAAGCTCACAAGACTAACCAGCACACAAATACAGAGAGACAGGAAGACACATGACTAACCAGCACACAAATACAGAGAGACAGGAAGACACATGGCTAACCAGCACACAAATACAGAGAGACAGGAAGACACATGGCTAACCAGCACACAAATACAGAGAGACAGGAAGACACATGGCTAACCAGCACACAAATACAGAGAGACAGGAAGACACATGGCTAACCAGCACACAAATACAGAGAGACAGGAAGACACATGGCTAACCAGCACACAAATACAGAGAGACAGGAAGACACATGACTAACCAGCACACAAATACAGAGAGACAGGAAGACACATGGCTAACCAGCACACAAATACAGAGAGACAGGAAGACACATGGCTAACCAGCACACAAATACAGAGAGACAGGAAGACACATGGCTAACCAGCACACAAATACAGAGAGACAGGAAGACACATGGCTAACCAGCACACAAATACAGAGAGACAGGAAGACACATGGCTAACCAGCACACAAATACAGAGAGACAGGAAGACACATGACTAACCAGCACACAAATACAGAGAGACAGGAAGACACATGGCTAACCAGCACACAAATACAGAGAGACAGGAAGACACATGGCTAACCAGCACACAAATACAGAGAGACAGGAAGACACATGGCTAACCAGCACACAAATACAGAGACACAGGAAGACACATGGCTAACCAGCACACAAATACAGAGAGACACGAAGACACATGGCTAACCAGCACACAAATACAGAGAGACAGGAAGACACATGGCTAACCAGCACACAAATACAGAGAGACAGGAAGACACATGGCTAACCAGCACACAAATACAGAGAGACAGGAAGACACATGGCTAACCAGCACACAAATACAGAGAGACAGGAAGATACATGGCTAATCAGCACACAAATACAGAGAGACAGGAAGACACATGGCTAAAGAGACAGACACACTGACCTGCTTCTTATTGCGAGGAGCCCGCTTGGCCCACTCCAGAAGGTGGGTGTACACGTCGCCATCGTAGCGTCCCAACACCGAGTTGAGGACACAGTCAGGGATGTCGAAGGCATCTACTAGTGGAACAGCCTCTCTCCTCACCTCCTTCATGAGATTGTAGAGCTGCTCTCTGGCCAACGAAACTTGCTGGGGAGACATGTAGCCCTCCTATGCATGAACACACACAATGTTTAGAGACTAGCAGCAGAGCAAGAGGGAGGGAGATGAGGCACACAATGTTTAGAGACTAGCAGCAGAGCAAGAGGGAGGGAGATGCATGCACACAATGTTTAGAGACTAGCAGCAGAGCAAGAGGGAGGGAGATGAGGCACACAATGTTTAGAGACTAGCAGCAGAGCAAGAGGGAGGGAGATGAGGCACACAATGTTTAGAGACTAGCAGCAGAGCAAGAGGGAGGGAGATGCATGCTCAAAGATATGAATGTCACTGCAATCATAAACTCAAAGCTAATAGGGCACAGAATAAGTCAAGGAAGGCCCTCCCTCCCTCCCTCTCCCCCATCCAGACCACACCTCCTTCTCCAGCCTTGTCTGCAAACTCACGGTCATAAAGTCACCAGCATAAGTGGTGATGCCATGGGTGACAAACACACCACAGAGGGCATTCATGATGGCCAAGTTGTTGGGTGAGAGGTCAGCATATTCCAAGGACTCCCTAAATGCCTTCAACGTCATGTAGTGGCAGTGAGCCTGAGAGGGGGAGGGGAGAGAAGGGTGGGAGGAGAGAGGTGGGAGGAGACAGGTAAAGAGGGAAGGACGAGAGGAGAAGAGAGAGGTAAGAGGAGAGAAGAGAAGGAGGATGGAGAAGGTCACAAACAACAATTACAAGTTGTTCAAGTAATGACATCATAAGAGCAACATTGACAGTGACATCATGCCTCTCACCTTGGCAGCTGCAGCCCAGTCACACGTGGACTGGTTCCAGGCATCAGTTTGTTTCAAACCACGCCTCATCCCACGTTGGTATGTCTCTGAAGCCACACCCACCATCCTGAAAGAAGCATCTGTTCATTGTGTTGCTCTAGTCCCTTCCAATAATAACTTGACACTCACTACCACCTCACTACACACGTACTGTGCATGTGAACCAGCAACATACACTCCCCACCCCCTCACATACACCAACACCATACACATACCTGTGAGCTCGCTGCTCGTAGACCTCAAGCTGTATGTACGGGTCCATGAATTGAGCAGCAGTCCGCACAGAACATGGGCGGAGCTTAAAGTCCAAGCCCAAGTAGGAGATGTTCACTGGGAGTTTGGAAGATGGCTGCTTGGAGGAGAGCATCTTGTTGAGGTACCTGTGTGCAGGGATCACAAGAGACAGAGAGAGAGATGAGAGGAAGTGTACACTCCACTACATTAGTAAGTATTGCAGCCCAGACTACCTGTAATTATCATGGATGCTTACTCTTATGTGAGTTCCAGACTACCTGTAATTATCATGGATGCTTACTCTTATGTGAGTTCCAGTCTGCCTGTAATTATCATGGATGCTCACTCTTATGTGAGTTCCAGTCTACCTGTAATTATCATGGATGCTCACTCTTATGTGAGTTCCAGTCTGCCTGTAATTATCATGGATGCTCACTCTTATGTGAGTTCCAGTCTACCTGTAATTATCATGGATGCTCACTCTTATGTGAGTTCCAGTCTACCTGTAATTATCATGGATGCTCACTCTTATGTGAGTTCCAGTCTCCCTGTAATTATCATGGATGCTTACTCTTATGTGAGTTCCAGTCTGCCTGTAATTATCATGGATGCTTACTCTTATGTGAGTTCCAGTCTGCCTGTAATTATCATGGATGCTTACTCTTATGTGAGTTCCAGTCTCCCTGTAATTATCATGGATGCTTACTCTTATGTGAGTTCCAGTCTACCTGTAATTATCATGGATGCTCACTCTTATGTGAGTTCCAGACTACCTGTAATTATCATGGATGCTTACTCTTATGTGAGTTCCAGTCTACCTGTAATTATCATGGATGCTCACTCTTATGTGAGTTCCAGTCTCCCTGTAATTATCATGGATGCTCACTCTTATGTGAGTTCCAGACTACCTGTAATTATCATGGATGCTTACTCTTATGTGAGTTCCAGTCTGCCTGTAATTATCATGGATGCTTACTCTTATGTGAGTTCCAGTCTACCTGTAATTATCATGGATGCTTACTCTTATGTGAGTTCCAGTCTGCCTGTAATTATCATGGATGCTTACTCTTATGTGAGTTCCAGTCTACCTGTAATTATCATGGATGCTTACTCTTATGTGAGTTCCAGTCTACCTGTAATTATCATGGATGCTCACTCTTATGTGAGTTCCAGTCTGCCTGTAATTATCATGGATGCTTACTCTTATGTGAGTTCCAGTCTACCTGTAATTATCATGGATGCTCACTCTTATGTGAGTTCCAGTCTACCTGTAATTATCATGGATGCTCACTCTTATGTGAGTTCCAGTCTGCCTGTAATTATCATGGATGCTCACTCTTATGTGAGTTCCAGTCTGCCTGTAATTATCATGGATGCTCACTCTTATGTGAGTTCCAGTCTGCCTGTAATTATCATGGATGCTTACTCTTATGTGAGTTCCAGTCCACCTGTAATTATCATGGATGCTCACTCTTATGTGAGTTCCAGTCTACCTGTAATTATCATGGATGCTCACTCTTATGTGAGTTCCAGTCTACCTGTAATTATCATGGATGCTTACTCTTATGTGAGTTCCAGTCTACCTGTAATTATCATGGATGCTCACTCTTATGTGAGTTCCAGTCTACCTGTAATTATCATGGATGCTTACTCTTATGTGAGTTCCAGTCTGCCTGTAATTATCATGGATGCTCACTCTTATGTTGTGAGTTCCAGTCTACCTGTAATTATCATGGATGCTTACTCTTATGTGAGTTCCAGTCTGCCTGTAATTATCATGGATGCTCACTCTTATGTGAGTTCCAGTCTGCCTGTAATTATCATGGATGCTCACTCTTATGTTGTGAGTTCCAGTCTACCTGTAATTATCATGGATGCTCACTCTTATGTGAGTTCCAGTCTGCCTGTAATTATCATGGATGCTCACTCTTATGTTGTGAGTTCCAGTCTGCCTGTAATTATCATGGATGCTCACTCTTATGTGAGTTCCAGTCTGCCTGTAATTATCATGGATGCTCACTCTTATGTTGTGAGTTCCAGTCTACCTGTAATTATCATGGATGCTCACTCTTATGTGAGTTCCAGTCTGCCTGTAATTATCATGGATGCTCACTCTTATGTTGTGAGTTCCAGTCTGCCTGTAATTATCATGGATGCTCACTCTTATGTGAGTTCCAGTCTGCCTGTAATTATCATGGATGCTCACTCTTATGTGAGTTCCAGTCTGCCTGTAATTATCATGGATGCTCACTCTTATGTGAGTTCCAGTCCACCTGTAATTATCATGGATGCTTACTCTTATGTGAGTTCCAGTCTACCTGTAATTATCATGGATGCTCACTCTTATGTGAGTTCCAGTCTACCTGTAATTATCATGGATGCTCACTCTTATGTGAGTTCCAGTCTACCTGTAATTATCATGGATGCTTACTCTTATGTGAGTTCCAGTCTACCTGTAATTATCATGGATGCTTACTCTTATGTGAGTTCCAGTCTACCTGTAATTATCATGGATGCTTACTCTTATGTGAGTTCCAGTCTGCCTGTAATTATCATGGATGCTCACTCTTATGTGAGTTCCAGTCTACCTGTAATTATCATGGATGCTCACTCTTATGTGAGTTCCAGTCTACCTGTAATTATCATGGATGCTCACTCTTATGTGAGTTCCAGTCTACCTGTAATTATCATGGATGCTCACTCTTATGTGAGTTCCAGTCTACCTGTAATTATCATGGATGCTCACTCTTATGTGAGTTCCAGTCTACCTGTAATTATCATGGATGCTCACTCTTATGTGAGTTCCAGTCTACCTGTAATTATCATGGATGCTCACTCTTATGTGAGTTCCAGTCTGCCTGTAATTATCATGGATGCTTACTCTTATGTGAGTTCCAGTCTGCCTGTAATTATCATGGATGCTTACTCTTATGTGAGTTCCAGTCTACCTGTAATTATCATGGATGCTTACTCTTATGTGAGTTCCAGTCTGCCTGTAATTATCATGGATGCTCACTCTTATGTGAGTTCCAGTCTACCTGTAATTATCATGGATGCTCACTCTTATGTGAGTTCCAGTCTGCCTGTAATTATCATGGATGCTTACTCTTATGTGAGTTCCAGTCTACCTGTAATTATCATGGATGCTCACTCTTATGTGAGTTCCAGTCTGCCTGTAATTATCATGGATGCTCACTCTTATGTGAGTTCCAGTCTACCTGTAATTATCATGGATGCTTACTCTTATGTGAGTTCCAGTCTACCTGTAATTATCATGGATGCTTACTCTTATGTGAGTTCCAGTCTACCTGTAATTATCATGGATGCTTACTCTTATGTGAGTTCCAGTCTGCCTGTAATTATCATGGATGCTCACTCTTATGTGAGTTCCAGTCTGCCTGTAATTATCATGGATGCTTACTCTTATGTGAGTTCCAGTCTACCTGTAATTATCATGGATGCTTACTCTTATGTGAGTTCCAGTCGACCTGTAATTATCATGGATGCTTACTCTTATGTGAGTTCCAGTCTACCTGTAATTATCATGGATGCTCACTCTTATGTGAGTTCCAGTCTGCCTGTAATTATCATGGATGCTCACTCTTATGTGAGTTCCAGTCTGCCTGTAATTATCATGGATGCTCACTCGTATGTGAGTTCCAGTCTACCTGTAATTATCATGGATGCTCACTCTTATGTGAGTTCCAGTCTACCTGTAATTATCATGGATGCTCACTCTTATGTGAGTTCCAGTCTGCCTGTAATTATCATGGATGCTCACTCTTATGTGAGTTCCAGTCTGCCTGTAATTATCATGGATGCTCACTCGTATGTGAGTTCCAGTCTACCTGTAATTATCATGGATGCTCACTCTTATGTGAGTTCCAGTCTGCCTGTAATTATCATGGATGCTTACTCTTATGTGAGTTCCAGTCTACCTGTAATTATCATGGATGCTTACTCTTATGTGAGTTCCAGTCTGCCTGTAATTATCATGGATGCTCACTCTTATGTGAGTTCCAGTCTGCCTGTAATTATCATGGATGCTCACTCTTATGTGAGTTCCAGTCTACCTGTAATTATCATGGATGCTCACTCTTATGTGAGTTCCAGACTACCTGTAATTATCATGGATGCTCACTCTTATGTGAGTTCCAGTCTGCCTGTAATTATCATGGATGCTCACTCTTATGTGAGTTCCAGTCTACCTGTAATTATCATGGATGCTCACTCTTATGTGAGTTCCAGTCTACCTGTAATTATCATGGATGCTTACTCTTATGTGAGTTCCAGTCTACCTGTAATTATCATGGATGCTCACTCTTATGTGAGTTCCAGACTACCTGTAATTATCATGGATGCTCACTCTTATGTGAGTTCCAGTCTCCCTGTAATTATCATGGATGCTCACTCTTATGTGAGTTCCAGTCTACCTGTAATTATCATGGATGCTCACTCTTATGTGAGTTCCAGTCTACCTGTAATTATCATGGATGCTTACTCTTATGTGAGTTCCAGTCTGCCTGTAATTATCATGGATGCTCACTCTTATGTGAGTTCCAGTCTACCTGTAATTATCATGGATGCTCACTCTTATGTGAGTTCCAGTCTGCCTGTAATTATCATGGATGCTCACTCTTATGTGAGTTCCAGTCTGCCTGTAATTATCATGGATGCTCACTCTTATGTGAGTTCCAGTCTACCTGTAATTATCATGGATGCTTACTCTTATGTGAGTTCCAGTCTGCCTGTAATTATCATGGATGCTCACTCTTATGTGAGTTCCAGTCTGCCTGTAATTATCATGGATGCTTACTCTTATGTGAGTTCCAGACTACCTGTAATTATCATGGATGCTCACTCTTATGTGAGTTCCAGTCTACCTGTAATTATCATGGATGCTCACTCTTATGTGAGTTCCAGTCTACCTGTAATTATCATGGATGCTTACTCTTATGTGAGTTCCAGTCTGCCTGTAATTATCATGGATGCTCACTCTTATGTGAGTTCCAGTCTGCCTGTAATTATCATGGATGCTCACTCTTATGTGAGTTCCAGTCTGCCTGTAATTATCATGGATGCTCACTCTTATGTGAGTTCCAGTCTACCTGTAATTATCATGGATGCTTACTCTTATGTGAGTTCCAGTCTGCCTGTAATTATCATGGATGCTCACTCGTATGTGAGTTCCAGTCTACCTGTAATTATCATGGATGCTCACTCTTATGTGAGTTCCAGTCTACCTGTAATTATCATGGATGCTCACTCTTATGTGAGTTCCAGTCTACCTGTAATTATCATGGATGCTCACTCTTATGTGAGTTCCAGTCTGCCTGTAATTATCATGGATGCTTACTCTTATGTGAGTTCCAGTCTGCCTGTAATTATCATGGATGCTCACTCTTATGTGAGTTCCAGTCTGCCTGTAATTATCATGGATGCTCACTCTTATGTGAGTTCCAGTCTGCCTGTAATTATCATGGATGCTTACTCTTATGTGAGTTCCAGTCTACCTGTAATTATCATGGATGCTCACTCTTATGTGAGTTCCAGTCTGCCTGTAATTATCATGGATGCTCACTCTTATGTGAGTTCCAGTCTACCTGTAATTATCATGGATGCTTACTCTTATGTGAGTTCCAGTCGACCTGTAATTATCATGGATGCTCACTCTTATGTGAGTTCCAGTCTACCTGTAATTATCATGGATGCTCACTCTTATGTGAGTTCCAGTCTACCTGTAATTATCATGGATGCTCACTCGTATGTGAGTTCCAGTCTACCTGTAATTATCATGGATGCTTACTCTTATGTGAGTTCCAGTCTACCTGTAATTATCATGGATGCTTACTCTTATGTGAGTTCCAGTCTCCCTGTAATTATCATGGATGCTCACTCTTATGTGAGTTCCAGTCTACCTGTAATTATCATGGATGCTCACTCGTATGTGAGTTCCAGTCTACCTGTAATTATCATGGATGCTTACTCTTATGTGAGTTCCAGTCTGCCTGTAATTATCATGGATGCTCACTCTTATGTGAGTTCCAGTCTACCTGTAATTATCATGGATGCTTACTCTTATGTGAGTTCCAGACTACCTGTAATTATCATGGATGCTCACTCTTATGTGAGTTCCAGTCTACCTGTAATTATCATGGATGCTCACTCTTATGTGAGTTCCAGTCTACCTGTAATTATCATGGATGCTCACTCTTATGTGCTGCCTGTAATTATCATGGATGCTTACTCTTATGTGAGTTCCAGTCTGCCTGTAATTATCATGGATGCTCACTCTTATGTGAGTTCCAGTCTACCTGTAATTATCATGGATGCTTACTCTTATGTGAGTTCCAGTCTACCTGTAATTATCATGGATGCTCACTCTTATGTGAGTTCCAGTCTACCTGTAATTATCATGGATGCTTACTCTTATGTGAGTTCCAGTCTACCTGTAATTATCATGGATGCTTACTCTTATGTGAGTTCCAGTCTGCCTGTAATTATCATGGATGCTTACTCTTATGTGAGTTCCAGTCTGCCTGTAATTATCATGGATGCTTACTCTTATGTGAGTTCCAGTCTGCCTGTAATTATCATGGATGCTTACTCTTATGTGAGTTCCAGTCTGCCTGTAATTATCATGGATGCTCACTCTTATGTGAGTTCCAGTCTGCCTGTAATTATCATGGATGCTCACTCTTATGTGAGTTCCAGTCTGCCTGTAATTATCATGGATGCTCACTCTTATGTGAGTTCCAGTCTGCCTGTAATTATCATGGATGCTCACTCTTATGTGAGTTCCAGTCTACCTGTAATTATCATGGATGCTCACTCTTATGTGAGTTCCAGTCTGCCTGTAATTATCATGGATGCTCACTCTTATGTGAGTTCCAGTCTGCCTGTAATTATCATGGATGCTTACTCTTATGTGAGTTCCAGTCTACCTGTAATTATCATGGATGCTTACTCTTATGTGAGTTCCAGTCTACCTGTAATTATCATGGATGCTCACTCTTATGTGAGTTCCAGTCTACCTGTAATTATCATGGATGCTTACTCTTATGTGAGTTCCAGTCTACCTGTAATTATCATGGATGCTTACTCTTATGTGAGTTCCAGTCTACCTGTAATTATCATGGATGCTTACTCTTATGTGAGTTCCAGTCTGCCTGTAATTATCATGGATGCTCACTCTTATGTGAGTTCCAGTCTACCTGTAATTATCATGGATGCTCACTCTTATGTGAGTTCCAGTCGACCTGTAATTATCATGGATGCTCACTCTTATGTGAGTTCCAGTCGACCTGTAATTATCATGGATGCTCACTCTTATGTGAGTTCCAGTCTACCTGTAATTATCATGGATGCTCACTCTTATGTGAGTTCCAGTCTACCTGTAATTATCATGGATGCTCACTCTTATGTGAGTTCCAGTCTACCTGTAATTATCATGGATGCTTACTCTTATGTGAGTTCCAGTCTACCTGTAATTATCATGGATGCTCACTCTTATGTGCTGCCTGTAATTATCATGGATGCTTACTCTTATGTGAGTTCCAGTCTGCCTGTAATTATCATGGATGCTTACTCTTATGTGAGTTCCAGTCTACCTGTAATTATCAAGGATGCTCACTCTTATGTGAGTTCCACCAGTCTACCTGTAATTATCATGGATGCTTACTCTTATGTGAGTTCCAGTCTACCTGTAATTATCATGGATGCTCACTCTTATGTGAGTTCCAGTCTACCTGTAATTATCATGGATGCTCACTCTTATGTGAGTTCCAGTCTGCCTGTAATTATCATGGATGCTCACTCTTATGTGAGTTCCAGTCTGCCTGTAATTATCATGGATGCTCACTCTTATGTGAGTTCCAGTCTACCTGTAATTATCATGGATGCTCACTCTTATGTGAGTTCCAGTCTGCCTGTAATTATCATGGATGCTCACTCTTATGTGAGTTCCAGTCTGCCTGTAATTATCATGGATGCTCACTCTTATGTGAGTTCCAGTCTACCTGTAATTATCATGGATGCTTACTCTTATGTGAGTTCCAGTCTACCTGTAATTATCATGGATGCTTACTCTTATGTGAGTTCCAGTCTACCTGTAATTATCATGGATGCTTACTCTTATGTGAGTTCCAGTCTACCTGTAATTATCATGGATGCTCACTCTTATGTGAGTTCCAGTCTGCCTGTAATTATCATGGATGCTTACTCTTATGTGAGTTCCAGTCTACCTGTAATTATCATGGATGCTCACTCTTATGTGAGTTCCAGGTCTAACTGTAATTATCATGGATGCTCACTCTTATGTGAGTTCCAGTCTACCTGTAATTATCATGGATGCTTACTCTTATGTGAGTTCCAGTCTACCTGTAATTATCATGGATGCTTACTCTTATGTGAGTTCCAGTCTACCTGTAATTATCATGGATGCTTACTCTTATGTGAGTTCCAGACTACCTGTAATTATCATGGATGCTCACTCTTATGTGAGTTCCAGTCTACCTGTAATTATCATGGATGCTCACTCTTATGTGAGTTCCAGTCTACCTGTAATTATCATGGATGCTCACTCTTATGTGAGTTCCAGTCTACCTGTAATTATCATGGATGCTTACTCTTATGTGAGTTCCAGTCTCCCTGTAATTATCATGGATGCTCACTCTTATGTGAGTTCCAGTCTACCTGTAATTATCATGGATGCTCACTCTTATGTGAGTTCCAGTCTGCCTGTAATTATCATGGATGCTCACTCTTATGTGAGTTCCAGTCTACCTGTAATTATCATAGATGCTTACCTGCCAAGTAAACATGTTTGGTAGAGGCTACTTAGAAAACTTGTAGCTGCTTTGCAGTTTTCCATTATTAAGTTTCCTCGTCTGGTCCTAGTCTAGACTGGTGCAGCTGCTATTGATGCAGCTGTGGTTTGTGGCAATAGCTTTTGTGGCAATAGCTAGCTTTGTCAAGATTCTCAATGCTGTTTTGAACATTTATATCAAGTAAGTTAGTAGCTGTAGGTAGTATAAGTTGTGTAAAAACTTTAAGTAGCTTGAGGGTGCTTCACAGTCATTTGTTCTCAAGTTGTAGATCTTTGGTGGTAAGCAATGACAGTGAATCCAACAGTTTTATTTTTGATTTTTATAATATCAAAAAAGCTCCAGTGAGTGGGGGAGTTACCATGGTTGCTTATTCCACTTGGGAATAATTAAGTAAATAAATAAATAACATAATATAACATAACATAACATAACATAACATAACATATATATAACCTGAATGAATAAATACACAAATAAATACACAAATAAATAAATAAATAAATAAATAAATAAATAAATAAATAAATAAATAAATAAATAAATAAATAAATAAATAAATAAATAAATAAATAAATAAATAAATAAATAAATAAATAAATAAATAAATAAATAAACAAACAAACAAATAAAATAAATAAACAAACAATAACAAATGAATAAATGAAGTGAAAAGCAAATGTAACAACACAAATAAATTGCAATAACCTTCTCAATAATCAACTTGCTCTAGCCTTCATCAGGAATAATGAGCTCGCATGAGAGGTATGGGATGCGACCTGTCCAGATATGCTTGCCCAGACATATCGGGTGGCAATGAGAAGTGCTGGAGCTGTGGCTGCTATGGCTGAGGAGAAGAAAGTGGCCAAGTATGCCTCTGGATGCTTGCCATTTTATTTGTGCCGAGTCTTTAGGGGTTACGGGAACAGGTCGATGGCTTTCCTAAGGAGCTCAGCCTCAGAATAAGGCAAAGGACTGGGGAGGTGAATGCCCGTGCTCACCTCCTTCAGCGTCTCTCTGTAGCAGTTCAGAGAGGGAATGCCTTATCTATATTGGAGTCGGTCGGGAGTTGAACTTGTCGTTAGCTTTTTAGTTATTTTATTGAATTGTTTTCTAATAGTTAGCAGCCATCTATAATAAGTGACTCAGCATAATACCAGAACTAACCATGTTATTATATACTACCATGATTATTACCAAGTAAAAAAATAAAACAATTATATAATAAATAAATAAATAATAAATATAATAAATAAATATTTTATTTTATTATTATTACTACTACTACTACTACTACTACTACTACTACTACTCTACTACTACTACTACTACTACTACTACTATTATTATTAAATTAATATTATTGTTCAGCCAGATAAGTTAATATATATAATAAAATGACATGCTTGATTATTAAAAACAAGTACTCCAGCAAAAAATCTGGGTTAAATGGTAACTCCTGCAAATGATTATCTGCCTATTTCATTAGCAAACCTATTTCATTAGCAAAAGGTAAATGAAGAGGGGAAATGGCAGTTGCTTATAAAAGAAGCTACAACGCATAAATGTGACCAAATAACGGGATTAAGCATGCACGCTGAATGTAAGCCCGCATTATTTAAGACATGTGTCCCATTCCTATTTTTTACGGGTGAACATGTGATGAATACATACATACATAGAAACTTATGCCATGTACGACAATATCAGTTTTCCATCCTAATCCCCAGCGAGGGCTCGCTTTGCTTGCCAATTTTTTTTATCCTGGAAATACCTCCGCTCCCCGCAAGAGAGATAGGCGGCAAAAAAACCCCCCAAAAAACAAACTCTTCTCAAAATCCTAGATCAGCCTCCGCACACATCTGATGACCTACACACACACCTGCTACACACCAGATGGTGACCTACACATACCTGCCACACACCAGATGATGACCTACACACATACCTGCCACACACCAGATGATGACCTACACATACCTGCCATACACCGATGATGACCTACACACATACCTGCCACACACCAGATGATGACCTACACATACCTGCCACTCACCAGATGGTGACCTACACACATACCTGCCACACACCAGATGATGACCTACACATACCCGCCATACACCAGATGATGACCTACACACATACCTGCCACTCACCAGATGGTGACCTACACACATACCTGCCACACACCAGATGATGACCTACACATACCCGCCATACACCAGATGATGACCTACACACATACCTGATGGTGACCTACACATACCGGCCACTCACCAGATGATGACCTACACATACCCGCCATACACCAGATGATGACCTACACACATACCTGATGGCGACCTACACATACCTGCCACTCACCAGATGATGACCTACACATACCTGCCATACACCAGATGATGACCTACACACATACCTGCCACACACCATATGGTGACCTACACATACCTGCCACTCACCAGATGGTGACCTACACATACCTGCCATACACCAGATGATGACCTACACACATACCTGCCACTCACCAGATGGTGACCTACACATACCTGCATACACCAGATGATGACCTACACACATACCTGCCACACACCAGATGATGACCTACATACATCAGATGATGACCTACACATACCTGCCTGTCTGAAGGTACAGAATAGTGTTGTCCCCCTCATAGGTGGCCGAAGGCAGGAAGTCGCAGTACGTGTCAGGAATGCCACAGGCGCGAGAGTAACCATGGCCACCGCATGCCTGCCTGCATGTCTATTATGGCAGATATGAGAGCATGTATGGGATCATGAATATGAATGAGCGTATATCATATACACCATGAAGGCACTTACTTCCATTCCCTGGTTGCAAAGGTCAGTGCTGAAGGCCTTCATCCCACAAGAAGTGGCATGAATCTGCAGCCACACACATACAGGTAGATACCCACACATACAGGTAGATACATAATATATACATGTATACACATACAGGTAGATACATAATATATACATGTATACACATACAGGTAGATACATAATATATACATATATACACACATACAGGTAGATACATAATATATACATATATACACACATACAGGTAGATACATAATATATACATATATACACATACAGGTAGATACATAATATATACATATACACACACATACATACAGGTAGATACATATAATATACACACATACAGGTAGATACATAATATATACATGTATACACATACAGGTAGATACATAATATATACATGTATACACATACAGGTAGATACATAATATATACATATATACACACATACAGGTAGATACATAATATATACATATATACACACATACAGGTAGATACATAATATATACATATATACACATACAGGTAGATACATAATATATACATATACACACACATACATACAGGTAGATACATATATACACACATACAGGTAGATACATAATATATACATATACACACATACAGGTAGATACATATATACACACATACAGGCAGATATATATATATATACATACAGGCATATACATATATACACACATACAGGCAGATACATATATACACAGATAAAGACAGATATATATATATATATACACGGCAGATATATATACACACACATACAGGCAGATATATATATATATACATATACACACACAGTTACAATGAAATGTAATGTACTTGATGGGGACAGACTGTCTGAAAGAAGCAAGCTGACCAAGTTATCTAGATTACTGTTTGTGTATGACCTTATAGGACTAAGGTACAATTGGAACGACAAGCATAAAGGTACACTTGAAAAAATATCTCAGCTTGCCACACAATGCAACCAGTTCTCTCTCCTCTACTAACTGTGCAGCCAGTTATCTCTCCTCTACTGACTATGCAGCTATTTCTCTCTCCTCTACTGACTATGCAGCCAGTTCTCTCTCCTCTACTGACTATGCAGCCAGTTCCTCTGACTATGCAGAGTCCTCCCTATCTCGGCCTGAGACTCCACCCCTATACTTACACCAGTCCTCCCCACGTACCTCCTGCATGTGGTCAAAGTTGCCCAGCTCTATCTCGTCCTGAATAGTGAAGTACTGACGCAAGCTGACCTGTCCCGCCATATTCAGTGCATAGGAAGCTGCTATTAGTGGGAGGAGCTTGAGTTGCTGGGTCTGGTAATCTAGCACCTGAATCTCTGGGCCACTGACACAGTAAGAAAGGGTCATCATGGGCATGTCAGACCCCATGGGCGCTACTTACTTCTCTTCCACCTGACCTTGCCTGCGGACCACACTGTACCGGGTGGCAATAGTGACAGCATTTGCCAGGCCGGACCTGCATACAAGCAAGACCAGTTCCGATCGGCCCAAAACCAACGTGCCATACGCCATCTTGGACTTAGGAGGCTTGACGTATGTGCCGTCTGGCTTCACCTAAACAGGGTGGAGATGTGCAATGTAATTTACACATTAGGACTCACCCACCCACCCACAGAGGTGCCAGTGAGTATGAGTGCTTAAGGTGTGCATGAGGTGCGAGTGGGTAAGGTGTGGATGATATGAGGTGGAGCTAGAGTGAGGAACGAGCATGAATATACAGTGTGTGGATGTGGGCGTATCCCATCATATATTTACCCACCTGGGAATATTTCATCAGCATTTGGTCTCTCGGGATCCTGACATGGTCCAGAGCTAGGAAGCCATTGTCAAAGCCGAGGAGTCCCATCTTTGGCCCAATGTCACCCACACTGACACCTGTGGGGAGAAGCAGGTGAGGAAATAAAAGGAAGGGGCACACTCATATCCAGCCTGCCAGGTCTAAGGCTAGGTGGGGAGACCTAGACACCAAACAAATGTTCAAGTCTCCATTCCTCCCTCCCCATACCTCCCGGGCTCTCATTTGGTACTACTACAGCTATAGGTGCAGGAAAGCCACACCCAACTTGCAGGACTCAGAGCCTTAGCCCTCATGGTCAGGTTCCAAATAGTGCCAACCAACCTCATGAGGATGCTAAGAAAGGACAAAGAAACAGACGAAAGGGCAGAAAGTCTACATAGTGTTACTCAGGTTAACATGAACTATTATAATAGAGTTACTCAGGCTAACATGAACATTATAATAGAGTTACTCAGGTTAACATGAACTATTATAATAGAGTTACTCAGGCTAACATGAACTATTATAATAGAGTTACTCAGGCTAACATGAACTATTATAATAGAGTTACGCAGGCTAACATGAACTATTATAATAGAGTTACTCAGAGCTAACATGAACATTATAATAGTTACTCAGGTTAACATGAACTATTATAATAGAGTTACTCAGGCTAACATGAACTATTATAATAGAGTTACTCAGGTTAACATGAACTATTATAATAGAGTTACTCAGCTAACATGAACTATTATAATAGAGTTACTCAGGTTAACATGAACTATTATAATAGAGTTACTCAGCTAACATGAACTATTATAATAGAGTTACTCAAGTTAACATGAACTATTATAATAGAGTTACTCAGGTTAACATGAACTATTATAATAGAGTTACTCAGGCTAACAATGGACTATTATAATAGAGTTACTCAGGCTAACATGAACTATTATAATAGAGTTACTCAGGTTAACATGAACTATTATAATAGAGTTACTCAGGCTAACATGAACTATTATAATAGAGTTACTCAGGCTAACATGAACTATTATAATAGAGTTACTCAGGCTAACACGAAGTATTATAATAGAGTTACTCATGCTAACATGAACTATTATAAGTGTTACTCAGGCTAACATGAACTAGTTACTCAGGTTAACATGAACTATTATAATAGAGTTACTCAGGCTAACATGAACTATTATAATAGAGTTACTCAGGCTAACATGAACTATTATAATAGAGTTACTCAGGCTAACATGAACTATTATAATAGAGTTACTCAGGCTAACATGAACTATTATAGTGTTACTCAGGCTAACATGAACTATTATAATAGAGATACTCAGGTTAACATGAACTATTATAATAGAGTTACTCAGCTAACATGAACTATTATAATAGAGTTACTCAGGCTAACATGAACTATTATAATAGAGTTACTCAGGCTAACATGAACTATTATAGTGTTACTCAGGCTAACATGAACTATTATAATAGAGTTACTCAGGTTAACATGAACTATTATAATAGAGTTACTCAGCTAGCATGAACTATTATAATAGAGTTACTCAGGTTAACATGAACTATTATAATAGAGTTACTCAGCTAACATGAACTATTATAATAGAGTTACTCAGGTTAACATGAACTATTATAATAGAGTTACTCAGCTAACATGAACTATTATAATAGAGTTACTCAGGTTAACATGAACTATTATAATAGAGTTACTCAGGTTAACATGAACTATTATAATAGAGTTACTCAGCTAACATGAACTATTATAATAGAGTTAATCAGGTTAACATCAACTATTATAATAGAGTTACTCAGGCTAACATGAACTATTATAATAGAGTTACTCAGGCTAACATGAACTATTATAATAGAGTTACTCAGGCTAACATGAACTATTATAATAGAGTTACTCAGGCTAACATGAACTATTATAATAGTGTTACTCAGGCTAACGAACTATTATAATAGAGTTACTCAGGTTAACACTATTATAATAGAGTTACTTAGGCTAACATGAATTATTATAACAGAGTTACTCAAGCTAACATGAACTATTATGAATGAACTATTATTAAAGTGTAACTCAGTGTTTCTCAGGCTATACATATGGTGTTACTCAGGATAACATGAACTACTATAAGTGTTACTCAGGATAACATGAACTATTATAATAGTGTTACTGAGTAACATGAACTAATATGAAATGCAACTCGGGCTAACACAAACAACAGTGTTCCTCAGGCTATACATATGGTGCTTCGGGCAAGCATGAACTACTATAATAGTGTTACTCAGGCTAACATGAACTATTATAATAGTGTTATTAAGGCTACATGAACTATTTAAGACATGATTCTTCTGTTCTTCAGTTCCACCACAAATCTTCACATGCACTGAGCAAGTGCAAGCCTTCCACTGAACCTCGTACAATGGCGCACCAAAAGGTGCCAGTGAAGACTTGACTCCATAAATCTTATCTTCTGATACACTTAACCACTTGAGCTATCTCATGCCTTTCCTCCCCCCCACTTTCCACTTCACCTCCTTCCTTTCCCCTTCCCTTCTTCTTGAGCTGGAGCATAATACACTAGGATGTTTGGTCCTGGAACCATACCTCCCTGAGGAGCCAGGTCTCGACAAATTTGTGTGGAGGAGAACTCGCTACCTAAAGCAGCGCTGACAGTGGAGATTCAGAGAGGGGAACTCTTATGCCACTAGACGGGAGGGATTTAGGGCACGAGGTATTTGTTTCATTTATTATACAAGAGTATAATAACAATAACAACAATAATATTAACAACAAATAATAATATAAATACATGTATATTATTGTTATTATTATTATTATTATTATTATTATTATTTATTATTATTATTATTATTATTATTATTATTATTATTATTATTATTATTATTATTATTATTATTATTATTATTATTATTATTATTATTATTATTATTATTATTATTATTATTATTATTATTATTATTATTATTATTATTATTATTATTATTATTATTATTATTATTATTATTATTATTATTATTATTATTATTATTATTATTATTATTATTATTATTATTATTATTATTATTATTATTATTATTATTATTATTATTATTATTATTATTATTATTATTATTATTATTATTATTATTATTATTATTATTATTATTATTATTATTATTATTATTATTATTATTATTATTATTATTATATTATTGTCATTTATTAAAAAGCTCCTCCAGGTCTTGATTGTAGTAGCATCAGCAGAGGGATACTTGCTTCACTGAAATGTTTCTGGTAGAAAGCTAAGAGACGAGTGTGGGCTTTTAGTAGCAACATTTAAACTACCTCCGAGACCAAATCTGAGGCAGTTCATTGGCTCCCGGGGAGAGGGGTCAGCGTCATATCAAACTATCTGCACTATATGAGCTCTAACCCAACTAGTTGGAATGTCCCATGTTGTGTTGTAAGGTATCATCGGCAGCGAAAGGCATATGCAGGTATATCACAAAACAAAATGGCTGACAACGCCAAGTTCCATGCTGTTTCTGGCGAAAGTGGCTCTAAACAATCCGAGGCTGGCATTGGCTCCAGGGGGTGGAGTTACCCCTAGCCCCCCAAGTCTCAGCCCTTAATGTTACAGGCCCAAGAAAAATGGAAACAAACACACAACACTTTGTTTATTAATTAGTAGCCCAGGAAATATTGAGTAGCACGCGTTCAAGCCTGCACCGTACATGCACCTTGGAGTACTGTAGGGAGTATTATAGAGGAAATTATTTTTCAGTTTCAAAATGCCATTTTCCATTCCTGGTTTTAACTTTTAGAACATTTTCCATTTCAAAACAAGAAGTGCAAAAATGAAGATGCAGAATATGGTCTTCCTTGAACTGCTTGGCATATTCGTTCCTCTGCTTCTCTGCTGTATACAGCTCACAGGTGCACTTCTCTTGACCTTGACTCTTGGAGAGGCTGAATATGTCACCTTTCTTCCACATGCATTTAACCCTCTGAATGCTGGAGGGGCCATTTAAATTTTACCCCACAACAGAGTAGATTTTTTTTTCAATAATAAAATAATCAAGAGCGTAAAATGACATAAAAGGCAGCTACACACCGATTCCCAATTAGCAGATCTGCAACTGCTTAGAGTAAAGCAACTCTTCACAGAGTGTTGCGTAAAATAGCTACAAACCACAGCTGTAGCTATGGCAGCTGCTTCAGGCCTAGGCTTGCAATTATAGTAGTTATGGTACCACCAAAGCCTCATGTCTGCTTCATAATAAGAATTCCAGAACTTTCTTTGATTACAGAAAATGATTCCTCCTAGTGTCTCATACATCAATCATCTTCACTATAAGGCAATGATCAAAGATTGTGTGTACTACAATACTTACAGGTACCCAAACTCATCACTTAACAAAATTAAGAAGCCACACACAATGTTAATTTCTTCTTCTCACAAGCCAAAATATTACATCAAGTCTTGACCTTTTTAAAACTTGATGATGTGACTTGGGTCATGACTTTGTCACATGATGAGCTCAGGTGCATTATAATGAATGATGTGTGCGAGTGGCACAAATCCCATTGGTCAATGCATCAAGCTGATTAATCATAAAAATGCAACAGATTATTGCTCCTCTGAAGGGTAAAAAAAGAATATTTTCCACACCTGCAACTGGAGAGAAGCATACCAGATGCTTCCTCTGTCCCTTACTAACTTCCATGGCTTGGTGCAACTGGAAAGCATTACGGATGCTTCCTCTGTCTCCTTACTAACTTCCATGGTTTGGTCCACTGTATGTGTCCTAGCTGTTAGGGAGGGAAAACATTCTCAAGAGAATGCTGCCAACATAAAAGTTTGTGAAAGTTCATTCAGAAGTTAGTTTTTCCCCAAATAGCAAAGCTTGATAAGTAGGCCTTACTCTGGCAGGCATATGTGCAACAGATTAAATTGCATTAAATAGTGCAACATGACTGGTGAACTTAATTAATAGACATATCAAACCTGGGAGAGGGGTGTGGTCTTTGAGACTGCGTATCTGCACAATGAAAGGATGAACGCCATGGTCCACTCCTCTAGTGATGAGCCGAGCCGACACCACTGGGTGTGTGGCCAAGTGGCCAACTATAACAATTCAAAGTCAGGTGACTTCAAAGGCAAGTCATGTAGTGTAATCAGACGGAACTCACGAGTGCCTGGCCAAAATTTGGTGGCAGTCAGAGAGGGTGTGTTCATGATGAATTCCTGTGTGTTCTCATCGTAGGTAGCCGTGGTTTCCAGTCCACGGACATTACTCCCTACACAACACCACATGTATCGCACACGACATATCACACACCACATGCATCACACACACACACTACATACATCACACACCATCTGGACCCTCACCTCATCTCTCTCCCCCTCCTTTCTTCCATCTTATTCCCACACAAATCACCTCCACCTCCTGCCCTAACCACTCATCTCCACCTCCTGCCCTAACCACTCACCTCCACCTCCTGCCCTAACCACTCATCTCCACCTCCTGCCCTAACCACTCACCTCCACCTCCTGCCCTAACCACTCATCTCCACCTCCTGCCCTAACCACTCACCTCCACCTCCTGCCCTAACCACTCATCTCCACCTCCTGCCCTAACCACTCATCTCCACCTCCTGCCCTAACCACTCATCTCCACCTCCTGCCCTAACCACTCATCTCCACCTCCTGCCCTAACCACTCATCTCCACCTCCTACCCTAACCACTCATCTCCACCTCCTGCCCTAACCACTCATCTCCACCTCCTGCCCTAACCACTCATCTCCACCTCCTGCCCTAACCACTCACCTCCACCTCCTGCCCTAACCACTCATCTCCACCTCCTGCCCTAACCACTCATCTCCACCTCCTGCCCTAACCACTCATCTCCACCTCCTGCCCTAACCACTCATCTCCACCTCCTGCCCTAACCACTCATCTCCACCTCCTGCCCTAACCACTCATCTCCACCTCCTGCCCTAACCACTCATCTCCACCTCCTGCCCTAACCACTCATCTCCACCTCCTGCCCTAACCACTCATCTCCACCTCCTTCCTAACCACTCATCTCCACCTCCTGCCCTAACCACTCATCTCCACCTCTTGCCCTAACCACTCATCTCCACCTCCTGCCCTAACCACTCATCTCCACCTCCTGCCCTAACCACTCATCTCCACCTCCTGCCCTAACCACTCATCTCTACCTCCTGCCCTAACCGCTCATCTCCACCTCCTGCCCTAACCACTCATCTCCACATCCTGCCCTAACCACTCATCTCCACCTCCTGCCCTAACCACTCATCTCCACCTCCTGCCCTAACCATTCATCTCCACCTCCTGCCCTAACCACTCATCTCCACCTCCTGCCCTAACCACTCATCTCCACCTCCTGCCCTAACCACTCATCTCCACCTCCTGCCCTAACCACTCATCTCCACCTCCTGCCCTAACCACTCATCTCCACCTCCTGCCCATACCACTCATCTCTACCTCCTGCCCTAACCACTATCTCCACCTCCTGCCCTAACCACTCACCTCCACCTCCTGCCCTAACCACTCATCTCCACTCCTGCCCTAACCACTCACCTCCACCTCCTACCCTAACCACTCATCTCCACCTCCTGCCCTAACCACTCATCTCTACCTCCTGCCCTAACCACTCATCTCCACCTCCTGCCCTAACCACTCATCTCCACCTCCTGCCCTAACCACTCATCTCCACCTCCTGCCCTAACCACTCATCTCCACCTCCTGCCCTAACCACTCATCTCCACCTCCTGCCCTAACCACTCATCTCCACCTCCTGCCCTAACCACTCATCTCCACCTCCTGCCCTAACCACTCATCTCCACCTCCTGCCCTAACCACTCATCTCCACCTCCTGCCCTAATCTCTCATCTCCACCTCCTGCCCTAACCACTCATCTCCACCTCCTGCCCTAACCACTCATCTCCACTCCTGCCCTAACCACTCATCTCCACCTCCTGCCCTAACCACTCATCTCCACCTCCTGCCCTAACCACTCATCTCCACCTCCTGCCCTAACCACTCATCTCCACCTCCTGCCCTAACCACTCATCTCCACCTCCTGCCCTAACCACTCATCTCCACCACCTGCCCTAACCACTCATCTCCACCTCCTGCCCTAACCACTCATCTCCATCTCCTGCCCTAACCACTCATCTCCACCTCCTGCCCTAACCACTCGTCTCCACCTCCTGCCCTAACCACTCATCTCCACTCCTGCCCTAACCACTCATCTCCACCTCCTGCCCTAACCACTCATCTCCACCTCCTGCCCTAACTACTCATCTCCACCTCCTGCCCTAACCACTCATCTCCACCTCCTGCCCTAACCACTCATCTCCACCTCCTGCCCTAACCACTCATCTCCACCTCCTGCCCTAACCACTCATCTCCACCTCCTGCCCTAACCACTCATCTCCACCTCCTGCCCTAACCACTCATCTCCACCTCCTCCCCTAACCATTCATCTCCACCTCCTCCCCTAACCATTCATCTCCACCTCCTTCCTAACCACTCATCTCCACCTCCTGCCCTAACCACTCATCTCCACCTCCTGCCCTAACCACTCATCTCCACCTCCTCATCCCAAGCCTCCTTCCCCACTGGCCACACTCTCACCATGCCCTAGCTCTGTCTGTGCGTATGCTCCAATGATCTTGTAGTCCAGAGCTGGCTGTAGCCACTTCTCCTTCTGCTCATCAGTTGCCTGGCTCTTTAAAGTGGGTAGAAACACTGCATCATGAGCAAAGAAGGACCAGTCGTTTCCAAAAATCGTTCTACAAGAGATGAATAAGAATTTGGATTAACTTTGACAGTAGGTATGAACATGCACTCATGGAGACCAATCGGTTGGTCATCATCATAGACATGCACATTTCTAGCATGCACATAACTAATCAACAGCAAGTGTGCCCTCCATATTTGGGGGAATAAATAATAGAATAAAATAACCTGAAAAAAATCTTGTGGTTACCACTTTGGAGCTGTATAGATTATGCACACTTCACTTGATATGTAGTAGACTTCTAACCATGTGAAAACCTTCCTACAGCTAGAGTGAGGAACCTCGACTGCTGAGAAAGAGTTATGTTGGGAAGGATTACTGAAATAAGGTAAGGGGATGGAACTTTCTAGCAAGTTGGAGTCCATTTTACATATTGTAGATGTATCTGTTTCCGTAAGTTGTCAGAAGAGTTGCAGTGCAGTGTTGTCAGGAGAGTTGCAGTGCAGTATTGTCAGAAGAGTTGCAGTGCAGTGTTGTCAGGAGAGTTGCAGTGCTGTGTTGTCAGGAGAGTTGCAGTGCAGTGTTGTCAGGAGAGTTGCAGTGCTGTGTTGTCAGGAGAGTTGCAGTGCTGTGTTGTCAGGAGAGTTGCAGTGCTGTGTTGTCAAGAGAGTTGCAGTGCTGTGTTGTCAGGAGAGTTGCAGTGCTGTGTTGTCAGGATAGTTGCAGTGCAGTGTTGTCAGGATAGTTGCAGTGCTGTGTTGTCAGGATAGTTGCAGTGCTGTGTTGTCAGGATAGTTGCAGTGCTGTGTCAACTAAATGTCTATCGTCATCATCTAGCAAGTCATCTTCAATCTCATCATCACATTACATTCAATTATCACGCAGCCCATCTTTTAGTGGCAAAACAGCGTCCACCACATGCCAACAAGACTTCCTTCACATGGCAGCTGTTCTATGTTGGAGTTATCATCATATTTCTGTCAAGTTGTACTCTGTTATGTTTGGCTATGTAGCCCTAACTTAAGCCTCCCTAACTGAAACCCCCCAAACTTAAGCCCCCCTAACTGAAACCCCCCCTAACTGAAACCCGTGCTAGCTCAATAGGATTGAGTTTGCAGTGGGCCACTGGCAGCTGCTTGTCAAGTATATTGCGTTGTACTTTTTCTCCAGTAACATCTTTTTCTTGCTGTGTTTGGTGCCTTGTCCTTTGGGTCTATTGTGGTGTGTTGGTTATTACAGTGAGAAAAATTAAGGTACGTAGGTCCTTAAAATTCCTTAAAATTCCTTTTCCAACCTTAAGCTTGACTTAAGTTTTAGCGCCTTGAAAACACTCATTGTGCCTTCCTCTAGCTACTGGTGCTAATTTCAGCTGTCTAGCACTTGGCAATCTGGAGTTAAGGCTGGTTGACGACACGACGATGCCGAGCATTCCGGTGCATTGCGTCGTCAATTAACCTTTGACCCTATTCATTTCAAACTGCGCACTTTTTCCTAATCCAGCATTAGACCAATCAGAATGCTATAATCTATCACGTGTCCAGCTTTGTTGCACGCGGTTCGAAATGAATAGGGTCAAAGGTCAATTGACAAGACGCAATGCAACAGAACGCTCGGCCATTGTCGTGTTGTGAACTAGCCTTTAGACATGTTTCAAAATCATGCACTCAGGTTTTGAGGTACCTCTGCTAGGTATATCTATGAGAGAGCACATAGAGACCTATCTTTTGAGCTAATCCATGGATATGAAGTGTGCAGAATCTATGGAGCTCCAAAATAATAGCCACAGGTTTTTAATGTCCACTTGTGGGAAGAATAAATATACATTTTGTAGTTATGACTTGGGAGTGCCATAGGTTCCATACACTTCATGTGTAAACTTGGTATAGATCTCTCTCTCTGTGAGCTCTCATTTCATCCAAAAATGTTGCATAGGTATAACCATGCCAAAGTTATATGCAGACAAAGTGTAGGTAGCTCAAAATCTGAGCAGAATGGGAGACTTGCATTATTACATTATCTGGTTGAAGTGCAGAGGCAACAGCTGGAAGGAAGCAGGATCTTGTGAAAAGATGAACAGGCTCGTACATAGCTAGCATGTTTACAGATCACCCGAGACAAACCAGTGAACTGACACCTGGCAAGGAGTTCTAAGCTGAACTACCAGCAAACACACAGGTGCGCTCACAATTAATGCCACTTTGACTTCCACTCTGCACAACCATAGCCTGCATGAACATGATCAAATTGCAGCAACTTTTGTGAGCTTTCCAGTACTATACTCTGGTGCATATAATTATACAGTGTTCTTCCCAGGAATTTCTGAAGGGATATTGGGGTGTGTGGCACCCTATAATTGTAGTGGCAACCTTACTACACCCCATTTTACTACACCCCATTTTAAATGAGTTCACACAGCAATCATTGGAAAAGGGTTCATATGTACAGAAGCTGAAATTGCTGCTTTTGTAAATCCTGAGTACAGCCATGTTATGCAGTGTATTCTATCATGGGGGAAGGGAAAGAGATCCAAGATTCATACCGAGTGAATTGCCCTCCTCCATACCCGGGCTACTTTTCTTTTGTAGGTTCTCCAGACACTTCCAGAATATTACAAAGCCTCTTGTGTTGTTGTTCCCATTTCTTCATGTGTGGATAATATATTTAAATTTGCTTAATTGTATATTATTAGCGAGAGTGAATCACAAATGAGATGTGTGTGTGTGTGTGGGGGGGGGGGGGGGGGATGATGGACCATGACCATAGCTGATTGTATTATTATATTGATATGAGCAGATGCTATGGTTTGTTAATTATTAAAATTGAAACTAAAATCAAGTCAGACATTCAAGAAGCTTCCACATTGATTCTATTCTTCATGGCAGCCCAACGATCACAAGCGAGTTCATAGGGGAAATCAGATGGACTAGGCCCTCCAATTGCTATCGTCAAGAGGTGATTGAGAGTTCTGTTGGCCAACTGGTTTCTAAGGTCAGTCTTGACTCGAGATGGAGTGGAGAAGCCTCTTTCACAGTTGACAGAAGACACAGGGAGTAAAGGGCCGACTTTGTCAGATTGGGAAGCATTAAACCTCAATGAACTTACAGATGACATAACAACATCCTCTCCTTGATCTTGCCTTTAAAGATGTTCTTGAACAGCTTTACTAGTACTCGCCAGTTCGAACTGCTGGGCTTAAGGAGATTCAGGAAGTAATTAACGATCCTTGACTTAAGGTTAAAGATGTCTGTTGGCTCTAAATTTGATAGAGCTGTTACTCACCTCTGCAAAAGAAGATTGTGCTCTCTTTTGATACTACAAATGTTGCATAGCTACAACCAAGCCAGAGTTACCTGTAGGGGTCAAAATCTGAGTGGTTGTAGTTGTGGCTCCCAGCTGCAAGAAGCTGTCCAGAGATAATGAGTGTATTTTCACTAGTACATGTAACTAGGAACAGCACTTAATTAACATGCTGTGACCCCATGAATATCAGTTTTCTTCCCTCGTTCCCTCCAAAACCTATCCAGTGGCCATATAATTTCAGCTGCCCAGCACTTTACAATCACGACCCACACCTGCAGCCAGTTCAGCACTCAGGTACCTCCACTTTGGTTGCGGGTGACTTAAGCATGGTTGTACCTATGCAATATATTTTTATAGTATTTTTAGTACCAAAAGAGAGCACATGAGGCATACAGTGCAGTGCATAGAATCTAGGGAGCTCCAAAGTTGTACCCGCCCCCCAAAAAATTACGATGACTTCTCGATAATCAACTTAAGGGGGGAGTCGAATTGGAGTAGACCATTTTCCCCTTTTTTTCTTTCTTTCCCCCCCCCCCCATCATTCTATACCTTCACTATTAAACTAGCTGCATTTCAAGTTTCAACATTTTATTGTCAACCATTCTTGAGTTATGATACTTTTTATCCTCCCATTTCATTGCACAACTCTGCGCGATGAACAAGAAGAAGCCCGAATGAACGCAGTAAGTTGGATCGTTCATAATATAATAACCGTTCATGGCCAAGACTTGAAACTTGGCTAAAATATCGCTCAGTACTATTCCGTCATTTCCGCGCTATCTGTGCAAAGGGGGGGGTACAAATGTCTGCTCCTGCGCATGCCACGTTGTTCTTTCTCAGTTCCCAACTTGGATTGAACCCGTGTGATTCTCGTGCGATTCTAAAGCTACTACTATCATAAACTGATTTATTATGAAATTTAATTTTCATGTAGTGATACCGTGTAACTCATTCAATTTTTGTCTGTAGTAAATATTTTTTATATATTATGAAAGCTCTTGCATTACTCCTTGTTTTCAATACATTTATAACCAATCCAGTCATTTTCTGATGAGATATAGTCAGTCTGATGCATAAAAATGAAATTGGGGGGTGTTGGGGGGAATAAAAAATAAAAAATAAAACAAACTATTCAAAACACGTATCTGTGATCACTCTAATATCACCATAAATAGCAAGTGTTGAAGACCTGTGGTTCGGGTACAGGAGCGCATCTAAACATTTTAAAGGACCTTTGTGGTTTTCCCCATGTTTCAGTCCTAGTTTATTGCAACACCATTATTCTTATGTCATTGGAAAGCACCTAGAATGAGCTACATTTTGAGCTACATTTTGAGACCATAATCTTTGGAAATGGATTAAGCATTCAATAGTTATGACACGTTTTTAAAAAAACCCACAAAAGGGTCGATTCTCCCCTTAACTTACGTTAGATGTTCCAGCCTTGATGAGGAATAATGAAATATCATTATTCCTACTGAAGGCTAGCCAAAACACAGAGTAAATAAGTTGATTATCAAGAAAGTCATTGTATTTACCTTGTCAACTGAGAGATCGTTGAAAGTTATATTTGTTTAGTTTACTATCTGCACCTACATAAAAATTGTTTGTATATAGCTACCTGTGCATGGATATAGCTTGGCGAGTAACTGCTTGGTATTAAAACACTCATTCTCTTGCCTGCTGATTCTATACTAAGCGTTCTGTTCAATCTTGCAGTACACACTTAGAAACACACAAAATGATCACTAGACTCCGTCACCCATGCCTGGCACTGGGTAATTACTAAAAAGTGAAAACGTATTTTTAGTGCACAAACTCAGACTCTAACCCTTGCCTATACACGATTAGTGCCTATACACGATTAGTGTTTCAGCAATCTTTCTACCATAAAAGTGAAGAGAGTTAGTGGTGTACCAGACTCACTGCTTCAACAAATCCTTTTCCACTTTGCTCAAGCCTAGCTCCTTATACAGCTTGATATAGTGTACAGACTTCTCCAAGTTTCTATCCAAGGTCTCTTCCCTTGTCAGGAAGTACTTTTCTGAATTCTGAAACATTGGATTATCGCTCATTATCTCATCTGCAGAATAAGATCATTTATCAAAGCCAGTTTTCCACAATTACGTGACGTACTTATATATTTCCTCGTTTTTGTCAACTTTTTTCCTCCGTCAAGAAAAACTATTAGTTGTGGGAGGTCCAACTTGCTTTCTTCCCTCTCCTTGCGGAGTTCAGGCACCATATAGTTTGCAGAGGCAGCCATAGTGACAGCTAGTCTGGCCTTACGTACAGCAGTCTCGTTCCTGGTCTCGTGAGAAGATAATTTCACGCGCGAAAACAGCTCAGTTTGCAGGGGGGTGGGCTGGTCGCTGAAATATCATGACCAGATAGCAGGGGGGTAGGAACTGGTCCGGCAGACCCGGCAGCTGCCGGACCAAAGTTTCCGACCAAAGTTTCACTACTAACCTCCAGTTATCAAGCAACTTTCTAATCTTTACTGAGAGCCTCCAGCCACAGTTGTTTTGTTTAAAAAATTCAAATGAAGCCCACCAAACTACGCCCCTACATTTTTTTGGCGCGTGCTATTTTAGTATTATAGCGAGCGGATCATGGTGTGCTGGGTTGCCAAGCCAAGACTATAATTATATTCCTCCATGTATTTGTTCTTATTTTTCTCTTCATATTAGCCTCTTGGCTATCGAGGATGATCTTTTTCAATAAAAATTAAAAATAATAATAAAAGTCTCTGAATGTATCAGAGGTCCATTGTCAGGTATCACAGTATCTGGGATTCCATGGTGAGGAAAAATCGCCTTCAGGTGAGCAATGACATCTGAGGAAGCAGTTGATGAAAGTTTAGCAATTTCAATACACCTGGAGTAATAATCTATTACCAAAGATGATTGTGTTTCTTCCACTCAAAGAGGTCGGTGCCAAGTTTTTGCCATGGACCATCTGGAAACTGGGAAGGTAAGAGAGGCTCAACAAACTGTATATACTCTAAACTGGCAGCAGATAGGACATCTTGATCTCCATCTTCAATGTGCTGTTGTGTGTTTGGCTGCCACACAGATTCCGTTGCTCTTTGGCAGCACTTTGCTGAACCTTGACGACCTTGAATGAAGTTTCTCGAGTATATCATATCAAAGTGAAGACAGGATGACCAATCTTTAGCCTCTGAGTAATAAGCCATTGTTAATACTCGACTCTAGTTTGACTGGCAAATCCCTTCACCGCTCCCTCCAAACGAGATTTTTGTGGCCAGGCACCTTGACAATATTGTTTACTTGTTTGCAGATAGCATCTTTGTCCTGTTCATCTCCAATTTCTTTTAAACTTTCCTCTGTTGCAGGTAAGCTTGTGCCTAAGAAGTTCACATATGCTTCCACTTCATTCTGAAACTCTGTAGCTGTGCTATCAGATTCCAGTTCTGATAAGCGGGAAAGTGTGTCTGCAGTATTGAGATCCTTTCCAGGAAAGTGTAGAACGGAATAACTGAATCTCATCAGATGTCTGAATTGCTGGATTCTGTTGGGCCTCTCATCAAGACTATGTGAAGAAGTGTAACCAGAGGCTTGTGATAAGTTTCAATCTTTGAAATACACCCCAATTAGGTAATCCTGGAAGCTTGCATGCCATTCACCCCCAGAGCTTCCTTCTCCACCTTGGGCATACCTTTGTTCTGTTGGAGTAAGAGCCCGAGAAATAAGGCAACTGGCTGCAAGTTTCCATCTGGTTGCCTCTGCCGGAGTATCCTCCCAGCCCGTAAGTGGATGCATCTGCAGACACTGCAGTTTCAAGTATTCACATGGCAAGCACTTCACTTGGATCCAGTGACATCTAAAGTGAGTTGAATGCTGTCGACTGGTAGTCTATAACCACATGTTTCTGGCTGAGACTAAGTCACGCAATGGCTTAGTTTTCTCAGCTAAGCTCGGACAGAATTTACTCGGTTGGTTCATTCCTAAGAATCGTCACTGATGTTCGGAGGTGGTTTCCTGTTCTAGATGACATAAACTTTATGGATCTGGTCAAATTCCAGATTCATCCCACCAACTGTCCCAGAAATTGGATGTGAGTTTTGCAACTGACAATCTTGATTCAGCGTGAGGCCTGCTCTGCTCAACCTGTTGAGTACTGCTGCTAGACGTGCATCACGTTCCTCCTTTGTCTTTCCATGGCTGATGTGTCATCTACGAGACAAACAACTCCTAAATACCCAAGAATTTCACTCATTCTTCGCTGGAAATGTTGTGGAGCAGATAAGGAAGATGTTAGAAGCAGTCCCCCAAAAGGAATCATAAAAGTTGTGAGCTTTGATGATTCTGGAGCTACTACCCCTATAGGAAGGATGCTTCATCGTCTGCTTCACTAACAGAGAGAGAGCGGATGCCAGTGGTGCCTCTACTCCTACGCAAGCTTGAAAATCCCTCTTTTCTGGCACTTGTTGCATGTTGCGCATTTGCTGGATATTGCTGCTTCCCATGCGTAGGGGATCTGCCACATTGTGTGCAGCACTTCACCATCGTGGTCAGTGGAGGGTTTGCACCAGATGTCGTCCTTGGAGACTTCCCATGATTTTTTCCCTTGATTTCAGATTCCTGACTTATTCCACTGCCGAAGGATCAGCTGCTATGAACTGTGCATTGCTGCTTCATGATGGTCTCACTTTGCCCAGCATCTTGTCAAGGGTTAGGTTATGGTCCATCTGCAGTTTTTCTGTCCTGTGTCCATCTTTATACCAACAAATTCGATCTCTTATTATCTCCTTGCACAGGGCACCATACTCACGGTACTCTGCAAGAGCACACAGATCGATACTAAAATCGTCAAAAGGCTCTCCTTGTTGCTGTATTCGGCTGTATTTCGCTGGTTCACAAAATGCTCTTCCAAGTTTTCTACGACTTTGTCAAACTTCTTTGCATTTTCTTCACTCACTCCACTTGAATGCACCTACATGGACCACCTATGGTAGCATAGATATTGCACCTACATGGACCACCTATGGTAGCATAGATATTGCACCTGCATGGACCACCTATGGTAACATAGATATTGCACCTACATGGACCACCTATGGTAGCATAGATATTGCACCTACACGGATCACCTATGGTAGCATAGATATTGCACCTACATGGACCACCTATGGTAGCATAGATATTGCACCTACATGGCCCACCTATGGTAGCATAGATATTGCACCTACATGGACCACCTATGGTAGCATAGATATTGCACCTGCATGGACCACCTATGGTAGCATAGATATTGCACCTACATGGACCACCTATGGTAGCATAGATATTGCACCTACACGGATCACCTATGGTAGCATAGATATTGCACTTACATGGACCACCTATGGTAGCATAGATATTGCACCTACATGGACCACCTATGGTAGCATAGATATTGCACCCACATGGACCACCTGTGGTAGCATAGATATTGCACCTACGTGGACCACCTATGGTAGCATAGATATTGCACCTACGTGGACCACCTATGGCAGCATAGATATTGCACCTACATGGACCACCTATGGTAGCATAGATATTGCACCTACATGGACCACCTATGGTAGCATAGATATTGCACTTACATGGACCACCTATGGTAGCATAGATATTGCACCTACATGGACCACCTATGGTAGCATAGATATTGCACCTACATGGACCACCTATGGTAGCATAGATATAGCACCTACATGGACCACCTATGGCAGCATAGATATTGCACCTACATGGACCACCTATGGAGCATAGATATTGGACCTACATGGCCCACCTATGGTAGCAGCATAGATATTGCACCTGCATGGGCCACCTATGGTAGCAACATAGATATTGCATCTACATGGACCACCTATGGTAGCATAGATATTGCACCTACATGGACCACCTATGGTAGCATAGATATTGCACCTACATGGACCACCTATGGTAGCATAGATATTGCACCTACATGGACCACCTATGGTAGCATAGATATTGCACCTACATGGACCACCTATGGTAGCATAGATATTGCACCTACATGGACCACCTATGGTAGCATAGATATTGCACCTACATGGACCACCTATGGTAGCATAGATATTGCACCTACATGGACCACCTATGGTAGCAGCATAGATATTGCACCTGCATGGGCCACCTATGGTAGCATAGATATTGCACCTGCATGGACCACCTATGGTAGCATAGATATTGCACCTACATGGACCACCTATGGTAGCATAGATATTGCACCTACATGGACCACCTATGGTAGCATAGATATTGCACCTATATGGACCACCTATGGTAGCATAGATATTGCACCTACATGGACCACCTATGGTAGTATAGATATTGCACCTACATGGACCACCTATGGTAGCATAGATATTGCACCTGCATGGACCACCTATGGTAGCATAGATATTGCACCTGCATGGACCACCTATGGCAGCATAGATATTGCACCTACATGGACCACCTATGGTAGCATAGATATTGCACCTACATGGACCACCTATGGTAGCATAGATATTGCACCTACATGGACCACCTATGGTAGCATAAATATTGCACCTACATGGACCACCTATGGTAGCATAGATATTGCACCTACATGGACCACCTATGGTAGCCTAGATATTCCACCTACATGGACCACCTATGGTATGGTAGCATAGATATTGCACCTACCTATGGCAGCCTAGATATTGCACCTACATGGACCACCTATGGCAGCACTCTCTACATAAGAGTAGGCCCATGTTTCAAAATGTCATACATTAAATTATAGAAATAACAGTATTCTTAACTCCGCTAAACTTCACTTTGGCAAGCTCCAGTCTAGACCAGCTTTAGCTCAAAAAATATCCAGAATGCTTTTAATGCTTCGCTCAACTGTGGAAACCAAAGTCCACCAGTGATTGTTTCCTCTAGGCAGAATCCATACTTTTTATGGACAAAATGGGCTCGAGATGAACGAGTCAAGAGTGTGGCACACCATTGAAATGATGGTCTCCTCCCACAAGCAGTGCTATATCACTCTGTGATACTCGCAACAGTTCAATAGTTGAAACATGTGCTTGAGTGCAATTAATTTACGACTAATCTCATCTTCTTATATAACATGTCCACTAAACTCAAATGTAGATAGTTTTAAAAAAATCAGTCACACACACAAAAATCATCATTTGCTCAGGGCGTGTCCTTGGGGCGATCCCGACGGTGGCTCAGACCCTCGTTGAATTCAATCCCAGAGGTTGAGACAGAATGGAGGAGGTTGACCTGGTGGGAGGAGCTCTTCTTCGAGAGGACTCGGGAGAAACAAGAGCCTGTCTTGTCCGGCCCCTGGAGCATCATGGAAGGGTCAGGAAGCTTCTTGATGGTGATGGTGCTGGGAGGCTGGGCCCACGCTTCTCCGTCCACTTGCACTGGCAGGTCGGACAGAAGGTCAATCACAAACTAGAGACAGACACACCAAAATACAGTGAATGGAGCCTGTGCGACAATCATGTGGACTCAATTTGAGTGAGCTATTTACAGACCAGGCCAGAGCGACCCCCTCAGTCATTGAGACTGCTACTCATTCCATAAATACATGGCAAGTGTTTTTTCCCGCAGCGGCAGGGCATGGATGGTTAAATAATAAAAAATAAATATTAAAAAACATATCATATATACATACACAACATGAGGGAGTGCTCTATGTATATAGTACTCCCTATATATACATACATGAGGGAGTGCTCTATGTATATAGTACTCCCTATATATACATACATGAGGGAGTGCTCTATGTATATAGTACTCCCTCTATATACATACATGAGGGAGTGCTCTATGTATATAGTACTCCCTATATATACATACATGAGGGAGTGCTCTATGTATATAGTACTCCCTATATACACATACATGAGGGAGTGCTCTATGTATATAGTACTCCCTATATACACATACATGAGGGAGTGCTCTATGTATATAGTACTCCCTATATATACATACATGAGGGAGTGCTCTATGTATATAGTACTCCCTATATATACAACATGAGGGAGTGCTCTATGTATATAGTACTCCCTATATATACATACATGAGGGAGTGCTCTATGTATATAGTACTCCCTATATACACATACATGAGGGAGTGCTCTATGTATATAGTACTCCCTATATATACATACATGAGGGAGTGCTCTATGTATATAGTACTCCCTATATACACATACATGAGGGAGTGCTCTATATATATAGTACTCCTTATATATACATACATGAGGGAGTGCTCTATGTATATAGTACTCCCTATATACACATACATGAGGGAGTGCTCTATATATATAGTACTCCTTATATATACATACATGAGGGAGTGCTCTATGTATAATATAGTACTCCCTATATATACATACATGAGGGAGTGCTCTATGTATATAGTACTCCCTATATATATATACATGAGGGAGTGCTCTATGTATATAGTACTCCCTATATATACATACATGAGGAAGTGCTCTATGTATATAGTACTCCCTATATATACATACATGAGGGAGTGCTCTATGTATAATATAGTACTCCCTATATATACATACATGAGGGAGTGCTCTATGTATATAGTACTCCCTATATACACATACATGAGGGAGTGCTCTATGTATATAGTACTCCCTATATATACATACATGAGGAAGTGCTCTATGTATATAGTACTCCCTATATATACATACATGAGGGAGTTCTCTATGTATATAGTACTCCCTATATATACATACATGAGGGAGTGCTCTATGTATATAGTACTCCTTATATATACATACATGAGGGAGTGCTCTATGTATATAGTACTCCCTATATATACATACATGAGGGAGTGCTCTATGTATAATATAGTACTCCCTATATATACATACATGAGGGGGTGCTCTATGTATATAGTACTCCCTATATATATATACATGAGGGAGTGCTCTATGTATATAGTACTCCCTATATATACATACATGAGGGAGTGCTCTATGTATAATATAGTACTCCCTATATATACATACATGAGGGAGTGCTCTATGTATATAGTACTCCCTATATATACATACATGAGGGAGTGCTCTATGTATAATATAATATATACATACATGAGGGAGTGCTCTATGTATATACTCCCTATATACTGAGGGAGGCTGTGAATAGGTACGATGAAGAGCAGCAGAACATGCTGAGGCTTCCACTATATGCCACACAGTCCATGAGTATTTCCTCGATGAAACCTTCTGCCAGTCACCACCCAACATCTCCACTGTACCCATGCAGCTGCAGAGATAATAAGGCTGGCTGGTGGCTCATGGCACAAGCAGGTGCTTCCCTAACCCTAGTACTTACCTAGCCCTAACCCTAGTACTTACCTAGCCCTAACCCTAGTACTTACCTAGCCCTAACCCTAGTACTTACCTAGCCCTAACCCTAGTACTTACCTAGCCCTAACCCTAGTACTTCCCTGGCCCTAACCCTAGTACTGCCCTGGCCCTAACCCTAGTACTGCCCTGGCCCTAACCCTAGTGTACTTCCCTAGCCCTAACCCTAGTACTTCCCTAGCCCTAACCCTAGCCATTGCCCTATCCCTGATTACAACTTAGCTACTGCCCTAGCCATAACCCTAGTACTGCCCTGGCCCTAACCCTAGTACTGCCCTGGCCCTAACCCTAGTACTGCCCTAGCTACTGCCCTAGCCCTAACCCAAGCAACTGCCCTAGCCCTATCCCTAGCCCAAACTACTGCCCCTAGCGACTGCCCTGGCTACTGCCCTAGCGACTGCCCTGGCTACTGCCCTAGCTACTGCCCTGGCCCTAATCATAGCCCAAGATAGCCCTAATCTTAACTATAGCTACTGCCCTAACCCTATCCCAAGCTACTGCCCTAGCCTTAACCCTAGCTATTGCCCTGGGCCTCTTGAAGGTCCAGTATACTGCTCTGTATAGTATTGCTAATGTAATGTCCAACACAATTAATACTAGTGAAGCTTGCTCTCCACCAGTGCAGAACACACCTCACTTCCTTGAGCAATCCTCACAGCATTGCAGATGCCACTTTGAACTTGACCCTAGGAACACAAACACAGAGAGAAAGAGGGTTAATTAACATGGGCGTGGCCGGGCTATTATATAACTCCAACTAGCTCCCTCCATCCTCCTCCTTCACAGCTAAATGTCACTGCCAAACCAGTGCATAGAGCTGCATTCCTGCAGACCACAGATAGTTAATTCACCAAAGATAGGGGGGGGGGGGGGACAAGTGCCAAAAGACGTGGTATCATAACCTTTGACGGCTTTTGGAGCTCCATAGATTCTGCACACTTCGCGAACTAGATATATAGCTTAAATATCTGTGTGCTCTCTTTTGGTATATATAAATTTTAAAAGTTTTATAGGTATAACTAGCTGAAGTTATATGCAGCCTAAGTGGGGCCACCTCAACACGTGAGTGCCTGGATTGGTTAAGATGATGGTTCCTAATGGGAAACTGCTAGCCAGTTGAAATTGTTATCTGCGCTAGAGGAAGCCCTACTCCACAACTTGATGGATTCAGGCGCTAAAATGTAACAAATTAGGCAAGCGTGTGTGCTGAATTCGCCCCCCCCCCCCCCCCCCCCCCCCCCCCGCACCCACGCTTGCCTAACTCGGGCAGTATGAGAGCAGTATATATCCAGTGAAGTGTGCAGAATCTATGGAGCTCCAAAGTCGTAACCATAAGGTATGAAACCACTTCTTTTGGCACCTGTCTCCCCTTAATGAGTTGACTTTGAAATTCACTTTGGTTAATGATTCACTTAGGAGTAATTGCCACACATAGATCTCCAGTTATGTGCTAATCTGTTGCGGTTATCACTTATGAGGGTACAGGGTATTGCCCTAAGCATTAAACATCAGCTGGGTGAGTGGTTGTGTGGTGTATGCATTCGTACCATTTGCATGACTCCCTTTATGCCCACCACCTCCATGAGACCATCGTCATAGGCAGCAGGTTTGTACTTCTGAAAACATAGAAGGTGTAATCATTAGCAACTGCCACTCGGGCACTGGGGGGCACTCGGGGGCTACTGATCTCACCCACCGTGTCACTGGTAGTCCCCCATGGGTCAGCTCCAGCCCCCCAGCTCTGAATATTGAGAATGATGAGCCCCGCTATGTCCGGGATGTTCACACGCTCCTTGTCCACTGTTAGGACAATGTGGCGTCGCAGCTCCCTCGTCTCGCTCTTGGTTACCATCTTCTGCAGACCTAACTGCAAGTAGAAGCTCTTGTTGTGCAACCTGCAGCAACAGGACAGACTTGTGGTGACAAGGTCATAATATAGTCAAGAACACAAGGCTCAAAAGTCATGTGAATAGGTCAGAGGGTCACATGACTGAGTTATAAGGTCATGTGACCATTTATCATTATATATTCGTGGTTGAGTAGTTGTCACGATTACGACTAGACGCAGTTGTGCTGGGCAGGGCAGGTGAACAATACATACTGTAGAGGTCAACATAAAATTTACATTTCTGTAGCGTTGGCTATGCAGAACACACCAAGTACGTGCGTGGGTGTGTGGAGTTCATTTTTTAATGGCGTTCATTTAAACGGATAAAAAAGGTTATATTTTCTGTGGGGTGGGTGTGGCTTCATTGCTGTGTCGATGTCCAGAGCCGCAGCATTCAAAGAACATGTCAGCTTTGTGGATGCCAAGAGCTAATTCAGCATCCGGTCGAGTGGCCAGTGAGCTATGGTGATGCAGAGAGCTACTGCAGTCAAGTGGCTGTGACTATGGTGATGTAGAGAGCTACTGCAGTCAAGTAGCTGTGAGCTATGGTGATGCAGAGAGCTACTGCAGTCAAGTGGCTGTGAGCTATGGTGATGGTAGAGAGCTACTGCAGTCAAGTAGCTGTGAGCTATGGTGATGTAGAGAGCTACTGCAGTCAAGTGGCTGTGAGCTATGGTGATGTAGAGAGCTACTGCAGTCAAGTAGCTATGAGCTATGGTGATGCAGAGAGCTACTGCAGTCAGGTGGCTGTGAGCTGTGCTGATGTAGAGAGCTACTGCAGTCAAGTGGCTGTGAGCTATGGTGATGTAGAGAGCTACTGCAGTCAAGTAGCTGTGAGCTATGGTGATGCAGAGAGCTACTGCAGTCAAGTGGCTGTGAGCTATGGTGATGCAGAGAGCTACTGCAGTCAAGTGGCTGTGAGCTATGGTGATGCAGAGAGCTACTGCAGTCAAGTGCCTGTGAGCTATGGTGATGTAGAGAGCTACTGCAGTCAAGTAGCTGTGAGCTATGGTGATGCAGAGAGCTACTACAGTCAAGTGGCTGTGAGCTATGGTGATGTAGAGAGCTACTGCAGTCAAGTGGCTGTGAGCTATGGTGGCTACTACAGTCAAGTGGCCAGTGAGCTATGGTGATGCAGAGAGCTACTGCAGTCAAGTGGCTGTGAGCTATGGTGATGCAGAGAGCTACTGCAGTCAAGTGCCTGTGAGCTATGGTGATGTAGAGAGCTACTGCAGTCAAGTAGCTGTGAGCTATGGTGATGTAGAGAGCTACTGCAGTCAAGTGGCTGTGAGCTATGGTGATGCAGAGAGCTACTGCAGTCAAGTAGCTGTGGGCTATGGTGATGTAGAGAGCCAAGTGGCTGTGAGCTATGGTGATGCAGAGAGCTACTGCAGTCAAGTAGCTGTGAGCTATGGTGATGCAGAGAGCTACTGCAGTCAAGTGGCCAGTGAGCTATGGTGATGCAGAGAGCTACTGCAGTCAAGTGGCTGTGAGCTATGGTGATGCAGAGAGCTACTGCAGTCAAGTGGCTGTGAGCTATGGTGATGTAGAGAGCTACTGCAGTCAAGTGGCCAGTGAGTTCTGTAGCTGGTTGAATCGAGGGTACGGTCAGCGGAGGTGATAACTGAACATTTGTTCAGCTGTGTCGATGTCGAGAGCGACTCCGAGACCTATTCCGATCGTTCAGTAGCTGTTTCAATGTCTACAGCTGCTCCAGCCGATCCTCAGATGCTGTGATGTTGAGGGCTCCTCCACCTATTCTCAGATGCTGTGATGTCGAGGACTACTCCACCTATTCTCAGATGCTGTGATGTCGAGGACTACTCCACCTATTCTCAGGTGCTGTGATGTCGAGGGCTCCTCCACCTATTCTCAGGTGCTGTGATGTCGAGGGCTCCTCCACCTATTCTCAGGTGCTGTGATATCGAGGACTACTCCACCTATTCTCAGATACTGTGATGTCGAGGGCTCCTCCACCTATTCTCAGGTGCTGTGATGTCGAGGGCTCCTCCACCTATTCTCAGGTGCTGTGATGTCGAGGACTACTCCACCTATTCTCAGGTGCTGTGATGTCGAGGACTACTCCACCTATTCTCAGGTGCTGTGATGTCGAGGACTACTCCACCTATTCTCAGGTGCTGTGATGTCGAGGGCTCCTCCACCTATTCTCAGGTGCTGTGATGTCGAGGACTACTCCACCTATTCTCAGGTGCTGTGATGTCGAGGGCTCCTCCACCTATTCTCAGGTGCTGTGATGTCGAGGACTACTCCATCTATTCTCAGGTGCTGTGATGTCGAGGGCTCCTCCACCTATTCTCAAAGGACTACACTCAAGCATCATCTTGCAGGAGGTGGGGAAACTCCTACCATTTTCTGCATTTTCATTGCCATTATTTTTGTTTTGTTTTTAGGGGGCATAGGTCATGTGGCCGAGGTCTGACATGGGACAGCCAGGATGAAGAGGGCCAGTCTGACATGGGACGGCCAGGTATGAAGAGGACCAGTCTGACATGGGACCGCCAGGTATGAAGAGGGCCAGTCTGACATGGGACAGCCAGGTATGAAGAGGGCCAGTCTGACATGGGATGGCCAGGTATGAAGAGGGCCAGTCTAACAAGGGACCGCCAGGTATGAAGAGGACCAGTCTGACATGGGATGGCCAGGTATGAAGAGGGCCAGTCTGACATGGGATGGACAGGTATGAAGAGGACCAGTCCGACATGGGACAGCCAGGCATGAAGAGGGCCAGTCTGACATGGGACCACCAGGTATGAAGAGGGCCAGTCTGACATGGGACAGCCAGGTATGAAGAGGGCCAGTCTGACATGGGACCGCCAGGTATGAAGAGGCCAGTCTGACATGGGACGGCCAGGTATGAAGAGGGCCAGTCTGACATGGGACCGCCAGGTATGAAGAGGACCAGTCTGACATGGGACCGCCAGGTATGAAGAGGGCCAGTCACTCCGGAATAGTAAATGCCCACTCTCTTTATTGTCCATAACTTTCTGCACATGCTCAGTCCTGACATGGCTCCAGCATTCTTGCAGAGTGCAAGTCCCAGCTGTTGGTTTGGCAGGGAAAAGCATATGCTTTGAAGTAAGAGAGTGAGATCGCCTAAAAGCTGTCGTCTCACATCAACACAGCTCATGAACGATTACAATAATAAACTAGTGTGTTGGTTGTGCCCATTCTTTCCTCCGTGTTGAAGTCCTTCAGTGAACTGGAATGTTTCTCAAGTAGGGGCCCACGCCGTACGTATGTGTGTATGATGGGGTCACGAGTTGACCAGGTCTACCCACATATGCACTGCTGTAGTGTACCTGCTGCTGAATTTCTCAGGATTTTCCTCTCTGGCCAAGTGGAAGTCAAGAGCTATGGCAGCATCCAGACCTACACCCATGTAGTTGTTCATCACGATGCAGGTGGGTGGCTCCGTGCTGCTGACATGACTACCTGCATCTCCAGGAACCTGCTGCTTCTTCATTGACACATTCCACCTGAGGGGTAGATGGAAGTACGATGGAGAGGAGAGCAAGGGAGAGGAGGAGGAGAGCAAGGGAGAGGAGGAGGAGAGCAAGGGAGAGGAGGAGGAGAGCAAGGGAGAGGAGGAGGAGAGCAAGGGAGAGGAGGAGGAGAGCAAGGGAGAGGAGGAGGAGAGCAAGGGAAAGGAGGAGAGCAAGGGAGAGGAGAAGGAGAGTAAGGGAGAGGAGAAGGAGAGTAAGGGAAAGGAGGAGGAGAGCAAGAGAGAGGAGGAGGAGAGCAAGAGAGAGGAGGAGGAGAGCAAGGGAGAGGAGGAGGAGAGCAAGGGAGAGCAGGAGGAGAGCAAGGGAGAGCAGGAGGAGAGCAGGGGAGAGGAGGAGGAGAGCAAGGGAGAGGAGGAGGAGAGCAAGGGAGAGGAGGAGGAGAGCAAGGGAGAGGAGAGGAGAGCAAGGGAGAGGAGGAGGAGAGCAAGGGAGAGGAGGAGGAGAGCAAGGGAGAGGAGGAGGAGAGCAAGGGAGAGGAGGAGGAGAGCAAGGGAAAGGAGGAGAGCAAGGGAGAGGAGGAGGAGAGCAAGGGAGAGGAGGAGGAGAGCAAGGGAGAGGAGGAGGAGAGTAAGGGAGAGGAGGAGGAGAGCAAGGGAGAGGAGGAGAGAGCAAGGGAGAGGAGGAGGAGAGCAAGGGAAAGGAGGAGAGCAAGGGAGAGGAGGAGGAGAGCAAGGGAGAGGAGGAGGAGAGCAAGGGAGAGGAGGAGGAGAGTAAGGGAGAGGAGGAGGAGAGCAAGGGAGAGGAGGAGAGAGCAAGGGAGAGGAGGAGGAGAGCAAGGGAGAGGAGGAGGAGAGCAAGGGAGAGGAGGAGAGATTGTATGATGTAGCACGTGCACACTTAATAAAGCCTTGTGCCTGTTGCTTTTACAGACCTGTCTAGCTTGGTGATGTTGGCATCTTCCAGCGACAACAGCAGCTGCATGATCTTCTCTCCCATGTACCCACCACCCCATTTCAATGCACGGGCAAGATCATTACCTAAAGAAATTATAAAATGTGCGAGAGGTGAGGGTGTGTGAGTAGTGAGGGTGAGTACAAGTGTATGTAAGTAGAGAGAATGGCGAGATTGTGTTAGTAGTAGGTGTGTGTGTGTGAATAGTGTGAGTGGTGAGGTTGTGTGAGGTGTATGAGCATAAGGGCCTGAGAGTAGTGAGGGTGAAAGTGTGTAGTGGTGAGCAGTGAGGTGAGGTTATGTGAGAAGTGAGCGTGTGTTAGAAGTGAGCGTGTGTGAGTAGTGAGGGTTTGTAGTGAGGTTATGTGAGAACTGAAGGTGTGTGAGTAGTGAGGGTGTGTGAGTAGTGAGGGTGTGTGAGCAGTGAGGGTTTGTAGTGAGGTTATGTGAGAAGTGAGCATGTGTGAGTAGTGAGGGTGTGTAATGAGGTTATGTGAGAAGTGAGCGTGTGTGAGAGAAGTGAGCGTGTGTGAGTAGTGAGGGTTTGTAGTGAGGTTATGTGAGAAGTGAGCGTGTGTGAGTAGTGAGGGTGTGTAATGAGGTTATGTGAGAACTGAAGGTGTCTGAGTAGTGAGGGTGTGTGAGTAGTGAGGGTGTGTGAGCAGTGAGGGTTTGTAGTGAGGTTATGTGAGAAGTGAGCGTGTGTGAGTAGTGAGGGTGTGTAATGAGGTTATGTGAGAAGTGAGCGTGTGTGAGTAGTGAGGGTGTGTAATGAGGTTATATGAGAAGTGAAGGTGTGTGAGTAGTGAGGGTGTGTGAGTAGTGAGGTTATATGAGAAGTGAAGGTGTGTGAGTAGTGAGGGTGTGTAATGAGGTTATGTGAGAAGTGAGCGTGTGTGAGTAGTGTACCTGTGCCTAGTGGAAGCAGAGCACTGGGAGGCTCCTTGCACACAAGATATTCCTTCATTTCTTGCAGAGCTCCCAAGACCCATCCAAACGTTCCATCTCCTCCACCAATCAAAATACGGAACTGCTTGAGGTTGCGGAATGTCCAGAGACCCGGTACAGGGCCACCATTAGCCAAGTCCCAAACTTGGTAAGGGTTCAGGTGGCGACGGAAAGCAGAGATAAGCTCCACCCCTTGATTACCTCCACTCTTACTGTTGATGAAAACAAGCACAGGCTCCTGGTCGATGGCCATCACCTCCGGCTAGATGGGGGGGGGGGGGGGGGCAATGTAAACTAGTGCATACCTCCTTCCCAGACAAGCGAGAAGAGTGTGGAGTACGACACATACACACCTACACAAACACTTACACATACACACATACACATACACTACACCACATACACTACACCACATACACACATACACTACACATACACATACATACACACACACTACACATACACATACAAACCTACACTACATACACACCTACACACATATCTACACCTACACTACATACACACCTACACATACACACATATCTACACCTACACTACATACACACCTACACATACACATCTACACATACACATCTACACTACACATACATGTGGCAGAGCCAGAGAGACAAGTGCATTAGTCCAATACTAGCCAGCTGTATGTCGCATAAAACATTAGTTAGCTACGGGCATGCTATAACATGTATAATACCATGTATTTGCCTGTAGTCTTAGAGATTATTCAAATTGTACTTGCATGTCAGAACAGTAGTCATAACAGTAGTTGGAGTAACTTGTTTGAGAACAGTTCAGTTGTTTTGTCTTTTGTTGTGTCTTCTAATATCTTATTTATAATATATTTAAACCTATCTGAACTCTTAACAGTCTAGCTAGTTGTCTAGAATTGTACTAAGATGAACATTTATTGAAGTTGAATAGCTAGCTATAGAAGTAAGTTGAATAGCTAACTATAGCGTAGCTACTTGTTAAATAAACTGAACTTGGTCGGTTACAATACACAACACACCTACACTTATACCTACACTTATACCTACACTACACGTACACACATACACCTCACCTACACTACACATACACACATACACCTCACCTACACTACACATACACACCTACACATACACTTATACCTACACATCACCTACACTACACGTACACACATACACCTCACCTACACTACACATACACACCTACACATACACCTACACATCACCTACACTACACGTACACACATACTCCTCACCTACACTACACATACACACCTACACTACACATACACATCTACACTACACATACACATCTACACTACACATACACACCTACACCTACACACATACACACCTACACAAACACATAACTTACACCTACACCTCACCTACACTACACATACACACCTACACACCTACACTTACAACTACACATCACCTACACTACACGTACACACATACACCTCACCTACACTACATACACAAACACATACACACCTACACTTACACCTACACATCACCTACACTACACGTACACACATACTCCTCACCTACACTACACATACACACCTACACCTACAGATACACATACACTACATACACACCTACACAAACACATACACACCTACACATCACCTACACTACACGTACACACATACACCTCACCTACACTACACATACACATATACACCTACACACATATCAGAGAGTGCACTAGCAGTCACCGTATATGGTTTGAACAACATTTCAAAATGGTGGGCATCAAAATGCACCCCCCTCCCACCCCCCCCCAAACCTCACAGCTCCTAGCAGCTTAATAGTATTGTATATTTAAAGGAGGTTTTGGACATTAGCTCCAAAAGTGTTAAGGTAGTACACAAGCAAACATCTTCAAGGATCGATCTTATCTTTCTACCTATCTGTGTATCTCTTTCCCTTGCATGCAATAGGTCATCCATCCACAACAGGTTCAGTACCAGAAGACTCCAAATGCCTTGCGACTAATCTGCTCCTCTGAAAAAGCACACGGACCAGAGAATTAGCAGGCATGGAGTGTTGCTTCCCCCTAGTTATAGCTCATGAGGATTAGCAGGCATGCAAGGAGTGTTGCTTCCCCCTAGCTATAGCTCATGAGGATTAGCAGGCATGCAGAGTGTTGCTTCCCCCTAGCTATAGCTCATGAGGATTAGCAGGCATGCAGAGTGTTGCTTCCCCCTAGCTATAGCTCATGAGGATTAGAAGGCATGCAAGGAGTGTTGTTTCCCCCTAGCTATAGCTCATGAGGATTAGCAGGCATGCAAGGAGCGTTGCTTCCCCCTAGCTATAGCTCATGAGGATTAGCAGGCATGCAAGGAGCGTTGCTTCCCCCTAGCTATAGCTCATGAGGATTAGCAGGCATGCAAGGAGTGTTGCTTCCCCCTAGCTATAGCTCATGAGAATTAGCAGGCATGCAAGGAGCGTTGCTTCCCCCTAGCTATAGCTCATGAGGATTAGCAGGCATGCAGAGTGTTGCTTCCCCCTAGCTATAGCTCATGAGGATTAGCAGGCATGCAAGGAGCGTTGCTTCCCCCTAGCTATAGCTCATGAGGATTAGCAGGCATGCAAGGAGCGTTGCTTCCCCCTAGCTATAGCTCATGAGGATTAGCAGGCATGCAAGGAGCGTTGCTTCCCCCTAGCTATAGCTCATGAGGATTAGCAGGCATGCAAGGAGCGTTGCTTCCCCCTAGCTATAGCTCATGAGGATTAGCAGGCATGAGTGTTGCTTCCCCCTAGCTATAGCTCATGAGGATTAGCAGGCATGCAAGGAGCGTTGCTTCCCCCTAGCTATAGCTCATGAGGATTAGCAGGCATGCAAGGAGCGTTGCTTCCCCCTAGCTATAGCTCATGAGGATTAGCAGGCATGCAAGGAGCGTTGCTTCCCCCTAGCTATAGCTCATGAGGATTAGCAGGCATGCAAGGAGCGTTGCTTCCCCCTAGCTATAGCTCATGAGGATTAGCAGGCATGCAAGGAGCGTTGCTTCCCCCCTAGCTGTAGCTCATGAGGATTAGCAGGCATGAGCGTTGTTTCCCCCTAGCTATAGCTCATGAGGATTAGCAGGCATGCAAGGAGCGTTGCTTCCCCCTAGCTATATCTCATGAGGATTAGCAGGCATGCAAGGAGCGTTGCTTCCCCCCTAGCTATAGCTCATGAGGATTAGCAGGCATGCAAGGAGCGTTGCTTCCCCCTAGCTATAGCTCATGAGGATTAGCAGGCATGCAAGGAGCGTTGCTTCCCTTAGCTATAGCTCATGAGGATTAGCAGGCATGCAAGGAGCGTTGCTTCCCCCTAGCTATAGCTCATGAGGATTAGCAGGCATGCAAGGAGCGTTGCTTCCCACTAGCTATAGCTGATGAGGATTAGCAGGCATGCAAGGAGCGTTGCTTCCCCCTAGCTACAGCTCATGAGGATTAGCAGGCATGCAAGGAGCGTTGCTTCCCACTAGCTATAGCTCATGAGGATTAGCAGGCATGCAAGGAGCGTTGCTTCCCCCTAGCTACAGCTCATGAGGATTAGCAGGCATGCAAGGAGCGTTGCTTCCCCCTAGCTATAGCTCATGAGGATTAGCAGGCATGCAAGGAGCGTTGCTTCCCCCTAGCTATAGCTCATGAGGATTAGCAGGCATGCAGAGTGTTGCTTCCCCCTAGCTATAGCTCATGAGGATTAGCAGGCATGCAAGGAGCGTTGCTTCCCCCTAGCTATAGCTCATGAGGATTAGCAGGCATGCAAGGAGCGTTGCTTCCCCCTAGCTATAGCTCATGAGGATTAGCAGGCATGCAAGGAGCGTTGCTTCCCCCTAGCTATAGCTCATGAGGATTAGCAGGCATGCAAGGAGCGTTGCTTCCCCCTAGCTATAGCTCATGAGGATTAGCAGGCATGCAAGGAGCGTTGCTTCCCCCTAGCTATAGCTCATGAGGATTAGCAGGCATGCAAGGAGCGTTGCTTCCCCCTAGCTATAGCTCATGAGGATTAGCAGGCATGCAAGGAGCGTTGCTTCCCCCTAGCTATAGCTCATGAGGATTAGCAGGCATGCAAGGAGCGTTGCTTCCCCCTAGCTATAGCTCATGAGGATTAGCAGGCATGCAAGGAGCGTTGCTTCCCCCTAGCTATAGCTCATGAGGATTAGCAGGCATGCAAGGAGCGTTGCTTCCCCCTAGCTATAGCTCATGAGGATTAGCAGGCATGCAAGGAGCGTTGCTTCCCACTAGCTATAGCTCATGTGATGCACTCTAAGCACAGCAAGCAAGCAACTGCTGCAGTGCAATCCATTTGTGTCCAGAATGAAAGGGAAACAAGCCCGTAGCCATTGTAGACCACACCAGAGACCCTTTACCAAATGCTTTATGATTGACAAAATGGTAACGGAAGTTGTGGTTGATGAAGTTGTGGTTGATGCCTTGTTTCATCTTCCTTGAATAGTAGTAGTATTAATATTTTATTACATTACATGTAGTACTACTAATATATTATTATTATTATTATTATTATTATTATTATATTATTATTATTATTATTATTATTATTATTATTATTATTATTATTATTATTATTATTATTATTATTATTATTATTACTATTATTATTAGTAGTAAATGTAGTAGTAAATTAATATTATATTATTATTATTATTATTATTACTATTGTTGTTGTTGTTATTATTATTATTATTATTATTATTATTATTATTATTATTATTATTATTATTATTACTATTACTATTATTACAGTAGTAGTAGTAGTAGTATATTAGTAGTAGTAGTAGTATTAATAAAAGAATTTTTTTTTCTTTTTCCAGAAACACAGACAGTTCCTCTTTAATTAAGTGATGGGCAATGACCAGACAAACCAACTTACGAATAGAGCCGGCAGCATGGTGATCTTAGGCACGTCTGAACGCCGCTGCATGGTTTCCGTGAGTCTGACGGCAAGTGCAAAGCTTGGGAATGTGACGACTAGCCCACCGAGAGTAGGGAAGGAGGGCCCCACCTCCACCTTGTCCAAAGATGACACCAGATCCTCTGGCGCTGCAAATAAGGAGACACAGTATTGGTTACTTGTGTGACGGTCTTGGATCTAGGGTACCATCAGAGAGCAGTTTCCTGACTAAGTTTTTGTAGCGTTGCTCATCCCGCAAGATCTCCTTGGATACACGCCCCAGGAAGATGGCTGTCTCTCCCTTCTCGCGGGATGTGAGGTAGTAACGCTGGAGGCTGCACAAGGTCAATGAGTTCTGGGGAAGAGAGAAGCAAAATATGTAACCTGGAAGTCACTTTGGTCACAAGTTGTTCCCAGCTTGGCTTTATCCTTCCCCAACACCATTTCCTGACCCCACCCCTGTCCTCCTCCCTAACCTTGCGCAGCTCCTGAAGGGACTTCCAGGGGAAGTCGGTGTTAGCGAGGACGGTCTCCTGCACTCCCTTGGCTTGGCACACCTCCACAAGGCAAAAGTCATCAGCCACCTCCTCCTGCAGCTCAATTAAAAAAATCTGTAAAACAATATCCATTCTATAAATAGCATTATACTCTATAAATAGCAGAATATTGTACTACCTTCTATAAATAACATATCTAGTGAAGCACGGGCTAAGAGATGGACGTGTTTCAAGAGAAGCACGGGCTAAGAGATGGACATGTTTCAAGATAAGCAAGAGGCTAAGAGATGGACATGTTTCAAGAGAAGCACAAGCTAAGAGATGGACGTGTTTCAAGAGAAGCACAAGCTAAGAGATGGACGTGTTTCAAGAGAAGCACAAGCTAAGAGATGGACATGTTTCAAGAGAAGCACGAGCTAAGAGATGGACGTGTTTCAAGAGAAGCACAAGCTAAGAGATGGACATGTTTCAAGAGAAGCACAAGCTAAGAGATGGACGTGTTTCAAGAGAAGCACAAGCTAAGAGATGGACATGTTTCAAGAGAAGCACAAGCTAAGAGATGGACGTGTTTCAAGAGAAGCACAAGCTAAGAGATGGACGTGTTTCAAGAGAAGCACAAGCTAAGAGATGGACATGTTTCAAGAGAAGCACAAGCTAAGAGATGGACGTGTTTCAAGAGAAGCACGAGCTAAGAGATGGACGTGTTTCAAGAGAAGCACAAGCTAAGAGATGGACGTGTTTCAAGAGAAGCACGGGCTAAGAGATGGACGTGTTTCAAGAGAAGCACGAGCTAAGAGATGGACGTGTTTCAAGAGAAGCACAAGCTAAGAGATGGACATGTTTCAAGAGAAGCACAAGCTAAGAGATGGACATGTTTCAAGAGAAGCACAAGCTAAGAGATGGACATGTTTCAAGAGAAGCACAAGCTAAGAGATGGACATGTTTCAAGAGAAGCACAAGCTAAGAGATGGACGTGTTTCAAGAGAAGCACAAGCTAAGAGATGGACGTGTTTCAAGAGAAGCACGGGCTAAGAGATGGACATGTTTCAAGAGAAGCACAAGCTAAGAGATGGACGTGTTTCAAGAGAAGCACAAGCTAAGAGATGGACGTGTTTCAAGAGAAGCACGGGCTAAGAGATGGACGTGTTTCAAGAGAAGCACAAGCTAAGAGATGGACGTGTTTCAAGAGAAGCACAAGCTAAGAGATGGACATGTTTCAAGAGAAGCACGAGCTAAGAGATGGACATGTTTCAAGAGAAGCAAGAGGCTAAGAGATGGACATGTTTCAAGAGAAGCACAAGCTAAGGGATGGACATGTTTCAAGAGAAGCACAAGCTAAGAGATGGACGTGTTTCAAGAGAAGCACAAGCTGAGAGATGGACGTGTTTCAAGAGAAGCACGGGCTAAGAGATGGACATGTTTCAAGAGAAGCACGGGCTAAGAGATGGACATGTTTCAAGAGAAGCAAGGGCTAAGAGATGGACATGTTTCAAGAGAAGCACGGGCTAAGAGATGGACGTGTTTCAAGAGAAGCACAAGCTAAGAGATGGACGTGTTTCAAGAGAAGCACAAGCTAAGAGATGGACGTGTTTCAAGAGAAGCACGGGCTAAGAGATGGACATGTTTCAAGAGAAGCACAAGCTAAGAGATGGACATGTTTCAAGAGAAGCACAAGCTAAGAGATGGACGTGTTTCAAGAGAAGCACGGGCTAAGAGATGGACGTGTTTCAAGAGAAGCACAAGCTAAGAGATGGACGTGTTTCAAGAGAAGCACAAGCTAAGAGATGGACATGTTTCAAGAGAAGTACGAGCTAAGAGATGGACATGTTTCAAGAGAAGCACAAGCTAAGAGATGGACATGTTTCAAGAGAAGCACGAGCTAAGAGATGGACATGTTTCAAGAGAAGCACAAGCTAAGAGATGGACGTGTTTCAAGAGAAGCACGGGCTAAGAGATGGACGTGTTTCAAGAGAAGGAGAAGCTAAGAGATGGACATGTTTCAAGAGAAGCACAAGCTAAGAGATGGATGTGTTTCAAGAGAAGCACAAGCTAAGAGATGGACGTGTTTCAAGAGAAGCACAAGGTAAGAGATGGACGTGTTTCAAGAGAAGCACAAGGTAAGAGATGGACATGTTTCAAGAGAAGCACAAGCTAAGAGATGGACGTGTTTCAAGAGAAGCACAAGCTAAGGGATGGACGTGTTTCAAGAGAAGCACAAGCTAAGAGATGGACATGTTTCAAGAGAAGCAAGAGGCTAAGAGATGGACGTGTTTCAAGAGAAGCACAAGGTAAGAGATGGACATGTTTCAAGAGAAGGACAAGCTAAGAGATGGACGTGCTTCAAGAGAAGCACAAGCTAAGAGATGGACATGTTTCAAGAGAAGCACAAGCTAAGAGATGGACGTGTTTCAAGAGAAGCACAAGCTACGAGATGGACATGTTTCAAGAGAAGCACAAGCTAATAGATGGACATGTTTCAAGAGAAGCACGGGCTAAGAGATGGACGTGTTTCAAGAGAAGCACAAGCTAAGAGATGGACGTGTTTCAAGAGAAGCAAGAGGCTATGAGATGGACATGTTTCAAGAGAAGCACAAGCTAAGAGATGGACGTGTTTCAAGAGAAGCACAAGCTACGAGATGGACATGTTTCAAGAGAAGCACAAGCTAATAGATGGACATGTTTCAAGAGAAGCACAAGCTAAGAGATGGACATGTTTCAAGAGAAGCACAAGCTAAGAGATGGACATGTTTCAAGAGAAGCACGGGCTAAGAGATGGACGTGTTTCAAGAGAAGCACAAGCTAAGAGATGGACGTGTTTCAAGAGAAGCACGGGCTAAGAGATGGACGTGTTTCAAGAGAAGCACGGGCTAAGAGATGGACGTGTTTCAAGAGAAGCACAAGCTAAGAGATGGACATGTTTCAAGAGAAGCACAAGCTAAGAGATGGACATGTTTCAAGAGTAGCACAAGCTAAGAGATGGACGTGTTTCAAGAGAAGCACAAGCTAAGGGATGGACATGTTTCAAGAGAAGCACAAGCTAAGAGATGGACGTGTTTCAAGAGAAGCACGGGCTAAGAGATGGACGTGTTTCAAGAGAAGCACAAGCTAAGAGATGGACGTGTTTCAAGAGAAGCACAAGCTAAGAGATGGACGTGTTTCAAGAGAAGCACAAGCTAAGAGATGGACATGTTTCAAGAGAAGCACAAGCTAAGAGATGGACGTGTTTCAAGAGAAGCACAAGCTAAGAGATGGACGTGTTTCAAGAGAAGCACAAGCTAAGAGATGGACGTGTTTCAAGAGAAGCACAAGCTAAGAGATGGACATGTTTCAAGAGAAGCACAAGCTAAGAGATGGACATGTTTCAAGAGAAGCACGGGCTAAGAGATGGACATGTTTCAAGAGAAGCACAAGCTAAGAGATGGACATGTTTCAAGATAAGCACAAGCTAAGAGATGGACGTGTTTCAAGAGAAGCACAAGCTAAGAGATGGATGTGTTTCAAGAGAAGCACGAGCTAAGAGATGGACGTGTTTCAAGAGAAGCACAAGCTAAGAGATGGACGTGTTTCAAGAGAAGCACAAGCTAAGAGATGGACGTGTTTCAAGAGAAGCACAAGCTAAGAGATGGACGTGTTTCAAGAGAAGCACAAGCTAAGAGATGGACGTGTTTCAAGAGAAGCACAAGCTAAGAGATGGACGTGTTTCAAGAGAAGCACGGGCTAAGAGATGGACATATTTCAAGAGAAGCACAAGCTAAGAGATGGACGTGTTTCAAGAGAAGCACAAGCTAAGAGATGGACGTGTTTCAAGAGAAGCACAAGCTAAGAGATGGACGTGTTTCAAGAGAAGCACAAGCTAAGAGATGGACGTGTTTCAAGAGAAGCACAAGCTAAGGGATGGACGTGTTTCAAGAGAAGCACAAGCTAAGAGATGGACATGTTTCAAGAGAAGCAAGAGGCTAAGAGATGGACGTGTTTCAAGAGAAGCACAAGCTAAGAGATGGACATGTTTCAAGAGAAGCACAAGCTAAGAGATGGACGTGTTTCAAGAGAAGCACAAGCTACGAGATGGACATGTTTCAAGAGAAGCACAAGCTAATAGATTGACATGTTTCAAGAGAAGCACGGGCTAAGAGATGGACGTGTTTCAAGAGAAGCACAAGCTAAGAGATGGACGTGTTTCAAGAGAAGCAAGAGGCTATGAGATGGACATGTTTCAAGAGAAGCACAAGCTAAGAGATGGACGTGTTTCAAGAGAAGCACAAGCTACGAGATGGACATGTTTCAAGAGAAGCACAAGCTAATAGATGGACATGTTTCAAGAGAAGCACAAGCTAAGAGATGGACATGTTTCAAGAGAAGCACAAGCTAAGAGATGGACATGTTTCAAGAGAAGCACGGGCTAAGAGATGGACGTGTTTCAAGAGAAGCACGGGCTAAGAGATGGACGTGTTTCAAGAGAAGCACGGGCTAAGAGATGGACGTGTTTCAAGAGAAGCACAAGCTAAGAGATGGACATGTTTCAAGAGAAGCACAAGCTAAGAGATGGACGTGTTTCAAGAGAAGCACAAGCTAAGAGATGGACGTGTTTCAAGAGTAGCACAAGCTAAGAGATGGACGTGTTTCAAGAGAAGCACAAGCTAAGGGATGGACATGTTTCAAGAGAAGCACAAGCTAAGAGATGGACGTGTTTCAAGAGAAGCACGGGCTAAGAGATGGACGTGTTTCAAGAGAAGCACAAGCTAAGAGATGGACGTGTTTCAAGAGAAGCACAAGCTAAGAGATGGACGTGTTTCAAGAGAAGCACAAGCTAAGAGATGGACATGTTTCAAGAGAAGCACAAGCTAAGAGATGGACATGTTTCAAGAGAAGCACGGGCTAAGAGATGGACATGTTTCAAGAGAAGCACACGCTAAGAGATGGACATGTTTCAAGAGCAGCACAAGCTAAGAGATGGACATGTTTCAAGAGAAGCACAAGCTAAGAGATGGACGTGTTTCAAGAGAAGCACAAGCTAAGAGATGGACGTGTTTCAAGAGAAGCACAAGCTAAGAGATGGACATGTTTCAAGAGAAGCACAAGCTAAGAGATGGACATGTTTCAAGAGAAGCACAAGCTAAGAGATGGACATGTTTCAAGAGAAGCACGGGCTAAGAGATGGACATGTTTCAAGAGAAGTACAAGCTAAGAGATGGACATGTTTCAAGAGAAGCACAAGCTAAGAGATGGACGTGTTTCAAGAGAAGCACAAGCTAAGAGATGGACGTGTTTCAAGAGAAGCACAAGCTAAGAGATGGACGTGTTTCAAGAGAAGCACAAGCTAAGAGATGGACATGTTTCAAGAGAAGCACAAGCTAAGAGATGGACGTGTTTCAAGAGAAGCACAAGGCTAAGAGATGGAAGTGTTTCAAGAGAAGCACAAGCTAAGAGATGGACATGTTTCAAGAGAAGCACAAGCTAAGAGATGGACGTGTTTCAAGAGAAGCACAAGCTAAGAGATGGACGTGTTTCAAGAGAAGCACAAGCTAAGAGATGGACATGTTTCAAGAGAAGCACAAGCTAAGAGATGGACATGTTTCAAGAGAAGCACAAGCTAAGAGATGGACTTGTTTCAAGAGAAGCACAAGCTAAGAGATGGACATGTTTCAAGAGAAGCACAAGCTAAGAGATGGACATGTTTCAAGAGAAGCACAATGCTAAGAGATGGACGTGTTTCAAGAGAAGCAAAAGCTAAGAGATGATGGACGTGTTTCAAGAGAAGCACAAGCTAAGAGATGGACGTGTTTCAAGAGAAGCACAAGCTAAGAGATGATGGACGTGTTTCAAGAGAAGCACAAGCTAAGAGATGGACATGTTTCAAGAGAAGCACAAGCTAAGAGATGGACATGTTTCAAGAGAAGCAAAAGCTAAGAGATGATGGACGTGTTTCAAGAGAAGCACAAGCTAAGAGATGGACATGTTTCAAGAGAAGCACAAGCTAAGAGATGGACGTGTTTCAAGAGAAGCAAGAGGCTAAGAGATGGACGTGTTTCAAGAGAAGCACAAGCTAAGAGATGGACGTGTTTCAAGAGAAGCAAGAGATGGACGTGTTTCAAGAGAAGCACAAGCTAAGAGATGGACGTGTTTCAAGAGAAGCACAAGCTAAGAGATGGACATGTTTCAAGAGAAGCACAAGCTAAGAGATGGACATGTTTCAAGAGAAGCACAAGCTAAGAGATGGACATGTTTCAAGAGAAGCACAAGCTAAGAGATGGACGTGTTTCAAGAGAAGCACAAGCTAAGAGATGGACATGTTTCAAGAGAAGCACAAGCTAAGAGATGGACGTGTTTCAAGAGAAGCAAGAGGCTAAGAGATGGACGTGTTTCAAGAGAAGCACAAGCTAAGAGATGGACATGTTTCAAGAGAAGCACGAGGCTAAGAAGATGGACATGTTTCAAGAGAAGCACGAGCTAAGAGATGGACATGTTTCAAGAGAAGCACAAGCTAAGAGATGGACATGTTTCAAGAGAAGCACAAGATATGAGATGGACGTGTTTCAAGAGAAGCACAAGCTAAGAGATGGACGTGTTTCAAGAGAAGCACAAGCTAAGAGATGGACCTGTTTCAAGAGAAGCATAAGCTAAGAGATGGACGTGTTTCAAGAGAAGCACAAGCTAAGAGATGGACGTGTTTCAAGAGAAGCACATGCTAAGAGATGGACGTGTTTCAAGAGAAGCATGGGCTAAGAGATGGACATGTTTCAAGAGAATCACAAGTTAAGAGATGGACGTGTTTCAAGAGAAGCACAAGCTAAGAGATGGACGTGTTTCAAGAGAAGCACGAGCTAAGAGATTGACGTGTTTCAAGAGAAGCACAAGCGAAGAGATGGACGTGTTTCAAGAGAAGCACAAGCTAAGAGATGGACGTGTTTCAAGAGAAGCACAAGCTGAGAGATGGACGTGTTTCAAGAGAAGCACGGACTAAGAGATGGACGTGTTTCAAGAGAAGCATAAGCTAAGAGATGAACATGTTTCAAGAGAAGCACAAGCTAAGAGATGGACGTGTTTCAAGAGAAGCACAAGCTAAGAGATGGACGTGTTTCAAGAGAAGCACAAGCTAAGAGATGGACGTGTTTCAAGAGAAGCACTAGCTGAGAGATGGACGTGTTTCAAGAGAAGCACAAGCTAAGAGATGGACATGTTTCAAGAGAAGCACAAGCTGAGAGCTGGACGTGTTTCAAGAGAAGCACAAGCTAATGGACGTGTTTCAAGAGAAGCACAAGCTAAGAGATGGACATGTTTCAAGAGAAGCACAAGCTAAGAGATGGACGTGTTTCAAGAGAAGCACAAGCTAAGAGATGGACATGTTTCAAGAGAAGTACGAGCTAAGAGATGGACATGTTTCAAGAGAAGCACAAGCTAAGAGATGGACATGTTTCAAGAGAAGCACGAGCTAAGAGATGGACATGTTTCAAGAGAAGCACAAGCTAAGAGATGGACGTGTTTCAAGAGAAGCACGGGCTAAGAGATGGACGTGTTTCAAGAGAAGGAGAAGCTAAGAGATGGACATGTTTCAAGAGAAGCACAAGCTAAGAGATGGATGTGTTTCAAGAGAAGCACAAGCTAAGAGATGGACGTGTTTCAAGAGAAGCACAAGGTAAGAGATGGACGTGTTTCAAGAGAAGCACAAGGTAAGAGATGGACATGTTTCAAGAGAAGCACAAGCTAAGAGATGGACGTGTTTCAAGAGAAGCACAAGCTAAGGGATGGACGTGTTTCAAGAGAAGCACAAGCTAAGAGATGGACATGTTTCAAGAGAAGCAAGAGGCTAAGAGATGGACGTGTTTCAAGAGAAGCACAAGGTAAGAGATGGACATGTTTCAAGAGAAGGACAAGCTAAGAGATGGACGTGCTTCAAGAGAAGCACAAGCTAAGAGATGGACATGTTTCAAGAGAAGCACAAGCTAAGAGATGGACGTGTTTCAAGAGAAGCACAAGCTACGAGATGGACATGTTTCAAGAGAAGCACAAGCTAATAGATGGACATGTTTCAAGAGAAGCACGGGCTAAGAGATGGACGTGTTTCAAGAGAAGCACAAGCTAAGAGATGGACGTGTTTCAAGAGAAGCAAGAGGCTATGAGATGGACATGTTTCAAGAGAAGCACAAGCTAAGAGATGGACGTGTTTCAAGAGAAGCACAAGCTACGAGATGGACATGTTTCAAGAGAAGCACAAGCTAATAGATGGACATGTTTCAAGAGAAGCACAAGCTAAGAGATGGACATGTTTCAAGAGAAGCACAAGCTAAGAGATGGACATGTTTCAAGAGAAGCACGGGCTAAGAGATGGACGTGTTTCAAGAGAAGCACAAGCTAAGAGATGGACGTGTTTCAAGAGAAGCACGGGCTAAGAGATGGACGTGTTTCAAGAGAAGCACGGGCTAAGAGATGGACGTGTTTCAAGAGAAGCACAAGCTAAGAGATGGACATGTTTCAAGAGAAGCACAAGCTAAGAGATGGACATGTTTCAAGAGTAGCACAAGCTAAGAGATGGACGTGTTTCAAGAGAAGCACAAGCTAAGGGATGGACATGTTTCAAGAGAAGCACAAGCTAAGAGATGGACGTGTTTCAAGAGAAGCACGGGCTAAGAGATGGACGTGTTTCAAGAGAAGCACAAGCTAAGAGATGGACGTGTTTCAAGAGAAGCACAAGCTAAGAGATGGACGTGTTTCAAGAGAAGCACAAGCTAAGAGATGGACATGTTTCAAGAGAAGCACAAGCTAAGAGATGGACGTGTTTCAAGAGAAGCACAAGCTAAGAGATGGACGTGTTTCAAGAGAAGCACAAGCTAAGAGATGGACGTGTTTCAAGAGAAGCACAAGCTAAGAGATGGACATGTTTCAAGAGAAGCACAAGCTAAGAGATGGACATGTTTCAAGAGAAGCACGGGCTAAGAGATGGACATGTTTCAAGAGAAGCACAAGCTAAGAGATGGACATGTTTCAAGATAAGCACAAGCTAAGAGATGGACGTGTTTCAAGAGAAGCACAAGCTAAGAGATGGATGTGTTTCAAGAGAAGCACGAGCTAAGAGATGGACGTGTTTCAAGAGAAGCACAAGCTAAGAGATGGACGTGTTTCAAGAGAAGCACAAGCTAAGAGATGGACGTGTTTCAAGAGAAGCACAAGCTAAGAGATGGACGTGTTTCAAGAGAAGCACAAGCTAAGAGATGGACGTGTTTCAAGAGAAGCACAAGCTAAGAGATGGACGTGTTTCAAGAGAAGCACGGGCTAAGAGATGGACATATTTCAAGAGAAGCACAAGCTAAGAGATGGACGTGTTTCAAGAGAAGCACAAGCTAAGAGATGGACGTGTTTCAAGAGAAGCACAAGCTAAGAGATGGACGTGTTTCAAGAGAAGCACAAGCTAAGAGATGGACGTGTTTCAAGAGAAGCACAAGCTAAGGGATGGACGTGTTTCAAGAGAAGCACAAGCTAAGAGATGGACATGTTTCAAGAGAAGCAAGAGGCTAAGAGATGGACGTGTTTCAAGAGAAGCACAAGCTAAGAGATGGACATGTTTCAAGAGAAGCACAAGCTAAGAGATGGACGTGTTTCAAGAGAAGCACAAGCTACGAGATGGACATGTTTCAAGAGAAGCACAAGCTAATAGATTGACATGTTTCAAGAGAAGCACGGGCTAAGAGATGGACGTGTTTCAAGAGAAGCACAAGCTAAGAGATGGACGTGTTTCAAGAGAAGCAAGAGGCTATGAGATGGACATGTTTCAAGAGAAGCACAAGCTAAGAGATGGACGTGTTTCAAGAGAAGCACAAGCTACGAGATGGACATGTTTCAAGAGAAGCACAAGCTAATAGATGGACATGTTTCAAGAGAAGCACAAGCTAAGAGATGGACATGTTTCAAGAGAAGCACAAGCTAAGAGATGGACATGTTTCAAGAGAAGCACGGGCTAAGAGATGGACGTGTTTCAAGAGAAGCACGGGCTAAGAGATGGACGTGTTTCAAGAGAAGCACGGGCTAAGAGATGGACGTGTTTCAAGAGAAGCACAAGCTAAGAGATGGACATGTTTCAAGAGAAGCACAAGCTAAGAGATGGACGTGTTTCAAGAGAAGCACAAGCTAAGAGATGGACGTGTTTCAAGAGTAGCACAAGCTAAGAGATGGACGTGTTTCAAGAGAAGCACAAGCTAAGGGATGGACATGTTTCAAGAGAAGCACAAGCTAAGAGATGGACGTGTTTCAAGAGAAGCACGGGCTAAGAGATGGACGTGTTTCAAGAGAAGCACAAGCTAAGAGATGGACGTGTTTCAAGAGAAGCACAAGCTAAGAGATGGACGTGTTTCAAGAGAAGCACAAGCTAAGAGATGGACATGTTTCAAGAGAAGCACAAGCTAAGAGATGGACATGTTTCAAGAGAAGCACGGGCTAAGAGATGGACATGTTTCAAGAGAAGCACACGCTAAGAGATGGACATGTTTCAAGAGCAGCACAAGCTAAGAGATGGACATGTTTCAAGAGAAGCACAAGCTAAGAGATGGACGTGTTTCAAGAGAAGCACAAGCTAAGAGATGGACGTGTTTCAAGAGAAGCACAAGCTAAGAGATGGACATGTTTCAAGAGAAGCACAAGCTAAGAGATGGACATGTTTCAAGAGAAGCACAAGCTAAGAGATGGACATGTTTCAAGAGAAGCACGGGCTAAGAGATGGACATGTTTCAAGAGAAGTACAAGCTAAGAGATGGACATGTTTCAAGAGAAGCACAAGCTAAGAGATGGACGTGTTTCAAGAGAAGCACAAGCTAAGAGATGGACGTGTTTCAAGAGAAGCACAAGCTAAGAGATGGACGTGTTTCAAGAGAAGCACAAGCTAAGAGATGGACATGTTTCAAGAGAAGCACAAGCTAAGAGATGGACGTGTTTCAAGAGAAGCACAAGGCTAAGAGATGGAAGTGTTTCAAGAGAAGCACAAGCTAAGAGATGGACATGTTTCAAGAGAAGCACAAGCTAAGAGATGGACGTGTTTCAAGAGAAGCACAAGCTAAGAGATGGACGTGTTTCAAGAGAAGCACAAGCTAAGAGATGGACATGTTTCAAGAGAAGCACAAGCTAAGAGATGGACATGTTTCAAGAGAAGCACAAGCTAAGAGATGGACTTGTTTCAAGAGAAGCACAAGCTAAGAGATGGACATGTTTCAAGAGAAGCACAAGCTAAGAGATGGACATGTTTCAAGAGAAGCACAATGCTAAGAGATGGACGTGTTTCAAGAGAAGCAAAAGCTAAGAGATGATGGACGTGTTTCAAGAGAAGCACAAGCTAAGAGATGGACGTGTTTCAAGAGAAGCACAAGCTAAGAGATGATGGACGTGTTTCAAGAGAAGCACAAGCTAAGAGATGGACATGTTTCAAGAGAAGCACAAGCTAAGAGATGGACATGTTTCAAGAGAAGCAAAAGCTAAGAGATGATGGACGTGTTTCAAGAGAAGCACAAGCTAAGAGATGGACATGTTTCAAGAGAAGCACAAGCTAAGAGATGGACGTGTTTCAAGAGAAGCAAGAGGCTAAGAGATGGACGTGTTTCAAGAGAAGCACAAGCTAAGAGATGGACGTGTTTCAAGAGAAGCAAGAGATGGACGTGTTTCAAGAGAAGCACAAGCTAAGAGATGGACGTGTTTCAAGAGAAGCACAAGCTAAGAGATGGACATGTTTCAAGAGAAGCACAAGCTAAGAGATGGACATGTTTCAAGAGAAGCACAAGCTAAGAGATGGACATGTTTCAAGAGAAGCACAAGCTAAGAGATGGACGTGTTTCAAGAGAAGCACAAGCTAAGAGATGGACATGTTTCAAGAGAAGCACAAGCTAAGAGATGGACGTGTTTCAAGAGAAGCAAGAGGCTAAGAGATGGACGTGTTTCAAGAGAAGCACAAGCTAAGAGATGGACATGTTTCAAGAGAAGCACGAGGCTAAGAAGATGGACATGTTTCAAGAGAAGCACGAGCTAAGAGATGGACATGTTTCAAGAGAAGCACAAGCTAAGAGATGGACATGTTTCAAGAGAAGCACAAGATATGAGATGGACGTGTTTCAAGAGAAGCACAAGCTAAGAGATGGACGTGTTTCAAGAGAAGCACAAGCTAAGAGATGGACCTGTTTCAAGAGAAGCATAAGCTAAGAGATGGACGTGTTTCAAGAGAAGCACAAGCTAAGAGATGGACGTGTTTCAAGAGAAGCACATGCTAAGAGATGGACGTGTTTCAAGAGAAGCATGGGCTAAGAGATGGACATGTTTCAAGAGAATCACAAGTTAAGAGATGGACGTGTTTCAAGAGAAGCACAAGCTAAGAGATGGACGTGTTTCAAGAGAAGCACGAGCTAAGAGATTGACGTGTTTCAAGAGAAGCACAAGCGAAGAGATGGACGTGTTTCAAGAGAAGCACAAGCTAAGAGATGGACGTGTTTCAAGAGAAGCACAAGCTGAGAGATGGACGTGTTTCAAGAGAAGCACGGACTAAGAGATGGACGTGTTTCAAGAGAAGCATAAGCTAAGAGATGAACATGTTTCAAGAGAAGCACAAGCTAAGAGATGGACGTGTTTCAAGAGAAGCACAAGCTAAGAGATGGACGTGTTTCAAGAGAAGCACAAGCTAAGAGATGGACGTGTTTCAAGAGAAGCACTAGCTGAGAGATGGACGTGTTTCAAGAGAAGCACAAGCTAAGAGATGGACATGTTTCAAGAGAAGCACAAGCTGAGAGCTGGACGTGTTTCAAGAGAAGCACAAGCTAATGGACGTGTTTCAAGAGAAGCACAAGCTAAGAGATGGACATGTTTCAAGAGAAGCACAAGCTAAGAGATGGACGTGTTTCAATAGAAGCACAAGCTAAGAGATGGACGTGTTTCAAGAGAAGCACAAGCTAAGAGATGACGTGTTTCAAGAGAAGCACAAGCTAAGAGATGGACGTGTTTCAAGAGAAGCACAAGCTAAGAGATGGACATGTTTCAAGAGAAGCACGAGGCTAAGAGATGGACGTGTTTCAAGAGAAGCACAAGCTAAGAGATGGATGTGTTTCAAGAGAAGCAAAAGCTAAGAGATGGACGTGTTTCACGAGGCTAAGAGATGGACGTGTTTCAAGAGAAGCACAAGCTAAGAGATGGACGCGTTTCAAGAGAAGCACAAGCTAAGAGATGGACGTGTTTCAAGAGAAGCAAGAGGCTAAGAGATGGACGTGTTTCAAGAGAAGCACAAGCTAAGAGATGGACATGTTTCAAGAGAAGCACGAGGCTAAGAGATGGACATGTTTCAAGAGAAGCACGAGCTAAGAGATGGACATGTTTCAAGAGAAGCACAAGCTAAGAGATGGACATGTTTCAAGAGAAGCACAAGCTAAGAGATGGACATGTTTCAAGAGAAGCACAAGCTAAGAGATGGACGTGTTTCAAGAGAAGCAAAAGCTAAGAGATGATGGACGTGTTTCAAGAGAAGCACAAGGCTAAGAGATGGACGTGTTTCAAGAGAAGCACAAGCTAAGAGATGGACATGTTTCAAGAGAAGCACAAGCTAAGAGATGGACGTGTTTCAAGAGAAGCACAAGCTAAGAGATGGACATGTTTCAAGAGAAGCACGGGCTAAGAGATGGACGTGTTTCAAGAGAAGCACAAGCTAAGAGATGGACGTGTTTCAAGAGAAGCACAAGCTAAGAGATGGACATGTTTCAAGAGAAGCAAAAGCTAAGAGATGATGGACGTGTTTCAAGAGAAGCACAAGCTAAGAGATGGACGTGTTTCAAGAGAAGCACAAGCTAAGAGATGATGGACGTGTTTCAAGAGAAGCATGAGCTAAGAGATGGACATGTTTCAAGAGAAGCATAAGCTAAGAGATGGACATGTTTCAAGAGAAGCACAAGCTAAGAGATGGACGTGTTTCAAGAGAAGCACAAGCTAAGAGATGGACATGTTTCAAGAGAAGCACAAGCTAAGAGATGGATGTGTTTCAAGAGAAGCACGAGCTAAGAGATGGACGTGTTTCAAGAGAAGCACAAGCTAAGAGATGGACGTGTTTCAAGAGAAGCAAAAGCTATGAGATGGACGTGTTTCAAGAGAAGCACAAGCTAAGAGATGGACGTGTTTCAAGAGAAGCACAAGCTAAGAGATGGACATGTTTCAAGAGAAGCACAAGCTAAGAGATGGACGTGTTTCAAGAGAAGCACAAGGCTAAGAGATGGACGTGTTTCAAGAGAAGCACAAGCTAAGAGATGGACATGTTTCAAGAGAAGCACAAGCTAAGAGATGGACGTGTTTCAAGAGAAGCACAAGCTAAGAGATGGACATGTTTCAAGAGAAGCAAAAGCTAAGAGATGATGGACGTGTTTCAAGAGAAGCACAAGCTAAGAGATGGACATGTTTCAAGAGAAGCACAAGCTAAGAGATGGACATGTTTCAAGAGAAGCAAAAGCTAAGAGATGATGGACGTGTTTCAAGAGAAGCACAAGCTAAGAGATGGACATGTTTCAAGAGAAGCACAAGCTAAGAGATGGACGTGTTTCAAGAGAAGCAAGAGGCTAAGAGATGGACGTGTTTCAAGAGAAGCACAAGCTAAGAGATGGACGTGTTTCAAGAGAAGCAAGAGATGGACGTGTTTCAAGAGAAGCACAAGCTAAGAGATGGACGTGTTTCAAGAGAAGCACAAGCTAAGAGATGGACATGTTTCAAGAGAAGCACAAGCTAAGAGATGGACATGTTTCAAGAGAAGCACAAGCTAAGAGATGGACATGTTTCAAGAGAAGCACAAGCTAAGAGATGGACGTGTTTCAAGAGAAGCACAAGCTAAGAGATGGACGTGTTTCAAGAGAAGCACAAGCTAAGAGATGGACGCGTTTCAAGAGAAGCACAAGCTAAGAGATGGACATGTTTCAAGAGAAGCAAAAGCTAAGAGATGGACATGTTTCAAGAGAAGCACAAGCTAAGAGATGGACGTGTTTCAAGAGAAGCACAAGCTAAGAGATGGACGTGTTTCAAGAGAAGCAAGAGGCTAAGAGATGGACGTGTTTCAAGAGAAGCAAGAGGCTAAGAGATGGACGTGTTTCAAGAGAAGCACAAGCTAAGAGATGGACGTGTTTCAAGAGAAGCACAAGCTAAGAGATGGACATGTTTTAAAGAACTTCCTATGTGGTTTTATTTTAAGAGAGTACCCTTGAAACCATCTACAGGAACCGTCTACAGATGAAGGACCCTTCCCTATTTTGACTTGCATTAAGTTGATTTTAGTACCAAAAGTGGGTCTTGAAATTAGCTGCATTTATTTTACATACACACCCAAAGGATCACCAGATATCCATAATTAGTGGTCCACACTTGTTCTGTGGTTTAGTGTTTGGACATGCCTTCATTGTGACAGTCCATATGAGGGCATGCATACAAGGTCTCATGCCCTCAAGGTGTCATGCCCTCAAGGTCTCATGCCCTCAAGGTCTCATGCCCTCAAGGTCTCATGCCCTCAAGGTGTCATGCCCTCAAGGTGTCATGCCCTCAAGGTCTCATGCCCTCAAGGTGTCATGCCCTCAAGGTCTCATGCCCTCAAGATCTCATGCCCTCTACACACATGAAACCAGCTTTTGCATAATGACATGTGCTGCAATAAAATTTAATATAAATCCGCAGAGCAATAAAAGAGCTAAGTTTGATAGGTGTGGCTAAGAAGGTCCAAATGCCTCCGAAATTTGAAATTCCGTTTGCTACTCTTTTAGAGGAATTTATGTAACATTATTTTGGAAAATTTGGTGAAAACAGGATAGGTCCACCTGGGGAGGGGGGGATATTCCAGGGCAACCTGCCCCCCCCCCCCTCGCCCTGTATGAAACACTGACTGTTATTGTTACTTATTATCACGCACCTTCAGATCAAACTTGATCAGAGAGTCCATGATGATCTCGGAGACAGTGGTAGTGTTGCTAACTTCCACTGTCACCTGCTGGATGGCACTGCACAACTCTCCATTGTTAATACGCATGCATCCCTTCACTTCCTTCACCAACTTCAAGTGGACGTCCTTGTGCCTGCGGAGGTGCCAATATGAGCAGGAGTTAGATACTAATAGAAGGAAATGTCCTTCCTCTCAGGAGATAAAAACAGACACTACAGACATGCTTACAGATGCACACACACACACACACACACTCACAACTCTCTCTCTCACTCAGACAGACACTCTCTCTCACCCACACTTCTCTCACACACACCCTCTCTCACACACTCTCTCACTCATACACACACCCTCTCTCACTCATACACACACCCTCTCTCACACACTCTCTCACACACTCTCTCACTCATACACACACCCTCTCTCACTCATACACACACCCTCTCTCACACACTCTCACTCATACACACACCCTCTCTCACACACTCTCTCACTCATACACACACCCTCTCTCACACACTCTCTCACTCATACACACACCCTCTCTCACACACTCTCTCACTCATACACACACCCTCTCTCACACACTCTCTCACTCATACACACACCCTCTCTCACTCATACACACACCCTATATCACACACACACTTCTCTCTCACACACTCTCACACACACACTTCTCTATCTCTCTCACACACTCACACACTCACTCTCACTTCTCTCACACACTCTGTCACACACACTCTCACTCATACATACACCCTCTCTCACACACTCTCTCACTCATACACACACCCTCTCTCACACACTCTCTCACTCATACACACACCCTCTATCACACACACACACACTTCTCTCTCACACACAATCTCACTCATACACACACCCTCTCTCACACACACTCTCACACACACACTCTCACACACACACTTCTCTATCTCTCTCACACACTCTCACACACACACACATCACGCATCTGCACCTCATACTCACCACACCACACCTACCCACATACCTGATATGGAGACGGAGGATTGGCCTGGTGGTCTGGATGCTGTAAGGAGTCTCCTCTTGTGCCAGCTTCCTCTCCACGTCTTTCTGGCCAGCCAACACCTCCACCAGATAATAGCCGTCAGGATCATCAGATATACCACACTTACGCAGGGAGGTCCCCTGCGAAACACAAAGGCCTCATTAGCTATGGTAGTTACATGCCATCACAGAGTTGACGCCATGTTATATGCCATCACAGAGTTGACGCCATGTTACATGCCATCACAGAGTTGACGCCATGTTACATGCCATCACAGAGTTGACGCCATGTTACATGCCATTACAGAGTTGATGCCATGTTACATGCCATCACAGAGTTGATGCCATGTAGAAGTCAACACCAGGTTATACAAGAGCAGGAATGTTAAATAAAACTAGATTGCATTGACCTGTTAACAACTAATGAATATCTGACAGTACCCATGAAGACCACAACCAGTTAGATGACCCCTTACCATTTAAAACCAAACATTTTAAAAGCAATATGATTGGTGTACGTGATTTTAAATGGTAAACAGTCATCTAATTGGTTGTGGTCAGTGTGGGTACGGTCTTGTTTCCTTTCAGGTCAATATAATCATTTATTTTTTCAAGTTTTGTGTGTGTGTGTGTGAGAGAGTTTTTTTCAGTTGAGCGGTGGTGAGTTTACCAAATCAGAGTTCTGCAAGTCAAACTCAGTCAGGGTCTCCAGGGTTAGAGTTCTGCAAGTCCAACTCAGTCAGGGTCTCCAGCGTTAGAGTTCTGCAAGTCCAACTCAGCCAGGGTCTCCAGGGTTAGAGTTCTACAAGTCCAACTCAGTCAGGGTCTCCATGGTTCGAGTTCTGCAAGTCCAACTCAGCCAGGGTCTCCAGGGTTAGAGTTCTGCAAGTCCAACTCAGTCAGGGTCTCCAGGGTTAGAGTTCTACAAGTCCAACTCAGCCAGGGTCTCCAGGGTTAGAGTTCTGCAAGTCCAACTCAGTCAGGGTCTCCAGGGTTAGAGTTCTGCAAGTCCAACTCAGCCAGGGTCTCCAGGGTTAGAGTTCTACAAGTCCAACTCAGTCAGGGTCTCCAGGGTTAGAGTTCTACAAGTCCAACTCAGTCAGGGTCTCCATGGTTCGAGTTCTGCAAGTCCAACTCAGCCAGGGTCTCCAGGGTTAGAGTTCTGCAAGTCCAACTCAGTCAGGGTCTCCAGGGTTAGAGTTCTACAAGTCCAACTCAGCCAGGGTCTCCAGGGTTAGAGTTCTGCAAGTCCAACTCAGTCAGGGTCTCCAGGGTTAGAGTTCTGCAAGTCCAACTCAGCCAGGGTCTCCAGGGTTAGAGTTCTGCAAGTCCAACTCAGTCAGGGTCTCCAGGGTTAGAGTTCTGCAAGTCCAACTCAGTCAGGGTCTCCAGCGTTAGAGTTCTGCAAGTCCAACTCAGCCAGGGTCTCCAGGGTTAGAGTTCTGCAAGTCTAACTCAGTCAGTTCTGCAAGTCCAACTCAGCCAGGGTTAGAGTTCTACAAGTCCAACTCAGCCAGGGTCTCCAGGGTTAGAGTTCTGCAAGTCCAACTCAGTCAGGGTCTCCAGGGTTAGAGTTCTGCAAGTCCAACTCAGCCAGGGTCTCCAGGGTTAGAGTTCTACAAGTCCAACTCAGTCAGGGTCTCCAGGGTTAGAGTTCTACAAGTCCAACTCAGTCAGGGTCTCCATGGTTCGAGTTCTGCAAGTCCAACTCAGCCAGGGTCTCCAGGGTTAGAGTTCTGCAAGTCCAACTCAGTCAGGGTCTCCAGGGTTAGAGTTCTACAAGTCCAACTCAGCCAGGGTCTCCAAGGTTAGAGTTCTGCAAGTCCAACTCAGTCAGGGTATCCAGGGTTAGAGTTCTACAAGTCCAACTCAGTCAGGGTCTCCAGGGTTAGAGTTCTGCAAGTCCAACTCAGCCAGGGTCTCCAGGGTTAGAGTTCTGCAAGTCCAACTCAGCCAGGGTCTCCAGGGTTAGAGTTCTGCAAGTCCAACTCAGTCAGGGTCTCCAGGGTTAGAGTTCTGCAAGTCCAACTCAGTCAGGGTCTCCAGGGTTAGAGTTCTGCAAGTCCAACTCAGTCAGGGTCTCCAGGGTTAGAGTTCTACAAGTCCAACTCAGCCAGGGTCTCCATGGTTAGAGTTCTGCAAGTCCAACTCAGCCAGGGTCTCCAGGGTTAGAGTTCTGCAAGTCCAATCAGTCAGGGTCTCCAGGGTTCAAGTCCAACTCAGTCAGGGTCTCCAAGGTTAGAGTTCTGCAAGTCCAACTCAGTCAGGGCCAACTCAGCCAGGGTCTCCAGGGTTAGAGTTCTGCAAGTCCAACTCAGTCAGGGTCTCCAGGGTTAGAGTTCTGCAAGTCCAACTCAGTCAGGGTCTCCAGGGTTAGAGTTCTATAAGTCCAACTCAGCCAGGGTCTCCATGGTTAGAGTTCTGCAAGTCCAACTCAGCCAGGGTCTCCAGGGTTAGAGTTCTGCAAGTCCAATCAGTCAGGGTCTCCAGGGTTCAAGTCCAACTCAGTCAGGGTCTCCAAGGTTAGAGTTCTGCAAGTCCAACTCAGTCAGGGCCAACTCAGCCAGGCTCTACAGGGTTAGAGTTCTGCAAGTCCAACTCAGTCAGGGTCTCCAGGGTTGTGCAACAGTTGTTCTAACTTTGTTTATTGCTATTGGGTACTGCTTGTTTTTATTATTATAAATATATATACATGTATATATATATATATTTATTATATGTATATATATATATATTTATTATTATAAAAAAATAATATATATATATATTTGAAGGCTAGAGCATCTGGTCGAAACATCGAGAGAATGCAATTTCAAGGAGGAACAGAACCACTGAAGTGGAAAGCATGAAATCATTGTGAATAGTGTTGGCAGCTCTGGTTAAGATCACCGCATCACTCTAGTCAGTGTTAAGATCACTGCATCACTCTAGTCAGTGTTAAGATCATGCTTCAGAAGCTGCTCCAGGCTTTGCTGAAGAAAAACAAGGATTACATCTTCCCCATTATGTTGTGCTTGGCTTCAAGAAAGTGTGACAACATTTGTTCTTTGAAACAAACTATTCCAAACTCTTGTAAACATTTCCTCCCTAAAAAGATGGCACAGATCTGCAAATTTAAAACAGAGCGACCAATCTTCTACAGCATCTTCTATGCAGGACACCAGCTCAACAAAGATTCTGGCACGTTTTTCCTCCTCTTCACTGTAACTGTAACTGCCTGGTGACCCTTGATTCTCTGTGACTGCTGGTGACTCTTGATTCACTGTGACTGCTGGCGACTCTTGATTCACTGTGACTGCTGGTGACCCTTGATTCACTGTGACTACTGGTGACTCTTGATTCACTGTGACTGCTGGTGACTCTTGATTCACTGTGACTGCTGGTGACTCTTGATTCACTGTGACTGCTGGTGACTCTTGATTCACTGTGACTGCTGGTGACTCTTGATTCACTGTGACTGCTGGTGGCTCTTGATTCACTGTGACTGCTGGTGACCCTTGATTCTCTGTGACTGCTGGTGACTCTTGATTCACTGTGACTGCTGGTGACTCTTGATTCACTGTGGCTGCTGGTGACTCTTGATTCACTGTGGCTGCTGGTGACTCTTGATTCACTGTGACTGCTGGTGACTCTTGATTCACTGTGACTGCTGGTGACTCTTGATTCACTGTGACTGCTGGTGACTCTTGATTCTCTGTGACTGCTGGTGACTCTTGATTCTCTGTGACTGCTGGTGACTCTTGATTCACTGTGACTGCTGGTGACTCTTGATTCACTGTGACTGCTGGTGACTCTTGATTCTCTGTGACTGCTGGTGACTCTTGATTCACTGTGACTGCTGGTGGCTCTTGATTCACTGTGACTGCTGGTGACTCTTGATTCACTGTGACTGCTGGTGACTCTTGATTCACTGTGACTGCTGGTGACTCTTGATTCACTGTGACTGCTGGTGACTCTTGATTCACTGTGACTGCTGGTGACTCTTGATTCACTGTGACTGCTGGTGACTCTTGATTCTCTGTGACTGCTGGTGACTCTTGATTCACTGTGACTGCTGGTGACTCTTGATTCACTGTGACTGCTGGCGACTCTTGATTCACTGTGACTGCTGGCGACTCTTGATTCACTGTGACTGCTGGTGGCTCTTGATTCACTGTGACTGCTGGTGACCCTTGATTCACTGTGACTGCTGGTGACTCTTGATTCACTGTAACTGCTGGTGACTCTTGATTCACTGTGACTGCTGGTGACTCTTGATTCACTGTGACTGCTGGTGACTCTTGATTCACTGTGACTGCTGGTGACTCTTGATTCACTGTGACTGCTGGTGGCTCTTGATTCACTGTGACTGCTGGCGACTCTTGATTCACTGTGACTGCTGGTGACTCTTGATTCACTGTGACTGCTGGTGACTCTTGATTCACTGTGACTGCTGGTGACTCTTGATTCACTGTGACTGCTGGTGACTCTTGATTCTCTGTGACTGCTGGTGACTCTTGATTCACTGTGACTGCTGGTGACTCTTGATTCACTGTGGCTGCTGGTGACTCTTGATTCACTGTGACTGCTGGTGACTCTTGATTCACTGTGACTGCTGGTGACTCTTGATTCACTGTGACTGCTGGTGACTCTTGATTCAGTGTGACTGCTGGTGACTCTTGATTCACTGTAACTGCTGGTGGCTCTTGATTCACTGTGACTGCTGGTGACTCTTGATTCACTGTGACTGCTGGTGACTCTTGATTCTCTGTGACTGCTGGTGGCTCTTGATTCACTGTGGCTGCTGGTGACTCTTGATTCACTGTGACTGCTGGTGACTCTTGATTCACTGTGACTGCTGGTGGCTCTTGATTCACTGTGACTGCTGGCGACTCTTGATTCACTGTGACTGCTGGTGACTCTTGATTCACTGTGACTGCTGGTGACTCTTGATTCAATGTGACTGCTGGTGACTCTTGATTCACTGTGACTGCTGGTGACTCTTGATTCTCTGTGACTGCTGGTGACTCTTGATTCACTGTGACTGCTGGTGACTCTTGATTCACTGTGGCTGCTGGTGACTCTTGATTCACTGTGACTGCTGGTGACTCTTGATTCACTGTGACTGCTGGTGACTCTTGATTCACTGTGACTGCTGGTGACTCTTGATTCACTGTGACTGCTGGTGACTCTTGATTCAGTGTGACTGCTGGTGACTCTTGATTCACTGTGACTGCTGGTGACTCTTGATTCACTGTGACTGCTGGTGACTCTTGATTCACTGTGACTGCTGGTGACCCTTGATTCACTGTGACTGCTGGTGACCCTTGATTCACTGTGACTGCTGGTGACTCTTGATTCACTGTGACTGCTGGTGACTCTTGATTCACTGTGACTGCTGGTGACTCTGACTGCTGGTGACTCTTGATTCACTGTGACTGCTGGTGACTCTTGATTCACTGTGACTGCTGGTGACTCTTGATTCACTGTGACTGCTGGTGACTCTTGATTCACTGTGACTGCTGGTGACTCTTGATTCACTGTGACTGCCTGGTGACTCTTGATTCACTGTGACTGCCTGGTGACCCTTGATTCACTGTGACTGCTGGTGACTCTTGATTCACTGTGACTGCTGGTGACTCTTGATTCACTGTGACTGCTGGTGACTCTTGATTCACTGTGACTGCTGGTGACTCTTGATTCACTGTGACTGCTGGTGGCTCTTGATTCACTGTGACTGCTGGCGACTCTTGATTCACTGTGACTGCTGGTGACTCTTGATTCACTGTGACTGCTGGTGACTCTTGATTCACTGTGGCTGCTGGTGACTCTTGATTCACTGTGACTGCTGGTGACTCTTGATTCATTGTGACTGCTGGTGGCTCTTGATTCACTGTGACTGCTGGTGACTCTTGATTCACTGTGACTGCTGGTGACTCTTGATTCACTGTGACTGCTGGTGACTCTTGATTCACTGTAACTGCCTGGTGACCCTTGATTCTCTGTGACTGCTGGTGACTCTTGATTCACTGTGACTGCTGGTGACTCTTGATTCACTGTGACTGCTGGTGACTCTTGATTCTCTGTGACTGCTGGTGACTCTTGATTCACTGTGACTGCTGGTGACTCTTGATTCACTGTGACTGCTGGTGACTCTTGATTCACTGTGACTGCTGGTGACTCTTGATTCACTGTGACTGCTGGTGACTCTTGATTCACTGTGACTGCTGGTGACTCTTGATTCACTGTGACTGCTGGTGACTCTTGATTCACTGTGACTGCTGGTGACTCTTGATTCACTGTGGCTGCTGGTGACTCTTGATTCACTGTGACTGCTGGTGACTCTTGATTCACTGTGACTGCTGGTGACTCTTGATTCACTGTGACTGCTGGTGACTCTTGATTCACTGTGACTGCTGGTGACTCTTGATTCACTGTGACTGCTGGTGACTCTTGATTCACTGTGACTGCTGGTGACTCTTGATTCTCTGTGGCTGCCTGGTGACTCTTGATTCACTGTGACTGCTGGTGACTCTTGATTCACTGTGGCTGCTGGTGACTCTTGATTCACTGTGACTGCTGGTGACTCTTGATTCACTGTGACTGCTGGTGACTCTTGATTATCTGTGGCTGCTGGTGACTCTTGATTCACTGTGACTGCTGGTGACTCTTGATTCACTGTGACTGCTGGTGACTCTTGATTCACTGTGACTGCTGGTGACTCTTGATTCACTGTGACTGCTGGTGACTCTTGATTCACTGTGACTGCTGGTGACTCTTGATTCACTGTGACTGCTGGTGACTCTTGATTCACTGTGACTGCTGGTGGCTCTTGATTCACTGTAACTGCCTGGTGACCCTTGATTCTCTGTGACTGCTGGTGACTCTTGATTCACTGTGACTGCTGGTGACTCTTGATTCACTGTGACTGCTGGTGACTCTTGATTCACTGTGACTGCTGGTGACTCTTGATTCACTGTGACTGCTGGTGACTCTTGATTCACTGTGACTGCTGGTGACTCTTGATTCACTGTGACTGCTGGTGACTCTTGATTCACTGTGACTGCTGGTGACTCTTGATTCACTGTGACTGCTGGTGACTCTTGATTCACTGTGACTGCTGGTGACTCTTGATTCTCTGTGGCTGCTGGTGACTCTTGATTCTCTGTGACTGCTGGTGACTCTTGATTCACTGTGACTGCTGGTGACTCTTGATTCACTGTGACTGCTGGTGACTCTTGATTCACTGTGACTGCTGGTGACTCTTGATTCACTGTGACTGCTGGTGACCCTTGATTCACTGTGACTGCTGGTGACTCTTGATTCACTGTGACTGCTGGTGACTCTTGATTCACTGTGACTGCTGGTGACTCTTGATTCACTGTGACTGCTGGTGACTCTTGATTCACTGTGACTGCTGGTGACTCTTGATTCACTGTGACTGCTGGTGACTCTTGATTCACTGTGACTGCTGGTGACTCTTGATTCTCTGTGGCTGCTGGTGACTCTTGATTCACTGTGACTGCTGGTGACTCTTGATTCACTGTGACTGCTGGTGACTCTTGATTCACTGTGACTGCTGGTGACTCTTGATTCACTGTGACTGCTGGTGACTCTTGATTCACTGTGACTGCTGGTGACTCTTGATTCACTGTGACTGCTGGTGACTCTTGATTCACTGTGACTGCTGATGACTCTTGATTCACTGTGACTGCTGGTGACTCTTGATTCACTGTGACTGCTGGTGACTCTTTATTCACTGTGACTGCTGGTGACTCTTGATTCACTGTGACTGCTGGTGACTCTTGATTCACTGTGACTGCTGGTGACTCTTGATTCACTGTGACTGCTGGTGACTCTTGATTCACTGTGACTGCTGGTGACTCTTGATTCACTGTGACTGCTGGTGACTCTTGATTCACTGTGACTGCTGGTGACTCTTGATTCACTGTGGCTGCTGGTGACTCTTGATTCACTGTGACTGCTGGTGACTCTTGATTCACTGTGACTGCTGGTGACTCTTGATTCACTGTGACTGCTGGTGACTCTTGATTCACTGTGACTGCTGGTGACTCTTGATTCACTGTGACTGCTGGTGACTCTTGATTATCTGTGGCTGCTGGTGACTCTTGATTCACTGTGACTGCTGGTGACTCTTGATTCACTGTGACTGCTGGTGACTCTTGATTCACTGTGACTGCTGGTGACTCTTGATTCACTGTGACTGCTGGTGACTCTTGATTCACTGTGACTGCTGGTGACTCTTGATTCACTGTGACTGCTGGTGACTCTTGATTCTCTGTGACTGCTGGTGACTCTAGATTCACTGTGACTGCTGGTGACTCTTGATTCACTGTGACTGCTGGTGACTCTTGATTATCTGTGGCTGCTGGTGACTCTTGATTCACTGTGGCTGCTGGTGAAATATTTAAAGTTGAGCACACCTTGTCCAGTCAGTCGCCATTTCCTTTAAACTACTTATGTTGTTACAACCTCAAACTACACCCTGGCTATTTTCATATCCAAGTAGGGAGCTCACCAAAAGCTCCTCCAGCCCAACCCTTTTCCACCAACTCCCAGGTGGGGGCTCACCAAAAGCTCCCCCAGTCAAACCCCTTTCCACACCCACTCCCAGGTGGGGGGCTCACCAAAAGCTCCCCCAGCCCAACCCTTTTCCACACCCACTCCCAGGTGGGGTTCACCAAAAGCTCCCCCAGCCCAACCTCTTTCCACACCAACTCCCAGGTGGGGGGCTCACCAAAAGCTCCCCCAGCCCAACCCCTTTCAACACCCACTCCCAGGTGGGGGGCTCACCAAAAGCTCCCCCAGCCCACCCCTTTCCACACCAACTCCCAGGTGGGGGGGCTCACCAAAAGCTCCTGGGCAGTGGTCTTCTTGCCAATGTATGTAGGATGCATGGTGGTCTTGCGCCACTTCTTGAAATTCTCATCAGTAGAGCCGTCCACCACAATCACTGGTCGCCCTTTACCTATTTATACATAGATCCATAAGGATGACAAACACATGCCAAGAGACAAGAGCACTCACCTCCATCTGAGTCATCCTCGCCAGCCAGTTCATCCTCATACTCGCCAAAACCTTGAGATGAAGAACACTCTGCAACACCACATGCGTGCAGGAGAAGATCATGTGACGCTTCACTTCTTATTCTACACCCACTCTCACTAACCTCTTAAGACTTTCGGCGTGCCTGGGGTGATGGCATCCTGGTCAGCGAGGGCGAAAATACGATGACAGATGGCTGAAGGCATGAGGACCATCCCCCACAAGTCTCGGAAGGAGCAGGTTTTGACCTTGTTCTGGTACAGATCTAAGCAACGCGAGTGAACCTGCACATGGTATTGGATGAGGGAGTTGGTAAAGGGAGTGGAGGAGGAGAGGAGGAGGGGGAGGAGGAGGAGGAGGGTGTGGAGGATGGGGAGAAGGAAAGAATAGAGACAGGGAGAGAAAAAGAGTACCAACATAATAGCTGCAAGACATCACAGCTGCAAGACTGCAAGACAGCACAGCTGCAAGACTGCACAGCTGCAAGACATCACTGCTGCAAGACATCACAGCTGCAAGACATCACTGCTGCAAGACAGCACAGCTGCAAGACTGCACTGCTGCAAGACATCACGGCTGCAAGACTGCACAGCTGCAAGACTGCACGGCTGCAAGACTGCACTGCTGCAAGACAGCACTGCTGCAAGACATCACTGCTGCAAGACAGCACAGCTGCAAGACTGCACAGCTGCAAGACAGCACAGCTGCAAGACTGCACAGCTGCAAGACTGCAAGACTGCACAGCTGCAAGACATCACTGCTGCAAGACTGCACAGCTGCAAGACTGCACAGCTGCAAGACATCACAGCTGCAAGACTGCACAGCTGCAAGACTGCACAGCTGCAAGACTGCACTGCTGCAAGACAGCACAGCTGCAAGACATCACAGCTGCAAGACTGCACAGCTGCAAGACATCACTGCTGCAAGACTGCACAGCTGCAAGACTGCACAGCTGCAAGACATCACAGCTGCAAGACTGCACAGCTGCAAGACTGCACAGCTGCAAGACTGCACTGCTGCAAGACAGCACAGCTGCAAGACATCACAGCTGCAAGACTGCACAGCTGCAAGACTGCACTGCTGCAAGACAGCACAGCTGCAAGACATCACTGCTGCATGACTGCACAGCTGCAAGACTGCACAGCTGCAAGACTGCACAGCTGCAAGACATCACTGCTGCATGACAGCACAGCTGCAAGACTGCAAGACTGCACAGCTGCAAGACTGCACTGCTGCAAGACAGCACAGCTGCAAGACATCACAGCTGCAAGACTGCACAGCTGCAAGACTGCACAGCTGCAAGACATCACTGCTGCAAGACATCACGGCTGCAAGACTGCACAGCTGCAAGACAGCACAGCTGCAAGACTGCACTGCTGCAAGACTGCACTGCTGCAAGACAGCACAGCTGCAAGACATCACAGCTGCAAGACTGCACAGCTGCAAGACTGCACAGCTGCAAGACATCACTGCTGCATGACAGCATAGCTGCAAGACTGCACAGCTGCAAGACTGCACAGCTGCAAGACTGCACAGCTGCAAGACAGCACAGCTGCAAGACAGCAAGACTGCACAGCTGCAAGACTGCACTGCTGCAAGACATCACAGCTGCATGACAGCACTGCTGCAAGACTGCAAGATAAACATTCTCTAGGAACTAAAAGGAAGCGAAGAAATGTCGAAACCAACACAGACCATGCAGAGTCTGGCAAGGTGGCAGGCTCACAACTGCATGCTCTCTCAGGCAAGGTGACAGGCTCACAACTGCATGCTCTCTCATGTCATGTGCTAATGTATTGTTGACATTATTGCTGAACCTCTCTCGGTTACTGAAAATGATCCTTTTTTGAATGCCCATATATGCATGTATGGAAGAACACAAAAGAGAAAGGTGAGAAGCACACAGAGACAGGAAGGGAGCCTCCGGCACAAGCATTGGGAATACTAGCAGGATTACAGTCAAAGATTACTAGCACTATTATAATTATAAATAAGCTTGAGGTGAGCTAAGTAACAAAGCACCAAAGATTACTAGTAATTATAATTGAAGAGCCTTGCTAAGCTAAGTGACCTATACCTCATTGACTGCCACGGCTCAAGACTCCACACACTGCAGTACTATTCCTAAGTGCAAGCACACACTGCAGTACTATTCCTAAGTGCAAGCACACACTGCAGTACTATTCCTAAGTGCAAGCACACACTGCAGTACTATTCCTAAGTGCAAGCACACACTGCAGTACTATTCCTAAGTGCAAGCACACACTGCAGTACTATTCCTAAGTGCAAGCACACACTGCAGTACTATTCCTAAGTGCAAACACACACTGCAGTACTATTCCTAAGTGCAAGCACACACTGCAGTACTATTCCTAAGTGCAAGCACACACTGCAGTACTATTCCTAAGTGCAAACACACACTGCAGTACTATTCCTAAGTGCAAACACACACTGCAGTACTATTCCTAAGTGCAAACACACACTGCAGTACTATTCCTAAGTGCAAACACACACTGCAGTACTATTCCTAAGTGCAAACACACACTGCAGTACTATTCCTAAGTGCAAACACACACTGCAGTACTATTCCTAAGTGCAAGCACACACTGCAGTACTATTCCTAAGTGCAAACACATACTGCAGCACTATTCCTAAGTGTAAACACACACTGCAGTACTATTCCTAAGTGCAAACACACACTGCAGTACTATTCCTAAGTGCAAACACACACTACTATTCCTAAGTGCAAGCACACACTGCAGTACTATTCCTAAGTGCAAACACACACTGCAGTACTATTCCTAAGTGCAAGCACACACTGCAGTACTATTCCTAAGTGCAAGCACACACTGCAGTACTATTCTTAAGTGCAAACACACACTGCAGTACTATTCCTAAGTGCAAACACACACTGCAGTACTATTCCTAAGTGCAAACACACACTGCAGTACTATTCCTAAGTGAAAGCACACACTGCAGTACTATTCCTAAGTGCAAACACACACTGCAGTACTATTCCTAAGTGCAAACACACACTGCAGTACTATTCCTAAGTGCAAACACACACTGCAGTACTATTCCTAAGTGCAAACACACACTGCAGTACTATTCCTAAGTGCAAACACACACTGCAGTACTATTCCTAAGTGCAAACACACACTGCAGTACTATTCCTAAGTGCAAACACACACTGCAGTACTATTCCTAAGTGCAAACACACACTGCAGTACTATTCCTAAGTGCAAACACACACTGCAGTACTATTCCTAAGTGCAAACACACACTGCAGTACTATTCCTAAGTGCAAACACACACTGCAGTACTATTCCTAAGTGCAAACACACACTGCAGTACTATTCCTAAGTGCAAACACACACTGCAGTACTATTCCTAAGTGCAAACACACACTGCAGTACTATTCCTAAGTGCAAACACACACTGCAGTACTATTCCTAAGTGCAAACACACACTGCAGTACTATTCCTAAGTGCAAACACACACTGCAGTACTATTCCTAAGTGCAAACACACACTGCAGTACTATTCCTAAGTGCAAACACACACTGCAGTACTATTCCTAAGTGCAAACACACACTGCAGTACTATTCCTAAGTGCAAACACACACTGCAGTACTATATATTCCTAAGTGCAAACACACACTGCAGTACTATTCCTAAGTGCAAACACACACTGCAGTACTATTCCTAAGTGCAAACACACACTGCAGTACTATTCCTAAGTGCAAACACACACTGCAGTACTATTCCTAAGTGCAAACACACACTGCAGTACTATTCCTAAGTGCAAACACACACTGCAGTACTATTCCTAAGTGCAAACACACACTGCAGTACTATTCCTAAGTGCAAGCACACACTGCAGTACTATTCCTAAGTGCAAGCACACACTGCAGTACTATTCCTAAGTGCAAGCACACACTGCAGTACTATTCCTAAGTGCAAACACACACTGCAGTACTATTCCTAAGTGCAAACACACACTGCAGTACTATTCCTAAGTGCAAACACACACTGCTCTCCTGCTCACAGGCAATAGACATATCATGTGACAAGCTTGTCCAGCAACCAGTTAACAGAAGTGGGCCTAAAGGTCTGAGAATGGGTAAGAAGGCATATCAGATCCCAACTCCTGGTTGGCCACTCGCATCAATCCTACGTAACCCAATACATCATGTGACGAGCAAAGGTGCGGAGGACGATAAAAAACATCAATTGTGCTTTCTGAGTCTATGGGACAATACTTTGGGGCGGGCTAGTTGTCCTATTTCAGGCTGGTTTGTTCTGCAATCTGGTAAGGGGACACTTCATCTATTAACTGTTGCAATCCGTTCTCACTGGCGTAGCCGGATCAGTTTTCCTGCTCATGCCGGGCATTTGCATTCTTTTGACCAACCATCTTCTATGATGACCATTGTCGGTTCACGTGTGCCTGCATTATTAAAGTGAGTGACCCGGAATTTTTACGGGTGAGCGTACGGTGAATACATAGATAGATAAACACATGCGCCATGCACGACAATTCCAAGTTTTCCATGGAACTCCAAACTTATGAGGGCTCACTTCACTTGCAAATGATCAATTAAAATAAAATATATATAATATACATTGGTACCCATGTTTCATACAGAGGGGGGGGAAAGAGGCCTGCGATATTACCCCACCTTCCCCCTCAAATCACAGGTGGGATTGTGGGCCCCACTCCAAATAATGCCTCCTTGGTCTGTGTTTCTCATTCGCTGGCCGCTGGCCTATTCGTCCTCTAATAGGCGTGGCATACCTCACCACTCACCACTACATGCCTTCCACCTAGTACCATTCCCCACCCCACCTCACCTGACCACACATACACCAAAGCTGATGATAACACTTGCCTTGGCAGGACTTTGTTTTGGGCTGAGCACTTGCAAATGCTTAATTTGGCATGATTACATTCACGCAGTTGAAAGAACATACAGCAATGAGTATGGCTACTCTTCACAACAAAGTTGAAGCAAAAACAGATATTCCTTGAGGGACTCCGAGATGCAATTTGGTATTCACATACTGCTTCAAGTCAAGATCACACACACACACACATGCACACACACACACACATACACTAGCGTACAACAACATACCTCAGCAGCATTGGAAATAAAACTGGGAGCAACAGTAACTCTGGGAGCATTACTAACTCTGGGAGCAACACTAACTCTGGGAGCAACACTAACTCTGGGAGCAGAACTCTGGGAGCAACACTAACTCTGGGAGCAACACTAACTCTTGGAGCAGTACTAACTCTGGGAGCAACACTAACTCTGGGAGCAACACTAACTCTGGGAGCAGCACTAACTCTGGGAGCAGCACTAACTCTGGGAGCAACACTAACTCTGGGAGCAGCACTAACTCTGGGAGCAACACTAACTCTGGGAGCAACACTAACTCTGGGAGCAACACTAACTCTTGGAGCAACACTAACTCTGGGAGCAGCACTAACTCTTGGAGCAACACTAACTCTTGGAGCAACACTAACTCTGGGAGCAACACTAACTCTGGGAGCAGCACTAACTCTGGGAGCAGCACTAACTCTTGGAGCAACACTAACTCTTGGAGCAACACTAACTCTGGGAGCAACACTAACTCTGGGAGCAACACTAACTCTTGGAGCAACACTAACTCTGGGAGCAGCACTAACTCTTGGAGCAACACTAACTCTTGGAGCAACACTAACTCTGGGAGCAACACTAACTCTGGGAGAGCACTAACTCCGGGAGCAGCACTAACTCTTGGAGCAACACTAACTCTGGGAGCAACACTAACTCTGGGAGCAGCACTAACTCTGGGAGAGCACTAACTCTTGGAGCAGCACTAACTCTGGGAGCAGTACTAACTCTGGGAGCAACACTAACTCTGGGAGCAACACTAACTCTTGGAGCAACACTAACTCTGGGAGCAACACTAACTCTGGGAGCAGCACTAACTCTGGGAGCAATGCTAACTCTGGGAGCAGCACTAACTCTGGGAGCAACACTAACTCTGGGAGCAACACTAACTCTGGGAGCAGCACTAACTCTGGGAGCAACACTAACTCTTGGAGCAAAACACTAACTCTTGGAGCAACACTAACTCTGGGAGCAACACTAACTCTGGGAGCAACACTAACTCTGGGAGCAACACTAACTCTGGGAGCAACACTAACTCTGGGAGCAACACTAACTCTGGGAGCAACACTAACTCTGGGAGCAACACTAACTCTGGGAGCAACACTAACTCTGGGAGCAACACTAACTCTAGGAGCAGCACTAACTCTGGGAGCAACACTAACTCTGGGAGCACACTAACTCTGGGAGCAACACTAACTCTTGGAGCAGCACTAACTCTGGGAGCAACACTAACTCTGGGAGCAGCACTAACTCTTGGAGCAGCACTAACTCTGGGAGCAACACTAACTCTTGGAGCAGCACTAACAACACTAACTCTGGGAGCAACACTAACTCTGGGAGCAACACTAACTCTTGGAGCAACACTAACTCTGGGAGCAACACTAACTCTGGGAGCAGCACTAACTCTGGGAGCAACACTAACTCTGGGAGCAACACTAACTCTGGGAGCAACACTAACTCTGGGAGCAACACTAACTCTGGGAGCAACACTAACTCTGGGAGCAACACTAACTCTGGGAGCAACACTAACTCTGGGAGCAACACTAACTCTGGGAGCAACACTAACTCTGGGAGCAACACTAACTCTGGGAGCAACACTAACTCTTGGAGCAACACTAACTCTGGGAGCAACACTAACTCTGGGAGCAACACTAACTCTGGGAGCAACACTAACTCTGGGAGCAACACTAACTCTGGGAGCAACACTAACTCTGGGAGCAACACTAACTCTGGGAGCAACACTAACTCTTGGAGCAACACTAACTCTGGGAGCAACACTAACTCTGGGAGCAACACTAACGCTGGGAGCAATGCTAACTCTGGGAGCAATACTAACTCTTGGAGCAGCACTAACTCTTGGAGCAACACTAACTCTTGGAGCATCACTAACTCTGGGAGCAACACTAACTCTGGGAGCAGGAGCAGCTAACTATGGGAGCAACACTAACTCTGGGAGCAACACTAACTCTGGGAGCAGCACTAACTCTGGGAGCAACACTAACTCTGGGAGCAACACTAACTCTGGGAGCAACACTAACTCTGGGAGCAGCACTAACTCTGGGAGCAGCACTAACTCTGGGAGCAACACTAACTCTTGGAGCAACACTAACTCTGGGAGCAACACTAACTCTGGGAGCAGCTAACTCTGGGAGCAGCACTAACTCTGGGAGCAGCACTAACTCTGGGAGCAGCACTAACTCTGGGAGCAACACTAACTCTGGGAGCAACACTAACTCTGGGAGCAACACTAACTCTGGGAGCAACACTAACTCTGGGAGCAACACTAACTCTTGGAGCAACACTAACTCTGGGAGCAACACTAACTCTGGGAGCAACACTAACTCTGGGAGCAACACTAACTCTGGGAGCAACACTAACTCTGGGAGCAACACTAACTCTGGGAGCAACACTAACTCTTGGAGCAACACTAACTCTTGGAGCAACACTAACTCTGGGAGCAACGCTAACTCTTGGAGCATTACTAACTCTGGAAGCAACACTAACTCTGGGAGCAACATTAACTCTGGGAGCAATGCTAACTCTGGAAGCAACACTAACTCTGGGAGCAACATTAACTCTGGGAGCAATGCTAACTCTGGGAGCAACACTAACTCTGGGAGCAACACTAACTCTTGGAGCAGCACTAACTCTGGGAGCAACACTAACTCTGGGAGCAACACTAACTCTGGTAGCAACACTAACTCTGGGAGCAACACTAACTCTGGGAGCAACACTAACTCTGGGAGCAACACTAACTCTGGGAGCAACACTAACTCTGGGAGCAACACTAACTCTGGTAGCAACACTAACTCTGGGAGCAACACTAACTCTGGGAGCAACATTAACTCTGGGAGCAACACTAACTCTGGGAGCAGCACTAACTCTGGGAGCAGCACTAACTCTTGGAGCAGCACTAACTCTGGGAGCAACACTAACTCTGGGAGCAACACTAACTCTTGGAGCAGCACTAACTCTGGGAGCAACACTAACTCTGGGAGCAACACTAACTCTGGGAGCAACACTAACTCTTGGAGCATTACTAATTCTGGAAGCAAGACTAACTCTGGGAGCAACACTAACTCTGGGAGCAACACTAACTCTGGGAGCAACACTAACTCTTGGAGCAACACTAACTCTGGGAGCAACACTAACTCTGGGAGCAGCACTAACTCTGGGAGCAACGCTAACTCTGGGAGCAGCACTAACTCTGGGGAGCAACACTAACTCTTGGAGCAACACTAACTCTGGGAGCAACGCTAACTCTGGGAGCAACACTAACTCTGGGAGCAACACTAACTCTGGGAGCAGCACTAACTCTGGGAGCAACACTAACTCTGGGAGCAGCACTAACTCTGGGAGCAGCACTAACTCTGGGAGCAATGCTAACTCTGGGAGCAGCACTAACTCTGGGAGCAACACTAACTCTGGGAGCAGCACTAACTCTGGGAGCAACACTAACTCTGGGAGCAATACTAACTCTGGGAGCAACACTAACTCTGGGAGCAGTACTAACTCTGGGAGCAACACTAACTCTGGGAGCAACACAAACTCTTGGAGCATTACTAACTCTGGAAGCAACACTAACTCTGGTAGCAAAACTAACTCTGGGAGCAACACTAACTCTGGTAGCAGCACTAACTCTGGGAGCAGCACTAACTCTGGGAGCAACACTAACTCTGGGAGCAACACTAACTCTGGGAGCAACACTAACTCTGGGAGCAACACTAACTCTGGGAGCAACACTAACTCTTGGAGCAACACTAACTCTGGGAGCAACACTAACTCTGGGAGCAACACTAACTCTGGGAGCAACACTAACTCTGGGAGCAACACTAACTCTGGGAGCAACACTAACTCTGGGAGCAACACTAACTCTTGGAGCAACACTAACTCTGGGAGCAACACTAACTCTGGGAGCAACACTAACTCTGGAAGCAACACTAACTCTGGGAGCAACATTAACTCTGTGAGCAATGCTAACTCTGGAAGCAACACTAACTCTGGGAGCAACATTAACTCTGGGAGCAATGCTAACTCTGGGAGCAACACTAACTCTGGGAGCAACACTAACTCTTGGAGCAGCACTAATTCTGGAAGCAACACTAACTCTGGGAGCAACACTAACTCTGGGAGCAACACTAACTCTGGGAGCAACACTAACTCTGGGAGCAACACTAACTCTGGGAGCAACACTAACTCTGGGAGCAACACTAACTCACTAACTCTGGGAGCAACACTAACTCTGGGAGCAACACTAACTCACTAACTCTGGGAGCAACACTAACTCTGGGAGCAACACTAACTCTGGGAGCAACACTAACTCTGGGAGCAACACTAAGTCTGGGAGCAACACTAACTCTGGGAAGAGCACTACTTAAATTAAGAGCAAGACCAACCCTGACAGAGAACAGAGGTTGGATTTTCAGTGCCTAACTTGCAAAAGTGTTGTAATTGACTTCCATCCTTTTGTGCTATACTTGAGCTCCCTTCACTGTAGTGCCGATTAATGCACAGCAGAGGCTTCACTTCAATGTAGCTTGCTAACTCCCTGTCCATAGTGCTTGCTGAAGACAAGATTCTCCTGCCATGAAGTAAACAAACTTCCTCTTGAATCTAGCCGCTGACTCCAAGACTAGGCCAGCCGCTCTCTCTATTGAAGTGTCATTACAATAGAGATTCATATCTAGCTCACCCTTGACAACGACACATAATCTCCAGGGTTAAAATTGTCCAAGGGGGGGGGGGGGGGGGGGGGCAACTGGAGGAATCTGGATATTAAGGGGGGGGGGGGGCATGATGTCAAGCACTTATCAACATCAATAAGAATTTTAATAATACAATTTCCAAGGGGGGGAGGGGGGGGGGGCAAAAAGGTTCCACCACCCCCCCGCCCCCTAAATGAAACCCTGATCTCTGACAGTGATATCCCTGATAGTGACAGTATGATCCCTGCCAGTGAGAGCATGATCCCTAAGAGTGAGTATGATCGCTGACAGCGACAGTATGATCCCAAACAGTGACGGTATGATCCCAGACAGTATGATCCCTGCCAATAAGGGTATGATCCCTCATAGTGACAGTATGATTGCTGACAGTGACAGTATGATCCTTGACAGTGACAATATGATCACTGACGGTGACACTATGATCACTGACAGTGGCAGTATGATTTCTGCCAATAAGGGTATGATCCCTAATAGTGACAGTATGCCAATAAGGGTATGATCCCTAATAGTGACAGTATGATTTCTGCCAACAAGGGTATGATCCCTCATAGTGACAGTATGATTGCTGACAGTGACAATATGATCACTGACAGTGATTATTGACAGTGACAGTATGATCCTTGACAGTGACAATATGATTTCTGCCAATAAGGGTATGATCCCTAATAGTGACAGTATGATTGCTGACAGTGACACTATGATTACTGACAGTGACAGTATGATTATACTGACAGTGACAGTATAATCAGTGACAGTATGATTCCTGCCAATAAGGGCATGATCCCTAATAGTGACAGTATGATTTCTGACAGTGACACTATGATCACTGACAGTGACAGTATGATTATTGGCAGTGACAGTATGACTGACAGTGACAGTATAATCATTGACAGTGACAGTATGATCCCTGACAGTGAGAATATGATAGTATGATCCCTAACAGTGACAGTATGATTGTTGACAGTGGAAGTATGATGTAAAAGTGACAGTATGACCATTGACAGTGACAGTATGATTCCTGACAGTGACAATACGATCGTTGACAGTGACAGTATGATCGCCGACAGTGGCAGTATGATTCCTGACAGTGACAGTATGACCAGTGACCGTATGATTCCTGACAGTGACAATATGATCGCTGACAGTGACAGTATGATCGCTGACAGTGACAGTATGATCGCTGACAGTGACAGTATGATTCCTGACAGTGAGTATGGTCCCTGACAGTGACAGTATGATTCCTGACAGTGACAGTATGATATCTGACAGTGACAGTATGATCGTTGACAGTGACAGTATGAGTATGATTCCTGACAGTGACAGTATGATTCCTGACAGTGACAGTATGATTGTTGACAGTGACAGTATGATTCCTGACAGTGACAGTATGATTCCTGACAGTGACAGTATGATCGTTGACAGTGACAGTATGATTCCTGACAGTGACAGTATGATCGTTGACAGTGACAGTATGATTCCTGACAGTGACAGTATGATCGTTGACAGTGACAGTATGATTCCTGACAGTGACAGTATCTGGCAGTAGGCCAGACATTTAGTAGTGACAAAAACAAATTTACTGACAAGGCCAGCAGTTGATAAAACACTAATGCAAGCACTATAATATGTTACACCTAATGCAAGCACTATAATATGTTACACCTAATGCAAGCACTATAATATGTTACACCTAATGCAAGCACTATAATATGTTACACCTAATGCAAGCACTATAATATGTTACACCTAATGCAAGCACTATAATATGTTACACCTAATGCAAGCACTATAATATGTTACACCTAATGCAAGCACTATAATATGTTACACCTAATGCAAGCACTATAATATGTTACACTAATGCAAGCACTATAATACGTTAGACCTAATGCAAGCACTACAATATGTTACACCTAATGCAAGCACTATAATATGTTACACCTAATGCAAGCACTATAATATGTTACACCTAATGCAAGCACTATAATATGTTACACCTAATGCAAGCACTATAATATGTTACACCTAATGCAAGCACTATAATATGTTACACCTAATGCAAGCACTATAATATGTTACACCTAATGCAAGCACTATAATATGTTACACCTAATGCAAGCACTATAATATGTTACACCTAATGCAAGCACTATAATATGTTACACCTAATGCAAGCACTATAATATGTTACACCTACAGTCCACAGTCACTCCAACCACTCACCCCACCCCACACATCCACCCCCAGACATCAACTACTTCCACCCCACACATCAGTCACTCCCACCACTCACCTCCACCACATATAAGTCACTACCACCACTCACCTCCTCCCCACACATCAGTCACTCCCACCCTACACATCAGTCACTCCCACCCTACACATCAATCACTCCCACCCTACACATCAGTCACTCCTACCACTTACATCCACTCCACACCAGCCACACCTGAACCCAGTCAGACAGTCGTTACTGGCGCAGGACTTGGTGCACATCTGGCAGCGTGCACTGGACGGCAAGTTGCCCTCTATCCAGTAGTGTTTGTTGATGGTCGTCGAGCCAAACTCATAAGTGGCACACGCTTTGCAGTTGTTGAAGGCGTTCCCTTTACAATACTTGTGCGCGTACAACTTGCACACTGCATTGAGATACATGGGTGTGGTGAGGGGGCGTGACCAGGATTAGTAACTACATGATAAATCTACGCTTGCCTTCACATATGACACACTCCCCACCAATCTTCTTGCGGCAGACATTGCAGAATACCTTCCTCTTGACGTGGTCAGGTGGCATCCATTTGTGCGCTACAGGGCTCTGCAGAGAAGGACGGACAGCAGAGGAGGCGCAAGGGAGGGGTAGAGGAGAGGTAAAGGGAGGTAAGAGAGAGACAAGATGGAAGGAGAAAGAAGGGAGAGGTGAGAGGGGAGGAGGGGTGAGGTGAAGGGAGCGGGAAAAGATATTCACACGTCACACATTATTAGCCAAACTGAGAAGGCAGACCTCACTTGAGGCAACATCATTGATAATTAGAGCTAGTCAATGTGACGTGAGGGACAGACAGGGACGGGGGGAGGGGGGATGGATCGCAACTGAGGGGAGGAGGTTCGATCCAAATGAGGAGGGAGAGGGCTGGATCCAACTGAGGGGAAGGGGAATCTGTGAGGGAGCCTTTTGGTTGCTATGGTTTCTGAAGTCTTACATTTTCAGGCTAACATAATTATGATGATTGAGTGTATATGTGTGGCCACACAATCTAGACAGGCTACCTACCAATTTTAGTCTCATGCATAATCAGGGGCTGGATGAACCTTTTAGTATTTCCTCCTTTGCAAATTATTTTCGAGGAGGTGTGTGCCACAACTTCTGGCTGTTTAGCACCACGCCCCTATCTATCACAAGGTAACTGGCAACATGCTCCTATCTATCACAAGGTAACTGGCAACATGCTCCTATCTATCACAAGATAACTGGCAACATGCTCCTATCTATCACAAGGTAACTGACAACATGCTCCTATCTATCACAAGGTAACGGCAACATGCTCCTATCTATCACAAGGTAACTGGCAACATGCTCCTATCTATCACAAGGTAACTGGCAACATGCTCCTATCTATCACAAGGTAACTGGCAACATGCTCCTATCTATCACAAGGTAACTGGCAACATGCTCCTATCTATCACAAGGTAACTGGCAATATGCTCCTATCACAAGGTAACTGGCAACATGCTCCTATCTATCACAAGGTAACTGGCAACATGCTCCTATCGCAAGGTAACTGGCAACATGCTCCTATCTATCACAAGGTAACTGGCAACATGCTCCTATCTATCACAAGGTAACTGGCAACATGCTCCATCTATCACAAGGTAACTGGCAACATGCTCCTATCTATCACAAGGTAACTGGCAACATGCTGCTATCTATCACAAGGTAACTGGCAACATGCTCCTATCTATCACAAGGTAACTGGCAACATGCTCCTATCTATCACAAGGTAACTGGCAACATGCTCCTATCTATCACAAGGTAACTGGCAACACGCTCCTATCTATCACAAGGTAACTGGCAACATGCTCCTATCTATCACAAGGTAACTGGCAACATGCTGCTATCTATCACAAGGTAACTGGCAACATGCTCCTATCTATCACAAGGTAACTGGCAACATGCTCCTATCTATCACAAGGTAACTGGCAACATGCTCCTATCTATCACAAGGTAACTGGCAACATGCCCCTATCTATCACAAGGTAACTGGCAACATGCTCCTATCACAAGGTAACTGGCAACATGCTCCTATCTATCACAAGGTAACTGGCAACATGCTGCTATCTATCACAAGGTAACTGGCAACATGCTCCTATCTATCACAAGGTAACTGGCAACATGCTCCTATCTATCACAAGGTAACTGGCAACATGCTCCTATCGACCACAAGGTAACTGGCAACATTTTTAACAGAGAATACGTGTATACTAAACAACATCAGGACAAACACACACCCATCATTGAGTATCAAAATTAGACAAACATGTTCGCATAATTCTTCAGATGGGAGTCAAGCAGGAGCTAATCTCATGAACAGGACAAACTAGTCTCATGAAGCAGATGAAGAAGGAGCTAATCTCATGAAGCAGATGAAGAAGGAGCTAGTCTCATGAACAGGACAAACTAGTCTCATGAAGCAGAGACTAAGAAGGAGCTAGTCTCATGAACAGGACAAACTAGTCTCATGAAGGAGATGAAGAAGGAGCTAGTCTCATGAACTGGACAAACTAGTCTCATGAAGCAGACTAAGAAGCAGACTAAGAAGGAGCTAGTCTCATGAAGCAGACTAAGAAGGAGCTAGTCTCATGAAGCAGACTAAGAAGGAGCTAGTCTCATGAAGCAGATGAAGAAGGAGCTAGTCTCATGAACAGGACAAACTAGTCTCATGAAGCAGACTAAGAAGGAGCTAGTCTTATGAAGCAGACTAAGAAGGAGCTAATCTCATGAAGCAGATGAAGAAGGAGCTAGTCTCATGAACAGGACAAACTAGTCTCATGAAGCAGGACTAAGAAGGAGCTAGTCTCGCGTTTAACAAGTTGTTGAGCAAGTAGCAACAAATAAAAGACAACTTGTATGAGCTTTTTCATTTCATTGCGTCCACACGGGGCGTGGCAGGTAAACATGGTTACGTCTTCCCTCTTGAAAAACAACAATCAATGAGGGGAATGAAAGTTGAATGATCACAATTGGAAACTAACATGTGTCAAAGACCAATCACACATGTACCCTATAATTACCAAATCCAAGTACATATAGATCAGTCCCGACATAGTCTTGCATCTTGACAGGAGCTGTCCGTATACGTGTAGAGCGATGAGGTTCTGGTGGTGCTACAGCAGGTGGTGGAGAGGGCTGCAGAGCTGGCATCGGCTGGTTGCACACAGGAGTGGTATGCTTGACAGGCATCGTGTGCGAAGGAGGTTGTGCAGCTGTACGCTCAGGCTCAGGGTGCTCGATATACTCGTAGGGCTAAAGACTGTTGTCATAACGAATGTGACGGCAGTTGCGACAGTAAGTAGTGCCACCAGCTGTGACATCATAGGAGCAAGGTGCAACCTGCTGCTCATCTTCAGCGCTCAATAAATGCAATGAGGTGTCTGTCACAGTCTGCAATCTCTTCAGGCAGACTATATTACCACAACCAACAGCACAGAAGTCATCAACAATCACCTCAATTCCCTGCAGGCCTTCGACCAACTCATGCATCTTCCGCTGGAAGACCTCAGGGGCACTGTTGATACCAAATGGCATGCGCTTCCACCTGTAGCATCTAAAAGGTGTGTGTGGAAGGTCCTCAGAAAGGACGATGCCTGGTCGAATACTACATGCCAACGGCTGAAACTTTAATTACATTAAACACGAGGTCTTCGTCAGTGTGGCACTCCTCAGCTGCACGGACAAACTTCTTCGTGTGTGTTCCACCAGACTGACATTTACTAGAACACTTCTTACCCCAGGCTGGACAAGACTCCTTCTTCATCACCAGAACTTCAGTCTTTGACCCCAGCTATGCTAGGCTCCTCTACATGCCACATACTTGCCTCCTCACCACACTTACAGACATGTCAGCACTAACACCCAGCACCTTGAGCTGTGTTTGGGTCATCTATGCAGCAGAGTTCCAGTGTTTTGTACAATGTCAGTGCACATTCACGAAGAAATCGTTCCTTTACCTTGGGATCAGCGATACCAAACACTATCCTGTCGCTGAGCAGCTCATCCGGTGTAATATTTTCAAAATCACACTTGCTAGATAGCTGATGTAGAGAGGTCACATAATGCTCAAAGGTCTCACCAGCTTCCCGCGCCGCGCCTTCATGTTGAACTTATAACGCTCAAATGGAGTGCTCCTCCTTGCACAACAATACTGCTGGAGACCATTCAGGACAGGCTGTATTTTCTGTTTGTCAGCGTCGTCCTGCCACTCAAACATGGCAAAGACGCGACGTACATCAGTTCCAATCAGAGTTGGTAGAGTAGCCACCTGTGTATTCTCATCCTTCTTGTTCAGCCCCATAGCTAGGCTGTAGTTGTCCCACGCTAACCTCCATTCCTTCCATGGCTCAGAGACAGCAGAGTCACAGATCGACAAAGGATCTAGAGCCGGCAGAAACTTGGCAGCCATTTTGAAATGCTTTGACGATAATCGTCCAAACACCAGTTGAGAGTAACTGGTCGTTCAGACAGACAATCATTGAGTCAAGATAATAATGTAGAGACGCCCCAAGCTGCCACCATGTGACGATTTGTTGAGCAAAGCAGGAAACAAATAAAAGACTTGTATGAGCTTTTTCATTTCATTGCATCCACATGGGGGCGTGGCAGGTAAACATGGTTACATGATGAGCAGACGAAGAAGAAGCTAGTCTCATGAGCAGATGAAGAAGGAGCTAGTCTCGTGAGCAGACGAAGGAGCTAGTCTCGTGAGCAGACGAAGAAGGAGCTAGTCTCGTGAGCAGATGAAGAAGGAGCTAGTCTCGTGAGCAGACGAAGGAGCTAGTCTCGTGAGCAGATGAAGGAGCTAGTCTCGTGAGCAGACGAAGGAGCTAGTCTCATGAGCAGACGAAGAAGGAGCTAGTCTCATGAGCAGACGAAGAAGGAGCTAGTCTCGTGAGCAGACGAAGAAGGAGCTAGTCTCGTGAGCAGATGAAGAAGGAGCTAGTCTCATGAGCAGACGAAGAAGGAGCTAGTCTCATGAGGCAGATGAAGAAGGAGCTAGTCTCATGAGGCAGATGAAGAAGGAGCTAGTCTCATGAGGCAGACGAAGAAGGGCTAGTCTTGTGAGCAGACGAAGAAGAACGGTTAACCCTTGACAAGTTGTGACTGACTTCACCCCTTGAACTTCACCCCTTGAACTAGATCAAGGTCGCATTTTTGAGCCCTTGTCGGTGAAAGACTCCATCTAACCAAAAACGAGAAGAATCCTTGCAATAGGCACACGGTTGGCATCCTCCACAAGCCATGAGGGGTAATGGGGCACATTGGAATTGACTATTCAAAGTGTTTTGGAAATCCATGGGGACAATGGAGGAGGAGCTACCTGCAGAGTAACTGGTGCTGGCAAGCGTCCTACAACTCTATTGCCATGACAGTAAGGTGCTCACCAAGAAAATAAGGACAGCTATAGTTACTGTAGCTAAGAATAGGTGTGGCCATACCAGTGTGCTTGCCAAAAGGATGCTTATCTGTATAATGACATGAGCTGCGGCTGGATGCTGCTAAACTCACAAGGAGCCACAGAAGCAGAGCTTACAAGCTATCTCCCTCCTTCTCTTAAATAAATAAATAAATAATAAACAAATATAAACAAATAAACAGTAAATAAACAGTAAATAAAATAAATAAAATAAATAAATAATAAATAAAAATAATAAAATAAATAAATATAAACAAATAAACAGTAAATAAAATTAATAAATAATAAATAAAATAAATAAATATAAACAAATAAACAGTAAATAAAATAAAAAAATAAAAAATGAAACAAATAAAATAAATAAATATAAACAAATAAACAGTAAATAAAATAAATAAATAATAAATAAAATAAATAAATATAAACAAATAAACAGTAAATAAAACAAATAAATAATAAATAAAATAAATAAATATAAACAAATAAACAGTAAGTAAAATAAATAAATAATAAATAAATATAAACAATATATAAATAAATAAATTATAATTTATAAATTATAAAACAAATAAACACACACACACACATACCCTCTCTCTGTCACTACTCAAGCTTCAAAAAATATTTTCGCTCATCATTAGTGGATTTCTTATGTGGCCTATAGCAACGCTAAACCACATTAATTTCTCAAGTTCCCAGCAATCTCAAGATTAAGTTCCTGTAGCTTGGCAGTTGTGAACTTCAGATGCCATATATCAAGAGTATGTCATTATGGTGTGGCTAACCTACATGTATGCAAGCAAGTTGAAGCCCAAAGAAAGCACACCGAGAGAGACATCGTTAACTATGAAGCATGTGAAATTGGAGGAAGAGGCACACCCCTTTTCTATATTGGTAATTTTGACATAAATCGATAGTCTTTTTGCATGTCTAAATTTGCAGTAAAACTGTACAGAGTTGCATGGAAACGCATTCTGGTTCCTCCAATGCCCTTCTGAGCCTCATTTATTATTTATTAATTGTGGATCGTGGCTGGACAAATGAAGCTCAGCTACCCCGTCATATAATATCGTCCTGTTGTACTGTCATATGACAATACGATGGAATAGGATGTAGTTCTATTCTAGCAGCATCAATCATCTGACCAATCAAAATGCTAGAATTTATCATGTGATGAACTGCAGCATCAGTGTTTACCTTTAAGTAAACATCATGGCATTTGTTGGCGTTAGCAAGTTCATTGGAGCCATCTTCCTGCTTGTGGCAGATGTCTGCTCAAAGCATACAGGGTGAAGTGCAATGTCTGGAAACAGGTGTAAGTTGAAAGTGTTAGTTTTCTTGCTAATATAGTGGCCTAGCAACCAGATCTGTACTTGGATAGCTAGTAGTTGATGAGTTGTGTTACTAACTGTAGCTAGCAGTTATCAGCTGTGTAACTTATTTAGCAGCACTAAGCTTGCTAGCTGGTGCAGCTGCATATTAGCGATTACACAGCCCGAGGTAACTTCTTCACCATAAAGTGTACTCCAGCAGGAGCTGCAGTTGCTGCTGCCCGTTGATGGTGGAGTCGAGGTAGAAATTCAAGATTGCTTCCGTACTGTTATAACATTATATTAACAAAATGGCGATGGAATAGGACGATGTGTACGACTGGACGATGTGATACAATATGACGATATGACAGGATAGGCGAGCATCATGAACTGGTTTATGTAACCTCCTGCTCGAGAGTCAGTATTTCCTCCATCTTCGGTGATGGAGGAAATACTGACTCTCGTCTCTACAATCCAACATGTTGACCCATGGTGTTGCACAGGTAGGTCAACATGTTGACTCATGGTGTTGCACAGGTATGTCTTTGCAACCCAACATGTTGACTCATGGTGTTGCACAGGTGTGTTTTTGCAACCCAACATCTTGACTCATGGTGTTGCACAGGTAGGTCAACATGTTGACTCATGGTGTTGCACAGGTATGTCTCTGCAACCCAACATGTTGACTCATGGTATTGCAGGTATGTCTCTACATCCAACATGGACATGCTGTCAACATGTTTGATAGCTGCAGAGCTTGGCTACAGCAGCAGAAGAAGCAAGTGCTTATTTATGCTGAGTCAGAGTGTCCATGTGAGCTCTAGCTTGCAGCTAAGATTTGACAGATCAGCATTACTCGGAATAAGCTAACCACTAATCAATTAATCTAAATAATAATTTTTATTAGCTAATGGTACAAGGCTATTCTGATTATGGAGGGTCTACTGTCCTCTACTCTGAGTCCAAACTTAGTGTAGCTGCTTGACCTACCTGGGTAGCAATCTTGGCTTTCCCCCTCCACATGTACAAGCATGTGTAGAACTTTACCGGATCGCTTGACTCATAGCAGTGAAGAAAAGTCCACCTGGTAAACCATGAGTGCTGGAAACAGTTGTTATCTTCCCAAAGAGCCCTTGGGTAACTTAAATCCTAGATCCAGCTGGTGTGGAGTACAGTAGACCCAAACTGTATGGGACCCAACCCTGTTTTTATAAATTTCTGGAGATGTGAAGCAGTTGCTTACATATGGAATTAAACATGACGTAATCAACAAATGAGTGCAGTGTCAGCTATTTTAAGTTTGCATGTCTTTTAACCACAGTGAAGTGGAAGATGACACAGAAGGAAGGTTAGGCCAAGTCTTGATCCTTCTGCAGTAACAGATCATTGACTAGATGTTGTAATGACATGAGAAGGCTGCAGAGTAGCTTCAGTACAGTACTCTTTACAAATTCTGTAGTAGCGAGTTGAATTGATGAGACCTGATTAATCGAGAAGCCAGGTTAAGTGAGTGAGATGAGGGTCTACTACCGTATCTGAAGCATCTCAAAAATACCAGAGCCTGTAGCAATTTTGTTCGTAGTAGCTTGTGCTTGTTGTAGTTCAAGCTTGGGCTGCTTCACGCACGAGTATGACGCTTGAGCACGCCATTATACCTTGGACCACACCCACATTTGACTGGCACAAGATAGAGTTGCGAAGAGTAAGTCCAACAGATATTTTGTTGAAAAGGAAAAGAAGGTTAGCTAGACAAGCATAGCAATGGCTGGGTCAGCCAGATGGGCAATGGCTGCAGTGTGGAGCCAGTCAGGAGGAGTGCAATGGCTGCAGTGTGGAGCCAGCCAGGAGGAGTGCAATGGCTGCAGTGTGGAGCCAGCCAGGAGGAGTGCAATGGCTGCAGTGTGGAGCCAGCCAGGAGGAGTGCAATGGCTGCAGTGTGGAGCCAGCCAGGAGGAGTGCAATGGGAGCCAGCCAGGAGGAGTTACAATGGCTGCAGTGAGGGAGCAGCTAATTAATCACAGTCCACCCACTGACACAGCCCTTGTGAAGTTGTGAAAAGTAATCAGTCAGTGAGGGAGCAGCTAATTAATCACAGTCCACCCACTGACACAGCCCTTGTGAAGTTGTGAAAAGTAATCAGTCTCCAAATACTACGTTGAACCATAATTGAATTCCAGTATGCCACCCCATAGCAGAGCTAAAGGTGGGTGTGTACAATCACTTATAAGGTTTCCCAAGACCACAAGTGTGAAGTGGTTTGAGTACCACACTCAAGATGGGAAGGGAGGAGCACATGGTCCAACATTTTCGCTCTCAAAACCAACAAGAAAATAATTGCAGATAATTGATGCGTATGTAACATGCAAGCAGTCAACATACTCATCATTTAATGCTATTTGGCTATGTGCTAGCAGCCAATATCAGGCTGCAATCTGCCTCAATTCCATAACCATTATCTCCTGATAACAACGTTCTGTAAAGTGGTATGATGATAATGATGATGATGATGATGATGGTGATGATGATGATGTTGATGGTAATGATGATGGTGATGTGGTGATGGTGATGATGATGGTGATGTGGTGATGGTGATGATGATGATGATGATGATGGTGATGATGATGATGTGATGCTTAGCTCCACTAAGCTCTGGCCTAGAGTAGTGTAATTAGTTTGATATGTTAGCGTCAGTACAAAGATGGTGTGAAGTACAAGGATAATAATCATAATAAATACTACTAATTATTGTCTATGCTATTGGGTGATGGAGGGCTGGATGCATGGGGGTTCCGGACTGCTATCTCTGGCATGGGGAGAAGAGTGGAAACGCATGTCCTCATAATGATCCTGCTGAGCCTGGTGGAACAGGCACTCCCCTGGAATTGTTTGCAGTTACACATCTTCTCCAGGAGCCGTGTCAGTTCAGGACTGTTGTCCTAATGATGTATGCACAGGCAAGAGTGTTACATAACTTACAACTTTGTTATTGACAGGTTACCATGGTTGGGGGTGAATCTGTCGAGATGGAGGAACCGTCTTTGAGCGAGAAAGTACTGCTCCAACGTCCTGGACGAGAGTCACGCCTCAGCATCTTCCTCTAGAGGCTCACCTGTTGTAGGGTTTTAGCTAAAGTTATGTCTTTCTATTCGTTAAATATTCAGGAATGCTCCTCATCACTATTGGATAAAGTAATGCTTAATTATCAAAACCAAACTATCAAGAGGCTCATATCAAAAATAGTCGTGAATGAAGTGCTAGAATGTCAACCTTGCCGAGATGGTCGAAGCCACCGCTAATCTTGGGGTTGAGAGCTGAGGTAGTCTTCGGTGTGGGTATGGCTTCCAATAAGGCAGAATCTCGAAAGGCTTCAAGTAAGGAAGGATCTAATGAAGCGGACAGCAGCAAAAATAATTTCCTGGGTGTTTAGCGCGCGAAGGCTTCCCTTGATAGCACTCCATAAATCCAGTAAAAAATAAATAAGATTACGTCAACTAGCTGACTTGTTGCGACTTATTTAGCCCTCACTTATAACTGCACGTTTAGCCCTCAGCAGCTCTCGCTTATAACTGCACGATTAGTCCTCAGCAGCTCTCGCTTATAACTGCACGATTAGTCCTCAGCAGCTCTCACTTATAACTACACGTTTAGCCCTCAGAAGCTCTCACTTATAACTGCACGTTTAGTCCTCAGCAGCTCTCACTTATAACTGCACGTTTAGCCCTCAGCAGCTCTCGCTTATAACTGCACGTTTAGTCCTCAGTAGCTCTCACTTATAACTGCACGTTTAGCCCTCAGCAGCTCTCGCTTATAACTGCACGTTTAGCCCTCAGTAGCTCTCACTTATAACTGCACGTTTAGCCCTCTGCAGCTCTCACTTATAACTGCACGTTTCACGTTTAGCCCTTAGCAGCTCTCACTTATAACTGCACGTTTAGTCCTCAGCAGCTCTCGCTTATAACTGCACGTTTAGCCCTCAGCAGCTCTCACTTATAACTGCACGTTTAGCCCTCTGCAGCTCTCACTTATAACTGCACGTTTAGCCCTCTGCAGCTCTCACTTATAACTGCATGTTTAGCCCTCAGCAGCTCTCACTTATAACTGCACGTTTAGTCCTCAGCTAGCTCTCACTTATAACTGCACGTTTAGCCATCTGCAGCTCTCACTTATAACTGCACGTTTAGCTAGCAAGCTCTCTATCAGAGGCACACAATCATGAGCCATTTTGGTATTACTTACTTTAACGAGTTGCTACAATAAAATTTGCCTTACAACGAGAAAATGTGTCTTAAATGGTGTGGGCTCTTAAATTTGGGTTGCTATGGCAACATCTCACGAATAGTGATGTCATCGATTTGAATGCTTTTATTTTTGTTTCTTGGAATGATTTCTGTTAGTGTACAAGAATTGAAATTTGGTATGTAATTACTTTCCTTCAAATGATTATAGAGTTAATTTACTTTACCCATTCTAAAAACAAATGGGCGGAGCTTGAGAAAGGGTGTTATATTGAAATAATTTTTTTTAAAGCAATGAGTTGCGTTGGAGTTAAAAAATTCTAAATATGTTCTATCAATTCACTAAACATCTGTAAAGTCAAAAATTGATTACTATAGCTCTGTTTCAGGATCATGCGATTTATATAATTTCACAGCATCTTCTACTTCAACACCTGTTTTTCCTTCACAGTACGCACAATGATATTCCCTCACTCTTCTATAATACTTCTCAACTCAAGACTAACTGAATCCAAGGCTGGTTGAATGATTTTCTCCAGTGCTCCAAATGTATAATCACAGTTAGTGCGTGTGAACCGTTTTGCCTGACCCCAAACCCGTTCAATAGGGTCACAATGGTATTTTGGAAGGAAAATACACCTGTGTTTGTGACTGGAAACCAACTCCTCCCACTCGAATTTTCTGGGTCTTAAAATCATGCATGCTTTCCAGGACTTTGATCATCTCAGTTTTGACCATGCCAGTGGTGTTCACACCACGCTCTTCCAGGAATGTTCGTAAGCCCTTTGGTTGGCCACTTGCTATAGTCATCACTTGCATCACTCCATCCCAGTATGTGTTTTGCCTCTTTGGTTGCTTGCCACCATCACTTACATTCATCCTGTGTGCATTTAAAGCATCATCAGCATAAGCAGTGTGTCCTGAGATAAAAGTTATTGAGTGTGTTTCACTAGGATATTTTGTTTCAGCTATTTCAACTGCATTTTCCAATTGGATCGGAATCTTTTCACAGTTCCAGTATCCTTCAGATTGGGCCCCATACTTGAACAAAACCCTGGAAGCTCTTGGAATGGCTGGATATTGCCTTGCTTGCTCATGTTCTTCCTTATTGAGCTGTAGATGACCATGATGCTCAGTAATAAAGTCCTTCACCATAATCCCACGTCCAATTGATATTGGTCGAATCCCTGCTTCACCATAATCCCACGTCCAATTGATATTGGTCGAATCCCTGCTTCACCATAATCCCACGTCCAATTGATATTGGTCAAATCCCTGCTTCAGCCCACTGCCACGATGGTCCTTCATTCGCATGAAAAGTGGACAAATAAGCACAAGCTTTCCAAGGCAGCACTGGAACCTACATTTTCCCCAATTTTCCATCCCTACACTCTGTTGGTGGCAAATGTGTGCATTCCAATATGTAAGTACATCTTCCTGTACTCAATTACATCTTCCCTCTGGGATGGAAGCCAAGATAATGTAGCCACTTACAAGCAGTGCCGAGGAATTATGCTGAAAGCCAGGAGGGAGGTGAGAGTAGGGAAGCACATCATGGTTAACCCAGGCAGCAAATCTAGTAGCTGTCATGGTTGGTTGACCATTTTCATAAGCATTTTGCTGTCAGTGCTTTCAAGCGACACTCCTCATCATCCAATACATAGGGCCGCTTGTGCTTTCCTCTTAGAGAACCAGCAAACTCTCCCTTGTTATTGTAAAAATAATTCCTCCATGAACCCTACCACAGATCCTGCCTCATTAGCAGCTGCTACATTTGTCAGTCCAAATCTTATTCTGAAAGTGTCCATAAGAATCATAGCAAACATTTTCTGGACAGACTTTGGCTGACTAGAGACCCATTCTTCTTTATAGCAAGCTGTTGCTTCTTCTTCTGTAAAGGTATGGTCGTCAGAGGAGCTATCATTGTCACTCTCTTCATTGGATGAACAAACTGGTGGCAGCACAAATGAGTCATCCAAGGGATAGAAGTTTGGACTGAATTGAAATTGTGGTTGTCCCAGCTTGTGAGCTAGGTATAGGTTGGTTGACTCACTTCTTGAAGAAATGGTGTTTCTGGTTCAGACTCCAATTCAGGCAACTGAGACAGCTGTTCTTGAAGATTCACTCATATTGGTCATACATGGTGCTTTAGCAGCTCTCATACTCACAGCTATGGCTTTCTTTTCACCCATTTTGGATACTAGCTAAACAAATGCAGAACAAAAAAATTAAGCTCTAGCATGTGTTTGGTTACCATGGAAACAGACTGCGCCCATTGGATTTCCCATACTTGACCCTAGCATAGTAAAACTATAATCTATTTAAAGGGCTAAGTTCAATGGCACACACACAAAAAGTCATTTCAAGAAAGTGTTCACAAGTTATTCGCACGAGTTAAAATGGAAGCTTACGGCTGCTTGCACTATAGTAGTTCATCAACATTTCCTGGTAGTAACTACATAGAAGTGCACTACTTATTAATGCTAATTAAGACTTGTAAGTCAGCCACAGCAACACCTAACAAACATGCAATCATAAATACTTAAAATTCTCACTTGTATGGCGTCAGCCATGATGTGTCTGCAAGGTGTCTTCAAGAAGGACACACACTTTTCATGAGTTATATAGTTACACACTGCAGAACAAAAGAAGGTGCAATAGAATTGCAAAATAAATCTGCAAAAGTTCCCCCCACCTCACTAACACCTCTAAAAGTTCCCCCCACCTCACTTACACCTTTAAAAGTTCCACCACCTCACTTAAACCTTTAAAAGTTCCCCCACCTCACTTACACCTTTAAAAGTTCCCCCACCTCACTTACACCTTTAAAAGTTCCCCCCACCTCACTTACACCTTTAAAAGTTCCCCCCACCTCACTTACACTTCTAAAAGTTCCCCCACCTCACTTACACCTTTAAAAGTTCCCCCACCTCACTTACACCCTCCCCCCCTAGATCATCAGAAGAGGGGCATGCACATCTTACTGCCAGTTGTGAGTTATATATGTCGCAGTAGTCACACACTTGCAAGCACCCTAATAAATTACAAGACACTTTAGACGACTAATTTTAGTATGACGACAGGTACACCAACATTTGCAAAGACGAGTTCAGTTTTGGGATTCCATAAGTAACATGTAACACACACAGGTAGCTCCATGGAGAACTAGGAGAAGCAGAAAAGTGACATTACCTATAGCCAAGCAGCTACACCCATCGTCACTAATTTAAGGCCTGTCCACACTGCTCCTAAAACTGATGCACATCAAGTCCTGGGGGGGGAAAACTACCCTAGTTGATGCGCGTTTGTCACATCCACACTAGCACTGAAATAAACCGAATGAAGCATGGCCTGCCAATGTTGTGAGAAAAAATAACCTGAAAATCATTATTGTGATGGAGTTTGTTGTTTGCATCCTTTCTTGCTGATTGGCCACTACAGATGCATAGGAAACGTTTGCTGCTGAGAAGAAATAGGAGAGAGCTGAGGGAAAGGCAGTAACAATGAAGGTTGCGACTGCACAAATTTCAGAAGTGCAGACATATAAACATGGCAACATGGCAACAGTTGTCTCATCTAGCTAGCTAGTTTGGCTGCAGGCCACAAATAGTATACAGCTAGCTCCTCCAAGGTCAAACCTGCAGCCATCGCGGAGTTGAGTGAATGAATTCTTTTCACACACACTCGCATCGTTATTTGAATGCTTCAATTTATTGCTTCTGATTCGACTCAAACCACCTATCGAGGCAGACCAGATCAATGTACGTTAATGTATGTTAATGCACATTATTCTAATTCAGTGTGAACGCAACGCAACCTTGATGCATATTGATTTGTGCAGTGCAGACAGGCTTTTAATTTTGATAATGCTGCACCTGTCAAGGCCACTACATACACACAGCACATTTTAACTATAATATATTGCATTAAGGCACTAAATGACTGCTTACAAATGAGTAAATACGTAACTTCTGTGCACGTTTACCTTCACAGAGGTATCCTTGACCTTTGATGCCCCATAGTAGCTCAGAGCAATGGTGGCAGTAGGTTGGCTGAAAATAAGTCTTCTTCACAAACTGATGTCCTATACATTGCCCCACAGTGATAGCTTCATCCTCATTTAGCGGAAGAGGAACCTTAGGGGGTGCAGTGCCTACAACGAACAGTGCAGGCGTGGAGACTCCTCTCTCCAAGTCCTTGCCACGGTCTTTGAACCGGCTTCTTCTAACATCTTCTGTGATCTTCTTCTTCGAGTCTCCTCGAGAAAACTTAGAGTCAGCACCAGGGGACCTTTTAGATTGGGAGCTGGTCGGTTCAGCCATTGGCTTACTTCTCTAGTGCAGCTGCAACTAACTCGCTAATTGCTGCGGAATCGTTGTTTCACAGGGGCGGGGAAATTTTTTATACATACATCACATTGCGTCACCGTTAAAATGGCTGCGAAGTCGGACACCAATGGACCATTAACAGGTTTGGAGGCCACGACTCTGAAGGTCACTTCAGATAATCACAGCAGTTCATTACCTCCCAGTATATCAACCATGGATGAATGGGTAAAGTTGAACATTGGAGGGACTCATTTCCTCACCACCAAGACCACCCTGTGTAGGGAGAAAGGTACCTTTCTGTCTCGGCTGGTTCAAGATGACCCAGACCTTCCCTCTCTTAAGGTGCAGAGCTAGCTGCAGCAAAAACTGATCATAGTGCAGTTGATCTTGCAAAATAATAAATTATCAGTAAGATATGCAACATTTTTAATCTTGTGTTTATGTTGCAGGATGACCAGGGTGCTTACTTGATTGACCGAGATCCAAAATACTTCTCACCTATCCTGAACTACCTCAGGCATGGGAAACTAATTGTTGACTGCAACATTTCCGATGAGGGAGTGTTGGAGGAGGCAGAGTTCTACAACCTGGTGTCACTTGTGCAGCTGTTGAAGAAGAAAATTGAGGCTAAGGCTACTAGCAAGGTACCAGTGCAGTGTAATATAGCTACTGGCAAGGTACCAGTGCAGTGTAATATAGCTACTGGCAAGGTACCAGTGCAGTGTAATATAGCTACTGGAAAGGTACCAATGCAGTGTAATATAGCTACTGGCAAGGTACCAGTGCAGTGTAATATAGCAACTGGCAAGGTACCAGTGCAGTGTAATATAGCTGCTGGCAAGGTACCAGTGCAGTGTAATATAGCTACTGGCAAGGTACCAGTGCAGTGTAATATAGCTACTGGCAAGGTATCAGTGCAGTGTAATATAGCTACTGGCAAGGTACCAGTGCAGTGTAATATAGCTACTGGCAAGGTACCAGTGCAGTGTAATATAGCTACTGGCAAGGTACCAGTGCTATGTAATATAGCTGCTGGCAAGGTACCAGTGCAGTATAATATAGCTACTGGCAAGGTACCAGTGCAGTGTAATATAGCTACTGGCAAGGTACCAGTGCTATGTAATATAGCTGCTGGCAAGGTACCAGTGCAGTATAATATAGCTACTGGCAAGGTACCAGTGCAGTGTAATATAGCTACTGGCAAGGTACCAGTGCAGTGTAATATAGCTACTGGCAAGGTACCAGTGCAGTGTAATATAGCTACTGGCAAGGTACCAGTGCAGTGTAATATAGCTACTGGCAAGGTACCAGTGCAGTGTAATATAGCTGCTACTGGCAAGGTACCAGTGCAGTGTAATATAGCTACTGGCAAGGTACCAGTGCAGTGTAATATAGTTACTGGCAAGGTACCAGTGCAGTGTAATATAGCTACTGGCAAGGTACCAGTGCAGTGTAATATAGCTACTGGCAAGGTACCAGTGCAGTGTAATATAGCTACTGGCAAGGTACCAGTGCAGTGTAATATAGCTACTGGCAAGGTACCAGTGCAGTGTAATATAACTACTGGCAAGGTACCAGTGCAGTGTAATATAGCTGCTGGCAAGGTACCAGTGCAGTGTAATATAGCTACTGGCAAGGTACCAGTGCAGTGTAATATAGCTACTGGCAAGGTACCAGTGCAGTGTAATATGCTACTGGCAAGGTACCAGTGCAGTGTAATATATCTACTGGCAAGGTACCAGTGCAGTGTAATATAGCTACTGGCTAGGTACCAGTGCAGTGTAATATAGCTACTGGCTAGGTACCAGTGCAGTGTAATATAGCTACTGGCTAGGTACCAGTGCAGTGTAATATAGCTACTGGCAAGGTACCAGTGCAGTGTATATAGCTACTGGTAAGGTACCAGTGCAGTGTAATATAGCTACTGGTAAGGTACCAGTGCAGTGTAATATAGCTGCTGGCAAGGTACCAGTGCAGTGCAGCCAGGTCATGTATATTGCTACTGGCAAGGTTAATGCTATGTAGGTATATTGCTATACAGAGAGCTAGTATTGTACACTCTGATCGGTACTTCTTCCCCCCATAGATGAGTATTCCTCCCTCTTCTTTCTCCAAACACATATATTTACTACCAAAAGGCTCAAATCCTATGCCTGACTTATATTATATTAGCATACTCAAGAATTTTTCTACACATGATCAATACCACTTACTCTAAATATTGTAGAAGGGCTTTAATTCTTGTTATATATTATATAATCAAGAAATAGAATCATGATGATGGTGTGGTGGTGATAATTCTCTATTTTTTATTTTTATTTTATTTTTTGGTTTATTATTATTATTATTATTATTATTATTATTATTATTATTATTATTATTATTATTATTATTATTGTTATTGTTATTGTTATTGTTATTATTATTATCATTATCATTATCACTATCACTATCACTACTACTACTACTACTACTACTCCTACTACATCAGACTTGGTTTGCTAGGTCTGTTAGACAGTACTCAACCAATTCACAAAGCTGCAAAAAAAAAGTATATGTATGTTTAAATTTCATTTTTGCAGCTGTTGTGAATTGGCTGAGTGCTGGCTAATGACATAGCAAACCACATCAAGTGGTAATGTATATCATCCTCAGTTTAATTGTCAGGTCCTCAGAAGTGAAATGGCTTATTACACCATTTCCCTGCTCATGGGAGCTCCCTGCTCTTTCATGGGAGCACCCTGCTCTTCCATGGGAGCTCCCTGCTCTTCCATGGAAGCTCCCTGCTCTTCCATGGGAGCACCCTGCTCTTCCATGGGAGCTCCCTGCTCTTCCATGGAAGCTCCCTGCTCTTCCATGGGAGCTCCCTGCTCTTCCATGAGAGCTCCCTGCTCTTCCATGGGAGCTCCCTGCTCTTTCCTGGGAGCTTCCTGAGTAGTTCTGGTTCAGCCTGGACCACCAGTAGTATGTGGATGGACCTCTCTGGCTCTCAGAGCCTCCCAGAGAGCGCCCAATGAGGGCCTAAACCCTTCATCTTCCTGGGTCTTTCTTCTGAAGGACAATAGGGCAAGCATATTTTTACAGTGGCATTTTCCTACTGCCCTCTTCCTGAAGTCAGCCCCCGTGCTCTTATTGGCCTGACGTACCTACGTAGGGACACTGTGTAGCAGCCCATCCCCTCACTTCACTACCCCTCGAGGCTCCCATGGGAATTGTAGAGCAGGTCCAATTTTACGCACTGTACAATATATTGCCAATCTAGCTCAGACTATACCTGCAGAGGTGACTCATGGCCAGAACACCTGTGCGTGGCTGGGAAGTCGACCTCCGAACACCCCTGCATAGGAGAGTACTGCAATGTTCACCTACAGCAGATGCGCTGGGGCTCAGGCCATGTTGTGTTTGTAGTTTAGGGACTTAAGGCTGAAGCCGATCTTTGCAAGGCACATAACTGTACGCGTCAAAAGGCATAACACCATGCTAGGCATAACACCATGCTAGGCATAACACCATGCTAGGCATAACACCATGCTAGGCATAACACCATGCTAGGCATAACACCATGCTAGGCATAACACCATGCTAGGCATAACACCATGCTAGGCATAACACCATGCTAGGCATAACACCATGCTAGGCATAACACCATGCTAGCCATGCATTTCTGGTGGTCATGGCTGAATTGGTACCACATATATTTAGACATTCCTCCCTCGGTACGGAATTGGATGGAAAATTGTTATGTTGCCACACGCATGGTGCATGGCCGGGGTATCTATGTATGCATATATCTATGTATCTATCTGTGTACCTATCTAAATATCTGTGTATCTATATATCTATCTGTGTATCTCTCTATGTATATATCTCTCTATCTATGTATCTGTGTATCTATCTATGTATCTATGTATCCGATATATCTGTGTATCTATCTATGTATCTGTGTATCTATATATCTATCTGTGTATCTATATATCTCTGTGTATCTATCTATGTATCTATCTATGTATCTGTGTATCTATCTATGTATCTGTGTATCTCTCTATGTATCTCTCTATGTATCTCTCTATGTTGCTATCCATTCACCATACGTTCACCCTCAACCTGTAAAAAATATATGCATGGGTCATTTGCCTTGACAAAGAGCATGCTTAAGTAAACCAGGAATGGTATGGATTGAGAAAACTGCAAAGAAAACTGGCCGCACAGGAAAGTGGGAACGCGCTGCATGGTAAACAGATTCTGGAGAATATCTGAGCTGGCCAGTTCATAATCTGTAAGAACTATACAATTCTTGGCTACTTCCCCATATCACAATCCAAGCATCACAACATCATGATGACATCAATAATGCACAGATCAGTGTAGTACTGTATTAGGCCTTAAGCTATGCTAGGGGTGTAAGGCAATGGCTTGAGCAATGCAATCTAACAGAACTAGGATTTCAAGCTGAAACAAAAGACTTTTTTGGGTAATGATTGTTGTTTGTTTAACCCTCTCCATTGCCACATTTGCTTGGTAGTGATTGTTGTTTGTTTAACCCTCTCCATTGCCACATTTGCTCGGTAGTGATTGTTGTTTGTTTAACCCTCTCCATTGCCACATTTGCTCGGTAGTGATTGTTGTTTGTTTAACCCTCTCCGTTGCCACATTTGCTCACCACTCCATGCCTAGCATTCATTATAGTAGGCAGCCCCCCCAACATCCACCCTGTTTAGACACAATGGTTTCATAAGTTTCAGGTGGGAGTCGTGGAGGTATTTATCGAACAGCTACTGGAGGAGGTTGTCGCCAACCAAGTGCCCCACCCTGCCTTCCTCCTTTATGATTTGGTGACAGGATAGCTTTTAGCTGTCACCTGAAGGCGTGGTAAATGACGATAGTGTGGAACACCCACTGGCCGGGATCCCATGGCCTTTCTTAGTGCAATTTGCCACTCTATCCAACAAAAACTTGCTCATTGAAGACGTGCCAATGGCGAAGAGCAGCTCACATACCCGGGTGTTCTGCAGCAAGCAAACCGCACCTCTCCTCAGGCTCTGAACTCACTGGAGAGGCTGGGCTGATGAAGCCTGAGGAGGTCATTGGATCACAGGAAGATGCGGGCCAAATGGGGAGCAGAGCAGAACTGTTGTTGACGAAGTGTGTCTTCCTAACCCTATGAGTACTGGATGGTCGGAAATACTTCCACACAATGCTCCCACCTCAAGAGGCAGAGAAAAAAGCATCACAGGAGGATTATCATCAGCTTACACAGAAGGTCTGGCAGAAATTTGGATGCAAGGACGTGGAGAACTACCGTGACCTCTACCAAGACCTCTACCAAGACCTCTACCAAGACCTCTACCAAGACCTCTACCAAGACCTCTACCAAGACCTCTACCAAGACCTCTACCAAGACCTCTACCGAGACCTCTACCGAGACCTCTACCAAGACCTCTACCAAGACCTCTGACCTCTACCAAGACCTCTACCAAGACCTCTGACCTCGACCAAGACCTCTACCAAGACACTCTACCAAGACCTCTACCAAGACCTCTACCAAGACCTCTACCAAGACCTCTACCAAGACCTCTACCAAGACCTCTACCAAGACCTCTACCAAGACCTCTACCATGACCTCTACCAAGACCTCTACCAAGACCTCTACCAAGACCTCTACCAAGACCTCTACCAAGACCTCTACCATGACCTCTACCAAGACCTCTACCAAGACCTCTACCAAGACCTCTACCAAGACCTCTACCATGACCTCTACCAAGACCTCTACCAAGACCTCTACCAAGACCTCTACCAAGACCTCTACCAAGGCCTCTACCAACCAAGACCTCTACCATGACCTCTACCAAGACCTCTACCAAGACCTCTACCAAGACCTCTACCAAGACCTCTACCAAGACCTCTACCAAGACCTCTACCAAGACCTCTACCAAGACCTCTACCAAGACCTCTACCAAGACCTCTACCAAGACCTCTACCATGACCTCTACCAAGACCTCTACCAAGACCTCTACCAAGACCTCTACCAAGACCTCTACCAAGACCTCTACCAAGACCTCTACCAAGACCTCTACAAGACCTCTACCAAGACCTCTACCAAGACTCTACCAAGACCTCTACCAAGACCTCTACCATGACCTCTACCAAGACCTCTACCAACCAAGACCTCTACCATGACCTCTACCAAGACACTCTACCAAGACCTCTACCAAGACCTCTACCAAGACCTCTACCAAGACCTCTACCAAGACCTCTACCGAGACCTCTACCATGACCTCTACCAAGACCTCTACCGAGACCTCTACCGTGACCTCTACCAAGACCTCTACCAAGACCTCTACCAAGACCTCTACCAAGACCTCTACCAAGACCTCTACCAAGACCTCTACCATGACCTCTACAAGACCTCTACCCAAGACCTCTACCAACCAAGACCTCTACCAAGACCTCTACCAAGACCTCTACCAAGACCTCTACCAAGACCTCTACCAAGACCTCTACAAGACCTCTACCAAGACCTCTACCAAGACCTCTACCATGACCTCTACCAAGACCTCTACCAAGACCTCTACCAAGACCTCTACCAAGACCTCTGACCTCTACCAAGACCTCTACCAAGACCTATGACCTCGACCAAGACACTCTACCAAGACCTCTACCAAGACCTCTACCAAGACCTCTACCAAGACCTCTACCAAGACCTCTACCAAGACCTCTACCAAGACCTCTACCAAGACCTCTACCAAGACCTCTACCAAGACCTCTACCAAGACCTCTACCAAGACCTCTACCAAGACCTCTACCAAGACCTCTACCAAGACCTCTACCAAGACCTCTACCAAGACCTCTACCAAGACCTCTACCATGACCTCTACCATGACCTCTACCAAGCTCTACCAAGACCTCTACCAAGACCTCTACCAAGACCTCTACCAAGACCTCTACCATGACCTCTACCAAGACCTCTACCGAGACCTCTACCATGACCTCTACCAAGACCTCTACCAAGACCTCTACCAAGACCTCTACCGAGACCTCTACCAAGACCTCTACCAAGACCTCTACCAAGACCTCTACCATGACCTCTACCAAGACCTCTACCAAGACCTCTACCAAGACCTCTACCAAGACCCCTACCAAGACCCCTACCATGACCTCTACCAAGACCTCTACCAAGACCTCTACCAAGACCTCTACCAAGACCTCTACCAAGACCTCTACCATGACCTCTACCAAGACCTCTACCAAGACCTCTACCAAGACCTCTACCAAGACCTCTACCAAGACCTCTACCAAGACCTCTACCAAGACCTCTACCAAGACCTCTACCGAGACCTCTACCAAGACCTCTACCAAGACCTCTACCATGACCTCTACCAAGACCTCTACCAAGACCTCTACCAAGACCTCTACCAAGACCCCTACCAAGACCCCTACCATGACCTCTACCAAGACCTCTACCAAGACCTCTACCAAGACCTCTACCAAGACCTCTACCAAGACCCCTACCAAGACCTCTACCAAGACCTCTACCAAGACCTCTACCAAGACCTCTACCAAGACCTCTACCAAGACCTCTACCAAGACCTCTACCAAGACCTCTACCAAGACCTCTACCAAGACCTCTACCAAGACCTCTACCAAGACCTCTACCAAGACCTCTACCAAGACCTCTACCAAGACCTCTACCAAGACCTCTACCAAGACCTCTACCAAGACCTCTACCATGACCTCCTCCACACATACAAGTCCTGCTCTTTGCCAATGTTTTTGAGAATTTCTTCTACGCCACCTCACCACTTGGTGGAGTCCCGGACTGTTGTGATTTTCTGTTTGTTTTTTTGTATTGTGAACGAACATTCAGTGCCCAGCACGAGAGGTACAATGCTGACTTATGCCAAGGCACGACTCTGCTGTGAGATTCTTCTTTCGTATGGTCCAACATGGATGTGAAGTTTTCAGAACTCAGCCAAGTTTTTGCTACTGGTGGAGTTGTTTTAGTGAGTTCCAGCCTCCTGCCAGTCAGTGGAGGGCCCTTCACCAGGCTAGGGCAGGATAACTTATCCTGGTATTGCATTGCTCTAGCCATTGTCCTAGCCCTAAGCACAGCTGAAACTTATCCTGGTATTGTTAGATTGCACTGCTCTAGCCATGGTCCTAGCCCTAGCACAGCTGAAACTTATCCTGGTATTGTTAGATTGCATTGCTCTAGCCATTGTCCTAGCCCTAGCACAGCTGAAACTTATCCTGGTATTATTAGAATACATTGCTCTAGCCATTGTCCTAGCCCTAGAACAGCTGAAACTTATCCTGGTATTGTTAGATTGCATTGCCCTAGCCATGGTCCTAGCCCTAGCACAGCTGAAACTTATCCTGGTATTGTTAGATTGCACTGCTCTAGCCATGGTCCTAGCCCTAGCACAGCTGAAACTTATCCTGGTATTGTTAGATTGCATTGCCCTAGCCATGGTCCTAGCCCTAGCACAGCTGAAACTTATCCTGGTATTGTTAGATTGCACTGCTCTAGCCATGGTCCTAGCCCTAGCACAGCTGAAACTTATCCTGGTATTATTAGATTGCACTGCTCTAGCCATGGTCCTAGCCCTAGCACAGCTGAAACTTATCCTGGCATTGTAAGATTGCACTGCTCTAGCCATTGTCCTGGCCATAGCACAGCTGAAACTCCTGGTAATGTTAGATTGCATTGTTCTAGCCATGATCCTAGCTCTGAAATTTATCCTGGTATTGCACTGCTCTAGCCATTGACCTGGCCATAGCACAGCTGAAACTTATCCTGGTAATGTTAGATTGCATTGTTCTAGCCATGATCCTAGCTCTAGCACAGCTGAAACTTATCCTTTGTTAGATTGCACTGCTCTAGCCATGGTCCTAGCCCTAGCACAACTGAAACTTATCCTGGTATTGTTAGATTGCATTGCTCTAGCCATGGTCCTACCCCTAGCACAGCTGAAACTTATTCTGGTATTGTTAGATTGCATTGCTCTAGCCATGGTCCTAGCCCTAGCACAGCTGAAACTTATTCTGGTATTATTAGATTGCATTGCTCTAGCCATGGTCCTACCCCTAGCACAGCTGAAACTTATCCTGGTGTTGTTAGATTGCATTGCTCTAGCCCCATGGTCCTACCCCTAGCCCCAGCACAGCTGAAACTTATCCTGGTATTGTTAGATTGCATTGCTCTAGCCATGGACCTAGCACAGCTGAAACTTATCCTGTTATTGTTAGATTGCATTGCTCTAGCCATGGTCCTAGCCCTAGCACAGCTGAAACTTATCTTGGTATTGTTAGATTGCATTGCTCTAGCCATCGGCCTAGTCCTAGCACAGCTGAAACTTATCCTGATATCGTTAGATTGCATTGCTCTAGCCATGGACCTACCCCTAGCACAGCTGAAACTTATCCTGGTATTGTTAGATTGCATTGCTCTAGCCATGGTCCTAGCCCTAGCACAGCTGAAACTTATCTTGGTATTGTTAGATTACACTCTCTAGCGATGATCCTAGCCCTAGCACAGCTGAAACTTATCCTGGTATTATTAGATTGCATTGCTCTAGCCATTGTCCTAGCCCTAGCACAGCTGAAACTTATGTTGATTGCACTGCTCTAGCCATGGTCCTAGCACAGCTGAAACTTATCCTGGTATTGTTAGATTGCATTGCTCTAGCCATGGTCCTAGCCCTAGCACAGCTGAAACTTTTAGATTGCATTGCTCTAGCCATGGTCCTAGCCTTAGCACAGCTGAAACTTATCCTGATATTGTTAGATTGCATTGCTCTAGCCATGGTCCTAGCACAGCTGAAACTTATCCTGGTATTGTTAGATTGCATTGCTCTAGCCATGGTCCTACCCCTAGCACAGCTGAAACTTATGTTGATTGCACTGCTCTAGCCATGGTCCTAGCACAGCTGAAACTTATCCTGGTATTGTTAGATTGCATTGCTCTAGCCATGGTCCTACCCCTAGCACAGCTGAAACTTATGTTGATTGCACTGCTCTAGCCATGGACCTAGCACAGCTGAAACTTATCCTGGTATTGTTAGATTGCATTGCTCTAGCCATGGTCCTACCCCTAGCACAGCTGAAACTTATGTTGATTGCACTGCTCTAGCCATGGACCTAGCACAGCTGAAACTTATCCTGGTATTGTTAGATTGCATTGCTCTAGCCATGGTCCTACCCCTAGCACAGCTGAAACTTATGTTGATTGCACTGCTCTAGCCATGGTCCTAGCACAGCTGAAACTTATCCTGGTATTGTTAGATTGCATTGCTCTAGCCATGGTCCTACCCCTAGCACAGCTGAAACTTATGTTGATTGCACTGCTCTAGCCATGGACCTAGCACAGCTGAAACTTATCCTGGTATTGTTAGATTGCATTGCTCTAGCCATGGTCCTAGCCCTAGCACAGCTGAAACTTATCTTGGTATTGTTAGATTACACTCTCTAGCGATGATCCTAGCCCTAGCACAGCTGAAACTTATGTTGATTGCACTGCTCTAGCCATGGTCCTAGCACAGCTGAAACTTATCCTGGTATTGTTAGATTGCATTGCTCTAGCCATGGTCCTACCCCTAGCACAGCTGAAACTTATGTTGATTGCACTGCTCTAGCCATGGTCCTAGCACAGCTGAAACTTATCCTGGTATTGTTAGATTGCATTGCTCTAGCCATGGTCCTAGCCCTAGCACAGCTGAAACTTATCCTGGTATTGTTAGATTGCATTGCTCTAGCCATGGTCCTACCCCTAGCACAGCTGAAACTTATGTTGATTGCACTGCTCTAGCCATGGTCCTAGCACAGCTGAAACTTATCCTGGTATTGTTAGATTGCATTGCTCTAGCCATGGTCCTACCCCTAGCACAGTGAAACTTATGTTGATTGCACTGCTCTAGCCATGGTCCTAGCACAGCTGAAACTTATCCTGGTATTGTTAGATTGCATTGCTCTAGCCATGGTCCTAGCCCTAGCACAGCTGAAACTTATCTTGGTATTGTTAGATTACACTCTCTAGCCTTAGCACAGCTGAAGCTTATCCTGGTATTATTAGATTGCAGATTGCATTGCTCTAGCCATGGTCCTAGCCCTAGCACAGCTGAAACTTATCCTGGTACTGTTAGATTACAGCCATGGTCCTAGCCCTAGCACAGATGAAACTTATCCTGGTATTGTTAGATTGCACTGCTCTAGCCATTGTCCTAGCCTTGGCATAACTGAAGGTCTAATACAGTACTGGTCTGTACATGATTGATGTCACCATGGTTTTGTAATGCTTAGGTTGTGATATGGGGAAGTGGCTAAAAATTGTGTGTATTCTTACAGATAATCGAGCACCAGTCCTGCAGTGCCACATATAATGGATCACCAGTCCTGCAGTGCCACATATAATGAGCACCAGTCCTGCAGTGCCACATATAATGAGCACCCAGTCCTGCAGTGCCACATATAATGAGCACCAGTCCTGCAGTGCCACATATAATGGATCACCAGTCCTGCAGTGCCACATATAATGAGCACCAGTCCTGCAGTGCCACATATAATGAGCACCAGTCCTGCAGTGCCACATATAATGAGCACCAGTCCTGCAGTGCCACATATAATGAGCACCAGTCCTGCAGTGCCACATATAATGAGCACCAGTCCTGCAGTGCCACATATAATGGAGCACCAGTCCTGCAGTGCCACATATAATGAGCACCAGTCCTGCAGTGCCACATATAATGAGCACCAGTCCTGCAGTGCCACATATAATGGAGCACAAGTCCTGCAGTGCCACATATAATGAGCACCAGTCCTGCAGTGCCACATATAATGAGCACCAGTCCTGCAGTGCCACATATATTGAGCACCAGTCCTGCAGTGCCACATATAATGAGCACCAGTCCTGCAGTGCCACATATAATGAGCACCAGTCCTGCAGTGCCACATATAATGAGCACCAGTCCTGCAGTGCCACATATAATGAGCACCAGTCCTGCAGTGCCACATATAATGGGCCACTAGTCCTGGATCGCGATGCTGAATACAATCGTCCCTGGACACCTTTTACGATGTCAGTGGCAGCAGGCCAAAGTTGTTGACTTTTTTCCTGCATTGGGATAGTCATTTGCTCGAAGAGCAACTCTGTGGATGCTGCCTCTGTCAAAGAGTGCTGATGGAGAGAAGAGCAACCCTGTGCATGCCTCTGTCCAAGAGTGCTGATGGAGAGAAGAGCAACCCTGTGGATGCCTCTGTCCAAGAGTGTTGATGGAGAGAAGAGCAACCCTGTGCATGCCTCTGTCCAAGAATGCTGATGGAGAGAAAGCAACCCTGTGCATGCCTCTGTCCAAGAGTGCTGATGGAGAGAAGAGCAACCCTGTGCATGCCTCTGTCCAAGAGTGCTGATGGAGAGAAGAGCAACCCTGTGCATGCGTCTGTCCAAGAATGCTGATATTGACTCTGAGCAACTTGCCCAGTGGTAGCAGGTCTGAATGAAGCATGTGCTTGGAAAACACACCTCGGGGAGTGGTCAGTGTTTCAACTGCGGCTTCCGATCAAGAACTGTCCCTTTCCAGTTCCTTGCTTACCCATCTCCTCCGTAGGAACAGTCTTGCTCCGACTTATTGTCATGATGACCATGACTGAACTTGAGGATCTTTCCGATGAGCTGTGCAGCTATTCCGGCTAAAAGCACACCAAGAAGGGCCCACCTTCCTTGCTATGAGCTGGGTCTTGCCCAGGGTGAGGTCCTTACCCTTCCCAGCGGCCTCCATTTTCATGACCTGTTGACCTCGCAACTGCCTGTACGATCACCCGACCCTGACCCTGCAACCTCGTGCATAATCACCCGCTCAACTTTGACCCCGGAACCTCCTGCACGATTACCCACTTGGGTGCCAGTGTGAGACGATAATTTCACTCGCATATATTTTCACCCTTGGAGTGAAAAAGATCTTGCCAATCAGGGTTTCATCCAGGATTTTTCAACTGGGGGGGGGAGGGGTTCATCAGGAAAGCGGGTATGCAGATAGATTAGCAGTGCTACTGTGCAGCCACGCGCATTACACTTTGGGGAGGGTGGGTAGCTTGTATTGACTTGATTGGATAATGTGAAAGGGTCTGACTACGTAGTTTTATTATGAAATTTATGCTATGGTCCTGATTCATATACCACAGCCCATTCATCTTTTTTTCCCGTCCATGTTAAAGGTAATTTGTAACACTATCCCAGTGAAGAAATGACCTTCATTGTGAACTGAAAAATAGGGTTAACAATAACTGTTGTTACTGTGTTGCTGTAAACTTACTGTGTTGCTGTAAACTTACTGTGCAACACATTTGCCTCTTTATTACATAGTTACAATAGTGCTCATTACTAGTCCTTGATCATTCACACTAGTCCCAGGCTAGTGGAATAGTGTTAAAAGCAGATGTCACCTGATAACTGTTAATGTCCATGGCTGTAAAATAGAAGTTCTACGCAGTCAACTTGCATTTGAACTTTGGCATCAGTGAAAATTAGTGATGGGGAGGTTTATTTTTGTAGAATTGGATGCTTGGTAGTGCCATGGCATGGCAGATCTATCTATCTATCAATTCCCTCAGTGTTGAATTGGATGCTTGGTAGTGCCATGCATGGCATATCTATCTATCTATCTATCAATTCCCTCAGTGTGGAGTTGGATACTTGGTAGTGCCATGCATGGCATATCTATCTATCTATCAATTCCCTCAGTGTGGAGTTGGATGTTTGTGTAGTGCCATGGCATGGCATATCTATCTATCTATCAATTCCCTCAGTGTGGAGTTGGATACTTGGTAGTGCCATGCATGGCATATCTATCTATCTATCAATTCCCTCAGTGTGGAGTTGGATGTTTGTGTAGTGCCATGGCATGGCATATCTATCTATCTATCAATTCCCTCAGTGTGGAGTTGGATACTTGGTAGTGCCATGCATGGCATATCTATCTATCTATCAATTCCCTCAGTGTGGAATTGGATGCTTGGTAGTGCCATACATGGCATATCTATCTATCTATCAATTCCCTCAGTGTGGAATTGGATGCTTGGTAGTGCCATGGCATGGCATATCTATCCATCTATCAATTCCCTCAGTGTGGAGTTGGATACTTGGTAGTGCCATGGCATGGCATATCTATCTATCTATCTATCTATCCCTCAGTGTGGAGTTGGATGCTTGGTAGTGCCATAGCATGGCAAATCTATCTATCTATCTATCCCCTCAGTGTGGAGTTGGATGCTTGGTAGTGCCATGGCATGGCATATCTATCTATCTATCTATCTATCTATCTATCTATCTATCTATCTATCTATCAATTCCCTCAGTGTGGAGTTGGATGCTTGGTAGTGCCATGGCATGGCATATCTATCTATCAATTCCCTCAGTGTGGAGTTGGATGCTTAGTAGTGCCACACATGGCATGTCTATTATTTACCTGTGTTTCTATTTACCTATGTTTCTATTTAGTGCCACACATGGCATGTCTATTATTTACCTGTGTTTCTATTTACCTATGTTTCTATTTACCTATGTTTCTATTTACCTATGTTTCTATTTACCTATGTTTCTATTTACCTGTGTTTCTATTTACCTATGTTTCTATTTACCTATGTTTCTATTTACCTATGCTCCATTTGTTCACCCAATATGCATCATAAATAATATTGGCGTGTGTGAACTGGGAGTGGTTGTCATAGTGCCGAGTACGGTAGAGAAAATGGCAGCAGATTCGAAGCTAGAGAAAAGAAAACTTGCCTGAGAATGTGCTGCATGTTAATAGCTGACAGCAAAGGATGATGGAGTTTGATTCTGACATAGCTACTTGCAGGACATTGAAGCCAGTCTGGAGGAAGTCACTGATATACTGATCACCATGGCAACTCCTTCCACGATACTGCGGGGGAAACCCTTCCTTCCAGTCGTTTCAGTTTTCAAGATATGACATCTGTATTTACTAGTTTTTATCCAAAAAAAATGCCCCATCCTAATCTTCTGTATGTCGGCATTTTGGTGGACAGTCATTATGGTGGCCAGAACAGCCGGCGTCCTTGAAAGTGAAGATTACTCTAAACCAGCCCTCATAGCACCGGAGATTCGTACTGAATGGAAGACTATCCAACACTACCTCACTCAAAAGCCAAAGGAAGGTTTAGCATCATAATTGCAAGAACTGGTGACTAATGAAATGCTCATAACAATGTTTCCCAACCAAACACTTTGGCTAACATCTGTCCATCAATTCCTGTTGGCACTGCATCTATTGAACGAAGATGAATCTAATTAAAACCAAGTTGAGAAATGGCCTTGGAGAAACAAACCTCTCTTACTTGCTCTAGCATCAGCACAGACATTATCTGGTGACGATTTGGATAGCATTGTAAATGTCTGGCATAGAAAGAATAGAAGACTTGTTGGGTCATTTCCTTTGCACACGCCATTAACTTCCTCAAGTCTTCAGCATATCAAAACCAGGATGCACGAGGGTGGGCCTCCCTCTGGGTGCTCTCTGGTTGGCTCTCAAGCTGCTACCCCATCATGTATGTATACGCTGGTGGTCCAGGCTCCCTGCTCTTCCCTGGGAGCTCCCTAGTCTTCCCTGGGTGCTCCCTACTCTTCTCAGCCCTTCACTGGGAGCTCCCTTCTCTTCTCTGCCCATGGGAGCTCCCTACTCTTCTCTGCTCTTCACTGGGAGCTCTGCTCTTCTCTGCTCTTCACTGTCTGCTCTTCCCTGCTCTTCACTGTCTGCTCTTCCCTGGGGGCTCTGCTCTTCCCTGGGAGCTCCCTATTCTTCTCTGCTCTTCCCTGAGAGGTCCCTTCTCTTCTCTGCTACTCCCTGGGAGCTTCCTACTCTTCTCAGCCCTTCCCTGGGAGCTCCCTACTCTTCTCTGCTCTTCACTGGGAGCTCTGCTCTTCCCTGGGAGCTCCCTATTCTTCTCTGCTCTTCCCTGGGAGCTCCCTACTCTTCTCTGCTCTTCCCTAGGAGATCCCTTCTCTTCTCTGCTCTTCCCTAGGAGATCCCTTCTCTTCTCTGCTCTTCCCTGGGAGATCCCTTCTCTTCCGGCTCTTCTTGTTGTTGGAAGAATAGCTGGTAGTTACACTGGCCTTCAATCTCACTGCAAACAAGATTTCTGCCTTCCTTTTTTTGCTATTGTGTTAGAACTACTCAAACCTGTTGCCCCATGCATTAGCTTTACTCTGTGAGGGGGTTGGTGTTCTTGATTAGTATCAGAACACCCAATCATAATTAGCTCGCTCATCAGAACTGGCAGCTGCTATGAACTTTGAACTGCTGCCATAGAAGAGATTGCTTCTTGTTTCTTTAATTTAACTGTCTCTACAGGTTGGCTTGAACTTCTAGGAAGGTTGACAGCAGCTATGATATGTCTCTACATGGTTGACTTGAACTTCTAGGAAGGTTGACTGTCAGCTATGATATGTCTCTACATGGTTGGCTTGAACTTCTAGGAAGGTTGACAGCAGCTATGATATGTCTCTACATGGTTGGCTTGACCTTCTAGGAAGGTTGACAGCAGCTATGACATGTCTCTACATGGTTGGCTTGAACTTCTAGGAAGGTTGACAGCAGCTATGACATGTCTCTACATGGTTGGCTTGAACTTCTAGGAAGGTTGACAGCTCTACATGGTTGGCTTGAACTTCTAGGAAGGTTGACAGCAGCTATGATATGTCTCTACATGGTTGGCTTGGACTTCTAGGAAGGTTGACAGCAGCTATGATATGTCTCTACATGGTTGGCTTGAACTTCTAGGAAGGTTGACAGCAGCTATGACATGTCTCTACATGGTTGGCTTGAACTTCTAGGAAGGTTAGCTATGATATGTCTCTAAATGGTTGGCTTGAACTTCTAGGAAGGTTGACAGCAGCTATGACATGTCTCTACATGGTTGGCTTGAACTTCTAGGAAGGTTGACAGCAGCTATGATATGTCTCTACATGGTTGGCTTGAACTTCTAGGAAGGTTGACAGCAGCTATGATACGTCTCTACATGGTTGGCTTGAACTTCTAGGAAGGTTGACAGCAGCTATGATACGTCTCTACATGGTTGGCTTGAACTTCTAGGAAGGTTGACAGCAGCTATGACATGTCTCTACATGGTTGGCTTGAACTTCTAGGAAGGTTGACAGCAGCTATGATATGTCTCTACATGGTTGGCTTGAACTTCTAGGAAGGTTGACTGTTAGCTATGATATGTCTCTACAGGTTGGCTTGAACTTCTAAGAAGGTTGACAGCAGCTATGATATGTCTCTACATGGTTGGCTTGAACTTCTAGGAAGGTTGACAGCAGCTATGATATGTCTCTACATGGTTGGCTTGAACTTCTAGGAAGGTTGACTGTCAGCTATGATATGTCTCTACATGGTTGGCTTGAACTTCTAGGAAGGTTGACAGCAGCTATGATATGTCTCTACATGGTTGGCTTGAACTTCTAGGAAGGTTGACAGCAGCTATGACATGTCTCTACATGGTTGGCTTGAACTTCTAGGAAGGTTGACAGCAGCTATGATACGTCTCTACAGGTTGGCTTGAACTTCTAGGAAGGTTGACAGCAGCTATGATATGTCTCTACATGGTTGGCTTGAACTTCTAGGAAGGTTGACAGCAGCTATGACATGTCTCTACATGGTTGGCTTGGACTTCTAGGAAGGTTGACAGCAGCTATGATATGTCTCTACATGGTTGGCTTGAACTTCTAGGAAGGTTGACAGCAGCTATGACATGTCTCTACATGGTTGGCTTGAACTTCTAGGAAGGTTGACAGCAGCTATGATATGTCTCTACATGGTTGGCTTGAACTTCTAGGAAGGTTGACAGCAGCTATGATATGTCTCTACATGGTTGGCTTGAACTTCTAGGAAGGTTGACAGCAGCTATGACATGTCTTTACATGGTTGGCTTGAACTTCTAGGAAGGTTGACAGCAGCTATGATACGTCTCTACATGGTTGGCTTGAACTTCTAGGAAGGTTGACAGCAGCTATGATATGTCTCTACATGGTTGGCTTGAACTTCTAGGAAGGTTGACAGCAGCTATGATATGTCTCTACATGGTTGGCTTGAACTTCTAGGAAGGTTGACAGCAGCTATGACATGTCTCTACATGGTGGGCTTGGACTTCTAGGAAGGTTGACAGCAGCTATGATATGTCTCTACATGGTTGGCTTGAACTTCTAGGAAGGTTGACAGCAGCTATGATACGTCTCTACATGGTTGGCTTGAACTTCTAGGAAGGTTGACAGCAGCTATGATATGTCTCTACATGGTTGGCTTGAACTTCTAGGAAGGTTGACAGCAGCTATGATATGTCTCTACATGGTTGGCTTGGACTTCTAGGAAGGTTGACAGCAGCTATGACATGTCTCTACATGGTTGGCTTGAACTTCTAGGAAGGTTGACTGCCAGCTATGATATGTCTCTACATGGTTGGCTTGAACTTCTAGGAAGGTTGACAGCAGCTATGATATGTCTCTACATGGTTGGCTTGGACTTCTAGGAAGGTTGACAGCAGCTATGATATGTCTCTACATGGTTGGCTTGGACTTCTAGGAAGGTTGACAGCAGCTATGATATGTCTCTACATGGTTGGCTTGAACTTCTAGGAAGGTTGACAGCAGCTATGATATGTCTCTACATGGTTGGCTTGAACTTCTAGGAAGGTTGACAGCAGCTATGATATATCTCTACATGGTTGGCTTGGACTTCTAGGAAGGTTGACAGCAGCTATGATATATCTCTACATGGTTGGCTTGGACTTCTAGGAAGGTTGACAGCAGCTATGATATGTCTCTACATGGTTGGCTTGAACTTCTAGGAAGGTTGACAGCAGCTATGATATATCTCTACATGGTTGGCTTGAACTTCTAGGAAGGTTGACAGCAGCTATGATATGTCTCTACATGGTTGGCTTGAACTTCTAGGAAGGTTGACAGCAGCTATGATACGTCTCTACATGGTTGGCTTGAACTTCTAGGAAGGTTGACAGCAGCTATGATATGTCTCTACATGGTTGGCTTGAACTTCTAGGAAGGTTGACAGCAGCTATGATATGTCTCTACATGGTTGGCTTGAACTTCTAGGAAGGTTGACAGCAGCTATGATATGTCTCTACATGGTTGGCTTGAACTTCTAGGAAGGTTGACAGCAGCTATGACATGTCTCTACATGGTTGGCTTGAACTTCTAGGAAGGTTGACAGCAGCTATGACATGTCTCTACATGGTTGGCTTGAACTTCTAGGAAGGTTGACAGCAGCTATGATATGTCTCTACATGGTTGGCTTGAACTTCTAGGAAGGTTGACAGCAGCTATGATATGTCTCTACATGGTTGGCTTGACCTTCTAGGAAGGTTGACAGCAGCTATGATATGTCTCTACATGGTTGGCTTGGACTTCTAGGAAGGTTGACAGCAGGTATGATATGTCTCTACATGGTTGGCTTGAACTTCTAGGAAGGTTGACAGCAGCTATGATATGTCTCTACATGGTTGGCTTGAACTTCTAGGAAGGTTGACAGCAGCTATGATATGTCTCTACATGGTTGGCTTGGACTTCTAGGAAGGTTGACAGCAGCTATGATATGTCTCTACATGGTTGGCTTGAACTTCTAGGAAGGTTGACAGCAGCTATGATATGTCTCTACAGGTTGGCTTGAACTTCTAGGAAGGTTGACTGTCAGCTATGATATGTCTCTACATGGTTGGCTTGAACTTCTAGGAAGGTTGACAGCAGCTATGACATGTCTCTACATGGTTGGCTTGAACTTCTAGGAAGGTTGACTGCCAGCTATGACATGTCTCTACAGGTTGGCTTGAACTTCTAGGAAGGTTGACAGCAGCTATGATATGTCTCACATGGTTGGCTTGGACTTCTAGGAAGGTCTGCACTCACATGGTCTGCACATGTTTATTAATAGCCTAGTTCTGCACTCACATGGTCTGCACATGTTTATTAATAGCCTAGTTCTGCACCCACATGGTCTGAACATGTTTATTAATAGCCTAGTTCTGCACCCACACAGTCTGCACATGTTTATTAATAGCCTAGTTCTGCACCCACATGGTCTGAACATGTTTATTAATAGCCTAGTTCTGCACTCACATAGTCTGAACTAATAGCCTAGTTCTGCACCCACATAGTCTGAACATGTTTATTAATAGCCTAGTTCTGCACTCACATGGTCTGCACATGTTTATTAATAGCCTAGTTCTGCACCCACATAGTCTGCACATGTTTATTAATAGCCTAGTTCTGCATCCACATAGTCTGAACATGTTTATTAATAGCCTAGTTCTGCATCCACATGGTCTGCACATGTGCTATGGCAGGAATAAAGCCTCATGGATCTTATCTTGACTCCAAGCAGCTGGTAATGCCTTGAGAATGTGTTTTGTCTTGTGTGGGTAAATAATAATTACTAACCGGCTAAACTCGGCCACTCAGTGATCACCCACCAACATACATCAATTAAAGAACAAATGCTGTCCCTCTGTGCCAATCTTCACCATGAATAATGAGATCCTTCATCAGGAATAATGAGATCCTTCATCAGGAATAATGAGTACCTTCATCAGGAATAATGAGATCCTTCATAAGGAATAATGAGATCCTTCATCAGGAATAATGAGTACCTTCATCAGGAATAATGAGATCCTTCATCAGGAATAACGAGATTCTTCACCAGGATTATTCATTTGGAATAATGAGATCCTTCATCAGGAATAATGAGTACCTTCATCAGGAATAATGAGATCCTTCATCAGAGATCCTTCATCAGGAATAACGAGATTCTTCACCAGGATTATTCATTTGGAATAATGAGATCCTTCACCATGAATAATGAGATCCTTCATCAGGAATAATGAGATCCTTCATCAGGAATAATGAGATCCTTCATCAGGAATAACGAGATTCTTCACCAGGATTATTCATTTGGAATAATGAGGTCCTTCATCAGGAATAATGAGATCCTTCATCAGAGATCCTTCATCAGGAATAACGAGATTCTTCACCAGGATTATTCATCATGAGATCCTTCATGAGGTGCTCTAGCATAATAATATCATCATGCCAACTGAGGATAGTATTAAAATACATCACCACAACAACTAAACAACATTTATTTCTAGCACGTTTTCTTCTTTTATTTGTTATTGTTATTATTTGATTTATTTACTTATTAATTTCGCTCTCCCCTTCATTATTATTATTATTACTATTGCTATTATTAGCATTATTATTATTATTATTATTATTATTATTATTATTATTATTATTATTATTATTATTATTATTATTATTATTATTGCTTTATTATTGCTGTACTATTACTATTATTATTACTATTGCTATTATTATTATTGCTATTATTATTATTACTATTACTATTACTATTATTACTATTACTATTATTAACTATTAATATTATTACTATTATTTTTTATATTATTACTTTATTACTACTACTATTATTGTTACTATTATTATATTATTACTATTATTATTATTATTACTACTACTATTTCTATTATTTTTGTTGTTGCTGTTACTATTATTTTTGTTGTTGCTGTTATTGTTGTTGTTATTATTATTATTATTATATTATTATTATTACTATTATTATTATTATTATTATTATTACTTGTTTTTCTCCCCCCTGCATTGCTGCCACATCCGGTCACATGCATCACACGTGTGCCAGGGGTGTGGTTCCCACACATGGTGGATAGCTAGCCACCAGTATATATCAGCCTCACGTGAGTCTTAGCACATAAAATTTAAGTTGATTATCAAGGAAGTCATTGTATCTTCACCGTCAACTGAGAGTTCACTGAAGTATATATATATTAGTTGTTATAAATTATAATTTAAATGGTAAAGCGTCCTCTGAGTGTTCGCAGCCGACGTGGGTACATTTTCCCATTCTTTTTGACTGGCCCACATAATATGTTGTTGTTGTTTTTGTTGTTTATGTGTTTTCAAATGGATATTTTCTATCCAGTCTAACTATAATAGACTAACACATGTTTTTTTTAAATGGTGTGCCCCCCCTCCCCCCCCACAATGCCAAGCAACACTCCTAGATGATAACTTAACCATGACTTGACTACAGGAGGTCTCAGCTTGTGTATTGTCGTCAGCAGTTTCTGCTCCAAACACTTCCAGTCTTTCTTCAACAAGATGTAGTCTCACAGACCTTAACAATAATAATAATAATAATAATAATAATAATAATAATTAATAATAATAATAATAATAATAATAATAATAATAATACTACTACTAATAACTAGCAAGTACTCGCAGAAGTTCTGCGAGTTATGTTATATAAATGTTTGTGTGTATAGTATAAATGTTTGTGTGTTGTGGTTGGAAAGAGTTTAGTTGTTTCTTATCACTTATTAGATTATAAATAAAATGTTGGCAGATCTCAAATTCTTTCAGGAAGACCCTTCTATAGATACTCGACCATTGTGTCTATATATACTCCACCATTGTGTTTATAAATACTCCACCATTGTGTCTATAAATACTCCACCACTGTGTCTATAAATACTCCACCATTGTGTCTATAAATACTCCACCATTGTGTCTATAAATACTCCACCATTGTGCTAGTAGTCAATTCTTTGTTATTTGTGAATTTATTTAGTAGCATAACAGAAAACATACCAGAAATGGGTAAAGGGTACTAGATTCAAAACTACTTTATGAGAATAATGTTTTTGGTGAGAGTATTCCTTGCCTGACTCCTTCATGCTGAATGCAGCCCTCAGTTCTCTCCTCCCCTACCAGAGTGTTTGCTGCTCTCTCCTCATCCCTTGCACTCGCTGAAATTTCTGCTCTGTGAAGTGTCATTTGTTCTGGGATAGATCCTCAGTTTCTCTGTAGGTATCAATTCTCCACTCCCTTTGTCCTTCCCAGTCAACTTTTCTTGCAGTTTCTCGCGCAGTCTCACTTGCTGCATCCCTTCTCTTTCTCCGTCTCTCTCTTCTGCAGCTCTCCTGCTTTCTGTTACATGCTGTATAGTTGTTGTGTAGTCACAGAGTAGCCACTCTGTACTTTCTTCAGGATTCCGTATTGGAGTGTGTGCGTATAAATCACGATCAAACACGGAGAGGTTTTCCAAGGTTCCCTGTAGTCATGATGAAGGAATAATTTTTGATCTGCACATGCCTAGTAGGGCAAGCTAGCTTAGCTACAGCCTGTTAGCGTGACACACTAATGGATGGATGGACAAGCATATAAAATATAGATTTTTAAATGATAATCTTCTCTTGTATGGCATATTGTAATCACTAATAATCTTCGTATTGAGGTGCCCTTGGATTGTGAGATGATATGATAACAATACTCCCCAGAGGTCTTGAACTGGACCGAGTGAGCTGCTGGTGACCATGGGGAGTAGGCAATGCCTGGTGTGCATCTTAGCTGCACCAGGTGAGCTGCTGGTGGCCATGGGGAGCAGGCAATGCCTGGTGTGCATCTTAGCTGCACCAGGTGAGCTGCTGGTGGCCATGGGGAGTAGGCAATGCCTGGTGTGCATCTTAGCTGCACCAGGTGAGCTGCTGGTGGCCATGGGGAGTAGGCAATGCCTGGTGTGCATCTTAGCTGCAAGCCATGGGGAGCAGGCAATGCCTGGTGTGCATCTTAGCTGCACCAGGTTAGCTGCTGGGAGCCATGGGGAGCAGGCAATGCCTGGTGTGCATCTTAGCTGCACCAGGTGAGCTGCTGGTGGCCATGGGGAGCAGGCAATGCCTGGTGTGCATCTTAGATGCACCAGGTGAGCTGCTGATGGCCGTGGGGAGCAGGCAACCAATGCCAGGGGTGCAAAGGTATTTATCACTGCAATAAACAAGCAAAGATAATCATGTCCACTAAATATCATGCAACCTTCATTTAGTACTTTGGGACTCCTTGCACCAGCTACAGTCCACATCCACTGGGTGGGTGTGGTTTCCTGCACCAGCTGCAGCCCAACATTCACTGGTGGGTGTGGCTCCACACCAACTGCCATCACTAGAGAGAGAGAATGCTACCAACCAAAATGTGCCGAGTAGACAAACAGCAGGCATCAGTAAATGGTTAACTGGGCTGCCAAGATGTAAAAGGAATGAAGAGTCCTGCAAGCCCCTAGAAGAACCTCTAGTGCCAGCTGGAACTCAGAATCATTCTCTTCTTTTGCTACTACAATGCTTGCATCTCAAGCTCACAGTCTAGCTGTAGAAATGTGCTTCCAAGTCTAGCTGTAGAGATATGCCTCCAAGTCTAGCTGTAGAGATGTGCCTCCAAGTCTAGCTGTAGAGATGTGCCTCCAAGTCTAGCTGTAGAGATGTGCCTCCAAGTCTAGCTGTAGAGATGTGCCTCCAAGTCTAGCTGTAGAGATGTGCCTCCAAGTCTAGCTGTAGAGATGTGCCTCCAAGTCTAGCTGTAGAGATGTGCCTCCAAGTCTAGCTGTAGAGATGTGCCTCCAAGTCTACCTGTAGAGATGTGCCTCCAAGTCTAGCTGTAGAGATGTACCTCCAAGTCTAGCTGTAGAGATGTGCCTCCAAGTCTAGCTGTAGAGATGTGCCTCCAAGTCTAGCTGTAGAGATGTGCCTCCAAGTCTAGCTGTAGAGATGTACCTCCAAGTCTAGCTGTAGAGATGTGCCTCCAAGTCTACCTGTAGAGATGTACCTCCAAGTCTAGCTGTAGAGATGTGCCTCCAAGTCTAGCTGTAGAGATGTGCCTCCAAGTCTAGCTGTAGAGATGTGCCTCCAAGTCTAGCTGTAGAGATGTGCCTCCAAGTCTAGCTGTAGAGATGTGCCTCCAAGTCTAGCTGTAGAGATGTGCCTCCAAGTCTAGATGTAGAGATGTACCTCCAAGTCTAGCTGTAGAGATGTGCCTCCAAGTCTACCTGTAGAGATGTACCTCCAAGTCTAGCTGTAGAGATGTACCTCCAAGTCTAGCTGTAGAGATGTGCCTCCAAGTCTAGCTGTAGAGATGTGCCTCCAAGTCTAGCTGTAGAGATGTGCCTCCAAGTCTAGCTGTAGAGATGTGCCTCCAAGTCTAGCTGTAGAGATGTGCCTCCAAGTCTAGCTGTAGAGATGTGCCTCCAAGTCTAGCTGTAGAGATGTGCCTCCAAGTCTAGCTGTAGAGATGTGCCTCCAAGTCTAGCTGTAGAGATGTGCCTCCAAGTCTAGCTGTAGAGATGTGCCTCCAAGTCTGGCTGTAGAGATGTGCCTCCAAGTCTACCTGTAGAGATGTGCCTCCAAGTCTAGCTGTAGAGATGTGCCTCCAAGTCTAGCTGTAGAGATGTGCCTCCAAGTCTAGCTGTAGAGATGTGCCTCCAAGTCTACCTGTAGAGATGTGCCTCCAAGTCTAGCTGTAGAGATGTGCCTCCAAGTCTAGCTGTAGAGATGTGCCTCCAAGTCTAGCTGTAGAGATGTGCCGCCAAGTCTAGCTGTAGAGATGTGCCTCCAAGTCTAGCTGTAGAGATGTACCTCCAAGTCTAGCTGTAGAGATGTGCCTCCAAGTCTACCTGTAGAGATGTGCCTCCAAGTCTAGCTGTAGAGATGTGCCTCCAAGTCTAGCTGTAGAGATGTGCCTCCAAGTCTAGCTGTAGAGATGTGCCTCCAAGTCTAGCTGTAGAGATGTGCCTCCAAGTCTAGCTGTAGAGATGTGCCTCCAAGTCTAGCTGTAGAGATGTGGATGAGGCAGTGATTGGGTGCACCACTCTGCTATGTGTGACAATACTTCATTTTGGAAATAAAAGAAGCCATTTTGTTTTCTCTTAACCACACCCTCCTGCCTCTTAATAATTAGATAATTAGGGAGTGGACGGTTGGGGGTGTTTTTATTGTGAGCCAGTCAAGCACAGCATGTTGCCACACCCTCAATCACAGCATGTGCCACACCCTCAATCCATGGTTGCATGGCACCACATGCTCATGTTTGCAGGACAAACGTGAGCATATGGTGTGTGTGTGTGGAAGCATCCAATTCTGCTGAGCTTGCTCTCAATTTGACAGTTTCTGGTGATATAGAAGGTGAATATTCTTGGGAAGTAATTAAGGAGGGGGCGTGTTGACCACAATTTGTCGAGACTTTTTTGTTCACTTTTTGCGAGTTATTTTGAGGGGAAATGTGCTTGCATTTCATGCTCTCTGGGTGGGTGTGAAAGGTAGGCCAACACTAGCTGCACCCTGGACACAGTGCTCTCTGGGTGTGAGAGGCTGTGGGCTCACACTAGCTACACCCTGGACACAGTGCTCTCTGGGTGTGAGAGGCTATGGGCTCACACTAGCTGCACCCTGGACACAGTGCTCTCTGGGTGTGAGAGGCTGTGGGCTCACACTAGCTACACCCTGGACACAGTGCTCTCTGGGTGTGAGAGGCTGTGGGGTCACACTGGCTACACCCTGGACACCTGGACACAGTGCTCTCTTGGTGTGAGAGGCTGTGGGCTCACACTGGCAAAGGAGTCCCAGCTCTTGGTGCTAATGGAGGCTGATGTCCCAGCTCTTGGTGCTAATGGAGGCTGATGTCCCAGCTCTTGGTGCTAATGGAGGCCCAGCTCTTGGTGCTAATGAAGAGGCTGATGTCCCAGCCCTTGGTGCTAATGGAGGCTGATGTCCCAGCTCTTGGTGCTAATGGAGGCTGATGTCCCAGCTCTTGGTGCTAATCGAGTCCCAGCCCTTGGTGCTAATGGAGGCTGATGTCCCAGCCCTTGGTGCTAATGGAGGCTGATGTCCCAGTTCTTGGTGCTAATGGAGTCCCAGCTCTTGGTGCTAATGGAGGCTGATGTCCCAGCCCTTGGTGCTAATGGAGGCTGATGTCCCAGCCCTTGGTGCTAATGGAGGCTGATGTCCCAGTTCTTGGTGCTAATGGAGTCCCAGCTCTTGGTGCTAATGGAGTCCCAGCTCTTGGTGCTAATGGAGGCTGATGTCCCAGCCCTTGGTGCTAATGGAGGCTGATGTCCCAGCCCTTGGTGCTAATGGAGGCTGATGTCCCAGTTCTTGGTGCTAATGGAGTCCCAGCTCTTGGTTCTAATGGAGGCTGATGTCCCAGCCCTTGGTGCTAATGGAGGCTGATGTCCCAGCCCTTGGTGCTAATGGAGGCTGATGTCCCAGTTCTTGGTGCTAATGGAGTCCCAGCTCTTGGTGCTAATGGAGTCCCAGCTCTTGGTGCTAATGGAGGCTGATGTCCCAGCCCTTGGTGCTAATGGAGGCTGATGTCCCAGCCCTTGGTGCTAATGGAGGCTGATGTCCCAGTTCTTGGTGCTAATGGAGTCCCAGCTCTTGGTGCTAATGGAGTCCCAGCTCTTGGTGCTAATGGAGGCTGATGTCCCAGCCCTTGGTGCTAATGGAGGCTGATGTCCCAGCCCTTGGTGCTAATGGAGGCTGATGTCCCAGTTCTTGGTGCTAATGGAGTCCCAGCTCTTGGTTCTAATGGAGGCTGATGTCCCAGCCCTTGGTGCTAATGGAGGCTGATGTCCCAGTTCTTGGTGCTAATGGAGTCCCAGCTCTTGGTGCTAATGATGTCCCAGCTCTTAGTGCTAATGGTGTCTGCTTATTTTCTCGGAATTGCTCTGCTGTGGAGAGATGTACTTTGGAAACTGCACCCACTATGCCATTATTTTGATGTGATGTGTTACTTGCAATGTGAGTCCTCAAGTCAAGTAGCTTTCCTGATTCCTGAATCAACTTGTAGCATCAAGTCCAGTGAAGACTGGCGAGGACATGATATATGCTAGTGGGGGGGCTGGAAATGCTCCTCTCTCTTAAGGACCCTGGGGGGCTTGAATTTTTACTGATTTTTGTTTGCCCCCCCTCCGTTATTATTTATTAAATTTTTAATTTTGGTGTGTGGGTGTCAAGTGATAAGTACGTGTGTTTTTATATTTGGTGTTGCTTGTGCATGGTTTTAAATGGTAAAGGGTTTGTGTTCTACTGGCTACATTCCTATTACATTTTTACTTCAACCTAATATAATACAAGTTTGTGTATAATACTAATATAATACAAGTTTGTGTATAATACAAGTTTGTGTTGTGTTTTTTTTTTTTACTTCAAATGAGCTCATGCACTAATCCTGTTTACTCCACCTTGCTGGTATTAGGAATGAATCCCTGCCACATGCAGCCACACGCACACCCCTTCTAGCTGATGGAACTCTGTGTTGTGTTTCTTTACTCAATTTAATCTTTGCCCTGTAGCAAATACGTGAGAGCCGAGGCATTATCCTTGCTCTCCCTCCCTCTCTTCCCCTCCCTCTCGTAGCTGAGGGACTACCAGAATAGTGTATACAGAGTCCTCCATTGTCAAGAAGGGGAGTTGACTCAGATGCTGTCCACTCTCTCTGACGGGTGGAAGATGACACAGGTACACATGGAGGGAATGGTTAAATATGTGGAGTGTAGAAGTGCAAGGGTTAATGCAATTCATGTTGTGTGAAGCTGATTCAAATATATAATTAGTGCAAAGGCGAGAAGCAAAGACAACGATTTCCTTCCCCTGTAAAAAAATTAATACAGGGGGCAACAAGTAAGTGCACCCCTCCCCCCCCACCACACTGTACAATATACTGTATGAGGGCAAGAAGTTACTGCCCCCCACACGATACTGATTTATTGGGGGTTGGGGTGGGTGCTAATACTTAATTTGTCCCTTTTGTACCCTATGCAGCTGGTGAACATTGGGTCGCAGTACTCATACAGCAGTGAGGACCAATCAGAGTTCCTTGTGGTGGTATCCCGGGAGTTTGGCGAACAATCACGTTCTTATAGCAAACCCACAGATAAGGAAAAGGTGTGTGTGTGTGTGTGTGTGTGTGTGGTAGAGATCATCACAGCAACAAACTTGCTGTGCAGAAGTTGCCCAGGCGTGGTCATTTCATTCCAGATCTTCCAGATCATGCAGTGCATTAAATTTGGAGCACATTTTGATTTCACCATAAATCTGTGGAATGCTTCGTGCTAAGAATGAATATATTTCGTGCCACTACATTTCCGTACACAGCATTACAGCATGTGAGGTTTACGAACGCGAGGTTTACGAATGAAATGCTATGGATGAGATTACTAGGCCTGTGTATGGAGATTACTAGTGTAGAGATTGCTTGGCCATGCTGTGTAGAGATTACTAGGTCATGCTCTGTAGAGATTACTAGGCCATGCTCTGTAGAGATTGCTAGGCCATGATGTGTAGAGATTACTAGGCCATGCTCTGTAGATATTACTAGGCCATGCTCCGTAGAGATTACTAGGCCATGCTGTGTAGAGATTACTAGGCCATGCTGTGTAGAGATTGCTAGGCCATGCTGTGTGGAGATTACTAGGCCATGTAGAGCTAGGCCATGCTGTGTGGAGATTACTAGGCCATGCTCTGTAGAGATTACTAGGCCATGCTGTGTAGAGATTACTAGGCCATGCTGTGTGGAGATTACTAGGCCATGCTCTGTAGAGATTGCTAGGCCATGCTGTGTGGCGATTACTAGGCCATGCTCTGTGGAGATTACTAGGCCATACTCTGTAGAGATTACTAGGCCATGCTGTGTAAGAGTTGTCATGTGTAGAGAGCTTGGTGGGAAGCGGGTTGGAAGACTGCTGTACAATCACTATCTATATACAATAGAGCAGCGAAAAAGAATTATGCAATGGAAACCTATAGGGTGTCAACCTAGTTAAGGTGTCAAGATATTTCACTTCAACTTCATAAGTTCTTCGGAGAGACATACTCTCAGCACTTCTTGAAGCTGCTCTCTTCTCTGCTCCACCTGGCATGAGCAGAAGCTAATGATGACACCTTACCTATTATATATGTATATATAATTATATTTATTTATTTCATTTCTATTTTTTGCTCCCTGTTTTGGTGGGTTGGTAGAGACTGTGAAAGTATGTCAACAGCTAAGAATTCCTGACTTACATTAATTTGTGACATGCATACTGGCAGTTATTATGTATCTATAGCCCTATTGCCGGGAAAATATTTGACGATTAAGAAAGTATTGAAACTTAGCAGTTGTGAAAGTGGGTGTTGTCTTTGACTACCACTGCACCAAGTTAATTCTCCCTCCTCAACATATCCAGTTGCACGGTATTAGGACCAATTAAGACGACCTGTATATGTACAAAATTCTCACACCTCTTTCTCGTAAGTATTTTGTTATATTGTTTTGTGGCCAGGCTCTATACAAAATTTCTATGCCAATTGTGGGTGTGGTCTCCAGGTGCAAATTGTTGGCTTTGCCCCTCTGTTTATCAGATCTCAATTTCGAGAGCTCCAATCAGAACAACCGCAAGTCATGTGATGTGCTTTTCACGCTGCCTATTAATGTTTGCACATTATTTTTGTGCTGTTTAAATATCATCGGGAGTGTTGCTTGGCCACACCCATGTTAGGATCTAGGGTTACACCCACCACATCATCGGAGTGTTGCTTGGCCACACCCATGCTAAGATCTAGGACTGCACCCACCACATCATCAGATCCGAGGACCTCCTTTACTTTCAGAGAATTGGTGTTTGTGGATGTTGATCTGATTCCTCAGTCCCATCTGCACTTGGCAACTGGATGCAAGCCAGCCCCGAGGAAGATGCAACCTACTTTGTGTGGCACTGACACTGTTACTAAGGCTACAACCCCCTAAAGAATGACCCCCCCCCCCTAAAGAATGAACCCCCTAAAGAATGAACCCCCTAACTCCCCCTAAAGAATGATATTTCCCTCCCTTAAATTTTCCCTCCCTTAAAGAATGATTCCCCCCCTAAAGAATGATATTTCCCTCCCCTGAAGAATGACCCCCCCCCTAAAGAATGATATTTCCTTCCCCCCTTTTCAACTCAGAACTTATAGGTGTAGCTGGAATCTTTGTGGAGAGCTGACTCTAGACAGATCTTGAACAGAAAAGTTCATGCTTGGAGCTCTTCCAGGATTTAAAGATCTCCTTTCCTTGGAAGAGCTGCTTTAGATGAGGTGCTTTAGATGAGGTGCAGGTGGGGGCAGAGGTAAGTGCTGTCACCCTGGTAACCAGCCTCTCCAACCTGCTAACCAGCCTCTCCAACCAGAAGGATAATTGCAGGATTGTAGATCTAATATGCACACAAGCAATGGCTAGGGCCATGGCTAGGGCTGGGGCTAGGGCTGCTCCTATTTGGCGATTAGATTAGCCACGTAGCTTACAGCACTAGTGACAGTGGAGAATGTGACAGTGGAGAATTCCAAGAATTTTTTCTATGGTGAATGGACCCTTATCTTGCCTGCACTTGCCTGCACAGTGAATGGTCTGGGATTGAACTTAGGTTGTATCTCGTGGGGTAGACCCTTTACCAGTCTTCAAAAGCATGGTAACTGGTAAAGGGTCTTCACAAGATCTCCTCTGCTTGACTGTAAATAACAGTGACTAAGCACTGTTCTGTTCTGTTGCGTGTGTGTGGTGTGCTTTATATATGACCAAGCCAGTCATGAACGACTGCAGTAGCTAAAAGGAGCAAGAGTGTCTTGCACGGGCAATATGGGCTAAGTGTATTGAATCCCTTGGCAAGAGAGACCTTGCAGGCAGTGCTGGGGAGCACTCAAGACCTGTTGGGTTCAGTGCATATCCGGGGCAGAGACACTGAGGGTGGATAATTTGTGTCCAGGGCAGAGGCACTGAGGGTGGATAATTTGTGTCCAGGGAAGAGGCACTGAGGGTGGATAATTTGTGTCCAGGGCAGAGGCACTGAGGGTGGATAATTTGTGTCCAGGGCAGAGGCACTGAGGGTGGATAATTTGTGTCCAGGGAAGAGGCACTGAGGGTGGATAATTTGTGTCCAGGGCAGAGACACTGAGGGTGGATAATTTGTGTCCAGGGCAGAGGCACTGAGGGTGGATAATTTGTGTCCAAGGCAGAGCACTGAGGGTGGATAATTTGTGTCCAGGGCAGAGACACTGAGGGGTGGATAATTTGTGTCCAGGGAAGAGACTGGAGGTGGATAATTTGTGTCCAGGGAAGAGGCACTGAGGGTGGATAATTTGTGTCCAGGGAAGAGGCACTGAGGGTGGATAATTTGTGTCCAGGGAAGAGGCACTGAGGGTGGATAATTTGTGTCCAGGGAAGAGGCACCGAGGGTGGATAATTTGTGTAAAGGGCAGAGGCACTGAGGGTGGATAATTTGTGTCCAAGGCAGAGCACTGAGGGTGGATAATTTGTGTCCAGGGCAGAGACACTGAGGGGTGGATAATTTGTGTCCAGGGAAGAGACTCTGGAGGTGGATAATTTGTGTCCAGGGAAGAGGCACTGAGGGTGGATAATTTGTGTCCAGGGCAGAGGCACTGAGGGTGGATAATTTGTGTCCAGGGAAGAGGCACTGAGGGTGGATAATTTGTGTCCAGGGAAGAGGCACTGAGGGTGGATAATTTGTGTCCAGGGCAGAGGCACTGAGGGTGGATAATTTGTGTCCAGGGCAGAGACACTGAGGGTGGATAATTTGTGTCCAGGGCAGAGGCACTGAGGGTGGATAATTTGTGTCCAGGGCAGAGACACTGGAGGTGGATAATTTGTCGGAGGAACTAGGGGATTTTTTTCTTTCTTCATCAACTTGAACATTAATGGTGTCTTTTACCTTCCTGGTTGTTTGGGAGCGATTCTCTTGCCTATGCAAGTGCAGCCATGTCAGTCTTGTCTGTACTAACTATATACAGTAGACCCTCGCTAATCCGGACCCCGTTAATCCGAAACCTCGCTAATCCGGACCCCGTTAATCCGAAACCTCGCTACGAACCTACCACGAGCCTGTCACGATGCAGCTGCAGTGATTACGGAGAAGAAAACAGCACACAAGAGCCTTACCATGGAGGAGAAGGTCGAGATCCTGGACCAGCTCGGAAAGAAAAGCTACAAGTTACTATCTGAACAGTATGGAGTTGGAGTCTCCACTACCTCAGACATAAAGAAGAAGGGTAGCGAGTTGTGAGGATGCAAAAGGAAGAAGACTGAGATGGGATTCCGGAGATCTGCTAAAAGAATGAGGATGGGAAGGGATCATAATGATAAAAAATAACTTGTACTCCCACCACCCAGTATTCAACCCACACCAGTATTCAACCCACACCTGCAAAAAATAAACAAATTCAGAGTTCAATATAATGATATTCATAAATTTCACTAATCCGAAAATTTCACTAATCCGAACTACTCAGATCCCTAGGCTATTCGGATTAGTGAGGGTCTACTCTATATAGATGGTAAAAGAATAGAAGTATTTCAATTAAAAGCAAACCTGGATTGGAAGGTGGGGGAGGAAACACGACTATACCATGTAGGCCATGTCCACATAGATTACCCTTTACCACTTAAATTATGCATGATTTCAAATGGTAAAGGGTCATCTAACCGGTTGTGATGAGGGAAATTTTTGAATGGTGCCAATTTTCGAATTAGTTGAAGAAAAATTCTTGTACGAAAATTAGGAAGGGTTGCTAGCGAGAGCGGAGGTCATGGCTAATAAATACTTAATAGTTACTGTCAGCATGTGGTATATCTTCCTGGCCCCATTGGGCCACCATCAGAACCAGTTAGCTCATCAGCTATCAGTGATGCCAACAAGGCATTTGAAAAGTTGAAGTCTGTAGCTAAATCTCAAGGCAGCGGTTCATACGCTCGTATCACTCCAAAACAACCGGCAGAAATCACTCGGTATGCCTTGTGGAATGGCAATAAGGCAATAAGGCACATTCATCGCTACTCGAAGGAGCCAGAGGTCACTATCAAGGAGAGCACTCTGGACACGTGGAAGACGAGGTACAGGAGGGAGAAGAGTGTGTGGGGTACAACTAGCATGGCAGCCTAACCAAGTGGAAGGCCATTGCTGCTTGTGAGAAGCTTGACAATGAAATGAAGTAACAGCCAAGCTCTGCGTAAGGCAGGAGGAGGTCACCACACCTATCTTCACAATGAAGTAACAATCAAGCTCTACGTAAGGCAGGAGGAGGTCACCACACCTATCTTCACAATGAAGTAACAGTCAAGCTCTACGTAAGGCAGGAGGAGGTCACCACACCTATCTTCACAATGAGGTAACAGTCGCTCTGCGTAAGGCAGGAAGAGGTCACCACACCTATCACCTGCTGCTGCTACTGCAACGGTCAGGAGAGCTGAGAGGAATATTTTGTCAGAGAGTGGAGCCCCAATAACCATTGCAGATGCTTGGGCTAAGTCTCCTCAGTCCAGGCTGGACTTTGTGAGGAGAATTGGTAGCTCAGCAGAGAAGATTACAGTTACCAACTTGGGAGTTCTGAAGCAGCAATTTCTTCTCGACATTCAAGTGGCACTGGAACTGGAAGATGTTCCCCCGAGCCTAGTTCTTGACTGGGACCAGACGGGGATAGGTCTTGTACTGCGATCATCATGGACAATGGAACTGAGCGGTTCAAAGAAAGTAAATATCGTGGGGATCATCAAATCATGCTGTCTCATGTGTGTCGCTGTTATGGGTTCGGTTCAGGAGGTCAGCCTTATCCGCCAACTCCTCTTCTACCCTGGGCAGCTGGAATTGACTTAAGATATAGTTAAAGAGCACACATACAGTGTGCCCAGAATCAAGGTAACTCTTTATCGGGAGAAGTCTGCTGCCCCTTTTACAGGGACTGGACCATGCAGGTCATGTGACTATACTATATATGGTAATAATTAGGCCAGTTCACAATATTGTCTGACCAATCGTATCTCTGTAAGCTATCAAGGTGTGTGCGTGTATGCCTTGACCAACAATACACACCAGCTGAGTGTTGCTTAGCTAGTTACCAGTACACACTAGCTGAGTGTTAGTTATCACTAGCTGAGTGTTAGTTATCAGTACACACTAGCTGAATGTTGCGTGTTGCTTAGCTAGTTATCAGTACACACTAGCTGAATGTTGCGTGTTGCTTAGCTAGTTATCAGTACACACTAGCTGAGTGTTAGTTAGCAGTACACACTAGCTGAATGTTGCGTGTTGCTTAGCTAGTTATCAGTACACACTAGCTGAATGTTGCGTGTTGCTTAGCTAGTTATCAGTACACACTAGCTGAGTGTTGCGTGTTGCTTAGCTAGTTATCAGTACACACTAGCTGAGTGTTGCGTGTTGCTTAGCTAGTTATCAGTACACACTAGCTGAGTGTTGCTTAGCTAGTTATCAGTACACACTAGCTGAGTGTTGCGTGTTGCTTAGCTAGTTATCAGTACACACTAGCTGAGTGTTAGTTATCAGTACACACTAGCTGAATGTTGCGTGTTGCTTAGCTAGTTATCAGTACACACTAGCTGAATGTTGCGTGTTGCTTAGCTAGTTATCAGTACACACTAGCTGAGTGTTGCGTGTTGCTTAGCTAGTTATCAGTACACACTAGCTGAGTGTTGCGTGTTGCTTAGCTAGTTATCAGTACACACTAGCTGAATGTTGCGTGTTGCTTAGCTAGTTATCAGTACACACTAGCTGAGTGTTGCGTGTTGCTTAGCTAGTAATCAGTACACACTAGCTGAGTGTTGCATGTTGCTTAGCTAGTTATCAGTTGGCCATCCCTGTGGTCAGGCTGTCGGTCGTCAGAGCTGATCTCGCTGACAGTCACTCTCAGGCGAGTCTCCACCTCCTCAGTTAGTCCACCATGCAAGGCCTCGGCTTGTCTCCCACGTTATCAGTTTGCAGACGGTTGGCATGTGACTTTTCTCCCTAATCACTGGTCTAACGAGGAGGAGGTGAACGAGTATGTTCACAGAGTACGTAATTATGCCTTAAATAGCAGTAGGCGTGCAGAGTTAGGGCTACCGCCATCACCAGCTTTGGTTATGTTTTATGTTGTCAGAGGCCAGTTGGCAAAGGATATTCTCTCACTTATGGAAAAGAACAGTATCTATCTAGTGAAGGTCCCAGGTAATTGCATTGATGGCTTTCAACCAATGAATCTCATCAGTGTGAGTCCAATGAATCTCATCAGTGAGTCCAATGAATCTCATCAGTGTGGTCTTTTCATTATCCTTCTGCTCTTCACTAAACATTTCAAACTCAAGGAATGTCAAGCCCACCATGAACCAAATCTCCAGAATAGCTCCTGGGCCCAGTGACTCCACAGAGTGTAGTCCCTCTTCGATGCAAATATGCCGAACATAATGGACGATATATATCTTGGAAGATGTCCTACAATGACTCCACCTTTCTTTACTGCAGCGATATCAGCCGGAGTGCCTCCCTCGCTGCACGTTAGCTCTTCCCTGATGACTGCATTCCATATACCCTGATGGACGTGGTAGCCCCATGGCTCCATGGCTAAATAGCATGCACTAATCACACCAATCAACCACGCACGGCAAGGGTTATCCACACCCTCACCCCCCACACATACATTTAATGAGGGGGCGTAGTTTGCTACAATATTTATTCAGAAATACTTTCAAATTTTTATTCTGGAGGTCTTGGTTTTGATACGAATATTTCGACCTTCGAATTTCCCCTTCTAAACGATAGTAGTTAGCTTTCAATTTTTAAACTATTTTTGCTCTTTTTCCCCCTTTTTTCCCTTTTTTCCCCCCCTCCCAATTTTTTGTACGCCAAATTAGAGAGCTTCAGATCCCCAGGGCTTTTTAAACGTGTTTATTATTATTGTTGAACGCTGCACATATCAGTACATGCCGCCACATTTTGTTGCTATTGTTGACTATACCGTCAGCTACTGCCTCCTTTAGACTAGGTAACCTAACAGCAGATATTTTTCGTTAAGACGATCAGCTGTAGCCTCCTTCAATCACAGACCAGTCAGTTCTTTCATACAAACAAATTCAAATGCATAGCACATGAGCTAGCTACTACATTGCGTCATCGAATAACCTTTCATATGCATGCACTTGATGGCATCATTGATGAACCCACTCGCTGATCCTTACCAAACACTTGATTCTGCAATCATGAGCAGGTGTGGATCATGCACATGCGCTGGGAGATTTGATTTGCAGTCTTCAGGTGCTAAAGTATATGAATGGGGACCTTTGTAAGCAAGTTATGTGTGTGGGGGAAGGGCATAGATTCTCAAGGATGACTTACAAACATTTCTTCACAATTTCTATGGCATTTTGCATTTTGGTCTGCCTGTTGACTACCTTAGCAAAGGATTCAAGACATGGCGTTAAAAAATATATATATTATTATTTTTACAAAACCACGACATTTAGCGGCTGGGAAGCTGCTGGTGTGAGTTTTTGCTAAGATATGAGCCCTGGTTCCTTGCCGTCTACCATTTCCAATATAGTGGTGCTTCCTGAGATGAAGATGATGGTTTTAGCTGAAGATGGCTGTAGCCAGTTGCCACGAGAGCTTGCAGATGGAATCATAGTGTGAGGTGGTCTAAGCAGATTATAGAAAAGAGGAGGGTGGGGTCATATATTGGAACTTAAACCTTCCCTGCCGATTCACTTGATAATTTAATTAGCTCTCAAGACGATGTTAGAGGTCAGCCGCCTCCCACCCTCCCCGTGCCCTTTCAATTTTATCACATTTATAATTAACTTCACAAGTTTATTTAAGGTTGTCTAGAGGATGGGAAAATGTTTGAACATGTGGGAACATGTGGATCTGGTCAATAGAGAGTAGAAGTAAAGGCTCTTGCATAAACTCCACAACCCAACACCTCAATAGTGTCAACATTGCTAACCGTTCATATGACACCACCCACAGACAGAGTTGAGCTATTCAGAGCTCACTGCAGTGATTCAACACTGAAGAAACAACTCAAGACCAACTTCAGGTCATCATTCAAATGAAATCATCTTTCAAAGATGATGACAACTTGTGGTTATCAATACTAATGATTTTAATGTCATTGAGTACTGTCTCCATATGGCCTGCACACTCCCTATAAGTGGTCCATGTAGCAGCCTCCTCCCTATAAGTGGCCATGCAGTAACCTCCTCCCTGGTCCATGCAGAAGCCTCCTCCCTATAAGTGGCCATGCAGAAGCCTCCTCCCTATAAGTGGCCATGCAGAAACCTCCTCCCTATAAGTGGTCCATGCAGAAGCCTCCTCCCTATAAGTGGTCCATGCAGAAGCCTCCTCCCTATAAGTGGTCCATGCAGCAGCCTCCTCCCTATAAGTGGCCATGCAGAAGCCTCCTCCCTATAAGTGGTCCATGCAGAAGCCTCCTCCCTATAAGTGGCCATGCAGCCCACGCTTTTAAAAGCTGCTATTGCATTGTTTGTTTTCTGTGTCATAGTGGAGGAGGTGAGTGTGTGTGTGTGTGGAGGATAGTGTGTGTGTGTGCATGTGTGTGGAGGAGAGTGAGTGTGCGTGCATGTAGGAGGGTGAGTGTGTGTGTGTGGAGGAGGGTGAGTGTTTATGTTTGTGCGGCGAATGAGGGTGACTGTGTGTGCACGTGTGTGGAGGAGAATGAGTGTGTGGGTGTGGAGGAGTGTGGGTGGAGGAGAGTGAGTGTGGGTGTGCACATCCCTGCCTTCTTTAATTAACTTCAACTCCCACTTGTCATATCAAAATGTTTCCTAATAATTGCCCACCATTTGCTCATAAGAAATACTGTGCAGTGTGCATGCATTGTAATAGTTGCTGTGTGTGCAGTGTGCATGCATTGTAATAGTTGCTGTGTGTGCAGTGTGCATGCATTGTAATAGTTGCTGTGTGTGCAGTGTGCATGCATTGTAATAGTTGCTGGCTGTCCAGGTTGAGACTAAGCGAGACCTCTTGACAGGAAAGCTGAAGGGGAAAGGGAAACTTTAACCTGACCTGGTGGCTTTAGAGGCAACAGTTAGCAGTGAGCAGCTGTTCTTAAATTAGTTCATTTACTGTACATGTGCTTCTAAATTAGACCTAGAGGGGCTAAAACTGATCATCTGACCAGGAGCTGTGGGAGCTGCAGCTGCTATGGAGGCCGTTCATTGGGAGAGCCAGCCTAGAGGGGATGTACTGTTGAGACTAAGTACTACAGTAGCAACTAGTAAAAGCATATGATGTACAATAGTTCTAAGGACTAGATATTGCTGAACTCCAGGATAGGTAGGCTACTGTATACTGCAGAACTCCTAGAATAGGCCAAGTATTGTAGGCTACTGTATACTGCAGAACTCCTAGGATAGGCCAAGTATTGTGGGCTACTGTATACTGCAGAACTCCTAGGATAGGCCAAGTATTGTAGGCTACTGTATACTGCAGAACTCCTAGGATAGGCCAAGTATTGTAGGCTACTGTATACTGCAGAACTCCTAGGATAGGCCAAGTATTGTGGGCTACTGTATACTGCAGAACTCCTAGGATAGGCCAAGTATTGTAGGCTACTGTATACTGCAGAACTCCTAGGATAGGCCAAGTATTGTAGGCTACTGTATACTGCAGAACTCCTAGGATAGGCCAAGTATTGTAGGCTACTGTATACTGCAGAACTCCTAGGATAGGCCAAGTATTGTGGGCTACTGTATACTGCAGAACTCCTAGGATAGGCCAAGTATTGTGGGCTACTGTATACTGCAGAACTCCTAGGATAGGCCAAGTATTGTAGGCTACTGTATACTGCAGAACTCCTAGGATAGGCCAAGTATTGTAGGCTACTGTATACTGCAGAACTCCTAGGATAGGCCAAGTATTGTGGGCTACTGTATACTGCAGAACTCCTAGGATAGGCCAAGTATTGTGGGCTACTGTATACTGCAGAACTCCTAGGATAGGCCAAGTATTGTAGGCTACTGTATACTGCAGAACTCCTAGGATAGGCCCAGTATTGTAGGCTACTGTATACTGCAGAACTCCTAGGATAGGCCAAGTATTGTAGGCTACTGTATACTGCAGAACTCCTAGGATAGGCCAAGTATTGTAGGCTACTGTATACTGCAGAACTCCTAGGATAGGCCAAGTATTGTAGGCTACTGTATACTGCAGAACTCCTAGGATAGGCCAAGTATTGTAGGCTACTGTATACTGCAGAACTCCTAGGATAGGCCAAGTATTGTAGGCTACTGTATACTGCAGAACTCCTAGGATAGGCCAAGTATTGTAGGCTACTGTATACTGCAGAACTCCTAGGATAGGCCAAGTATTGTAGGCTACTGTATACTGCAGAACTCCTAGGATAGGCCAAGTATTGTGGGCTACTGTATACTGCAGAACTCCTAGGATAGGCCAAGTATTGTAGGCTACTGTATACTGCAGAACTCCTAGGATAGGCCAAGTATTGTGGGCTACTGTATACTGCAGAACTCCTAGGATAGGCCAAGTATTGTAGGCTACTGTATACTGCAGAACTCCTAGGATAGGCCAAGTATTGTAGGCTACTGTATACTGCAGAACTCCTAGGATAGGCCAAGTATTGTAGGCTACTGTATACTGCAGAACTCCTAGGATAGGCCAAGTATTGTGGGCTACTGTATACTGCAGAACTCCTAGGATAGGCCAAGTATTGTGGGCTACTGTATACTGCAGAACTCCTAGGATAGGCCAAGTATTGTAGGCTACTGTATACTGCAGAACTCCTAGGATAGGCCAAGTATTGTAGGCTACTGTATACTGCAGAACTCCTAGGATAGGCCAAGTATTGTGGGCTACTGTATACTGCAGAACTCCTAGGATAGGCCAAGTATTGTGGGCTACTGTATACTGCAGAACTCCTAGGATAGGCCAAGTATTGTAGGCTACTGTATACTGCAGAACTCCTAGGATAGGCCCAGTATTGTAGGCTACTGTATACTGCAGAACTCCTAGGATAGGCCAAGTATTGTAGGCTACTGTATACTGCAGAACTCCTAGGATAGGCCAAGTATTGTAGGCTACTGTATACTGCAGAACTCCTAGGATAGGCCAAGTATTGTAGGCTACTGTATACTGCAGAACTCCTAGGATAGGCCAAGTATTGTAGGCTACTGTATACTGCAGAACTCCTAGGATAGGCCAAGTATTGTAGGCTACTGTATACTGCAGAACTCCTAGGATAGGCCAAGTATTGTAGGCTACTGTATACTGCAGAACTCCTAGGATAGGCCAAGTATTGTAGGCTACTGTATACTGCAGAACTCCTAGGATAGGCCAAGTATTGTGGGCTACTGTATACTGCAGAACTCCTAGGATAGGCCAAGTATTGTAGGCTACTGTATACTGCAGAACTCCTAGGATAGGCCAAGTATTATAGGCTACTGTATACTGCAGAACTCCTAGGATAGGCCAAGTATTGTAGGCTACTGTATACTGCAGAACTCCTAGGATAGGCCAAGTATTGTAGGCTACTGTATACTGCAGAACTCCTAGGATAGGCCAAGTATTGTAGGCTACTGTATACTGCAGAACTCCTAGGATAGGCCAAGTATTGTAGGCTACTGTATACTGCAGAACTCCTAGGATAGGCCAAGTATTGTGGGCTACTGTATACTGCAGAACTCCTAGGATAGGCCAAGTATTGTAGGCTACTGTATACTGCAGAACTCCTAGGATAGGCCAAGTATTGTAGGCTACTGTATACTGCAGAACTCCTAGGATAGGCCAAGTATTGTAGGCTACTGTATACTACAGAACTCCTAGGATAGGCCAAGTATTGTAGGCTACTGTATACTGCAGAACTCCTAGGATAGGCCAAGTATTGTGGGCTACTGTATACTGCAGAACTCCTAGGATAGGCCAAGTATTGTAGGCTACTGTATACTACAGAACTCCTAGGATAGGCCAAGTATTGTAGGCTACTGTATACTGCAGAACTCCTAGGATAGGCCAAGTATTGTAGGCTACTGTATACTGCAGAACTCCTAGGATAGGCCAAGTATTGTAGGCTACTGTATACTGCAGAACTCCTAGGATAGGCCAAGTATTGTGGGCTACTGTATACTGCAGAACTCCTAGGATAGGCCAAGTATTGTAGGCTACTGTATACTACAGAACTCCTAGGATAGGCCAAGTATTGTAGGCTACTGTATACTGCAGAACTCCTAGGATAGGCCAAGTATTGTAGGCTACTGTATACTGCAGAACTCCTAGGATAGGCTAAGTATTGTGGCTACTGTATACTGCAGAACTCCTAGGATAGGCCAAGTATTGTAGGCTACTGTATACTGCAGAACTCCTAGGATAGGCCAAGTATTGTAGGCTACTGTATACTGCAGAACTCCTAGGATAGGCCAAGTATTGTAGGCTACTGTATACTACAGAACTCCTAGGATAGGCCAAGTATTGTAGGCTACTGTATACTGCAGAACTCCTAGGATAGGCCAAGTATTGTAGGCTACTGTATACTGCAGAACTCCTAGGATAGGCCAAGTATTGTAGGCTACTGTATACTGCAGAACTCCTAGGATAGGCCAAGTATTGTGGGCTACTGTATACTGCAGAACTCCTAGGATAGGCCAAGTATTGTAGGCTACTGTATACTACAGAACTCCTAGGATAGGCCAAGTATTGTGGGCTACTGTATACTGCAGAACTCCTAGGATAGGCCAAGTATTGTGGGCTACTGTATACTGCAGAACTCCTAGGATAGGCCAAGTATTGTGGGCTACTGTATACTGCAGAACTCGCCAGGCTACTGTATACTGTAGAACTCCTAGGATAGGCCAAGTATTGTATGCTACTACTGTATACTATAGAACTCCTAGGACACACTCATGTGTTATGGGGTACTGTATTGCAGTCATAACTCCTAGAACACACTCATGTGTTATGGGGTACTGTATTGCAGTCATAACTCCTAGAACACACTCATGTGTTATGGGGTACTGTATTGGGGTACTGTATTGCAGTCATCAGGTCAGCTCTGTGTACTAGGGGCCACTGTATATATAATACTTTAAACTGAACATTCTTTAACAACCCCTCTATATTATTATTGTTGTTGTTGCTGTTATTTTTTATTTATCATTATTTGTTGTTGTTGTTGTTGTTATTATCATTATTATACTAGTACTACTGTTGCTGCTATTTTTATTTTTATATTACTATTAGTCGCTGGAGCTTACGTTGTATTAAACACCATTTTCCTATGGTGGGAGATTTCCAGGTTTAAAGGTCAGACAAAAGAGAACTGGTTGTGCACACAACAGGTCACATAACTTGCATACAACAGGTCACATAACTTCCATACAACAGGTCACATAACTTGCATACAACAGGTCACATAACTTCCGTACAACAGGTCACATAACTTGCGTACAACAGGTCACATAACTTGCATACAACAGGTCACATAACTTGCGTACAACAGGTCACATAACTTGCATACAACAGGTCACATAACTTCCGTACAACAGGTCACATAACTTGCGTACAACAGGTCACATAACTTGCATACAACAGGTCACATAACTTGCATACAAAAGGTCACATAACTTGCATACAGCAGGTCACAACTTGCATACAACAGGTCACATAACTTGCATACAACAGATCACATAACTTGCATACAGCACATCACATAACTTGCATACAACAGGTCACATAGCATGCATACAACAGGTCACATAACTTGCATACAACAGATCACATAACTTGCATACAGCAGGTCACATACCTTGCATACAACAGGTCACATAACTTGCATACAACAGGACACATAACGTGCATACAACAGGTCACATAACTTGCATACAACAGGTCACATAACTTGCATACAACAGGTCACATAACTTGCATACAGCAGGTCACATAACTTGCATACAGCAGGTCACATAACTTCATACAGCAGGTCACATAATGTGCATACAGTAGGTCACATAACTTGCATACAACAGGTCACATAACTTCATACACAACAGGTCACATAACTTGCATATAGCAGGTCACATAACTTGCATACAGCAGGTCACATAACTTGCATACAGCAGGTCACATAACTTGCATACAACAGGTCACATAACTTCATACAACAGGTCCATTCATAAGAACCTTAGCATCACAAGCCTGCCAATACATATCCACAGTTCATCGGTTAATGGATTGCTGCAAAGGGCTTGGGTAGTGGTGGTTGTGCTGATGTAGCCAAGCTAGCCCACACGGAATTGAGTAAAGACTCATTCAGAGAGTGTGCTCTAAGATCTGTTCTCAAGCTGCAATATGCTTGACAGTGCACTGATTTACAGATGAATAATCTTCTTGAAACTAGAAACAAAAAGTTGAGCAAAAGCAAGCAGCTATACAGAAATGGACGCGTGTGTACTTTAGCAATAAACATGGCGTAGAATAGCACCTGCCATGTTTGGTTAGCTCTGGACTTGTGCCACTCTTGCCAAGTCCTTGAAGGAGACTGTAGCTGGTCCCTGGCTGTCTCCAATATAAAAACAGGAGGTGTGCTAAGTGCTGACTTGTGTTAGTGTACAACAATTATGAGTAGTTAGATGGAGTGTTTAGTAGGAGTGGTTCCTCTCTGCTGGTTGGTGGGCTGTGGTTTGGTTCGCAATAATATTGAACTGTATAACAACAACAACAAATAAGATAGCTATAAAGACAAGATTTAAAAAAACTTTTTTTTGATAATAAATATATATAACTAATATTAATACATAACTACATAAATAACTACATAAATACATAAAAGCTAACAAGTTTGACTCAGAGTGACTCCCGACCGACCCCAATATAGACGAGGCATTCCCCCTCTGGACTGCCAATGAGAGGTGCTGATGGAGGTGGGCACGGGCATTCACCTCCCCAGTTGCCTTATCCCGAGGCTGAGCTCCCTCATGAAAGCCATCGACCTGTTCCCGATGACCCCCAATGACTCCACGAGCACAAAATAGCAAGCATCCAGACTGGCATACTTGGCCACTTCCTTCTCCTCAGCCATAGCAGCCACAGCTCCAGTGCTACTCATTACCTGATATGTCTGGGCAAGCATATCTGGACAGGTCGCATCCCACACCAGTTGCTTGCCATTTTCCCATGGCACCATGGTTACCCCATCAGGCCTTTCTCCATCAGAACGAAACAGACCCGACAGTTCCAGCCTGGAAGGGGAAACTGCAGATATGCTCGGAAGAGGATGTCATTTATGGTGATATGAGAGTAGAAACGTCCTTCACTCCTCTTGTAGCTAAGCCCATGCACACACTGCTCTACAAACAGCAAATGTGGACATAATTGCCATGTTTACATTTATAGCTAGAATACGCCAGCTTTACAACTCCGGGTGACACGCTGGACACCCAATGTCTGTGGTTACAACATTCTGGGTAGCAAAGTAATTACTACACTTTTTGCATGCGTAAGCATCCACTTCAACTCTCATAGTGCTGGCAGTTGTGAGGACACAAAGTGAAGCCCAAGCGGAGACCCACGGTAACCCTGGTGATATCGTCTTTTGGTTAAAAAAAATGTTTATAAAAAAAGAAACAAGACTGTACTCATGTGGATCACAACCATGTGATGACCCTTTACCATTTCAACCATGTAATGATGACCTTGTGAAGGTTCATCTAACTGGTTGTGATCTACAGGAGTACAATCAGAAATAATGATAATTGTTCTACAACACAGTTTTCTTTGGCCTCCATTTTGTTAATTGATCTTGAGTCACTGCGGCATAAAAATGTGGCATAAAAATGTTACGCAGAAGTTTTGGTGTAATCTTGTTAATTAGTTGCTTACTGTGGGGGTGGTGCTAGATGCAATCAGCAAGTGGCTTCTAGTTTAAAGCACTCTCCAGTCTGTAGTAAGATACCCCTTCTTGGTTAAACTTGTAGTTTTACTATTTTTTACAAGTTTGTACTGAAATTGCACCTCTGAATCAGCCACCTGAACAGTTAACGATGTGTGGTCAGCCTATCTGTCCTGCTAATGGAAGCGTGCAGGCTTTGGTATGCGCCTGCGCCACACTGGCAAAAACAAGGGCTGTTGCTGCTCTAGGGTCAGCCTCCTCATATGTGTACAGGCTAGCCTGGAGGCCAGTTGGCTTCCTTGCAGTAACTGAACTTTCCTGAGTCAAATCCTCAGCTTTTCTTCCCACCAAATTTGGGCCTGGCTACAGGCTAAATTCAATAGCTCATGGTGAGGTAGTTTCTTAACCAGACCACAGGACCACCCTGTCCCAGCAGTTGTACAACCATCCCAGAAGTTGCCATGACCACCCAGAAGTTCCAACCATCCCAGCAGCAGCCATTGCTACAACCATCCCAGCAGTTGCCATGCCCACTCCAATAGATATAGCAAGGATGACAAAACTAGATTCCAACTTGGTATAATTATATATCCATGTAATAGTGAGAATCCACCTGGGACAAGAGCCTCTGCCAATCAATCAGGCAATTAGGGGGACATCCCACTGAGAGCCTCTCATTAGTAGATATTTTCCCTACTATGCATGGTGCTTTGGAGTGGTAGTTGTGATAGCTAAGCTTGATTAGTCAATTGTTGCTCTTGTCCAGTAGCTTTCCAATTGACTTCTGTCAGTATAAATTATCATGGTGTGTGTGTGTATGTGGGGGATGGGATGCCAGAATTTATTTGCTTGGGTCCGTGCTAATACACAATTGTCATGTACATTCGGTTCGTGGGTCTGCGCACTCTCGGGATACTTCAGGTCAAACCAATATTCCATATGCCATCCATGGAGGATCAGTCCTTGTAAGGCTAGGGTGAAGTAGGATAGTGCAGCACTTGACATTGTACTGGTCTAGGAGGGGAGAGGGAGGGGGGGATTCCGGTAAGGCCTGTTCCTGTATGAGAATATAGGTGTGGTGTCCTAATGGTAGCCTTAGTTCTATAGCAATATAACAACCACCCCCCACCCCCCCCCCCACACACACACTGACTCGGCTTACTTCCCACACAGCCTCTCTTAGCCCCCTAACCCTTGCCACTCCCCCCGAGGCCAGCTGGAGCTGCTGGCAATAGCTGAACAAAGAAATCACCACACTGGGTCCATTCAATCCATCAGCCCTAACCGCAAAGATTGTGAAAATAAACTCTGGACCTTGAGTTCCTAGAGATGCCCCTAAGGTGACAGTGGTCCCGGAGCCTAACCCATGCCCTGTGACCCCCACCACTCCTAGGTCAACTATTACCACATCTCTTGGTGGGTTGAGAGATCTTTTCTTTGTGATGGCTACCAACCAAACAGTAAGGTTCCCCCAGATAGCCTTTACATACCAGGCTACAGTTATCCAAACAGAATCAAATGATGGATATTGGGTCTCCCTCCAGTGAGCACCAATATTGCAGGAAGAGGACCCCGACCCCAATTGTCTCGTCTCTGATCTGCACCTCTTCAGAGAGAGCTTCACTGGCCCATGCATGTTCCATCTTGAGAGCTCATTTTTCTTGCGGGGCAATCGTACTGGACAGTACTCGCCAAACACTTGTTACCAAAACATTCTGAAGTTGGTACTCCAGGCCAGCACATCCTTCAAACAAAACAAAATGTCGCAAATTTATGCCATAGAGATGCCATCAAACACACACACAACACAAGGTCTGCATCACATTGGGAACCAGCGTGGAAGATAGAATGCGTGACAATGGCTTCTTTTCTCATGAATAATTCATGGTGCACCTGATTATTTATGGAGCTGTACTGAAGTGATCATAAGAAGCAAGCAAAAAAAATTCTCTCCTGTGGCAGCTTGCCCTTCTACAAGTGAGTCAACTTGTACCTCACAAAGATAATGCATCTTGCCTAGAACTAAGGCTACCATTAGGACACCACACCTCACAAAGATAATGCATCTTGCCTAGAACTAAGGCTACCATTAGGACACCACACCTCACAAAGATAATGCATCTTGCCTAGAACTAAGGCTACCATTAGGACACCACACCTCACAAAGATAATGCATCTTGCCTAGAACTAAGGCTACCATTAGGACACCACACCTCACAAAGATAATGCATCTTGCCTAGAACTAAGGCTACCATTAGGACACCGCACCTCACAAAGATAATGCATCTTGCCTAGAACTAAGGCTACCATTAGGACACCACACCTCACAAAGATAATGCATCTTGCCTAGAACTAAGGCTACCATTAGGACACCACACCTCACAAAGATAATGCATCTTGCCTAGAACTAAGGCTACCATTAGGACACCGCACCTCACAAAGATAATGCATCTTGCCTAGAACTAAGGCTACCATTAGGACACCACACCTCACAAAGATAATGCATCTTGCCTAGAACTAAGGCTACCATTAGGACACCACACCTCACAAAGATAATGCATCTTGCCTAGAACTAAGGCTACCATTAGGACACCACACCTCACAAAGATAATGCATCTTGCCTAGAACTAGGCTACCATTAGGACACCGCACCTCACAAAGATAATGCATCTTGCCTAGAACTAAGGCTACCATTAGGACACCACACCTCACAAAGATAATGCATCTTGCCTAGAACTAAGGCTACCATTAGGACACCACACCTCACAAAGATAATGCATCTTGCCTAGAAGGCTTGGCCAAGTGGCTTTGAACCTACTGGAGGTCAGCTTGGAGAGACGAGCTTTGTGTGTCTCCACTAAGCAACATCCACTCCTGTGGCCCTAACCAACTCTTGAATGGAACGTGGTCAAGACACTTGACTAGTTGTAAAACTCACCATAAAAGTTCTCCCACCCCTCCTCCCCCTACGAAAAACTGGTGAACAACTAATTAGGGGAATGAAAGGAAGAAATATTTTGATTGTAATTGAAGTCATAGCAGAAGCTATTGATAATCAAGCTCCTTCAGTGAGGGTTTGTTTCTAAATCTTGCCAGCTGCCTGGTCAATGCCCTCTCAATAGGCTCTGCAGTGTGTGTTTAAGTGTGCTGTGGTTTGTTGGCTTAACCACTGACCACCATTGGTGTCTAGTTGTAACACAAGCTCATTGAGAAGTGAGTGATTATGAAAATCAAATTTTAAAACAAACACTTGCCACAAAGTTTTTTTTCATTTCCTCACACACCTTTGACAATGGCTTCCTTTCAGCTGCCTAGTTGCTGGAGGTCCCAGTCAATTCTCCCACACCGTATCTGCCTGAATAAGTGCAGGTTCTAGGCCTGCCACATCGATAGTATCTGACCATTTTGAAGCTGTGCACCATCAAACCTGCCATGCCAACTAGTGTGATCCTACTGATTATGCATGTCACCACAATCACTCCCCCTTGTGAATACTTGACCTTGTGCAGGCTCTGAAACATCATGGATCAAGAATGTGAAAGTAGGGCTCTTCAACTAAGCAGCAGAACTGAACACATAATTATGGTCATTCATTTAAGGCTGTTAATTAACATCATCATAATGAAGTGTGATTACTATTACATGTACACTTTGATGATTAAAAGTTCTCATGAACCACAGTAAATAATGAGCTATATATGGTTATGTAATGGTGATGGTGCTGTTTAATAAGAATGTCAGCTACACAAATGTCTGAGATGACAAGACAAGCAACTAGAATAGCAATGAAAGTAATATGCTGGATTATGAAAGAGAAGGAAAGAAAAATGCCAAGAAATTATTGTGTGGCTGGTTGGTTATCCTATGAGGTTCACTAGCTAAAGGTCACCACAAACAACTACATAGTCTTACATGCATGTAAACGTAGTGTACAATATATGTACAGGTATGTTACAAGAGGTTGCAGATGGATGCACACAACAAACACAGGACAGTGACTAAGGTAAGTTGAAGATGACACACCCATCACACCGCAGCTCAACACAGGTCAAACAAATCGTGGATGCCTTCTGTAGAATTGTCCATGGAGAAGCTGAACTCTTCTGTTTGCAGTGGTGGGCTGAGTTGTTCAAACATCGCCATGTCTATGGGCAATAAGCTACTGCTTTCCAGGTGATCCATCAGTCCTTCAAAATCGTCGCTTTCTTCATCAGCAGTTGAGCTCAGCGATATCTCCAGGTCACTGTTGGTCCCTGGCCCAAGAATCTGGGGATAGGAAGACAAGGTGCTTAAAGCCATGATGGTGTCTCCGCTGCCCATGCCGCAGTGATCCTGTTGTCGACCTCTGCCCCGTTTAGTGCAGGAATGCTGGTGAGTGATAACTGAAAAATTATGTGGGCAGTGACAATTCATTTGCTGGGGCTCGGGAAGAACCAAGTCCGAGAGCAAGCTGTGGCTGGATTGATCCAGCACAGAGGCGTAGCAGTCGGGCCTGATAATGCCGCAATTGCTAGGCGTATGACATATCAGAGAAGCTGGAGGAGGATGGCACTGCAGAGGCTGAGTCTCTGTATCGTCCTCTGGACAGACGAGGACATCGATGGCACCATTGCTGCTCTTCAAATGCATCCTGTATGACTGAGTGTGTGCATCACATGGTTTATAAGTAATTAACCAGTTGGGGTCTGGACAAGGCCACACAGAATGCTCTGTAAGGCATCTATGGTGTATAAACCAACTGCCTCATGTGTAGGCATGTATACATCTCTCCTCATTCAGCAGGATGGCCTAAAGACCAATAAAATACACAAGAAAGGGCTGTAATCCGCCTTCATATTTCCTGTCAGTTTGTCTATCCTCCTCTTCCATTAATGCCATAGAGATGGAAACCCTCACAAAGGAACAGAAGAGACAACAAAGGCTTGAAAACATTCTACAAGGAGTATACCACACAGACATGCAAGGCTTGAAGAAGCTCATTACATCTCTTGGAGGAAGTGAAAGTGAGAAGGGAGATCCCTATGGAGAGAGGAACCCCGACAGGCATGTGTGGGCCTTGTGAGGAAAGGTCGGATGCTACAGTAAGTGGGCTGCTGGCTGGGTCAGTTCTCTGGCTGCTACAGATGGATGGGGCAGAATGATGATGTGGACTATATACACACACCTGCACCACTGCAAATAGAGTGCGAGCTGATAGTGCACTGATAGGGTCAGCAAAGGGGAAGGAAGACTACCATGGATGGGTGGGTTTGGGCAGTGTCCAAACCATCCCAGCCAACATGTTCCTTAAGATTCCCCACAGAGATAATGGCAGTGTTGTTGAAATTTGTCTGGTGGTAACTGTGCTGCACCATGAGGGGAGAGGGGGGGGGTACAGCTAGTCAAACCACCACCACTATAGAGAAGGGGAGGAGGAAATGAACATTCCCTAGATGAGAGCCTCCTTCCAACTAACCATCATAAAGTGTTGACACACCACAGAAAGAGAAAGGACCTGCCACAATTACATTTCAGACTGCTTAGCTACATAGAGTGCAGGATATTTATTGTACTAACTTACCTCTTGAATGTCACAGTTCAAGACAGTGTCTGGAGGTGCCTTCACAGCAATAATTGTCTTTTCCAAAAACTCAGGAACACTTCTTATATCCTTATAAGTGACAGCTAATCTGTAAGGCCATAGTCAAGGACAGACAATTACATTGATCTTCCTTGGGGGGGGGGGGAGGAGGAGGAGGCAGGGAGACTTGGACACAAACACACCACATGACAGTTATACTTACACACACACACAATATTTAAACCACACAGTACACCCACACACACACAGCCAGTGCACAAGAGGATACTGCCAGTTTTCTTGGTTGTCCATGAGAAGACTGAGCTCTTGCTTACAGAGCTGAATCTGGTGATCCAGTTGCTCCTCTTGCCCCACAACTCGCTCTTTCTTCATCTTCAACTCGTGGATCTTGTATATCTCCTCTGGATCAGATGCCCTAGCAACAGCAAAACCACACCGAGTAGAGAAATGAAATTAGTTCTTACCACATACAGCAGACATAATAAATCATTAATGTTATAATTAATTACTAGGAAGGACATAACTGACACAACAGGATGTAGGGAGAGGGGATAGAGAGGGGAGAGAATGGATACAAGTGAGAGAGAGGGGGGGGGGGGGGGGGGGGGAGGAGAATGGGTAAAGGGAAGAGAGAGAGAAGGGAAGAGTGAAAGAGAGAGAGAGGAGGATGGGAAGAGAGGTTAATACGAGGGAGAGGAGAGAGAAGGAAGAAGAGAAACAGAGGGGGAGGAAGATGGAGAAAGAGGAATAGAGAGAAGGCAAGGAGAGAACAGAGAATAGGTAAAGGAGAGACGGAGTAGAGAGAGAAGGGAAGGGAAGAGAGAGAAAAGGAAGAGGAGAGTGGTTAACAAGAGAGAGAGGAGAGAGAAAGGAAGAAGACAAATAGAGGGGAGGGAGATGGAGAAAGAGGAATAGAGAGAAGGCAAGGAGAGGGCAACAAAATGAATGTGTAAAGCCACTGCTGTCTCTTCAAACATTTATACTTGAACATAGAAAGTTTCAACACCTCCATACCCATTGGATGGCAGACCTACAGCACACAAAACTACCTCCCAGAAGGTTGCTAGCTTTCATATGCTACCTCAGCTGTACACATAGCTCTAGGGGTCTTTACCACACCACCACAACAAGTAGCTTCAGTGCCAGGTTTTTGCAGGCTATGCTCAACATACTTATGTGGACCTCTGGATCTACAATGCTTGAGATTCCAAATCTATGGACAGCTCCTGTGTACGTTGCTAGATGGGAAGAAACTTGCACTACTATGAATATCAAGAGGCACGCCTTTCCTCCCAGCACAGTGAGATGTGTTGTAACCATGAATATGTAAGAGGTTACATAACTCATTATAATCATAGCCATGTTGGGTCACCCCTCAGGTGGGGGGGGAAATGAGAAGCTCTCACCACCTACATACCAAGAATCCTGGCAGAGATGTGCCCAAAACAATATGATTATACATGGTTCATGTCAGATAAAAATGCAAGGGATTCAACAACTGCTGGCTATGATAAGAAGGACAAGTGATAGTTGATGCTTGTGATGGAGAGAGGAATCTAAAATCAAGGAAGAGCAGGGATAGTTTGTGGCATTAGTCCCTGTGGGCAATTCCCTTAGCCACAACTATAAAATGTCACGTGACAGGGTCACGGCGGGCAGGTCTTCTCCACAAATGGCTGAGAAACAGCTGCCGAGAAGCAGCCGCCACAGCGCCGAGCTATGCCTCTCAGCGTTACCATTACATATAGACAAGATTATACTTAGCACATTGAACGTACTTCCAACGTATGTGGTTCTTCGAGGCCTTGGCTATCAACCCGACTCCTTCCAGTACATTAGTAATATCGTAGATCCTTCTCTTTGGGACGCGTAGTGTCTCTGCAGCCTCGTTCAAATCTAAAACCCCATCAGGAGATGCGTGCAATAGCTCGCAGAAGCGCTTAGTCAGTGTGCCCAGGGAGGTCTCTGACTTTCTCTCGGAAGAAGGGGACTCTGAAATAGTGAAAGATGGGGTGTGAATTGGTTTGGTTGGCATAGCAACCGGTACTCACTCTGATCCTCGCCGATGCTGGAGCAAGCCGAACTGAGCCTTCTTCTAGTCGACCTCTGGTTAGGACTGTCCATTTCAAGCTTACGCTTCGCCTGGAAGACAAAACCCGTACCCATGTCCATATCACAAAAAAATTGTAGCTGAACTGAACAAAAGCATGCAACATTATATAACAAAATGTGCAGAGTCAACAACTCAAGATGCGTATTTTCCCCCCCCCCCCCCTTTTCTTCTTTTTTTACCTGTGTAAGTCCGTTGACGAGTCTGAGATCCATAGGTGTGTGACAGGAATCGCTGGGTAAGGGTATGATGGTGCTGGAAGGAGTACTTGTACTTGTGATGTTTGTCTTTCTGGCTGGTATCTTCTTTACTGGAAGAGTACCTGCTCTTCTCACAGACATACTGTTCTGTCAAAATACGCCTTTACTAGGCTGTTTGGCAAGCAAGATAGCCACCAAATCAATCCACGCTGAGCAGAGTGCAACAAGCACTAATGAGATAGTGTAAATACGGTACCTAGAAATACATGAGGTTTCAAACCTTGCTTCCTCGGGTCTACCTGGAAAAGTAACACCTTTTCAGAAAAGAAGCAAACCGAAGTCCAACCGGCCTGACTCCTGCTGTTATAGGTGAATGTTACTAGAGAGCAGACAGTATATGTACGCATAACCGGTTGTTGACCCTGCCTACTAATTTTCCCTGGCAAATTCCCTCACCGCGCATGCCCACCTCCAAGAGAACATGCCTAGCTGATGACAGATGGTGTACGCACACACACACACTATTAGAACACTCCAAGATAGGTCATCCCGGAGTAGAGGGATGATAAAGAAGGGTAGATAAAGTCACACAGCAATCTCATAAAGTCAACTTCTTGTGCTATCTCCTGTAAAGGAAGGATATCCACACTCCCCAAGTTTACAGAAAATGGAATAAAGCACCTTTGTGCTCTGGTTTCTGGTGTTTCCTGTCCTTAGCCCCTTCAAAGTCTTTAGTCCCCAAACCCCTATCAACCAAAGTTATATTCACCTTGCTGACTTGCTTAGTGTTCATTTATCGTCGTCCATAAAAAAAACTTCCATTCCTTGTGATTCCCTTCCCTTTCCCTTTTCCAAACTCGAAGACTACTTCTATTGCCTTCAAGTGCTAAACACAACCTACCAACTGTCATACTTGTGGCAATTCTTGTAAAAGGAGTTCAGATCCTTTTAAAACAAGCCTCTTCCATACTTTTATTCAATGTTCTCTCCAACAAAAATATGCAGGTCTAAAAAATTTGATTTCGTTCACAAGGTGGCCTCAAGGAAACAATATCCAAGGTCAAAGTGGACATGTTTCTAATTACCTCATGCCACCTCAGCCTGGTACACCGGGACACTGAGGGTGAAAGGGATTTATAATGATGTGTTTAAGCGTATGTAATTTCTAACTATGCTTTACCACCACTGATCTTGTGGGCCAAATAGCTTGGCAAGCAAGACAACCACTTCACCACATACATATGTTGCAATTGCTATAGAAATGTTGTCGGGTACATAACATTGGCACATAGCAAAAGTTACATAAAACTTTCATTTAGTTATTAGTTTATGCTTATTCATATAGTTTATAGAACCCCCTTCCCCTCAAGTTCAAATGTTCAAGTGATGACTAGGGAAATGGCTCGTCCCCAACCCTGATGGCAAAGATCCCATTACTGAGGCTGCATTCCCATGCTGCACAGCCACAGAAATCTGTTGAAGACGTTGATGGGAGTTCTCTTCGTAAGTCACTGACCTCAGGCGGCGGCCCAACTCCCTGAAGAATGCCTTTGCTTGAGGCCCAAAGGATCCACACGTCTCTACTGCCACAGATACAAACTTGTATGCCGAGTCCAGGTGGGCATACTTCTCACCCTTCAAAATCTCCGCCTGGGCTGCCACTGCACCAGCCTCGGTGACTGCAGCCAAAAGGTTGGATGGGGCAAAAGTGTCACTGCAGGTTGCATCCCATACTAAGTCTACCACTTGACCATGGAATGATGGACATGCCATCAGGTCTCTTTCCATCGGACCGAAGCAGACCTGAGAGCTCCAGCCGGGAAGGGACATTTGCAGCAGTTAATGACCGGTGGATGATGTCATGATAACTATGGGAGCAGTAAAAGTTGAGACACACAATTACAACAAAATTTGAGTGAAGAGAAGGTCAACTTAAACATGCACAAAAATCCTGTCTTCAAGACAATCTGTCAAGTGAATATTGGGGTATGTTTAGAGGTCTGACGATGGCTATATACACCAACAAAATATCCAGGAAGAGTTTAGGTCACCAATGTTACAGGTTAATATTATAGAGTTGTGCAGTTCTCAGAGAAAACTGTATACTGCACAGATGGAGTTCAGCGGCAACGAGAAGCTTTTATATACTATTTGGCCAAAGACAAAAGCTCAACTTTTTGAGTCTCACTTTTACTCACTCCAGCAGATAACGAGAAAACAATTAATTAATTTAAAAAAACTATCTAGACACAAAACATAAGCTCCTTTTTTAAGGCTGGACTTGCTACAAACTTGCTAAATGTACCGAGTTAATGTGGTGGCATTTATTGAATCTACTTACCCACTTAGGAAGAAACATTGGCCAGTTATTAAGGTGATGTTATATTTTCTATGGCTGATTAGACAGAGAATCTGAGCACTACACAGTAGAGAGGTGTGTTTTCAAGTCAATTGCGCAGACTCACACCAGCTAGTTGCTGGTACATATATACAGCAGTCTACACCAGGCATCTAGACAGTGAGACGAGCATCTTGTTATGTGTGTGTGTGTATGTCTTATACTTTCAATGTGTTAATTTTGGTTTTTCAGAATTAGAAAGGAAATGTAAGCCACTTTCAAGGATAAATAATTGTGTATTAGTAGTAGCCCTCACTTTACAGTGTTTAGATCCTCTGGAAGTTCTCCACATACAATTTTTTTTTTAATGGCTTCATTGAAGCTATTCAATCAAGTAGAGTTGCTTTGGAGGCCTTAACTCCTGCTTTTGTTGGAATAAACTGGCCATATAGAACAAGTAGAGAAAGACACACACACACTAAGTCAGGCACACATGAACTTCATATTGCTTAGGCAGGCTGCCAACAAAAAAAAACACTTCCTTATTAGTCATCAGTCACCATGTGTTGCTCAGACCAGAGGCTGTGCTCTGGCATGACAGTGAGAGCATGAAGTGACACTGTACAGGCAAGCATGTCAATCAGCAGCTCACTTGCAGTTTCTGACAAGTAACTGCAACACAAATATTTTTTTTGTGAATCAATAAAATATGAGTGGGGACCTGCACCATGGTTACCCTACATACACAATACCAAATCCAACAACCACATTAAACACATGGGAAGGGCACATTGTGAAGGAACCATCCACCTCCAAAAAATGTCTTCTCTGCCTTAAAAACAAACGGTACGGTATCATTATGAAACACAATAAGAATCAATTTGAAGAAGAACTTGACAAGGTATCACTTCTACGGTCGTTGTCCTCTTCCTCCTCCTCCTCCACTTTCTGGGTGTGGTTGTTGCTAAAGGGAAAGTCAAAAGTCTTCCCCGACTCAAAATGTTTCTGAATCTGCTCCAGCGACAGACCTTTAGTCTCGGGCAAAAACAGTCCCACAAAGACGATACTAAGCATCATGAGGAGAAAGAAACTCCACCAAGTCACCATCGGTGAGACAAGTTTGGAGTAGGACTCAAATGTTAATGTAACAAAGGCAGCAATGCCCCAGTTAACGAAGTAGCCACACTCCAACCAAGATATCAGACTCCATTGGGAAGGAGCTAACTCATGGAGGACCAAGGAATGGGGCCCCATCCAAGGGAGAAGCTAGAGATGAACAAAATAATACTCAAGGTGGTCATGTAGTTGATACCAGAAGGACATGCCTCGGAGGACAAATGAAAGTCACATATGTATGAGTAGACGCAGAAGTAGGTGCCCATCATGAAGCTACTGGCAGTCATCCTGACACTGCTAGCTATGAGCAGCTTCTGCCTCCCAACATAGTCAATAAGGAGAACAGAGATGAACGCACCTAACCATCGGCACCAACCCCACTGCGAAGAAGGAAACCAGGTTAACATTGCTGACTTCGTAGCCAGCTTGAGAGAAAATTATAGAGGGCATAGAAGATGGCCGCATTGATTCCACTGAACTGCTGGAAGAGCATGAGGAAGAAGATAAGAATGAGAGGTTGGAACACAGTTCGACGTCTTAACTTGAGCAGCTGTTCATAGTTGGTCGAATAGCTGCCTTTATTCCACCCACCTCTTTTATGATGTAGAACTGCTTCCCCTGCAGAATTTTGAGCATTCTGATCTCTTTGAGGTCCAAGTTCTTGCCAAATAGCCAACATGGAGTTTCCCAAGTCATCAACATTAGGATCTCAAAGAGAGCCACAACCCCAGCGGCAAGTGTAATACTGGACACTTGTCCCATTCATTGGTGACAAGGAGGTAGACGCAAAGAATTCCCATGGTTAGGAGGAGCTGGTTGCAGTTACCAAACCTTCCCTTCCACTTGGGAGAGGATAATGCTGCAATATAGACCTGAAATAGAAGTTGACCACAAAACTCACACAGTGAAAATAATTGACATTATGTGTGACTTATAAGTGTGCTAAATCTACTATACAGCAAATATATTTATCTACACTAATATTTCTCTCATATTTCTCTCAGCCTTTTATATGTGTGTGTGTGCATGTGTGTGTGTGCATGTGTGTGTGTGCATGTGTGTGTGTGCATGTATGTATGTGTGTATGTATGTGCGCATGTGTGTGTGTCTGTGTGTGTGCATGTGCATGTATGTGTGTGTATGTACATGTGTATGTGTGCATGTGTGTGTGTGTGCATGTGTATGCATGTGTGTGTGTGCATATATGTGTGTGTGTGTGTACATGTGTATGTGTGCGTATGTGTGTGTATGTGTGTGTGTATTCCTGTTTTTTTGTCCTCAGTGACTGCGGTCCCAGATAGGGATCCAACATCCAACAAGGGAAGGACACGGGCAGTTTTAGTGTGCATAGTTCATGCTCCTAAGGCTTTAAAATGGCCAACTAGGACAGATACGACCAACCAGGAGGCAGGGTTTGTCACAGCAAAACTTTTGTCACAGCAAAACTTTAAAACATCCACAATGGCCCAACTAGATACAAGGTCAGCATATTTAAAAAAATTCTGCCCTTTCGGTCTCTTGTTTGTCCTTGCAGTTTTGAAGCTAGGAAGCCCAAACTCTACCCTGGAACAGGCCTGGGCTGTGTTGCATTAGGTAACATTGGTCTCTAAGCTCACTGGAAGTCACCATCAACAAAAATGGCACAGTACACGCATTTGTCAGCCATTTTGATATACCTAGGCGCTGGGTTTCGTCACCAACAAATTTCGCAAATGTCGTTAAAGCTCACATTTAATGCCAACAGTTTGCTAGTGAGGTTGAATCCAACCAGGAAAAACCTGCAGTTACTGAAATGGCTAAATTTACAGAGGTACAGAGGGAATCGTTATCGTCAACTGGAAAAATAAAGAAATACATAATAGCTAGATAGATGCTGTGTCTGTCTGTGTGTTTAGGGCCCACTGGATGAGCAATGGGGTGCCAGGTATCTCTGTTAGTATATATATATTAACTACTACTGCTGCTACTGCTACTACTAATAATATATACTACATGAAACCAAGCAAACCCAGAGGTGGGTATGGCCACAACATAGCACACATGGAAGTATATAGAAGTTGTGATGAAGACGATGGTGGAATGCAAGTATGGAGATACCAGCGAGCAGAGAGAAGCTTCGAGTTCAGATGAGCCATGTTGCCAGGTGCATGGTTAGTATACAGGAGATGCTTATATGTCCATAGATACAAGCTAGCACTACTGTGGTGGGAAAACATCTGGTAAAGAATCACCTCTGAACAAGTCGGAATGGTGTGCTGAGTCAAGCCGGGATTTCAAATGGTGGACCACCTCAAATGCCAAAAGAAAGTTTGTATCGTATCCCAGCTAAGTCACTCTGGCAGCTGCTTAAACAACGCAAACTATCTTATCCCCCTCCCCTCAAAACGATGTGAGGTATATATCGCTGAATCCTTTGCTAAGGTGGTAAACCAGCAGATCTAAAAAGCTGTTTTTGAAACCACATCAAAACTGTAGATCTGTCTTCAATGTCCTTATCTTCTATTTTCTCTAGACACAACTTCCATAGCATTGGTCCGGTCCACTCATAACAACAACTTCTGTACCAAAAGAGCCAGTCTTGCAAACCACATTCTTTAATGAATTGCTATGCATGGGGAAGGACCCAAGGACGCCAGAGTGATTCTATGTTCCTACAGAAAGTTCAGTAGAGCCAATGATCTGCGAGTTGTCATGTGACCTGAGATTGGAATGGTGTTAGTTTTACCAGTACCCTGCCTATCACGTCTGGCTGGCATCCTGTGTGCTGCTTGGGCTGGGGGACACCAGAAAAAGCACTGAAGCTGACATTTGTAGAACATAATGGAGGATAATACACATAGCCTCCTTCATTTGTACAAGCATCTCCAAACTGCAGCATCACAGCCAGTACCTCAGTACTGTAAACTGTCTAGCTAGCCTCTCATACCCACACCCACAGCCAGCACCTCCATGCTGTAACTGGCTAGTACATATCCTCTCTCGCACCTGCCACTCCCCCTCCCATTTGGCTTTAATAATGCATTTCATGTGACTTGAGATAGCATTCCCATCAGATCGTAATAAAATTCCTCACGCATGTGATTCGCCATCAGCTACACAGAATCATGTCAAGTGTCCCCAGATTCTTCTGTGTCCTGGTGATGCAGTACATCTGGTGCTGCGCTGTTTCATGACTACCAAAAGACTTTACTTTAATGACTAACTCGGTCTAGATTCTTAAAAACAATGAAACGGGTAAAGATCGTCACCTTTCTCTTATTAGTGCCTGTGAAATGGTAACTAAGCATGCTAGCGCGGCAAAGGAGTAATTGGTTGCGCAGTTCACCAAGAAGCTAACTCCTCCATACTCTCCTCAAGAAAAGAGAAGTGTGTAGCAGATAAGGTAAGCAGCTTAGTTTGTGACGTCTGTATTGAACCACTATGAAGGTTAGTTTTGGAGTTCTCCTGTGCAACTGTTGCTATGCAAGTCCTTGAGGGCACTTATAGCTGACCTTCCACCCAGGGGGTTGACTGCAATAACAAAACAACAACAGCAACATCTGTGGACAGTAAGAGGCGTGAAAGAGGCGTGCTAGTTTGGTAGAAGAACAGGAAGTTCAGTGTTGGCATAAAGGATGAGAAAAGGAGGTGCATGTCAGAAAAAAGTATGTGAGATTAAAGGAGGTTCTACACTGCCCACCTAACTGATATGCATCAAATTTGGATTAGGAACTGCCTCCTAATGTGCTTCAGATCCAAAACTCCAATTCAAAGGAAACTGCCTCCTAATGTGCTTCAGATCCAAAACTCCAATTCAAAGGAAACTGCCTCCTAATCTGCTTAAAATCCAAAACTCCAATTCAAAGGAAACTACCTCCTAATGTGCTTCTAATCCAAAACTCCAATTCAAAGGAAACTGCCTCCTAATGTGCTTCAAATCTAAAACTCCAATTCAAAGGAAACTGCCTCCTAATGTGCTTCAGATCCAAAACTCCAATTCAAAGGAAACTGCCTCCTAATGTGCTTCAGATCCAAAACTCCAATTCAAAGGAAACTGCCTCCTAATGTGCTTCAGATCCAATGCTCCAATTCAAAGGAAACTGCCTCCTAATGTGAATCAGATCTAACACTCCAATTCAAAGAAAACTGCCTCCTAATGGACATCAGATCTAACACTCGATTCAAAGGAAACTGCAAAGGAAACTTCCTCCTAATGTGCATCAGATTCAGTGCTCCGATTCAAAGGAAACTGCCTCCTAATGTGCATCAGATCTAACACTTCAATTCAAAGGAAACTGCCTCCTAATGTGCTTCAGATCCAATGCTCCAATTCAAAGGAAACTGCCTCCTAATGTGTTTCAGATCCAACACTCCAATTCAAAGGAAACTACCTCCTAATGTGCTTCAGATCCAAAACTCCAATTCAAAGGAAACTGCCTCCTAATGTGTTTCAGATCCAACACTCCAATTCAAAGGAAACTACCTCCTAATGTGCTTCAGATCCAAAACTCCAATTCAAAGGAAACTGCCTCCTAATCTGCTTAAAATCCAAAACTCCAATTCAAAGGAAACTGCCTCCTAATGTGCTTCAGATCCAAAACTCCAATTCAAAGGAAACTGCCTCCTAATGTGCATCAGATCTAACACTTCAATTCAAAGGAAACTACCTCCTAATGTGCATCAGATCTAACACTTCAATTCAAAGAAAACTGCCTCCTAATGGGCATCAGATCTAACACTCGATTCAAAGGAAACTGCAAAGGAAACTTCCTCCTAATGTGCATCAGATTCAGTGCTCTGCTCCAATTCAAAGGAAACTGCCTCCTAATGTGCATCAGATCTAACACTTCAATTCAAAGGAAACTACCTCCTAATGTGCATCAGATCTAACACTCCAATTCAAAGGAAACTACCTCCTAATGTGCATCAGATCTAACACTTCAATTCAAAGGAAACTGCCTCCTAATGTGCATCAGATCTAACACTTCAATTCAAAGGAAACTGCCTCCTAATGTGCATCAGATCCAATGCTCTAATTCAAAGGAAACTGCCTCCTAATGTGTTTCAGATTTCAGATCAGATTTCAGATCCAAAACTCCAATTCAAAGGAAACTGCCTCCTAATGTGTTTCAGATTTCAGATCCAAAACTCCAATTCAAAGGAAACTGCCTCCTAATGTACATCATTTTTTTTTCAGCGTGCTGCTGCTATATATCTGATTGCCTGTGGCTGAGTGGTGCAAAGCATACATGAAGAGAGATGAGTTTTTATTACTTGTAATTAGAGAGAACTATTTAAATTACAAACCTTGTCTGCTGGATTGAGAAAATAAATAACTTTCAGGTATTTTCATGGATGCTAAATTCCATAAACACATGCTCATATAAGGAGGGAGGGGAAGGCAAGAGGTCTGAAGGGAAGTTTTGTATAGTGATGGGAGAGGGGTAGGGGGGGAGGGGAGGTTATACAGAAACTGAGTTACTTATAGGGGGGAGGAAGTCTAATAAGGGGTGGGAGGGGGGAGGTCTCATAGGGTTGGGGGAGGGCAGAGGTCTCATATGGGGGGTGGGAGGTAAAGGGTTGTCAGCATAAACATGCTGATGCATGTACAAGTCAGTAAGAAGCTGCACATTTTTATACCATGAGGTGATCAGTTGGTTTCCTCAGAACTTGACTCTTGTGACAATAGTTAGCACTGCAAGCCACGGGCCTACATGAATATAGGCTGTGCCTGCATGTCTATAGGCTCCTGTAATACTATTACTGTGGCCCACATGAAATCCTACTTGCTGTAGACAGCGCTAGCATTGGCTACAAGGTTTGGCTACAGCACAAAATGTACAGATGGCCACTTTGAAAGAAATTTTTTAATAAGTCTAGAGCTAACTAACCAGTGGTGTGTATGGAGACTCAAGACTTCTAAGTTGGCCAGTATAGGTAGCAATCAAAAGTAGTGGCCTATTCTTCTGGTTATTAACTGGTACTAACATTCATAGTATACTTCAAAATCAAAGAAGACACCTTCTATAAGCAGAGTAGCTTATTAGATCGCTAGGAGATTTCTAAAGGCTGTGATAGAAAGAAGGTGTGTGAAAGTTTTCCTTAAGAGTAGGAGCTGTTGTTGTCTTGCTTCTCACCCTTTGACCAACCTTCCAGAGACCTCGAGATGCAGGAACTTTAAGTCAATACCTCTCCTACCTCACGAGGAAGGGATGTCCATAGCAAGCTAACTCAGCCCTTCTTTCTCAAAATAAATGCTGCAGGAGAACCTTTAACAACCCTTCAACAAACCTTTAACAACTCTTCAACAAACCTTCAACAACCCTGGCAGATAATTACATACTTGTAATGCATTTCATTTTGTATCAGTTGGTTTCCTAAGAAGCTTATTCTAGTGACAGTAGTTGACAGAACTGAGCTGAGTCATCAACATTTTCGTACCGAGAAGTGATCAGTTGATTTCCTCAGAAGTCTACTCCTTTGACAATAGACGGCACGGACTTTCAACAAACACAAGGCAACTACTTATTACACATGTGTCTATGTGTGTATATGAATACATAGGCATGTGTGTATACTCTAGTAATACTACTTATGATGCATGTGTCTATGTGTATATATGAATACATAGGCATGTGTGTATACTCGAGTAATACTACTTATGACACATGTGTCTATGTGTGTATATGAATACATAGGCACGTGTGTATACTCTAATAATAATACTTATGATCTATGTGTATATGAATACATAGGCATGTGTGTATACTCTACTTATGATGCATGTGTCTATGTGTATATATGAATACATAGGCATGTGCTAATAATACTACTTATGATGCATGTGTCTGTATATATATATGAATACATAGGCATGTGTGTATACTCTAGTAATACTACTTATGATGCATGTGTCTATGTGTTAGGCACGTGTGTGTGTGTTAGGCACGAGTGTAATGGACCCAGAAAATAACAAGTTGTTATGCTGAGGAACTTCTGGTAAATGACTGCTTGACAAATACAAACAAGACAACAAAAAAAGATTTTTAATAATAAATTTTAAAAAACGAAAAAATATATGTTATATAGTCAAGAAATAAATTCACCAATGTGGTCAATAAGCATTTACATTACCCTTTACCTATTAATATAAATCTTAATGGGTTCAGAGGCTCCTATAAATGTTTGTTGTCAACATTGGTGAATTCTTGTTTCACTTTCTTTTCTATCCAATATATATTTAAAACAACACTTGTTGTCTTATCTATATATATATGCAAACAAGGAAATGGTCGTTGTGGTGACAAAATATACTGTCAGATTCAAAGATCGACGAAAGATATATACTGGCTGCACAAGTATCGACGCAGGCAGCAAAGTTTATAGCTATCCGGGCAAGGGTTCTGCTCATGTTGATGCCTCTCAGTAAACCAACTTACTCTTGTTGCAGGTGTGTGCTGCTCGACATGTTGTAGCCTCTCTATAGGTTACTGTAATGTATTGCAGTCATCAGGTCAGTTCTGCGTACTAGGGGGTCACTGTATAATACTTTAAACTGAATATCCTTTAACCGCCCCTCTAGCTGTAACTGTATCTGCTAAAAAAAAATTATCAAACACAATTCAATGGGCTCTATTGAAGTAGGCAAAAGGCAAACCAAAACTACGTCACACAAAGTCTAAACCAAAACCTACACAAAGAAATCCACCCAAGAGCACCTCCTTTCTCAAAGCTGATGGGGTTATTATAAGTTATTATTATTAGTAGTAGTAGTAGTAGTAGTAGTAGTAGTAGTAGTAGTAGTAGTAGTAGTAGTAGTAGTAGTTTATTTTTATTTTTATTGTTATTATTATTATTAATTATTATTATTAAATTTATTATCATCATCATCATCATCATCATCATCATCATCATCATCATTAATACTATTATTATCATTATTATTATTATATATATATATTATTTATTATTATTATTATTTTTATTATTATTATTGTTGTTGTTATCGTTATCATTAGTACTATATTGCTGCTGCTATTTTTATTATTATATTATTATTAGCAGCACTTAAATTGTATTAACTGCCATTTTGTTACAGTGGGAGATTCCCCAGGATTTGATGTATTAATTGGTCAGAGAAAAGAGAACTGGCTGTGTAGGAATTGCACAGTTAGTGCCTGCCAGGACAGAGGTGCTGGAGGGCCATCATATGTGGTTATGCAGTGAGGGAGTTGGGTCATCACTTGCCATGAGGTGTGGATATCAAGCATGGTGACGTAAAAACAAAATGCCTTGCGTGTGCTGCCACTTGTGACTGCTTCTCTCTCAGATAGCAAGTACAAAAAAGAACAAGTCTCATGTTTGTATATGGAGGAGAGAGAGCTGATGGTTAATAGAGAGACAGCCTGAAGAACATCAGGACGTCGTCAGATCAAGAGTGAAAAATATCGGACACCAAATTTGAAGTTTTTGATAGCTAATTCCCTTCAGAACTCACTCATATGTCTGGAGATCTTTGTCAGGTTTGCATTGTCTTCCCTTCGGAACTTGAGTAGTTCCATTTAAGCAATGTCTAATCTCTAGATGTGCTTCCCATCTTCAGGTGAAGCTACTAGTCTTAACAAAACCCTCCTCTCTCTCTCTGCCACATCCACACACATGTACATTTCTGTTTCACAACTAGTCAGCCCATTGTGTTGGAGGGCATCCCAGTCGTGCAGCCATACATGAGTTTGGCATTAATACTGTGCACTTATCACAGGAAGGCAGAAAAGAAGAGGCTTGGCAGGTGCTCCAGCTCAACACACAATGCCTTGCGATGTGTTGAGCTTTACCATTACTAGATTATAGGAGAGTCCGCCCTCTCCAAATCGAAGCTTATATCTCGCTTAAAACTTGCACCAGCAGCTTCTTTATTGCCTAAATGTCGTGTCCAGCCGATGTTAGCTCAAGGACTCCGAGAGGCTTCAGTAGGTAATAAACTGGCAGCACAGAAATACCCTATAAAAATTTAAAAATTGTAAATAGATAAGCTTCTGTTTCTAGTTCTGTCCCCTTCACATAATGTGCATACAATGGGTCACATAACTTGCATACAACAGGTCACATAACTTGCATACAACAGGTCACATAACTTGCATACAACAGGTCACATAATTTGCGTACAACAGATCACATAGCTTGCATACAACAGATCACATAACTTGCAAACAACAGGTCACATAACTTGCGTACAACATGTCACATAACTTACATGCAACTGGTCCATTCATAAGAACCTTAGCATCACAAGACTGCCCACAACTCATCAGTTAATGGATTGCTGCAGAAGGGCTTGGGTAGTGGTGGTTGTCGCTGATGCAACCAAGCTAGCCCACATGGAATTGAGAAGATTGTCATTCAGAGAGTGTACTCTAAGATCTGTTCTCAAGCTACAATTTGCTACACTGCACTGATTTACAGATGAATAATCTTCTTGAAACTAGAAACAAAAAGCTGAGCAAAAGCAAGCAGCTATACAGCAATGGACACGTGTGTACTTTAGCAATAAACATGGCGTAGAATAGCAATTGTTAGCTCTGGAGTTGTGCCACTCTTGCCAAGTCCTTGAAGGAGACTGTAGCTGGTTCCTGGTTGTCTCCAATATAAAAACAAGAGGTGTGGTATGTGCTGACTTGTGTTAGTGTACAACAATTATAATTAGTTAGATTATGGAGTGTTTAGTAGGAGTGGTTCCTCTCTGCTGGTTGGTGGGCTGTTTGGTTCGCAATAATATTGAACTGTAAAACAGCAAATAGAATATAATACAGGAATTATACTTTTTTTTTAAACTAAATATATAATAATATAAATAATTAATACATAACTACATAAATAACTAAAAAGCTACAGCCCCGGCCTGTTCCAGGGTAGAGTTTGGGCTTCCTAGCTTCAAATCTGCAAGGAGACCGAAAGGGCAGGAAAAAAATTATATGCTGACCCTGTATCTAGTTAGGCCATTGAGGATGTTTTAAAGCTTTGCTGTGACAAACCCTGCCTCCTGGTTGGTCGTATCTGTCCTAGTTGGACTGTCATGGCCATTTTAAAGCCTTAGAGGCATGAACTATGCACACTAAAACTGCCCGTGTCCTTCCCTTGTTGGATCCCTATCTGGGACCGCAGTCACTGAGGACAAAAAAACAGGAATACACACACACACACACACATGTACATGCACCCAGACACATACATGCACACATACATGCACACACATGCACACACACATACATGCACACACACATACATGCACACACATACACACACACATGCACACACACACAGATAAATATATTTGCTGTCTAGCAGATTTAGCACACTATATAAGTCACACATAATGTCAATTATTTTCACTGTGTGAGTTTTGTGGTCAACTTCTATTTCAGGTCTATATTGCAGCATTATCCTCTCCCAAGTGGAAGGGAAGGTTTGGTAACTGCTCCTAACCATGGGAATTCTTTGCGTCTACCTCCTTGTCACCAATGTTAATGGGACAAGTGTCCGGTATTACACCAGGCACTTGTTGCCGCTGGGGTTGTGGCTCTCTTTGAGATCCTGATGTTGATGACTTGGGAAACTCCACGTTGGCTGTTTGGCAAGAAATTGGACCTCAAAGGGATCAGAATGCTCAAAATTCTGCAGGGGAAGCAGTTCTACATCATGAAAGAGGTGGGTGGAATAAAGGCAGCTATTCGACAGACATAAACAAACTATGAACAGCTGCTCAAGTTAAGACATCGAACAGTGTTCCACCCTCTCATTCTTATCTTCTTCCTCATGTTCTTCCAGCAGTTCAGTGGAATCAATGCAGCCATCTTCTATGCCTCTATAATTTTCTCTCAAGCTGGCTATGAAGTCAGCAATGTTAACCTGGTTTCCTTCTTCGCAGTGGGGTTGGTGCTGGTGGTTAGGTGCGTTCATCTCTGTTCTCCTTATTGACTACGTTGGGAGGCAGAAGCTGCTCATAGCTAGCAGTGTCGGGATGACTGCCAGTAGCTTCATGATGGGCACCTACTTCTGCGTCTACTCATACATATGTGACTTCCATTTGTCCTCCGAGGCATGTCCTTCTAGTATCAACTACATGGCCACCTTGAGTATATCTCTAGCTTCTCCCTTGGATGGGGCCCCATTCCTTGGTCCTCCATGAGTGAGCTCCTTCCCAATGGAGTCTGATCTCTTGGTTGGAGTGTGGCTACTTTGTCAACTGGGGCTTTGCTGCCTTTGTTACATTAACATTTGAGTCCTACTCCAAACTTGTCTCACAGATGGTGACTTGGTGGAGTTTCTCTCTCCTCATGATGTTCAGCATCGTCTTTGTGGGACTGTTTTTGCCCGAGACTAAAGGTCTGCCACTGGAGCAGATTTTGAGAAGTAATTGTGTGTCTCAACTTTTACTGCTCCCATAGTCATCATGACATCATCCACTGGTCTGCAAATGTCCCTTCCCAGCTGGAGCTCTCAGGTCTGCTTCGGTCCGATGGAAAGAAACCTGATTGTATGTCCATCATTCCATGGTCAAGTGGTATGGGATGCAACCTGCAGTGACACCTTTGCCCCATCCAACCTTTTGGCTTCAGTCACCGAGGCTGGTGCAGTGGCAGCCCTGGCGGAGATTTTGAAGGGTGAGAAGTACACCCACCTGGACTCGGCATACACGTTTGTATCTGTGGCGGTAGAGACGTGTGGATCCTTTGGGCCTCAAGCAAAGGCATTCTTCAGGGAGTTGGGACACCGCCTCAGGTCAGTGACTTACGAAGAGAACTCCCATCAACGTCTTCAACGGATTTCTGTGGCTATGCAGCGTGGGAATGCAGCCTCAGTAATGGGATCTTTGCCATCAGGGTTGGGGACGAGCCATTTCCCTAGTCATCACTTGAACATTTGAACTTGAGGGGAAGGGGGTTCTATAAACTATATGAATAAGCATAAACTAATAACTAAATGAAAGTAACTGATCATGTAACTTTTGCTATGTGCCAATGTTATGTACCCGACAACATTTCTATAGCAATTACAACATATGTATGTGGTGAAGTGGTTGTCTTGCTTGCCAAGCTATTTGGCCCACAAGATCAGTGGTGGTAAAGCATAGTTAGAAATTACATACTCAAGTTTAGCTTGAACACATCATTATAAATCCCTTTCACCCTCAGTGTCCCGGTGTACCACGCTGAGGTGGCATGAGGTATTGGAGAGAACCTTGAATAAAAGTATGGAAGAATAAAACCTAGGCTTATTTTAAAAGGCTCCTTTTACAAGAATTGCCACAAGTATGACAGTTGGTAGGTTGTATTTAGCACTTGAAGGCAATAGAAGTAGTCTTCGAGATTGGGAAAGGGAAGGGAATCACAAGGAATGGAAGTATTTTAATGGACGACGATAAATGAACACGAAGCAAGTCAGCAAGGTGAATATAACTTTGGTTGATAGGGGTTTGGGGACTAAAGACTTTGAAAGGGCTAAGGACAGGAAACACCAGAAACCAGTGGCAGAGTACAAAGGCCATTTTCTGTAAACTTGGGGAGTGTAGATATCCTTCCCTTACAGGAGATGGCAGCAAGAAGTTGACTTTTTGAGGTTGTTCAGTGTGAGTTTATCTACCCTTTATCCTCTCGCTACCGTGGGGTGGCCTAGCTTGGAGTGTCCTAGCCCTAGCCCTAGCCCTAGCCCTAGCCGTGTGTGTGTTTGTGCGTGAACGTCTGCAAGGCTATGTTCTCTTGGAGATGGGCATGCGCGGTGAAGGGGTTTCCCGGGAAAATTAGAATCGGTAGGCAGGGTCAATTCGAGTGCAACCAGTGATGCGTACATATTACCAAGTTGTCTGCGCTCTAGTTACATTCACCTTTAAAAGCAGGAGTCAGGCTGGTTGGACTTCAGTTTGCTTCTTTTCTGAAAAGGTGTTACTTTTCAAGGTAGGTTTGTAACCTCGTGTATCTCTAGACATCGTGTTTACACAATCTCACTAGTGCTTGTTGCTCCTTGCTCAGCGTGGATTGATTTGGTGGCTATCTTGCTTGCCAAACAGGCGTATTTTTACATAACAGTATGTCTATGAGAAGAGTAGGTACTCTTCCAGTAAAGAAGATACCAGCCAGAAAGACAAACATCACAAGTACTCCTTCCAGCACCATCATACCCTTACCCAGCGATTCCTGCCACACACCTATGGATCTCAGACTCGTCAACGGACTTACACAGGTAAAAAAAGAAGAAAAGGGGCCAAAAAAAAAAGACGCATCTTGAGTTGTTGACTGCACATTTTGTTATATAATGTTGCATAGCTTTTTGTTTGGTGACTGTGTAGTTCAGCTAGAAAATTTTGTGATATGGACATGGGTGCGGGTTTTGTCTTCCAGGCGAAGCGCAAGCTTGAAATGGACAGTCCTAACCAGAGGTCGACTAGAAGAAGGCTCAGTTCGGCTTGCTCCAGCGTCGGCGAGGAGCCGAGTGAGTACTGGTTGCTATGTTCCAACCAAACCAATTCACACCCCATCTTTCACTATTTCAGAGTCGCCTTCTTCCGAGAGAAAGTCAGAGACTTCCCTGGGCACACTGACTAAGCGCTTCTGCGAGCTATTGCAAGCATCTCCTGATGGTGTTTTGGATTTGAACGAGGCTGCAGAGACACTAGTCAAACCAAAGAGAAGAATCTACGATATTACTAATGTGCTGGAAGGAGTCGGGTTGATAGTCAAGGCCTCGAAGAACCACATACGCTGGAAGTACGTTCAATGTACTAAGCTAATAGTATAATCTTGTCTATATGTAATGGTAACGCTGAGAGGCATAGCTCGGCGCTGTGGCTGCTGCCTCTAGGTGGTTAAGTTGCAGCTGTTTCTCAGCCATTTGTGGACCCTCCGTGACCCGTGTCACGTGACATTTTATAGTTGTGGCTAAGGGAATTGCCCACAGTGACTAATTGCCACAAATTTTGCTGAGCATTTGAGGGTGGTTTTTCAGCTGACAGTACTCATATAGCACAGCTGTTTTAGATTCCTCTCTCCATCACAAGCATCAACTATCACTGAGATTGTTCTTCTTATCATAGCCAGTAGTTGTTGAATCCCTTGCATTTTTATCTGACATGAACCATGTATAATCATAATTATTGTTTTGGGCACATCTCTGCCAGGATTCTTGGTATGTAGGTGGTGAGAGCTTCTCATTTTCCCCCCAACTGAGGGGTGACCCACAGTTATGTAATCTCTTACATATTCATGGTTACAACACATCTCACTGTGCTGGGAAGAAAGGCGTGCCTCTTGATATTCATAGTAGTGCAAGTTTCTTCCCATCTAGCAACGTACACAGGAGCTGTCCATAGATTGGGAATCTCAAGTATTGTAGATCCAGAGGTCCACATGTTGAGCATAGCCTGCAAAAACCTGGCACTGAAGCTTTGCGCTACTACTTGTTGTGGTGGTGTGGTAAAGACTGTGTACAGCTATGAGGTCGCATATGAAAGCTAGCAACCTTCTGGGAGGTAGTTTTGTGTGCTGTAGGTCTGCCATCCAATGGGTATGTTGAAACTTTCTATGTTCAAGTAAATGTTGAAGAGACAGCAGTGGCTTTACAAATTCATTTTGTTGCCCTCTCCTTGCCTTCTCTCTATTCCTCTTTCTCCATCTCCCCCCCTCTATTTGTCTTCTTCCTTTCTCTCTCCTCTCCCTCTTGTTAACCTCTCTCCTCTTCCTTCCCTTCCCTTCTCTCTCTACTCCCTCTCCCCTTTACCCATTCTCTGTTCTCTCCTTGCCTTCTCTCTATTCCTCTTTCTCCTCTTCCTCCCCCTCTGTTTCTCTTCCTTCTCTCTCCTCTCCCTCTTATTAACCTCTCTTCCCTTCCTTCTCTCTCTCTTCCCTTCTCTCACCCCTTTACCCATTCTCCTCCTCCCCCCCTCTCTCTCTCCACTTGTATCCATTCTCTCCCCTCTCTATCCCTTCTCCCTACATCCTGTTGTGTCAATTATGTCCTTCCTTATAACATTAATGATTTATTATGTCTGCCATATGTGGTAAGAACTAATTTCACTTCTCTACTCGGTGTGGCTTTGCTGTTGCTAGGGCATCTGATCCAGAGGAGATATACAAGATCCACGAGTTGAAGATGAAGAAAGAGCGAGTGGTGAGGCAAGAGGAGCAACTGGATCACCAGATTCAGCTCTGTAAGCAAGAGCTCAGTCTTCTCATGGACAACCAAGAAAACTGGCAGTATCCTCTTGTGCACTGGCTGTGTGTGTGTGGATGTACTGTGTGGTTTAAATATTGTGTGTGTGTGTAAGTATAACTCATGTGGTGTGTTTGTGTCCAAGTCTCCCTGCCTCCTCCTCCTCCCCCCCCCCCCCAAGGAAGATCAATGTAATTGTCTGTCCTTGACTATGGCCTTACAGATTAGCTGTCACTTATAAGGATATAAGAAGTGTTCCTGAGTTTTTGGAAAAGACAATTATTGCTGTGAAGGCACCTCCAGACACTGTCTTGAACTGTGACATTCAAGAGGTAAGTTAGTACAATAAATATCCTGCACTCTTATGTAGCTAAGCAGTCTGAAATGTAATTGTGGCAGGTCCTTTCTCTTTCTGTGGTGTGTCAACACTTTATGATGGTTAGTTGGAAGGAGGCTCTCATCTAGGGAATGTTCATTTCCTCCTCCCCTTCTCTATAGTGGTGGTTTGACTAGCTGTACCCCCCCCTCTCCCCTCATGGTGCAGCACAGTTACCACCAGACAAATTTCAACAACACTGCCATTATCTCTGTGGGGAATCTTAAGGAACATGTTGGCTGGGATGGTTTGGACACTGCCCAAACCCACCCATCCATGGTTGTCTTCCTTCCCCTTTGCTGACCCTATCAGTGCACTAATCAGCTCGCACTCTATTTGCAGTGGTGCAGGTGTGTGTATATAGTCCACATCATCATTCTGCCCCATCCATCTGTAGCAGCCAGAGAACTGACCCAGCCAGCAGCCCACTTACTGTAGCATCCGACCTTTCCTCACAAGGCCCACACATGCCTGTCGGGGTTCCTCTCTCCATAGGGATCTCCCTTCTCACTTTCACTTCCTCCAAGAGATGTAATGAGCTTCTTCAAGCCTTGCATGTCTGTGTGGTATACTCCTTGTAGAATGTTTTCAAGCCTTTGTTGTCTCTTCTGTTCCTTTGTGAGGGTTTCCATCTCTATGGCATTAATGGAAGAGGAGGATAGACAAACTGACAGGAAATATGAAGGCGGATTAGCCCTTTCTTGTGTATTTTATTGGTCTTTAGGCCATCCTGCTGAATGAGGAGAGATGTACACATGCCTACACATGAGGCAGTTGGTTTATACACCATAGATGCCTTACAGAGCATTCTGTGTGGCCTTGTCCAGACCCCAACTGGTTAATTACTTATAGACCATGTGATGCACACACTCAGTCATACAGGATGCATTTGAAGAGCAGCAATGGTGCCATCGATGTCCTCGTCTGTCGAGAGGACGACACAGAGACTCAGCCTCTGCAGTGCCATCCTCCTCCAGCTTCTCTGATCTGCCATACATCTAGCAATTGCGGCATTATCAGGCCCGACTGCTACGCCTCTGTGCTGGATCAATCCAGCCACAGCTTGCTCTCGGACTTGGTTCTTCCCGAGCCCCAGCAAATGAATTGTCACTGCCCACATAATTTTTCAGTTATCACTCACCAGCATTCCTGCACTAAACGGGGCAGAGGTCGACAACAGGATCACTGCGGCATGGGCAGCGGAGACACCATCATGACTTTAAGCACCTTGTCTTCCTATCCCCAGATTCTTGGGCCAGGGACCAACAGTGACCTGGAGATATCGCTGAGCTCAACTGCTGATGAAGAAAGCGACGATTTTGAAGGACTGATGGATCACCTGGAAAGCAGTAGCTTATTGCCCATAGACATGGCGATGTTTGAACAACTCAGCCCACCACTGCAAACAGAAGAGTTCAGCTTCTCCATGGACAATTCTACAGAAGGCATCCACGATTTGTTTGACCTGTGTTGAGCTGCGGTGTGATGGGTGTGTCATCTTCAACTTACCTTAGTCACTGTCCTGTGTTTGTTGTGTGCATCCATCTGCAACCTCTTGTAACATACCTGTACATATATTGTACACTACGTTTACATGCATGTAAGACTATGTAGTTGTTTGTGGTGACCTTTAGCTAGTGAACCTCATAGGATAACCAACCAGCCACACAATAATTTCTTGGCATTTTTCTTTCCTTCTATCTTTCATAATCCAGCATATTACTTTCATTGCTATTCTAGTTGCTTGTCTTGTCATCTCAGACATTTGTGTAGCTGACATTCTTATTAAACAGCACCATCACCATTACATAACCATATAATTATAGCTCATTATTTACTGTGGTTCATGAGAACTTTTAATCATCAAAGTGTACATGTAATAGTAATCACACTTCATTATGATGTTGTTAATTAACAGCCTTAAATGAATGACCATAATTATGTGTTCAGTTCTGCTGCTTAGTTGAAGAGCCCTACTTTCACATTCTTGATCCATGATGTTTCAGAGCCTGCACAAGGTCAAGTATTCACAAGGGGGAGTGATTGTGGTGACATGCATAATCAGTAGGATCACACTAGTTGGCATGGCAGGTTTGATGGTGCACAGCTTCAAAATGGTCAGATACTATCTGGGATGTGGCAGGCCTAGAACCTGCACTTATTCAGGCAGATACGGTATGGGAGAATTGATTGGGACCTCCAGCAACTAGGCAGCTGAAAGGAAGCCATTGTCAAAGGTGTGTGAGGAAATGAAAAAAAACTTGTGGCAATTGTTTATTTTTATTTTTATTTGATTTTCATAATCACTCGCTCCTCAATGAGCTCGTGTTACAACTAGACACCCATGGTGGTCAGTGGTTAAGCACAACAAACCACAGCACACTTAAACAGACTGCAGAGCCTATTGAGAGGGCATTGACCAGGCAGCTGGCAAGATTTAGAAACAAACCCTCACTGAAGGAGCTTGATTATCAATAGCTTCTGCTATGGTTTAATAACTTTAACTACAATCAAAACATTTCTTCCTTACATTCCCCTAATTAGTTGCTCACCAGTTTCTTGTAGGGGGAGGGGGGGTGGGAGGACTTTTATGGGTGAGCTACAACTAGTCAAGTGTCTTGACCACGTTCCATTCAAGAGTTGATTAGGGTCACAGGAGTGCTTAGTGGAAACAAGACACATCTCCAAGCTGACCTCCAGTAGGTTGGCTGTCTAGTTCTAGGCAAGATGCATTATCTTTGTGTGCGGTGTCCTAATGGTAGCCTTAGTTCTAGGCAAGATGCATTATCTTTGTGAGGTGTGTTGTCCTAATGGTAGCCTTAGTTCTAGGCAAGATGCATTATCTTTGTGAGGTGTGGTGTCCTAATGGTAGCCTTAGTTCTAGGCAAGATGCATTATCTTTGTGAGGTGTGGTGTCCTAATGGTAGCCTTAGTTCTAGGCAAGATGCATTATCTTTGTGAGGTGTGTTGTCCTAATGGTAGCCTTAGTTCTAGGCAAGATGCATTATCTTTGTGAGGTGTGGTGTCCTAATGGTAGCCTTAGTTCTAGGCAAGATGCATTATCTTTGTGAGGTGTGGTGTCCTAATGGTAGCCTTAGTTCTAGGCAAGATGCATTATCTTTGTGAGGTGTGGTGTCCTAATGGTAGCCTTAGTTCTAGGCAAGATGCATTATCTTTGTGAGGTGCGGTGTCCTAATGGTAGCCTTAGTTCTAGGCAAGATGCATTATCTTTGTGAGGTGCGGTGTCATAATGGTAGCCTTAGTTCTAGGCAAGATGCATTATCTTTGTGAGGTGTGGTGTCCTAATGGTAGCCTTAGTTCTAGGCAAGATGCATTATCTTTGTGAGGTGTGGTGTCCTAATGGTAGCCTTAGTTCTAGGCAAGATGCATTATCTTTGTGAGGTGTGGTGTCCTAATGGTAGCCTTAGTTCTAGGCAAGATGCATTATCTTTGTGAGGTGTGGTGTCCTAATGGTAGCCTTAGTTCCAGGCAAGATGCATTATCTTTGTGAGGTGTGGTGTCCTAATGGTAGCCTTAGTTCTAGGCAAGATGCATTATCTTTGTGAGGTGTGGTGTCCTAATGGTAGCCTTAGTTCCAGGCAAGATGCATTATCTTTGTGAGGTGTGGTGTCCTAATGGTAGCCTTAGTTCTAGGCAAGATGCATTATCTTTGTGAGGTGTGGTGTCCTAATGGTAGCCTTAGTTCTAGGCAAGATGCATTATCTTTGTGAGGTGTGGTGTCCTAATGGTAGCCTTAGTTCTAGGCAAGATGCATTATCTTTGTGAGGTGCAAGTTGACTCACTTGTAGAAGGGTAAGCTACCGCATAAGAGAAACGTTTTGCTTGCTTCTATCACTTCAGTACAGCTCCATAAATAATCAGGTGCACCATGAATTATTCATGAGAACAGAAGCCATTGTCACGCATGCTATCTTCCATGCTGGTTCCCAATGTGATGCAGACCTTGTGTTGTGTGTTTGATGGTGTCTTTCTATGTCATAAATTCGCGACATTTTTTTTTGTCTGGAGGATCTGCTGGCCTCGAGTGCAACTTAATAATAAGTGTTTGGCGAGTACTGTCCAGTACGATTGTCCCGCAAGAAAAATGTGCTCTCAGGATGGAACATGCATGGCCAGTGAAGCCCTTTCTGAAGAGGTGCAGATCAGAGACGAGGTCGGGATCCTCTTCCTGCAATATTGGTGCTCACTGGAGGGAGACCCAATATCCATCATTTGATTCTGTTTGGATAACTGTAGCCTGGTATGTAAAGGCTATCTGGGGGAACCTTACTGTTTGGTTGGTAGCCATCACAAAGAAAAGATCTCTCAACCCACCAAGAGATGTGGTAATAGTTGACCTAGGAGTGGCGGGGGTCACAGGGCCTGGGTTAGGCTCCGGGACCACTGTCACCTTAGGGGCATCTCTAGGAACTCAAGGTCCAGAGTTTATTTTCACAATCTTTGAGGTTAGGGTGCTTATGGATTGAATGGACCCAGTGTGGTGGTTTCCTTGTTCAGCTATTGCCAGCAGATCCAGCTGGCCTCGGGGGGGGGGGGGGGGGGGGGGGGGGGGGGGGGGGGGGGGGGGGAGTGGCAAAGCTGAGGGGTTGTGGGGAGAGGCCGTGTGGGAAGTAAGTGTGTGTGTGTGTGTGGGGGGGGGGGGGGGGGGGGGGGATGGTTGTTATATGCTATATTCATCCTTCCAGATGAAGAATATATCTACCACAGGAACAGGCCTTACCGGAATCCCCCCCCCCCCCCTCCTAGACCAGTACAATGTCAAGTGCTGCACTATCCATGGGTACTTCACCCTAGCCTTACTAAGGACTGATCCTCCATGGATGGCATGGGATATTGGTTTGACCTGAAGTATCCTGAGAGTGCGCAGACCCACGAACCGAATGTGCATGACAATTGTGTTATTAGCACGGACCCAAGCGAATAAATTCTGGCATCCCATCCCCCACATACACACACACACTCTCCATGATAATTTATACTGACAGAAGTCAATTGGAAAGCTACTGGACAAGAGCAACAATTGACTAATCAAGCTTAGCTATCACAACTACCACTCCAAAGCACCATGCATAGTAGGGAAAATATCTACTAATGAGAGGCTCTCAGTGGGATGTCCCCCTAATTGCCTGATTGATTGGCAGAGGCTCTTGTCCCAGGTGGATTCTCACTATTACATGGATATATATACCAAGTTGGAATCTAGTTTTGTCATCCTTGCTATATTATATGGAGTGGGCATGGGGATGGTTGTAGCAATGGCTGCTGCTGGGATGGTTGGAACTTCTGGGTGGTCATGGCAACTGCTGGGATAGTTGTAGCAACTGCTGGGTGGTCCTGTGGTCTGGTTAAGAAACTACCTCACCATAAGCCATTGAATTTAGCCTGTAGCCAGGCCCAATTTTGGTGGGAAGAAATGGTGGGGATTTGACTCAGGAAAGTTCAGTTACTGCAAAGGAAGCTAACTGGCCTCCAGGCTAGCCTGTACATACGAGGAGGCTGACCCTAGAGCAGCAACAGCCCTTGTTTTTGCCAGTGTGGCGCAGGCGCATACCAAAGCCTGCACGCTTCCATTAGCAGGACAGATAGGCTGACCACACATCGTTAACTGTTCAGGTGGCTGATTCAGAGGTGCAATTTCAGTACAAACTTGTAAAAAATAATAAAACTACAAGTTTAACCCCCAGAAGGGGTATCTTACTACAGACTGGAGAGTGCTTTAAACTAGAAGCCACTTGCTGATTGCATCTAGCACCACCCCCACAGTAAGCAACTAATTAACAAGGCGTTAGATTACACCAAAACTTCTGCATAACATTTTTATGCCAAGTGAAAGATCAATTAACAAAATGGAGGCCAAAGAAAACTCTGTTACACACAACACAAGAACAATTATCATTATTTCTGATTGTACTCCTGTAGATCACAACCAGTTAGATGAACTTCACAAGGTCATCATTACACAGATGCATATGGTTGAACTGGTAAAGGGTCATCACATGGTTGTGATCCACATGAGTACAGTCATTTTTTTTAAACCAAACGTGACGATATCACCAGGGTTACCGTGGGTCTCCGCTTGGGCTTCACTTTGTGTCCTCACAACTGCCAGCACTATGAGAGTTGAAGTTGATGCTCTCGCCATGCGCATGGGCTTAGCTACAAGAGGAGTGAAGGACGTTTCTACTGTCATATCACCATAAATGACATCCTCTTCCGAGCATATCTGCAGTTTCCCCTTCCAGGCTGGAACTGTCGGGTCTGTTTTGTTCTGATGGGAAAAGACCTGATGGGGTAACCTTGGTGCCATGGGAAAATGGCAAGCAACTGGTGTGGGATGCGACCTGTCCAGATATGCTTGCCCAGCAGACATATCAGGTAATGAGTAGTGCTGGAGCTGTGGCTGCTATGGCTGAGGAGAAGGAAGTGGTCAAGTATGCCAGTCTGGATCCATGCTATTTTGTGCTCGTGGAGTCATTGGGGGTCATCGGGAACAGGTCGATGGCTTTCCGGAGGGAGCCTCGGGATAAGGCAAAGCACTAGGGAGGTGAATGCCCGTGCTCACCTCCTTCAGCACCTCTCAGTGGCAGTCCAGAGGCGGAATGCCTCGTCTATATTGGGGTCGGTCGGGAGTCACTCTGAATCAAACTTGTTAGCTTTTTAGTCTTTTTAGTTATTTATTATAATTACATGTAGTTCCAAAAAAAAGTTTTTTAAAATAATAATAATTCTTGTCTTTATAGTTGTCTTTATAGCTATTATATTTTATTTGTTGTTGTTGTTATACAGTTCAATATTATTGCAAACCAAACCACAGCCCACCAACCAGCAGAGAGGAACCACTCCGACTAAACACTCCATCTAACTACTCATAATTGTTGTACACTAACACAAGTCAGCACTTAGCACACCTCCTGTTTTTATATTGGAGACAGCCAGGGACCAGCCTTGGCAAGAGTGGCACAAGTCCAGAGCTAACCAAACATGGCAGGTGCTATTCTACGCCATGTTTATTGCTAAAGTGCACACACGTCCATTGCTGTATAGCTGCTTGCTTGCTTTTGCTCAACTTTTTGTTTCTAGTTTCAAGAAGATTATTCATCTGTAAATCAGCGCACTGTCAAGCATATTGCAGCTTGAGAACAGATCTTAGAGCACACTCTCTGAATGACAATCTTTACTCAATTCCGTGTGGGCTAGCTTGGCTACACAGCACAACCACCACTACCCAAGCCCTTTGCAGCAATCCATTAACCGATGAACTGTAGATATGTATTGGCAGGCTTGTGATGCTAAGGTTCTTATGAATGGACCTGCTGTATGAAGTTATGTGACCTGCTGTATGCAAGTTATGTGACCTGTTGTATGCACGTTATGTGACCTGCTGTATGCACGTTATGTGACCTGCTGTATGCACGTTATGTGACCTGTTGTTGTATGCAAGTTATGTGACTTGTTGTATGCAAGTTATGTGACCTGCTATATGCACGTTATGTGACCTGTTGTATGCAAGTTATGTGACCTGTTGTATGCAAGTTATGTGACCTGCTGTATGCAAGTTATGTGACCTGTTGTATGCAAGTTATGTGACCTGTTGTATGCAAGTTATGTGACTTGTTGTATGCAAGTTATGTGACCTGTTGTATGCGAGTTATGTGACCTGTTGTATGCAAGTTATGTGACCTGTTGTATGAAGTTATGTGACCTGTTGTATGCAAGTTATGTGACCTGTTGTATGAAGTTATATGACCTGCTTTATGCAAGTTATGTGACTTGTTGTATGCAAGTTATGTGACCTGCTGTATGCAAGTTATGTGACCTGTTGTATGCAAGTTATGTGACCTGTTGTATGCGAGTTATGTGACCTGTTGTATGCAAGTTATGTGACCTGCTGTATGCAAGTTATGTGACCTGTTGTATGCAAGTTATGTGACCTGTTGTATGCAAGTTATGTGACCTGCTGTATGCAAGTTATGTGACCTGTTGTATGCAAGTTATGTGACCTGTTGTATGCAAGTTATGTGACCTGCTATATGCACGTTATGTGACCTGTTGTTGTATGCAAGTTATGTGACCTGTTGTATGCAAGTTATGTGACCTGCTATATGCACATTATGTGACCTGTTGTATGCAAGTTATGTGACCTGTGGTATGCAAGTTATGTGACCTGTTGTATGCAAGTTATGTGACCTGTTGTATGCACATTATGTGAAGGGGACAGAACTAGAAACAGAAGCTTATCTATTTACAATTTTTAATAATTTTATCTATTTACAATTTTTAATAATTTTTATATAGAGTATTTCTGTGCTGCCAGTTTATTACCTACTGAAGCCTCTCGGAGTCCTTGAGCTAACATCGGCTGGACACGACATTTAGGCAATAAGAAGCTGCTGGTGCAAGTTTTAGGTGAGATATAAGCTTCGTTTTGGAGAGGGCGGACTCTCCTATAATCTAGTAATGGTAAAGCTCAACACATTGCAAGGCATTGTGTGTTGAGCACCTGCCAAGCCTCTTCTTTCCTGCCTTCTTGTGTGCACATGATAAGTGCACAGTATGCTCCTTCCTGATGCCCAACTCATGTATGGCTGCACGACTGGGATGCCCTCCAACACAATGGGCTGACTGGTTGTGAAACAGAAACGTACATTTGTGTGTATGTGGCAGAGAGAGAGAGGAGGGTTTAGCTTGGAAGCAACTTCCCCTGAGGATGTGAAGCACATTTAGGGAGGAGAAAATCTATATAGGGTGTGTGTGGGGGGGGGAGGGGGCAAGCGGTCTGAGGGGAAGTGTTGTACAGTGATGGGAGGGGTTGGGCGAAGTTTATACATGATTAAATGAGATTAATTGGGGGGCAGGCAGTCTAATAAAGGTGGGAGGGGGGGAGGTCTCATAGGGGGTTGGGGGAGGTGCATATAGGGGAGGGCAGAGGTCTCATATGGGGGGTGGGAGGTAAAGGGTTTATGCTGTGTGATGCATGTACAATATTGACTGAGTCAGTAAGAAGCTGCACGTTTTTATACCATGAGGTGATCAGTTGGTTTCCTCAGAACTTGACTCTTGTGACAATAGTTAGCCACGGGCCTAGGCTGTGCCTGTATGTCTATAGGCTTCTGTAATACTATTACTGTGGCTCACTATGGTCCACTGTGGCCCACATGAAATCCTACTATGCTGTAGACAGCATTGGCTACAAGGTTTGGCTACAGTACAAAAACAAGTTTTATGTACAGCTTAGGCTGTACAGATGTTTGTTGTCGGCCACCATGAAAGGAAAAAAAAGAAAAAATCTAGAGCTAACTAACCAGTGGTGTATGGAGACTCAAGACTTCTAAGTTGGCCAGCATAGGTAGCAATCAAAAGTAGTGGCCTATTCTTCTGGTTATTAACTGGTACTAACATTCATAGTACTTCAAAATCAAAGCAGAGTAGCTTATTAGATCGCTAGGAGATTTCCAAAGGCCATGATAGAAAGAAGGTGTGTGAAAGTTTGCCTTAAGAGTAGGAGCTGTTGTTGTCTTGCTTCTCACCCTCTGAACTTTCCAGAGACCTCGAGATGCAGGAACTTAAGTCAATACCACTCCTACCCTCACGAGGAAGGGATGTCCAAACTCAGCCTTTCTTTCTTAAAATAAATGCTGCAGGAGAGGAACAACCCTTCGACAACCCTTCAACAACCCTTCAACAAACCTTCAACAACCCCAGCAGATATTACATACTTGTAATGCATTTGTATCAGTTGGTTTCCTAAGAAGCTTATTCTAGTGACAGTAGTTGACAGAACTGAGCTGAGTCATCAACATTTTCGTACCAAGAGGTGATCAGTTGATTTCCTCAGAAGTCTACTCCTGTGACAATAGACAGCACGGACTTTCAACAAACACAAGGCAACTACTTATGACACATGTGTCTATGTGTGTATATGAATACATAGGCACGTATGTATACTCTAGTAATACTACTTATGATGCATGTGTCTATGTGTATATATGAATACATAGGCACGTATGTATACTCTAGTAATACTACATGTGTCTATGTGTATATGAATACATAGGCACGTATGTATACTCTAGTATGTCTATGTGTATATGAATACATAGGCACGTATGTATACTCTAGTAATACTACATGTGTCTATGTGTATATGAATACATAGGCACGTATGTATACTCTAGTAATACTACATGTGTCTATGTGTATATGAATACATAGGCACGTATGTATACTCTAGTAATACTACTTATGATGCATGTGTCTATGTGTATATATGAATACATAGGCATGTGTGTATACTCTAGTAATACTACTTATGATGCATGTGTCTATGTGTGTATATGAATACATAGGCATGTGTGTATACTCTAGTAATACTACTTATGACTGTCTATAGGCATGTGTGTATACTCTAGTAACACCTACTTATGATGCATGTGTCTATGTGTGTATATGAATACATAGGCACGTGTGTATACTCTAGTAATACTACTTATGACTATGTCTATAGGCATGTGTGTATACTCTAGTAATACCTACTTATGATGCATGTGTCTATGTGTGTATATGAATACATAGGCATGTGTGCATACTCTAGTAATACTACTTATGACTATGTCTATAGGCATGTGTGTATACTACTCTAGTAATACCTACTTATGATGCATGTGTCTATGTGCCAGGCACGTGTGTGTGTGTCAGGCACGGACACAGTAAATAATAAGTTGTTGTTATGCTGAGGAACTTCTGGTAAGTGACCGCTTGACAATTACAAACAAGACAATTACAGACAAGATACAAACAAGACAAAAAAAAGTTTTATCTAGAAAAATATATATAACACACTAATGTGGTCAACAAGCATTTACATGACCCTTTACCTATTAATGGGTAAAGGATATCCTCTAAATTGTGTCAACATGGTGAATTCTTGTTTCACTTCCTTTTCTATCATATATATATTATTAAATTTACTTGTTGTCTTATCTATATATGGATCTACCTGCTGTACTTTCACCTGTACAAGGCATAAGCAGTCATCTTAATTCACAAACAAGGAAATGGTCGTTGTGATGACAAACACGTCCCCCCAAAAAACAACACCTGAGTAGCCTCTCAGTAAACCAACTTACTTTTGTTGCAAGTCTGCACTGCTCATGTTGTGACCTCTCACTAAACCAACTGTCTGATCACTTCCTACAGCAAAAGTGTGGCAGAGGCTGCTGAGCCAATATTCCACACACACACACACACACATGAGAGTGTTTATTTGGTTGAAGTTCTGTTTACTACTTTTGGTGTTTTAAATAGAAATCTCACTGCAATGATTTGGACAATTTTGAGTCTTGTGGTATAATTGCAAGTCGTGTGTGTGTTTGGGGAGGGGTGCACTTGACTACATTAGCAAATGGATTTAAGGCATGCTGGATGTTAAAATGGGCCCAAACCACTCGCCATCTATATAGGACGCTAAGAAACCAAGGTCAGTTTTGGATGTGCTTGTGTTGTTGTTGTTTGTATGTGTGTGTGTGTTTTGTCCACCATTTCTAAATATGAGTCAAACAAATACAGGGAGTGCTTGTGCACACCCTGATTGTGCACACCCTGATTGATTGGCGAATGTCTCCCTATTCTCTCACTATGACAGCTTCTTAATATCACAAACGGTGTCTTCAGTAGATCTTTACCCCCAAAATGCTTTTGAATCCTTCACGAAGGAGTAAAAGCCCCCAAAAGACTTTTAAGGACCTTGCATATATCTTCTTCTTTTCACACAACTTGCATACAATATGTCAATTTTGACTATCAGAACTCCAAATTGTCCAAACAGATCAGTAAAGGATCATCAATTTCATAAACACACTTGTGCATGTGGAGAGCAAGCAGTTGAAGTGATCAGTTGATTTCCTCAGAAGTTTACTTTTGTAATATATATAATATATAGTACAAACCTTCAATGAAACTTATATACTTATAATGCACCACATGTGACTGTATGTTTAAAGTGTTTTTTATAATTTACCAGTGTAGACCACAAACATTTACAGTACCCTTAGGACGAATATTATAGTACTGCTTTAAAAAATAAAAATTAAAATGTATTATATAAGATAATCTTTTATTTGTGCAACTATAATATGTAGAACTCTGTGCAGTCCTCCACTCCTCAACTATTATATGTAGAACTCTGTGTAGTCCTCCACTCCTCAACTATTATATGTAGAACTCTGTGCAGTCCTCCACTCCTCAACTATTATATGTAGAACTCTGTGCAGTCCTCCACTCCTCAACTATTATATGTAGAACTCTGTGCAGTCCTCCACTCCTCAACTATTATATGTAGAACTCTGTGCAGTCCTCCACTCCTCAACTATTATATGTAGAACTCTGTGCAGTCTTCCACTGCTCAACTATTATATGTAGAACTCTGTGCAGTCCTCCACTCCTCAACTATTATATGTAGAACTCTGTGCAGTCTTCCACTGCTCAACTATTATATGTAGAACTCTGTGCAGTCCTCCACTGCTCAACTATTATATGTAGAACTCTGTGCAGTCCTCCACTGCTCAACTATTATATGTAGAACTCTGTGCAGTCCTCCACTGCTCAACTATTATATGTAGAACTCTGTGCAGTCCTCCACTGCTCAACTATTATATGTAGAACTCTGTGCAGTCCTCCACTCCTCAACTATTATATGTAGAACTCTGTGCAGTCCTTCACTCCTCAACTATTATATGTAGAACTCTGTGCAGTCCTCCACTCCTCAACTATTATATGTAGAACTCTGTGTAGTCCTCCACTCCTCAACTATTATATGTAGAACTCTGTGCAGTCCTCCACTCCTCAACTATTATATGTAGAACTCTGTGCAGTCCTCCACTCCTCAACTATTATATGTAGAACTCTGTGTAGTCCTCCACTGCTCAACTATTATATGTAGAACTCTGTACAGTCCTCCACTGCTCAACTATTATATGTAGAACTCTGTGCAGTCCTCCACTGCTCAACTATTATATGTAGAACTCTGTGCAGTCCTCCACTGCTCAACTATTATATGTAGAACTCTGTGCAGTCCTCCACTGCTCAACTATTATATGTAGAACTCTGTGTAGTCCTCCACTCCTCAACTATTATATGTAGAACTCTGTGCAGTCCTCCACCGCTCAACTATTATATGTAGAACTCTGTGCAGTCCTCCACTGCTCAACTATTATATGTAGAACTCTGTGTAGTCCTCCACTCCTCAACTATTATATGTAGAACTCTGTGTAGTCCTCCACTCCTCAACTATTATATGTAGAACTCTGTGCAGTCCTCCACTCCTCAACTATTATATGTAGAACTCTGTGCAGGCCTACACTCCTCAACTATTATATGTAGAACTCTGTGCAGTCCTCCACTGCTCAACTATTATATGTAGAACTCTGTGCAGTCCTCCACTGCTCAACTATTATATGTAGAACTCTGTGCAGTCCTCCACTGCTCAACTATTATATGTAGAACTCTGTGCAGTCAGTCCTCCACTGCTCAACTATTATATGTAGAACTCTGTGCAGTCCTTCACTGCTCAACTATTATATGTAGAACTCTGTGCAGTCCTCCACTCCTCAACTATTATATGTAGAACTCTGTGTAGTCCTCCACTGCTCAACTATTATATGTAGAACTCTGTGCAGTCCTCCACTCCTCAACTATTATATGTAGAACTCTGTGCAGTCCTCCACTCCTCAACTATTATATGTAGAACTCTGTGCAGTCCTCCACTCCTCAACTATTATATGTAGAACTCTGTGTAGTCCTCCACTGCTCAACTATTATATGTAGAACTCTGTGCAGTCCTCCACTCCTCAACTATTATATGTAGAACTCTGTGCAGTCCTCCACTGCTCAACTATTATATGTAGAACTCTGTGTAGTCCTCCACTCCTCAACTATTATATGTAGAACTCTGTGCAGTCCTCCACTCCTCAACTATTATATGTAGAACTCTGTGTAGTCCTCCACTGCTCAACTATTATATGTAGAACTCTGTGCAGTCCTACACTCCTCAACTATTATATGTAGAACTCTGTGCAGTCCTCCACTCCTCAACTATTATATGTAGAACTCTGTGTAGTCCTCCACTCCTCAACTATTATATGTAGAACTCTGTGCAGTCCTCCACTGCTCAACTATTATATGTAGAACTCTGTGCAGTCCTCCACTCCTCAACTATTATATGTAGAACTCTGTGTAGTCCTCCACTCCTCAACTATTATATGTAGAACTCTGTGCAGTCCTCCACTACTCAACTATTATATGTAGAACTCTGTGCAGTCCTTCACTGCTCAACTATTATATGTAGAACTCTGTGTAGTCCTCCACTGCTCAACTATTATATGTAGAACTCTGTGCATGCCTCCACTCCTCAACTATTATATGTAGAACTCTGTGCATGCCTCCACTCCTCAACTATTATATGTAGAACTCTGTGTAGTCCTCCACTCCTCAACTATTATATGTAGAACTCTGTGCATGCCTCCACTCCTCAACTATTATATGTAGAACTCTGTGCAGTCCTCCACTGCTCAACTATTATATGTAGAACTCTGTGCAGTCCTCCACTCCTCAACTATTATATCTAGAACTCTGTGCAGTCCTCCACTCCTCAACTTTTATATGTAGAACTCTGTACAGTCCTCCACTCCTCAACTATTATATGTAGAACTCTGTGCAGTCCTCCACTCCTCAACTATTATATGTAGAACTCTGTGCAGTCCTCCACTGCTCAACTATTATATGTAGAACTCTGTGCAGTCCTCCACTCCTCAACTATTATATGTAGAACTCTGTGCAGTCCTCCACTGCTCAACTATTATATGTAGAACTCTGTGCAGTCCTCCACTCCTCAACTATTATATGTAGAACTCTGTGCAGTCCTCCACTCCTCAACTATTATATGTAGAACTCTGTGCAGTCCTACACTCCTCAACTATTATATGTAGAACTCTGTGCAGTCCTTCACTCCTCAACTATTATATGTAGAACTCTGTGTAGTCCACCACTCCTCAACTATTATATGTAGAACTCTGTGTAGTCCACCACTCCTCAACTATTATATGTAGAACTCTGTGCAGTCCTACACTCCTCAACTATTATATGTAGAACTCTGTGCAGTCCTCCACTGCTCAACTATTATATGTAGAACTCTGTGTAGTCCTCCACTCCTCAACTATTATATGTAGAACTCTGTGCAGTCCTCCACTCCTCAACTATTATATGTAGAACTCTGTGCAGTCCTCCACTCCTCAACTATTATATGTAGAACTCTGTGTAGTCCTCCACTGCTCAACTATTATATGTAGAACTCTGTGCAGTCCTCCACTGCTCAACTATTATATGTAGAACTCTGTGCAGTCCTCCACTGCTCAACTATTATATGTAGAACTCTGTGCAGTCCTCCACTCCTCAACTATTATATGTAGAACTCTGTGCAGTCCTCCACTGCTCAACTATTATATGTAGAACTCTGTGTAGTCCTCCACTGCTCAACTATTATATGTAGAACTCTGTGCAGTCCTCCACTACTCAACTATTATATGTAGAACTCTGTGTAGTCCTCCACTCCTCAACTATTATATGTAGAACTCTGTGCAGTCCTCCACTACTCAACTATTATATGTAGAACTCTGTGCAGTCCTTCACTGCTCAACTATTATATGTAGAACTCTGTGTAGTCCTCCACTGCTCAACTATTATATGTAGAACTCTGTGCATGCCTCCACTCCTCAACTATTATATGTAGAACTCTGTGCATGCCTCCACTCCTCAACTATTATATGTAGAACTCTGTGCAGTCCTCCACTGCTCAACTATTATAAGTAGAACTCTGTGCAGTCCTCCACTCCTCAACTATTATATCTAGAACTCTGTGCAGTCCTCCACTCCTCAACTATTATATGTAGAACTCTGTACAGTCCTCCACTCCTCAACTATTATATGTAGAACTCTGTGCAGTCCTCCACTGCTCAACTATTATATGTAGAACTCTGTGCAGTCCTCCTCTGCTCAACTATTATATGTAGAACTCTGTGCAGTCCTCCACTCCTCAACTATTATATGTAGAACTCTGTGCAGTCCTCCACTGCTCAACTATTATATGTAGAACTCTGTGCAGTCCTCCACTCCTCAACTATTATATGTAGAACTCTGTGCAGTCCTCCACTGCTCAACTATTATATGTAGAACTCTGTGCAGTCCTCCACTCCTCAACTATTATATGTAGAACTCTGTGCAGTCCTCCACTCCTCAACTATTATATGTAGAACTCTGTGCAGTCCTCCACTGCTCAACTATTATATGTAGAACTCTGTGCAGTCCTCCACTCCTCAACTATTATATGTAGAACTCTGTGCAGTCCTCCACTGCTCAACTATTATATGTAGAACTCTGTGTAGTCCTCCACTGCTCAACTATTATATGTAGAACTCTGTGCAGTCCTCCACTGCTCAACTATTATATGTAGAACTGTGTGTAGTCCTCCACTGCTCAACTATTATATATAGAACTCTGTGCAGTCCTCCACTGCTCAACTATTATATGTAGAACTCTGTGCAGTCCTCCTCTGCTCAACTATTATATGTAGAACTCTGTGCAGTCCTCCTCTGCTCAACTATTATATGTAGAACTCTGTGCAGTCCTCCACTCCTCAACTATTATATGTAGAACTCTGTGCAGTCCTCCACTGCTCAACTATTATATGTAGAACTCTGTGCAGTCCTCCACCGCTCAACTATTATATGTAGAACTCTGTGTAGTCCTCCACTCCTCAACTAAACTCTGTGCAGTCCTCCACTGCTCAACTATTATATGTAGAACTCTGTGCAGTCCTCCACTGCTCAACTATTATATGTAGAACTCTGTGCAGTCCTCCTCTGCTCAACTATTATATGTAGAACTCTGTGCAGTCCTCCACTCCTCAACTATTATATGTAGAACTCTGTGCAGTCCTCCACTCCTCAACTATTATATGTAGAACTCTGTGCAGTCCTCCACTCCTCAAATATTATATGTAGAACTCTGTGCAGTCCTCCACTCCTCAACTATTATATGTAGAACTCTGTGCAGTCCTCCACTGCTCAACTATTATATGTAGAACTCTGTGTAGTCCTCCACTGCTCAACTATTATATGTAGAACTCTGTGCAGTCCTCCACTGCAACTATTATATGTAGAACTCTGTGTAGTCCTCCACTGCTCAACTATTATATGTAGAACTCTGTGCAGTCCTCCACTGCTCAACTATTATATGTAGAACTCTGTGCAGTCCTCCACTCCTCAACTATTATATGTAGAACTCTGTGCAGTCCTCCACTGCTCAACTATTATATGTAGAACTCTGTGCAGTCCTCCACTACTCAACTATTATATGTAGAACTCTGTGCAGTCCTCCACTCCTCAACTATTATATGTAGAACTCTGTGCAGTCCTCCACTACTCAACTATTATATGTAGAACTCTGTGCAGTCCTCCACTCCTCAACTATTATATGTAGAACTCTGTGCAGTCTTCCACTGCTCAACTATTATATGTAGAACTCTGTGCAGTCCTCCACTCCTCAACTATTATATGTAGAACTCTGTGCAGTCCTCCACTCCTCAACTATTATATGTAGAACTCTGTGCAGTCCTCCACTGCTCAACTATTATATGTAGAACTCTGTGCAGTCCTCCACTACTCAACTATTATATGTAGAACTCTGTGCAGTCCTCCACTGCTCAACTATTATATGTAGAACTCTGTGCAGTCCTCCACTGCTCAACTATTATATGTAGAACTCTGTGCAGTCCTCCACTGCTCAACTATTATATGTAGAACTCTGTGCAGTCCTACACTGCTCAACTATTATATGTAGAACTCTGTGCAGTCCTTCACTCCTCAACTATTATATGTAGAACTCTGTGCAGTCCTCCACTCCTCAACTATTATATGTAGAACTCTGTGCAGTCCTCAACTCCTCAACTATTATATGTAGAACTCTGTGCAGGCCTACACTGCTCAACTATTATATGTAGAACTCTGTGCAGTCCTCCACTCCTCAACTATTATATGTAGAACTCTGTGTAGTCCTCCACTCCTCAACTATTATATGTAGAACTCTGTGCAGTCCTCCACTGCTCAACTATTATATGTATAACTCTGTGCAGTCCTTCACTCCTCAACTATTATATGTAGAACTCTGTGCAGTCCTCCACTGCTCAACTATTATATGTAGAACTCTGTGCAGTCCTTCACTCCTCAACTATTATATGTAGAACTCTGTGCAGTCCTCCACTGCTCAACTATTATATGTAGAACTCTGTGCAGTCCTCCACTGCTCAACTATTATATATAGAACTCTGTGCAGTCCTCCACTGCTCAACTATTATATGTAGAACTCTGTGCAGTCCTCCACTCCTCAACTATTATATGTAGAACTCTGTGCAGTCCTCCACTACTCAACTATTATATGTAGAACTCTGTGCAGTCCTCCACTGCTCAACTATTATATGTAGAACTCTGTGTAGTCCTCCACTCCTCAACTATTATATGTAGAACTCTGTGCAGTCCTCTACTGCTCAACTATTATATGTAGAACTCTGTGCAGTCCTCCACTGCTCAACTATTATATGTAGAACTCTGTGCAGTCCTCCACTACTCAACTATTATATGTAGAACTCTGTGCAGTCCTCCACTGCTCAACTATTATATGTAGAACTCTGTGCAGTCCTCCACTGCTCAACTATTATATGTAGAACTCTGTGCAGTCCTCCACTGCTCAACTATTATATGTAGAACTCTGTGCAGTCCTCCACTCCTCAACTATTATATGTAGAACTCTGTGTAGTCCTCCACTGCTCAACTATTATATGTAGAACTCTGTGCAGTCCTCCACTCCTCAACTATTATATGTAGAACTCTGTGCAGTCCTCCACTGCTCAACTATTATATGTAGAACTCTGTGTAGTCCTCCACTCCTCAACTATTATATGTAGAACTCTGTGCAGTCCTCCACTCCACAACTATTATATGTAGAACTCTGTGTAGTCTCCTCCACTCCTCAACTATTATATGTAGAACTCTGTGCAGTCCTCCACTCCTCAACTATTATATGTAGAACTCTGTGCAGTCCTCCACTCCTCAACTATTATATGTAGAACTCTGTGCAGTCCTCCACTCCTCAACTATTATATGTAGAACTCTGTGCAGTCCTCCACTGCTCAACTATTATATGTAGAACTCTGTGCAGTCCTCCACTGCTCAACTATTATATGTAGAACTCTGTGCAGTCCTCCACTGCTCAACTATTATATGTAGAACTCTGTGCAGTCCTCCACTCCTCAACTATTATATGTAGAACTCTGTGCAGTCCTCCACTCCTCAACTATTATATGTAGAACTCTGTGCAGTCCTCCACTCCTCAACTATTATATGTAGAACTCTGTGCAGTCCTCCACTCCTCAACTATTATATGTAGAACTCTGTGCAGTCCTCCACTCCTCAACTATTATATGTAGAACTCTGTGCAGTCCTCCACTCCTCAACTATTATATGTAGAACTCTGTGCAGTCCTCCACTCCTCAACTATTATATGTAGAACTCTGTGCAGTCCTCCACTCCTCAACTATTATATGTAGAACTCTGTGTAGTCCTCCACTCCTCAACTATTATATGTAGAACTCTGTGCAGTCCTCCACTCCTCAACTATTATATGTAGAACTCTGTGCAGTCCTCCACTCCTCAACCATTATATGTAGAACTCTGTGCAGTCCTCCACTCCTCAACTATTATATGTAGAACTCTGTGTAGTCCTCCACTGCTCAACTATTATATGTAGAACTCTGTGCAGTCCTCCACTGCTCAACTATTATATGTAGAACTCTGTGCAGTCCTCCTCTGCTCAACTATTATATGTAGAACTCTGTGCAGTCCTCCACTCCTCAACTATTATATGTAGAACTCTGTGCAGTCCTCCACTCCTCAACTATTATATGTAGAACTCTGTGCAGTCCTCCACTGCTCAACTATTATATGTAGAACTCTGTGCAGTCCTCCACTCCTCAACTATTATATGTAGAACTCTGTGCAGTCCTCCACTGCTCAACTATTATATGTAGAACTCTGTGTAGTCCTCCACTGCTCAACTATTATATGTAGAACTCTGTGCAGTCCTCCACTGCTCAACTATTATATGTAGAACTGTGTGTAGTCCTCCACTGCTCAACTATTATATATAGAACTCTGTGCAGTCCTCCACTGCTCAACTATTATATGTAGAACTCTGTGCAGTCCTCCTCTGCTCAACTATTATATGTAGAACTCTGTGCAGTCCTCCTCTGCTCAACTATTATATGTAGAACTCTGTGCAGTCCTCCACTCCTCAACTATTATATGTAGAACTCTGTGCAGTCCTCCACTGCTCAACTATTATATGTAGAACTCTGTGCAGTCCTCCACTCCTCAACTATTATATGTAGAACTCTGTGCAGTCCTCCACTGCTCAACTATTATATGTAGAACTCTGTGCAGTCCTCCTCTGCTCAACTATTATATGTAGAACTCTGTGCAGTCCTCCACTCCTCAACTATTATATGTAGAACTCTGTGCAGTCCTCCACTGCTCAACTATTATATGTAGAACTCTGTGCAGTCCTCCACCGCTCAACTATTATATGTAGAACTCTGTGCAGTCCTCCACTGCTCAACTATTATATGTAGAACTCTGTGCAGTCCTCCACTCCTCAACTATTATATGCAGAACTCTGTGCAGTCTTCCACTGCTCAACTATTATATGTAGAATTCTGTGCAGTCCTCCACTCCTCAACTATTATATGTAGAACTCGGTGCAGTCCTCCACTGCTCAACTATTATATGTAGAACTCTGTGCAGTCTTCCACTCCTCAACTATTATATGTAGAACTCTGTGCAGTCCTCCACTCCTCAACTATTATATGTAGAACTCTGTGTAGTCCTCCACTGCAACTATTATATGTAGAACTCTGTGCAGTCCTCCACTCCTCAACTATTATATGCAGAACTCTGTGTAGTCCTACACTCCTCAACTATTATATGTAGAACTCTGTGCAGTCCTCCACTCCTCAACTATTATATGTAGAACTCTGTGCAGTCCTCCACTCCTCAACTATTATATGTAGAACTCTGTGTAGTCCTCCACTGCAACTATTATATGTAGAACTCTGTGCAGTCCTCCACTACTCAACTATTATATGTAGAACTCTGTGCAGTCCTCCACTCCTCAACTATTATATGTAGAACTCTGTGCAGTCCTCCACTGCTCAACTATTATATGTAGAACTCTGTGCAGTCCTCCACTCCTCAACTATTATATGTAGAACTCTGTGCAGTCCTCCACTGCTCAACTATTATATGTAGAACTCTGTGCAGTCCTCCACTCCTCAACTATTATATGTAGAACTCTGTGCAGTCCTCCACTACTCAACTATTATACGTAGAACTCTGTGCAGTCCTCCACTCCTCAACTATTATATGTAGAACTCTGTGTAGTCCTCCACTCCTCAACTATTATATGTAGAACTCTGTGCAGTCCTCCACTCCTCAACTATTATATGTAGAACTCTGTGCAGTCCTCCACTCCTCAACTATTATATGTAGAACTCTGTGTAGTCCTCCACTCCTCAACTATTATATGTAGAACTCTGTGCAGTCCTCCACTCCTCAACTATTATATGTAGAACTCTGTGCAGTCCTCCACTCCTCAACTATTATATGTAGAACTCTGTGCAGTCCTCCACTGCTCAACTATTATATGTAGAACTCTGTGTAGTCCTCCACTCCTCAACTATTATATGTAGAACTCTGTGCAGTCCTTCACTGCTCAACTATTATATGTAGAACTCTGTGTAGTCCTCCACTCCTCAACTATTATATGTAGAACTCTGTGCAGTCCTCCACTCCTCAACTATTATATGTAGAACTCTGTGCAGTCCTCCACTGCTCAACTATTATATGTAGAACTCTGTGTAGTCCTCCACTGCTCAACTATTATATGTAGAACTCTGTGCAGTCCTCCACTCCTCAACTATTATATGTAGAACTCTGTGCAGTCCTCCACTCCTCAACTATTATATGTAGAACTCTGTGCAGTCCTCCACTCCTCAACTATTATATGTAGAACTCTGTGTAGTCCTCCACTGCTCAACTATTATATGTAGAACTCTGTGCAGTCCTCCACTGCAACTATTATATGTAGAACTCTGTGTAGTCCTCCACTGCTCAACTATTATATGTAGAACTCTGTGCAGTCCTCCACTGCTCAACTATTATATGTAGAACTCTGTGTAGTCCTCCACTGCTCAACAATTATATGTAGAACTCTGTGCAGTCCTCCACTCCTCAACTATTATATGTAGAACTCTGTGCAGTCCTCCACTCCTCAACTATTATATGTAGAACTCTGTGCAGTCCTCCACTCCTCAACTATTATATGTAGAACTCTGTGCAGTCCTCCACTCCTCAACTATTATATGTAGAACTCTGTGTAGTCCTCCACTGCTCAACTATAATATGTAGAACTCTGTGCAGTCCTCCACTCCTCAACTATTATATGTAGAACTCTGTGCAGTCCTCCACTGCTCAACTATTATATGTAGAACTCTGTGCAGTCCTCCACTGCTCAACTATTATATGTAGAACTCTGTGCAGTCCTCCACTCCTCAACTATTATATGTAGAACTCTGTGTAGTCCTCCACTGCTCAACTATTATATGTAGAACTCTGTGTAGTCCTCCACTCCTCAACTATTATATGTAGAACTCTGTGCAGTCCTCCTCTGCTCAACCATTATATGTAGAACTCTGTGCAGTCCTCCACTCCTCAACTATTATATGTAGAACTCTGTGCAGTCCTCCACTGCTCAACTATTATATGTAGAACTCTGTGCAGTCCTCCACTCCTCAACTATTATATGTAGAACTCTGTGCAGTCCTTCACTGCTCAACTATTATATGTAGAACTCTGTGCAGTCCTCCACTGCTCAACTATTATATGTAGAACTCTGTGTAGTCCTCCACTCCTCAACTATTATATGTAGAACTCTGTGCAGTCCTCCACTGCTCAACTATTATATGTAGAACTCTGTGTAGTCCTCCACCGCTCAACTATTATATGTAGAACTCTGTGTAGTCCTCCACTCCTCAACTATTATATGTAGAACTCTGTGCAGTCCTCCACTCCTCAACTATTATATGTAGAACTCTGTGCAGTCCTCCACTCCTCAACTATTATATGTAGAACTCTGTGCAGTCCTCCACTCCTCAACTATTATATGTAGAACTCTGTGCAGTCCTCCACTGCTCAACTATTATATGTAGAACTCTGTGCAGTCCTCCACTGCTCAACTATTATATGTAGAACTCTGTGCAGTCCTCCACTCCTCAACTATTATATGTAGAACTCTGTGCAGTCCTCCACTCCTCAACTATTATATGAAGAACTCTGTGCAGTCCTCCACTGCTCAACTATTATATGTAGAACTCTGTGCAGTCCTCCACTGCTCAACTATTATATGTAGAACTCTGTGCAGTCCTCCACTGCTCAACTATTATATGTAGAACTCTGTGCAGTCCTCCACTCCTCAACTATTATATGTAGAACTCTGTGCAGTCCTCCACTCCTCAACTATTATATGTAGAACTCCGTGCAGTCCTCCACTGCTCAACTATTATATGTAGAACTCTGTGCAGTCCTCCACTCCTCAACTATTATATGTAGAACTCTGTGCAGTCCTCCACTGCTCAACTATTATATGTAGAACTCTGTGCAGTCCTCCACTCCTCAACTATTATATGTAGAACTCTGTGTAGTCCTCCACTCCTCAACTATTATATGTAGAACTCTGTGCAGTCCTCCACTGCTCAACTATTATATGTAGAACTCTGTGCAGTCCTCCACTGCTCAACTATTATATGTAGAACTCTGTGCAGTCCTCCACTGCTCAACTATTATATGTAGAACTCTGTGCAGTCCTCCACTGCTCAACTATTATATGTAGAACTCTGTGCAGTCCTCCACTCTTCAACTATTATATGTAGAACTCTGTGCAGTCCTCCACTCCTCAACTATTATATGTAGAACTCTGTGCAGTCCTCCACTCTTCAACTATTATATGTAGAACTCTGTGCAGTCCTCCACTGCTCAACTATTATAGTCAATTGGGGTTAAAAAAAGCCGTTTCCCTTAACTTTACTTTATAAGAGCCAGAGTAAAGGATTTACTAAAAACACATGTGCCATCCTCTAGTACTTTACTATCAAATGATGACTACATAAATTAAAAAAATATATCCTATGTCCTATAATGAAATATTAATAAAAATATGGTGGCTTTTTTTTACCCCATGAAAGGGGTAAAAAAAAGCCGGTTCGGGGTAAAAAAACCCACCCCTTTAAAAATATCCTAAACAGTAAAATCAAATGTAAATACTTCAATATTTTATCAATTGAATCTTTTTTCATTAAAATTTGTTCAAATACTACAATAAATAGTACAGTAATGGTTAACAGTTGGGTTTTATTGCATCTTGAAAATGTTTATCACTTTTGCTTCACACTCGAACTTCAGCAGTGCCTTCCCTCGACTAACTGTTTCCACTACTGGCTGAGCAGGGCCAGGGCCATACATGCAACAATGATCCACTGCTCTCCACATCTTCCTGCTTTGGCCAATCGTAGAAAATGTGTGTTGAGTCTGTGCTTCGCTCTTTTTTTTTTTTTTGTGTGATGGAAGGTAAAGTCAGCTGATGTGGGATCAGCATCTTCGTCATCATTGAAAACTTTTGTTATGATGAAATAGTCCATGTACCATTGATAATCAATGACTAAAGTTGGTTTATTCATATTCAGTTACCACATTATATATATATATACTATTGTATCATTCTGTCCATCAGAATGATGCAATAGTCCATGTACCATTGACTAGGTGGTTTATTCATATTCAAATAATTCATATTACTCACTTATGCTTTAACTCACAAATTAGCATGACTGGAGAAGAAAAAATGAAAATATAGTTTCGAAAAAAGACTAGAAAAAAATTGCCAAAAAAAAAACCTGGCTTTTTTTTACCCCGAGTGACCAAAAATATCTAGGGTTAAAAAAAGCCGGTCCAAAAATCCCTAAAATATCAACAAAAAAAAGATTTTTTTTTGTCAATGAATAAACCATTTAGTAACTATTTTCTTTTGGCTAGCGTTCATAATTTACTAACTAGTTAGATTAATCTACCCAAAAGTTCAGGTGAGTCAGAAAAAAGTTAATTTCGGGTATTTTCTACATGTTTAGGTTCTTTATTTTGTCATGTCCTCCATGTCAATATTTTTATACAAAAACACACATTAATGAAAAGCCCATTAAAAGTACTTGATAGATCAAGGATCGTTTAAATTCTTAAAGCAGCTGTGTCTTCCCCAGACCCCTGGTCTTTTTTTACCCCAACTTCCCCCCCGGCTTTTTTTTACCCCAATTGACTATATATGTAGAACTCTGTGTAGTCCTCCACTGCTCAACTATTATAATTATGTAGAACTCTGTGCAGTCCTCCACTCCTCAACTATTATATGTAGAACTCTGTGCAGTCCTCCACTCCTCAACTATTATATGTAGAACTCTGTGCAGTCCTCCACTGCTCAACTATTATATGTAGAACTCTGTGCAGTCCTCCACTCCTCAACTATTATATGTAGAACTCTGTGCAGTCCTCCACTCCTCAACTATTATATGTAGAACTCTGTGCAGTCCTCCACTGCTCAACTATTATATGTAGAACTCTGTGCAGTCCTCCACTCCTCAACTATTATATGTAGAACTCTGTGCAGTCCTCCACTCCTCAACTATTATATGTAGAACTCTGTGCAGTCCTCCACTGCTCAACTATTATAATTATGTAGAACTCTGTGCAGTCCTCCACTCCTCAACTATTATATGTAGAACTCTGTGCAGTCCTCCACTCCTCAACTATTATATGTAGAACTCTGTGCAGTCCTCCACTCCTCAACTATTATATGTAGAACTCTGTGTAGTCCTCCACTGCTCAACTATTATATGTAGAACTCTGTGCAGTCCTCCACTCCTCAACTATTATATGTAGAACTCTGTGCAGTCCTCCACTCCTCAACTATTATATGTAGAACTCTGTGCAGTCCTCCACTGCTCAACTATTATATGTAGAACTCTGTGCAGTCCTCCACTGCTCAACTATTATATGTAGAACTCTGTGCAGTCCTCCACTGCTCAACTATTATATGTAGAACTCTGTGCAGTCCTCCACTGCTCAACTATTATATGTAGAACTCTGTGCAGTCCTCCACTCCTCAACTATTATAATATGTAGAACTCTGTGTAGTCCTCCACTCCTCAACTATTATATGTAGAACTCTGTGCAGTCCTCAACTGCTCAACTATTATATGTAGAACTCTGTGCAGTCCTCCACTCCTCAACTATTATATGTAGAACTCTGTGCAGTCCTCCACTGCTCAACTATTATATGTAGAACTCTGTGCAGTCCTCCACTGCTCAACTATTATATGTAGAACTCTGTGCAGTCCTCCACTCCTCAACTATTATATGTAGAACTCTGTGCAGTCCTCCACTCCTCAACTATTATATGTAGAACTCTGTGCAGTCCTTCACTGCTCAACTATTATATGTAGAACTCTGTGCAGTCCTCCACTGCTCAACTATTATATGTAGAACTCTGTGCAGTCCTCCACTCCTCAACTATTATATGTAGAACTCTGTGCAGTCCTCCACTGCTCAACTATTATATGTAGAACTCTGTGCAGTCCTCTACACCTCAACTATTATATGTAGAACTCTGTGCAGTCCTCCACTCCTCAACTATTATATGTAGAACTCTGTGCAGTCCTCCACTCCTCAACTATTATATGTAGAACTCTGTGCAGTCCTCCACTGCTCAACTATTATATGTAGAACTCTGTGCAGTCCTCCACTCCTCAACTATTATATGTAGAACTCTGTGCAGTCCTCCACTCCTCAACTATTATATGTAGAACTCTGTGCAGTCCTCCACTCCTCAACTATTATATGTAGAACTCTGTGTAGTCCTCCACTGCTCAACTATTATATGTAGAACTCTGTGCAGTCCTCCACTCCTCAACTATTATATGTAGAACTCTGTGCAGTCCTCCACTCCTCAACTATTATATGTAGAACTCTGTGCAGTCCTCCACTGCTCAACTATTATATGTAGAACTCTGTGCAGTCCTCCACTACTCAACTATTATATGTAGAACTCTGTGTAGTCCTCCACTGCTCAACTATAATATGTAGAACTCTGTGCAGTCCTCCACTCCTCAACTATTATATGTAGAACTCTGTGCAGTCCTCCACTCCTCAACTATTATATGTAGAACTCTGTGCAGTCCTCCACTCCTCAACTATTATATGTAGAACTCTGTGCAGTCCTCCACTCCTCAACTATTATATGTAGAACTCTGTGCAGTCCTCCACTCCTCAACTATTATATGTAGAACTCTGTGCAGTCCTCCACTCCTCAACTATTATATGTAGAACTCTGTGCAGTCCTCCACTCCTCAACTATTATATGTAGAACTCTGTGCAGTCTTCCACTGCTCAACTATTATATGTAGAACTCTGTGCAGTCCTCCACTGCTCAACTATTATATGTAGAACTCTGTGCAGTCCTCCACTCCTCAACTATTATATGTAGAACTCTGTGCAGTCCTCCACTCCTCAACTATTATATGTAGAACTCTGTGCAGTCCTCCACTCCTCAACTATTATATGTAGAACTCTGTGCAGTCCTCCACTGCTCAACTATTATATGTAGAACTCTGTGCAGTCCTCCACTGCTCAACTATTATATGTAGAACTCTGTGCAGTCCTCCACTCCTCAACTATTATATGTAGAACTCTGTGCAGTCCCCCACTGCTCAACTATTATATGTAGAACTCTGTGCAGTCCTCCACTGCTCAACTATTATATGTAGAACTCTGTGCAGTCCTCCACTGCTCAACTATTATATGTAGAACTCTGTGTAGTCCTCCACTCCTCAACTATTATATGTAGAACTCTGTGCAGTCCTCCACCGCTCAACTATTATATGTAGAACTCTGTGTAGTCCTCCACTGCTCAACTATTATATGTAGAACTCTGTGTAGTCCTCCACTGCTCAACTATTATATGTAGAACTCTGTGCAGTCCTACACTGCTCAACTATTATATGTAGAACTCTGTGTAGTCCTCCACTCCTCAACTATTATATGTAGAACTCTGTGCAGTCCTCCACTACTCAACTATTATATGTAGAACTCTGTGCAGTCCTCCACTCCTCAACTATTATATGTAGAACTCTGTGCAGTCCTCCACTGCTCAACTATTATATGTAGAACTCTGTGCAGTCCTCCACTCCTCAACTATTATATGTAGAACTCTGTGCAGTCCTCCACTGCTCAACTATTATATGTAGAACTCTGTGCAGTCCTCCACTCCTCAACTATTATATGTAGAACTCTGTGCAGTCCTCCACTCCTCAACTATTATATGTAGAACTCTGTGCAGTCCTCCACTGCTCAACTATTATATGTAGAACTCTGTGCAGTCCTCCACTCCTCAACTATTATATGTAGAACTCTGTGTAGTCCTCCACTGCTCAACTATTATATGTAGAACTCTGTGCAGTCCTCCACTGCTCAACTATTATATGTAGAACTCTGTGCAGTCCTCCACTGCTCAACTATTATATGTAGAACTCTGTGCAGTCCTCCACTCCTCAACTATTATATGTAGAACTCTGTGCAGTCCTCCACTGCTCAACTATTATATGTAGAACTCTGTGTAGTCCTCCACTGCTCAACTATTATATGTAGAACTCTGTGCAGTCCTCCACTACTCAACTATTATATGTAGAACTCTGTGTAGTCCTCCACTCCTCAACTATTATATGTAGAACTCTGTGCAGTCCTTCACTGCTCAACTATTATATGTAGAACTCTGTGTAGTCCTCCACTGCTCAACTATTATATGTAGAACTCTGTGCATGCCTCCACTCCTCAACTATTATATGTAGAACTCTGTGCATGCCTCCACTCCTCAACTATTATATGTAGAACTCTGTGCAGTCCTCCACTGCTCAACTATTATATGTAGAACTCTGTGCAGTCCTCCACTCCTCAACTATTATATCTAGAACTCTGTGCAGTCCTCCACTCCTCAACTATTATATGTAGAACTCTGTACAGTCCTCCACTCCTCAACTATTATATGTAGAACTCTGTGCAGTCCTCCACTGCTCAACTATTATATGTAGAACTCTGTGCAGTCCTCCTCTGCTCAACTATTATATGTAGAACTCTGTGCAGTCCTCCACTCCTCAACTATTATATGTAGAACTCTGTGCAGTCCTCCACTCCTCAACTATTATATGTAGAACTCTGTGCAGTCCTCCACTGCTCAACTATTATATGTAGAACTCTGTGCAGTCCTCCACTCCTCAACTATTATATGTAGAACTCTGTGCAGTCCTCCACTGCTCAACTATTATATGTAGAACTCTGTGTAGTCCTCCACTGCTCAACTATTATATGTAGAACTCTGTGCAGTCCTCCACTGCTCAACTATTATATGTAGAACTGTGTGTAGTCCTCCACTGCTCAACTATTATATATAGAACTCTGTGTAGTCCTCCACTGCTCAACTATTATATGTAGAACTCTGTGCAGTCCTCCACTCCTCAACTATTATATGTAGAACTCTGTGTAGTCCTCCACTCCTCAACTATTATATGTAGAACTCTGTGCAGTCCTCCACTCCTCAACTATTATATGTATAACTCTGTGCAGTCCTCCTCTGCTCAACTATTATATGTAGAACTCTGTGCAGTCCTCCTCTGCTCAACTATTATATGTAGAACTCTGTGCAGTCCTCCACTCCTCAACTATTATATGTAGAACTCTGTGCAGTCCTCCACTGCTCAACTATTATATGTAGAACTCTGTGCAGTCCTCCACCGCTCAACTATTATATGTAGAACTCTGTGTAGTCCTCCACTCCTCAACTAAACTCTGTGCAGTCCTCCACTGCTCAACTATTATATGTAGAACTCTGTGCAGTCCTCCACTGCTCAACTATTATATGTAGAACTCTGTGCAGTCCTCCTCTGCTCAACTATTATATGTAGAACTCTGTGCAGTCCTCCACTCCTCAACTATTATATGTAGAACTCTGTGCAGTCCTCCACTCCTCAACTATTATATGTAGAACTCTGTGCAGTCCTCCACTCCTCAACTATTATATGTAGAACTCTGTGCAGTCCTCCACTCCTCAACTATTATATGTAGAACTCTGTGCAGTCCTACACTGCTCAACTATTATATGTAGAACTCTGTGCAGTCCTCCACTCCTCAACTATTATATGTAGAACTCTGTGCAGTCCCCCACTCCTCAACTATTATATGTAGAACTCTGTGCAGTCCCCCACTCCTCAACTATTATATGTAGAACTCTGTGCAGTCCTCCACTGCTCAACTATTATATGTAGAACTCTGTGCAGTCCTCCACTGCTCAACTATTATATGTAGAACTCTGTGCAGTCCTCCACTCCTCAACTATTATATGTAGAACTCTGTGCAGTCCTCCACTCCTCAACTATTATATGTAGAACTCTGTGTAGTCCTCCACTCCTCAACTATTATATGTAGAACTCTGTGCAGTCCTCCACTCCTCAACTATTATATGTAGAACTCTGTGCAGTCCTCCACTCCTCAACTATTATATGTAGAACTCTGTGCAGTCCTCCACTCCTCAACTATTATATGTAGAACTCTGTGTAGTCCTCCACTGCTCAACTATTATATGTAGAACTCTGTGCAGTCCTCCACTCCTCAACTATTATATGTAGAACTCTGTGCAGTCCTCCACTCCTCAACTATTATATGTAGAACTCTGTGCAGTCCTCCACTCCTCAACTATTATATGTAGAACTCTGTGCAGTCCTCCACTCCTCAACTATTATATGTAGAACTCTGTGCAGTCCTCCACTGCTCAACTATTATATGTAGAACTCTGTGCAGTCCTCCACTCCTCAACTATTATATGTAGAACTCTGTGCAGTCCTCCACTGCTCAACTATTATATGTAGAACTCTGTGCAGTCCTCCACTCCTCAACTATTATATGTAGAACTCTGTGTAGTCCTCCACTGCTCAACTATTATATGTAGAACTCTGTGCAGTCCTCCACTGCTCAACTATTATATGTAGCAGTCCTCCACTGCTCAACTATTATATGTAGAACTCTGTGCAGTCCCCCACTGCTCAACTATTATATTATGTAGAACTCTGTGCAGTCCTCCACTGCTCAACTATTATATGTAGAACTCTGTGCAGTCCTCCACTCCTCAACTATTATATGTAGAACTCTGTGCAGTCCTCCACTCCTCAACTATTATATGTAGAACTCTGTGCAGTCCTCCACTCCTCAACTATTATATGTAGAACTCTGTGCAGTCCTACACTCCTCAACTATTATATGTAGAACTCTGTGCAGTCCTCCACTACTCAACTATTATATGTAGAACTCTGTGCAGTCCTCCACTGCTCAACTATTATATGTAGAACTCTGTGCAGTCCTCCACTGCTCAACTATTATATGTAGAACTCTGTGCAGTCCTTCACTCCTCAACTATTATATGTAGAACTCTGTGCAGTCCTCCACTGCTCAACTATTATATGTAGAACTCTGTGCAGTCCTCCACTACTCAACTATTATATGTAGAACTCTGTGCAGTCCTCCACTCCTCAACTATTATATGTAGAACTCTGTGCAGTCCTCCACTACTCAACTATTATATGTAGAACTCTGTGCAGTCCTCCACTCCTCAACTATTATATGTAGAACTCTGTGCAGTCTTCCACTGCTCAACTATTATATGTAGAACTCTGTGCAGTCCTCCACTCCTCAACTATTATATGTAGAACTCTGTGCAGTCCTCCACTCCTCAACTATTATATGTAGAACTCTGTGCAGTCCTCCACTCCTCAACTATTATATGTAGAACTCTGTGCAGTCCTCCACTCCTCAACTATTATATGTAGAACTCTGTGCAGTCCTCCACTCCTCAACTATTATATGTAGAACTCTGTGCAGTCCTCCACTCCTCAACTATTATATGTAGAACTCTGTGTAGTCCTCCACTCCTCAACTATTATATGTAGAGCTCTGTGCAGTCCTCCACTCCTCAACTATTATATGTAGAACTCTGTGCAGTCTCAACTATTATATGTAGAACTCTGTGCAGTCCTACACTTCTCAACTATTATATGTAGAACTCTGTGTAGTCCTCCACTCCTCAACTATTATATGTAGAACTCTGTGCAGTCTCAACTATTATATGTAGAACTCTGTGCAGTCCTCCACTCCTCAACTATTATATGTAGAACTCTGTGCAGTCCTACACTCCTCAACTATTATATGTAGAACTCTGTGCAGTCCTCCACTGCTCAACTATTATATGTAGAACTCTGTGCAGTCCTCCACTCCTCAACTATTATATGTAGAACTCTGTGCAGTCCTCCACTCCTCAACTATTATATGTAGAACTCTGTGTAGTCCTCCACTCCTCAACTATTATATGTAGAACTCTGTGCAGTCCTCCACTCCTCAACTATTATATGTAGAACTCTGTGTAGTCCTCCACTCCTCAACTATTATATGTAGAACTCTGTGCAGTCCTCCACTCCTCAACTATTATATGTAGAACTCTGTGCAGTCCTCCACTGCTCAACTATTATATGTAGAACTCTGTGCAGTCCTCCACTACTCAACTATTATATGTAGAACTCTGTGTAGTCCTCCACTCCTCAACTATTATATGTAGAACTCTGTGCAGTCCTCCACTCCTCAACTATTATATGTAGAACTCTGTGCAGTCCTCCACTCCTCAACTATTATATGTAGAACTCTGTGCAGTCCTCCACTCCTCAACTATTATATGTAGAACTCTGTGTAGTCCTCCACTGCTCAACTATTATATGTAGAACTCTGTGCAGTCCTCCACTCCTCAACTATTATATGTAGAACTCTGTGCAGTCCTCCACTGCTCAACTATTATATGTAGAACTCTGTGTAGTCCTCCACTCCTCAACTATTATATGTAGAACTCTGTGCAGTCCTCCACTCCTCAACTATTATATGTAGAACTCTGTGTAGTCCTCCACTGCTCAACTATTATATGTAGAACTCTGTGCAGTCCTACACTCCTCAACTATTATATGTAGAACTCTGTGCAGTCCTCCACTCCTCAACTATTATATGTAGAACTCTGTGTAGTCCTCCACTCCTCAACTATTATATGTAGAACTCTGTGCAGTCCTCCACTGCTCAACTATTATATGTAGAACTCTGTGCAGTCCTCCACTCCTCAACTATTATATGTAGAACTCTGTGTAGTCCTCCACTCCTCAACTATTATATGTAGAACTCTGTGTAGTCCTCCACTGCTCAACTATTATATGTAGAACTCTGTGCAGTCCTCCACTGCTCAACTATTATATGTAGAACTCTGTGTAGTCCTCCACTGCTCAACTATTATATGTAGAACTCTGTGCAGTCCTCCACTCCTCAACTATTATATGTAGAACTCTGTGTAGTCCTCCACTGCTCAACTATTATATGTAGAACTCTGTGCAGTCCTCCACTCCTCAACTATTATATGTAGAACTCTGTGTAGTCCTCCACTCCTCAACTATTATATGTAGAACTCTGTGCAGTCCTCCACTCCTCAACTATTATATGTAGAACTCTGTGCAGTCCTCCACTACTCAACTATTATATGTAGAACTCTGTGCAGTCCTTCACTGCTCAACTATTATATGTAGAACTCTGTGTAGTCCTCCACTGCTCAACTATTATATGTAGAACTCTGTGCATGCCTCCACTGCTCAACTATTATATGTAGAACTCTGTGCATGCCTCCACTCCTCAACTATTATATGTAGAACTCTGTGCAGTCCTCCACTGCTCAACTATTATATGTAGAACTCTGTGCAGTCCTCCACTCCTCAACTATTATATCTAGAACTCTGTGCAGTCCTCCACTCCTCAACTATTATATGTAGAACTCTGTACAGTCCTCCACTCCTCAACTATTATATGTAGAACTCTGTGCAGTCCTCCACTCCTCAACTATTATATGTAGAACTCTGTGCAGTCCTCCACTGCTCAACTATTATATGTAGAACTCTGTGCAGTCCTCCACTGCAACTATTATATGTAGAACTCTGTGCAGTCCTCCACTCCTCAACTATTATATGTAGAACTCTGTGCAGTCCTCCACTCCTCAACTATTATATGTAGAACTCTGTGCAGTCCTCCACTGCTCAACTATTATATGTAGAACTCTGTGCAGTCCTCCACTGCTCAACTATTATATGTAGAACTCTGTGCAGTCCTCCACTCCTCAACAATTATATGTAGAACTCTGTGCAGTCCTCCACTCCTCAACTATTATATGCAGAACTCTGTGCAGTTCTTCACTGCTCAACTATTATATGTAGAACTCTGTGCAGTCCTCCACTGCTCAACTATTATATGTAGAACTCTGTGCAGTCCTCCACTCCTCAACTATTATATGTAGAACTCTGTGCAGTCCTCCACTGCTCAACTATTATATGTAGAACTCTGTGCAGTCCTCCACTCCTCAACTATTATATGCAGAACTCTGTGCAGTCTTCCACTGCTCAACTATTATATGTAGAATTCTGTGCAGTCCTCCACTCCTCAACTATTATATGTAGAACTCTGTGCAGTCCTTCACTGCTCAACTATTATATGTAGAACTCTGTGCAGTCCTCCACTGCTCAACTATTATATGTAGAACTCTGTGCAGTCCTCCACTCCTCAACTATTATATGTAGAACTCTGTGCAGTCCTCCACTGCTCAACTATTATATGTAGAACTCTGTGCAGTCCTCCACTGCTCAACTATTATATGTAGAACTCTGTGCAGTCCTCCACTCCTCAACTATTATATGTAGAACTCTGTGCAGTCCTCCACTCCTCAACTATTATATGTAGAACTCTGTGCAGTCCTTCACTGCTCAACTATTATATGTAGAACTCTGTGCAGTCCTCCACTGCTCAACTATTATATGTAGAACTCTGTGCAGTCCTCCACTGCTCAACTGGAAACAACGGAATAAATTATCAGAGAATGCAAACCTCTGCTACTCCCAACAATTTAATGTGTGAGCTAGCATTGCCAATGTGAAAGGCACATGTGCAGGTATAGCCCTAAACAAAATGGATGACAACACTAAGTGCCATGCTGTCTGGCAATGGCAGTTTCTATCACCTTAAGATCGCCACCGAAATTTAACGGATTGGTCCTTGTCGCATGCCTAAGCTGTCCATTAAAACTCTGTGAAAATCCATCCGTAAGTTTGTATATAACCCTGGTAACAGACAGACAAGCAAACAAACTGAGGTGAAAACACACCCTCCTTGGTGGAGGTAATAAGAACAACCTGAAACAATAACTTTAAACATTAAAATAAATTATTTAACAAACACAACAAGCAAGTCTATAATTATATAGCCATGCAGACCACTACCAGTTAGATGGCATTGATATAATCATTATACTGATGTGTACTGTGTTTCCTCTGTCAGGCATCTTAATGGAGCAAGCACTTAATGAGGGTGAACATAATTCAAGGGAGTACATAATCTTACGATAGCCTCGACTAGGCATGCGAAATCTTATTTAGCCTCGCATAACTGCTCTTCCCAGTCGTTGAGCTTGAGCCAACAAATGCTAGCACAAAGAAATTTAATCTAGATAACAGCGGTTAGTGCCCCCCAAAAGATGTTTGGCAATCCTCGGTTGTCAACAAGTATTTCGTTAGTTTCTAGTCTTTCGTCATCGTCATCATCGAGGTCCGAGAGAGTGTTGATAGAATCCTGACATTCTTAACTTTCTAGATTGGAAGTAAGTTCAGAACTTTGTGGTGCAACTTCAGCTGCCATCTCTCCCTGCTTTAGGCAGTAAATTGCCATCTTCGCTGCCATCCACCTGATGTTTGCGACTTTCAGCTTGGAACTAAAATTGTACATGTGAGACAAGCGCTCATCGCAAATACAATTCGAGGGCAAACATAGCCCTAGCCCTAGTCCTAGCCCTAGATATTATACATCAAGTGAGCAAGTTGATTGTCGAGAAAGTTATTATGTCACCTGAGAGTTCATTGAGGGAAGAGCTAGCATGTTTGGCGCACTGACTGCACTCTGGCAAAGACAGTGTATGTGTCATACATTTGTGACTCACTCTGACAATCATGGGAAGGGGAGGGGGGGGAGGGTATTGCTCCTACAAGTTCCCAACGTTCACTTTTTATTAACCCACTTGGACAATCGTAGGAACTGCATCTACCAACTCTAAAACAATCATAGGAACTGCATAACTTCACTTCACTATAAAAGCTTGTTAGCTTGTAACTCTCTTGGGCAATGGTATTACTATGCATGCACTCACTATCCTGTGCCAAACCCAGTGAGCATTCCTCCAGTGAGCAGCATGCCCAGGCATCCAAGCCCACTCTGGGTGATCTGGACAGCATTAGCAATGAACACTCATCCGGTCATGAAAAGGATGCCACCAGGCATGAGTGCTGCTTTCCTGCCCAGCAGTTCTGAGATGGGCCGCCATGCAAACAAGCCTCCAAACATATCACCAATAGGACCTAAAGACTGCAGACGTGTATCAACTATTAGGGGGAAAGACTATAATTATAGGATGCTTTGCTGTTACAGTAGATAATGCCCTCATGGTACCACTTACCCCAGATAGGCTGCAGTTTACTGGGGGGCTGGAAGAGCTGCACTGATGTTGTAATGTTAGGATTTTCAAGATCCAGAAGTGTTGGGGAGGAGTACACTGTTGTGTTCATACCGCTAATAAACAAAGCCCAGCATGCAGTTAGTACACATCTAGCCACTACCCAAACCTTCTCTTTAGGGATAGTTAGACATTGTGGTCTGGGCAACGGTCACTGAGCTGATAGTCCTTGTGGATCGTGGGGTGACCTGCGAGATTGTCAAGTAATGTTCTGTGCCATCAGTTGATTCGGTGATGCCATATGCAGGTGTGCATCCTGCTCCAGGGAAGAGCTTATCTCTTTCATCACTCATCTCTTTTACCTGAGCAGAAGGCATGTCAAGATAGATACCACTAGATTACATTGCAGCTAACCAGCAGTAGCTAGCTATAGTATGCAGCAGCCGCTATATATAGCTTCTGTGGAGTATCCGTAACTTGGCACCGAGAGCATGTAGCAAGTGTCTAGTCCTTCCTTAGCCTTTAGCTACTCTGACACCTGCTCACAGTTGAAACTCTGTTTCACTCAGCTGGTCATATACCCCTCTTGTCATGAACTCGTCTCGCGAGTCAACACTCTCATGTGAGGTTGGCTGGGCCACGCATGACGCCAGTCTCGTCTACGTAAACTTCAACAGTGGCGTAATGAAACAAGAATTTACTAGTGTAGGCCACAAAAAAATGATAACCTATGACCAATGCTACTGCCTTTTCTTTGTGGTCCTAAAAATACCATACCTGCTGTAGCGAAACACCGTCGAGTCCTGTGGCTATTGACCTGATATTTCACAGTTGTTAGCAGATCAGAATGCTATTTGACTTTTTTCACAGTTGTTATATAGCTATTAGTCACAGGTAGCTGTGAAATTGCAGTGAAATGCGCTCTAATAAGCACAAATTACGAAGTATGGGATTTCGATTCTGAATGTATAGCTCTGGATCTAGACTCATTATTATGTCTCTTAACAACACTGCAATATTGTCCCCCTTGGGGGGACTATATGTCAAAACAAGACTTTTTTCCTTCTTTTTCCTTTTTCTTCTTCTTTCAAACTGTTTTTTTTGTCCATTAACAGATCAAGAAACTACAAAGAGAACACATGATATTTGCCCTAACTTGGACTATATTTTTCTCATTTTGAAAAAAAGATTTTTTTTTTTTTTGCTGTAAAGCTCATAACTTTTCTTACACTTCACTAAAAAAATGATAATTTTTGTATCACTGGATAGCTCTTCTATATATATTTTATTAAAATTACATATGACAGAGAACAACATGCCATACCTCAAGTTAAAAAGTTCATGCGATTATCTGTTTAATGTACGTGACAATTTTCTATAAGTGTTGACAAGTTGGTGATTTGAAGTGGTGAGGTTTGGGATTTTCCCTGGTGTTTTCCAGCGGTGGCCTGCCACTCAAAAACCACATTTATTGATCTGTTCATGTGTTGCAGATTAGGGCCTCCTCTATCAGCTGACCAAATCTGGGACTTTGATCTTGATAATTAGGGTGCAAGTTAGGTCAGGGATTTTGATGTATCTTCCGAGAAAATATATACCGGTATGTCCAACATATTACATTCAACATATCATTAGAAAGCAAAGCATAAGGAACACAAAGGAAATAAAATTACCTGCATAGAGTGTATACCTGCATAGAGCGTATACAACAAAAGTTATGGCTACTGGCTACTTTGGGGGGACTAGACGTCATTAAAAAAAAAAAAATTTAATTTTTTTTAGTTCAAACTGTTGTTGCGTCTATCTACTTAAGTTTTAGAGGCATTGGATGCTTCATTTCAAAGTTATGGTGGATCTACTTCATCATACTTTTCTTTGAAATGTACAAACATTCAGCTGTAAAGGAAAATTCCACATACATCTCGTAATAATTATAACAACTTCCATCATATTTTTTTTTGTTACATGTAGACACAGAAAAACTCAAGAAAGTCTTGAAGTATAAAAAAACAGACAAAGGAATTGATAAGTTATTTCATGCCCATTTTGTGTGTGTGCATGTCATTTGAGAGCTCTTTTAGTACTCTGTGATTTCCATGAATCAGATTTTTGTTTACTGCAAGCATTGCCAAGAGATAGTGGTTAGAAGAAGTGACCTCCAGTTTTTCACTCTGTATATATATATATATAGTGTGAAATGACAACATATGGTAACTTTGGTCCATGGAAATCACCGAGACACTCCTTTGCAAGCCACACACCAATTATGAGTACTTGATTTCAATTCATTAGGCAGCTATATAGGTCTGCCACAAATATCTTGGAGTCACCTCGATGATGTATATATCTTCTAAGAAAATTTGCCTATAGAGACATTTAACATAATTATCATAAAAATACAGACTTTGGTACCATACTTATATACCTGCATAGAGGAAAGAGAAAAAAAGTTATGGCAATTAGAAATAGGTACCAAGTGTTTTGTGGTTTTGACGTCTAGTCTCCCCTTAACACTTCAATATTGAGGCCCAACGACACTTTTCAATATTGAAACAACACTTCATATTATTTATGTACTTTAATAATATATATTTTCTTGATGACCACCACCAAATCTTGTGGTAAGAGACCTGTGATTAAAGTCCAATCAAGCTGTATGTATGGGCTAGAACTATCTCATTGCTGCATTCATACTCACCGACACCCTTCACACAAAAACCACACCCATCATTATCTGTCTGCTACATTACAGCACTTACACATTCCAACCGCCATTCATCACATGCATTTCAGTATTGTCAAGAGTATTAGTGTCTTCACTTGCCATTTGAAGACTGGAACAAATAAAATCTCGAGTATAAAAAAAATATTTTAAAAAATAAAAAATAAAAATTGTTGATGGGCAGTAGTATTTGTTTCCTTGACTTTTTAAGCAGATATAGTTCTTGTTCTTGTAATGCATATATACATGTGCCTACTAACAGGCTACTGGATTACCTGACCCTGCTGAATACACAGGCAGATACTGTACATGCAAATGTAAATGTAGACAATCATAAGCACAAAAACCCTACACGACAGAACAGAGATAGGTAGTTACATCATCATTGTTCTTTTGCAAAGAAGTGCAGAACTGTTGGGGCTGGTATTCAACTGTTCACACTGTTGACGGGGGATCTAATCGTCTTCTTGATGTTAAACCGCACAGCTAGAATGTGCCCTCGCTGAAAGTTCTCCTGAATCTCCTCCAAGGAATGCCCTTTAGTCTCGGGGAGAAACAGGAAGACAAAGACGAAGCTAAGAACTATAAAGATGGCGAATGTGGCCCATGCCCACTTGGGGCTCACCAAGTTCGAGTAATGGGAAAAGCCGAGGGTGATGATGGTGGCAAAACTCCAGTTGGCCAAGGTACTAATCCCAGCTGCCAGACCACGGACTCTGTTAGGCAAAAGCTCGCTCATGGACGTCCATGGGATAGGCCCCCAGCCCAGAGAAAAGGAACCAATGAAGACCACGATGGCCACGATAGCCATGGCATTCAAGTGTGCATTATTCATGCAGATGTGGGAAGCGGCAGTGGTCGCAGCAACCATTTCCATTGTGTCTTGTTGCTCAATCTTGCCATGGCAAACATGGTCAAAGATGTAAAAGAAGATGGCCAGAAGGATGGCACTGGTAGCCATCCCAACGCTGCTTGTAAGCAAGAGAACACGACGACCTAGCCTGTCCACTAAAAACACCGACAACGTCGTCGCCAACACCTGCGTCACACCCACTGCTAAAGCTGAAGCGATCTCCACGGAGTTCCCTTGGAAGCCAGTCTTAGTCAAGATGGTGGAAGTGTAGAACACTGCCGCATTGATGCCACTGAACTGCTGAAAGAACATGAGGAACAAGACAATAACAAAGGGAAAGTAAACTGATCTGGTTCGGAATTCCCTGAACTGTTCGGAGAGAGTATACGTCTTCTTCAGGAAAACTTTAACCTGGTCGATTTCCTTCATGATGAGAGCATCAGGTCCACGCAAGATCTTGAGCACCTTGATGGCAATGTAGTCCTTGTTCTTACTAAACAACCAGCGAGGAGTCTCGTATGTGAAGAGCATGAGGATTTCAAACAAGGTAACAATGGCAGCGGGCACCAGCGCAGCCACATAGAAAGGCACAGTGGTATTCCTAAACTGTATTCCCAAGATGTAGGAGAGGAGTATACCAACCGTGATAAATAGCTGGTTGCAGTTTCCCAAAAGACCTCTCTGATTGGAGGAAGCTATCTCTGCTATGTACACCTGCAAGAGGAATGGGATAATAGTTAGGAATAGCGAATGGTGACAGGCTATGATATGATACCAGAAGAGGTTGTGCACACACATGCTATCAATTCTGTGAGCCATACATCTACAAATGCTCTAAGTCTATATTCACATGTACCTGTAGACTGGGCAAGTTGAATGAACTATGATGTGTTCATAGAAAATACACACCCTGCAGCTAGTGGAACTTACTCACCTGCCACCTGATCTGACAATAAATAACCGACATTGGTACGGCATTTGATTTGCTTATGCTCAACATGATTACATACCTATATATAGGCAGTCATAATAGTCGATAATTAAAGAGAAGTAGCATTCCAGGTCTGGCTTGCTAGATGGATATTGGGGTATGGTAGTACTCCCTATATCGGACTGACCCACTTATTAAATGGCAGGAAATCCTTCCAAAAAAAAAGCTCATATGTCAGCTAAAACTGACACCGGCATCTTCTTAGCTCTTAAACGTTCAAAAGCTCTCAGAGTGCCCATCTTTTGCTAATGTAGTAAAAACTGGCTGACTTAAAATGAAAACAACAACACATGCCCCATGAAATTCGTTATCAAGGATCTATTTCTGCTATTTCTGTACCTAATATGTATGTATCTCTTTTTTGTTTTCCCTCACAGAGCTTTCTTAGCTCCCTTCATTAAAAAACAACTCTGTACCAGAAAAAGATGACAACTGTTCCAATGCATGTTCAAAAATAGTTCTCGATTTTGTGTGTGTGTGTGTGTGTGTGGGGAGGGAGGGGGGATGAGCCGGCATAGGTAAGAGTCGTCGTCAATGACTCAATCAAGCTAGCTCACATCTTGCATGACTCAATCAAGCTATATGCTCAATGGAATTTACTTTTACTGGAAGAGCACAGCGCGGCTAACCTCTAGGTTCTGGTGCAGTGATCAGCTTTGTTTGTTCATGTTCTAGTACGGGCATCCAGCAACAGAGCCTAATATATCTGAAGGGAACTGAAGGGAACTCCCAACATTAGATAACCAAGTTACAAAAGCATAATGATAAAAGCTTGTTATCTACTCCTGAGAGTTCCCATATATATATATATATATTGCCACTGATATTTGGCTAGTACTGTCCAATCAGGAGCCACAACTGCAGCCAGTCAAGCACTCAGATTTCGAGGTATCCCCCAATTTGACTGCTTAAAACTTAAGAAACATTTTTTTAGTATCAAGAGACAGAGAGATAAGTTATATATCAAGTTCATACAGTGAAGTGTGCAGAATCTACGCAGCTCCAAATCATTTTAGCGCCCAATGAAAACTCATTTTGTCGAGTAAAGCTTCCCCCTGCCACAGACGGCTAAATAGATAGCACTTTACAATCAGGAGCAGAGAATTCAGGCATGCAGGTTTTGAGGTCCCCAACTTTGACGGCATGTAACTTTGGCATGGATATACCTATGCAACATTTTTCAGCATCAAAAAAGAGCACACAGAGAGAGCTATCTTTTGAGCTATAACAAGTTCATAGAGTGAAGTGTACAAAAATCTATGGAGCTCCAAAGTCATAATCAGAAGTTTTTGTAAGCATTTTTATTTCATGGTATTGTCACGCCTTAACGAGCTACCCGTAGCGCTGCGGGTGTAATGCTTGCGCAGAGCAAAAAAGGAAAAGGTTGGCCTTCTTTTGGACTGTGCTTAAAAACGTCCCAATTGGAGCAAAATAGAGCTTCTTTCGGTTAAATAGGGGAGATTTCTCACCGAAAGCCGTAAGCGTTATACTGCAGTGCTTGTGACTTGTGTGGCTGTGTAGTCGTGCCTAACGTAGTTCCTCTGTTTATAAATATCATAAAAATAGAGCTAGCTACAGTCAGTTTTAGAGTTCCTGGTCGCTATTATCACAGTCAATGTGAAGTTTGTTCAGTTCAATCTCTTCATCATCCCTCGTACACCTTTTACTATGAAATAGACAGAATCATTTGCAGGAGTTACCGTCTGACCCAGATTTTTTTTGCTGGAGTACTTCGACAGACTACCAAGTGATGACTCAGACAACGATTCCTAAGGCTATGTGGACGAGGGTATTTTTTGTGGAGGAACAGATGAGCAGCTGACACTTGACTTGATATTTGTCTACCGGTGGCAGTGGAGCTTCTTTTTTTCCTTCCATAGACAAACTACCTCTCTCAACACAATTTTCAGCTACCCTCCCCACCACACTTGTTCAGCCACTCCCCCACACTCACTTTCACCTCCTCCTATTCCTGTTCCTGATTTCACAGGTTATTATAAAAATAGAGTGAAAATTAATATCAATCATTCATTGACGAACTGGCTTTTGCAGAGTTTCGTTGTGCAGAGAATATCCACCTGTATTTGGAGACGAGATGAAATATATTATGAAACAGCTCATCACACATTTCTACTATTACCCCCAACAAACTGATATACAATGACTTTAGCTCTAGCAAAACTAACAGCTAGCATTCTATTAGAGATGGCTCATGGTCATAACTGTCATGAAGAATAAGGACTCCCAATCTGAGCTTCTGGAAGCAATAGTTGGGGCAGTTGATAGTCTAGCCTTTAGTCAGTCAGTTGGCTACCTCACACTGAACAGCTAGATCATCTTACCTTCTGCGATAGCTCTGCTTCCTAGAAGAGCAGGATACAACAAGAAGATGGTGTTGCTACCACTCTCTTCTGGGCACTATTTGCTAACAGAAGAATGGGTGTGACACAATATCCACGTTGTTGCCTGCACGCTAGTATTTGGCACTAGCACAGCTTAGATTTGCTGTTTGCCGACAGTCTACAACTATCACTTTAATGCTAGGGTAAGCAGCTAAAGCCTAGAAGCACAGTCAGTCATTGCCTAGCTTGCAATTTCTTTTTTTGTACAGCTAAACTGTTTCTATGGTAATGCTGAAGGCTATAGACATGCTTTGGGGGTTTAGAAATGCTTAGGCGCTGTCAGATATCCTCTGGAATATGCTGTAGCTGAAACATCCTTCCTTCTGTTATCTTGCATAATGTATTATTATCTTAGCTACACCAGTGAGTAAAATAATAGCTAGCATTGTAGTAGAGCTAGCTAGCTACCTTTTAGCCATGATTTGGCCATGATTTGTCACGAAAAGCAGGGACTCACCATTCTGGGTTCTTTTAGGAAATAATAGTTTGGGCAGTTGATATGGCCTAGTTTTTAGTCAGTCAGTTAGCTATCTAGCCATACAAAAAATCTAGACAATCTTACCTTCTGTGATGGCTTTGCTTCATAGAAGAGCAAGACGCAACAAGAACTTCGTCACCACACCCAGCCTTGTAGTAATAAGAAATTTTGCTAACAAAGAATGGGTGTGACCCCAATTAGCACTGCATCGCCCACGATATTATTTACAGTTGGAATTGACTGGCAAAGCTTAGACTTGTTCTACGACCATCAAACTGATAAACCACCAGTTTGACGCTAATGTAAGTAGTCAAAGCTTAGAAGCCACATTGATTTGTTAGCTAGCTATATAGTAATTTATTTTCTGTTTATAGCTTCTGTGGCAAACTTACTTAAGTAGTGCTGAAGGCTATAGAGTTGCTTTTGGTCCTTAGAAACGCTCAGCCTGTCTGATATCCTCTCCAATATGCCTTAGGGTCTTATGCTACATTTTTCATTTTTTCCCAATCTTCGACCCACCAAGTGACACAATAACTATTCACAGCCGTCAAAGAGTTAATAGATATTCCACAAGCACAGAAGGATTTCTTTATCAACTTGGCAGCTGTTATAGTGTAGTACAAGAGACTTGCCGACTGGTGCTAGTAATTGGTAATCAACTAGGTGTGCTACAATTGTAAGACAAGTATGACTTCTATTCCGGTGAATCCGGTATTTGTTATAACTAATTATAAGAGGAGGTGGAGAGTGAGGAGGAAAAAGAGAGGCTAGTTCTCCAGCACCATCACTCATCAAGTCTATTAACATAAAATTTATTCAGTGTGCAACTTCAACTTTATACCTGGGAAGGATGTTTACCTGAGTCCTAGGTATGCATGGGGAAATCCCAGGATCTGGGAAGGATGTTTACCTGAGTCCTAGGTAGGCATGGGGAAATCCCAGGATATACCTGGGAAGGAAGTCTTTATAGTCTAGGCCGTCATCACTTTTTTGCTGTAGAGCTAAGCTCACCCACCCATGCTTTGACTGTTGTGGCCAACTTATCCAAGGATTCATGTTTGCAAATAGCTAGCTAGTAAAGTTAGCTATAGCTGGCTAATATAGTTAGCTACAGCTAGCTAGTAAAGTTAGCTATAGCTGGCTAATATAGTTAGCTACAGCTGGCTAATATAGCTTTGTTAGAGTGGAGGGGCTGGGGCTATGATGGCGTCCACAAGTACGAGGGTTCTTGTTGGCTCACTGCTTTTGATAAATGCTGTGAGAGAAAAACATTGCCCGCCATAGTAGAGCTTAGAAGACCAAGGTACCAGCTAGTTAAAGATAAAATGACTGCTGTGGTCTTCAGCCTAAACATTAGCAAGCGAGTCCGCACCCCACTATAACAACTCGGGAAGGAAGGAGACACCCAATCATACACGAGACTTGGCAATACCTTGTGCACCAACCCTCTGACAAATGTTAAGATGCACTTAATAAGCAAGTCTGTACATGAAGATGTTTTACACCTCGAGTCCAGAGCTTGACATGTTTTAGTAGACTACTATAGCTACATGTCAGATATGTGCTGCAGAACCCTCCTAGTGTAGACTACTATAGCTACATATGTTAGATATGTAGTGCAGAACCTTCCTAGTGTAGACTACTATAGCTACATATGTTAGATATGTAGTGCAGAACCTTCCTAGTGTAGACTACTATAGCTACATATGTTAGATATGTAGTGCAGAACCTTCCTAGTGTAGACTACTATAGCTACATATGTTAGATATGTAGTGCAGAACCTTCCTAGTGTAGACTACTATAGCTACATGTGTCAGATATGTACTGCAGAACCTTCCTAGTGCAGACTGCTATAGCAGATATGTGCTGTAGAACCCTCCTAGTGTAGACTACTATAGCTACATGTCAGATATGTGCTGCAGAACCCTCCTAGTGCAGACTACTATAGCTACATGTGTCAGATATGTGCTGCAGAACCCTCCTAGTGTAGACTACTATAGCTACATGTGTCAGATATGTACTGCAGAACGTTCCTAGTATAGACTACTATAGCTACATGTGTCAGATATGTACTGCAGAACCTTCCTAGTGTAGACTACTATAGCTACATGTGTCAGATATGTACTGCAGAACCTTCCTAGTGTAGACTACTATAGCTACATGTGTCAGATATGTACTGCAGAACCTTCCTAGTGCAGACTGCTATAGCAGATATGTGCTGTAGAACCTTCCTAGTGTAGACTACTATAGCTACATGTCAGATATGTGCTGCAGAACCCTCCTAGTGTAGACTACTATAGCTACATGTGTCAGATATGTACTGCAGAACCTTCCTAGTGTAGACTACTATAGCTACATGTGTCAGATATGTACTGCAGAACCTTCCTAGTGCAGACTACTATAGCTACATGTGTCAGATATGTGCTGCAGAACTCTCCTAGTGTAGACTACTATAGCTACATATGTTAGATATGTACTGCAGAACCTTCCTAGTGCAGACTGATATGTGCTGCAGAACCTTCCTAGTGCAGACTGCTATAGCAGATATGTGCTGCAGAACCTTCCTAGCATAGACTACTATAGTTAGATATGTAGTGCAGAACCTTCCTAGTGTAGACTACTATAGGAGTGATTATCAAATGCTAGCACATTAAAAATGTTGGACTGTAATTTGCAGCATTAACAAGTTCAAGTCTCAAGTGATATTCAATGACAAAGTTCTGACCCGCAAGGCAACTTTTGGCCAATAATTGTCAGTTTACACTATGCAAGTATATATGTGACCAGATTTGGGAAAGCCCTCCTAAGCGCCATTTTCACAAAGAGTTTTTTTTTTAATGTTGGCACCTGTGATGCCTAAAGATGATGTCCTAAAGTGCTTGTGCGTGTTGTCTTTGAGCTATGACATGAAACATTTCCCTTCTAGCAAGCACTCAAAAATTAATTATTGCAGTACACAGTAGCACCTCACTTATCTGGGCAATGCGGGACCAAGAGGTGCCCATAACTTTGAAATTGCCCGTAACTCAGTATTTGCAACTTATTCAATCGTGAAGACATTTGTGTGGCTGGTCATGTACACATACACCACAAGCATAGTGGAGAGAATACATTTACGAGTCGGGCTTGGGTAAGTAAGAAAAAAGGTGATTTGTTCTAGTCTGCCCTCTTTTGCAGGCAGTCACTTTCTCACAAGCAAGTGTAATGGGTCAGTGTCAGACTGGTCTCCCAGTCTCCCAGTCACTTCAAAGCAGTCCTCCTCAACCTGGCAGGTAGACCAGTTGTCCTGGAGTTGTCCTGAACTTCAACTTTCAACTACCGATAAGCAAGATTCCACTGTAATTGCATTTAAAATTTGTTGCTAGGGTGGACATGAAGCCACATACTTCTGAGGTGAAGCCAAATATACTAGTTGGAGCCTCTCACCATTTCAAGACCTTCCCTGGCCCATCTATTATGAGCACTAGCTATGTCTTCTACACAAAACTGCTAACTTAAAAAACAGCAGAAGGCACGGCAGCTGGAGAAAGTGCGCCTAATGTCCACTCTGAAGTGTGCATAACAAATCTCCATTCACAAAGGGCAAGTGCATCCACCTAGCTCACCGTAAAGGCTTATTCTGTCTTCTGGAACTAGCGCCTGGGCTCATCACTGCCATAGTTTCACACACGAGTCTTAGCCATTAATCTAGCAAAATAATAAAACTGCCTACATTTCAATGTATAGTCTCGTTTTTCGCAAATTCGATCATTAAGCAAAAATGTTAAAAAATGTTCACACTTAGATTCCCCTTGACCAATCACCAGCACAAACAAGTATAATATGTATGACCAATCACCAGCACAAACAAGTATAATATGTAAGACCAATCACCAGCACAAACAAGTATAATATGTATGACCAATCACCAGCACAAACAAGTATAATATGGGTCATTCCATGTCAATTCAACCAGGGTTCCCCGGATGACCCTCTCAGAATTCAACCATTTTTGGCATGTATGTGCTACAACGTATATTATGAAGCTATGCAAAATTTGGGGGCAAAATATTGAATATTTTGGATGCTATGACCCTTAAATCATGTCTGGGCGGTGCAAATTTCAAGGCCTTTTTTCCGCGTATTGATTTTTTGGTCATATTCAAGAGCCTGTAACTTTTGATCCGGAAGAGGTGAAGCTCTGAAATTTTCAGGATTAGTTCATCTCACAGTCTGCTATAAGGAGATGTCAACATAAGATGATTTATGTATACTTTTTTGTGGTACTGATCAAATCAAAAAGGATGATTTCACCTATAATAATGCTTGCGAACCAATGTTTAGCCACCAACCAGGCAAAAACTAACTGCTAGAATCCCTTGTAACTTTGTATACAGCATCTCTAGCACCCTGTTCACTAGTGTGTATAATATGAAGTCTCTGATTCCTACAACTTCTGAGATATAGGCATCCCTATTTGCAAAAAATGAAATTATAATACAGTTTCAACCACAATTTTCGTTATGTGGGATAGGTCATACTATAAAATGTTATATCTCACAAGAAAGAGAAAAATTTACTCTTTCATTTGATATTAAACACATCTTGCTTCCGTAAAGCCTTCAGTAACTAATTGATAATTGAAAAAGAGAAATTTTTATCATTCGTGACATAATATTAACATTTACTTTACCTACAGATGATGTAACATGACCTTGTGTTAGAACTAACATTGCATATCAATGGGTGCAAAAATATAATTACAAGTTGTGTCTCTTACAAAACTGCCTAAAACCGTCAGAAACTTTCTTCAATGAGGGTGCATCAAGGTTGTACTGCCGTCCAGTTGAACTCGTCAAGCCTTCAATTAATGCCAGGACATGATGTTCTGGGACCCAACATTGGTCTTTTCGATATGGCCAAGTGAAGGAATTTGCTGGTCCTTTGGGTTGCATAAAGTCTACCAAAATATCTGCAGCATCTTCTGATACTTCTGCGATATTTCCTACATGTATGTACCAATCCCGAGAGGGTGCATCAAGGTTGTACTGCCGTCCAGTTGAACTCGTCAAGCCTTCAATTAATCCAGGACATGATGTTCTGGGACCCAACATTGGTCTTTTCGATATGGCCAAGTGAAGGAATTTGCTGGTCCTTTGGGTTGCATAAAGTCTACCAAAATATCTGCAGCATCTTCTGATACTTCTGCGATATTTCCTATGTACCAATCCCGATCATAGATGGCAGCAATGTATTGTCCAGGATGTAGATCTTGGAATACTGGAATAGCTTCTGTTTGATTGACTGTCACATTTGTTCCTGTATTATCTCCTGAAATTCTACTAATCTTCAAGTTGTTATTGTCCACAGGAATGAAACAATGATGACTTCTTGTACCTGGAATTGTGTGTGCATCAGCAAATCGCTCGAGTTGTCTGGGGCGATATATATCCACATCACTAACAGAAAGGTAGAACATTTTAATGCCATGAATGTGTGCAGTAGCCCACTGAAATAGCTCTGATGGAGTCAGAATATATCCTGCAGATGTTTGCTGGAGACTCATTCTGGTGGCCAAGCGTTTTACCGTTCCACCTATTCCATCACAGATACTCTTGCCATGGCTTGTGGCAAAAAAGTGCCACTCAGCAGATAATCCAAAATCATCAGCATGTATACAGAGGTTGGAGAAATTCTTATAATTTTTGTACTGGCTGGCAGCTCCATCACTGAAGTATTTCACATGCTTCACATCTGGTAACACATCTTTGATATGCTGCAGAACAGCATGCAGGAATGCATAAACAGTCACTGTATCATGTTGCATACAGTCACTTATCACACACAGAGACATGCTGCACAGATTTCCATCACTGTCAATGAAATATACTCCAAAAAGGTGGAGAGTTGCCTGTCTATTCTCCCAATAAAATCCTTGAATAGAGTCTTGGATAAGGAAAGAATAATTCTCTGCAAAGTCTAGAATTACCAACACAGTGTTCCGTCGAAGATTTTCTTTGCAACTGGTGAGATAGGCTGCCTGTGCTTTTGAAATATAGTGATGTGTGGTAAGCTTGTCAAACTGATCGCAGAGAATTGTGATAAAATCACTAACAGACTCTTGCCTTCTGACTATTGTAGTGCGGTCGGTGTGATCCCACTGGCTGAATGTGATAAGATCATCATCATCCATGTCTAACTGTTCAGAGATCAAATTATGCACATGAGTCTGTAAGGCATTGATACCTGGACACTGGTCACAACGATGTATCATGCAGTCTTTTGATTTAATGTCACATACAATAATCGACAGCAATGTTGCGTAATCCAGCTTCAGTTCTGCAATAGCTGCTAAAAGTAGCTTCACATTTTGGTGAATTTCACACACACAGACTGAATGAGCGCCTTTTGCACCTACTGTAATACACCAAGGAGGTCGGAATTCACAAAACTTAGAAACTCCTATATTGTAAGCACCACCTGTCTTTTCTTTGAACAGTGCATACAGCTCATGAAGATTAGCAAGTAACAGTCTTTTCTGTTTGTGAACACGTTGTCCATTCACTTTCACCGACACAAATTCCTTTTTACCTGGGCAAAGACGAGTATACTCATCATCTTCATAAAAGTCCACTACCTTTTTCTTGATCTCATCAGATATTTCCTTTCCTCTCTTTGCACCAGGTTCGACAAACACACCGTGTCATTTTTTCAAGGCTCGGGATTTTTTAACCATATACTGGGAAACATTGAACTCTTCAGCTGTCTGCTTTACAGACCAACTTGATGGAGCCATTGTGAGAATCTGAAGTTGTTTTTGTCTTGTTGCAACGGCACACTGTTCTTTCATATCCGTGATCATTTTTTCAAGATCAGAGCATTTTTCACATTTTGTGATATCCTCTTTGCTAAGAGTTTTGGGACTGACATGGATTTTTTTCCGCAATTGTTTGTTTGAGAGCTTCATGAGCTTGCAACAGTTTTCTTTTACCATAACCTGAAATATCTCTTTGGCTAACATCGTCTACTTTCATAGGTGAGCATCCAAGTGATGTTATACTTGTGTTAAGATTTGCCAGTTCATCAAGCAAAAATGTCTCATCACTGCTTGATGAATCTTCTTGTGATGGCACTGCACTTCCCATCATTGCTATACATCGTGGGCACAGCTTCTGGCCTGGTTTATTTTTTTGTGTGCGAGTTTACTCAAACTTTTAGCTTTAGTTTTATCCAGGCTACGAAGACTTCCTTTAGCAGTTGTTTTATGGACACAAAATGGATCACAACACGTTTTTTGTAGAAACTCGAATTTGTCAAGGAATAACTGCTTATGGTGAAGACATACAGTCGTAACTTCAGAGACAGAAGTTTTTTCCAATCCACATCTTACAAACAGAAGACTTTTATCTTCCAGTGTCAAATCAGAAACATTTACAAAGCCAACTGTCCTGCAATATGTCCTCTTATGACATGGATCTTTTCTATGTGCACCAATTGAACAAGATTCCAAATTTGTAGCCATGGTGTCACACTTTAAATCCGGCACAATGTTTTGCGAGTCCAACTTGAATACTAGTGTATATCACTGAATCAATTAGAAAATGGTAGCATTTCACCTAACAAGCATCTTCAACTGAAACCTGGGATTTTTATGTATCAAGTGGGATTTTTAGGCTTATATAAGCAGCATGGAGAAATGTGGAGATCCCCATGGAAAATCCCAGGGAAAACACCAGGGAAAACTCAATAGTATCAATTCCCTTCTTTCCCTATCATAGTTTTCTTGTATTTATTTAGCATGGAGAAATGTGGAGATCCCCATGGAAAATCCCAGGGCAAACACCAGGGAAAACTCAATAGCATCAATTCCCTTCTTTCCCTATCTTAGTTTTCTTGTATTTATTCAGTAAGGTTAGTTGGTCAGCTCACGTTGTATGTTTTTGGTGCTGCGATCAAAATAAACACACACTGCACCACCGCTCATCTGGTTTTCTATGAAGTTTGATGCTTTTGAAACACAACACTAAGATAGGGAAAGAGGCGAATTAGAAATAGTGCTAAAACTGGACATGGCACACAAATGTAAGTAATTTTAAATGTCAATAATTATACGTATATATATGCATGTAGTACTGTAAAATGTCACAAATGATAAAAATGTCTCTTTTTCAATTATCAATTAGTTACTGAAGGCTTTACGGAAGCAAGATATGTTTGATATCTAATGAAAGAGTAAATTGTACTCTTTCTTGTGAGATAATACATTTTATAGTATGACCTATCCCACATAACGAAAATTGTGGTTGAAACTGTATTATAATTTCATTTTTTGCAAATAGGGATGCCTATACCTCAGAAGTTGTAGGAATCAGAGACTTCATATTATACACACTAGTGAACAGGGTGCTAGAGATGCTGTATACAAAGTTACAAGGGATTCTAGCAGTTAGTTTTTGCCTGGTTGGTGGCCAAACATTGGTTCGCAAGCATTATTATTGGTGAAATCATCCTTTTTGATTTGATCAGTACCACAAAAAAGTATACATAAATCATCTTATGTTGACATCTCCTTATAGCAGAGTGTGAGATGAACAAATCCTGAAAATTTCAGAGCTTAACCTCTTCCGGATCAAAAGATACAGGCTCTTGAATATGACCAAAAAATCAATACGCGAAAAAAAGCCCGCGAAATTTGCACCGCCCAGACATGATTTAAGGGTCATAGCATCCAAAATATTCAATATTTTGCCCCCAAATTTTGCATAGCTTTCATAATATACGTTGTAGCACATACATGCCAAAAATGGTTGAATTCTGAGAGGGTCACCCGGGGACTTTTCTAAAAACTGGTTGAATTGACATGGAATGACCCATATGTAAGACCAATCACCAGCACAAACAAGTATAATATGTAAGACCAATCACCAGCACAAACAAGTATAATATGTATGACCAATCACCAGCACAAACAAGTATAATATGTATGACCAATCACCAGCACAAACAAGTATAACATGTAGGACCAATCACCAGCACAAACAAGTATAATATGTAAGACCAATCACCAGCACAAACAAGTATAATATGTATGATCAATCACCAGCACAAACAAGTATAATATGTATGATCAATCACCAGCACAAACAAGTATAATATGTAGGACCAATCACCAGCACAAACAAGTATAATATGTAGGACCAATCACCAGCACAAACAAGTATAATATGTATGACCAATCACCAGCACAAGCAAGTATAATATGTATGACCAATCACCAGCAGAAACAAGTATAATATGTAGGACCAATCACCAGCACAAACAAGTATATCAATCACCAGCACAAACAAGTATAACATGTAGGACCAATCACCAGCACAAACAAGTATAATATATAGGACCAATCACCAGCACAAACAAGTATAATATGTATGATCAATCACCAGCACAAACAAGTATAATATGTAGGACCAATCACCAGCACAAACAAGTATAATATGTATGACCAATCACCAGCACAAACAAGTATAACATGTAGGACCAATCACCAGCACAAACAAGTATAATATGCAAGACCAATCACCAGCACAAACAAGTATAATATGTAAGACCAATCACCAGCACAAACAAGTATAATATGTATGACCAATCACCAGCACAAACAAGTATAATATGTAGGACCAATCACCAGCACAAACAAGTATAATATGTAAGACCAATCACGAGCACAAACAAGTATAATATGTATGACCAATCACCAGCACAAACAAGTATAATATGTAAGACCAATCACCAGCACAAACAAGTATAATATGTAATATGTATGACCAATCACCAGCACAAACAAGTATAATATGGACCAATCACCAGCACAAACAAATATAATATGTAGGACCAATCACCAGCACAAACAAGTATAATATGTATGACCAATCACTAGCACAAACAAGTATAATATGACCAATCACCAGCACAAACAAGTATAATATGTAGGACCAATCACCAGCACAAACAAGTATAATATGTAAGACCAATCACCAGCACAAACAAGTATATCAATCACCAGCACAAACAAGTATAACATGTAGGACCAATCACCAGCACAAACAAGTATAATATGTATGATCAATCACCAGCACAAACAAGTATAATATGTAGGACCAATCACCAGCACAAACAAGTATAATATGTATGACCAATCACCAGCACAAACAAGTATAACATGTAGGACCAATCACCAGCACAAACAAGTAAGACCAATCACCAGCACAAACAAGTATAATATGTAAGACTAATCACCAGCACAAACAAGTATAATATGTATGACCAATCACCAGCACAAACAAGTATAATATGTAGGACCAATCACCAGCACAAAGAAGTATAATATGTATGACCAATCACCAGCACAAACAAGTATAATATGTATGACCAATCACCAGCACAAACAAGTATAATATGTAAGACCAATCACCAGCACAAACAAGTATAATATGTATGACCAATCACCAGCACAAACAAGTATAATATGTATGACCAATCACCAGCACAAACAAGTATAATATGTATGACCAATCACCAGCACAAACAAGTATAATATGTATGACCAATCACCAGCACAAACAAGTATAATATGTAAGACCAATCACCAGCACAAACAAGTATAATATGTAGGACCAATCACCAGCACAAACAAGTATAATATGTATGACCAATCACCAGCACAAACAAGTATAATATGTATGACCAATCACCAGCACAAACAAGTATAATATGTATGACCAATCACCAGCACAAACAAGTATAACATGTAGGACCAATCACCAGCACAAACAAGTAAGACCAATCACCAGCACAAACAAGTATAATATGTAAGACCAATCACCAGCACAAACAAGTATAATATGTATGACCAATCACCAGCACAAACAAGTATAATATGTAGGACCAATCACCAGCACAAACAAGTATAATATGTATGACCAATCACCAGCACAAACAAGTATAATATGTATGACCAATCACCAGCACAAACAAGTATAATATGTAAGACCAATCACCAGCACAAACAAGTATAATATGTATGACCAATCACCAGCACAAACAAGTATAATATGTATGACCAATCACCAGCACAAACAAGTATAATATGTATGACCAATCACCAGCACAAACAAGTATAATATGTATGACCAATCACCAGCACAAACAAGTATAATATGTAAGACCAATCACCAGCACAAACAAGTATAATATGTAGGACCAATCACCAGCACAAACAAGTATAATATGTATGACCAATCACCAGCACAAACAAGTATAATATGTATGACCAATCACCAGCACAAACAAGTATAATATGTAGGACCAATCACCAGCACAAACAAGTATAATATGTATGATCAATCACCAGCACAAACAAGTATAATATGTAGGACCAATCACCAGCACAAACAAGTATAATATGTATGACCAATCACTAGCACAAACAAGTATAATATGACCAATCACCAGCACAAACAAGTATAATATGTAGGACCAATCACCAGCACAAACAAGTATAATATGTAAGACCAATCACCAGCACAAACAAGTATAATATGTAAGACCAATCACCAGCACAAACAAGTATAATATGTATGACCAATCACCAGCACAAACAAGTATAATATGTATGACCAATCACCAGCACAAACAAGTATAATATGTATGATCAATCACCAGCACAAACAAGTATAATATGTAGGACCAATCACCAGCACAAACAAGTATAATATGTAGGACCAATCACCAGCACAAACAAGTATAATATGTATGATCAATCACCAGCACAAACAAGTATAATATGTATGACCAATCACCAGCACAAACAAGTATAATATGCAAGACCAATCACCAGCACAAACAAGTATAATATGTATGACCAATCACCAGCACAAACAAGTATAATATGTATGATCTATCACCAGCACAAACAAGTATAATATGTAGGACCAATCACCAGCACAAACAAGTATAACATGTAGGACCAATCACCAGCACAAACAAGTATAATATGCAAGACCAATCACCAGCACAAACAAGTATAATATGTATGATCAGAAGACCATTACATGTGCATAGACTATTTTACAGGGCTACATTTAGGAGAGGGGGGGGGGTGAATGCGATCTTGGGATATTGTATTATCGTATATAAATGTGCCCCCCCCAATCTACTTTGCCCCCCCCCCCCTTCAACTCAATCCGAAATGCAGCCCTGTTTTAGCTAAATTATAAACTGGTAGGATATCGAAATTAGTGTTGTCAAAATGGGTACAGCATATTCTTGTCCTTGCTTTCTGGACAAGTCAATCCAATATCACTTCTTTGTAACTTTTTTCTGGTTATGTAATATTCCCACTTACCTAACCGACAGACATTTACCCTGCTTTGCACATGCATGGTACTGGGCTATGTATGTGCACAACCTCTAACGCATGTCTCCCAGGGACTTACCGATACACAATACACAGACCAGCCTGCAGAAAAGCCAGTCAAGGCCCTTCCGATGAAGAGCCAGACAAAGAAGGTGAACTGGGTGGAGGCTACGATAGAGAGGGAGATAAGCAACCAGCCTATCAATGAAGGGATGCCTCCCACAATGAGGGCCGCCTGACGACCCAGGTAGTCCGCAGCTGGCCAGGCAAAAATGCCGCCAAATATGGCACCAATGGGAACCAGGCTCTAATAGAGACACACATAAAAATGAAACACAGTTATCGAATATTCACAAGCCAAATTTGGCAATTCAACACAACCACTAAAACGTCCCTTGCAGTTCTTTCTTGTAAACAAAGACCAACAAAGAATTGCTGAAATAAAATAGCTCTAAAAATTGGAGGCAGCATTCTGGCCAAGTCTTGTGTGCTACCAGCAGATCATACTTGTGCAGGTCAGACAGTGTCACACACCCACAGCAATGTGGTATGACCAGCAGATCATACTTGTGTAGGTCAGACAATGTCACCCACACCCACAGCAATGTGGTATGACCAGCAGATCATACTTGTGCAGGTCAGACAGTGTCACCCACACCCACAGCAATGTGGTATGACCAGCAGATCATACTTGTGCAGGTCAGACAGTGTCACCCACACCCACAGCAATGTGGTATGACCAGCAGATCATACTTGTGCAGGTCAGACAGTGTCACCCACACCCACAGCAATGTGGTATGACCAGCAGATCATACTTGTGCAGGTCAGACAGTGTCACACACCTACAGCAATGTGGTATGGCCATTTTTAGAAAGCAGAAAGTTGCCAATAAAGGATCATTTAATTCAACTTTGACCAGGTGGTTTGGAAATTACTAGTTTTGACAATATTAACGCTGCAAGCACAAACTCGGGACATTGCCGGGAAACAACATCATACAGTCGAAGAATTGTATTACACGCCCATTCTGCGTGTGCACATGCCCAATAGGACTGCTCTATTAAAACTTTACTTCCGGTTGGACGGGGCAAGAGAGCATTTTTTTAAATTTAAAATATAACGGCGGACGGTCACAACTGCCTTCGTGAATGGTCTCTTCCTGGCTTTTGCTACCGTTTCTGGAAGTTCTTCTTCTGTGGAAAGCAGCACAGGCACCTATGCTTACCAGGAATCATTCTGAATTCCTTCGCTTTTGAGCAAGGTGGCACTCCTGGTTTCTTTGCTATAAGTTTTGTTGAAGACATATAGCGACATAGTGCTGCGTAGCTTTGGTTTGCTTATTTCAACAGAGCTGATTCTTCTACCAAACTACAGTTTATTGTATAATGATATGAACGGTTTATCCTTTAAGGCAGAGCTGACTGTTACATAGCATGTGTAGTGAGTACAGGCAGAGCTGACTGCTACATAGCATGTGTAGTGAGTACAGGCAGAGCTGACTGCTACATAGCATGTGTAGTGAGTACAGGCAGAGCTGACTGTTACATAGCATGTGTAGTGAGTACAGGCAGAGCTGACTGCTACATAGCATGTGTAGTGAGTACAGGCAGAGCTGACTGCTACATAGCATGTGTAGTGAGTACAGGCAGAGCTGACTGTTACATAGCATGTGTAGTGAGTACAGGCAGAGCTGACTGCTACATAGCATGTGTAGTGAGTACAGGCAGAGCTGACTGCTACATAGCATGTGTAGTGAGTACAGGGACTGTTACATAGCATGTGTAGTGAGTACAGGCAGAGCTGACTGTTACATTGCATGTGTAGTGAGTACAGGTAGAGCTGACTGTTACATAGCATGTGTAGTGAGTACAGGCAGAGCTGACTGTTACATTGCATGTGTAGTGAGTACAGGTAGAGCTGACTGTTACATAGCATGTGTAGTGAGTACAGGCAGAGCTGACTGCTACATAGCATGTGTAGTGAGTACAGGCAGAGCTGACTGCTACATAGCATGTGTAGTGAGTACAGGCAGAGCTGACTGTTACATAGCATGTGTAGTGAGTACAGGCAGAGCTGACTGCTACATAGCATGTGTAGTGAGTACAGGCAGAGCTGACTGCTACATAGCATGTGTAGTGAGTACAGGGACTGTTACATAGCATGTGTAGTGAGTACAGGCAGAGCTGACTGTTACATTGCATGTGTAGTGAGTACAGGTAGAGCTGACTGTTACATAGCATGTGTAGTGAGTACAGGCAGAGCTGACTGTTACATTGCATGTGTAGTGAGTACAGGTAGAGCTGACTGTTACATAGCATGTGTAGTGAGTACAGGCAGAGCTGACTGCTACATAGCATGTGTAGTGAGTACAGGCAGAGCTGACTGCTACATAGCATGTGTAGTGAGTACAGGCAGAGCTGACTGTTACATAGCATGTGTAGTGAGTACAGGCAGAGCTGACTGCTACATAGCATGTGTAGTGAGTACAGGCAGAGCTGACTGCTACATAGCATGTGTAGTGAGTACAGGGACTGTTACATAGCATGTGTAGTGAGTACAGGCAGAGCTGACTGTTACATTGCATGTGTAGTGAGTACAGGTAGAGCTGACTGTTACATAGCATGTGTAGTGAGTACAGGCAGAGCTGACTGTTACATAGCATGTGTAGTGAGTACAGGCAGAGCTGACTGCTACATAGCATGTGTAGTGAGTACAGGCAGAGCTGACTGCTACATAGCATGTGTAGTGAGTACAGGTAGAGCTGACTGCTACATAGCATGTGTAGTGAGTACAGGCAGAGCTGACTGCTACATAGCATGTGTAGTGAGTACAGGGACTGTTACATAGCATGTGTAGTGAGTACAGGCAGAGCTGACTGTTACATTGCATGTGTAGTGAGTACAGGTAGAGCTGACTGTTACATAGCATGTGTAGTGAGTACAGGCAGAGCTGACTGTTACATAGCAGGCAGAGCTGACTGTTACATAGCATGTGTAGTGAGTACAGGCAGAGCTGACTGCTACATAGCATGTGTAGTGAGTACAGGTAGAGCTGACTGCTACATAGCATGTGTAGTGAGTACAGGCAGAGCTGACTGTTACATAGCATGTGTAGTGAGTACAGGCAGAGCTGACTGCTACATAGCATGTGTAGTGAGTACAGGTAGAGCTGACTGCTACATAGCATGTGTAGTGAGTACAGGCAGAGCTGACTGCTACATAGCATGTGTAGTGAGTACAGGGACTGTTACATAGCATGTGTAGTGAGTACAGGCAGAGCTGACTGTTACATTGCATGTGTAGTGAGTACAGGTAGAGCTGACTGTTACATAGCATGTGTAGTGAGTACAGGCAGAGCTGACTGTTACATAGCAGGCAGAGCTGACTGTTACATAGCATGTGTAGTGAGTACAGGCAGAGCTGACTGCTACATAGCATGTGTAGTGAGTACAGGTAGAGCTGACTGCTACATAGCATGTGTAGTGAGTACAGGCAGAGCTGACTGTTACATAGCATGTGTAGTGAGTACAGGCAGAGCTGACTGTTACATAGCATGTGTAGTGAGTACAGGGACTGTTACATAGCATGTGTAATGAGTACAGGCAGAGCTGACTGCTACATAGCATGTGTAATGAGTACAGGCAGAGCTGGCTGCTACATACGTAGCATGTGTAGCGTGTGGGCAATGTCCTTCCCATGGTCACATCGCGATGTCTTGTTTTCTTGGCAGGAAGCTGAAGTTCTTGGTATTGGAAACAAATTAATAGACTCTTAATGAACTATTGAAATTACCATAATCAAAGAGAGAGAGTGTAAAAATTCAAGCTGATCATTGAGAAGTTCAATGTGGTGCTTGCCACAATAGTTTTTATTCAATCTCAGCCAATAATTCGACATTGCTTTTTGTTTCTACCATATTTCGTTGGATTTGAACTAATGAACACCGAGCTTACATGCATTTCTTCATAAGTATCACCATCATTGGGAGAGTCTTTAGAACCAAAATATATGATGTCATAATGTAGATATATGCTCACATTATTAACACCATCCTAAACTCATATGATAGCGCATTTGGTCTAAAAAGCACTAGGCAAACAAAAATCTTTTTCCTGTTCTTAAAAAAAAAATTAAACTAAGGTACATACAGTGTAATTGTTGGTTTCTGAGTTGTGATGCCTATAAGGATCTATGGGGGGCTGTGTCTATATGGTACTGTATAGGATGGTGTATATGTATGGTGCTGTATAGGATGGTGTATATGTATAGGATGTGTATATGTATGGTACTGTATAGGATGGTGTATATGTATGGTGCTGTATAGGATGGTGTGCCTGTATGGTGCTGTATAGGATGGTGTATATGTATGGTACTGTATAGGATGGTGTATATGTATGGTACTGTATAGGATGGTGTATATGTATGGTGCATGTATAGGATGGTGTATATGTATGGTGCTGTATAGGATGGTGTATATGTATGGTGCTGTATAGGATGGTGTGTCTGTATGGTGCTATATAGGATGGTGTATAGGATGGTGTATATGTATGGTACTGTATAGGATGGTGTATATGTATGGTGCTGTATAGGATGGTGTATCTGTATGGTGCTGTATAGGATGGTGTATATGTATGGTACTGTATAGGATGGTGTATATGTATGGTGCATGTATAGGATGGTGTATATGTATGGTGCTGTATAGGATGGTGTATATGTATGGTACTGTATAGGATGGTGTATATATATGGTACTGTATAGGATGGTGTATATGTATGGTACTGTATAGGATGGTGTATATGTATGGTGCTGTATAGGATGGTGTATATGTATGGTACTGTATAGGATGGTGTATATGTATGGTACTGTATAGGATGGTGTATATGTATGGTGCTGTATAGGATGGTGTATAGGATGATGTATATGTATGGTACTGTATAGGATGGTGTATATGTATGGTGCTGTATAGGATGGTGTATATGTATGGTGCTGTATAGGATGGTGTATATGTATGGTACTGTATAGGATGGTGTATATGTATGGTGCTGTATAGGATGGTGTGCCTGTATGGTGCTGTTGTATGGTGCTGTATAGGATGGTGTATATGTATGGTGCTGTATAGGATGGTGTATATGTATGGTACTGTATAGGATGGTGTATATGTATGGTACTGTATAGGATGGTGTATATGTATGGTGCTGTATAGGATGGTGTATAGGATGATGTATATGTATGGTACTGTATAGGATGGTGTATATGTATGGTGCTGTATAGGATGGTGTATATGTATGGTGCTGTATAGGATGGTGTATATGTATGGTACTGTATAGGATGGTGTATATGTATGGTGCTGTATAGGATGGTGTGCCTGTATGGTGCTGTTGTATGGTGCTGTATAGGATGGTGTATATGTATGGTACTGTATAGGATGGTGTGTCTGTATGGTACTGTATAGGATGGTGTATATGTATGGTGCTGTATAGGATGGTGTATATGTATGGTACTGTATAGGATGGTGTATATGTATGGTGCTGTATAGGATGGTGTATAGGATGGTGTGTCTGTATGGTGCTGTATAGGATGGTGTATATGTATGGTACTGTATAGGATGGTGTATATGTATGGTACTGTATAGGATGGTGTATATGTATGGTGCTGTATAGGATGGTGTATATGTATGTTGCTGTATAGGATGGTGTATATGTATGGTGCTGTATAGGATGGTGTATATGTATGGTACTGTATAGGATGGTGTATATGTATGGTACTGTATAGGATGGTGTATATGTATGGTACTGTATAGGATGGTGTGTGTATATGTATGGTACTGTATAGGATGGTGTATATGTATGGTACTGTATAGGATGGTGTATATGTATGGTGCTGTATAGGATGGTGTGTCTGTAAGGTAATGGTGCTGTATAGGGTGTTGTATACAATGCTATGACTGTATGGTAAGGTCCATATAAGATATTATACCTGTATGGTGCTGTATAGGGTGCTATGTCTGTATGGTGCTGTATGGTGGTGTATAAGGTACTGTGTGTATGGTGATGTGTTTGTAAAAGACACACCCACACAATTGAATTTCGTCCACTACACTGACTATGACAGACCTCCAAAGTGGCCCATTGTTAAGGGTTTAAAACCACTAACAACACTTAATTAACCAAGTCCCTTCATCGCTGATCAGAGCAGACTCAATGAATAATCTCCCATTTCTTATAAATGTTCTGCCTCTAGTAAATAGTGCATGGATCCAAAAGGCCCCATGCATCAGACCTCACTTGGAAGGAGGGGTTACTGTGTGCGTAACCCCTGGATCAACTATGGATGTCCCAGGTTCAAAGTACCCATCAAATACCCTAGCTAGTATATTAGGTGGGCCAACATCCATAGTTGACATGGGATTGCCTACCATATGAACATCAAGCCACCATCCTAGTGCAATCAGGACATGCTATGTTTTTCACCGCAAAACATCATCTTAAATGTCAAGTGCATGTACAATTAGTAATAGAACTGCTCCCATCAATACTTGTGCCCCAGCATAATAATATAATATAAAGCAAGCTTGATATGTGCAACATGCATCAGTACCGACAGAAATGTTAGAAGGAAGTTCTCTGCTCCAGACCATGTTTGTTTCTTTATACCTTCCAACATGCCAGATACACAATTGCTGCATCCATACAAACGTGTCACAAGTCTAACCATCTCAGTAATAGGTGTAGTAATCTCGCCTCCCATTTATCGACGACCATTTTTGGAAATGTGTTACTTGCACATGTTTTTTAATGTGTCCCCCCCCCCCCCCCCCCCCTCCTCCCACCAAGATAAAACACTGCAGGAGCGCACACTATATCCCAGTACATGTGCATATAAGCATAAATTGAAGGCTTTGATGACCATTTCAACGGTAGCTTACGAGTGTATCTACCCTTTACCTTCCTTATTTTTGGGACGGGGAAAGAAAAGGGTCGGACGCCTTTAGCATATGCGAAAGAAATTTAACAATACACAACATACATCTCAAAAATGGAAGACAACCTTTTGCACATGAAACATGGCGACCTTTTGCAAGATTTTACAACAGAGTAACAATAACGAGGACTGGTCAGCAGCTAGTTGGTAGTTGTTTGTGTATGTTCTTCTCCTGCAATAAGGCCTGTTTGCTTTGCTTACGGAGAAGTAAACTCAACATGTACACTTCCACATACCCAACAGGAACATGGCATGCAACCACTCGCAAGTCCTACGACTAGTAGAGACACCCAACTCTTTCCTCCCCCACCATCAAAATAAGTAAGGTAATGGGTTGACTCGTCTTCTGCTGGCCAGTGGGGTCAAATAAAGGAAGTGCCTGATATCACTCCAGTAGTAAACAGTGTGTGAGCTGTTTAAGGGGTGCAGTCTAGTCGGTGTAAGGCTTCTAAAGGTTTCCTGATTCCTGGTTCATTTGTAATAGTGGTTAGCAAACCATGCTAGATTCTAAACACTCACCCCAATGAAACTAGCAACGGTGCCATCTCCAGGTACTATTTTCCAGTCATCTGTGTAGGCCACTGAGGACTTAGATAGCTCGTTAATGACGATGGAAGAGAAGCTTAGGCTCATACCAGTTTGCAGAGAAGCAATGCAGGCGGATAGGGCACACACAATAACCACAATCCACCTGTTCTTGCTTTCAGTATACACCTCTGAACTTTCGACGAGTCCATAAGTAGGCGAATACCCCCCCTGAGTGAAGGAGTCTGTAGCTGAAGGAGTGCGTTTCATCTCTGGCATCTCTGGGGAGGGGGTGCGGTGGTAGCTTGTCACGTGCATAGTAACTCGACGCCCACTGACCGTAGGTGTGCCTGGGCCTTCTAAACAAACCTGGACCCTTAGCTTTCCTTTACCGACTGGGGTGGGCAGCTGCGCGAGCCAGCTCGAATACTGTTAAGTGGTGAAAGTGGTTGTGAAATGCTTTTGTCCGAGATATGGTAGGAATATTCTACTTAACTAGGCGGAGAAACGCCGTTCTCCTTTTGCTTTTACTCCTCGCAGTGCTGTTGTTTTCTTCGTGGTGGCTGTTCGGGCGAGTGTGGACTCTGCTATTATGTACTGCGAGTGTACTGAGCTACAGCGTCTCTTCTTACTTATGCTACCGCCTAGAAGCTAAGCAGTGGAGAGAATGCTTATCTGAGCTCTATAAGCACTTGTTTGTGTGGGCACTCAATTATTCCCCGTCTCCAGCAAGACCAATGCGAGACAGAGGAGTGTGTCTATCCAACCTCGCCAAAGATCTTTCGTCTCTAAATAAGACAACTGCTGAGTTGAGTGCGGGAGGTGCAACATTGCTGAATGAAACGCATCCACCTCAACCTCATGCTACTGTTGAGAGGGAGGAAGGGAAGAGGATGGAGGAGGATGGAGTAACACCAATGTTGAAATGCCACAAAGAAGCACAGAAGATAATTCAGCTGGTGATGAAGGATCTCGTCCGTAGTTGGTACTCGGAGGTCACCAACGACACAGAGTTCCTGGAGGATGTGCAGAAGGTGCTGGAGCACGTAGCACTGGAGGTCAACATCCGTGTACAGCAGATAAGTTTGGAGGACCTTGTGGTAGATCTGCTGGAGCTTATCCTCCCATATTTGGAGGTCTTAAATAAGGCTGGTCTTCGCAGTTACAACGGTGGTGTTGAGCTGTTTGATGTCGTTAATGAGAAGTGCTTGAAGGAGTTTGAAGCGAGCCCCAAAGTAGCGCACTACGCAATGCGATCTCCGACAGCTGAGAGGCAGCATTACAGACAGGCCATTGATGCCCTGCTCCAGGTAGCTTTCCCTCGTGAGTATGCCAGCTGCGATGTGGCGTGCATGTTTGTGCGAGAGCTGCTGCTGAAGAATATCATCGAGCCCTTGTTTGAGCTGCTTTGCGACCCTGGCTTTCTCTACGACGCCATTCCCACAACTCTTTCCAAGGCATCCCCGGAGAAAATTAGCAGACAGTTGGATGACCTTTTGCATGAAAACGAGGAGTTGGATCACATGCTCAACAGAGGACGTCTAATTGTGAGCATCACGGGATCCCAGGAGAGGAAAAAGAGGAGGTTCCACTCGAGTTCCGGTTGTTTCGGACCAAGTGCTCGATTCCCTTCGGTTGCGTCATCTCCCGTTATGTCTCTAAAGAGACGATGGGGCGGCTTGAGACGTCCTCACTCCATTGCCATATTGCCAAGTCCAGGTCTGCATAGAACTTCGAGTGGAATCTACGAGAGTGGGTCGTGGCTGTCTCAGAGCACCACGGTAGCTCTCTCTCCCATTCTCCGCAGAGCGATCGAGGAGGATGAGAATGAAGCAACCTACCCTCCACCAGTGCCTCACCAGAGGATGAGTCCCACCCGATCCAGGAGGGCCACCTTCACCATGAAACCAGGGGGGTTCAGTCTTTCCCACCAAACCACTGGAGAGCTAGGGCCAGTGTGGGGAGTGGGCTCTTCAGAGGAATGGGAGGAGGACAAGGAGGAAGAGGAGGATTTTTCATATGATCATGTGGTAGATGGAGAATTTGCAGTGGTGCAGCTGGCCCCCATCTATATTGAGAGGAACGTGCGTGTGGTGAGAGAATCAGGAAGCCATATTGCCTACATCTTCAAGGTGAGTAGCGAAGGTGTGTTATCTGTGTGTGTTATTGTGTGTCTGCTAGAGTAGAAAAGTAATTTGTAGGTGTCACCTCGAGACCTGGAATATTTGTTACTGCGGTTCTAAAGATATTTGCAGGAACTTGTCACTCACTCCCTCAGGCCTGACATAATAAACTATACCCACAGAGTGATTTTCTGTGTTAGTTTCAGTTTCATAGTGCCCTGTGTGTAGTAGAGGGACTTCAAAAAGGCTCAAATACAGTGATGGACCTACCTTGCACTGTGCCGCGTGAATGTTTGAGCAAAATATTGGTGGAGCAGTAATCGTTGTTGTTGGGTTACAGACAGTCAAACTCCATGTCAGGCCCATAGCTATCGACAAGAAAGGTGAGATGGTCGCCTTATCTGGCATTCCTCCCCTACCTATTTTTTTTTGCTTCGCACTGTCATCCATCTATGATGAGCTGCTCCCGCATGTGTTAAAGGCCACCATCATCCTGGCAGGACTTGTAAAGGGAGATGTCATCCTTCCGAGGATTCGACTGTTTTTCAGCAACTGTGCCTTCAAGCTGCAGTTTCCCATCAACCTCATCTTCGCTGTCAGGGGAAATAAGTCTCGCAAGCTAACCACTGGATCATAGTGGATTGATAAGTGATGTGGCTTAAGACTAATTCTCCCTTGCCTCATCTGTTTTTGACTATGACCCTGTTACTGTTCACATAGCCTCTCTTATGGATAGCCAAACTGGAACAACATTAATATGTTGGCTCACATGAGCCTCTCTATTGATAGCCTAACTGGACCAACATTAACCCATTCACTGGTGTAAGCATATATATATACGCCAAAAGTTATTATCGATATAAAATCGATCGTAGAGTTCAAAAATGTCCCATAAAGGTTTTTAAAAAAGCTCCATTCTCTCTCTACTTGCCTACCGAATATAAAGGCTATATAGACATTCGGTAACTAAGGGGAAAATATTGAAAAATGCAGACCGTTCCGAATTCGAGCAGCTTTTTCACCGCAAACAAGATGTCAGGTCGACTAACCTTAGAGGATTGTGCTTTCTCGGGTTCTGGACGATAATTTTGGACTATCTGAGAGGGAAAGCAGTGATGAAGAAGGTGATGGCATCTCGTCTTACCTTGGCCAGACCAGTGTTGACCCTGAAACTTCGGCAAAGTAGTTGGACCTGACTTACCTTCAAGCAAGCCTAGCGCTCTCATTCAAGCTGACGATTTGGATGAAGATGAGAGTACTTAGTGATGAAGAAGGCATTGACTGTGAGTTTAGCTGTGTAGTGAGTACGCTGCAAAGGCTGTTTTAGCTTCCTTGTTCGTGAGTAGTCCACAAAAAATGTTAATTTGAGCTGAATTTTTTTTAAATCAGTACCACCCAGTGTCACAAAGAAAGGACTGTCTTTTTTCCAAAGATCACACCATGATAGACTTCACCCAGTAGGTCAATCTGTTGTTGTTTATTGGTTTCTGCAGGTATTTTCTCTCTGTTATATTTTGTGTTCATATTCATGTGATCATTGGGATGGTCATGCATTGTGCTAGCATGCATATATGTATTCACACTTCTGGAATGTTATAATTCAGATCAAAATATCAAATTGTGGTACACTGTAGACGTAAAGTAATATGTTTTCATTGTTATGAAGACACATTCAAAACACTCATTCCTGTGATAGAGAACAAAGTCTCTTAAACCCTATTTCAACATTGTTGCCTACTATAGAGTATTCACGGATGGACATCTTGTATTTTTCTTTTCCTTGTAACCTATATATATAATTATGTGATAAAAATATCATTTATACATGAAGGTAGCTTATTAGCTAAACACACATCAAAACAAGAATTACCAAGTTCGAATGAGATTCACCTCAATGTGGTTTGCTTGTATGTTTCTATGGCAACAAGCACTAACCTCAATGTCAAATGCTATCACATGTGGTATGGTTGCCAGGGAGTTTTAAGAAGTATTGCTGAGATAGCAAGGCATATCTTCAAACATATATTTTTAAATAAAGTCACCAGTGAAAGGGTTAATGTGTTGGCTCACATGAGCCTCTCTATTGACAGCCAAGCTGGACCATGTGTGGACTCACATGAGCCATGGTGTTTATGTTCAGACTTTCCTGTATCATAAAAACAAGCATGCAATGATGATTCATGATTAGCTTGTGTAATGTTGTGGGATTGTTATTGTGGGCTATGGTCTCTGATATATCAACTTACAAATGAGCACACCTTCAAAATGAGCATCTGCATATAATTTCTAAACTCCTTAGCCATCTCCTTGCTTTTCTGGTGGTCATCACCTGACTCTGGTTAGCTAGAAGAAGTTCCTCTACCATACCTAAAAATATTTTTTAATGTGTTTCAAAAGACGGATTCCGTATGAATTCCCACGTGAATCCCCTGCATATCCAATATATTTGCATGGGAGTAGCCTTGGTCAAATATGTAGCTACAGACAATGTACAGACAATGGTTTTGCATGAGCTTGTCATGACTAGTGTTGTCTCTGCTTGATGGTGGTGTGTGTTAACATCAAGTCCAAGTGTGTGTTAGCTTCAAGTACATCTGATATGTTGACTTCAGTGGCATGTATAAACTTACTTAAGTGTTTTGGTGGTCCACACTTGCTACTGCAGCAATAATTGGTTGGATAAATTCAAGATACAACCGTGTCCAATGTGTTCTGAATAGGCGTACTTGTCGGACAGTGTTCTCCCCATTCAGTTGCTTTCTTTGTGTTTTAGTTTCCAAAGTGGATGCTTACGGACTCTGACCTCCTAGAGCTGGGTGTCATGGAGACGGATACTCACTTGGAGGGGATCAAGAGGTTCAGTGAATTCTGCAAGTTCCATGAACTGCTTGTATCTTCCTCTGCTCTTGGCATGCACGCCCGAGGTATTTAGTGAGAACTACACCTTACCATATCTACCTCAATTTTTACTCTTTCTTGCTCTTTGCAACTACTTCCTCCACTCCATCCCTTTGACTTGCTCACCCTCCCTCCCTCCATCCCTTTCACCTCCTCACCCTCCCTCCATCCCTTTCACCTCCTCACCCTCCCTCCCTCCATCCCTTTCACCTCCTCACCCTCCCTCCATCCATCCCTTTCACCTCCTCACCCACCCTCCCTCCCTCATTTTCACCTGCCCCCCCTCCCCCCTCCCTCATTTTCACCTGCTCCCACCTTTTCTCCTGTCCCTATCCTCCTAACTCCCCCATATTCTTCCTGTCCCTTGTTCCCCCCACCTCTCTCCTCCCTCCCTCCCTCTGCTCTTCCTTGCTCAGGCCTGAACTTGCCGGACAAACGGAATGTATCTAATTTCATCTCCAAGTTACCGTTCACCAGCAAAGATCCAGATGCAACTATCCTCATCGAGAGGAAACAGGGCCTAGAGAAATATCTTCAGGTTATTATTAATAGAGTTGAGTACTGGAGGGTCATTATAGCCACCACCCCTTCACCCTGACAATGGTCCATAAAATTTTAATCTAAATACTCTCTAACCCCACCTCCCCCTTTGGCATAATTGTTAATTGATGATATCCCCACCTAATTGGCTACTGCTTACCATGCAAAATTGATGAGTGTAACTGTTGTCTGCATTGAGGTGTTAATTACAGGGCTCAAACCCTCCTCCCTCTCCTTCCTGCCATGTAGTTAAAAGGTAGTAATCCTATCTTGTCCAATGCGTAGGTGTCGGGTCTAGACCACACCCCTGGTTGTTAAAGCGGGGTGTTGGGTCTAGACCACACCCCTAGTTGTTAAAGCAGGGTGTTGGGTCTAGACCACACCCCTGGTTGTTAAAGCGGGGTGTTGGGTCTAGACCACACCCCTAGTTGTTAAAGCAGGGTGTCGGGTCTAGACCACACCCCTGGTTGTTAAAGCAGGGCATCGGGTCTAGACCACACCCCTGGTTGTTAAAGCAGGGCATCGAGTCTAGACCACACCCCTGGTTGTTAATGCAGGTGTCGGGTCTAGACCACACCCCTGGTTGTTAAAGCAGGGTGTTGGGTCTAGACCACACCCCTGGTTGTTAAAGCAGGGCATTGATAGCATCAGTTGGAAAATCTGCACATAATATTGAGGAGCCACTAAAGAAGCAATGGCCATGCAGAGACGCAATCAGTTTCTTATGCCCTGCCTGTATGTGCAGAGCTAGCTAGAAGGGATGGCCAACATGAACGCTTGCAAAGCAGAGTCTGGAAAGTGCCGTGTGTAGACATCGCGTTTATCAATTGGTCTTGTCAGCATTAGAGGAAGAACTGAGATTCAAGGAGGAAGGGACACAGTACACTACATATGGTGAAGTAGGTGTCAACAAATATTAGGTGCTAACTATATGTAGACTAGAGGACACAGTACACTATGGTGAAGTAGGTGTCAACAAATATTAGGTGCTTATTATGTGTAGACTAGCAGAGGAGCCAAGGTGTTGCCCGGGGAAAGGATGAAATATCTAGCAGAGGAGCACAAAATATGAATGAGGGATGTGGGGTCTGCCCCCTCCCCCACCCACTAATTGTTCTGTTGAACCTTTAGATAGAGCACTTAGAAGTGATAAACGACAACAACGACCACTGAGGAGAAAGGATGAATTAACTTGACTTCTAATGAATATTACAACAAAGTTGTTGTTGGTTGAAGATGACGCTTCTCTCTCCCTGTAAATATTGCCTTTTCAGCAACTGCAGTGTTTTTCTAGTAGAGTAGGGCTAGAGGCAGCCTCACTGGCAAACTGCTTGCATTAGACGAGGTCTACAACTAGCTGACGTAGTTTTATGTTGATGTGGTATGTTGCTTGCTGTCGTCGCAAACATGCATGCACAGGTTTATAATAGAAGGGCAGACGTTTTCTGTTTTGGGGGACGATGCCTTCCAGGTAGTGTAAGGTTCCCAACGCAACATGGCCATGTCCGTCCATGCACACCTTCCTGCTAAATCTGAGCTTCCTAGCTTCAAAACTGTAGCCATGCATAAAGGACACACACCCACAGAGATTTTTACTGCGTAGCCACCAGGTGTGCTAATGTCTAGACAGAGTCTCATTAGAGAGAGTGATGACTATGTGTAGCAATAACCAGATAGGGGCGTGTCTGGGAAGGGGGCGAGGAATGTTTTTGTTTGAACCAACCATAATAAGCAAGTGGTCCAAACCACTATTTGGAAGCCAATGCACTTAACTCGAAAACTACCATAAACCCTATATCCTTCTTGTTGCCTAGTTACCATAATGTGTTATTTACTTGCAGTCCATCTCATCTGTGGAGGTGATAATGGGCAGTGAGTTATTCCAGAACTTCCTTAAGTCTGCGGTGAAGGAATTGAAGGAGTCCAACATCGTGAATCCAACCAGGAGGAGCAAGAAGCATCACAGGAAGAGCTTTCTGGGAAGAGCAAAAATATATGACCAGAAAGAAGTGAGTGGGGCTAAGGGAGGGAAGGATGGGTGAGGCTGGGAGGAGTGGAACTAGGAGAAGAGAGGAGTGGGGCTAAGGGAGGGAAGGATGGGTGAGGCTGGGAGGAGTGGAACTAGGAGAAGAGAGGAGTGGGGTTGGGCAGTGAGAGGAGTGGGGCTAAGGGAGGGAAGGATGGGTGAGGCTGGGAGGAGTGGAACTAGGAGAAGAGAGGAGTGAGGCTAAGGGAGGGAAGGATGGATGAGGCTGGAGGAGTGGAACTAGGAGAAGAGAGGAGTGGGGCTAAGGGAGGGAAGGATGGGTGAGGCTGGGAAGAGTGGAACTAGGAGAAGAGAGGAGTGGGGTTGGGCAGTGAGAGGAGTGGGGCTAAGGGAGGGAAGGATGGGTGAGGCTGGGAGGAGTGGAACTAGGAGAAGAGAGGAGTGGGGTTGGGCAGTGAGAGGAGTGGGGCTAAGGGAGGGAAGGATGGGTGAGGCTGGGAGGAGTGGAACTAGGAGAAGAGAGGAGTGGGGTTGGGCAGTGAGAGGAGTGGGGCTAAGGGAGGGAAGGATGGATGAGGTTGGAGGAGTGGAACTAGGAGAAGAGAGGAGTGGGGCTAAGGGAGGGAAGGATGGGTAAGGCTGGGAGGAGTGGAACTAGGAGAAGAGAGGAGTGGGGCTAAGGGAGGGAAGGATGGGTAAGGCTGGGAGGAGTGGAACTAGGAGAAGAGAGGAGTGAGGCTAAGGGAGGGAAGGATGGATGAGGCTGGAGGAGTGGAACTAGGAGAAGAGAGGAGTGGAACTAGGAGAAGAGAGGAGTGGGGCTAAGGGAGGGAAGGATGGGTGAGGCTGGGAAGAGTGGAACTAGGAGAAGAGAGGAGTGGGGCTAAGGGAGGGAAGGATGGGTGAGGCTGGGAGGAGTGGAACTAGGAGAAGAGAGGAGTGGGGTTGGGCAGTGAGAGGAGTGGGGCTAAGGGAGGGAAGGATGGGTGAGGCTGGGAGGAGTGGAACTAGGAGAAGAGAGGAGTGGGGTTGGGCAGTGAGAGGAGTGGGGCTAAGGGAGGGAAGGATGGATGAGGTTGGAGGAGTGGAACTAGGAGAAGAGAGGAGTGGGGCTAAGGGAGGGAAGGATGGGTAAGGCTGGGAGGAGTGGAACTAGGAGAAGAGAGGAGTGGGGCTAAGGGAGGGAAGGATGGGTGAGGCTGGGAGGAGTGGAACTAGGAGAAGAGAGGAGTGAGGCTAAGGGAGGGAAGGATGGGTGAGGCTGGGAGGAGTGGAACTAGGAGAAGAGAGGAGTGGGGCTAAGGGAGGGAAGGATGGGTGAGGCTGGTAGGAGTGGAACTAGGAGAAGAGAGGAGTGAGGCTAAGGGAGGGAAGGATGGGTGAGGCTGGGAGGAGTGGAACTAGGAGAAGAGAGGAGTGGGGCTAAGGGAGGGAAGGATGGGTGAGGCTGGGAGGAGTGGAACTAGGAGAAGAGAGGAGTGGGGTTGGGCAGTGAGAGGAGTGGGGCTAAGGGAGGGAAGGATGGGTGAGGCTGGGAGGAGTGGAACTAGGAGAAGAGAGGAGTGGGGCTGGGCAGTGAGAGGAGTGGGGCTAAGGGAGGGAAGGATGGATGAGGCTGGGAGGAGTGGAACTACGAGAAGAGAGGAGTGGGGCTAAGGGAGGGAAGGATGGGTGAGGCTGGGAGGAGTGGAACTAGGAGAAGAGAGGAGTGAGGCTAAGGGAGGGAAGGATGGGTGAGGCTGGGAGGAGTGGAACTAGGAGAAGAGAGGAGTGAGGCTAAGGGAGGGAAGGATGGGTGAGGCTGGGAGGAGTGGAACTAGGAGAAGAGAGGAGTGGGGCTAAGGAGGGAAGGATGGGTGAGGCTGGGAGGAGTGGAATTAGGAGAAGAGAGGAGTGGGGCTAAGGGAGGGAAGGATGGGTGAGGCTGGGAGGAGTGGAACTAGGAGAAGAGAGGAGTGGGGCTAAGGGAGGGAAGGATGGGTGAGGCTGGGAGGAGTGGACTAGGAGAAGAGAGGAGTGGGGCTAAGGGAGGGAAGGATGGGTGAGGCTGGGAGGAGTGGAACTAGGAGAAGAGAGGAGTGAGGCTAAGGGAGGGAAGGATGGATGAGGCTGGGAGGAGTGGAACTAGGAGAAGAGAGGAGTGGGGCAGAGAAGTTGGAAAAGTTAGACTGAGAGAAGTGGAGCTGAGAGGAGTGGGGTGATGTCGATGTGTGAAGTTCATAGTTCTTGCCTACCTAACACTGGCTCAGATTAGGCTAGGACTAGGCAAGGCTAGGATTAGGCAAGGCTAGGATTAGGCAAGGCTAGGATTAGGCAAAGCTAGGATTAGGCTTGGACTAGGATTAGGCCAGGCTAGGGCTAGGATTAGGCAAGGCTAGGATTAGGCAAGGCTAGGATTAGGCAAGGCTAAGACTAGGCAAGAGGATTTGGCTTGGACTAGGATTAGGCCAGGCTAGGGCTAGGATTAGGCAAGGCTAGGATTAGGCAAGGCTAGGATTAGGCAAGGCTAAGACTAGGCAAGAGGATTTGGCTTGGACTAGGACTAGGACTAGGCTAGGCTAGGGCTAGGATTAGGCAAGGCTAGGATTACTGCAGGGTTTCAAGGGGGGCAACTGGAGGAATCTGGATATTAAGGGGGGGTATGATGTCAAGCACTTATCAGAATTTTAATAAGACAATTTCCAAGGGGGGGGGGGGGGGCAAAAAGGTTCCAATGGATTGTCCAGGCACTACTGGACCCACTGGTAATACATAGGTGACCCCAGCATCCCCCTGATAATAATGTTGGTGCTGTGGTCATGACTCCTGCACAAGTTGATGTGTTGTTGTTGTTGTTATTCTTGTTGCTGTTTTGTATATTGTTTAGTGGTTGGTTATTCCAAAACTCGTACCATAGGAAATATATCTTGTTCTTCATGAATATGATGTTGTGCTCAGATAAGCACACACACACACACACACACACACACACACACACACACACACACACACACCCGCTCTGTACCTTCTAGCCCATCCCTGACAAACCTTTTGAGAGTGTCCTCAGCTCCTACCTGAACACTCTCCTACCTCTCCCTTGCCACTCCTTCAACTCCATCCATGGCAACAGAAAGCACAAACCATTCACACCCACCAAGCCACACCCCAAAACTACTGTAGGAGCAAGCGCCACAGGTAATGAGGGCTCATCCAGGACGCCGGATGCTTGGCTGGCGAGGAGATCTCTGATGTTGAACATGAGGAACCATTCTAGTTCTTCTCTTCTCTGCGAGCACCAGTCTTTACCGTCTGCTTCTTCTCTCACCAGTTCTCTCTCAAGCAATCTCTCCAGCGAACCCACGCGCAGCTTACGAATATCCTCAGATTCTTTGCACCTCACGGATAATTTTGAGCACTCGTCAACGACGCTTTCCAACGGCAGTGAGCACCTCCCCGGTGGGATCCAGCCAGCTGTGGAGGCCATTTACGATCAGGACTCCTCTAAGACTTTCCCTCGCCTGCCAGATGTGGTGGACTCCATCTCTCACCAGTACAGATATCCTCAGGACTCTGGCCACAATATTAATGAGAGGGAGGAGGAGGAGGAAGAGGAAGAGGAGGAGAGTCACACCATTGGAGGAAGGCGCTCTCTCACTCACAGTGACAGCAGCCAGTTGGAAAAGCATCCTTCTTCATCCATTTCTCCTCCTCCTTCACCACTTCTTACTTCTCATGTTCCTTGTACGAGCAGTGGACCATCGCTACAGGGACAGGATTTTGTATTTGAGCAGTCGGTTCAATCCATGGAGGGTCGTCAGCATGCGACAATGCCACATGATCCAGCAGGATGCAAGAAGCAACAGCAAGAGCAGCGACAGAGTGAGGATAAAGGTCACTCCCCAAAGACTGCGATGGCCGTAATAAGATCTTTGCTCTACAGAGCAGTGTCCTGGACTTCCTGGGCCGTCTCGTGGATTGTGTTCATTGTTCATCGAGGTCTGGAGCCTCTCACCAAGAAAGATGCCCTCGCTTTACTCAAGGTGGAGCAGAAGCGCTCCCCACTCACCAACATCTTGTTCTGTCTGGGCAGCAAGGCTTCGGAGAGGCACTGTCCCCAGCTCTGGGCCTGTGGACAGGATACACAGCTAGCACTGCTGGTGCTGGCCGGTGGGGGATTGGAGCGGTTTCTGTGGAGGGAGCTGAAGACAGTGGTGGGCGAGGAGATGAACTGGGCACGTTCCCTCTACGTCTTGAGACACACGTTGTGGCCAGGAGGGCATTTGTTGAAGACACCCAACAAGAAGCCCAGTGAAGCCGAGCTAGAGTTGCTCAGGAGAAAAGCGGCAGATTCATTCAAGAAGTTTCTCCCCAGTGAGTTTTTTCTTCTCCTCCTTCATCCCCTCTCCTCCCCACTCCTCTCCTCCCCCACCTCCTCCCCCCCACCCCCACTCCTCTCCCCACCCCCACTCACCCCTCTCTCTCCTCCCCCACCTCCTCTCTCCTCCCACACCTTTGATGATTAGCAGGCTTTGTGATGTCCTCTAAGTTCTTTCCCTCTGTCCATGTGCTTGCAGATTTCTTCAGTCACATTGTTGGAGCAGGACAGTATGACCAAGCTGTCGTGCACTGCCTCGACTGCCTGAGCAACCCACGAATTAACAGGTGACACGTACATGCCTGCATCAGGGATGTACACAGTGCTCCTGCATGCTAGCAGGGATATACACAGTGCTCCTGCATGCTGGCAGGCATATACACAGTGCTCCTGCATGCAGGCAGGGATGGATGTACATAGTGCTCCTGCATGCTGGCAGGGATGTACACAGTGCTCCTGCATGCTGGCAGGGATGTACACAGTGCTCCTGCATGCTGGCAGGGATGTACACAGTGCTCCTGCATGCTGGCAGGGATGTACACAGTGCTCCTGCATGCTGGCAGGGATGTACACAGTGCTCCTGCATGCTGGCAGGGATGTACACAGTGCTCCTGCATGCTGGCAGGGATGTACACAGTGCTCCTGCATTGCTGGCAGGGATGTACACAGTGCTCCTGCATGCTGGCAGGGATGTACACAGTGCTCCTGCATTGCTGACAGGGATGTACACAGTGCTCCTGCATGCTGGCAGGGATGTACACAGTGCTCCTGCATGCTGGCAGGGATGTACACAGTGCTCCTGCATGCTGGCAGGCATACACACAGTGCTCCTGCATGCTGGTAGGGATGTACACAGTGCTCCTGCATGCTGGCAGGGATGTACACAGTGCTCCTGCATGCTGGCAGGCATACACACAGTGCTCCTGCATGCTGGTAGGGATATACACAGTGCTCCTGCATGCTGGCAGGGATGTACACAGTGCTCCTGCATGCTGACAGGGATGTACACAGTGCTCCTGCATGCTGGCAGGCATACACACAGTGCTCCTGCATGCTGGTAGGGATATACACAGTGCTCCTGCATGCTGGCAGTACACAGTGTTCCTGCATGCTGGCAGGGATGTACACAGTGCTCCTGCATGCTGGCAGGGATGTACCCAGTGCTCCTGCATGCTGGCAGGCAGTGCTCCTGCATGCTGGCAGGGATGTACACAGTGCTCCTGCATGCTGGCTGGGATATACACAGTGCTCCTGCATGCTGGCTGGGATGTACACAGTGCTCCTGCATGCTGGCTGGGATATACACAGTGCTCCTGCATGCTGGCTGGGATATACACAGTGCTCCTGCATGCTGGCTGGGATGTACACAGTGCTCCTGCATGCTGGCTGGGATATACACAGTGCTCCTGCATGCTGGCTGGGATATACACAGCGCTCCTGCATGCTGGTAGGGATATACACAGTGCTCCTGCATGCTGGCAGGGATGTACACAGTGCTCCTGCATGCTGGCAGGGATGTACACAGTGCTCCTGCATGCTGGCAGGGATGTACACAGTGCTCCTGCATGCTGGCAGTACACAGTGCTCCTGCATGCTGGCAGGGATGTACACAGTGCTCCTGCATGCTGGCAGGGATGTACACAGTGCTCCTGCATGCTGGCAGGGATGTACACAGTGCTCCTGCATGCTGGAAGGGATATACACAGTGCTCCTGCATGCTGGCAGGGATGTACACAGTGCTCCTGCATGCTGGAAGGGATATACACAGTGCTCCTGCATGCTGGCAGGGATGTACACAGTGCTCCTGCATGCTGGAAGGGATATACACAGTGCTCCTGCATGCTGGCAGGGATGTACACAGTGCTCCTGCATGCTGGAAGGGATATACACAGTGCTCCTGCATGCTGGCAGGGATATACACAGTGCTCCTGCATGCTGAGGGATGCTCCTGCATGCTGGCAGGGATGTACACAGTGCTCCTGCATGCTGGCAGGGATATACACAGTGCTCCCATGCTGAGGGATATACACAGTGCTCCCATGCTGAGGGATATACACAGTGCTCCCATGCTGAGGGATGTACACAGTGCTCCTGCATGCTGGCAGGGATGTACACAGTGCTCCTGCATGCTGGCAGGGATGTACACAGTGGCTTAGTTATATATCGGCTACACACAGAGGCCATGTTTGCTAGTATCTCTGCCTATCCTTCCTGATGGATGAAAGTACTCAGAGACAGATTTAAGTCAGGAAGTAGGATTATTCCAGATTTCTTACATTCCTGGAACACTACATATAACTCCAGCCAATCAGATCATATGACTAGACATGACCCCAGCCAGCATAACTGCACATGACTCCTGCCAATCATATGTTCATAAACTAGTCACATGACTGCCACTTTAATGTGCTCTTAAAAAAACTTTTCTGTAAACACAAAAAATGAAAACACAAAAAATGAAGTACAAGTCATTGTTGTTGTTGTTGTTGTTGTTTATACATTTCTCTCTCTCTCTAAATAGGCATTTCTTGTTGAGAGTGATGGATTTGTTGATGTTGAAGTTGGTTCCAGAGATGACCGATGCCCAATTCCAGAAACGGTTGTCTCAGCTTCGAACACTACAACCTCCTCACCCAGCTACTGAGTAGAACAGGCATAACCTTATTAGCTATTGTACATGTGTGTATGTGTGTGTGTCTGTCTGTGTGTGTGTGTGTATTTTTAATCCCCGTCAAATTTTGTGTTTTTTTGTATTGGTACATAAATAGTGTTGTAATGTGTTTCACGCTTATTACCACCTTATTAGGGGTGTATGCATATTAAGTTCCCCGTCTCTTGTTGATGTGTGTATGCGTGCTGGGATGATTTAGGGTGTTGATAAGTAACCAGGGATGTGTTAAAATAGCCCCATAACGAGGACTGATCATTGAAAGGACATTTGACATGACTACATATTTCACAGGAATGGCGCTCAAAATCAGGATTTCAAATAGTTTGGGGGTATATAGTTGGTTGAGAACTTTTTAACCCAATGGGCAGAACACTGTTCTGTTTAGCAGGAGTCTGGGGAAATACAAGCTTTCCCAATTTCTACAATCCCTGAGGTGAGCTTTTTTGAAGGAAGGAAAGGCATCATGAACATGGTTGACTAAGGGAGAAGGCAGGAAAGGCATCATGAACATGGTTGGCTAAGGGAGAAGGCAGGAAAGACATCATGGACATGGTTGGCTAAGGGAGAAGGCAGGAAAGGCATCATGAACATGGTTGACTAAGGGAGAAGGCAGGAAAGGCATCATGGACATGGTTGACTAAGGGAGAAGGCCGGAAAGGCATCATGAACATGGTTGACTAAGGGAGAAGGCCGGAAAGGCATCATGGACATGGTTGGCTAAGGGAGAAGGCAGGAAAGACATCATGAACATGGTTGGCTAAGGGAGAAGGCAGGAAAGGCATCATGGACATGGTTGACTAAGGGAGAAGGCCGGAAAGGCATCATGAACATGGTTGACTAAGGGAGAAGGCAGGAAAGGCATCATGGACATGGTTGACTAAGGGAGAAGGCCGGAAAGGCATCATGAACATGGTTAACTAAGGGAGAAGGCCGGAAAGGCATCATGAACATGGTTGACTAAGGGAGAAGGCAGGAAAGGCATCATGGACATGGTTGACTAAGGGAGAAGGCCGGAAAGGCATCATGGACATGGTTGACTAAGGGAGAAGGCAGGAAAGGCATCATGGACATGGTTGACTAAGGGAGAAGGCCGGAAAGGCATCATGAACATGGTTGACTAAGGGAGAAGGCCGGAAAGGCATCATGAACATGGTTGACTAAGGGAGAAGGCAGGAAAGGCATCATGGACATGGTTGACTAAGGGAGAAGGCCGGAAAGGCATCATGGACATGGTTGGCTAAGGGAGAAGGCAGGAAAGGCATCATGAACATGGTTGGCTAAGGGAGAAGGCAGGAAAGGCATCATGAACATGGTTGGATATTGTGATCACAATAAAAAGGGTCTTCCTCGTGCCACAGTGCTGCCATTATAGCGCCATCAGTGCCATGCAGATCAATACTGGATTAGGCCTTCAGCTGTCAGGGTTAGAGCCTGGCTAAGGTTTGGGCCAGGGAAGTAGCTAGGGCAGTAGCTAGGGCAAGGCTACGGCAGTATTAGGGCCATCTAATAACAGGGCAATAGCTAGAGCAATGCAGTGATTGTGATGATGTCATCTCTGGGATGTTCTTGAGCTCATCCTCACAGCACAGGAATGCAAAGCATTACATCATTATGATGAAATTATGAATATTGTTGATGAAGTACTCTGGCCATTGCCCTAGCCCTAGCCACTGCTCTAGCCGTAATCCTAACCATTGCCCTAACTATTGTTCTGGCCCTAACCCTGCTCTGGCCCTATAGCTACAGTCCTAGCTATTGCTCTGGCCCTAACCCTAGCTACAGTCCTAGTCCAAGCTATTGCTCTGGCCCTAACCCTAGCTACAGCCCTAGTCCTAGCTATTGCTCTGGTCCTAGCTCTAGTTATAGCCCTAGTCCAAGCTATTGCTCTGGTCCTAACCCTAGCTACAGTCCTAGTCTAAGCTATTGCTCTGGTCCTAACCCTAGCTACAGTCATAGTCCAAGCTATTGCTCTGGCCCTATAGCTACAGTCCTAGTCCAAGCTATTGCTCTGGTCCTAGCCCTAGTTATAGCCCTAGTCCAAGCTATTGCTCTGGCCCTATAGCTACAGTCCTAGTCTAAGCTATTGCTCTGGCCCTACCCTAGCTACAGTCTCCTAGTCTAAGCTATTGCTCTGGTCCTAGCCCTAGTTATAGCCCTAGTCCAAGCTATTGCTCTGGCCCTAACCCTAGTTATAGCCCTAGTCCAAGCTATTGCTCTGGCCCTAACCCTAGCTACAGTCCTAGTCTAAGCTATTGCTCTGGCCCTAATCCTAGCTACAGTCCTAGTCCAAGCTATTGCTCTGGCCCTAACCCTAGTTATAGCCCTAGTCTAAGCTATTGCTCTGGCCCTAATCCTAGCTACAGTCCTAGTCCAAGCTATTGCTCTGGTCCTAGCCCTACAGTCCTAGTCCAAGCTATTGCTCTGGTCCTAGCCCTAGCTACAGTCCTAGTCTAAGCTATTGCTCTGGCCCTAACCCTAGTTATAGCCCTAGTCCAAGCTATTGCTCTGGTCCTAGCCCTAGTTATAGCCCTAGTCCAAGCTATTGCTCTGGTCCTAGCCCTAGTTATAGCCCTAGTCCAAGCTATTGCTCTGGCCCTAACCCTAGCTACAGTCCTAGTCCAAGCTATTGCTCTGGTCCTAGCCCTAGCTACAGTCCTAGTCCAAGCTATTGCTCTGGCCCTAACCCTAGCTACAGTCCTAGTCCAAGCTATTGCTCTGGTCCTAGCCCTAGTTATAGCCCTAGTCTAAGCTATTGCTCTGGTCCTAGCCCTAGCTACAGTCCTAGTCCAAGCTATTGCTCTGGTCTTAGCCCTAGTTATAGCCCTAGTCCAAGCTATTGCTCTGGTCCTAGCCCTAGTTATAGCCCTAGTCCAAGCTATTGCTCTGGCCCTAACCCTAGCTATTGCTCTGGCCTAGCTACAGCCCTAGTCCAAGCTATTGCTCTGGTCTTAGCCCTAGTTATAGCCCTAGTCCAAGCTATTGCTCTGGTCCTAGCCCTAGCTACAGTCCTAGTCCAAGCTATTGCTCTGGTCTTAGCCAGTTATAGCCCTAGTCCAAGCTATTGCTTTGGCCCTAACCCTAGTTATAGCCCTAGTCCAAGCTATTGCTCTGGTCCTAGCCCTAGTTATAGCCCTAGTCCAAGCTATTGCTCTGGTCCTAGCCCTAGTTATAGCCCTAGTCCAAGCTATTGCTCTGGCCCTAACCCTAGCTACAGCCCTAGTCCTAGCTAAGCTCTGGCCTTTGCCCTAGCCCTAGCTCACCTCAGCCTCCCCTAGCCATTGCTATGGCACTCACCCTAGCTGAAGCTGTGCAGTATTGATGATGTCATGATGTAATGCCCATGGGGAAGCAACCCACATTGACTGTAGATTGGAAAGTTACTAGTTCAAGTAACAAAATGCTATCTGTGGTTACCAGCGTGGGGGCCTAAGACTATGCACTAGGTGGAAAAACACTCATTTCACCTATACTTGGTATTGATTGTGATGTTGAAAAGAGTGGATGTCCTGATACGCATTATTTGCAGAAGGATTACTAGAGGTTAATAATGTATTGTATACTTCTGATCAGCTCCAAGGACTTCTCTGCATATTAGGAGCCACCTGTAAAATTATTAGAATAAAACTAAATGTTTATCATTGATATAATACTAATAAATTTGTTGTTGTTTTTACTGTGTTCATTATCAGCTATCGAGTCCTCTCCAGCACTGCTCCTCAACACAGGCCTTCATCAGGAATATTGAGACTGCTCCAGAAATGCTGAGTGCATAAAAAACACCAATTACTAGCACCCTGGCTGTTACGAGAGGTGTAATCACCCTGGCTGTTACGAGAGATCTAACTGGCACCCTGGCTGTTATGAGAGGTCTAACTGGCACCCTGGCAGGTCTAACTAGCACCCTGGCTGTTACGAGAGGTCTAACTGGCACCCTGGCTGTTACGAGAGGTCTAACTAGCACCCTGTCTGTTACGAGAGGTCTAACTGGCACCCTGGCTGTTACGAGAGGTCTAACTGGCACCCTGGCTGTTACGAGAGGTCTAACTGGCACCCTGGCTGTTACGAGAGATCTAACTGGCACCCTGGCTGTTACGAGAGGTCTAACTGGCACTCTGGCTGTTACGAGAGATCTAACTGGCACTCTGGCTGTTACGAGAGGTCTAACTGGCACTCTGGCTGTTACAAGAAGTCTAATTAGCACCCTGGCTGTTACGAGAGGTCTAACTGGCACCCTGGCTGTTACGAGAGGTCTAACTGGCACTCTGGCTGTTACGAGAGGTCTAACTGGCACTCTGGCTGTTACAAGAAGTCTAATTAGCACTCTGGCTGTTACGAGAGGTCTAACTGGCACCCTGGCTGTTACGAGAGGTCTAACTAGCACCCAGGCTGTTACAAGAAGTCTAATTAGCACCCTGGCTGGCATGTTACGAGAGGTCTAACAGTGGGGATCGAACTAGAAAATTTCAGATTGGATCTGGTCATTATTTTATTGTTCAGCAACTCCCAAACAAAAAAGGTAAAGACATGAACCAACGATATGTATAACGTAGCTAATAGAATACAGCTATAACCTAGCTAATAGAATACAGCTATAACCTAGCTAATAGAACACTCCTATAACCTAGCTAATAGAACACTCCTATAACCTAGCCAATAAGGTAACTCTATACTAGCTAATAGAGCACTTATAATGTAGTTAATAAACTATAACCTAGCTATTAGAACACTCCTATAACCTAGCCAATAAGGTAACTCTATAACCTAGCTAATAGAACACTTATAATGTAGCTAATAAACTATAACCTAGCTATTAGAACACTCCTATAACCTAGCCAATAAGGTAACTATAACCTAGCTAATAGAACACTTATAATGTAGCTAATAAACTATAACCTAGCTATTAGAACACTCCTATAACCTAGCTAATAAGGTAACTCTATAACCTAGCTAATAGAACACTTATAATGTAGCTAATAAACTATAACCGAGCTAATAGAACATTCCTATAACCTAGCTAATAAGCTAACTCCATAACCTAGCTAATAGAACACTTATAATGTAGCTAATAAACTATAACCTAGCTATTAGAACACTCCTATAACCTAGCTAATAAGGTAACTCTATAACCTAGCTAATAGAACACTTATAATGTAGATAATATATAATGTAGATAATAAACTATAACCTAGCTATTAGAACACTCCTATAACCTAGCTAATAAGGTAACTCTATAACCTAGCTAATAGAACACTTATAATGTAGCTAATAAACTATAACCTAGCTAGAACTTGTTCACAGTCGAGAGGACCAATGATTTAAAAGCATTAATGAAAAATAATAAATAATATCAGAAAACAAAAATTGTCAGAATTTGCACTTATGGAAGCCTTACAAATCCGTCTCCAAATGAACAACAAAATTCCAAGGGGGGGGGGAGGTTTCTGGCTATAATTATGCACGCCTCTGAAGGTATCAGCATTAGTCAGCAGTATTAATAAACTTGCACAATCCACTTTATCAAGCAACAATCCACAGAGAGTAAACTACAGTGACTGCACCTCTCCCAAACAGAAAAAAATAATGCACATTAAGATTGTCATCACCAATGCACACCTACCAACCTGGCACGATCTTTCCTTGAGCAGACCCTTGTTTTCCTTGAGTTCTTGACATCTTCTTGCTTTCCTTGACATCTCGACATCTTCTTGTTTTCCTTGACGTCTTGTTTTCCTTGACGTCTTCTTGTTTTCCTTGACATCTTCTTGTTTTCCTTGACATCCTCTTGCTTTCCTTGACATCTCGACATCATCTTCTTGTTTTCCTTGACATCTTGTTTTCCTTGACATCTTGTTTTCCTTGGCATCTTCTTGCTTTCCTTGACATCTCCTCGACATCTTCTTGTTTTCCTTGGCATCTTCTTGCTTTCCTTGACATCTCCTCGACATCTTCTTGTTTTCCATGGCATCTTCTTGCTTTCCTTGACATCTCCTCGACATCTTCTTGTTTTCCTTGACATCTTGTTTTCCTTGGCATCTCCTCGACATCTTCTTGTTTTCCTTGACATCTTGTTTTCCATGGCATCTTCTTGCTTTCCTTGACATCTCCTCGACATCTTCTTGTTTTCCTTGACATCTTGTTTTCCATGGCATCTTCTTGCTTTCCTTGACATCTCCTTGACATCTTCTTGTTTTCCTTGACATCTTGTTTTCCTTGGCATCTCCTCGACATCTTCTTGTTTTCCTTGACATCTTGTTTTCCATGGCATCTTCTTGCTTTCCTTGACATCTCCTCGACATCTTCTTGTTTTCCTTGACATCTTGTTTTCCATGGCATCTTCTTGCTTTCCTTGACATCTCCTCGACATCTTCTTGTTTTCCTTGACATCTTGTTTTCCTTGGCATCTTCTTGCTTTCCTTGACATCTCCTCGACATCTTCTTGTTTTCCTTGACATCTTGTTTTCCATGGCATCTTCTTGCTTTCCTTGACATCTCCTCGACATCTTCTTGTTTTCCTTGACATCTTGCTTTCCTTGGCATCTTCTTGCTTTCCTTGACGTGTTATTGCTTTCCTTGTTATCTTCATTTCCTTGATATTAGCTGTACTTTTCAAAATCGTGTTAAATTTTAAATTTGAGGTAGCAAACCCCTCGCTAAACAGTTAAATTACATTTATTTTTACATTTTGGAAATACATGTATTGCAATATTGGGGGTCGGTCAAGTGTCCTAGTGTGTGCATTAAGGTGTGTGCATTGGAAGGTCTCGGCCGAGTGTGATCACCATTTTAGAAGTACTGTTGGGTGGACTGTAGCTAAGGCTATATAAGATTATGATATAATGAAAGCATGTCACAATTTTCATTCCTTCAAGCTCACACCTTATGGATGCCTCCAGAAACTTCCACTGCTAAGGGAGGAACCCTTCTTGAAGGGGGATAACCCTCCTTGAGGGGAACCCCTCCTTGAACCTGGCCCTTTACCACTCACCTTCTATGGGTTTCCTCTTTTCTGGATGTGAGGAAGATATTTCGCTGCCAACACAGAGGAACCAAGTGCCACGGTGTCACAGGACGTTTTCTACGGTGTAAATACTCGCCCATCTACGTCACACTTATTGCTATAATGACATCATTTGTGAGAAGGGCTGGATGGACTCCGAGGCAGCAAGCGAAGTGAATGTGCTGCATTTTAGAGCTGGACTCTCCTGCAAGGCAGTGAGCATTATAGGGCAGTGTAATGTGATAGTAGTTATATTCTTGTGCTATGGGGAATCAGCCTGAAATCCAAGGATTTGTAACATTTTCCCAGGATATCAGATATAATCCCCGGGAAATCCGGGATGGTTAATGTCTGGTACATCTACCAAGAGTCTCCACATTACATAAATGACGAGGTAATGATTGCTTTCCAGTTGTAGCACACCATGTATTTACATGCACATCATGAAATGTGCTTAAAATAACATGAGGTTGACATGTATAAAATATATAAAAGTGTTGGTGTATGGCATAGACGAATGTTATTAAAAAAAAAGTTGCTGCTTCTTCACACGAATGTTGTACGTCCTTTCTTGCAACAGCAACAATAGGAACCCACCACGATCAAGACGCACAAGAGGAGCGCTGCGACCGCTCCTAGTGCAATCCCTGAACAGGCAGAACAGACATACTCAATCTATATACACACAGCAAGGCGCTTGTCACATCAACCACAAGTCAACACACACGAGCAATGAGAACCCAAGTAAGCATCTTCTGGACTGTTCAGTCCAATTTGTGCATTGTATCTCCAACTCTGTTTGACCAATCCTGAGCTGGAGGCAGGACCAGCTAAAGAAGAGGCAAGTCCATTAGGAACACAATGCTTGGGTCCTACAAGAAGTCTAACACTAATGCATCTCACTTCAAAGTGCCGAACATATCCTGGAGATGACAATTCTGTTAATTGTATGTTATCTGAAGCGTGACATCCTGTCAGCTTACAGGAGCCAGAACAAACTGAAAGTGAGGGAGAGGGACTGACTGAGAGCGCAATGCACGAGTGAGCATCCCAGGAAGCAGCAGGAAAGCTCACACCAGAAGGCAACAGCAGCCCCTAGCACTAGTAATGCACACATGGGACTTATGATTGAGTGAACAGCTCACTGACAGGAGGCACTGCTCCCAGCCACATTGACATTTGAGTTAAAATTGCACATGGGACTTATAATTGAGTGAACAGCTCACTGACAGGAGGCACTGCTTCCACCCACATTGACATTTGAGTTAAAATTGCACATGGGACTTATAATTGAGTGAACAGCTCACTGACAGGAGGCACTGCTTCCACCCACATTGACATTTGATCATTGCACATGGGACTTATAATTGAGTGAACAGCTCACTGACAGGAGGCACTGCTCCCACCCACATTGACATTTGATCATTGCACATGGGACTTATAATTGAGTGAACAGCTCACTGACAGGAGGCACTGCTCCCAGCCACATTGACATTTGATCATTGCACATGGGACTTATAATTGAGTGAACAGCTCACTGACAGGAGGCACTGCTCCCACCCACATTGACATTTGATCATTGCACATGGGACTTATAATTGAGTGAACAGCTCACTGACAGGAGGCACTACTCCAAGCCACATTGACATTTGATCATTGCACATGGGACTTATAATTGAGTGAACAGCTCACTGACAGGAGGCACTGCTCCCACCCACATTGACATTTGAGTTATCATTGCACATGGGACTTATAATTGAGTGAACAGCTCACTGACAGGAGGCACTACTCCCAGCCACATTGACATTTGATCATTGCACATGGGACTTATAATTGAGTGAACAGCTCACTGACAGGAGGCACTGCTCCCACCCACATTGACATTTGAGTTATCATTGCACATGGGACTTATAATTTATAATTGAGTGAACAGCTCACTGACAGGAGGCACTGCTCCCACCCACATTGACATTTGAGTTATCATGAACATGCAGTGCATTTAAGTGCTTCATTGACAACTCAAGGACGATGTCAGCATTTTTTTCTCCATTTGCAGCACACAATATTTACAGGTGATAATTAATATTAATGGCTTATATAGGAACCTGTTAAAAAACAAGTTTCTCATTCACACCAGTGTAGTAGTAGTGCTTCCTATTTTGCAACCTCCCAAACAGAAACATGCAAAGATCAAGACACAGCAGAAGCACTGCAATAATAATCCCATCACATGAATACACACAGATGAGAATCTGAATCACATGTATAACGCACTGCGTCAAAATGGCGCGCTACAGAGCGACATTGAATTATGAATTTGACGCATTGATTGCGTATTTAGATTCTGTTCCATATGTATGTGTGTGCATGTGTACTGTATATTAGTAGGAGCCGAGGGTAAGAGCAAACGTAAGAGTCAGCATTCCAGCTAGCAGCAAGAAAGCTTTCCCCAGCGAATGAGTGCCAAGTGTGGGCATGATCAGTGCCACACAAGACAACCACATGAGTGCCAGTGTGGGCATGATCAGTGCCACACAAGACAACCACATGAGTGCCAGTGTGGGCATGATCAGTGCCACACAAGACAACCACATGAGTGCCAGTGTGGGCATGATCAGTGCCACCAAGACAACCACATGAGTGCCAGTGTGGGCATGATCAGTGCCACACAAGACATCCACATGAGTGCCAGTGTGGGCATGATCAGTGCCACACAAGACAACCACATGAGTGCCAGTGTGGGCATGATCAGTGCCACACAAGACAACCACATGAGTGCCAGTGTGGGTGATCAGTGCCACACAAGACAACCACATGAGTGCCAGTGTGGGCATGATCAGTGCCACACAAGACATCCACATGAGTGCCAGTGTGGGCATGATCAGTGCCACACAAGACAACCACATGAGTGCCAGTGTGGGCATGATCAGTGCCACACAAGACAACCACATGAGTGCCAGTGTGGGCATGATCAGTGCCACACAAGACAACCACAGACTGGACACAGGGCGCTGTGATTGTGTGGTGATATTCACCACCACCGAGTTTTTATCAAGGCTATTCAATCTGGTGTATGGTACAGTAATTGATTTTCACACTCAACATTATTACAACTTACCAATAACAGCTCCAAGAGAGAGGGGGCTGACGGACTTCTCCGTCACTGCAGAATAATAAAACTTGTCACATTGGAATACTCCATTGCGGAACAAACAGAACAAACACACAATCATGACATCTTATTGCAGGGGCTGCAGTGCTGAACAAGAACACAATCATAACATATTATTGCAGGGGCTGCAGTGCTGAACAAGAACACAATCATAACATCTTGTATGAGCTAGCATACTTATCAGCTAACTCAGACCAACACTTCTGGCTTGAACCACATGTCAAAGACTAACCATATAATAACCACATTCTTCAACATATTTGGGACATCACGAGGATGAACTTATGTAGCTTCTTACAAACTGTCTAGTCACTTCCTAACTTCCAAACTTCCATGGAGTGCCCACTATGCTGTTCTCACAAGGATTAGGCTGGGTGTGTGCATGTAGCAAGCACCAGCGATGACGGGAATAACGTGTGCGAGGCCAAGCACAAATGAGGGGAAGGACAGCGATGGTTCCAATGAAGATCCACCTGCCGTGGATGTGGACTGACTACTTGCAATGTTGGTACCCGAGATGTACTGGATGAGCACAGAGCTAGCAATGTCATCAGGCAAATACTAGTCTTGCGAATATCATGGAATATAGCAGGTCGCTGCCAGGGTCATGACCGAGCACACACCCAGTGCATGTAGAATACACCACCTGTTTGTGAAGGTGAGCAATTGCTAAGCATTCCTGGCCAATCAGGACACACTCCTGGCCGATCAGGACATACTTCACATTGCTCACACCATATGAATTAGTGATAGCTTCATTATCTCCCCAGCCCATGACCACTCCCCCAAAAACCTCCAGTTTTCTAATGCCTGACCCTCAAATAGCTCCTCCTGTTCCTTCACTTAATTTAATTGAGTGCACACAATCTGAACATTTTTTCTAATCACACATGGACTTAGTAATGTGTAAGTAACCCTTGGCCCCTTGGGGGAGGGAAGGGTCAGGAATGCTGCTGCTGCTGTGGAATGTCTTGTTCCAAGTGCATCGTGTTCCTGGTCATGCGCACAGTAGAATCTCGGGTTACATGATGCTAAATCTTGCCCCCCCCCCTCCCCCAATCCCACCCTCTCAATACTCCTCCTCCGTGAGGTTACTCCACACATGTCTACAAACATACCAAGATTGGGATGCATTAGGAAAAATGGCTTTACGGCAGAGAGCCAGATCTCTTCCCTACAGTACTGTGTAAACAGGTAAAGGGTCGTCAATATTAACTGGGCCGGGTGAGCCACTTACAGCACAGGCCTCCATCCTCGTCCTGCTGGTATCCTCCTAGACAGGCCTCACATATGTTACTATAGTTGGGGCTGCAGGTCTGGCAGTTGTCCACCTTGCACTGAGGCCCTCCCACCTCACAGTTTGCGCCACTATAACCAGCAGAGCAATTGCAGAGGCACTGGTCCACCAGCCTCTCTCCATTCTGACACAACAGAGGGCATACTGCAAAGAAGATAGATGCAAAAGAGGTCTTATGAATTATGCAAAGTGACGATCCTCGCATACGGTCTATAGTTGTATGCACATCATCTACACTGTGCTACTGAGTTATACGTATTTGATTCTCGTCCTGTACATATTTGATTCTTTTCCTCACCACATGCTCCTGAGAGCTCTTCAAAACCTTCTTTACACTCAGAGCAGACACCAGTGGTCTGGGAGCAGACCTTGCAGTCAGCGACGCCACAACTCTCGCACGTGGACCCTCTCCAGCTCCCAACACATAAGCAACTGAAACTAACACCATTGGTCAGCTCAGGAGAACAGGTTCCATCGTTGGTGCATGGGTTGGAAGAGCAAGGATCTAGAGTGAAAATGGAAGAAAAACGAGAGATAAATATCTTCTGCTGCCGCGCAAATCAAGAGATAATGTCAACCATTCCCATATAATTATCTTTGGGCCTGCACAATAATCTGACACGGCCATGCATCTGAGTTGTTTTTACTCCTGTACACCCGAATAGCAAGAGTGTTTGATGTCTTCCTCGCCGAATAGCAAGAGTGTTTGATGTCTTCCTCGGGGCTCTAGCATGCTAGTGATAGAGTTGTTGCCTAGTGACAATAATAAAAGTAAACAAAACGCACAGAGTCCATCCAACATGACGAACAATTTAGGACACGACAGTAGTACTCATTTTAGATTTTAGATTGCTAACACCTCACTCTCGAACAGGAGACAATTAAATTTGTCTGAGATTTTCCCCATGTTTGGTGGGGTATTTTTCTTGTCGAGTATGGTTAGGTACAGCTTCACTAGCCTTATGTGCGAGATCACATCCACAAATATATCTGCTACAGGCCCTCAGAGGTAAGGTCTATAAGTGTGCACCCTGGGATTAATTGTCCGAGTACTGACGCTGTGAAACCTCAACCATCAGATCTCCCACAATCATACCAGGCTGCTTCAATGAAATAATATTGTGGCTTCCTGTACGTCTATTGAGACTTTTGTATGCCAAAAAGAATTAGTCCCCAAAATCAATTGTAGACCCACTTGGCAGTCTCTTTACAAGTACCATAGCTATTAAGTTTCAGACAATTTTGGTGTTGTAGGTACCCCTTGGTCCAGAGCTATTAAGTTTCAGACAATTTTGGTGTTGTAGGTACCCCTTGGTCCAGAGCTTACCACTACAACAGATGTTTTCTACAAGAATAGAATGGCCTAACAGAGAAGGCTATTAATATTGCGTGTAAGAATAATCAAAGTGGGTGTGACCACACTCTCGGACCAATTGAAACATCTCTCACCTATGCAAGTGTAGGCTGTGCTGGCATCTGCACCAGTGCCTGCAGGACACTGCACTGCACATGTGTCGTTCACATAGAAATTGCAGCAGCCACTCACTGTAAAGGCAGTGCACTGTCGAAGTCCTTTACAAGAATCTAAACAAGCTGTGTGTATACATATTCAGTTCATATTACAAATCTTAATAACATAATGACTTCTGTCAGATACAACATTTAAACTAAGGCTAGAACAACGAAGACATTCTGGGTGTACTTACGGACGCAGCGTGTGACATTGTCAAATGCTGGATCATTAGAATTGGGAAGACAATTTCCACAATCTTTCCTGAGGGCTGTAGATGCGTTGGCAGCTGGTTCGCTGACAACTGGGTTTTGCCACTGCCCTGAACCAGAGCATGTTAACTCAAACTGCTTCGCTTGTTCACCTGAACCGTTGCTAGTGTAGGTGACGAAGACTGAAGCGGCACGGTACCTATCCTTCTGAGTTCCACTGGCTAGGCAGACTGCGTTGGGATCGCTCGTGAGAACGGTAGATGATAGAAGAGTTTGGATCTCGTCACGAGTGAATAAAGCACAATCTTGAGATAGAGCTGTTTTTGTTGCTGTGATCACGAACAGGAGACACACTGCTAAGTTAAATATCATCTTTACGCAGCCTGGTCGAGTACTTAGTAATCCCTGTCTACGTTTTTTTGATGTGAAGGTGTGAGATTGATGTTGTCACTATTTAGACTCACTTTAGACACACTTTAGACACACCTTTATTTGTAATAAACAAACGACCCAGCAAATATTTGTTGGTGGTATACTGCACATGAAATCTCAGAATTTTAAGCCACAGTAAAGCTGTATGTGTAGATCTGGTACTACTAAGAATATCTGGTACCTAGTTATATTATTGATGGCAGGCATGATGCTGTAATGCTTGGAATGTGATATGCTGCCCTGCAACATAATGGGATGGTATATTCTGAAATGTGCAAGTGAAAGTATGGCTGTGAGAGGAGTTTCAAGAGTGCTTAGAAGCAGCTTCACTTGATGATGGAAAACACACTACACCTAGTGTGTGCAGGTCCTCAGAGTAATAAAGAAAAGACGTGCAGAAGCTGAGAAGAACTGATAGCTGTTGCACTGTTTAGTGTGTTCAGTATACTCTCCATCATTAGAACATCTCTTTTAGGGAGGTAGCCAATAATCGTACGTATTTTTATGTTCACAGATTACAAACTTAATCTTCCTTCTATTGTTTCTATCTAGCTAGAGATGGTAATAAAATAGCTAGCTGTAGATATCACACGGACTCTTATAGTGCACAGTTAATTAGCTGACTAACGAGTAGTGTGATAGTGAATGCTAATATGCACCAAGTGTGGTTGGTTTTGTATATAGCTATATATGGTGGCCAGATTAAACAGTGAAGGTTACATTTCTATATGTTCAACATTCCTGATGAAGACTTATATACTCTGTCACAATAATAATCTGTACTCAATTTTCAGCCTCACTAGCCCCCCAAAAAACTGTTTGCTATGGCCTCCATCATTTGAGAAAATCCCATCTTCCTTCCCAACAGTTAGAGAGCCCAAAAGGCACAAATAGGTACACCACGATATCAAGCACATTTTTCAATTCTGTCTTCTCTTCTCCCAACAACCACTGAGCATTCGATACATGATTGCACTAGAACAGCACAGTACTAGTTAAACCAAAAAGCTGATTTGATCTTAAAGCATACTATCTCAGTTGAGAGTAATCGTACAACAAGGGTCAATACCCAAACTCAATAAAAACTCGAAAAGTAAATTTCATTCTCTCAAACAATCCTGTTGTCAGAGATGTCATCACATCCCATTTATCACTATCAGAAATTTGAAACACTGTTACAAAAAGCATCAAGTTGGAAATCACTAGTCCATAAAAATTTGAATGCCTATCTCTGTCTGCCATAAACTTCAGGATTTCCCAGCCTGCAAATATATGTTGGAAGTGTGTTGAGGACACTGACCCTGATCCATGTGATGGTCCACCTGAATATTGTCCTCTGGTTCCCCTTGTTCTGAAATGCTACTGCATTTTGAAGGGAGACTGGTGGCGTCATGATTTCTACATCTGAAAATATTCCTGCCCATCTCTACTTTATAAAGTTGAACTTGAAGTGTTTATCACCCACACAGTATCAGCAGATTGAAGCATCCTCCCTGTCTCTTCAATCATCGCCTTGCTAGGCGACTTCAATCTTCCAGTTACAAACTGGCTCTAATTATAAAGGAGGAGGTACAATTTTGTTATTACTTGCTGCTGTTGATCGAGGTTCCCAGTCACTCACTAAAGCTGGACCTATAGATATTTATAACAGGTACAATTTAATTAGCAACACCCATTTTGAGTTTTCAGCAGCTAGAGCTACTTCAAATCATATTGTCATTACCTTTGATCTACAGAACTGGAAGATCAACAAAGAAATAAGATCAATTCCCTTCTAAGGATCTGACACAATGTGAATGATTTCCAGATTGTTATATAAACACTGCCCGTGTTCAAGTCCACTATCAATCAGTTCATGAACACTACACACCTCAGTACAGATTTGCTTCTCTTTCTCACCCGTCACCATGGTGGTTAAGACAGGATATTAGACACAAGCTTAATACTTGTATGTACTCAAAGCAGATGGAAGGGTACAATTCAAACCTAATTGAAATCTCTTATGCAGATATCCTCATCAGAGCTGAATGCATTTAGTGAAGTGCTTCAACCTAAAAGAGTGTTTGAGTTTCCTAACAATTTCAAGGTCAGAGCAACTACCGAGTGTTATCATGACTCAAAACCTATGCCTACACCAAATCAAATATTTAGCAACTACTTCAACTATGCATTGATGTGTAGTGTCCCATCTCAACTGTTTAACACCACAGTAATCGATGTTCGTGAAGTCCTGTCAAACCCTGAATGCACAAAAATTATCTAGCTCACTGTATATTTACTGTATATTTCCCCATATCATGACAGCTAAGTTATTACGACTACTATATACTACTTATTAGATCTGCAGGAAGGACCAGATTGGTTACATCCTCAACATGTTAAAGGTAAGTCTGCGGGTGCTGGTGGTCCATTACTTCTTGCAGCCCTCACAGCTTTCATCAATATGGTGCTGTTGGGGAAAACTCCTGCTTTTGTTCGCCCCTTCTTTCTCGGAGCTTCTCCTGTCAACCCTGAACAAGAAGGATGGCAGTAGTGTGAGACCCATAGCCATTGGATTGCACACTTAGATGCCTGTCAGCTAAATGTACAAGTTTTCATATGAAACAGTCTATAAGTGCTCTCCTGGCACCTCTTCAACTGGGTTTTGGGATACACCTTGGAGCTGAATCCATCATCCATGCTGCTCATATTTACAGCCAGGTCATATCCTCCCGACTTGATCTTCGCAATGCATTAAACTCCATTCATTGGAACAAAATATCAGTGGAAGATCTAGCCCCAGTGTTGCTACCTTTTGTCCATTGAGCCTATGGTGCTCCAACATCACTCTTGAAACAACTCACTCTTGACAAGACTACTGTCAAATTGGTGTCAGAATTTCATGTGTTTTATTTAGATGATGGCACTCTTGGGGATAGTATGGATGATGTACACAGTGATCTTAACACAGTGGAGAGTGTGGCTGGGGAGCTGGGATTCCGTGAGAAGTACGAGCTAATCTGTCCAGATCCAGAGACTTTGGCAAAGTCCCTCTGTTCTGCTCCAGCTGTTCGGGTTGTCAAACCAGAGGCCACAACTCTCCTAGGTTCTCCTATTGGTGGCATGGAGGGAATTGAGGTTGACTGACACAAAAATTAACTTTATGGGAAGCAGACTCGGATACCTCCATGCTCATGACACTTTCTCCTTGCTTCAAATGCATTTGCAATTCCCAAACTTCTTTACAATCTTCTCCCTATTTTTCTTCACCAACGCTTCAAGATTTTGACTCAATTCAGTGTTCCATCCCGAGTGAGATATAACCAACATTCTCATCAACACAAATGATCAAACTTGGTTTTAGGCATCACTTCCAGTGAAATTTGTTCATCTTGGGATCAGAAGAGATGTATAGCTTGCACCCTCTGCCTTTTTGGCATTAGTTTCTGGTGTTTTGACCTCACCCACCAGATTCTTTCTGACCACCTAGATATGAATCACCTTGTGTTTGATGAATGGCTTGGAAATGTAGAGTCAAGGTCACAGGTGAGCCATTATCTGAATGTCTTCACAACAGAAAGCCTGGGATGGTCCACATGTTCGGGCCGCGGAGTCAGGGGGGTGGATTCATGACCTGCCTATGTCATCCTTAGGCTTCCAAATGGACTATGATGTGATCAGGGTGGCTGTTGGCATGCAGTTGTGTGTTCACCTCCAAGGTTATCTGCAGTGTGGAGCCCAAGTAAATCAGTTTGACACTCGTGGTCTTGGGTCAAGGTCATTTTTCGAGGCATGCAGCTGTCAATGACATTGTCCGTAGATCTCTCACCTAGTGCCTTAAGGCATTTGTCGTTCTGATGGTAAGCATCCGATGGGGCTTCCGTCATATATATCCTGGAAGAATGGTCATATTTTCGTGCAGGATGTTACTTGTGTGGACTTCTTTCTACCTCCCTATGCCATCATAGGTCCAGGTGTATATAGTGGCCAATAGAACTGAGTTCTTGAAGAAGGGAAAATATGAGACCATTGCTACTACTATTCCCATTGGGATCGAAACTACTACAGTGTTTGGTACGGAGACATCTTTCTTTTTTCAGGAGTTGAGAGGCCATCCAAACATTTTCTCCTAGTTTCTGTTGCTATCCAGTGTAGGAACACCTGCAGCTGTGCTAGGTTCTTTGATCTGCAAGTGAAAACTGTTTCTTTTTATGTTTGTTTATTTGTAATTTATTACCTTTGCTTTTTTCTAAATTATTATTGTTATTATCATTATCGTTTTTTTAAATTATTATTATATTTTTTTCTTCTTCCCATTATATACACACACACACACACAAAATGTAGAAGTGACAGGATCTGAGAAAACAGCCCACTTGGAGCGGATCATCAAATTTTAGTTTATAATACTAGATGAAAGTGCATTCAATTACCTTCAAAATGACGTCAGATTCATAGCTCTAGGCGCTACCATTGCCAGGATATGACTGTTTAAACACATCCAAGAAGAAATGCCCAAGCGTAGAAAAACGACATTTTTAATGACAGTTTACTTCAACCAAATCTATTCCGTATACTCTGTGCTGTGGTTAGAGAGTTGCATGTGAGACTAAAAAGGGGGCGTATATCCAACTTCGCTATAGAAAGAGAACAGTTATTCTGCTAGTTTGAGCAAGAATTAAGGAAGTTACGAAGCTAGTAGGCCCAGGTTGAACAAAGAGAACGAAGATCTAAAGCCAAGGGTGCGTCAAAACTCGTAAGCAATGAAGATTCTAAAGCCTAGGGTGCGTCAAAACTCGTAAGCATGGACGTTTCATAGTTTGTGTGTGTTTATAGCTTGTTTGCTTCTAGTTTTATTTACCTTTATTTACCTAGCTAGCTAGACTTGCTATTATATCTAGTAAGTGTATAAAGTTTGATGGTACTGAACTAAACAGCAAACAGTGTATAAAAGTTAAAAAAGAGAATAAAAATGATTATGAAGTGAAATGTAGTTTAATTGTTCTTTTTGCATGATCTGCTGTTACGTCCTGCTTGTTTGAAGATGCTGCAGATATGCCTCTTCTTCACCAGTGGTGGGACACTTGTATCGTTGGTGTCTAGAGTTGGAGAGAGTGGTGTAGGAGTACCAGCTCTAATGGTGGGCCTTGGTTCGTCAGGCAGAAGGCAAGTGATGTCCTTGTTTTGGTCTGGACAAAACAGCCTGATCTGATTGTACAGATACCATCGCCGCTCATTGGACAACGATTATCTATGTAACCTTTAGCTGTGCACACCACATATCTATGTGACCTTTAACTACATACAACACATATCTATGTAACCTTTAGCTGTACACATCACATATCTATGTAACCTTTAGCTGTACACACCACATATCTATGTAACCTTTAGCTATACACACCACAAACCTTTAGCTGTACACATCACATATCTATGTAACCTTTAGCTGTACACACCACATATCTATGTAACCTTTAGCATACACACCACATATCTATGTAACCTTTAGCTGTACACACCACATATCTATGTAACCTTTAGCACATATCTATGTAACAATTGCTGTAATCTGTAATATTTATATTACACACACACAGAGAGGGAGAGACTGCAGATGTAGCTGTGATTAACCCTAGTCCTTGTCTCCTTGTCTAAGCCCTAACCCTAATCCTTGTCTAAGCCCTGACCCTAGTCATTGTCCAAGCCATAATGCTAGTCCTTATCCAAGCCCTAACCCTAGTCATTGTCCAAGCCAAAATCCTAACATTGTCCAAACCCTAATTCTAATCATTATTCAAGCCCTAACCATTGTCATTGTCCAAACTGTAACACTAGTCATTGTCCTAGTCATAGTCCAAGCACTAACCCTAGTCATGGTCCAGTCATGGTCCAAGCCCTAACTCAAGTCATTGCCCAAGCCCTAACCCTAGTAATTGTCCAAGCCCTAATCCTAGTCATTTTCCATTTTCCAAGCCCTAACACTAGTTATGGTCCAGTCATGGTCCAAGCCCTAACTCAAGTCATTGCCCAAGCCCTGACCCTAGTAATTTTCCAAGCCCTAATCCCCTAATCCTAGTAATTTTCCAAGCCCCAACACTAGTCGTGGTCCAATCCCTAATAATAAATAATATATATAATACATATAACAATAATAAAATTAAAAAAATTAAAACTATTTTTATTATCATTATATTATTTATTTTTATTCTTGTTCTACAACTGTTGGAAGCTACCTACATTCACTATGCAAATTAACTTATAATTATTAGATGATCTACAATTGTAGAAAGCTACCTTTAGCTTTCACTGTATAAATACTGTCGCTCTGGTTTTATAAAAAACATTTAGCTATGGATGTATCTAGTGGAATATTCTGCCTACTACTATTATATATGTTATTTGTAGATATACCATCTCTGCTGATAGAGATCTATACAAGGAAAAGACTAAACAAGCTTTAGCTTGTCTATATACACACCACATATCTATGTAACACACACCTCGTATCTATGTAACCTTTAGCTGTACACACCACATATCTATGTAACCTTTAGCATACACACCACATATCTATGTAACCTTTAGCTGTACACACCACATATCTATGTAACCTTTAGCTGTACACAACACATATTTTAGGAACAACAATGGAAGGAAGCACATCAAAGCCGGTTGACAACTGATTCTTAGATTTGCTATCAGAATTTTTCTTCATAGCTACTACATACCCCTGGATTTGAGGAATCAAAATGAAAGTGATGGAACTTTTTTATTCCAGGAAACTTTTTCATGTAAGGGGCAGTCCAATAGGGGCAGTCCAATCAAACGTTGGCACAATAACTGTCTCATCCTCGGATGAAACAAGTTGAGCAACATTACACACAGCCGAGTCATTAACAACTTGTGCAATATCTTTCAAGCTGCCAATCTTAGTCCTTCTGTAGTGTCAATTTAGGAGGCCAAAACACCAATCTGGCGCAAATTTAGCGTGTCCAACTACGAGGAATGACAGAGTTACCTTTGAGTGCCTTCCAGTCAAACATCGCCACATCAAATACTGCATCAAATACTGCATAATACAGCTGTTTTTGTTTTGACCAGTGCAGTGTCACAATGGACGAAAACTTTATTCACCAAGACCATGGTGGGAGCTGGCTCACCACTGCATTCGCTCCTTTTCCACAGTCCCCAGCCTCATCCGTAAGGATGTCGATGGAGAGCTTCGCAGTTAACTCCAAATATGCTGCACTTTCTTGGAGTCAAAAAAAGATCGGGCCGGGCTGCCAGAGGATCAAATGGGTAGTGAACTTGCTGTGCATAATCGAATGAGTAGTGCACAGCAAGATTGTTCGAGTTGGAAGGAACTTTAGAGGAGGTGGTGAGGGTGAAAATGTGCCACATGCTGGAAAAAAACTAATCACTTGTCGCCTACAGTTATCACACAGTTTTGTAGAACAACCTCTCTAGCTGGACTACCCTGAGATGCTCTTCAGCTTTTCGTATGGTAGCAGATTTTTCAACATCCGAACAGTTGGCAGCTCAAAGGATCTCTGTACTATTTTGCTGACAAGTCCAACACAAATCAGACATAGGCTTCATTATTATCAAGTGCTGCTTGAAGGAGTGACTGCCATAGCCTACAGAAAGTGGAGTATGCAAGCAGCATGAACACATTGTGCAGACTCAGCAGATTCATGATACACCCTTCAAATTCCTCGCTTTGATATGCTAGATGGCAAAAGTTTTATATCTGATCTGCTATATATAGCCGCGACCAGGTAGAAGAAGAGCATTCTGGTCAGCATGGTTTAGCAGAAAATGGACAACGTATTCCACAAGAAAGCAAAAGTGCATATTTCGGGAGTTGTTTGATGTTTCCATGTATGCGACGTGAGAGTCGGTTTACCTTGAAGGCCTTGACCAGGTTCTTCAAACGTGTTTCACCAATAGTATATATGCCAAAAGCGAAACATGTTGGCACATACTTGTCGACCGTGGTGATGATATTTTGTGTAGTTTTTCCCCCTACTTGTCAGGAAACGACAATCTGTGGACACATTCTCACTAAAGTTTGAATTTACCATCAGTTGTCCAAGCAGGGCCATATCCAGCTAATTGCGGGAGAGGGAAGCACACTGCGAACGAATGTCACAGGTGTGTTGTACAGAAAATTGCAGAGAACAGTTTCTTCCATACCATCTCTCACAACCACATCCATGAAGTTAGTAATAAGTTCCTTCTCCATTGTGTCAGATACTGTTGGCTCGATCTCTAGCTAAAAATTGTACCCGAGTCAGTACTTCAAGGACTTGTTCATCTCTGCCAATCTCTTCCTATTCGTCGTTCCTACCCTCCTCCTCATCACTTTTGATCTCAGATCCTGCTCCAGCTAGAGGTTCCATCGTACCAATATTGCACGCAGGTTCTTCATCGTCGCTCCCTGTAATATTCATTAATGCATTTCATTATAATTATAGTCTCCCACTTCCCTATCATGGTTTTAAATTAAGCCTCCTTCCTTTCCAATATTTTATTTTAGTGTCTCTATTTCTGTTACTCTATGACTGATGGTTTGTAAATGCTGTGCTAGTACATACATTCATCATTTTCATCCTCATCACTCCAGTTCTCTGCACAGTCTCCCATGGTGAAATAATCCTCAATGACATCAAGTAAGGGTTGCTGGTCCTCACCACAGAGGTGAAGCAAAGCATTCACAGCTCTAGCAGCATCCTCAGCACTTGCTTTGGCATCCGTAGATAAAACAATGAATTTTGTTACTGTACAATGCACTTCGAACCCAGGAATCTAGGCGGGAAATTCCCACACTTCCGTGTTACGTAAAACTTCATGTATACGCGGAGCTCAAAAGAGAAGTAGAAGTTTTTCGAGGCTACGCTTGGCAGGAAAGCAGCCGTTTCAAGCGGTCAAATTTGACATAGAGGTAGATGAAAGCCCAATTATACTAGCAAGGTAATTTAAAAAAATGGTCATATTATTATTGCACTATAGCATAATTCAATACTCTGCTCCAAGTGGGCTGTTTTATTATTATTAATTTTACAGTACATTTGTGAGAATGTGAGTGATATATACGATGAAGATGTTGAGTCTGTTAATTGTACCGGTGGCATAATAATAAGATCTACTGAAAGATTAGGAGAGTGGGGGACAAACATGCATTTACTACATGGACATAATAAGTGGAAGGTGCATGGATTATCGGGATCAAAGGTAGAGAGAAATACAGACCATCTTATTTAGTTTCAGTTTAATAGTGGCCATAATCTGTTGCACATCTATAGGTGGAATGATGTTCCAGAGCCTGGGTAGTCCGAGTAAAATAAAAGTGCCTGGAAAGATTATTACACATCCTCGAGTGGTTGAGCTTTAGTGACTGTGATGATCGAGTGTTGGTGGAGGCGAAAGTTATGTGGCTCGATATATTGTTGTATTTTTTATGCTCCTTATGAAAAACAATGTCAGCAAGTTTTAAAAAATACATCAGTGGAAGAATCTTTAGTCCAACAAGTCTTAGACTTATAGTCCATTGTGTAATTGTTTAGAACAAATTTTGTAGCACGTCTTTGGATTCTTTCCAATGCCACAATAGAGGTCTCCAGAGAGGTGAACCATATACCAATTGAATCTAACGAGCGCTAGATAAAGGGTCTTTTTGGTTTTGACATGACTGAAGGTTCTACGTATTAGACCTAGGCACTTATATGCTTTACTTAAAATTTGATTGTAGTGAAAATTCCAGCTCAGATCGTATATACCAAAGTCTTTGTAGTGGTCCACCGATGGGAGTTGATGATCATTAATGTTGTAAGGAAATGAGATTAGAGATGCTGATTTTGGTGGTATGAATTGGAGAAGAGCACATTTACCTACATTAAAGGAGAGGTTGTTTTCAGAGCTCCACTGGGAAAGAGAGGAAAGATCATGTTGAAGATATTGAGAACTGGCAGGACTATTAGTTTGATTTAATAATTTAGTGTCGTCTGCAAACAGGAAAACTGTTGAATGTTGCACTGAGAGAGGCATGTCATTTATATATAAAAGAAATAATAAAGGACCAAGAATACTGCCTTGCGTCACGCCAGAGGTGACTGGTAATGGACCTGAAAGTAGTTGTTTATGTAGACGTTGGGAACGGATGATAAGTGTTAAACCACAACAACAAATTACCAATGATACCAGCACGCTCAAGTTTGATTAGCAATTCCTGATGGGAGACAGAATCGAATGCCTTAGAAATGTCTAGGTGATGGTGTCAACTTGTATCTTGTCTTCTAAGGAATTTTGTACCTGGTTGAGTAACTGTTGAATAGTGGAGTGATGCTTAAGGAAACCAAATTGCGAGTTAGTAATTGATGGGCTGATGAAATCAAATATTTTATTGAAGATAATGCGTTCTCAGATCCTGTCACATATTATATACCTCAAACTCTCAAACTTAACTGGAGCGAATAATATGAACTTGACCAAGTTACTGTCAAGAAATTGATCACAAACATTTATATACTTACTCCGAGACAAATATTTTTCTCCTTACCGGGCAAGCACTTCACAATGGAAATCACAGCAGTGAGGCCATGTGTTTCCATTAAATAAAGCCATGGTTCTTTCTGCCTCATCTTTGGAAAACCAAAATCCCAAGATTAAAAATGTCACCTTGACCATAGCATAGAAGGCGGGTGACATAAACAATTGGTCAGAGGGGCGAACAGTTCAACAGCACTCAAATTGAATGATGTGCCCCCACTCATTTGGGTGAAAATGAATCACTCTTGTTGTCCAGGCTAATGCTATATACAAGGCAGAAGAGAAGCCATCAAAATTGTTTCTGGAAAGTCAAGGTGTGGTCTCCATTTCATTGATGCTGAAAGACAAGGACCATCTATTCCAGGGGGACCAGTCCAGGTCAACCACCCAAATTTATCAGAAACTCGCCCCATGATATTCAGTTGCATTGATGGCTACTTCATTAGATCTACATCACTGCATGTAAGAAGATCTGCTTCCCCCTTGAATTGGATGCCTTTTCCTGGCGAAGACTTGGCACCACCTTAGATAGTGCCCCAGGTGAATTGTGCAGTAGCTTGGCACTTGCTACCAAACATATGTATGGAATTTGTTGATCTCAAGGGGGAGGCTACTCTCCTGGCGAGCAGATTGTTTTGTTCTGAACCCTGCAGTACACCACTGATGTTGAGACTGCAAGAAGAAGAATAGGCATACCAATTCTTGCAGTATGAAAATTGTCATTTGAGGCTGCAGGTTGCTTCCAATGATGTACTGGTCAGGATTCTGGCAGTGAAGTTGCAATACATTCAACGAGGGGAGCTTATATCTGATGAACATTCAGAAGTTGCCAGTAGATGCCTCCAATGTTTTCAACAGTTTGAATTGTCGATCAGCCCTGAGAAATATTCAACATCTGTGCCCGACGCTTTCTAGAATCCTCATAAATCTGATAACTTCCTTTCCTCTTATCTACATTATCATATTATCATGTATGTAAAGCTCTAAATAGCTTTCGCTACCGAGCTCATTTTTCAAAAAAACAAAAAAAAAACAACTATACAGGGTAATCTTCTCACCATGGCCCATGTTGCTTTACATATAGCTTACAACAGTGATGCCAGAGAGCCTTTCCCCCCTCACTTCTGTACCTTCACCCTCGTTCCTCTTTCTCTTGTGCCCTGTACTTCAACTTTTGAAGCTTCTTGGACTCAGTGAGACACCATCACATTTACTTGGGAGTCAATGGGTCTGGCTTCTGCCCTGAGCAAAGATGGAGCTCAGCTAGACATAAGTGTGTAGGGATTCTTTGAAAAAAAGGACGAGCACACTTTTTTTTGACATGAAGGTTTTGAACTCAAATGCTTGCAGCTACCAACAGCTCCTATTAGAAATGGTTTACAAAAAAACAAGGGAGAAAATAATATGAACAAAGGATATCCAGGTAGAATTTTATATTTTTTACCTCACTAGTGTTCTAAACATCAGGAGGAATGGCAAAATCTGCAAAGGTAGTGTACCAAAGGCTAGCCTCTCTACTTGCAGATAGATAAGCATTACAGCATTGGTCTTGGCCTGGTTGCGTGCCTAGTTGTGCTTCTCTCTTCTAAGTCAGTCATATTTGTCCCAGGGGTGCTAGGCCTCACACTTATTGATGAATCTTGCCATTGATGTGGGTAGCAGATCCCAGCTAGCCATAGAAGTGAATGTGTTTATCGTGTTCAAAAGAAGAAAGGGTATGGATCGTCATAACAAGAGCCATAGCCACACCTTTTAATGAAAAATACTTGGTGGGAACCGCCTACATTTGACTTACGTCAGTCTTGTGTAGTCTCTTGTTTGTTTGGTAGAAAATGAGTAACTTGGTCAGTAGACAGCGTAAGGCTTTCCTTGGCCAACCTGCACCTGCAGGATACGTCCCTGGCTTAGGCAGAGGGTGAGCAAATATAATATTCATCTATAGGAATCTATTTAAAGCGCATCAACATTTTTCCTTAGTGCTACTGGGTTTACTACTCGTTCTGACATTGGTCCAGCTCGAGAAGCTAATGATATCTCGTGAGTTTACTCTTTTCATGTAGTTGAGAGACCTCGTTCTTATCTTGCTATCCATTCTTATCTTCTTGCTATCTGTTAGAGATGAACGCCACCCACGGCCTGGGTCAAAGAGACCTCATGATGAGGATAAAGAAGAAGATGAAGATCTTAATGACAGTAACTATGATGAGGTGAGTGCTTCATGCCACTTCACAACATGCCATATTAGCTCTGATAGCATTCTGCACATTTACATCAGAGGTTTACATAGAGCACTTTAAAAGGTGTGTACAACTAATGAGATGGAGGGAATTTGGGGTGGGGGGGTAGGAGTAAATGCCCCCTCTATCTGAACGTGTATTATAAAAATGTCCATCCACTAATGTATCCCTGAATATGTTGCCTGGACAATCTTGTTGCATCTTATGGTTTCTTCATCAGGCTGGTTGGGAAGACCCACTCGCTCATTTGTGTCTTCTGCATAGTTAAGGCTCTGCCATGCTTTCTTTGTGCTTGCATGCTGCTGGCCCCGGCACTTCTAGCAAGGGAAGAAGAAGGGACAGCCAGGGATCACTCAACACGATGCTGGATTGGTCGCTTTCCGGAGCTTCCATTGGTGATAAACAGGGTCCTGGGGAAACTCTACATGACCACACACCCTAAGTGGGAGAGAAACGAAGTCATATACAAGTTTGCCAAAGAAACAGAAAATGAAAACAAGTCCGGGCTGCGTAAAAGTTATCTAGAACCTTTCTATTCCTTGGAGGAGCTGGTCAGTGTCTAGATAAATTGCATCCATTCCACACAGAAAACAACAACAACAACAAAGAAAACTGCTACTTTAGTGGATTCATGCCTATCATGTGATGTGGTAACTATTTATAGTTAAACAACTGCAGGTATTTGGCACGCTCAGGGTAGTGCTTCTATTGTCCTTATTGTAATAAGATATGTATCCACCATCTTAGGGCTGAAGCTACTGCGAGGAGGAGGTGAGGGAGAGAGTGGTGCTAGAAGAACATGAGAGCTTTTCCATGGAACTCCATAGGCGGAGTTGTGTGCCTATAGCCTCCTAGCTGCAAATGGCAGCTCAAGCATCCACAAAGCCATCATGGAATGCAAATACTAACTTGATTGCTGTTATATTATCATCTGTGTACAACTTTACGAATCCATGCCTACCATTGTTGGTCATTAAATAATGCAATCCTTCTTCACACTCCTGTTTCCCTTGGCATGCTCATCTTCAGAAGCTTTAGCCGCCATGCTAGAATTTTGTCCATGATGCAGAGTCACGAAAACTCCATTGTTTTGGGAAATCTGTTAGCTCGAGAAGCTAGCAGCTAAAATGGTTGAGCGTGTAAGCAATTACTAAGCTGAGAATCTGTTCACTAGACCAAGTTGCTATATCTAGCACGACACAAGCAGTCTGGTGAGTCGTAATGATCCTCTGGAACAGTGGATCCAGCTTGGTCTTATGTGTAGATTGTTCCACAAGAGGGTGTAGGAATGGCTACATAGGTTATATATGTGTTCTGATGGAATTTGATTAATTCGGCTGACAGTCACAAGCCATGTCAGTGCAGGCTGTTCATGGGCCTGGGTCAGTGCAGGCTGTTCATGAGCCAGGGTCAGTGCAGGCTGCAGAGTCAGTGCAGGTGTTCATGAGCCAGGTCAGTGCAGGCTGTTCATGAGCCAGGTCAGTGCAGGCTGTTCATGAGCCTGGGTCAGTGCAGGCTGTTCATGAGCCAGGTCAGTGCAGGCTGTTCATGAGCCAGGTCGGTGCAGGCTGTTCATGAGCCAGGGTCAGTGCAGGCTGTTCATGAGCCAGGGTCAGTGCAGGCTGTTCATGAGCCAGGTCAGTGCAGGCTGTTCATGAGCCAGGTCAGTGCAGGCTGTTCATGAGCCAGGTCAGTGCAGGCTGTTCATGAGCCAGGGTCAGTGCGGGCTGTTCATAAGCCAGGGTCCGTGCAGGCTGTACATGAGCCAGGCTGTTCATGAGCCAGGTCAGTGCAGGCTGTTCATGAGCCTGGGTCAGTGCTGTTCATGAGCCTGGGTCAGTGCAGGCTGTTCATGAGCCTGGGTCAGTGCAGGCTGTTCATGAGCCTGGGTCAGTGCAGGCTGTTCATGAACCAGGCTGTTCATGAGCCAGGTCAGTGCAGGCTGTTCATGAGCCAGGTCAGTGCAGGCTGTTCATGAGCCTGGGTCAGTGCAGGCTGTTCATGAGCCAGGGTCAGTGCAGGCTGTTCATGAGCCAGGTCAGTGCAGGCTGTTCATGAGCCAGGGTCAGTGCAGGCTGTTCATGAGCCAGGTCAGTGCAGGTGTTCATGAGCCAGGGTCAGTGCAGGCTGTTCATGAGCCAGGTCAGTGCAGGCTGTTCATGAGCCAGGTCAGTGCAGGCTGTTCATGAGCCAGGTCAGTGCAGGTGTTCATGAGCCTGGGTCAGTGCAGGCTGTTCATGAGCCTGGGTCAGTGCAGGCTGTTCATGAGCCAGGTCAGTGCAGGCTGTTCATGAGCCAGGTCAGTGCAGGCTGTTCATGAGCCTGGGTCAGTGCAGGCTGTTCATGAGCCAGGTCGGTGCAGGCTGTTCATGAGCCAGGTCGGTGCAGGCTGTTCATGAGCCAGGTCGGTGCAGGCTGTTCATGAGCCAGGGTCGGTGCAGGCTGTTCATGAGCCAGGTCAGTGCAGGCTGTTCATGAGCCAGGTCAGTGCAGGCTGTTCACGAGCCAGGGTCAGTGCAGGCTGTTCACGAGCCAGGGTCAGTGCAGGCTGTTCATGAGCCAGGTCAGTGCAGGTGTTCATGAGCCAGGTCAGTGCAGGTGTTCATGAGCCTGGGTCAGTGCAGGTGTTCATGAGCCAGGTCAGTGCAGGTGTTCATGAGCCTGGGTCAGTGCAGGCTGCAGGGTCAGTGCAGGCTGTCCATGAGCCAGGGTCAGTGCAGGCTGTTCATGAGCTTGGGTCAGTGCAGGCTGTTCATGAGCCAGGTCAGTGCAGGCTGTTCATGAGCCTGGGTCAGTGCAGGTGTTCATGAGCCAGGTCAGTGCAGGCTGTTCATGAGCCAGGTCAGTGCAGGCTGTTCATGAGCCAGGCTGTTCATGAGCCAGGTCAGTGCAGGCTGTTCATGAGCCTGGGTCAGTGCAGGCTGTTCATGAGCCAGGGTCAGTGCAGGCTGTTCATGAGCCAGGTCAGTGCAGGTGTTCATGAGCCTGGTCAGTACAGGCTGTTCATGAGCCTGGGTCAGTGCAGCTGTTCATGAGCCAGGTCAGTGCAGACTGTTCATGAGCCAGGTCAGTGCAGGCTGTTCATGAGCCTGGGTCAGTGCAGGCTATTCATGAGCCAGGTCAGTGCAGGTGTTCATGAGCCTGGTCAGTACAGGCTGTTCATGAGCCAGGTCAGTGCAGGTGTTCATGAGCCAGGTCAGTGCAGGCTGTTCATGAGCCAGGTCAGTGCAGGCTGTTCATGAGCCTGAGTCAGTGCAGGTGTTCATGAGCCTGGGTCAGTGCAGGTGTTCATGAGCCAGGTCAGTGCAGGCTGTTCATGAGCCTGGGTCAGTGTAGGTTGTTCATGTGCCAGGGTGTTCATGAGCCAGGTCAGTGCAGGCTGTTCATGAGCCTGGGCAGTGCAGGCTGTTCATGAGCCTGGGTCAGTGCAGGTGTTCCTGAGCCAGGGCCAGTGCAGGCTGTTCATTAGCTGGGTCAGTGCAGGTGTTCATGAGCCAGGTCAGTGCAGGCTGTTCATGAGCCAGGTCAGTGCAGGCTGTTCATGAGCCAGGTCAGTGTAGGCTGTTCATGAGCCAGGGTCGGTGCAGGCTGTTCATGAGCCAGGTCAGTGCAGGCTGTTCATGAGCCAGGTCAGTGCAGGCTGTACATGAGCCAGGTCAGTACAGGCTGTTCCTGAGCCAGGGCCAGTGCAGGCTGTTCATTAGCTGGGTCAGTGCAGGTGTTCATGAGCCAGGTCAGTGCAGGCTGTTCATGAGCCAGGTCAGTGCAGGCTGTTCATGAGCCAGGTCAGTGTTGGCTGTTCATGAGCCAGGGTCGGTGCAGGCTGTTCATGAGCCAGGTCAGTGCAGGCTGTTCATGAGCCAGGTCAGTGCAGGCTGTTCATGAGCCAGGGTCAGTGCAGGCTGTTCATGAGCCAGGGTCAGTGCAGGCTGTTCCTGAGCCAGGTCAGTGCAGGCTGTTCATGAGCCAGGGTCAGTGCAGGCTGTTCATGAGCCAGGTCAGTGCAGGCTGTTCATGAGCCAGATCAGTGCAGGTGTTCATGAGCCAGGTCAGTGCAGGCTGTACATGAGCCAGGTCAGTACAGGCTGTTCCTGAGCCAGGGCCAGTGCAGGCTGTTCCTGAGCCAGGGCCAGTGCAGGCTGTTCATTAGCTGGGTCAGTGCAGGTGTTCATGAGCCAGGTCAGTGCAGGCTGTTCATGAGCCAGGTCAGTGCAGGCTGTTCATGAGCCAGGTCAGTGTAGGCTGTTCATGAGCCAGGGTCGGTGCAGGCTGTTCATGAGCCAGGTCAGTGCAGGCTGTACATGAGCCAGGTCAGTACAGGCTGTTCCTGAGCCAGGGCCAGTGCAGGCTGTTCATTAGCTGGGTCAGTGCAGGTGTTCATGAGCCAGGTCAGTGCAGGCTGTTCATGAGCCAGGTCAGTGCAGGCTGTTCATGAGCCAGGTCAGTGTTGGCTGTTCATGAGCCAGGGTCGGTGCAGGCTGTTCATGAGCCAGGTCAGTGCAGGCTGTTCATGAGCCAGGTCAGTGCAGGCTGTTCATGAGCCAGGGTCAGTGCAGGCTGTTCATGAGCCAGGGTCAGTGCAGGCTGTTCCTGAGCCAGGTCAGTGCAGGCTGTTCATGAGCCAGGGTCAGTGCAGGCTGTTCATGAGCCAGGTCAGTGCAGGCTGTTCATGAGCCAGATCAGTGCAGGTGTTCATGAGCCAGGTCAGTGCAGGCTGTACATGAGCCAGGTCAGTACAGGCTGTTCCTGAGCCAGGGCCAGTGCAGGCTGTTCCTGAGCCAGGGCCAGTGCAGGCTGTTCATTAGCTGGGTCAGTGCAGGTGTTCATGAGCCAGGTCAGTGCAGGCTGTTCATGAGCCAGGTCAGTGCAGGCTGTTCATGAGCCAGGTCAGTGTAGGCTGTTCATGAGCCAGGGTCGGTGCAGGCTGTTCATGAGCCAGGTCAGTGCAGGCTGTTCATGAGCCAGGTCAGTGCAGGCTGTACATGAGCCAGGTCAGTACAGGCTGTTCCTGAGCCAGGGCCAGTGCAGGCTGTTCATTAGCTGGGTCAGTGCAGGTGTTCATGAGCCAGGTCAGTGCAGGCTGTTCATGAGCCAGGTCAGTGCAGGCTGTTCATGAGCCAGGTCAGTGTAGGCTGTTCATGAGCCAGGTCAGTGCAGGCTGTTCATGAGCCAGGGTCAGTGCAGGCTGTTCATGAGCCAGGGTCAGTGCAGGCTGTTCATGAGCCAGGTCAGTGCAGGCTGTTCATGAGCCAGGTCAGTGCAGGCTGTTCATGAGCCAGGTCAGTGCAGGCTGTTCATGAGCCAAGGTCAGTGCAGGCTGTTCATGAGCCAGGTCAGTGGAGGCTGTTCATGAGCCAGGTCGGTGCAGGCTGTTCATGAGCCAGGGTCGGTGCATGCTGTTCATGAGCCAGGGTCAGTGCAGGCTGTTCATGAGCCAGGTCAGTGCAGGCTGTTCATGAGCCAGGGTCAGTGCAGGCTGTTCATGAGCCAGGGTCAGTGCAGGCTGTTCATGAGCCAGGGTCAGTGCAGGCTGTTCCTGAGCCAGGGTCAGTGCAGGCTGTTCCTGAGCCAGGGTCAGTGCAGGCTGTTCATGAGCCAGGGTCAGTGCAGGCTGTTCATGAGCCAGGGTCAGTGCAGGCTGTTCCTGAGCCAGGGTCAGTGCAGGCTGTTCCTGAGCCAGGGTCAGTGCAGGCTGTTCATGAGCCAGGGTCAGTGCAGGCTGTTCATGAGCCAGGGCCAGTGCAGGCTGTTCATGAGCCAGGGTCAGTGCAGGCTGTTCATGAGCCAGGGTCAGTGCACGCTGTTCATGAGCCAGGGTCAGTGCAGGCTGTTCATGAGCCAGGTCAGTGTAGGCTGTTCATGAGCCAGGTCAGTGCAGGCTGTTCATGAGCCAGGGTCAGTGCAGGCTGTTCATGAGCCAGGGTCAGTGCAGGCTGTTCATGAGCCAGGTCAGTGCAGGCTGTTCATGAGCCAGGTCAGTGCAGGCTGTTCATGAGCCAGGTCAGTGCAGGCTGTTCATGAGCCAAGGTCAGTGCAGGCTGTTCATGAGCCAGGTCAGTGGAGGCTGTTCATGAGCCAGGTCGGTGCAGGCTGTTCATGAGCCAGGGTCGGTGCATGCTGTTCATGAGCCAGGGTCAGTGCAGGCTGTTCATGAGCCAGGTCAGTGCAGGCTGTTCATGAGCCAGGGTCAGTGCAGGCTGTTCATGAGCCAGGTCAGTGCAGGCTGTTCATGAGCCAGGTCAGTGCAGGCTGTTCATGAGCCAGGTCAGTGCAGGCTGTTCATGAGCCAGGTCAGTGCAGGCTGTTCCTGAGCCAGGGTCAGTGCAGGCTGTTCATGAGCCAGGTCAGTGCAGGCTGTTCATGAGCCAGGTCAGTGCAGGCTGTTCATGAGCCAGGTCAGTGCAGGCTGTTCATGAGCCAAGGTCAGTGCAGGCTGTTCATGAGCCAGGTCAGTGGAGGCTGTTCATGAGCCAGGTCGGTGCAGGCTGTTCATGAGCCAGGGTCGGTGCATGCTGTTCATGAGCCAGGGTCAGTGCAGGCTGTTCATGAGCCAGGTCAGTGCAGGCTGTTCATGAGCCTGGGTCAGTGCAGGCTGTTCATGAGCCAGGTCAGTGCAGGTGTTCATGAGCCAGGTCGGTGCAGGCTGTTCATGAGCCAGGTCAGTGCAGGCTGTTCATGAGCCAGGTCGGTGCAGGCTGTTCATGAGCCAGGTCAGTGCAGGCTGTTCATGAGCCAGGTCAGTGCAGGCTGTTCATGAGCCAGGGTCGGTGTCGGTGCAGGCTGTTCATGAGCCAGGTCAGTGCAGGTGTTCATGAGCCAGGTCAGTGCAGGCTGTTCCTGAGCCAGGGTCAGTGCAGGCTGTTCATGAGCCAGGTCAGTACAGGTACAGGCTGTTCATGAGCCAGGGTCAGTGCAGGCTGTACATGAGCCAGGGTCAGTGCAGGCTGTTTATGAGCCAGGGCCAGTACAGGTACAGGCTGTTCATGAGCCAGGTCAGTGCAGGCTGTTCCTGAGCCAGGGCCAGTGCAGGCTGTTCATGAGCCAGGGTCAGTGCAGGCTGTTCATGAGCCAGGGTCAGTGCAGGCTGTTCATGAGCCAGGGCCAGTGCAGGCTGTTCATGAGCCAGGGTCAGTGCAGGCTGTTCCTGAGCCAGGGCCAGTGCACAGGTGTTTGTTGTTTAGGTCGTGGCATTGCAGGTGTGAGTTGTACAGTCATCACATGATAATTTAGGGAGGTTTTGCTGCAGTATCTGGCGGAGGGTGATAAAAACATGGCCATATTCTCTACGTATTCCTCCACTCTCCCTTTTCCTTGAGAAGTCACAAATGAGATTGCTCATGAGTGAGATTGGCATCCGTCTGTGGAGTGCTGCCTCTCTGACGTATGGACAGCTCATGACGCACATCACTGCCTAAATGTGTGGTTTAGTCTGCTGAGACTGGCACCACCACTACCAGTGGCTAGTGTGTGATGTAATGGTCCATGTTTGCGGAGGTTAGCACCACCACTACCAGTAGCCAGGCTTGGTGTGTGATGTGATGGTCCATGTTTGCGGAGGTTAGCACCACCACTACCAGCTAAGGCTTAGTGTATAATGGTCTGGTCCATGTTTGTGGAGACTGGCACCACCACTACCAGTGGCCAGGCTTGGTGTGTGATGTCTGGTCCATGTTTGCGGAGGCTGGCACCACTACTACCAGCTAAGGCTTAGTGTATAATGGTCTGGTCCATGTTTGCGGAGGCTGGCACCACTACTACCAGCTAAGGCTTAGTGTATAATGGTCTGGTCCATGTTTGCGGAGGCTGGCACCACTACTACCAGCTAAGGCTTAGTGTATAATGGTCTGCTCCATGTTTGCGGAAGCTGGCACCACCACTACCAATGGGGCAGGGCTTGGTCTGTTGGTTTGTCGAGGATATAAATCATCTCAAGCAAGGTGTGACATAGAGTTGCTGCATCCTGTAGTTGTTGCCCATAACATACACCAAACAAGCAAGCCTGAGCCAACCATGACCTAGCTAGCACGGTGTGTGTGTGGGGTGGGGGTTAAGTTGTGGGGAGGAAAGTGATGGCTGTGTGGTTGATGGCACTGCATACTGCATGGCTACCTGACTAGTTGATAGCACTGCATACTGTATGGCTACCTGACTAGTTGATAGCACTGCATACTGCATGGCTACCTGACTAGTTGATAGTACTGCATACTGCATGGCTACCTGACTAGTTGATAGTACTGCATACTGTATGGCTACCTGACTAGTTGATAGCACTGCATCATGGCTACCTGACTAGTTCATAGTACTGCATACTGTATGGCTACCTGACTAGTTGATACTGTATGGCTACCTGACTAGTTGATAGCACTGCATCATGGCTACCTGACTAGTTGATAGTACTGCATACTGCATGGCTACCTGACTAGTTGATAGTACTGCATACTGCATGGCTACCTGACTAGTTCATAGTACTGCATACTGCATGGCTACCTGACTAGTTCACAGTACTGCATACTGCATGGCTACCTGACTAGTTGATAGTACTGCATACTGCATGGCTACCTGACTAGTTGATAGTACTGCATACTGCATGGCTACCTGACTAGTTGATAGTACTGCATACTGCATGGCTACCTGACTAGTTGATAGTACTGCATACTGCATGGCTACCTGACTAGTTGATAGTACTGCATACTGCATGGCTACCTGACTAGTTCACAGTACTGCATACTGCATGGCTACCTGACTAGTTGATAGCACTGCATACTGCATGGCTACCTGACTAGTTGATAGCACTGCATACTGTATGGCTACCTGACTAGTTGATAGCACTGCATACTGCATGGCTACCTGACTAGTTGATAGTACTGCATACTGCATGGCTACCTGACTAGTTCATAGTACTGCATACTGCATGGCTACCTGACTAGTTCACAGTACTGCATACTGCATGGCTACCTGACTAGTTGATAGCACTGCATACTGCATGGCTACCTGACTAGTTGATAGTACTGCATACTGCATGGCTACCTGACTAGTTGATAGTACTGCATACTGCATGGCTACCTGACTAGTTCATAGTACTGCATACTGCATGGCTACCTGACATATATCGGGCAGGACTAGGTACCCAGGGGGTGAAACCTGATAAAAAGACAAAACAGACATGGAATGCTGTAAAAGGTTTGCTGGCAAAAATGATATGTATATATAATTTATGTATAAACAAAATGTATATGGACAACCTTGTCAACAAGCTACTGGAAATCCGTAGGAAGCCTCTGACCATATACGTGAATATCTCGCCTTTAGTCATTATGGTTTATTTGTGTTCCTTGAGAATGCTGAAGGAAAAACTTAATTCCAACAAACCAAATTAATTGTTAATACTCTCTGAACAGTTTACATCTCTATATCAAGGCATATTTTTGGGAGAAAGGGGGGAAACAATATATAATTGTTCAAAATCCACGCTCAATCCTGGATTTAATTGTTTTTGGTGGATAATGTAGGTACCTTGTACCTTATAGTTATACAAAGCTAACAAGTCTAAACTAAATTGGTGCTGTTAGTTATCGCTTTCCGATTCACTGCTGCTGTCGAAGGTGGCAGTGTAGTGGGCACGGCTGCACTTCTTTTTCGAGCCCTGACACCGGCAGCCTATATAACAGGCTATGTTTTTCTATGCACATGAGAAGTTTCTGTTGCAGCCCTTAGTACAGCCCCAGGAGATTGATTGCATCATTTGCTGTGGCCAGGTTGGGTGTATGGATTGCACTGGTGGTACCAGCTTCCATCATCCATGGCCCACCCAAAATCCTCACAAGTTTAAACTCTCTGCTTGCAAATGTGAGCACTCTTGTCGATTGCTGTCACTAATGCCACACATTTGAGATGTTGTAGGAATGCGTTCTCTGTGGAGATGTTGTAGGAATGCATTCTCTGTGGATAGTAGCAATTTCAGGAGAGTAGACTTGTTGTTTAGGAACTTGTGAACTCTGAGCCTTCCAAGGTCTGAGCCCTCGAAATCATCACCCTTGTTGGTATATACAGCGACTATGAGCTCCTTTGCTTGGTTGATAACATCTGCTGTGATCCAAGCTGGACCCTGATCATCATCTGCAAAGTCTTCCAATGCCAAAATGTCAGTTGTTTTTCTGCTGTTTAGCCACACCTTCTTCCCAGTAAAGTAGGGGTAGCTGGTGATGTCGCAGCCAAGTCCTCGGCTGCTTGCAGGTCCCAGTGCAGCAGCAATCTCATGGATTGGTAGATAACTTTCTTGTGCAGTTCGAACCCATAGTTCAGGCAAATCTTTCAGCAGCGTTGCAGCATAGTACACACATATAACAATGATATCTGTATCATTTGCATGTATGATCACTCGGTCCACCTTCTCGTTCTGGACACTGTACACAGAATGCAGTATGAGCCTAGTATCAGCCTCTTGTTGAGTGGACTCCAAAGCACTGACATAAGTGACTGTACCCTCTGTAAGCAGTACACTCTTTGTTTCTTCTTTGAAGCCACCACCCAGGTACAATCGGGTCGAACCTATAGTTGGAGCAAGCTGCTCCTCTCGGCACCATGTCTCACACAGGAAGCTCAGAAGTCCAGCTTTGTTGGCAGACACAGAGAAGAACTCCTGCGGGTCAGGGTCTCTGTACTGCTCACTGATTTCAAACTGCCTTTGTGGTTGTGACTGGGTGTACCTATGCTGCCACTCTGAAGACTTCAGGCTCAGTGAGTTGTATCTGTCACAGCAGAAATGCATGATGGCTGTGCCATCAGGTACATCTATCAGAAGATTGTTTCTGTAGCACACTGCAATAGCTCCAAATGTTTCATCTCTGTGGAAGGACCAGTGACGAAAAGCATGCATAGCATCTACTATGACTGTCGTCTTCCTTTTCTGTAGTGGTAGATCAGGAGCAGTGTTCACTTTGGTGTCCTCCTTCAAGACTTTTACTAGACTGGCCTTTGTTCCTGCAGCTCTCATGGTTTCATCTTCATTGAACAGTGATGGGGGTGTCTTGCTGCATTCATGAGTACCGATGAAGTTGACTGTCAACTTCACCCCCACTAGCAATGATCTGTATCATTCGTAGGAGGGCTGAAACTTCATCACTTTTTCCTGGGCCTGCAGATTGGTATTTTGACTTGTTGGTCCTATACGTGTCTGCAGTCTTTACTTCTAGCTCCTGGAGAATCACCTGGTAGTTGTCCCGCAAGGACTTGATCAGGAAGCCACATTTCTCCTGAAAGGAACAGCAATATTTCTAGCTGTTTCACCAGTTGATTCAAAGCCACATCATACAGATGATTTACCAGTCGGGACTCGTGTTGCCTTGAATGCATTCATGCATGGTACATGTATGTGATATGATATGTCATTTGCGACCATGTCATGTCCTTTCCCAATCAGTCTTAGCAAAATGTCCTCTCAGTTTCTTGGCTTTCTCAACGATCGCCTGTTGGCTGGTTGCTGTTGACACCCTGGCTGTAGGTGTCTTTCCTTTCAGCCACCTTTTGTTAAATATGATGCATGTACTATTGGCTGCTGTGCGATGCCTGCTGGGAATGATGGACATTTTGGTTGAGGTACTGCATTCTGGCTGAGCCAGCATTGTGCAACTTGCTCCTGGATGCCTCTTTTCTGCTAGTCTGTAGCTCTTTTCATTGATGTACAAGTTTATGCATTTGGCATGCCACTTGGGGGACTTCTCTGCCACCCATGAGTCCTTGGTTAAATCATGGTGCAACCTTCTGTAGGTCTCGTCCTGTCGACAGGTCATGGCTACAAGAAGTTTTGGGGCTGTTGTTAGCTGAATGTTCAACAGTCGTTTGATTGCAGGTCCTTGACATATGACACACTTGGTGTAATTTGTAAGCATGTCTTCGCACTTTCTCTTCAGTCATTCCAGAGACACGGCTCCCTCCAGCAAACTTTTTCCTGTACAACTAGTCATCTTCTGCCAGATACCTACAAGATAAATAGACATAATGGGAGAAAAAAAGTTATTTAGTGGAAATTTATTTGAACAATTTGCTGCTATGGTTTCTGGCTCATAACTTTGATTAGCTACTGCTGCATTTTCTTGTAGCATTACTATCAGCAAAGCAGCTACTATGATTTTTTAACAGTTAACAGCTGTACTTAACCTGCTGGCAGACTCGATACTTTCTGCACTTGATCCAGGAAGTAGGGGGTTGCGATAGGTGCTACTACCACTAGCACTAGCTGGCTTAATTAATGTGCTTACCTAAACCAATGGTCAACTCCAGCTCTAGGCACAGTCACCTGCCAATTCGTCCCTATATATGATGTGGTAGTGGGCTTTAATTCAACCATCTACAATTTAGCAAGAGTGCCTTGACTATTCGTAGGTACAAAGATTAATGTTGATACTGTAGTCAGTTCTCAGTTATAGATTTTGGGGTTGCTAGAACTAAATCCATTCGTGGGACAATGATAAACCACAATGAGACTGATCATGCCAAAAGTGTGATATTCATGTACAAGGGTTAATGTTGTTCAGAGGCTTCCTACGGATTTCCAGTAGCTTGTTGACAAGGTTGTCCATATACATTTTGTTTATAAATATATATAGATATGATTTTTGGCAGCCAACCTTTTACAGCACACCATGTCTGTTAAACCTATTTCTCCCCCTGGGTAAGGTAGCGTGTCGGCACAATAACCTGTTCCTGTTTGAAACGCATTCAGGTGTTTTTCTAAATGACTCTAAATGTCCGCCATTGTCTTCCACCCTCCTCTCTCATGCTTTCCTTCCTGTCCTAGTTTGCGGGCTACGGTGGAAGTCTGTTCGCATCGGCTCCTTATGAGGCTGACGATAAGGAGGCAGATGAGATCTACTATAGCATCGACAACCGCCAAGACAGCAAACGAAGAGAACGCAGGGAGAAGAAGTTCCAAGTGGAGATAGAGAAGTTCCGACAGGAGAGACCCAAGATACAGCAACAGTTCTCAGATCTCAAGGTGTGCTCGATCTGTCCATGGTAATCATGTGATGATCATGTGACGATCATGTGACAAGACATAGTTATTATTTATTATAAACCAGTAGGCACAAGTGTGTGAGCATTTTTAAATCACAGTTGACACTGAATTATAAATTAACATTGTGATTTCAAAATTAGTGGGGAGGGGATATCCAAGGGAACCCCCCCCCCACACACACAAGACTGGTTATGTGTGAGAGCTCACAGAATGTGGTCGTGGAAATCGGTGTGTATGTGGAGCATTTGATAATCATAATTATTATGTGGCAAAAGCATGTCACGTGGTGTCATCTCCGTGCAGAGAGCCCTGAACAAGGTGACGGTGGATCAGTGGGTGAACATTCCTGAAGTGGGGGACTCTAGGAACAAGAAACAGCGTAATTCTCACATCCGTCCAGACCGATACACGCCCATACCGGACTCTATCCTCGCCCATGGACTTGGAGGGGGGCACATCACCTTAGATCCCCGACAGCAGGTGTGTAGAGGGTGTGGCTGGTGCCTGTTGTATCAGAGCAGATGATGCTCCTATGCTTTTAATGGGTGGTCGTTACATACATGTACTTCATGGGGATCCACACTGGACCAACACCACACTGGGTGGAGGCAGGTTGAAATAGGCGGCACACACTGGACCAACACCACACTGGGTTGGGGCAGGTTGAAGTAGGCTGATCTATGGGGACACACACTGGACCAACACCACACTGGGTTGGGGCAGGTTGAAATAGGCGGCACACACTGGACCAACACCACACTGGGTGGAGGCAGGTTGAAATAGGCGGCACACACTGGACCAACACCACACTGGGTTGTGGCAGGTTGAAGTAGGCTGACAATAGTTCTATGGGGACACACACTGGACCAACATCACACTGGGTTGGGGCAGGTTGAAGTAGGCTGATCTATGGGGACACACACTGGACCAACATCACACTGGGTTGGGGCAGGTTGAAGTAGGTTGACAATAGCTCTATGGGGACACACACTGGACCAACACCACACTGGGTTGGGGCAGGTTGAAGTAGGCCGACAATAGCTCTATGGGGACACACACTGGACCAACACCACACTGGGTGGAGGCAGGTTGAAATAGGCGGCACACACTGGACCAACACCACACTGGGTTGTGGCAGGTTGAAGTAGGCTGACAATAGTTCTATGGGGACACACACTGGACCAACATCACACTGGGTTGGGGCAGGTTGAAGTAGGCTGATCTATGGGGACACACACTGGACCAACATCACACTGGGTTGGGGCAGGTTGAAGTAGGTTGACAATAGCTCTATGGGGACACACACTGGACCAACACCACACTGGGTTGGGGCAGGTTGAAGTAGGCCGACAATAGCTCTATGGGGACACACACTGGACCAACATCACACTGGGTTGGGGCAGGATGAAGTAGGTTGACAATAGCTCTATGGGGACACACACTGGACCAACATCACACTGGGTTGGGGCAGGTTGAAGTAGGTTGGCAATAGCTCTATGGGGACACACACTGGACCAACACCACACTGGGTTGGGGCAGGTTGAAGTAGGCTGACAATAGCTCTATGGGGACACACACTGGACCAACACCACACTGGGTGGAGGCAGGTTGAAATAGGCGGCACACACTGGACCAACACCACACTGGGTGGACGCAGGTTGAAATAGGCTGCTATGGGGGCACACACTGGACCAACACCACACTGGGTTGGGGCAGGTTGAAGTAGGCTGACAATAGCTCTATGGGGACACACACTGGACCAACACCACACTGGGTTGGTGCAGGTTGAAGTAGGCTAACAATAGCTCTATGGGACACACACTGGACCAACACCACACTGGGTGGAGGCAGGTTGAAATAGGCGGCACACACTGGACCAACACCACACTGGGTTGTGGCAGGTTGAAGTAGGCTGACAATAGTTCTATGGGGACACACACTGGACCAACATCACACTGGGTTGGGGCAGGTTGAAGTAGGCTGATCTATGGGGACACACACTGGACCAACATCACACTGGGTTGGGGCAGGTTGAAGTAGGTTGACAATAGCTCTATGGGGACACACACTGGACCAACACCACACTGGGTTGGGGCAGGTTGAAGTAGGCCGACAATAGCTCTATGGGGACACACACTGGACCAACATCACACTGGGTTGGGGCAGGATGAAGTAGGTTGACAATAGCTCTATGGGGACACACACTGGACCAACATCACACTGGGTTGGGGCAGGTTGAAGTAGGTTGGCAATAGCTCTATGGGGACACACACTGGACCAACACCACACTGGGTTGGGGCAGGTTGAAGTAGGCTGACAATAGCTCTATGGGGACACACACTGGACCAACACCACACTGGGTGGAGGCAGGTTGAAATAGGCGGCACACACTGGACCAACACCACACTGGGTGGAGGCAGGTTGAAATAGGCTGCTATGGGGGCACACACTGGACCAACACCACACTGGGTTGGGGCAGGTTGAAGTAGGCTGACAATAGCTCTATGGGGACACACACTGGACCAACATCACACTGGGTTGGGGTAGGTTGAAGTAGGTTGACAATAGCTCTATGGGGACACACACTGGACCAACACCACACTGGGTTGGTGCAGGTTGAAGTAGGCTAACAATAGCTCTATGGGACACACACTGGACCAACACCACACTGGGTGGAGGCAGGTTGAAGTAGGCTGACAATAGTTCTATGGGGACACACACTGGACCAACATCACACTGGGTTGGGGCAGGTTGAAGTAGGCTGATCTATGGGGACACACACTGGACCAACATCACACTGGGTTGGGGCAGGTTGAAGTAGGTTGACAATAGCTCTATGGGGACACACACTGGACCAACACCACACTGGGTTGGGGCAGGTTGAAGTAGGCCGACAATAGCTCTATGGGGACACACACTGGACCAACACCACACTGGGTGGAGGCAGGTTGAAATAGGCGGCACACACTGGACCAACACCACACTGGGTGGAGGCAGGTTGAAATAGGCTGCTATGGGGGCACACACTGGACCAACACCACACTGGGTTGGGGCAGGTTGAAGTAGGCTGACAATAGCTCTATGGGGACACACACTGGACCAACACCACACTGGGTTGGTGCAGGTTGAAGTAGGCCGACAATAGCTCTATGGGGACACACACTGGACCAACACCACACTGGGTGGAGGCAGGTTGAAATAGGCGGCACACACTGGACCAACACCACACTGGGTGGAGGCAGGTTGAAATAGGCTGCTATGGGGGCACACACTGGACCAACACCACACTGGGTTGGGGCAGGTTGAAGTAGGCTGACAATAGCTCTATGGGGACACACACTGGACCAACACCACACTGGGTTGGTGCAGGTTGAAGTAGGCTAACAATAGCTCTATGGGACACACACTGGACCAACACCACACTGGGTGGAGGCAGGTTGAAATAGGCGGCACACACTGGACCAACACCACACTGGGTTGTGGCAGGTTGAAGTAGGCTGACAATAGTTCTATGGGGACACACACTGGACCAACATCACACTGGGTTGGGGCAGGTTGAAGTAGGCTGATCTATGGGGACACACACTGGACCAACATCACACTGGGTTGGGGCAGGTTGAAGTAGGTTGACAATAGCTCTATGGGGACACACACTGGACCAACACCACACTGGGTTGGGGCAGGTTGAAGTAGGCCGACAATACTCTATGGGGACACACACTGGACCAACATCACACTGGGTTGGGGCAGGATGAAGTAGGTTGACAATAGCTCTATGGGGACACACACTGGACCAACATCACACTGGGTTGGGGCAGGTTGAAGTAGGTTGGCAATAGCTCTATGGGGACACACACTGGACCAACACCACACTGGGTTGGGGCAGGTTGAAGTAGGCTGACAATAGCTCTATGGGGACACACACTGGACCAACATCACACTGGGTTGGGGTAGGTTGAAGTAGGTTGACAATAGCTCTATGGGGACACACACTGGACCAACACCATACTGGGTTGGGGCAGGTTGAAGTAGGCTGACAATAGCTCTATGGGGACACACACTGGACCAACACCACACTGGGTGGAGGCAGGTTGAAATAGGCGGCACACACTGGACCAACACCACACTGGGTTGTGGCAGGTTGAAGTAGGCTGACAATAGTTCTATGGGGACACACACTGGACCAACATCACACTGGGTTGGGGCAGGTTGAAGTAGGCTGATCTATGGGGACACACACTGGACCAACATCGCACTGGGTTGGGGCAGGTTGAAGTAGGTTGACAATAGCTCTATGGGGACACACACTGGACCAACACCACACTGGGTTGGGGCAGGTTGAAGTAGGCCGACAATAGCTCTATGGGGACACACACTGGACCAACATCACACTGGGTTGGGGCAGGATGAAGTAGGTTGACAATAGCTCTATGGGGACACACACTGGACCAACATCACACTGGGTTGGGGCAGGTTGAAGTAGGTTGGCAATAGCTCTATGGGGACACACACTGGACCAACACCACACTGGGTTGGGGCAGGTTGAAGTAGGCTGACAATAGCTCTATGGGGACACACACTGGACCAACATCACACTGGGTTGGGGTAGGTTGAAGTAGGTTGACAATAGCTCTATGGGGACACACACTGGACCAACACCATACTGGGTTGGGGCAGGTTGAAGTAGGCTGACAATAGCTCTATGGGGACACACACTGGACCAACACCACACTGGGTTGGGGCAGGTTGAAGTAGGTTGACAATAGCTCTATGGAGACACACACTGGACCAACACCACACTGGGTTGGGGCAGATTGAAGTAGGCTGACAATAGCTCTATGGGGACACACACTGGACCAACACCACACTGGGTTGGTGCAGGTTGAAGTAGGCTAACAATAGCTCTATGGGGACACACACTGGACCAACATCACACTGGGTTGGGGCAGGTTGAAGTAGGTTGACAATAGCTCTGTGGGGACACACACTGGACAAATACTTGGGGCAGGTTGATGTAGGTTGACAAATGGGGACACACACTAGACCAACACCACGCTGGGTTGGGGCAGGTTGAAGTAGGCTGTCAGGGTGACAAATGGGGACACACACTAGACCAACACCACGCTGGGTTGGGGCAGGTTGAAGTAGGCTGTCAATAGCTCTATGAGGACACACACTGGACCAACACCACACTGGGACATGCATTGGACCAACACTACACTGGGTGGAGGCAAATTGAGAAAGGTTGATACACTGGACCAACATTCCTGCAGAGGTCCTTGACTTCATCTCTTCACAATCAACAGTGACTGTTTCCACGCCCACTTTCATTGTGTGACTTCACTGTTTTCCACTTCAGAGTTGGACCCTGACCTTTACCACATTTTGCCTTGTGTACTTATGTGCGTGTAGCTGATAGGTGGGTTTCAGACCCCCTATGGGGGTACTACATCAGTGACTTCTGGCTTTGCAACCTCTACAAAGATTGACCTCAACCAGATAGGAGAGGCAAGGAACTCCATACTCGGCATCAAATTAGATCAGGTGAGTGTCATGTGATGTCAAGCTCGCTGATGTGACTGGTGGTGTTTGTGTGTGGATAGGTGTCAGATTCAGTGTCTGGTCAAACAGTGGTGGACCCCAAGGGCTACTTGACTGACCTCAACAGCATCACCCCTCAGTCATCAGGAGACATCAAGTAAGAGCAGGATCCTAGCCCTAGCCCTAGCATCATTATCAGTCATCGGGAGACATGAAGGCTATAGCAATATGTTAGCCCTAGCCCTAGACCCAATAGCATCACCCTATAGTCACCGGGGGGGGAGGGGGGGGGGGGCATCAGCAAGGTGATCTGGTGTCACGTCTCCCACTCCTAGAGCACAATCCTTATTAGCTTTGTGTTTGTTGTCATCGTTGTTGTTTGTTGTTGTTGTCATCACTGCTGTTGTCATCATCACTGTTGTTGTCGTCACTGTTGTTGTTGTCATCACTGTTGTTGTTGTCATCACTGTTGTTGTCGTCATCACTGTTGTTGTCATCACTGTTGTTGTCATCACTGTTGTCATCATCACCGTTGTTGTCGTCATCACTGTTGTTGTCATCACTGTTGTTGTTGTCATCACTGTTGTTGTCATCATCACTGTTGTCGTCATCACTGTTGTCGTCATCACTGTTGTCGTCATCACTGCTGTTGTTTTCATCACTGTTGTTGTCATCACTGCTGTTGTTGTCATCACTGTTGTTGTTGTCATCACTGTTGTTGTCATCACTGTTGTTGTCATCACTGTTGTTGTTGTCATCACTGTTGTTGTCATCACTGTTGTTGTTATCACTGTTGTTGTTGTCATCACTTGTTGTCGTCATCACTGTTGTTGTCATCACTGTTGTTGTTGTCATCACTGCTGTTGTTGTCATCACTGTTGTTGTCATCACTGCTGTTGTCGTCATCACTGTTGTTGTCGTCATCACTGTTGTTGTCATCACTGTTGTTGTTGTCATCACTGTTGTCATCATCACTGTTGTTGTCATCACTGTTGTTGTCATCATCACTGTTGTTGTCATCACTGTTGTCATCACTGCTGTTGTTGTCATCACTGTTGTCATCACTGTTGTCATCACTGCTGTTGTTGTCATCACTGTTGTCATCACTGCTGTTGTTGTCATCACTGTTGTTGTCATCACTGCTGTTGTTGTCATCACTGTTGTTGTCATCATCACTGTTGTTGTCATCACTGCTGTTGTTGTCATCACTGTTGTTGTTGTCATCACTGCTGTTGTTGTCATCACTGTTGTTGTCATCACTGTTGTTGTTGTCATCACTGTTGTTGTCATCACTGCTGTTGTCATCACTGCTGTTGTCATCACTGTTGTTGTCATCATCACTGTTGTTGTCATCACTGTTGTTGTCATCACTGTTGTTGTTGTCATCACTGTTGTTGTCATCACTGTTGTTGTCATCATTGCTCATCACTGTTGTTGTCATCACTGTTGTTGTTGTCATCACTGTTGTTGTCGTCATCACTGTCATCACTGTTGTTGTCATCACTGTTGTTGTCATCATTGCTGTTGTCATCATTGCTGTTGTTGTCATCACTGTAGTTGTCATCATCGCTGCTGTTGTCATCATCACTGTTGTTGTTGTCATCACTGTTGTCATCATCACTGTTGTTGTCATCACTGCTGTTGTTGTCATCACTGTTGTTGTCGTCATCACTGTTGTTGTCGTCATCACTGTTGTTGTCGTCACTGTTGTTGTTGTCATCACTGTTGTTGTTGTCATCACTGTTGTCATCACTGCTGTTGTTGTCATCACTGTTGTTGTTGTCATCACTGTTGTTGTCATCACTGTTGTTGTTGTCATCACTGTTGTTGTCATCACTGTTGTTGTTGTCATCACTGTTGTCGTCATCACTGTTGTTGTTGTCATCACTGCTGTTGTTGTCATCACTGTTGTTGTCATCACTGTTGTCATCACTGTTGTTGTCATCACTGTTGTTGTTGTCATCACTGTTGTTGTTGTCATCACTGTTGTTGTCGTCATCACTGTTGTCATCACTGTTGTTGTCATCACTGTTGTTGTCATCACTGTTGTTGTCATCACTGTTGTTGTCATCACTGTTGTCATCACTGTTGTCATCACTGTTGTTGTTGTCATCACTGTTGTTGTTGTCATCACTGTTGTTGTCATCACTGTTGTCATCACTGTTGTTGTCATCACTGTTGTTGTCATCATCACTGTTGTTGTTTTCATCACTGTTGTTGTTGTCATCACTGTTGTTGTTGTCATCACTGCTGTTGTCATCACTGCTGTTGTTGTCATCACTGTCATCACTGTTGTTGTTGTCATCACTGTTGTTGTTGTCATCACTGTTGTTGTTGTCATCACTGTTGTTGTTGTCATCACTGTTGTTGTTATCACTGTTGTTGTTGTCATCACTGTTGTTGTTGTCATCACTGTTGTTGTTGTCATCACTGTTGTTGTTGTCATCACTGTTGTTGTTGTCATCACTGTTGTTGTTGTCATCACTGTTGTTGTTGTCATCACTGTTGTTGTCATCACTGTTGTTGTTGTCATCACTGTTGTTGTTGGCATCACTGTTGTTGTTGTCATCACTGTTGTTGTTGTCATCACTGCTGTTGTTGTCATCACTGCTGTTGTTGTCATCACTGTTGTTGTCATCACTGTTGTTGTCATCATCACTGTTGCTGTTGTTGTCGTCACTGATGTTGCAGTGATGTGAAGAAAGCGCGGCTATTACTCAAGTCTGTCATCACGACCAACCCTAAGCATGCCCCAGGCTGGATTGCGGCTGCCAGGTTGGAGGAGGTGACGGGCCACATGCAGAAGGCCAGGAACACTATCATGAGGGGCTGCGAGGTGTGCCCCAAGAACGAGGACGTCTGGCTGGAGGCCGCCAGGCTGCAGGTGAGGAGGCAGGGGTGGGGGGAGACCAGACAGGCTCTAGGTGAGGAGGCAGGGGGCCAGACAGGCTCTAGGTGAGGAGGCAGGGGTGGAGGAGACCAGACAGGCTCTAGGTGAGGAGGCAGGGGTGGAGGAGACCAGACAGGCTCTAGGTGAGGAGGCAGGGGTGGGGGAGACCAGACAGGCTCTAGGTGAGGAGGTGGATGTAGGAGGACGTGAGAGGAGGAGGTAGAGGGTAATGAGGGAAGGAGGAGGAATGATAGATCGAGGGAACAATACCATACATGCGTACTGTGTGCATACTGTATGTATATACACACAGTGTGGTGTGCATAGTGTATGTATATACATACAGTGTGCATATTGAATGTATACATGTCAGTGTGCACACTGTATGTACATGTATATACATTCAGTAGTTCAACAAGCATTGGTTGGTGATGGTCTCAGATGTATGAACTTCCTCTCCACACTCCTTGTCCTCCCTCTCTCACCATCCTCTCCCTCATCCTCCCTCTCTCTCAGCCGGCAGACCAAGGCAAGACAGTAGTGGCTGAAGCTATACGAAATATTCCACTGTCTGTTAAGCTCTGGATGAAGGCTGTGGATTTTGAGGTGGACACGCCCACCAAGAGGCGCGTCCTGCGCAAGTCGCTGGAGACCATCCCCACGTCCATCAAGCTCTGGAAGGCAGCAGTGGAGTTGGAGGAGCCAGGCGATGCCAAAATCTTACTCAGCCGAGCAGTGGAGTGCTGCCCGCTCTCTGTGGAGCTGTGGCTGGCATTGGCCCGGCTGGAGGACTATGATAATGCTAGGAAGGTGTGTGTGTGTGTGTGTGTGTGTGAGTGTGTGTGTGAGTGTGTGTGTGTGTCATGGGCTAGTTTTGTGTCTCATGTTGTTGTTGTTTGGTTATGGCAGGTGTTGAACAAGGCACGTGAGAACATCCCCACTGACAGACACATTTGGATCAGTGCTGCCAAGTTGGAAGAGGCAAACGAGAACTATCACATGGTCCTCAAGATTATAGAGAGAGGTATTCCACATACACTCCCTACCTCCTCCCTTCATGGCCAGCACACATCCAGTTCTTCCTGACTCACCTCCACCCTCTTCTATTCCATCCTCTCCCTTCCTTTCTCCTCCTTACCTGGCCCTTCCTCCCGATCCTCTCTCTCTCTCCTGTCATCTTTCCTCTCCCTTTCTCAACCCTCCTTCCCCCCCTCTCTCCCTCCTCCCTCCTCCCTCTCTCCCCCCTCGTCCTCCCTCTCTCTTCCCTTCCTCCCTCCCTATCTCCCTCCCTCTCTTCCTCCCTCCCTTTCTTCCTCCCTCCCTCTCTTGCTTCTCTCCCTCTGTCACCTTTCTCTCTCGCTTCCTCCTGCTCCTCCATTAGCTGTGTCATCCCTCAAAGCAAACATGGTGGAGATTAACAGAGAGCTGTGGATGGAAGATGCTGAGGAGGCAGAGAAGTCCAGCTCTGTGCATACCGCACAGGCCATCATGTGAGCATTCCACACACGTGTGTACATGCATATGTGGGATGTGCATGGCTCTGCCTGTGATGTCCTGTGGGTATGGTTTTATCTTGCAGACAGATGGTTATTGCCGTGGGTCTGGAGGAAGAGGATAGAATGGACCAGTGGATTCAGGATGCTGAGAGTGTGAGTCAACAACGACTGTACTAATCAGTCACAACAACAACTGTACTAACCAGTCACAACAACAACAACAACAACTTTACTAACCAGTCACAACAACAACTGTCACAACAACAACTGTACTAATCAGTCACAACAACAACAACAACTGTACTAACCAGTCACAACAACAACTGTACTAACCAGTCACAACAACAACTGTACTAATCAGTCACAACAACAACGACTGTACTAACCAGTCACAACAACAACAACAACTGTACTAATCAGTCACAACAACAACAACTGTACTAACCAGTCACAACAACAACAACAACTGTACTAATCAGTCACAACAACAACTGTACTAACCAGTCACAACAACAACTGTACTAATCAGTCACAACAACAACGACTGTACTAACCAGTCACAACAACAACTGTCACAACAACAACTGTACTAATCAGTCACAACAACAACTGTACTAATCAGTCACAACAACAACAACAACTGTACTAACCAGTGACAACAACAACAACTGTACTAATCAGTCACAACAACAACAACTGTACTAACCAGTCACTACAACAACAACTGTACTAATCAGTCACAACAACAACAACTACTGATCAGCCACTGACATGTATAACAACAAAACAATCAACACCTTTACCACCTCTCCACCACCTCTCCACCACCTCTCCACCATCTCTCCACCACCTCTCCACCACCTCTCCACCACCTCTCCACCACCTCTCCACCACCTCTCCTCCACTTCTCCTCCACCTCTCCACCACCTCTCCACCACCTCTCCTCTCACCTCTCCACCACCTCTCCTCCACTTCTCCTCCACCTCTCCTCCCCCTCTCCACCACCTCTCCACCACCTTGCCCACAAACTAACTCCTCCCACCTCCCCTAGTGCACGGCGAGAGAGGCATATGAATGTGCACGTGCCATCTACGCCCACTCTCTCTCGGTCTTCCCCAGCAAGAAGAACATCTGGCTGAGGGCTGCCTACTTTGAGAAGAACTATGGGAGCCTGGGGTCTCTGGAATCACTCCTCAAGAAAGCTGTCGCACACTGTCCCAAGGCCGAGGTCCTCTGGCTCATGGGGGCAAAGTCCAAGTGGCTGGCTGTAAGTAATCATGAGGACAAGAACAGTTCTCCCAGCCTTGCCCTAGCTCAAGTATCCACTTGTCTCCCAGCCTTGCCCTAGCTCAAATATCCACTTGTCTCCCAGCCTTGCCCTAGCTCAAATATCCACTTGTCTTCCTAGCTACAGGTCAAAAAGAGTATATGCCACAGGGCGCATAGTGCATGTTTAGGTCAGAGGGCATAACATGCATGTGCAAGTCAAAGAACATGGAGATCAAAGGGCATGAAGTTCATGTACAGTGGGCACTTCCAGTGTGACGGACGTACAATTCAGCAACAAATTGAGCTGTAGCTAGTTTCAGAAATGGTAAATCTGTATACAATACATATTCACAGCAAAGGCTTGACCTAGGCTAGACATTAGTCTAAATTATTTTCACTTTCATAATACAGGGGAGTTGTTAGGCCTCGTTAAAGGGCTGTGACGGACGGACGCAGAAAGGAAATCATAGGGTAGGAATGTTTAAAGCCCAAGCTCTGTGAAGTTACTAGAGATATTGTTCTTGTTTTTATAAATGCTCATACTAAGGCATAGAAGTAATGTTTAATACCCAAAGTCTAACTGTTGAATATTGTATTTAATCAAATTAATCCTCATTAAACTTTGTGACGGACGTACACAAAACCCGTGACGGACGTACATGTGTGATTAAGGATAGTATTAATGAAATCTGAGCATTGCTAGGCACTATTAGACAAAGCAAGTACTTGTAAGCTTAATATAAACAGATGCTAAATGTCTTCAAACGCAAACTGTCCTCGATTGCCTGCAACAGTTGGTGGGTTAATGATACGTACAATTTTGTTTCTTGAGTAGAAGATTTTGTCTTCAGGTCTCGGCCACTTCCAAGCATTTGCACTTCTATGCATGACGTTTACTTCAACATCAGCATCCTCTATACAGGTCACCTCCCCTGGAAACTCTTCACCATCATACTCCATAACAACCCACAATCCAATTGCCAAGTTCAGTGCTGATAGCTGAGGCTGGGCATCGTCTTCAATTGGACAATCCTGTTCAATTGTTGAATTGGTCAGATGAGTGACATCATTGGTGTTGCGGATTCGACAAACTCGGAAACATTTCTCTATCTCGTTGGAAGTATCGGCTACTTTGACCTCATCCGCACCAGAAGCTTGAATACAATGAACTTTGTGTGTTTGGGGGACTACCATCACTCCTTCCCATTTGGCATCCAGAAATACAGATTGTTGATCAATCTCACTCTTGGCAACGAATTCAACTTGAATATTTGGGCAAAGCTGTTTGGCGAGTGCTGAATACTCTTGCGGAGTGGTGATATGACTTCTCTCTGACCGAATGTGTCTCCAAACTGCCCTCTTCACTGTCCCTCCAATCCCGTCTATGACACCTTTTCCATGAGATGTGGCAAAAAAATTCCATCTGATAGCTCAGATGTCATGGTCTTGCTCCCAGTAGTGGAGATTTGAAAAGAGGAACCTCTGCTTAAACTGAAAAGTTGGCCCATCGCTGTTGGGAATTTCGCTCGGAGACTTCGGAAAATATACTGTGACATGAAAACGAAAATGCTGTATTTCGTGTCGTCGAGGTTGTCTGAAATTACTACCATACTGAAATTGGTAGCATTGTTGATCCAAGTGTGAGGGGTGAAGATCGTTGCCTGAGCGTGGTGCCAGTGGGCTGCTTCTTTCTGTGCTGCAATTGTCGCATTTTCAGAGAAACCGACTTGCAAAACAATGGATTTACCATCACAGGAGTTCTTCAAGGAGTCAAACGAAGCTGCTTGCTCTCTCTTCACAAAGGTATGGAGTAGGAAAGTACTCAGCTGTTTCTTCAGCTCATTAAAGACTGCATCCACTGTATCAGTCATGTCTACCTTCTCAATTCGGCTATCCATAGACTTCCACTGGTAGTACTGCAAGGTCCTGAGCTGCTTTGTGGTGCAAACTCATCAATCGGATCCACAAAGGTTGAGCATTCTCGTGTCATGCACTTCTTGGAAGTGGCGTCACAGGTCACTTGCTCAATGAAGGACGAAACAGGAACACACTTCCCAAGGTCTTGCACTCCCCAGCTGTTCTAGTAAAGTCTAGCCAAACATTGCTGCATCTAACTTCCCCACTCCCCAGCTGCCCTACTAGTGTTTACAGCAGGGATGTAGATTCATATTCACCAGTTCTTCCCTAAAAGGGATGCCTGTAGCACACAGAAAGGAACCTAGTGAACTACGTACTTCTTAACAGATCTTGTAAATTCCTCAATGCCAGCTGCTAAAATAGTTTTACTTGCAGGCTAGATAGTGTATGTATTTGGGGAATGACTATCAGTTTGTAGCTATAACTCAAGCAGCAGCTTTGTTTCTTTACCAGCCTACCTTCCTGGCTACAGGCTCACAGCTTTGTTTCTTTACCACCTAACCTCCTGGCTACAGGCTCAGGCAGCTTTGTTTCTTTACCAGCCTACCTTCCTGGCTACAGGCTCAGGCAGCTTTGTTTCTTTACCACCTAACCTCCTGGCTACAGGCTCAGGCAGCTTTGTTTCTTTACCAGCCTACCTTCCTGGCTACAGGCTCAGGCAGCTTTGTTTCTTTACCACCTAACCTCCTGGCTACAGGCTCAGGCAGCTTTGTTTCTTTACCAGCCTACCTTCCTGGCTACAGGCTCAGGCAGCTTTGTTTCTTTACCAGCCTACCTTCCTGGCTACAAGCTCAGGCAGCTTTGTTTCTTTACACCCTAACCTCTAACCATAGTCATTGTCCAAGCCATAACCCAGGTCATGGTCCAAGCCTAACTAGTCATGGTCCAAGCCTTAACCTGTATAAGTCATTGTCCAAGCACTAACTCGAGTCATTGTCAAAGCCCTAACCCTAGTCAATGTCCAACCCCTAACCCTAGCCTTTGTCAAAGCCCTAACCCTGGTCAATGTCCAACCCCTAACCCTAGCCTTTGTCAAAGCCCTAACCCTGGTCAATGTCCAGCCCCTAACCCTAGCCTTTGTCCAAGCCCTAACCCTGGTCAAGGTCCAACCCCTAACCCTAGCCTTTGTCCAAGCCCTAACCCTGGTCAATGTCCAACCCCTAACCCTAGCCTTTCTCCAACCCCTAACCCTGGTCAATGTCCAACCCCTAACCCTAGCCTTTGTCCAAGCACTAACCCTGGTCAATGTCCAGCCCCTAACCCTAGCCTTTGACCAAGTGCTAACCCTGGTCAAGGTCCAACCCCTAACCCTAGCCTTTGTCCAAGCCCTAACCCTGGTCAATGTCCAACCCCTAACCCTAGCCTTTGTCCAACCCCTAACCCTGGTCAATGTCCAACCCCTAACCCTAGCCTTTGTCCAAGCACTAACCCTGGTCAATGTCCAGCCCCTAACCCTAGCCTTTGACCAAGTGCTAACCCTGGTCAAGGTCCAACCCCTAACCCTAGCCTTTGACCAAGTGCTAACCCTGGTCAATGTCCAACCCCTAACCCTAGACTTTGTTCAAGCCCTAATCCTGTGTATATATCCAACCCCTAACCCTAGCCTTTGTCCAAGCCCAACCCTGGTCAATGTTCAACCCCTAAACCTAGCCTTTGTCCAAGCCCTAACCTTGTCAGCTGTATAATGGTGACAATCAGTCTAGTCAGTTTAGAATGTTCTAGAAAATGTAAGGTAGCAAACTATAAATAGAAGATTGAATTAGTGCTGTAGCCATTCTAACTTTTCTGAAGATCGAATCGTCAATGGCAGAAAGACAAACAAAGAAAAGGGCAAAGATTAAGGCTGTACAATAACAAATTCTACATCTTTTAACAATGTCTAGATGGGAATTTATTAAGCTGTGACGGACGGACGTGATGGACGTACAAGAACCTTGTACGTATGTCACAGGTTTTTCCTTAAGTCATGGGTGTGTGGCCTTTCCATTAAGGGTGGAAGTTATGCCTAACAGAAAACTAAAAGAGAATATGAAATGGTTTTAGTTAATAATTTAATATCACTGAAATAATTGCACATATTTGTGACGGACGGACGGCATCAATTATATCCCGAGACTACAAACCGTAAAATATTAATTAGTGGGTGTAATCTTTTTCCCCCATTGAATCTACACTTAAATATAAAAATGATCCAAATGATTCAAATTCACTTAATTTGGAGCAAAACTAAATTCCCAACTGTAGGAGGTGTCTGATCTAAAACAGAACAAAGCTTCTATCATAATCTGTTACTATGGCAATTACATAGAAACGAGTATATCTCGTTACCCGTTTGTCATATTGGGTTAAAAATTGCAGAATATGAAACTTCATTTATTTAGCTTCAAAATGGTGTATTAGAGCATACTCAAAACCCATTTTGAAATTTTGACCACTTGGTTGACATTTTCCCGGAATTGCCCGTGTAGGTACTATAGGTTTGTGGATGGCAATGGATACTATGATCTGTATAGTGTCTAGTTGCTATGGGAATGGCTATAAAGACCACACCCAACACACCTACTGTAAGCAGTCAACACTATCGGCTTTGTTCTTGGCCTTTTCTTTCTTCCTATGCCCCCCCTTTCATCATGCCCCTCCCTCCTCCCTAACCACACCTCCAGGGAGATGTGCCAGCAGCTCGGTCCATCCTAGCGCTAGCCTTCCAGGCCAACCCCAACAGCGAGGAGATCTGGTTGGCCGCCGTGAAGCTGGAAAGTGAGAACGGCGAGTACGAGAGAGCGCGTCTGCTGCTGGAGAAGGCCAGAGCTAGTGCGGGCACTGCCAGGGTCATGATGAAGTCCGCCAAGCTGGAGTGGGTGCTCAACAACATTGTGAAGGCTGTACGGCTGCTGGACGTGGCGCTGGAGAGACACCCGGACTTCCCAAAGGTCCGTCCCCACGCCAACACATCAATATAGTGGACAGTCACTGCTTTGTGACAATCTTGTTGTTGTTGTTGTTGTTGTTGTTGTTGTTGTTGTTAGTTGTGGATGATGAGGGGACAGATGGAGGAGCAAGGAGAGTGTGTGGAACTAGCCAGAGAGATCTACATGAAAGGGGTAAGCTGCAATGAAGTGTGTGGACAACATACAGCAAGTTATTATAATATATATACAGTGGGAGGTCATTATCTGTAGCAAAGTTATTATAATATATATACAGTGGGAGTTCATTATCTGCAGCAAAGTTATTATAATATATATACAGTGGGAGGTCATTATCTACAGCAAAGTTATTATAATATATAATATATATACAGTGGGAGGTCATTATCTACAGCAAAGTTATTATAATATATATACAGTGTGAGGTCATTATCTGTAGCAAAGTTATTATAATATATATACAGTGAGAGGTCATTATCTGCAGCAAAGTTATTATAATATATATACAGTGAGAGGTCATTATCTGTAGCAAAGTTATTATAATATATATACAGTGGGAGGTCATTATCTGCAGCAAAGTTATTATAATATATATACAGTGAGAGGTCATTATCTGCAGCAAAGTTATTATAATATATATACAGTGGGAGGTCATTATCTGCAGCAAAGTTATTATAATATTATATATACAGTGAGAGGTCATTATCTGCAGCAAAGTTATTATAATATATATACAGTGGGAGGTCATTATCTGCAGCAAAGTTATTATAATATATATACAGTGAGAGGTCATTATCTGCAGCAAAGTTATTAAAATATATATACAGTGAGAGGTCATTATCTGCAGCAAAGTTATTATAATATATATGCAGTGAGAGGTCATTATCTACAGCAAAGTTATTATAATATATATACAGTGGGAGGTCATTATCTGCAGCAAAGTTATTATAATATATATACAGTGAGAGGTCATTATCTACAGCAAAGTTATAATAATATATATATACAGTGAGAGGTCATTATCTGCAGCAAAGTTATTATAATATATATACAGTGGGAGGTCATTATCTGCAGCAAAGTTATTATAATATATATACAGTGAGAGGTCATTATCTGCAGCAAAGTTATTATAATATATATACAGTGAGAGGTCATTATCTGCAGCAAAGTTATTATAATATATATACAGTGAGGTCATTATCTGCAGCAAAGTTATTATAATATATATACAGTGAGAGGTCATTATCTGCAGCAAAGTTATTATAATATATTTACAGTGAGAGGTCATTATCTGCAGCAAAGTTATTATAATATATATACAGTGAGAGGTCATTATCTGCAGCAAAGTTATTATAATATATATACAGTGGGAGGTCATTATCTGCAGCAAAGTTATTATAATATATATACAGTGAGAGGTCATTATCTGCAGCAAAGTTATTATAATATATATACAGTGAGAGGTCATTATCTGCAGCAAAGTTATTATAATATATATCAGTGGGAGGTCATTATCTGCAGCTAAGTTATTATAATATATATACAGTGAGAGGTCATTATCTGCAGCAAAGTTATTATAATATATATCAGTGGGAGGTCATTATCTGCAGCAAAGTTATTATAATATATATACAGTGAGAGGTCATTATCTGCAGCAAAGTTATTATAATATATATACAGTGGGAGGTCATTATCTGCAGCAAAGTTATTATAATATATATACAGTGAGAGGTCATTATCTTCAGCAAAGTTATTATAATATATATACAGTGAGAGGTCATTATCTGCAGCAAAGTTATTATAATATATATACAGTGGGAGGTCATTATCTGCAGCAAAGTTATTATAATATATATACAGTTGAGAGGTCATTATCTGTAGCAAAGTTATTATAATATATATACAGTGAGAGGTCATTATCTGCAGCAAAGTTATTATAATATATATGCAGTGAGAGGTCATTATCTGCAGCAAAGTTATTATAATATATATACAGTGAGAGGTCATTATCTGCAGCAGCAAAGTTATTATAATATATATACAGTGAGAGGTCATTATCTGCAGCAAAGTTATAATAATATATATACAGTGAGAGGTCATTATCTGCAGCAAAGTTATTATAATATATATGCAGTGAGAGGTCATTATCTGCAGCAAAGTTATTATAATATATATACAGTGAGAGGTCATTATCTGCAGCAGCAAAGTTATTATAATATATATACAGTGAGAGGTCATTATCTGCAGCAAAGTTATTATAATATATATACAGTGAGAGGTCATTATCTGCAGCAAAGTTATTATAATATATATGCAGTGAGAGGTCATTATCTGCAGCAAAGTTATTATAATATATATACAGTGAGAGGTCATTATCTGCAGCAGCAAAGTTATTATAATATATATACAGTGAGAGGTCATTATCTGCAGCAAAGTTATTATAATATATATACAGTGAGAGGTCATTATCTGCAGCAAAGTTATTATAATATATATACAGTGAGAGGTCATTATCTGCAGCAAAGTTATTATAATATATATACAGTGAGAGGTCATTATCTGCAGCAAAGTTATTATAATATATATACAGTGGGAGGTCATTATCTGCAGCAAAGTTATTATAATATATATATGCAGTGGGAGGTCATTATCTGCAGCAAAGTTATTATAATATATATACAGTGAGAGGTCATTATCCACAGCAAAGTTATTATAATATATATACAGGAGAGGTCATTATCTGCAGCAAAGTTATTATAATATATATACAGTGGGAGGTCATTATCTACAGCAAAGTTATTATAATATATATACAGTGAGAGGTCATTATCTGCAGACAACCAGCCTCTACAAGAAGACATGCCCATAGCAATGCTGGCTGCTTATTTTTTTCATTTCGCAGGAAAAATTCCTATGCACATGTACAAGGAATCATGCTAAGTGAACTACTATAATTCACAGGAGGCTTGCTGGTGTTCCCATTAACTACTATAGTTCACAGGAGGCTTGCTGGTGTTCCCATTAACTGCTATAATTCACAGGAGGCTTGCTGGTGTTCCCATTAACTACTATAATTCACAGGAGGCTTGCTGGTGTTCCCATTAACTGCTATAATTCACAGGAGGCTTGCTGGTGTTCCCATTAACTACTATAATTCACAGGAGGCTTGCTGGTGTTCCCATTAACTACTATAGTTCACAGGAGGCTTGCTGGTGTTCCCATTAACTACTATAATTCACAGGAGGCTTGCTGGTGTTCCCATTAACTACTACAATTCACAGGAGGCTTTCTGGTGTTCCCATTAACTACTATAGTTCACAGGAGGCTTGCTGGTGTTCCCATTAACTACTATAGTTCACAGGAGGCTTGCTGGTGTTCACATTAACTACTATAGTTCACGGGAGGCTTGCTGGTGTTCCCATTAACTACTATAATTCACAGGAGGCTTGCTGGTGTTCCCATTAACTACTATAATTCACAGGAGGCTTGCTGGTGTTCCCATTAATTACTATAATTCACAGGAGGCTTGCTGGTGTTCCCATTAACTACTATAATTCACAGGAGGCTTGCTGGTGTTCCCATTAACTACTATAATTCACAGGAGGCTTGCTGGTGTTCCCATTAACTACTATAATTCACAGGAGGCTTGCTGGTGTTCACATTAACTACTATAATTCACAGGAGGCTTGCTGGTGTTCACATTAACTACTATAATTCACAGGAGGCTTGCTCGTGTTCACATTAATTACTATAATTCACAGGAGGCTTGCTGGTGTTCCCATTAACTACTATAATTCACAGGAGGCTTGCTGGTTTTCCCATTAACTACTATAATTCACAGGAGGCTTGCTGGTGTTCACATTAATTACTACAATTCACAGGAGGCTTGCTGGTGTTCCCATTAACTACTATAATTCACAGGAGGCTTGCTCGTGTTCACATTAATTACTATAATTCACAGGAGGCTTGCTCGTGTTCACATTAATTACTATAATTCACAGGAGGCTTGCTGGTGTTCCCATTAACTACTATAATTCACAGGAGGCTTGCTGGTGTTCACATTAACTACTATAGTTCACAGGAGGCTTGCTCGTGTTCACATTAATTACTATAATTCACAGGAGGCTTGCTCGTGTTCACATTAATTACTATAATTCATAGGAGGCTTGCTCGTGTTCACATTAATTACTATAATTCACAGGAGGCTTGCTGGTGTTCCCATCAATTGCTAGCATAGGTGTTATAAGACCACACCCAACTCACACCTACATACTGTAGGTCCATATTAGTCCACTGTTACTGCTTTGCTCTTTGCCGCTCCATGCCCCTCCCTTCCCTCATGACCCTCCCTTCCCTCATGCCACTCCCTCCTCCCTCATGCCCCTCCCTCCTCCTTCATGCCCCTCCCTTCCCCCATGCCCCTCCCTCCTCCTTCATGCCCCTCCCTTCCCTCATGCCCCTCCCTCCTCCCTCATGCCCCTCCCTCCTCCTTCATGCCCCTCCCTTCCCTCATGCCCCTACCTTCCCTCATGCCACTCCCTCCTCCTTCATGCCCCTCCCTCCTCCTTCATGCCCCTCCCTTCCCTCATGCCCCTCCCTCCTCCCTCACCACTCCCTCAGCTTGTTGGAGCCTACATGTGCAGACAGCTGCAAGTGCAGACAGCTATGGCTGGTTTGTAGTTATATCTTTGTTGTATGGCACTGGAGCAGAGCTGCCTCTGAGCAGTTGTAGATCCAGCCAGCCAGGGCTCAGCCAGGGCTCAGCCAGGGGGCTCAGCCAGGGCTTAGTCAGGGCTTAGTCAACCAGGGCTCAGCCAGGGCTTAGTAATTGTGAGTCACTGTAGAGTTGTGTAGCTGCCTTTAGACTTGATATTGCATTTTATAGTCTTGATCAGTAGACCCTGCTTATCAGTGATCACTTTTTAATTGAAGCCTCTGAAAATCCAAATCCTAGCACTTGCATGCAGCTAAAACCATGCACTTGCTTTTAGAAGGCAGATGCTGCAAAATGGCCTGCAGAAAGACCACACCAAAGCCTACAACCTGGCAGAGAATTGAGATTCTACACCAGATTGGGAAGAAGAGCTCCAAGCTTCTGTCTGAACATTTGGAGCGAGGTTTTTCACAATGTCAGACATGCAGAAGAAGGATGTGAGTTAAGAGCACACAAAGCAAGCAGAGAAGCAAAGAAGAGATCAGGAGTTGGAAGAACAAGTTTTTCTATGGTTCAGATTTTTCTTCAAGACACGTTTCATGCAGTGGCCTGTCACCAATTATATGCTGCACAGTGTAACTTCTATCCAGTAAGTGTCAACTGTCAACCACTCGGTGACAAAATAAGGATATTCATACCTCAATAATAGTATAATCATTCACTCAATAAAGATAAGGATATTCATGCCCCAGTAATAATATTCATACATTCAGTAAGTAGACTCCATAACCCTGCCCTAGACCCCACAATTTTGGATCCCACAACCCTGGACCCCACACGACTGGCTACTCGCGTAACTTGACTGGCATTCCAGGATTTAAAAATCCTTCAGCAGAGTGACACCAGCACTGGGTGGTCCCTATATTTAGATGTATGTAGCTTCAATAGACTACAAACATAGTTTTCCACATGGCAAACATCTCTTGAACAACAGGAGAGTGTCTCACTGAACAGGACACCTGTAAGAAGACTTGCTATCATAATGATGAGATGAGTAGGGACTTACTGATATATTTTTTAATTTTCTCTTGGAAATAAACAAAAAATGATGTTGTGAAGTGTAATTAGAAATACCAGAAACGGGAAAAGGTATATTTTGAGGAACCCCGGGGGGTCTAACCCCCACCCCACCACCCCACCCCGAGCCATATTTACAGAGACATTATTATTATCTGATGCAAAACTCTTGTGCCTGCCTCAGCTGAAGAAGGTGCCGCAGTCTGTGAAGCTTTGGCTTCTTCTCTCCCGGCTGGAAGAGAAGGCTGGGCAGCTGACCAAGGCTCGCTCTGTCCTAGAAAAGGGCCGACACAAGATCCCTCACTGTGCGGAGCTGTGGTTGGAGGCAGTTCGCCTTGAGGCTCGTGGAGGCAAGAAGAACATTGCCCTGGCCAACATGGCTCGGGCTCTGCAGGAGTGTTCCTCCTCGGGAATCCTCTGGGCAGAGGGTATCTTTTTGGAAGCACGGCCTCAGAGGAAGACGAAGAGTGTGGATGCTCTGAAGAAGTGTGAACATGACGCACATGTGCTGCTGGCAGTCGCCAAGTGAGTGCGGTGAAGGGTGGGGGGGGTGGGGAGGGGGGAGGGAGAATAGAGGGGAGGGAGTGGCAGGAGAGGAGGATGGGAGTGGCAGGAGAGGAGGACGGGAGTGGCAGGACGGGAGTGGCAGGAGAGGAGGATGGGAGTGGCAGGAGAGGAGGATGGGAGTGGCAGGAGAGGAGGATGGGAGTGGCAGGAGAGGAGGATGGGAGTGGCAGGAGAGGAGGATGGGAGTGGCAGGGGAGGAGGATGGGAGTAGGAGAGGAGGATGGGAGTGGCAGTAGAGTTTAGCATTGGCAACGGACGGGCCCAGCTTGTTACCATTGTGGAGGAAATTGGCTTGCCTAGCCCAAGGAAAAGAATGTATTGCCATGTATGGCCTATGACTGCTGAACATACTGGGTCACCCACCATAAATATGAGCGGTTCCCCTGCCATGCACGAGTACGTTATAATGTCTTTTCCTCCGTGCACGAGTACGTTATAATGTCTTTTCCTCCCATCTAAGTCCTTTGAGCCTTGAGTCAACTGTAGGAGAGGTACACACCTCAATGTTGTTGGATTATGATGGTCCTCTCCCCCCACCACCCTTTAGCTGGACTTTCCTCAAAGAAGAGGCAGCCTCATCTATATATTTTCACCTACTACCAAAGCATTAAATTTTCTTGTAGTCATCTTTCCCTTTTGCTTGACTGTCTCCCTCTCCTCTTCATCTCTTCCTTGACTCTCCCTCTCCTCTTCATCTCTTCCTTGACTGTCCCCCTCTCCTCTTCATCTCTTCCTTGACTGTCTCCCTCTCCTCTTTATCTCTTCCTTGACTCTCTCCCTCTCCTCTTCATCTCTTCCTTGACTTGTCTCCCTCTCCTCTTCATCTCTTCCTTGACTGTCTCCCTCTCCTCTTCATCTCTTCCTTGACTGTCTCCCTCTCCTCTTCATCTCTTCCTTGACTGTCTCCCTCTCCTCTTCATCTCTTCCTTGACTGTCTCCCTCTCCTCTTCATCTCTTCCTTGACTGTCTCCTTCTCCTCTTCATCTCTTCCTTGACTGTCTCCCTCTCCTCTTCATCTCTTCCTTGACTGTCTCCCTCTCCTCTTCATCTCTTCCTTGACTGTCTCCCTCTCCTCTTCATCTCTTCCTTGACTGTCTCCCTCTCCTCTTCATCTCTTCCTTGACTGTCTCCCTCTCCTCTTCATCTCTTCCTTGACTGTCTCCCTCTCCTCTTCATCTCTTCCTTGACTGCCTCCCTCTCCTCTTCATCTCTTCCTTGACTGTCTCCTTCTCCTCTTCATCTCTTCCTTGACTGTCTCCCTCTCCTCTTCATCTCTTCCTTGACTGTCTCCTCTTCATCTCTTCCTTGACTGTCTCCTTCTCCTCTTCATCTCTTCCTTGACTGTCTCCCTCTCCTCTTCATCTCTTCCTTGACTGTCTCCCTCTCCACTTCATCTCTTCCTTGACTGTCCCTCTCCTCTTCATCTCTTCCTTGACTGTCTCCTTCTCCTCTTCATCTCTTCCTTGACTGTCTCCCTCTCCTCTTCATCTCTTCCTTGACTGTCTCCCTCTTCTCTTCATCTCTTCCTTGACTGTCCCTCTCCTCTTCATCTCTTCCTTGACTGTCTCCCTCTCCTCTTCATCTCTTCCTTGACTGTCTCCCTCTCCTCTTCATCTCTTCCTTGACTGTCTCCCTCTCCTCTTCATCTCTTCCTTGACTGTCTCCCTCTCCTCTTCATCTCTTCCTTGACTGTCTCCTCTTCATCTCTTCCTTGACTCTCTCCCTCTCCTCTTCATCTCTTCCTTGACTGTCTCCTCCTCTTCATCTCTTCCTTGACTGTCTCCCTCTCCTCTTCATCTCTTCCTTGACTGTCTCCCTCTCCTTTTCATCTCCACCTCTTCTCTTTCCTTCTCTCAAGACTGTTCTGGACCGAGAGGAAGATTAACAAGACAAGGGAGTGGTTCCAGAGAGCAGTGAAGATAGAACCAGACTTGGGGGATTCCTGGGCCTACTACTACAAGTTTGAGTTGCAATATGGAACAGAGGTACATATGCAATGCTCCTACGAGGTGCAGTATGCAATGCTCCTAAGAGGTAGAGTATGCAATGCTCCTAAGAGGTACAGTATGCAGTGCTCCTAAGAGGTATAGTATGCAATGCTCCTAAGAGGTATAGTATGCAATGCTCCTAAGAGGTACAGTATGCAATGCTCCTAAGAGGTATAGTATGCAATGCTCCTAAGAGGTATAGTATGCAATGCTCCTAAGAGGTATAGTATGCAATGCTCCTAAGAGGTACAGTATGCAGTGCTCCTAAGAGGTACAGTATGCAGTGCTCCTAAGAGGTATAGTATGCAATGCTCCTAAGAGGTGCAGTATGCAATGCTCCTAAGAGGTGCAGTATGCAATGCTCCTAAGAGGTATAGTATGCAATGCTCCTAAGAGGTACAGTATGCAATGCTCCTAAGAGGTGCAGTATGCAATGCTCCTAAGAGGTACAGTATGCATGCTCCTAAGAGGGTGTGTAATCTACGAAGTGTTGGTAGAAGTACAATCAATATTGTTTGGATTTTTTAAAGGGTGTGGTCATTAGTGTGTATACTAGTTCTTGTGTGGGCAGTCTTGGTCTCCATGACCCACTGCATGGTCTCCGTGACCCACTGCTTGGTCTCCGTGACACACTGTTTGGATGACAAAATGGCAACAATCAATCAAGTTCAAAGTTCAATTCAAACTGGCATACTGGCATAATATACTCATATAGCAGGGTTGTATACAGAAATTTTGCCAAGGGGGGGGCGAACTTGAGATATGGAAAAATAAGGGGGGGGCGGAGAGCCTGGATGGTGCGGAAAGGGGACGTGCACCCTGGGCTTCCGCGTGGAGTACGAAAGTGTTTTACCCACAGGTATTTTTGCAGTACTAACTGTATATATAGCTGCTACTTATGATGGCATGCACTTTTTCTAAAATCTTTAGTACAACATTCCATCTTAAATATTTGCTGAAGTTGCATGCTACGGCAATCAGCATATATAGATTAGATATAGTCACTTGTCACTCGTATAATGGAGGTGGGCTTTTGTGAAATCGAATTATGTTGCATTCCATGCATTTTCTTACAAAATCATGGACAACAGGTTTCATACACAATTTTTCTCTAGTTCTCTAGGGGGGGGGGGGGGGGGGGGTGGAAATGGTTGGTCACTTGGTGCCCTAATTTTTGTTAATATTTTCTTAACATGTTCATAAGTTGTAAAAGGGGGGTCTGGGGGGAAGATCCCCCCATATTTTTTTTTGCTTTTACAATGTCTGAGGATAGCTATTTTGACTGACTACCAATGGCATTATGCTATACCGAACTATGGCTAGACTGTATATATTTCTCATGATATTGTAGCTGCTTGGAAAAAGGAGAGCATGTGTCATGACACGATGACATCACACACCACCACGTGCTCTCCTTTGTAGGTTTGTCACTTCTTTTGTTTCTCCTTCTTTCCCACTCCCTCTCTCAGTATTTTTAACTCAGTCCATTATGTCATGGTCTTCAAGTCTAATCTTAGACATGATGTCATCACACGCCACCACGTGTTCTCCTTTGTAGGTTTGTCACTTCTTCAGTTCCCTCCTTCTTTCCCACTCTCTCTCAGTATTTTTAACTCAGTCCATTATGTCATGGTCTTAAAGTCATCACACACCACCACGTGTTCTCCTTTGTAGGTTTGTCACTTCTTCAGTTCCCTCCTTCTTTCCCACTCTCTCTCAGTATTTTTAACTCAGTCCATTATGTCATGGTCTTAAAGTCTCTATAAAAGAAACCTTACTAGCTGATTTCTCTTCATATTAATATGGATATTCGCTCATACTTTGCAAGTACTTCTCAAGCCTCTTCTCATGCTAATAGCAGCGATAGCGAAGATAGCAGAACAGATAGCTCTGAGCATGTCGAGGCATCTAGTCCTAGCCTTAGTCCTCCACCTTCAAAGAAAAGCAAGCAAAACAAACACCGCTCTTCTGTATCCACGAAGAGAAAATATTCTAAGAGCTGAGAGAAAGATTTCAGTTGGCTCTATTATGACTATTATGACGAGGATAGCGATGGTGCCTTTTGCAAGGTTTGCAAGCAATCTGGTCTGCAGCGTACTGGAGGAGTGTGGGTCACACAACCTTGCAGAAATTGGAAGAAAGCTGTTGAAAAAATGAAAGCTCATGCGAGAAGTGACTTCCATATCCATGCAACTCAAGCTCTTTTTGCAGCTAAAGGAGCAGCCAAAGGTGGAACAGTTGTACAGCAACTCCAGAATGTTTTAGCTCGCAAAAGAGCTCAGAACAGAGCTGCAGTGAAGTACCTGATCCTACTCACTCATTTTCTTACGAAAGAACAAGTTGCACATTCGACAAAATTTGAGAAGCTGGTTGACGTGGTGGTTCGATGTGGCAGCCAACATTTGAAGCAATTCTTAGAAACTGCACCAAGAAATGCTGTGTACACATCAAGAGTGGCTGTGGTTGAATTCATCGAATCATTGGGGACATGGGTGGAGGAGTCGATTCTGAAGCGACTTCAAAAGGCACCTATGTACAGCCTCATGGCAGATGAGTGCACAGATGTCACCAACGTAGAAGAATTGTCTGTGTTTTGCCGCTGGGAGGAAGATGGTGTACCAGTAGAGTGCTTTCTGGAGCTTATTCCATTGAAGAAGGCTGATGCAGAGACCATCTATTCTAATCTCATCGATTGTTTAAAGAAGAAAGGTCTACAAGTCGGAAGAATAGTTGGATTGGGATTTGATGGAGCTGCAACTTTTTCTGGACGAAAGACCGGGGTTCAGGCACGTATCAAGAAACATACTCCTCACGCTCTGTTTATACACTGCCACTGTCACTTACTGCAGTTGGCTTGTGTGCAAGCTGCCAATAAAACTCCTGGAATTGCTCATGTTTACAGAACATTGACTACTCTTTGGAAGCATTTTCGCAATTCCCCCAAGCGAGCAGAGTGTCTGAAGGAGGTACAGCACGTTCTTGAACTTCCAGAAATGAAAGTGATCAAGCCATCTGACACACGCTGGCTGGCACATGAAAGGTGTGTCAAAGCTGTCAAAGCAAGTTATTCTGCAATTGTAATCACCATTGGGAACATCTACGAGACGTCCCACGAGCCAGAAGCTCTTGGAATCCATGGTGCCCTCTGCAAATTGTCTACGATTGCAGCTATATATTTGCTTGATTTCACTCTACCACAAGTAGCCAAGCTCAGCAAAGCACTTCAGGCAGAGCAGCTTGACCTCTCGTTGATATCATTCCTTGTTGATGCTACTGTTAAATCCTTGGATGATGCAGTTTTGCCTGGAGCGAACTGGGTGTTGGAGCTTCTTGAAAACGTTGAAGACTTGAAGTCATCTACAAAGGTGTCTATTGACGCTGATAAAATACTTTCGTTCCAGAATGTTGTTGGTAAGCCTTTTGTTGCTGATTTAAAGGCCAACATAACAAGCCGATTTTCTTCATCCAACGCTGTTGTATCAGCATAGTCTATATTCGATCCACGGAAAGTTCCAAAACCAGATTCAGTATCTTTTCCCACTTATGGAGACACGTCTGTTGAGAAACTGATTGCTCACTACGGAGAAGATAGAGATGCAGAAACATTGGATGGAGAAGAAACAGTGAAGACAGCCATGATTTCCACTGAAATACTTACAGAGTGGAAAACATTCCGCCAGCTGTTAGTCAAGCAACCACGGGATACTACTGCATCACAGCTGAAAGAACTTGTTTCAAACGACATGCTCAAGGCCATGTTTCCCAATTTGCACAAGATTGCCTCCATCTGCTTATCGATTCCAGTTTCTACTGCTTCTGTGGAGAGAAGCTTCTCACAGATGAAGATGATCAAGACTCGTTTGCGTAATTCTCTAAGTGACTGCAGCCTTTCTCACCTTATGAGGATTGCTATAGAGGCACCAGAAGTACTCTCTGAGAGCGACCTTGAAGAGATTGTGGACGTATGGCAGAGAAAACCAAGAAGAACCTCAGTTTGACATTCCTATCATTTGAACCTGATATCATAAGCTTATTACACCTTTCTTGTATTACACCTTTCTTGACATTATTAATAAAAAAATCTCTAATTTCAAGGGGGGGGGCGAGAATGATACAAGGGGGGGCGAATGCCCCCCCCCGCCCCCCCCTAAATACACCCCTGCATAGGAGCTAAATTTTGTGCATTAGAAATATTATGAATGAAAAATAAGAAAGTATAAACCTCTAAAGAAATCCAGCCCTTTAATTTACTTCTACAGTACATGTAATAAGCAGGGACATGAATGCACGTGTGTGTGTGGTGTGTCTGTGCTTGGTGTGATGTGTGTGCGTGCATAGTGTATGTGTGTGTGTGGCTCTATTCTATGCTACGTACAGTAATACGTGTGCTAAATGGAATGTTTTTTATTGTTGTTATTGCTTGTGGTTATAGGCTCAGCAGGAAAAGGTGTTTAAGAGCTGTGTGTTGGCAGAGCCCCACCATGGAGAAATGTGGTGCTCTGTCTCCAAGGACATATCCAACTGGCAGAAGCACACAGACAAAATTCTTCCTCTGGTCACGAAGTCCCTCCCTCTCCCAACCTGAACAACAATTTTTGTTTCATACTGTGACTGGTTGTTGATACTTTATCATGTGCATACCTACTATACAAGATTCTAGCCCTGTGTATACATACTATATAAGATTCTAGCCCTGTTTGTACATACTATACAAGATTCTAGCCCTGTGTGTACATACTATACAAGATTCTAGTCCTGTGTGTACATACTATACAAGATTCTAGTCCTGTGTGTACATACTATATAAGATTCTAGCCCTGTGTGTATATACTATACAAGATTCTAGTCCTGTGTGTACATACTATACAAGATTCTAGTCCTGTGTGTACATACTATACAAGATTCTAGTCCTGTGTGTGCATACTATACAAGATTCTAGTCCTGTGTGTACATACTATACAAGATTCTAGCCGTGTGTACATACTATACAAGATTCTAGCCGTGTGTGTGCATACTATACAAGATTCTAGCCCTGTATGTGCATACTATACAAGATTCTAGTCCTGTGTGTACATACTATACAAGATTCTAGTCCTGTGTGTGCATACTATACAAGATTCTAGTCCTGTGTGTACATACTGTACAAGATTCTAGTCCTGTGTGTACAGATGGAGAGGGTTTAAGAAATTGTTTTAGCTCGAGATCCTAAGATCACATCATGTTCTGTACACTATCATGTATGTCCTTGTGTTTATTATACAGAACAAGTCATCTTGCCTCATTTACTGTCATTATTCTCTATACTGCACTGCACTGGGTGCGAGGGAATTTTATTATAAGATATTGCCATGACGATCATTTTCAGGTTAGGGCAGTCTGAATGAAACTTCACCATCCATTCCTGACAGCTATTAACTCTTATAGGATCATGGGCAGATGGAGTGTAGAAGCTTACCCATGCCTAAGGAAGCTTCTCAATCGTGAATGACGCCAAGTGCTAGCGATGAAGGAAGAAATAGGCAACTATATTACGTTACAATAACCAATAATCAACTTGATAGTTTGTTGTTGCTCTAGTCCATTCTCAAGTCGATATTCCAGATTGTAGTGGAGTGTTTTAGGTTAGTCTAGCTATATTATATACAAATATTTCATGTACATACGTATATACACACATGCATATTACAAGACGAAGTGAGTAAAAAAAATTAATTACAAATGTACATTTATATCCCTAGTACTCGAGTAATATTGTGTGCTATACGAAGTTGCAGTGGAGGAAGTAATATGTTACTTGTGTTATAGCCTAGTTCCGTACAGGGCAAAACTTTCATGGCTTGCCGCATTGTCCTTGCCCTAGCACAGCTGAGAAGTGTACACCATGATGCTGCAATGGGAAGCAGCCAAGAAGTGAATGTAATTAATGTGTTCCTCAGAATCCTAACTGGTGCAAGGTTGAACAGCTTGTTGGCCTGCAACATCATTAGATGAATAATTCCAAACAGAAATGTGCATGTGGAAGTATTGCTAGAGAAGTTTTGTTAAGAGTCAGCTTTCCTTAAATAAACTCTCAATGAACTCTCAGTTCACATATTACAATATCATCAACTTGAAATTGTATTCTCTCAACTTTTCGACTAGATGCAGCCCTGATGAAGGCTAGAGCATCTAGTTGAAATGTTGAGAGAATACAATTTCAAGTTGATGATTTAATCTTGATACTGCTGAGCCTGTTAAGGCCACCGCATATACTACAACTAAGTGTGAGACTATGTAACAGTACTAACACCAAGAGCAATCTATATTATCAACAGTACAATAATATCCATAATACTAATAGTTATGAGTGTCCTGCTGATATACTCAATAAACTCTCAGTTGACATAATAACATTAAATCACCTTCTCAATAAGTTCAAATTGTATTCACTCGACATTTCGACTAGATGCTCTAGCCTTCATCAGGAATAACGAGACGCTAAGACTCACGTCTCATTATTCCTGATGAAGACTAGAGCATCTATTCGTAATGTCACTCAAGGAGGGGGGAGGGGAGGGGACCAAAGATCATTCCTCAGCTTGCCATACAACAGTTCCTTTCTCCTCTGCCAGCACTTACCTACCCAATACATAACACACTCACCCACCTCCATCACTGTATCACTTACTCCCTCCACACCTTTCCCCAACAGCAATGCCACCTATCCATCCTTACCCACTCTTCTATATTCATTCAGCCCTGTCCAGCCCCTATAATTCTGCGCACCTCATTCACCATTCACCAGTACCAGCCGACCCCTCTTGAATTCCTCACACATTACCAAGAAGTGACCCACATCCTCCCCTGCTCCACTATCACACATGATACACCTCTCATCCCTAACTATCCCACATCTCTCTTAACACCCAGCTGATGCAGTCCTCAGTCAAAATTGCAACCGCACACCTTCCTGACCATGCATGAACCTCACATACCTCTCCACCCGTTCTTTGCCAATTTATAAAACTTCAGCGTACTCTTGCTGTTTACTTCCTCCTCCCAATCCTTCTCATTACTCACCTTCATTTTCCCCTTCCACTAACGTACTGACCCAACCTCGTTGTTTAGCTCGAATTTTCTCCTCAAGATCTCATATTCTTCACACCATCCGATTCCTCCAAACCTCTCTCAGTTTATTTACAACCAATCTGCTCTGTTCCAATGCTCTAATCTCTTATATATCAAACAAAATCTTCATCTCTTCCCTCCTCTCCTCTAGCTTCCTCCACCCCATATCTCCCCGTATTGCCACTCCTGCTAGTGTGTTACTTGCCCCCAACAGTTTCCTACCCACTCTCATCTATGCAGACTCCAACTTCTTGCAAGCATTATGTCCTCCTGTCCACCACACTTCGGATACTCCAAGCTAGGTCTCACTATATAGAAGCTCCCACACCATTCTTCCTCTGTCCACTTCCACCAGCTCATTCACTCAACTCATCCATGTCACCTTTCCAACCCACTCTTCTGCCATCTTCTCTAACTGCTTTAGCTTCCCAACAAACCACACTCCCAGGTACTTGAATTCTTTGACCTCTTCCAATATCTCCTCGCCAATCAATTCACTCCTGCTTCCTTCTTCCCTACTACCATGACCTTTCTCTTCTTTAAACTTCATCTTCCATCTTAACACATAAGCCTGTACCACATCCAATATAGTTTGCAGTTCCACCAGTCTGCCAGAAGAACACCATCTGCATACATAAGTGCCCCACACCAAGAGCCTTCCACCTCTTGACTCCTATATAACTCAGATCTCTTCAAGTCCTCTGCCATTCCCATCAAATAAATATTGGAAACAAAGGACATCCCTGCCTAAGTCCATTCTCCACAGCGAATCACCTTGACCTCTTCCGTTCAATATCACCATCATCTCCACCCCACCTACATCTCACAAGTTTCTCTCCTACCCTACTCCATACTGCCTCAACTTCTGCCACAGTACCTCCCTCCGTCATATGCCTTACTTATGTCCAGGAAAGCCAGATATGAATTTTTCTTCACGCTCTTCCTCACTTCACAAACTTCTCCTAACACCAACCATTGGTCCGAACATCTCCTCCGACTCCTAAATCCTCCTTGTGTCAAAATCCTATCCTCAGCAAACCCTCCCAACTTCCTCGCCAACACCTCTACAGCATAATGCAATTCCCCTATAATTCCCTACTTCATCCTCATCACCATCCTTGTGGAGAGGTAGTAAACTCCTCTTCCAGTCCACTGGGAAGCACTCAATCCTCATCACCACATTCATCACCTCCACCAACTATTGAGAAGGTTATTGTAATGTTATTATGTTCAACGGAGAGTTCATTGAGAACTAATTACGATTAATTTTGAACAGCTAGCTGGCTTATCTTACTAGATAGAGCTAAGGCATGATAGTAAGTGAATTCATAAATGGTCTCAGAGACTTATCTATATAGAAATGGCTAAGTTTGGTGTGCTCATTTGATTTGATGCTAGTTCTAATTTGTATTATCTGTGGGTTCGATGAAGTGATACTTTTATATATATATATAGATAAGCTAAATGAATCTGGAAAGCAAGTGAATTGATATTAAAAAAGTAGCTATATAGCTAATGGCAAAAGCATTCCCTACAGTACGAGTTCACTCTCGTCCCATCCCTCATGTATGTTCCACCCCTCTCTCCTCTCAAGTGTTATACATTAGGACTAAAGATATGTACAAAGATAGATAATAGTTTCCAGTATGATAAAGCCAACATATATACACACAAACATATATACACACAAACACACACACTTCTGCCAGCAGTCATGGTTCCAGTATGATAAATACATTCATAACAAATTACTGGGTCAGCACAGGTACAAAGACCTACTTGTTATTTTGGAAGGATTCCCTGTGAAATGAAAATTTAAATCTTCTATATATATCTACTCGTATGTCAGATAGATATCACTACAAATATATTTATACCTGTTATACCTGTGGCTTCAGAGTAAACTTAACCAATTTAGCATCGTAGTTGCGATTGAATAAGCCCACAATTAAAAAAAAAAGAACCGCTCCTATTTTTTTTACAAGTGAACGAACGTTGAAAGTGCTCGCTCGCCAATAAGTGCGCGACTCATGAGGGGAAAAAACAAGTTAAATATCTACCGTTAATGTATTTGTTCTGTCCAACCTGTGGTAACTTGCTAGTGGTGGAGGAAGGGCCATCCTGCTTCAGATTTGCCTGCAACTCTTGCCCTTACGTCCAGAATATCAAGAACAAGGTGTGCACACAAGTTTAATGACATATTGTGCTAAACGAGCTGGTTATATACGCTACACAGGTCTCTTCTTTCAAGTTTCCAAGGCTGAAGGAGGTGGATGATGTACTAGGAGGAAGTGCAGCCTGGGAGAATGTTGATACAACTGATGGTAGATCCATTTGCTACGTATCTAAACACGAGTTTATATACGTTTCTTCTTTGCAGAAACATGTCCCAAGTGCGAGCATTCCAAGGCTTATTTTTTGCAGATGCAAACTCGCTCAGCGGATGAGCCAATGACTATCTTCTTCAAGTGCTGCAACCCGGAGTGTAACCACCGCTGGAGAGAATAGCATCCTTCTACTAGCGAAGGTGATCCTTTACCTTTTCTCGCCCCATAAAAAAGAGGAAGGTAAAGGATCAGTTACGTAACTATTTGCCGTTTTTCACATATTTTTTAAAACGAATATATTGCCATGGAAAATAATGAGAGAATGCTGATGAAAACAGAGACAAGCAAAGAAGTACGAATTAAGATCATCAGTGTGGGTGCAGCCGAGACTGGAAAGGTTTATAAGCATTACAGATAGCTGCCGAAGTTTTGCTTCACCAGGCATTTATATTTGCAGAGCTGCCTAATCAAGAGATATTGTGAAAAGAGGTTTGTGTCCGCTTACATGGCAACTCTAGGAATCGATTTCGGTGTAACGAGAGTGAAAACCAACCAGCACAAAGTTAAAGTGAACATTTTTGATTTGGCTGGACAGCCTTTCTTTGTAGAGGTCAGCAACAATCCAGTCCAGTTAGTTGTTAAAAAAATAAATATATAACATGTAGGTTCGTAACGAGTTCTACAAAGACACACAGGGAGTGCTGTTGGTGTATGACATTACAAATCGGGAGAGCTTTGAATGTTTGAATGAGTGGATGAAAGAGATGAGAAACCATCTCAATTCTCCAGCAGACATGGATGCAATAGTGTTTGTACTCTGTGCCAACAAGGTAGAAAGATGGGTCACAATGATGGATATGCAAAAACAACGAAAAAGCTTCTTGTATGTTCTTTAGACTGACCTGGGCGGGAGAGAGGTGAATGAGGCTGAAGGGAGAATATGGGCAGAGACCAAGGGATTTCCATATTTTGAAACATCAGCTCAGACTGGAGAAAATGTGCAGAAGATGTTTGACATTCTGTTCCAGCATACAGTGGAGGCAGCTGTGACTGGACATCATCCGAGATCAAGAGAGGGTCTACCAGACCTCCCCTACACACCAGGACAAGTGATGATGGTGTCCAAGATACGTCACTGTAAGGATAGCCATCAAATGCTGGGACTCAACAAGACCTGCTCAAAGTGAGTTGCTTTTACATCAAAGTACATAATATAAATCTTGAATCACCAACACTAATTACAATGACCTCAATAATCAACTTGAAATTTACTTGTTAATTGATGTCATTGTAATTCGTTATGTCAACTGTGAGAATCATTGATGCTAAGCTATTCCACTCATGAGTTCACCCTCTACAGGGAAGACGTGATCAAGGCATACAAACATCTGGCAGTATTGCTCCACCCCGACAAGAATTTAGCTCCTGGGAGTGAAGAAGCCTTCAAATGTATTTCCACAGCAAAAGAGGACATCCTTAAAACTTGCAGATGATAATAATGCATATATAAATGTATTTCTTACATCCTAAAAATACTGTGTCAATACTGTGTCTCAAAAACTGCAAAAAAAAAAAAGTCTAGCTAACGATGTGTGTGTGTGTGAGAGAGAGAGAGACAATCAACACTACTATTTATAATACATATGCATGCACTTGGTATATCATTCATTGGTTATGCTCAGTGTCTTCCCTCAAGGTTTGTTGGCTATGGCCATGGTCATGAAATCCTCATAGCTGACCTGTATGATGCCATTCAAGTTAGTATCCCGGACCTTAAAAGCATCTGTCAGTGACCGCAACATTACACAGCTCTGGATGAAGTCGTCAAACCGCAAACATTTCTTTGCTAGCCGGTCAAATTGAGTCACCACCAACTGGCAGAATGATTGGCTGACCCTGAATCCCATCTCGCTATACGCTGTGTAAAGCTCGCCAACGTCAATGTTCCCAGACTTGTCACGGTCGTAGCGGTTGAATACTTGCTGCCACTGGTTGATGTAACCCCAAAGATGCTGGAATTCCATCACATCGATGGTACCATTGTTGTCTTTGTCAAAGATCCCTACATGGTACAGTACAATCAAAATCATATACGACATATTTACGGTCACTATGCTAGTCGCAGGAATGGCCAAGATATGTCCAGAGAATGTACACAATACAGATGCAACTATCACTGTAATAGGTGTAGTGTGCATTATGTGCATGCTGTGTGTACGAGACCTTACTAATACCCCTACATTCAACAACTATTTGGCATTTACAATTAAATATTTATCTCACCCACCTATCATCAATCGGCAAGTTTCAGAATTGAAGTTAGACCAGTTTGTATTGGTCAGTGCTGATTGCAGCTCTTGGGCAGTGATCTGACCACTTCGGTCTCTATCTACTGTTATGAACCATTGCCACACGGAAGCATCTACACCAGGAGGAGGACCTGCCTGACCAGGGGGTTGCCCTAATTGGGGGGAAGAAATTCACATCTCACAAATAGTGTCCTCGTAAAAGAATATGGAAGTTCTCACCTTGAGAATAGCCAGGAGCTTGCTGGCCTGGATATCCCCTTGGTTGTTGCTGGCCTGGATATCCCCTTGGTTGTTGCTGGCCTGGATATCCGCCAGGTTGTTGCTGGCCTGGATAGCCGCCTGGTTGTTGCTGGCCTGAATAGCCTCCTGGTTGTTGCTGGCCTGAATAGCCTCCAGGTTGTTGCTGGCCTGAATAGCCTCCAGGTTGTTGCTGGCCTGGATAGCCTCTAGGTTGTTGTTGGCCTTGATAGCCACCTGGTTGCTGTTGTCCAGAATCACCCCCTGGTCTTGGAGCGTAACCTCCCGGCTGTTGGCTGGAATACCCTCCCGCTCCAGCAGGAGGACCATAGCCTGGGTGAGTCATGGCTTATACAAATTGGGAAAACCGCACCCAAGTTGGAAGCTGTCACGTGCTTTACTTAACTAATTAACGAAGATCTGCGCTAAGGCCGGGGGGGGGGGGGGGGGGGGGGGGGGGGCGCCACCTTTTTAACAAAAAACGTTTGTCTCTTTGTAATTGCTATAACTTTTCCCCCTCTTTCCACTATGCAGATAATTTTGTCATCAATGTGTTGCTTATTCTGTCTTTTTTCCAATGGTAGCTGAAATGTCTATATAGACACATTTTCTTAGAATATACAAGTGACAGACCAAAACCCCTACCACTCAAGCATTTGGCAGAACACCACTAGAAGATCTTGTGCTCAGATTTGGTTTGTGGCTTCCTGAAACACTTGGTGTAATTTGAGCGAAACCAATTTGGCTTGTGACTGTTGGTCAGTTTCAATTGACCGCGTGGGTTGAACTCGTTAACACCAAAAGGTCATCTCTTCTAACGACCATAACTTGGTAATATCCGAATTACAGAACACACAAAGAGCTTTCAAATGACACCAACAAATATATACTGTGACAAAGTTATGATCGACAAACCCTTTTTTTAAAGACTTCATGATTTGTAGAAATAAGAAATGTTTGGGTTGAACCTGTGTGTGTCGTTTCCAATTTTGAATTGAGATAACTGAAATTGCATGGACAAAAAGCACCATAACTCTGAAAATAATGCTCCTCTAAAGCTTTGGAAATGGCTAGTAAATGCTTACAACAACATTTATAAATGATTTAAAAAATGAGAAAAAAAGGGTGAAACACCCCCTTATTAAAACAGCCGGTGTTTAGCCTTAAACAGGTAGGCGCTAATTTTTTTAATCAATTTGTGGTTACCATTCTGCACATTCATGGTATGGAGTTGATATGTAGCTCAAAAGATAGGTTTCTCTTTGTGTGTTCTCTTTTGATACTAAAACATTTTTCATAGGTATAACTAGACCCAAGTTACGGAGCTCAAAACCCGAATGCCTGATTTTACAACATGTCTAAATCCAGTTTGTTAAGTGCTAGACAGCTGAAATTAGCACCTGTGACCAGAGGTCTACTACATACAACCAAGTTTTTTTCATTAGGCGCTAAAACTTAAGTATATAGTGGTATATAGTGCTTGGTTGGAAATTGATATTGCTGAGCCTGGGCCATCACATGTAACAGTAACTAACACTAATAACAATCTATCAACAGTATTTAATTAATAAAATTATCAAGTTATGAGTGTCCTGCTGCTCAAGGAGGGGGAGAGGGGAGGGGACCAAAGAATATTCCTCAGCTCACCATAAAACTTCCTTTCTCCTCTGCCATCACTTCCCTACCCAATACATAACACACTCGCCCACCTCCTCCATCACTGCATCACGTACCCTTCACATCTTTCCCCAAAAGCAATGCCACCTTTTCATCCTTACCCACTCTTCTAAATTCATCCAGCCACTGTCCTGCCCTTACAATTCAGCACACCTCCCATCAGTACCAGCCGATCCCTCTCAAATTACCTGCACATCACCAAGAAATGTTGCACATCTTCCCCTGCTCCACTATATATCACACATGATACACCTCTCATCCCTAACTATCCACATCTCTTCTTGTCCTCTAAGAACCCAGCTGATGCAGTCCTCAGTCGAAATTGCAACCGCACACCTTCCTGACCATGCATGGACCTCACATACCTCTCTACCCCTGCACCATTCTTTGCCGATTTATAAAAATTCAGCGTACTATTTCCATTTACTTCCTCCTCCCAATTCTCATTTCTCACCTTCACTTTCCCCTTCCACTTACGTACTGACCCAACCACTTTATTTATCTCGTATTTTCTCCTCAAGATCTCATATTCTTTACACCATCCGATTCCTTCATCCTCTAAGTTTATTTACAACAATCTGCTCTGTTCCAACACCTCTAATCTCTGACCAAACAAAACCTTCATCTCTTCCCTCCTCTCCTCTAGCTTCCTCCACCCCATATCTCCCCATGTCACTCCTGCTACTGTATTATTTGCCCCCAACAATCACCTACCCACTCTCGTCTGTGCTGACTCCAACTTCGTGCAAGCATTACGTCCTCGTGTCTACCACACTTCGGCTGCATGCTCCATACTAGGTCTCACTAGAAGCTCCCACACCATTCTTCCTCTGTCTACTTCCACCTACCCATTCACTCTACTCATCCATGTCACCTTTCCAACCCACTCTTCTGCCTTCTTTGCCATCTTCTCTAACTGAACATTATCCCTTAGCTTCCTATCAAACCATACTTCCAGGTACTTGAATTCTTTGACCTAATATCTCCTCACCAATCCTCAAATGCACTCCTGCTTCCTTCTTCCCTACTACCACCATGACCTTGCTCTTCTTGCTATTAAACTTCATCTTCCACCTTAACACATAAGCCTGTACCACATTCCAACATAGCTTGCAGTTCCACCCCTGAGTCAGCCAGAAGAACAACATCATCTGCATACATGAGTGCCCCACACCAGCAGCCTTCCACTTTGACTCCTAGCTCAGCTCTCTCCAACTCCTTTGCCATTCCCATCAAATAAATATTGAAAAGAAGTGGAGACAAAGGACATCCCTGCCTAAGTCCATTCTCCACAGCAAACCACCTTGACCTCCTTCCGTTCAATATCACCATCATCTCCACCCCACTATACAATCCTACACATGTCCTCACAAGTTTCTCCTCTATTCCATACTGCCTCAACTTCTGCCACAGTAATGTTATTATGTCAACTGAGAGTTCATTGAGGAGTTATTCTTTGTGAAAAATCAGGAACTCAGGTTTTGAGGTACCACCCCCATTTTAGCTCCACTATCTTGGGTATAGTTATACCCATGGAAAATGCAAAAGAGAGCACACAGAGAGACCTATCTCAATATCAAGTCCATATAGTGAAGTGTGTGGAGCTATAAAGTGGTAGCTACCCATAAGTTTTTTAGTACCTGCTATTTTATCAACCAAAAAAAGGGTTGTTAAATCGTAGCTTAAAGTCTTCAACTTGTATCATGTAGGCAGCGAGTCTGTACCTTTGCACTAATGCACTAAAGCAGCTTAAAGCAAGCTCATGCATTGTTACCCTTTATACTAAAGCAACTGAAGGCATTGTCATTCAGCATATAATATATATGACTCATTTTACACCACATACCTTCTCTCCTTGTAGAAAATTAAATGCTTGGTTGGGTTTCAGTGTAATGATAAAACCTCAATCATTAAAGATAGATCCACTTTTGTTCCACACCCACTTCTGCATAATTTAGACAACTTTAAAAAGAAATTGTGTAATAGTTAAAAGGTCAATAATTATGGTGGACAAGATTTCTAGGCGCTTGTAAACAACCATTTTGTTCTGCCTCTCTCTATCCCCCTCCCAAATGTCCAATACCTGGATAACACACTGGGTCTTTCTTGTACTTATAGAATCAACACATAAAGTAGGCCCCTTGATATATAGTCAGTTCCGGAGACTGCATGTAATAATTAACCAAATGCACAATGTTATTCTGCACATGAAAAGCTGTTCACATACACTTCATAAACAATGAGTCCAAAATATATATATACCAGTTTTTATCACAGGTATTCATTATATGGCTGACCTCAGTCCACTCATTTAGACTAAAAAATCTTTGCACTTCCACCCCCCCCAACACTGAAGAAGGTACATTCTTGCTTTCACCTCTCTCCTATAATTATCACAATGATTAATTGAAATTTACTCTCAAAATTTCAACTAGCTGCTCTAACCTGCATTATACCTGATGCTTCTGATGAAGGCTAGAGCACGTCTAAATATTGAGCCGAACTGAATTTATTGAGATCATGGTAATTTCGTCAAGTCAGCTGAATTTGTTGAGGGTATATAATTATATCATGGGCCAAATTTCCAAAGACCTTGACCCCCTGAATAGAATGGCAATAACTGTCAAGGAAAAAGAAATTGTGACGTTCCTTTACCAAATATACAGGATTCAGGATTCAGGATCAACTTTTGTGTTGAGAACTCTCAGAAATTGGACAGGAACGAAGGGTGAGACCTCTATTAAGTATTATTATGTATTACGTACTAAAATATTGTTTATTTCTTTCATTATTTTACGATATAGTTACTATAGAAAATGTATCAACCAACAATGCATTACACAATAGATAAATTAAAAATATAATTAGGGTTCTCACCCTTCGTTCCCGTCCAATTTCTGAGAGTTCTCAACACAAAAGTTGATCCTGAATCCTGAATCCTGTATATTTGGTAAAGGAACATCACAATTTCTTTTTCCTTGACAGTTATTGCCATTCTATTCAGGGGGTCAAGGTCTTTGGAAATTTGGCCCATGATGTGTTTTTTTTATTCCTATTTTCTAGGGCCGATTTCTTTTTTTTTTCTTTTCACTTTCCATTTCTTTCTTTCCAATTTGTTGTCACACACCACAGATGATGCAACCACCACCACTCCTGTGCTACGTGAAAGCGACCCCAATCATCATCACATTGTGAACAATTTGCCTGACATCAATGTAGTAGACACAACCGAAAAAGAAGAAGAAATAAATACTTTTATAGAACTGAACCTATTACTAATATCAGAAGCAGGATGCATCGGCTATGTTATTGAAACAGAAGACATTGATGATAGCATAGATGTGGAAATAATAACATTCTTAGATAATAAATAAATGCTTTTTTAATATGGCATATGTATTATTTATATTATAAGAATTCCCTATGTACTGTTTGTGCATCCGAAGAGAAAGCCTAGCTGTCTTCACATGTCCATTCTAAAAAAAGGATACAAAAAGATTTAAATACATTAAATAAAGTATATTATATTTTCTCTCACCAACGATAAGTGCAATCGCATCTTCCAAAATAATAATAGAATCAAAAATAAAACATAGCTGATCTACTTTTTCTTCCTCCATAGAATTTAACTTTTTAATTGCCATGTATGCTGCATCTGTTATACGTGTCGATTCGTCTGCGATAGCAAATCCAGCAATAATTACTTCGTTACAGATGTTCTCTGCTTCAATTCTTAACATTATAGCTTCGGTTATATAAAATGTTTCATTACTAATTAAATGTAATGCATCTACTACCATTTCAACTGCACTTGAAATTACAGCAGCATGTTCACCATCTTCGGATAATTCCAAGTGAGAAAATTGCCAAAGAACAAAAACAACTTGTCGAAGTGTTGCGATTAGTTGAACGTGGTCCATTTCCTTTTCTCTTAACAACAACACACAGATGGCTCAGTCTCTCTATGGTTGTTTGGAAACTATACTATTAGATTAAATCTGTGCCTATTCCCTCCCTCCCTCCTATTCATCTAAGCCCACCACAGATTTATGATGAGTAAAAAAACACCTGCCTCAGACAAAACACCTTGGGTTCGAAAACACACGTTAGTTAAAATGTTATTTTCTGATGTAACAAAAGAGAAAGTTAATTTATTATTTCATGAAATGAAATCAGAATACATTCGAATATATTATAATGCAATGGTATTTTCACTATTCGTATCGTAAGAGTCAACATCCAACATATATCCCTGCATCATGCATTCATTGAGATAAGTTTCAATGTCACTACAATTGAGGATCCACGGATATTCTTCAATTTCTTCATCAGTGGTGGTGGATGCACCCTCCTCGTCAGGAAGAACACAGACGGTCTCGATCTTCGTACTGGCAATCTTGATATTGATTTTGGCATTCATCAAGGTGGCGGCGATTTTGGCATTTAAGGTGGCGATGATTTTGGCATTTAAGGTGGCGATGATTTTTGGCATTCAAGTTGGCGATCTCGGCTTTCAAGACGGTGATCTCGGCACTCAAGATGGTGATATCGGTGGTATCCATGTTGTTGTCGTTCTCAGGTAGTTTTTCCAGTGTTCATTCTGGTGTTCATTTTTCTGTTGCTTTTATTCAGTTCCCAAGGATCATTTCCCATTGGTTAGAATTTCCAAGTGATATTTTGCAAGCAGTAAAAAGGTGTAAGGATCATTTCCGAGTTTTACAACGATTGGTCCAAAACGTTCCTAGTCATATTATTATTTCTGTTTGAGCAAACAGGAAACCTGCAAGTAAAAAGGTAACCAAAATGTGTTATATAATATAAGCTGTTGATTGACAAAGAAGTGTTAATAAAAAACTGATTGCTTTAATTCCTTGCCTATTTCTATAAAATGCACTAGAATTTACTGCAGACAAACGAAGAAACAAGAAGCTCAACAACAACATGTCGTCTGTTCTCTCATCAAAAAATTTCCCGTTTTCTTTGAAACGCCTCCATCTGATGTTGCATGGATTAAAAAGAAAAGACTCTGCAGCAAAGAAAGGTCTACTTATTTTTTTTTGTAACTGTCTGCACGATATCAACATTGCAGCAGGGAAAGACAAACAAATTGCCAGTAATTTGCAAGAAGTCTTGAAACTTTGTGTACCGGTTGTGAACGAGGAGCACCACAAGGCATGCTACATCAAGCTAACAGAACTAGAAGAAAAAGTAAGGAAAACTTCAAAAAGAAAAAATTTATATTCCAAGACTGAACACAACAAGACTCCACCACCTTCGTCAGCAAACACACCACCATCACCAGAAATACAAGATGTGATTACCGATTTAGAATTATCGCATTTATGCGAAACAATTCCCGACGACCTGACCCTTCTTCTACTAGATAATATATCGGATAGTGATTTCAATATGCCGAAGGACGTCGTCGATGAACCTCCGACAAAAAAAAGATGCGTAGAAGAAACGTCATCATCAAGCGACGAAGAAGAACTGGAGGAGGAAGAAGGAAAAGGGGAAGAGAAAGTAACGGAAAATACATATATCAAACCTCCATTCATGATTCCGGAAACGAATCAAGAAGAGTGGCTCAGAAATTTTTTTGACAGCGATTCGGCTGTAATGGGAATGAGTAAACACATGGGCAAACATATGCGCCGAAGTCTTTTCATTTCGTTACTTTACCTGATGGAATTCCACCCAGCTGTGAAGGATCTGTCGCTGAAGGACCGATTCAATAAACTGAGTAAACAAATCCTACAAGGTATACAACTAAATAATCAACAAGCAATTACTGCTGTAATGCTAAAGCTAATTATACGCCATGAAAAGGCCGAATGGATCATTCCCAGTGCTACACTTCGCGGCTGCGAAGTTATTGGTTTAGTTAAAGAACATTGTTTGCATTTATCTGAGAACAAAGCAGATTCTTTCATACGGTCATTCTTAAAAAAAGTTACTCCCGAACAATATACAGAAATAACAAATAAAACATTTTAGTTAAGTCATACTTGTATATATGCATGTATAAAATACTTTTGTCATATATGTATAAAATATTTTTACTATTAAAAAGATACATTATTTTATGAGAATGAGAGAATATGATGAGACATTAAATAAAGTTAAAAAATAAATATTTTATGAGAGAATATCGTTCTGTCGACAACATGCACACTCAGAATAAAAATGCAGATCACCCTCAATCTGTCCCAAAAATGAGATCCTTGCATCACTATTGCAATAGTGATGTAACTATCTCATTTGAGAAAGTTTGAGTTTGATCTGCATTTCTATTACCAAGTGTGCATGTTGTCGGAAAAATTTAAGGAGGGTTAAAAATATATTACGCATGTATTAAAAATATATTATGAAATTTTTGTGAATGAACTAAAAATTATGAGAGTGAGTGAGCCAAACAATGGGTATTCATGCGGTCTAAATTAAATAAATATGAGTGGGTGAATGCTGGAGTACAAATATTGTTGCTGAATGCTGATAATAGTGGAGTAAAAATATTGTTGCTGAATGATGATAATAGTGGAGTAAAAATATTGTTGCTGAATGATGATAATAGTGGAGTAAAAATATTGTTGCTGAATGATGATAATAGTGGAGTAAAAATATTGTTGCTGAATGATGATAATATTGGAGTAAAAATATTGCTGCTGAATATGATAGTGGAGTAAAAATATTGCTGCCGAAGTGTTCTCTCGTCCAAGAATGTGGATCAATTAAAAATGGAAGATTATCAGCAACCATCTTCCCGCTCAAATGAGATTTCATTGCCAGCATATTTAGTGCATCCGACTGGGATGAGAGGGTCGTCTTCTGTGGATTGGTGGGGGAACCTCAAAATGAAATGTTGAAGAAGGCATAAGTAACTTCTCTGTTTCGATGTAGCTCATCTCTCTCTCCTCTCTAGTTTGTTATGCCTCATCAACATTTCCTTTGAGATTCACCGCAACCACCACAGAAGAGTACTCCCTCATCCAGTCAGACATGATAAATATGTGACATGTAACCGCATTTGAGCGGGAATATGGAAGCTGATGATCTTCCATTTTTACCAGGCATTCCTACATTCAGACTCCTATAACGAGGAAAAAAAGAGAGTTAATCTGCGTAGAAAACAATAATAATAATATGCACAACAAATGAAACAACAAAAACATTTCTTCAAGCAGCAACAACACCCAGAAGAAAGCAAAAGGACCACCAACCAAGAAGACACATCCCCAATGGATTCATCATGGCCATTTATAACGATTTTTCTTCACATTCTCGGCACAGACTTTAAGATACTATTATTAATAATGCATCCATATGCTTTCCTGCAAGAGGCAATGGTTGCACCCCGTGTATCCTAAGCAGTGCTCTCCTGCATCATGAAGAAATTGCGCCATCCAAAGCCTGCTGTGATTCACCGGGATTTAAAATCAGCGAACCTGCTAGTAGTCATCACAGAGATAACCAATGGAATAATGATGGAGTACCCAAGGAGAATGCCAATCTCTCAAGAAGCCAACAACACCCAAAAGAAAATGCATGAAACAAATCCCCAATGGGTTCATCGTGGCGCCACATCCATCTGTAATTTCAAGCCATTCACTTGCGAATCACCACAGGACATTTCATTTATTTTTTATTGTCTCACCTACCTACCATTTATGCTATTATTATTCAAAAGCAAGAAGTGTTATCCAGACAGAGAAAACGTTGGTTGCCTTAAAAATATACACTAACAACAATGAGAGTCATATTATTACAGTCCGCTACTCTCCTCCCATCACTATATCACTGATAATGTGTACATATCCCCAAAAGAGCCAAAGAAAACTATGTATGACTTGAAAAGAATATTTATTTATATTAGTCACTGGGAATGTGTACATATCTCCAACATCAAGAAGTGGTTCCTTCCAAATGGCAGTCTATATTTATTTTATCCTATTATATTCAGATGGTCCGATGCCAACAGGGGAAAGATTTATAAATTACAACTTTAGTTTCAACAGTCACTGAGTCAGATGTCCATCAAGAAGAAAGAATCAGCTGATGACAGCATAAGTCAAAAAGAACAGAAAGATTGAACAAATTCAACAGCATTAGTAAGTATGTCAAGATCAAACAAGCGCACTTGAAGATGTCTATGTCATCTGTTCACAGGCTGATTATTATTAGTAGGTAAAAGATAACCATGACTTGGGATAGATTTCTGTTATTGAAATTATTATTAAAGATTATTATTGTCATCATTCGAATGCTCATTATATGCAGTAAGATGCAATTCAATGAAAACAGATGTGCTTCAGGCAGTTGCACAAAAATTGATTTATTAAAACATTACTGATGTGTGCAGTAATCTCAAGTCTAAATATGGCAGGCTTACTGACGAGTTGATGAGGTAAAAATCACTGCTTGATTTTAGTTTCTAGTTTCTTGAAGGCAGGCTGATTATTATTTGTAGGTAAAGAAAACTATTGACTTGGGAAGAATTTTTGTATTGAAATTATTATTAACGATTATTATAAAGTAACAATAACATGCCCAGCAACATCAACATCAACAGATTCAAAATTTGAAAATTTGAATGGAGGAAGAAAGCCTGCTGTAATTCACCGGGATTTAAAATCAGCGAACCTGCTAGTAGTCATCACAGAGATAACCAATGGAATAATGATGGAGTACCTTCAAGGAGAATGCCAATCTCTCAAGAACCAAACAACACCCAAAAGAAAATGCATGAAACAAATCCCCAATGGGTTCATCGTGGCGCCACATCCATCTGTAATTTCAAGCCATTCACTTGCGAATCACCACAGGACATTTCATTTATTTTTTATTGTCTCACCTACCTACCATTTATGTATTATTATTTAAAAGCAAGAAGTGTTATCCAGACAGAGAAAACGTTGGTTGCCTTAAAAATATACACTAACAACAACGAGAGTCATATTATTCCAGTCCGCCTATATCACTGAGAATGTGTACATATCTAAAGGAAACTATCTATGACTTGAAAAGAATATTTATTTTATCCTATTATATTCAGATGGTCCGATGCCAACAGGGGAAAGATTTATAAATTACACTTTAGTTTCAACAGTCACTGATTTCTTATTAGCTATTTATTGAAAAGGTTCCATCAAAAAGAAGTAAAAAAGGACAAGAATGAGCGAGCTGTGAGGTAAAAAGTAAAACAGTTTTTAGTTTGTTGACCTGTTCAGGGACCACAACCAACTTGAAAAAAGAATAAAAATCCACAGCTGATGGCAGAACATCATGGGCCAAATTTCCAAAGACCTTGATCCCCTGAATAGAATGGCAATAACTGTCAAGGAAAAAGAAATTGTGACGTTCCTTTACCAAATATACAGGATTAAGGATTCAGGATCAACTTTTGTGCTGAGAACTCTCAGAAATTGGACAGGAACGAAGGGTGAGACCTCTATTAAGTATTATTATGTATTACGTACTAAAATATTGTTTATTTCTTTCATTATTTTACGATATAGTTACTATAGAAAATGTATCAACCAACAATGCATTACACAATAGATAAATTAAAAATATAATTAGGGTTCTCACCCTTCGTTCCCGTCCAATTTCTGAGAGTTCTCAACACAAAAGTTGATCCTGAATCCTGAATCCTGTATATTTGGTAAAGGAACATCACAATTTCTTTTTCCTTGACAGTTATTGCCATTCTATTCAGGGGGTCAAGGTCTTTGGAAATTTGGCCCATGATGTGTTTTTTTTATTCCTATTTTCTAGGGCCGATTTCTTTTTTTTTTCTTTTCACTTTCCATTTCTTTCTTTCCAATTTGTTGTCACACACCACAGATGATGCAACCACCACCACTCCTGTGCTACGTGAAAGCGACCCCAATCATCATCACATTGTGAACAATTTGCCTGACATCAATGTAGTAGACACAACCGAAAAAGAAGAAGAAATAAATACTTTTATAGAACTGAACCTATTACTAATATCAGAAGCAGGATGCATCGGCTATGTTATTGAAACAGAAGACATTGATGATAGCATAGATGTGGAAATAATAACATTCTTAGATAATAAATAAATGCTTTTTTAATATGGCATATGTATTATTTATATTATAAGAATTCCCTATGTACTGTTTGTGCATCCGAAGAGAAAGCCTAGCTGTCTTCACATGTCCATTCTAAAAAAAGGATACAAAAAGATTTAAATACATTAAATAAAGTATATTATATTTTCTCTCACCAACGATAAGTGCAATCGCATCTTCCAAAATAATAATAGAATCAAAAATAAAACATAGCTGATCTACTTTTTCTTCCTCCATAGAATTTAACTTTTTAATTGCCATGTATGCTGCATCTGTTATACGTGTCGATTCGTCTGCGATAGCAAATCCAGCAATAATTACTTCGTTACAGATGTTCTCTGCTTCAATTCTTAACATTATAGCTTCGGTTATATAAAATGTTTCATTACTAATTAAATGTAATGCATCTACTACCATTTCAACTGCACTTGAAATTACAGCAGCATGTTCACCATCTTCGGATAATTCCAAGTGAGAAAATTGCCGAAGAACAAAAACAACTTGTCGAAGTGTTGCGATTAGTTGAACGTGGTCCATTTCCTTTTCTCTTAACAACAACACACAGATGGCTCAGTCTCTCTATGGTTGTTTGGAAACTATACTATTAGATTAAATCTGTGCCTATTCCCTCCCTCCCTCCTATTCATCTAAGCCCACCACAGATTTATGATGAGTAAAAAAACACCTGCCTCAGACAAAACACCTTGGGTTCGAAAACACACGTTAGTTAAAATGTTATTTTCTGATGTAACAAAAGAGAAAGTTAATTTATTATTTCATGAAATGAAATCAGAATACATTCGAATATATTATAATGCAATGGTATTTTCACTATTCGTATCGTAAGAGTCAACATCCAACATATATCCCTGCATCATGCATTCATTGAGATAAGTTTCAATGTCACTACAATTGAGGATCCACGGATATTCTTCAATTTCTTCATCAGTGGTGGTGGATGCACCCTCCTCGTCAGGAAGAACACAGACGGTCTCGATCTTCGTACTGGCAATCTTGATATTGATTTTGGCATTCATCAAGGTGGCGGCGATTTTGGCATTTAAGGTGGCGATGATTTTGGCATTTAAGGTGGCGATGATTTTTGGCATTCAAGTTGGCGATCTCGGCTTTCAAGACGGTGATCTCGGCACTCAAGATGGTGATATCGGTGGTATCCATGTTGTTGTCGTTCTCAGGTAGTTTTTCCAGTGTTCATTCTGGTGTTCATTTTTCTGTTGCTTTTATTCAGTTCCCAAGGATCATTTCCCATTGGTTAGAATTTCCAAGTGATATTTTGCAAGCAGTAAAAAGGTGTAAGGATCATTTCCGAGTTTTACAACGATTGGTCCAAAACGTTCCTAGTCATATTATTATTTCTGTTTGAGCAAACAGGAAACCTGCAAGTAAAAAGGTAACCAAAATGTGTTATATAATATAAGCTGTTGATTGACAAAGAAGTGTTAATAAAAAACTGATTGCTTTAATTCCTTGCCTATTTCTATAAAATGCACTAGAATTTACTGCAGACAAACGAAGAAACAAGAAGCTCAACAACAACATGTCGTCTGTTCTCTCATCAAAAAATTTCCCGTTTTCTTTGAAACGCCTCCATCTGATGTTGCATGGATTAAAAAGAAAAGACTCTGCAGCAAAGAAAGGTCTACTTATTTTTTTTTGTAACTGTCTGCACGATATCAACATTGCAGCAGGGAAAGACAAACAAATTGCCAGTAATTTGCAAGAAGTCTTGAAACTTTGTGTACCGGTTGTGAACGAGGAGCACCACAAGGCATGCTACATCAAGCTAACAGAACTAGAAGAAAAAGTAAGGAAAACTTCAAAAAGAAAAAATTTATATTCCAAGACTGAACACAACAAGACTCCACCACCTTCGTCAGCAAACACACCACCATCACCAGAAATACAAGATGTGATTACCGATTTAGAATTATCGCATTTATGCGAAACAATTCCCGACGACCTGACCCTTCTTCTACTAGATAATATATCGGATAGTGATTTCAATATGCCGAAGGACGTCGTCGATGAACCTCCGACAAAAAAAAGATGCGTAGAAGAAACGTCATCATCAAGCGACGAAGAAGAACTGGAGGAGGAAGAAGGAAAAGGGGAAGAGAAAGTAACGGAAAATACATATATCAAACCTCCATTCATGATTCCGGAAACGAATCAAGAAGAGTGGCTCAGAAAATTTTTTGACAGCGATTCGGCTGTAATGGGAATGAGTAAACACATGGGCAAACATATGCGCCGAAGTCTTTTCATTTCGTTACTTTACCTGATGGAATTCCACCCAGCTGTGAAGGATCTGTCGCTGAAGGACCGATTCAATAAACTGAGTAAACAAATCCTACAAGGTATACAACTAAATAATCAACAAGCAATTACTGCTGTAATGCTAAAGCTAATTATACGCCATGAAAAGGCCGAATGGATCATTCCCAGTGCTACACTTCGCGGCTGCGAAGTTATTGGTTTAGTTAAAGAACATTGTTTGCATTTATCTGAGAACAAAGCAGATTCTTTCATACGGTCATTCTTAAAAAAAGTTACTCCCGAACAATATACAGAAATAACAAATAAAACATTTTAGTTAAGTCATACTTGTATATATGCATGTATAAAATACTTTTGTCATATATATATGTATAAAATATTTTTACTATTAAAAAGATACATTATTTTATGAGAATGAGAGAATATGATGAGACATTAAATAAAGTTAAAAAATAAATATTTTATGAGAGAATATCGTTCTGTCGACAACATGCACACTCAGAATAAAAATGCAGATCACCCTCAATCTGTCCCAAAAATGAGATCCTTGCATCACTATTGCAATAGTGATGTAACTATCTCATTTGAGAAAGTTTGAGTTTGATCTGCATTTCTATTACCAAGTGTGCATGTTGTCGGAAAAATTTAAGGAGGGTTAAAAATATATTACGCATGTATTAAAAATATATTATGAAATTTTTGTGAATGAACTAAAAATTATGAGAGTGAGTGAGCCAAACAATGGGTATTCATGCGGTCTAAATTAAATAAATATGAGTGGTTGAATGCTGGAGTACAAATATTGTTGCTGAATGCTGATAATAGTGGAGTAAAAATATTGTTGCTGAATGATGATAATAGTGGAGTAAAAATATTGTTGCTGAATGATGATAATAGTGGAGTAAAAATATTGTTGCTGAATGATGATAATAGTGGAGTAAAAATATTGTTGCTGAATGATGATAATATTGGAGTAAAAATATTGCTGCTGAATATGATAGTGGAGTAAAAATATTGCTGCCGAAGTGTTCTCTCGTCCAAGAATGTGGATCAATTAAAAATGGAAGATTATCAGCAACCATCTTCCCGCTCAAATGAGATTTCATTGCCAGCATATTTAGTGCATCCGACTGGGATGAGAGGGTCGTCTTCTGTGGATTGGTGGGGGAACCTCAAAATGAAATGTTGAAGAAGGCATAAGTAACTTCTCTGTTTCGATGTAGCTCATCTCTCTCTCCTCTCTAGTTTGTTATGCCTCATCAACATTTCCTTTGAGATTCACCGCAACCACCACAGAAGAGTACTCCCTCATCCAGTCAGACATGATAAATATGTGACATGTAACCGCATTTGAGCGGGAATATGGAAGCTGATGATCTTCCATTTTTACCAGGCATTCCTACATTCAGACTCCTATAACGAGGAAAAAAAGAGAGTTAATCTGCGTAGAAAACAATAATAATAATATGCACAACAAATGAAACAACAAAAACATTTCTTCAAGCAGCAACAACACCCAGAAGAAAGCAAAAGGACCACCAACCAAGAAGACACATCCCCAATGGATTCATCATGGCCATTTATAACGATTTTTCTTCACATTCTCGGCACAGACTTTAAGATACTATTATTAATAATGCATCCATATGCTTTCCTGCAAGAGGCAATGGTTGCACCCCGTGTATCCTAAGCAGTGCTCTCCTGCATCATGAAGAAATTGCGCCATCCAAAGCCTGCTGTGATTCACCGGGATTTAAAATCAGCGAACCTGCTAGTAGTCATCACAGAGATAACCAATGGAATAATGATGGAGTACCCAAGGAGAATGCCAATCTCTCAAGAAGCCAACAACACCCAAAAGAAAATGCATGAAACAAATCCCCAATGGGTTCATCGTGGCGCCACATCCATCTGTAATTTCAAGCCATTCACTTGCGAATCACCACAGGACATTTCATTTATTTTTTATTGTCTCACCTACCTACCATTTATGCTATTATTATTCAAAAGCAAGAAGTGTTATCCAGACAGAGAAAACGTTGGTTGCCTTAAAAATATACACTAACAACAATGAGAGTCATATTATTACAGTCCGCTACTCTCCTCCCATCACTATATCACTGATAATGTGTACATATCCCCAAAAGAGCCAAAGAAAACTATGTATGACTTGAAAAGAATATTTATTTATATTAGTCACTGGGAATGTGTACATATCTCCAACATCAAGAAGTGGTTCCTTCCAAATGGCAGTCTATATTTATTTTATCCTATTATATTCAGATGGTCCGATGCCAACAGGGGAAAGATTTATAAATTACAACTTTAGTTTCAACAGTCACTGAGTCAGATGTCCATCAAGAAGAAAGAATCAGCTGATGACAGCATAAGTCAAAAAGAACAGAAAGATTGAACAAATTCAACAGCATTAGTAAGTATGTCAAGATCAAACAAGCGCACTTGAAGATGTCTATGTCATCTGTTCACAGGCTGATTATTATTAGTAGGTAAAAGATAACCATGACTTGGGATAGATTTCTGTTATTGAAATTATTATTAAAGATTATTATTGTCATCATTCGAATGCTCATTATATGCAGTAAGATGCAATTCAATGAAAACAGATGTGCTTCAGGCAGTTGCACAAAAATTGATTTATTAAAACATTACTGATGTGTGCAGTAATCTCAAGTCTAAATATGGCAGGCTTACTGACGAGTTGATGAGGTAAAAATCACTGCTTGATTTTAGTTTCTAGTTTCTTGAAGGCAGGCTGATTATTATTTGTAGGTAAAGAAAACTATTGACTTGGGAAGAATTTTTGTATTGAAATTATTATTAACGATTATTATAAAGTAACAATAACATGCCCAGCAACATCAACATCAACAGATTCAAAATTTGAAAATTTGAATGGAGGAAGAAAGCCTGCTGTAATTCACCGGGATTTAAAATCAGCGAACCTGCTAGTAGTCATCACAGAGATAACCAATGGAATAATGATGGAGTACCTTCAAGGAGAATGCCAATCTCTCAAGAACCAAACAACACCCAAAAGAAAATGCATGAAACAAATCCCCAATGGGTTCATCGTGGCGCCACATCCATCTGTAATTTCAAGCCATTCACTTGCGAATCACCACAGGACATTTCATTTATTTTTTATTGTCTCACCTACCTACCATTTATGCTATTATTATTTAAAAGCAAGAAGTGTTATCCAGACAGAGAAAACGTTGGTTGCCTTAAAAATATACACTAACAACAACGAGAGTCATATTATTCCAGTCCGCCTATATCACTGAGAATGTGTACATATCTAAAGGAAACTATCTATGACTTGAAAAGAATATTTATTTTATCCTATTATATTCAGATGGTCCGATGCCAACAGGGGAAAGATTTATAAATTACACTTTAGTTTCAACAGTCACTGATTTCTTATTAGCTATTTATTGAAAAGGTTCCATCAAAAAGAAGTAAAAAAGGACAAGAATGAGCGAGCTGTGAGGTAAAAAGTAAAACAGTTTTTAGTTTGTTGACCTGTTCAGGGACCACAAACCAACTTGAAAAAAGAATAAAAATCCACAGCTGATGGCAGAACATCATGGGCCAAATTTCCAAAGACCTTGACCCCCTGAATAGAATGGCAATAACTGTCAAGGAAAAAGAAATTGTGACGTTCCTTTACCAAATATACAGGATTCAGGATTCAGGATCAACTTTTGTGCTGAGAACTCTCAGAAATTGGACAGGAACGAAGGGTGAGACCTCTATTAAGTATTATTATGTATTACGTACTAAAATATTGTTTATTTCTTTCATTATTTTACGATATAGTTACTATAGAAAATGTATCAACCAACAATGCATTACACAATAGATAAATTAAAAATATAATTAGGGTTCTCACCCTTCGTTCCTGTCCAATTTCTGAGAGTTCTCAACACAAAAGTTGATCCTGAATCCCTGAATCCTGTATATTTGGTAAAGGAACGTCACAATTTCTTTTTCCTTGACAGTTATTGCCATTCTATTCAGGGGGTCAAGGTCTTTGGAAATTTGGCCCATGATCAAGGGTAAAATCAAGGGTAAAATGAATGTTATAATAGAGTTAAAAGCACAAGAAGGTTAAATAAAATCCATGTTAAAATAGAGTCCCCAACCAAGGTTTCCACCATTCCAAGTTAAAAATAATGGATGTAAGCAAGCTGAAGGTTAAAGTTAAACTCAAGCAAGCAAGCAAGCAAGCAAGCAATCACCATGCATGTAAAAAAGCATGTTGAATGTTAAAAGCCGAAGAATGTTATCCATGAGGTAAAATATAGCTAGATGGATAGATTGTCTACGGCCTGTTTGCTGTATCCTGAATCCTGAAACCGGCGTCTGATGGGTCATGCATGTGTTGTTTTGTGTGTGTGTCGAATGGTGTTGATTGGTTTGAAGTGGCAGTTTTTAATTGGCACCTTTTTGGTAATTGATTTTAAAATCGAGGTCTGATATTTTGTTCCAAATTTTTTTTCTTTTTCTTTTCCCCCCTGTCCTGTTTCCTGATTCAGGCGCAGCACTGTTGGGGTGTGTGTGTGTGTGTGTTTTTGTGGGACCGGGAGGGCTACATTTTGAGGATTTACATTTTGAGGACTAAATTTGAGGAGGTGCCTGTATCTGATCTAATCTAATCTATCGCCTCTATCTCTGGGCTTGGCCTGCCTGCCCTGCCTGCCCTGCCTGCCCTGCCTGCCTGCCTGCCTGCCTGCCTGCCTGCCTGCCTGCCTGCCTGCCTGCCTGCCTGGCTGGTTGGTCTCCTGTGATGTGTGGGGATGTGGTTGTGTGTTTTTGGTGTTTTTTGGTGCGTGTGGTTTTTTAATTTTTTTTTACTACACTTACTTGTAACTCTGATTGATGATCAGAGTAGGAAGGAGGGAACAACAAGGCATCATGAATGAGGGAGGAGGAGCTCTCGGTTTTTGGGTTGGTTTTCCCCCCCCTCTTTTTCCCTCCTTTTCCGGCTCCCTTCTGTCTCCTGCAAAACACTTCCCCCCCCCCTGGCTGCGTGCAGCTGCCAAGACAAACTATAAATATTCTGTCACAAGCATCATTTTCAGCCAGTCAGCCAACAACACAAGCAGTTATCTTCTCTCTTGCTCGACAAGCTCTCTCCACAAAGCTTCTAGTCCGACAAGCCCTCCTCAACAAACATCTGCTGTGCTCCTACACCCGACAAGCCCAATCAATCATTAACGCTTCTCTCTCCTCCAGCATCGTAAGAGAGTAATCTGTGTTTCGTGATTGGATGTATGTTGGGGATGTTGTTGGAACTCAAGGGTGGTTAAAATATCCAGCTCCCTGTTGAAGGATTCTTAGAAATTAGAGACATGTCTGTTCCTGTTATTATAATCTTTAATAATAAATTTAAAAAAATGCTTTTCTCAAGTGTTTTTTTGTGTCGTTTGACAGGGTTGGCCTTCCCACTCATGTCCACTTGCTGGTTGTGTAGAAGTTAGCTGTTGCAGCTGAAATGATATTTAGTCACAAGCCATATGGGCACCTTTGGTTTTCTTCTGTTAGAATGTTCTGCCATCAGCTGATTTCTTCCTCCATTCAGCTGATTCAAATCTTGAATCTGTTGATTGATGTTGCTGGGCATGTTATTGCTACTTTATAATAATCGTTAATAATAATTTCAATACAAAAATTCTTCCCAAGTCAATAGTTTTCTATACCTACAAATAATAATCAGCCTGCCTTCAAGAGCCATTCTTCCGTGGATGTTTCTTCTTTTTCAAGTTGTGTGTGAATAAATACAGACATTTAAAATCTGATGACATCTTCAAGTGCTGATCTTGACATACTTCCCAATGCTGTTGAATTTGTTCACTCTTTCTGTTCTTTTTGACTTATGCTGTCATCAGCTGATTCTTTCTTCTTGATGGTTTTCACTCGTTCTTCAGAACCATCTCCATATCTTCCTTGAGTGCTGCTTCAAGGTGCTTCATCCTGTCTGAGTCGTCGATTTATATCGTTGAAATGCTTGTATGTTTTTTAAGGAGTCCTGTTGGCTGTTTTTAAATCATCTTTGGTTTTCTTCTGTTTTATATCCAAGGGATAATTAAACCTGTAAATGGTTAATATTATCAGTACATTCTTGTTTCCTTGACAACATTATAAGTTTCAAGTAAGTACAGACACAGTGTATATGTGCACAAAGGGAGAGTAGCATGGACAGTCAAGTCAAGCAACAATCTGTACAAATATAACAGCAGTTATTGAAATGCAAGTCTTATGTATGTACATATATAAGCCAGATAAAACCATGCGTAAAAATGTTGACTTTATGTTCATTTTATGGTTCATCGGGGATTACAGTTTCTCCTTTGGTGGGACCTTTGCCACCGGGAACAGCACCATTAGTGTGATCAGTTGCATACCACACCTTCTCCTACAATGGACAGTACATGGTACAGATGAAAAGGTAAGTATTTTTGACATACATCTTTAACTAACCTTTAAAGATGAGGCAGCGCCACTGATCTTATAGCCCACATTCTTGATGGTCTCATTCTCCCTGATGGCAGTGCCAGTGTCTTTAATGACAGACCCAGTTCTCTTCAGGGCAGAAGAGGTCTTCTCCCCAACACTCTTCAGAGTCTCGCTCTCCCTATATATACGTACACAAACAGGGGAGATGTAGGAGCAGTCGATACTTTAGGGAGGAACAAAACTAAGGGGGAAGGACTGGGCGAGTGATGTGTGCTGATGTTCCCAAATCACACATAGTTAGAGCATAACCCCCCCCCCCCACACACACAAAAAAAGAAGGTAATAAATTTAATGGTGCACATATTTGGTGCTATATATATACACCTAGTATATATATGTCCAGTGTGTTAACTACAATATTGAAGTGAATTTCCTAAGACAAAACTGGCAGGGAAGTTTACCCAAATTCCTTTTTTCATATATTGATCACATATATGGTTTTTATTTCTATAACTCTAGTTTACAAATATGCACAAGAAAAAAATAGCCACTGAAAAATCCTACCAACTAGATACAAAATGGAATATTCGAGAAAAAAAGTTAGCCAAACAAAAATATGTAGTGTTAAGTTAGAATACCAGTTGTACATGGCAGCCACCAGAATCATACACAGACACACACATAGATAATGTTCGACATCAGGGCCAAAAGATATTGGGTGAATGCACAGACAGTGCATATATATAAAATGTTTCCTCTCTCCTCCTCCTGGTCTCAAAGAGGCAGTGTAAGCCTGGGTGTGGGCACATCTCTGAAACAACACTCGATATTGTGGAGGACTGAATGAAACTTCACTCCAGAAAACAGATAATGGCTTTTGAAATAGGAACCTTACTCTTTCAAACTTGCCTCTTATTTATGGGCCATCTTTCAATCAGAGTATAATCATACCTCAGCATAATGAACATCTTCTTTACCTTGTTCTATGTTCTGCATTCAGTCTGCATATCCTTCATCCAGACAGTAAAAAATGTAGCTACAGTAGTAATGCCCAACTGTAACTGCAGCATATTTTCTCTAGTAGGTACTCACGTGTGTAGCCAGTTCTCTCTCCTCTAGTTGTTGTGCATTTTGCTGCCAGTATCTCTTGTCTACTAACAGTTTGTACAAATATTTTCAGCTGACATTTGAAGTTTCTCTTTCAATCAGCTTTTTGTTTTTAATGCCAACATTTCAGCAAATACCTTTATCTTTTCGGTTATAATTAAAAACAGAAAGCTGATTGACCTCAAAGCAGGGGCGGATCCAAGGGGGGGGTTTAGGGGGTTTAAACCCCCCCCCTTCTTGCCAAGTCAAAAAAAAAAGGAAAAAGGATAATAAAAATATATTTAAATTGTAAAACTGATGATGCCAACCTTTCGACTAAAATGCGCTGGTAAGAAATCTACCTTTCTAAAATATAAGTAAGGCTAAAATATAAGTAAGGTAAGCTTTTCAAACTGGAATGGCAATGACGACAATATAACGGGAAGAAAAAAATTTCTACGAAGTTTTTAATGAACGTGCATGCGCAAACTCTGAGCTGTCACATGTCAACAGGCTTCAATTGGAGTAGCTTGGTGTAAACTGGTCAAGAATACTGTGACAGTGAGCGAGTTTTGAGTCACCCCCCCAACTTACTTTCTGGGTCCGAGTCTCTCTTTTAAGTTGTATGGAGCCACCTCTCAAAAAAGTGAGGCAGCTGTCATTCCGGATTTCTTCAGGTAACATATTGACATTGACACTAGCCTATAATTAGGCCTGTACTGGAGGATAATGTGTATTGTCACGCGTTTGTGTATATAAGTCTTTGTGTATATAAGTCTACTAGGTTACTAGTTTATAATTATGTCATATTGGGTCCTATAAGTCGCGAAAACTAATCCCTTCAGCACCTGAATCGATATTATTATTATTCTGAACTTTTCAACCTGATGAAGTGTGTGGATTAATGTGATTTCCTTGCATGTAAAAGGTTTATAGACAGCCACCATGTACTGATGGTGGCATATACAAGTAAATTAATTAACAGATGATCAAATTAATAATATGTGAGGTTCCTGGGAGGTATTGCGAGTATGATTGATGTGCATGAAAATCGGACAGATGTAGTGAAATGAGTGAGGTATTTTAATCGAAGTGTGTTATGAAATAGTTCCATAAATATGATAGTTCCATAAATATGTTGATAAATTCTGCTTCATGGTGAAGTTGTGTCTGTAGGAGGCAGGACATTCGAGGTTATGTTGAGAAGGGTCTGGGGACAAGATTTTGTATGTGTAGTAAGCTGTGAGTTGTCAGATGAAATGCCTAGAATTCTAGACCAGGCACCTAGTTCTGCCCGCTTGAGCTTCAAGGAGACGGAGTAGCTGAGGCTCGCTCAGCTTTGTTGTAACAGCACTGAAGTTGTGGTCACTTGTTCACGGAGGGATGTTTTGAACCTACAGGAGGCTCAGATTACATTCCCAGAGCTTTGATATAATTCCTTGAGCACATGACTAAGATTATTAGCCACATTCCACAAGCACATGGAATTATGTAAAATGTACGCAGACACTTTTCCCAATGCGGAAAGCAGTGGCAGATCCAGAAGTGGCTCGACTAAGTTTATTCAAGTTTCCTTTTAAATGTTTTACAAGCCAGGTAGCTATATACACAAAAAATCAAAATATTTTTAAGCCTTTCATGAGTTGTCTTTGATCCAATGCGACTAAAGGTTATTTGGGTGTGGTTATTTTGGTCACACCCACATTATTACCATGTTCCGTTTCTGTATCTTGAACCTGTAATAAAATATGAGAAGAGGAAATATTTTCTGTACCTTAGACCTGTAATAGAATATGAGAAGAGAAAATATTTTCTCATTATTATTCTAGCAAATGTTAGTACTGTCAGCTCTTCTTTCAATTTTCTAGATCCGCCCCTGGAAAGAGACTGGTTTATGAGATAATCAGCTAGGTATATCAGTGTTGCCAACCGTCCCGGTGATGTCGCAGAATTTTCTATATGGCCGCTGCAGTCTCAAGCGTGTCTAGTTTAGTCCTCTTTGACACTTATAGAACAACAAAAACAGTTCTAAAACACTTTTTTGCAGAGAAAAACTTCCGATATACAATATTGGCTCCAACATCTATGCCGACAACCTTTGACCTTGTTTCAATCGGAAGTGTGGCTCCCATGTAGAACTTCCCAGCCATGCACGTTAGCTGGTAATTGCTTGCATTGCAAAATATTTCGCACGCAAAACAGGTCAAACATTTCGCGCGCATAACGGGTCAAACATTTTGCGTGTGTAACTGTCCCGGAATTAACTTGAGGAAAGTTGGCAACTCTGATACATGTAGCTATTGATTTAACCAGGACCTGACCAGTTATAATTAATCCAAATTGAATAGTGTACACAACATTTGATAATTCTGTCATAATTGAATTTGTAGGGTTAGGACAGCTTCTGATGATGAATCTTCTGATATTAGTTCTGCAAGGCAGCTTAGTAGTCCAGAAGACCTTGATGAAGGTACTTCATCACTGAGTACTTGCGAAGCTTCACTCACTAATACTGAACTTTCCTCTCTTGCTGAAATTGCTGATGCTGTAAACATTCCTCCTCTTTCCTATGACATTGGGGTCCTTGGTTCTGGGCTGGTGAAAGTCAGTTCAATCTCAGATACCGACAAGTATAACTACCTTACACACGAGTATCAAGGAACTGACTTCGCTACTTATGAAGTGATAAAGAAAGGAAAACGAATTCCACTTTCATTCCAGTCTTCGTGGTTGAAAGAATTTGAGTGGCTGGCATATTCGCCATCCCAGGGTGGCGGGTACTGTAAGTACTGTGTACTGTTTGCTAAGCCAAGTGGAAAAATAGTGCTTTTGGGTTCTCTAGTAAAAAGATCTTTCCAAAACTTTAGCAAGGCTAAAGGCAAGGATGGATATCTTACTACCCACGGTGCTTTCCAGTTCCACCAAGATGCAATGATTATTGCAAAATCTTTTATGAAAACCTACACCCAACCTGAAACCAGGATTGACAGCATTGTACAGAAGCAGCGCCAGGAACTGTCAGATCGAAACAAACACATCCTGTCAGTCATAGTAGACACGGTCAAGCTGTGTGGAATGCAGAGGATACCTTTAAGGGGACACAGAGATGATTGGACAGCTGACCATGCAACAAACCGAGGCAATTTCATGGCAATAATAGAGCACACTGCCAAGAGTGACCCTATCTTGCGTGAACATTTAGAGCAGGGAAAGAAGAACCAGCGATACACATCGAAAAATACTCAGAATGAGATCATTGCCACGATTTCCCATAACTTGCATAAGATACTCCTGGAACCTCTGAAAATGGTGCGCTACTATAGTATCATGGCTGATGAGGTTACAGACCACCATGGAAACCAGGAGATACTATCACTCTGTTTGCGATTTATTGATATGTCTGGATCTGAGCCTCATATCAAGGAAGCTTTCATTGACTTCATCCATCTAGAGAGGGCTACTGGACAATATGTGGCCAGTGCTATCCTGGGGCTTCTCTCCAAATATGGCTTGGATGTGCAGAACATGAGAGGGCAGTCATTTGATGGTGATTCAGCAATGGCTGGTGAGAAAAGAGGAGCACAGGCCCTAATCAGGGAGAAAAAACCCCTTGCCATATACACTCACTGTCGTTCCCATGTTCTAAGTCTAGCAATTGGGAAGTCGTGCTCTGTTCAAGCTCTCCGAAACATGATTGGCATAATCAATGAGGTATACTTGTTCTTTCACATGTCACCCAAGAGACAACGCTTTCTTGAGCTTGTCCTGCATGTGTGTGCTCCTGAAAGCCGGGTTTCCAAACTCAAAGGTCTCTGTAAGACCAGATGGACTGAAAGACATGATTTCCTAGAGACATTCAGTGCTCTGTATGAGTATGTCTTCACCACACTGCATGCTATGCTTGAGTCACATGAGTATCCACAGATCGAGGAGGCAGGAGGAGGCAAAGAGAATTGGTCGTGGGACACATCCACTCTGACCAAAGCAGAGGGATTGAAGCATTCGCTGAAAACTGGCTCCAATATTGTTGCACTTGCGATTCTTGTGAATGGCCTGGATCCACTGAAAGGGCTTAGCGCTAAACTTCAAAAGCGAGATATTGACGTGGTAGCTGCATATAAATACATCGACACAGAAATTCATGAGCAGAGAGACAACTTTGAGTCTGTATGGATTGATTGGTTCAATGATGCTGAGACCATTGCTACCAACATTGGATCAGAGATCATAATTCCAAGAAGATGCAAACATCAGAAGCATCGAGCAAGCACTCCTGCTGACACAGCAAGGTAACAATCCATCCTAATATTTAATTTAGGAACACATTAATGATTAAATTAATTATACATTGGAAAATTTTGTACACCGAGTGTAATTTTTAATCGTGTTCATTTCCAGAGACTACTACAGACGGACAGTTGGGATACCCTTTGTAGATAGCCTGCTACAAGAACTGGATACCAGGTTTTCAAAGGACAGTCGAAGGGTGAAGTCCATCATGTCCCTTGTGCCACCGGTGGTCATTAACTTGCCTGATTCTAACTTGCACTCACTGGAAGATGATCTACACTTCTGGGATGAAGACTTGCCATCACCACATGCCCTCAAGGTTAGTTCCTCTGTACATGACTTTTGAAACTTAGTGGACCATTTTTGGGGTCTTAGGTAAATATTTTTATATCATCTGAAATCTCTTTCATTGCTCTTTATTTTTAAGTGATCTTCCCTTCTCTCACGAGATAGAGTCTAGTCGGTGTGCTCACCTGCAAAATAGGGGTAATCTTCTTTTTTTTAAAAGAAAGTCGTTAAATTGTGCATTATCTGTGGGTACCCTAATAGCACCATAAATGGCAAGTGTGGTTAAGGTGTAAATTAGTTTCACCACAATTAAGCCCACTTGGCAGTTATAATCGGAAAGCACAGAGACTGCTTCCTTATTGAGTTATGATTATTAAAAAATAACCCCCAAAAATGCAAATATGTTCTGGTGTCTCCCCTTAATGATATTATAGCACCTGATACAATGTAAACATGTATGTGAAATTAGAAATATTTCTTCATTTAGAGAGAGCTCCAGCGCTGGAAAGCCTTCTGGCTCTCTGGCTCTCAAAAGAAAACGGAATACCACAGAATATGGTTGAAACATTGTCTGATGCTGATGTGGACATCTTCCCCAATATCCGGGAGCTTCTTCTCATTGGATGTGTCTCTCCTGTCGGGTCCTGTGAAGCAGAAAGGTCTTTCTCTGTCCTCCGGCATGTGAAGACTTATCTGCGAGCAACTATATCTGAGGAGAGGCTAGCAGGACTGACTATGATGGCTGTGCACTACATGGAGGCACAAAAACTGAACACAGAGGAAGTTGTGAAATGTTACATACGAAGAAATCCCAGGCGCCTCTTCTGCAACTCAATATTATTTGATGAGTAGGATAAATGTAGATATATTTTTGAACTGGATTATATAGTTATATACACAATACACAGTTATAAATACACAGTTATAAATAATAATTTTGAATCGAGTTGTTGCACCCCATCATTTTGTATAAACTAATGGCTATAGCTAGAGCAAAAATGTTTCTTCTTCATAGTGCTAAGGTTTTTGTGTATCAATCTGTTCCTGTACATATGTAAAACTAATAAAGTATCCTTCCCAATGTATAAAAAAAATTGAAAAAGTGACCTGATCACAGTAAAAAGTAAAACCTACCACCCCATCCCCACTCCAATGAGGTAGTGGTAAACCCCCCCCTTCTCAAAATCCTAGATCCGCCCCTGCAAAGTATGTGTAGATGGTTCTCTCTTATTTATTGACTGTGCAGCCAGTCTTCTCTCATCTACTGTCAACGCAGCAAGTTCTCTCTATTCATCATTTACTGACTAGGTGACCATCATTTCATTTTACTGTCCCCATAAAATGGGTGACCTACTCAATTTTTTTATACAGGTGAACATAAGGAGACAAAGATATAAATGTACAGTGTATCCAGATTTGACCGTGCAAACTTTCCAGTCCAACTCCACAGAGAGGGCTCTCTTCACTCACAATAAGTACCATTTGTGCTGAATGCCAGATTTTATTAATCATGAACATGGCAATAATCTGTTAATTAAGTCATTTGAAAAATACTCTCCATCCAGATGAAAGGATGCAGTACTTTCTTGTTTGGAGAAGGAAAAAAGGAAAAAAGAGAGGACAATTCCATCTGCCATTTTGTCTTCAAAGTTGTTTCAGAATGGGTCAAAATCTCTTGCATCTATCCTCTAGCCATTTCCCAAGCTGTGGATGCTCCATTGCTTTTCTCCATGCATTTTCACTTACCTCAAGTCAAAACTTTGAAGGAAAAATGGGAACTGTCCTTAACTTTGACAGCTTATTCTTGCAATTCATGTTTTCTGGTTCACCAAAGATTGAAACTTTGTTATAGTTCACTTAGTTCACTCTCAAAGCTTATTTATATTTTTGAAAGCCCTTTTAGAGCTTTGTGATTTTTAAGATATTTTGCATATACCAAAGATTTGAAGAGATGACCTTTGTAACTCAGGCAGTGGCCTCGAACTAATACACACTTGCCAATTTCTTGCTTGGACAAACAAAGACCAAATTACAGCCCTCATCAACACTGCACCTGGGAGACTCATTTATGAGAGGGTTAGTGCTGAGTGACCTTGATGTTTTATCTAGAGGCATTCAACACATAAATCACGGAGTAAGCAAAACTTTGGTACCAAAGTTACCTGCATAAAAAAAAAAGGTTATGGTGATTACAAATTTTTGTTGCTTTAACCTAGTGTCCCCGCCATTTTTCTGGAGAAGACTAAATGACATCTCTGCCTATATATCAAGGAATATTTTTGTCTTGAGAGGGAAAAAAAGGGGGGGGGAAGGAAGATAAAAAGGGCACTCCTATAGATGGGCTGATTTCTATAAGTTGATTCTCGACATACCATAACTCTGCTTGTTAAGCCTCTTGTTGTTAGCGCCCATTTCGTTGTCGTTGTCCTCCAATTGGGACGTTTATGATCGTTTTGAAGAAAAACTACGAAATCTCTCATTTTTGTCAAAACGGACACATTAGCTTCCTTTTCAACATTATCTAACTGTTTCTACTCTTTAAATGACAAAAAAGCGGCTTTTGGTGAGAAATCTCCCTTTTAATCCGAAAGAAGCTACAATTGGTAAACAGTCTTCACAGGAACTGTAGAAGAGGGGACCATCTAGTGAGGTCTGGGGGGCAATTTTGGGGCAATTAGGTGCAATCTAGGAATATATTTACACCTGTGTGAAGTAACTTCGTGAGGTTCTGACTTGCACTATGGAGGTCTATGGAGGTCAATTACTTCAATTCAGCCAGTACTCTATGTTTAGATTTGCTGATCATGTTAACGGACTAAAGTTTTGAGTCGGAAGTCAACAGTTATGACTCTATTTCTTTTCTCCTTGATCATGTCTTGCCTCAAGTAGCGAAGCTTAGCAAAACTCTTTACACGGAAAAGTTTGACCTAACCATCATATTCTCTCTAGTTGACACAACTTCACATACCCTTGCTAACTGGGTAGTGGAGTTGCAGGACATTGAAGCAAGTCTGGAGGAAGCCATTGATATAAAGATCACCATGGCTGATATTGAATCCTTCCACAATGCTGCTTCATTTCCAGTCTGAAGGTAGTATTTCCAGTGGTTTCAGTTCTCAAGATGTTGTATTTACTAGTTTTGATAATCCCCACTCCTGATTAGTCATTATGGAGTGGCCAGAACAGCGGACTTTCTTGAAAGTGAAAAATACTCTAAACCAACCCTCTCACCTAGGTGAGAAATTCGCACTGAATGGAAGACTATCCAACATTACCTCACTCAAAAGCCAAAGGAAGATTTAGCATCATAATTTTAAGAACTGGTGACTAATGAAATGCTCATAACAATGTTTCCCAACCAAACACTTTGTAACATCTGTCTATCAATTTCTGTTGGCACTGCATCTATTGAATGAAGTTCTTCAAAGATGATGAAATGTCTGGCATAGAAAGACTAGAAGACTTGTTGGGTCATTTCCTTTGCACATGCCATTAACTTCCTCAAGTTTGTTCCTTCAGCATAAGCATGCATACACCGCAAGGGGGAGAACTTGCAACTCTGTGCTTTCATTTTAACTGAGAACACAAGTGAACTTGATAGCAGTCTGTTTTCACAAGTCAAATTAATAGCTAGTCTATGGTGAGAAAGATGGCATCTGTTATGGGGAGGAAGGAAGGGGGGGGGGGGGGGGGGGATGGAGTGTGTGTCTACAAAAAAACCTTAGCTATCATGGGCTTTTTGTGAAAACACAAAATGATATAACACTCAAGTTCCAGTTCCAGTACAGCCAATGGCAATACAGATTTATTATTATTAAATAATAGCAATAGCAATAGTAATAGTAATAGTAATAGTAGTAATAATAATAATAATAACAACAACAACAAAATACCAATACCTAAATCACTTATAGCAAAATATTTGTTCTATTGGTCAGTTACTAGCCAATCAGAACACAATTACATATCTTCCTCCAATAGTGGTGAAAGAGTGAACTGTGCTCTAACTTGTCGCTAATAACATGCACAAACCATGTTGCTATGGTAATCTTTTCAATTTAGTACCGTGATAGCATGGTTTCTGGTCAACACACCTCATACGATACTTTTTACTCGTAGTACTTACAACAGACTTCAACTAGAAACCATGCTATTTAATTACATATACAATTAAGAAATACGTCTTAAAGGAGCTATTGCCTACTTCCACATTGTCTGCACACTTAGTTGAATCTTGAAAAGTAGTTGTTAAAACTAAAGTGACCTTTGCCTGACCCTGGCAATCGAAGTTGGCGATAGCAGGGTTTCTTGCTTGGCTCCTCCCTAGACTTGCAGAAAAATTGGTTACTTGCAGTTGGCTACTTGACCACCATAAGCTTCTCTCTGCATCAACAGAAAGTTGTATTCCACTCTTGCCTGCACGCTCCGTCAAAAGCAATAAGCACCAATTACAAATTTTGTGGCATAGACTACAATTGTTTAGAATGGGATCTTGGGAATTATTTATCTCAACAGCAGTTCCTGTAGTGTACTACTCATTCAATAGCTCCTTTAATGATGAGGCAACCATTTACATGCATCTCACTTGATTTTGGTGCTAGCAGAAGATATGCCAACACTCATTTTCTTCCCACCTTCATTGAGAGATGTCAGTGTCTTCTGATAACTGGGGGGGGGGAGGGAAACCCAAACAATTAGTTCATATTCAAAGCTTACCCTCTCTACAGTAGTCCACCCTGTACCTTTCTGAGTCCTCTACTTTAGTCTTCCACCCAGTAATTGTAGAATCAAGCTTCTTGAATCTGTACACAGTTAAAAAATAAACAAATAAATAAAAACTCTTTGGGGAACTACTACATTTTTTTAAAATAAAGTGTTGTCTGCTTATCTGCTAGCAACTCCCCCCACATATCAGAGCTATTGGGTGCTGCATTTCAAAGTTATGGTAGATTTACTCACCTCTTAAGTCTTTTTTTTTTATAAATTAAAGGAAAACCTGAAACTGTCCCAACTTTGACAGTTTATTCCTGAAATTCACATTTTCTGGTTTCCTAGTGATCATAACTTTGCTACAGTTCACTTTCAAAGTCTATTTTCATGTCATTTGAAAGCTCTGTGATTTACATTCTCCAAGCATTTTTGAAGGTGACCTGTTTAGCTCACCATGGTGGCCTAGAACAAACTTTTGTTCATATCTGTTTGACAAACCACAGACCAGCACTTGTCAACACTCCACTCCAGAGGTATCTTATAAGAAACTGTGCCTAGAGAGGCATTTGACATACTACTTGAAAGTACACTGAATAAACAACACTTTGATATAAAAATTACCTTCATAAACAAAAGAGAAAGTGATAATTATATTTTGGTGATTTTGACCTATATAGTCGACTGCCTTTAAACCTTTCGCTGCCGGATTTCCCCCCCAAAATGCAGTCAATTTTTCCGAATTAATTTAGGCCAATTTTGATACTTCTACTTAAAATGTCATGGAAGAGAGAAAAGTCAATTGTTATCAATTAAGTGAACTTTTGTTGTCAGTAAACATACAAAGCTACAAAACATGTTGTTGTCGGGGAGAAAAATCATCACTGGGTTCCAGCAGGGTCTTTTAGAGGGTCAAAAAGGCAAAAATGTCCACAAAATTAGCAATATTTGTACCTATTAGCCCCTAGAAATAGAAAAGTAGCACTTGCAATGAGCTGTGCTTCCAATATGTTATGACCCTGTGTGTAGTTAGAGAGTGCCAGGAAAAAAAATCGGCCCTTTTGAACTGTTTTGGGGGGCCTGTGGCCCTTTTAGACCCAACCCACTTTTTCTAGAGAATTCACGTTTTTCAAGGTAAATACAAAATTCCAAAGAAAATAACACGATGTCTGCCACGAAGCCTATTGTATGCCAGGTGAACACAGTTACATGCTGGATCCCACTGACAAGCCAAAATGCCATAGCCAGCCCCTAAATCTTGTTGATAAGCAAAACATGAATTATAAACATGAATTAGGGCCTCACCCGCCCAGAACTGTCCAGTTGTTTGTTCTCAGTTTGTAGTCATTTGTGTGTGGCAGCGGACATAGCACTTTCCTGGATGAACATGTGGATGGTCAGCACAGGCCACACACACCCAGCACAGGTGGATGGTTCACACACACCCAGCACATGTGGATGGTCAGTACAGGTCACACACACCCAATACATGTGGATGGTCAGCACAGGTCACACACACCCAGCACAGGTCACACACACCCAGCACAGGTCACACACACCCAGCACATGTGGATGGTCAGCACAGGTCACACACACCCAGCACAGGTGGATGGTCAGCACAGGTCACACACACCCAGCACAGGTGGATGGTCAGCACTGGTCACACACACCCAGCACAGGTCACACACACCCAGCACGTTTCATGTCTCCCTGCTGGCCTATTGCTACAGACTTTGCAATCAGTCTTTGTTCTTGACAGTTCTATGACATGAAATGTATTGTTCAATCTCTCCAAAGGGGGACCCAGAGGCACCAGTATCATCAGCAAAGGGGGACCCAGAGGCACCAGTATCATCAGCACTGCCTACATCATGTACACTGTCATCGACACTCATTTGGCCTGGCCAAATTTGCAATCTAAACCATCATCCAGCATCATTCTCCGATTCTGAGCTATCATATTCATTTACACCATCACTTTGTTCATCATTATTATCCCTATCACCTTCATCATCACTTTCCAAATCGGCTAAAATTAGCTGTCTTGCCTCCTCTGCCATGTACTTCTTCCTGCGGTTCACCATTTTTAAAAGTCCCGGTTGCTACTACGCTCGATTCCAGCCCAACTCGCCAATGAACAGGCCCGAAACCTACACAGAATTGACTTGTGTAACCTGATCCACGCTACTGAAGATTGCCGCAGAGCTAGCTACGGTGTAGTTCGATCTGGCGAGAAGTTGAAAAACCGATGCCACAGCAGCGGCGGCATTGGCACGCAACTGAAAAATCCTGATGCCGCCATGAGGGCGGCATTGGCAGCAAAACAATTAAGGCAATTTCAAAATACATACCCACATTAGTGTGTTCTCTAAGCCCACTACTAGGAGTACTATTAACTAAGCCCACTACTAGGAGTACTACTAGGAGTACTATTAACTAAGCCCACTACTAGGAGTACTACTAGGAGTACTATTAACTAAGCCCACTACTAGGAGTACTATTAACTAAGCCCACTACTAGGAGTACTACTAGGAGTACTATTAACTAAGCCCACTACTAGGAGTATTACTAGGAGTACTATTAACTAAGCCCACTACTACTAGTACTAGGAGTACTATTAACTAAGCCTACTACTAGGAGTACTACTAGGAGTACTATTAACTAAGCCCACTACTAGGAGTACTATTAACTAAGCCCACTACACTAGGAGTACTATTAACTAAGCCCACTACTAGGAGTACTATTAACTAAGCCCACTACTAGGAGTACTATTAACTAAGCCCACTACTAGGAGTACTACTAGGAGTACTATTAACTTAGCCCACTACTAGGAGTACTATTAACTAAGCTCACTACTAGGAGTACTACTAGGAGTACTATTAACTAAGCCCACTACTAGGAGTACTATTAACTAAGCCCACTACTACGAGTATTACTAGGAGTACTATTAACTAAGCCCACTACTAGGAGTACTACTAGGAGTACTATTAACTAAGCCCACTACTAGGAGTACTACTAGGAGTACTATTAACTAAGCCCACTACTAGGAGTACTATTAACTAAGCTCACTACTAGGAGTACTACTAGGAGTACTATTAACTAAGCTCACTACTAGGAGTACTACTAGGAGTACTATTAACTAAGCCCACTACTAGGAGTACTATTAACTAAGCTCACTACTAGGAGTACTACTAGTAGTACTATTAACTAAGCTCACTACTGGGAGTACTACTAGGAGTACTATTAACTAAGCCCACTACTTGGAGTACTATTAACTAAGCCCACTACTAGGAGTACTACTAGGAGTACTATTAACTAAGCCCACTACTTGGAGTACTATTAACTAAGCCCACTACTAGGAGTACTATTAACTAAGCCCACTACTAGGAGTACTATTAACTAAGCCCACTACTAGGAGTACTATTAACTAAGCCCACTACTAGGAGTACTTACTAGGACTACTACAATCCACTCACGTTTCTGTTTCCTGCATTTCCTTCCACTTGCTGCCCACCACCTTCAAGCCTTGTGACATGCTCTGCTTAAATTCAGAATAGGGAGTGATGCCAAGCAGCCTCTTCACCTCTGCCAACTCTGCTTCCTTCCCCAATAGCTCATTGCTAATGCGAGCGATATCATCTTGAAGCTTTAAAAAATGACAAGACCAAAGAGACATGTCATGTGTCAGAGCTGAAACCAGTCACAGTGATACTACATTGTGCACGTATCATCATTTCACTGTGGCATTGTTTACGTGACGTATGTAGCAAGTACCAATGATGGGCTCTCTCTCAAGGAGGTTCTCTTTCCTTAATATGCTCTATCTGCACACACAAGCAAGGCTGGGGCAGTCGAGGTAAAGGATAGGGAACATTGGATTAAAGAAGACTAATTAATATGGAATAGAAGGCACAGGGCTCCGAAAGTTACCATGATGACACTGGACACACTTCACCATCAAGTGGAAAGCTCACTTTAAAAACACGATAAAACCATTAACAATGTCTACATACACACAGTACTACAGCTCATCTGTCCTACAACACAACCTGAATCAAGAGTTAGAGGCATTCTGCACGTATCTCAGGGGGAGGCGCCATATGGAAACTAGATACAATAGTGATCACCATAGAATATACAGTAAGCAATCTCCACATAGCAAGCGCCCATAATGTAAATGTTGCTGAAATCGTAGGTGAGGTTGAGCATAGATGAGGAAATGATAGATGTGAAGATCTACTCGTAAACCTGAAGTAGACTATTATTTGGTGGTGTTAGTGGAACTGAAGAACCGCAACATTTATTAGCTAGACAACAAAACAACTAATCCTCGAGTTAGCTCTCTTCATTGCAATCACACAAATGATCGTGTGACTGCAGAAATGATGTGGGATGTGCGCAATTAGAATCGCCAGAGGCAGTTTCATGTATAAATATGCAGCAAGCACCCACCCATCTGATTTTCGAGGTGAAGAGTAAAGGTACCCAGCAGGGTGGTGCATGCATGCTGACTACACACAACCCAATATCATACCTGCTCCTGTCTTGACAGAAGTCTTTCCTTTTCCATCTCGTCTTTGGTGGGCTCTAATTGAATATGCTCACCACTATTTTCCCTTGACCCCTCGTCAACAGCTCCTCCTCCTCCTCCACTTGAACCCAATGACTCCTCCATGCTAGACTCCATGGAAACTTCATTGGAAGTACCAGTTCTGCCTGGATATACATATACAAAGGAGAGTAAGTAAGTAAGTAAGTAAGTAAGTAAGTAAGTAAGTAAGTAAGTAAGTAAGTAAGTAAGTAAGTAAGTAAGTAAGTAAGTAAGTAAGTAAGTAAGTAAGTAAGTAAGTAAGTAAGTAAATAGATAAAATAAGAATAATTATGGTGGTCGTGGCTTCAAGTTCAGGCTCTTGAGAGTGACTCCCCAGCAGCCAGGCTAGTCCATCACACAGTCTCGATTGAATCGCTCACACTTTGGTGCTAGGCTGATGTGCAATGCCGCCTTCTAGCAGTTTCTTCTGTCTTCTGGCCTGGTCAAAGATGGTGGCGTCCTCCCACAAAATAGGATGTCCATTATCCCATGCATGTTCAGCAATTGCAGACATCTCTTTAGCACACTTTCTACAGGCATCTTGATGTTCTTTCACTCTGGTCTCCAGTCTTCTGATGGGCTCCCCTAAGTAGTATTTCACCCAGCTACAAGGGATGCGGTGCACAACGAATTAGTACATATTAGCTGGTAAAACATCCTTCACTCCTTGTGTCCTCAGTGTTCTTCCCGATCTGAAAACGACTTTGATGTTCAACTTCCCTGATGTCTTCAATCATCCCTGCTGCACAAGGAATCACTACCATAGGATCCTTCTTTTTAGACCTCTGATTGCCTGTATCGGTGTACTTATCTTCCTTTCTGCGTTTGAGACGTGCTAGATGCGTGTGCCAGTTCATGTGCTGGACGCGTGTGCAGGTAGCACATGGTGGATAGCTAGCTACCGGTATATAGCAGGCTCACGCGAGTCTTAGCATCTCACTATTCCTGATTAAGGCTAGAGCATCTAGTCGAAACGTCGAGAGATACAATTTCAAGTTGATTATTGAGAAGGTTATTGTAATGCATTATGTCAACTGAGACTTCATTGAGACTTCCATTATAGCAACAAAACAAATGCAAGACACTAGTGGGTGGTGCAGTGGCCCTGCCAGACACTAGCGGGTGGTGCAGTGGGTACCTGGGCCCTGCCAGACACTAGCGGGTGGTGTAGTGGGTACTTGGGCCCTGCCAGACACTAGTGGGTGGTGCAGTGGGTACCTGGGCCCCGCCAGACACTAGCGGGTGGTGCAGTGGGTACCTGGGCCCTGCCAGACACTAGCGGGTGGTGCAGTGGGTACCTGGGCCCTGCCAGACACTAGTGGGTGGTGCAGTGGGTACCTGGGCCCTGCCAGACACTAGCGGGTGGTGCAGTGGGTACCTGGGCCCTGCCAGACACTAGCGGGTGGTGCAGTGGGTACCAGACACTAGCGGGTGGTGCAGTGGGTACCTGGGCCGTGCCAGACACTAGCGGGTGGTGCAGTGGGTACCTGGGCCCTGCCAGACACTACCGGGTGGTGCAGTGGGTACCTGGGCCCTGCCAGACACTAGCGGGTGGTGCAGTGGGTACCTGGGCCCTGCCAGACACTAGCGGGTGGTGCAGTGGGTACCTGGACCCTGCCAGACACTAGCGGATGGTGCAGTGGGTACCTGGGCCATGCCAGACACTAGCGGGTGGTGCAGTGGGTACCTGGGTCCTGCCAGACACTAGCGGGTGGTGCAGTGGGTACCTGGACCCTGCCAGACACTAGCGGATGGTGCAGTGGGTACCTGGGCCATGCCAGACACTAGCGGGTGGTGCAGTGGGTACCTGGGCCCTGCCAGACACTAGCGGGTGGTGCAGTGGGTACCTGACACTAGCGGGTGGTGCAGTGGGTACCTGGACCCCACCAGACACTAGCGGGTGGTGCAGTGGGTACCTGGGCCCTGCCAGACACTAGCGGGTGGTGCAGTGGGTACCTGGGCCCTGCCAGACACTAGCGGGTGGTGCAGTAGGTACCTGGGCCCTGCCAGACACTAGCGGGTGGTGCAGTGGGTACCTGGACCCTGCCTTGCAGGGTAGCATAAACAAACAAACAAGAATTTTGTTTTACTACAGGTCCAACCTAAAAGGGTAATAGGCCATTTGAGGCAGAAAGACAAGACCATTCATTTACTCAGCCCCCACCAATTGACCGGTGACTCATTCCTATTTGAAGCAGTTAACTCGTGAGTGACCGATGTTATGGTTAATTCTCCAAGCAGTAACATGTCTTTAAATAAGAAATGGCCGAATTACCTGAATTACCCGACTTTCTACATGTGTGGTGGTCTCTACACAAAAAGTTCTATAAAATGGAATGCACACACAGAAAGCTACCTAAAGCTACCTACTCTAATACAAACATCTTTAACTCCAACTGTTTCATGAAAAAGTTATGTACATCCCTTGTTCTAGCTGTTCACCCACTGCAGGCCTTTATAGCATCAGCTGTTGCACTCACAGCTCTTGCTGACTCTCCCACTGCAGGCCTCATTAGCATCAGCTGTTGCACTCACAGCTCTTGCTGACTCCCCCACTGCATAGCCTCTATAGCATCAGCTGTTGCACTCACAGCTCTTGCTGACTCCCCCACTGCATAGCCTCTATAGCATCAGCTGTTGCACTCACAGCTCTTGCTGACTCTCCCACTGCAGGCCTCTATAGCATCAGCTGCTACACTCACAGCTCCTGGTCAGAGGTAGAAGCAAGTACACCCCTGTTCTAGGCTGGCTCTCCCACTGCACGGCCTCTATAGCATCAGCTGTTGCACCCATAGGTAGAAGCATTCTCTTGCCCTTCAACCATTCTGTCAAGAGATCTCAATCAGTTGTAGTCTTATTATGGCCAAAGTTTCCATGTGCATTTACTATAATAATAGTAGTAACGAAGTAATACAATGATAGTTTTATTATTATCTTAACACATGCATATTGTACGCCAAACCTCCCCCCCCCCCCCCCCCCCAATCGTTATACAAATTATAGTCTCTGTTAATGGATTTATAATATATAAATATACACAAACTATATACTGCATATGTTCTATTAATTTCATGCTATCACTAATAACATTAATTATAGCAAGCATGAATTTTGTTTGTTTTCACCTAGCTTTGTGTATACTATTTGAGGGTGCACTCCAATCAAGAGCACTCTCTTGTTATTTTTCTTGTAGTCCAGGCAAGCATGAATTAGATCACTAGATCTCGATTCACCTATGCTTGCATTTTTCACCATTCCAGATAGCAGACATATAGGTCACTAACAGAGGTGCCCAGTATTGCCACAAGTTCCTGGCCTGAAGGTTGGTCAGAGATATCTTCCACAAGTAAAAGTAAGCGTTATGGGTGTCTTTATTCTTTGAGGGCTCTATTAGGAAAGCTCTATTGATTGCTATTTTATGTAGCCTCATAATTTAAGAAACAGGTTTTCCCCCTTTTTTCTCTAGCACACTACAGTTTGATCCAAAGGACCATATGGATTTCATCTAACTAATGTCTTGATCCACTAAGTTCTAGTATGTAAGCAATGAAATTTGAATCATTTGTTACCTTGCAACCTTGCAGCTAGAAGGAGGCATCTATGTGACTACTCCCTTCTTCTTCTTTTTTTTATTTTTTTTTTTTAAAGCCATTGATGACGATGTTGCATATTGTAAACATCGCCATGCAACTACAGTATTTTAACAAATGACTTGGGTAAGAGATTTCACTATATCTTGCAAGCTCTAGCATAGCTGGTTGGTAATGGCTACCAAGTTGTGTTCTCATCGGGAACGTGAAAAATGCATGTGCAATATATCCGTTACCAGCCATTTAATGGCCAATAAAATTTAATGGCCAATAAAAATGCCCCAATGATTGCAAATGCCACTTTTGGTAATGGAGGCCATCAGTGAACTTGCAGGCCAATGCCACCAGCTTAACAGCAATTGATCAGGCAGGTAGGCCCAGTAGTTGGCTGTCTATAGTACACATACATACTTCCCTTTTATAGTTTTAGTTCATATCAGAATGACCAAATATGCACTCGTGCATAGTATTGTTCAAGTAATACAACCTGTACCACCACTGCTACCTACACAACTATTGCAACATGTATACCTGCTGCCTCTGGCACTAGGTGTATACTCACTGTGCTATGCAGGAGTGCTGACACTACACATTTCATGGTTCTTACGTGAAGTGATACACACCCACACGTGTTACACGAGTATGCCCAACCTAGAATCAAGTGGAAAATAGTACTAACTGATCTTAGGAAGCTATAATTAATTCAATGTCCTGGGTGGAGCATGCTTGGTATTCTTGATACAGTAGTACATATGTATATATATATATATATATGGTAAGTGAATAGAGATCCAAATTGCTAACCGTGTTCCCAAATTTCTGCTTAAAACTACTATGCATCATGAATAATTCATGATACACATCCTCTCTAGTTTGTATAACTCTGTAATGAAGTGAGCCACACAAGCACACGAAAAGCTTCCCCCACGTCCACAATAAAACCTGCATCAACCATGTGTTTTCCATCTCTCTTTCTACACTGAATCTACTATCTGCAAGCACTTCCGACTGCCCCTGCAGCTGTAAAACTGTACTGCAGGCAATACATTGATGACACTGATAATAAATAGCTGCAATTGGGTTGTTGCTTTGAATGCAAGACATCCAGTGGCAAGCAAAGGTGTGATGGAGAGAGCGAGACATCCAGTGGCAAGCAAAGGCATGATGGAGAGAGCGAGACATCCAGTGGCAAGCAAAGGTGTGATGGAGAGAGCGAGACATCCAGTGGCAAGCAAAGGCGTTTTGAGAAAAAACCTTCTGAAATCGCTCATTCTAGTCAAAACACACATTTGCTATCTTTTCTAAATTATGGAACTGTTTTTGACAGAAAATGTATTTTTAACCGAAAGAAGCTCTATTTTGCACCAATAGGGACATTTTGAAGCGTTTTGAGGAAAAACTATGTGAAAATCGCTCCCTCCCCCTGCCACACTATATAGCTTCTTTCCCCCCACCCCCTTACCACACTATATATTCTTGCCCCCTCCACCTGCCACACGCTTCTTGCCCGCCCCCTGCAACACTATATAGCTTCTTGCCCCCTCCACCTGCCACACTATATAGCTTCTTGCCCCCTCCACCTGCCACACTAAATGGACACATTAGCTATCTTTTCAATATTATGGAACAGTTCCGAACTGTTTAAACGACAGAAAATGTTTTTCATGACAAATCTGCCCTTTTTACCGAAAGAAGCTCTATTTTGCACCAATAGGGACATTTTGAAGCGTTTTGAGGAAAAACTATGTGAAATCACCCCCTCCCCCTGCCACACTATATAGCTTCTTTCCCCCCACCCCCTTACCACACTATATAGCTTCTTGCCCCCTCCACCTGCCACACTAAATGGACACATTAGCTATCTTTTCAATATTATGGAACAGTTCCGAACTGTTTCTACTGTTTAAACGACAGAAAATGTTTTTCATGACAAATCTGCCCTTTTTACCGAAAGAAGCTCTATTTTGCTCCAATAGGGACGTTTTGAAGCATTTTGAGGAAAAACTTTTGAGAAATCTCGCGCTTTTGTCCAAATGGGCACATTAGCTTCCTTTTCAACATTATGGAACAGTTTCTACTTTTTAACCGCCAGTAAAAGTCTTTTGGTGAGAAATCTCCCCTTTTTAACCGAAAGAAGCTCTATTTTGCTCCAATTGGGAAGTTTTGTAGAGTTTTTAGAAAAAACCCTTCTGAAATCGCTCATTCTAGTAGTCAAAATACACATTTTCTAAATTATGGAACTGTTTTTGACAGAAAATGTATTTTTAACCGAAAGAAGCTCTATTTTGCACCAATAGGGACATTTTAGAGCGTTTTGAGGAAAAACGATGTGAAATCGCCCCCTCCCCCTGCCACACTATATAGCTTCTTGCCCGCCCCCTGCAACACTAAATAGCTTCTTGCCCCCTCCACCTGCCACACTATATAGCTTCTTGCCCCCTCCACACTATATAGCTTCTTGCCCGCCCCCTGCAACACTAAATAGCTTCTTGCCCCCTCCACCTGCCACACTATATAGCTTCTTGCCCCCCCCCCTTGCCACACTATATAGCTTCGTGCCCCCCCCCCTTGCCACACTATATAGCTTCTTCCCCCTCCACCTGCCACACTATATAGCTTCTTGCCCCCTCCACCTGACACACTATATAGCTTCTTGCCCCCTCCACCTGACACACTATATAGCTTCTTGCCCCCTCCACCTGCCACACTATATAGCTTCTTGCCCCCTCCACCTGCCACACTATATAGCTTCTTGCCCCCTCCACCTGCCACACTATATAGCTTCTTGCCCCCTCCACCTGCCACACTATATAGCTTCTTGCCCCCTCCACCTGCCACACTATATAGCTTCTTGCCCCCTCCACCTGCCACACTATATAGCTTCTTGCCCCCTCCACCTGACACACTATATAGCTTCTTGCCCCCTCCACCTGCCACACTATATAGCTTCTTGCCCCACTCCCCTGCCACACTATATAGCTTCTTGCCCCCTCCCCTGCCACACTAAATGGACACATTAGCTATCTTTTCAATATTATGAATATTATGGAACTGTTTCTACTGTTTAAATGACAGAAAATGTTTTTCATGACAAATCTGCCGAAAGAAGCTATATTTTGCTCCAATAGGGACGTTTTGAAGCGTTTTGAGGAAAAACTTTGAGAAATCTCGCGCTTTTGTCCAAATGGGCACATTAGCTTCCTTTTCAACATTATGGAACAGTTTCTACTGTTTAAATGACAGAAAATGTTTTTCATGACAAATCTGCCGAAAGAAGCTATATTTTGCTCCAATAGGGACGTTTTGAAGCGTTTTGAGGAAAAACTTTGAGAAATCTCGCGCTTTTGTCCAACGCCACTAAAAGTCTTTTGGTGAGAAATCTCCCCTTTTTAACCAAAAGAAGCTCTATTTTGCTCCAATAGGGACATTTTGGAGCGTTTTGAGGAAAAATTCTGTGAAATCGTTCCTAATGGGCGCATTAGCTTCCTTATTAACATTATGGAACTGTTTCTACCCTTTAAACGCCAGTAAAAGTCTTTTGGTGAGAAATCTCCCCTTTTTAACAAAGAAGCTCTATTTTGCTCCAATTGGGACGTTTTGTAGAGTTTTGAGAAAAAACCTTCTGAAATCGCTCATTCTAGTCAAAATTCCCATTTGCTATCTTTTCTAAATTATGGAACTGTTTTTGACAGAAAATGTATTTTTAACCGAAAGAAGCTCTATTTTGCACCAATAGGGACATTTTGAAGCGTTTTGAGGAAAAACTATGTGAAATCGCCCCCTCCCCCTGCCACACTATATAGCTTCTTTCCCCCCACCCCCTTACCACACTATATAGCTTCTTGCCCCCTCCACCTGCCACACTAAATGGACACATTAGCTATCTTTTCAATATTATGGAACAGTTCCGAACTGTTTCTACTGTTTAAACGACAGAAAATGTTTTTCATGACAAATCTGCCCTTTTTACCGAAAGAAGCTCTATTTTGCTCCAATAGGGACGTTTTGAAGCGTTTTGAGGAAAAACTTTGAGAAATCTCGCGCTTTTGTCCAAATGGGCACATTAGCTTCCTTTTCAACATTATGGAACAGTTTCTACTTTTTAACCGCCAGTAAAAGTCTTTTGGTGAGAAATCTCCCCTTTTTAACCGAAAGAAGCTCTATTTTGCTCCAATTGGGAAGTTTTGTAGAGTTTTGAGAAAAAACCCTTCTGAAATCGCTCATTCTAGTCAAAATACACATTTTCTAAATTATGGAACTGTTTTTGACAGAAAATGTATTTTTAACCGAAAGAAGCTCTATTTTGCACCAATAGAGCGTTTTGAGGAAAAACGATGTGAAATCGCCCCCTCCCCCTGCCACACTATATAGCTTCTTGCCCCCTCCCCTGCCACACTATATAGCTTCTTGCCCCCTCTCCCCTTGCCACACTATATAGCTTCTTGCCCCCTCCCCTTGCCACACTATATAGCTTCTTGCCCCCTCCCCTGCCACACTAAATAGCTTCTTGCCCCCTCCACCTGCCACACTATATAGCTTCTTGCCCCCTCCCCTGCCACACTATATAGCTTCTTGCCCCCTCCCCTGTCACACTATATAGCTTCTTGCCCCCTCCACATGCGACACTATATAGCTTCTTGTCCCCTCCCCTGCCACACTATATAGCTTCTTGCCCCCCTTCCCCTTGCCACACTATATAGCTTCTTGCCCCCTCCCCTGCCACACTATATAGCTTCTTGCCCCCTCCCCTGCCACACTAAATGGACACATTAGCTATCTTTTCTTCAATATTATGGAACTGTTTCTACTGTTTAAATGACAGAAAATGTTTTTCATGACAAATCTGCCGAAAGAAGCTCTATTTTTCTCCAATAGGGACGTTTTGAAGCCGTTTGAGGAAAAACTTTGAGAAATCTCGCGCTTTTGTCCAAATGGGCACATTAGCTTCCTTTTCAACATTATGGAACAGTTTTTTTCTACCCTTTAAACGCCAGTAAAAGTCTTTTGGTGAGAAATCTCCCCTTTTTAACCGAAAGAAGCTCTATTTTGCTCCAATTGGGACGTTTTTTAGAGTTTTGAGAAAAAACCTTCTGAAATCGCTCATTCTAAGTCAAAATTCCCATTTATTATCTTTTCAAAATTATGGAACTGTTTTTGACAGAAAATGTATTTTGATGCGAAAGAAGCTCTATTTTGGAGCGTTTTGAGGAAAAACTGTGAAATCGCCCCTCCACCTGCCACACTATATAGCTTCTTGCCCCCTCCACCTGCCACACTATATAGCTTCTTGCCCGCCCCCTGCAACACTAAATAGCTTCTTGCCCCCCTCCGCCTGCCACACTATATAGCCCTCCCCTGCCACACTATATAGCTTCTTGCCCCCCCTCCCCTTGCCACACTATATAGCTTCTTGCCCCCTCCCCTTGCCACACTATATAGCTTCTTGCCCCCTCCCCTGCCACACTATATAGCTTCTTGCCCCCTCCCCTTCCTGCCCCCTAAAGGCCTGTCCACACTGCACACTGAATGCGCGTTAGATCTCAACGAATGCGCGTTCGTTGCGTCCACACTGAATGCGAATTAGATTTCTTGGACCTAACGCGCATTAGGTCCAGTCCACCTCGATAGGTGGTTTGAGTCGAGCCAGAGCAACAAATCCAAGCGTAAAATTAATTACGCGGGTGCGCGTTAAAAGATAAACAGAATCATTTATGAAGTTGTAGCTGATTCCCACCAGTGCTTACTGCGTGCTTACTGCGTGGCTTGCACCAAACCTGGTGCACAGATGGATGCTGGTAGTCGGCCATCATTGCCACAATCAAAGGACCTATAGCAGGCAAAGATCAAGCTAAATACTATTATAGAGTTCGAAAATTTTACCGCCGCAGCCTTCTTTTATGGAGTTCATGGAGCGCCATCCGTCTACTGTATTGCCTTTTTATATTTATAAATCCTTCTTCTCCTCTGCAGCATATGCTTCCTTCGCGTCTGTAGGTATCTCGTCCATAACAGAACAACACACCGTATCCATTGTGCGTGGGTGCAGTTTTCTTGGAGGGGGAGTGGTTTTTATGCGCGTTTGGTTTATTGTCATGTCAGTGTGGACGTGACTGGACGCGCATTGAGACTCTCTTGGTAGCTAGTGTGTCTCAATGCGCATCCAGTTATTGTGCAGTGTGGACAGGCCTTAAATCTGACCCATAGCACCGCCTTAATACAATACAAATTCTACCCTTACGATGACCAAGTTTACACCAGGGTTTCATTTAGGGGGGAGGGGGGGGGCTGACCCCTCGGAAATTGTATTATTAAAATTCTTATTGATGTTGATAAGTGCTTGACATTATGCCCAACCCTTAATATCCCAATTGCCCCTTTGGACATTTTCCTAAATGCACCATATTGCACTTAATAAGCTGACTGCACCAGTACCGACAGGTACTGGTGTTGGGAGGGGTCAACGGGGGAACATACTAGTTGGGTTAATTACCCGGATTAACAACAGGAGCCACTGCAGGGTTAAGAGGCCTCTTGTTAAGGATAGCCCAGAACTGACTGTTGAGCCGGTGGACGAATGCAACTAAATGTTCTCTGTCAGAGACATTTGAGTCCGGCCCTACCTGCAGAAATCATTTCGAAGACAGGCATCATGTGCAATGATAATACGCCCACACAATTTACAGAGTGCTGGCAGGAAAATACTTAGGCTAGTCCGAACTATACTCATGAAGTGTGGTATGGCCAGTGATGACCCACAAACTAGCTAGCTCCACTAATAAAGGTGGCAGGTCCAGGCCTGTGGTTCACAGAGCGACCCTGCAAACTAGTGCTACATTGCAACATGTCATTACCCTAGCAGCTGCAACAAGCAGGCTAAAGCAATCACACTCTCTGTCTGTGTAACATAATTTTAAGACAGTTCTTAGAATGCTATCATTTTCAAAATGCAGCAGTATATAACACCTCAACCAGCAGTGTGCATGTGCAATGGCTAGTATGTTGCTTGTCTGGGTAATGCTGAAGGACTTTTGGCAATACTAGTCGGTCAGCGACCTAAGAAAAGCATGGCAAGTATCATTTTGGCCCTATTTGACTCAAACTATCATTGGATAAGCTAAACTATCACTAGATAAGCTAGTCCGAGCTTCGAAAGGGCCAGCAACAAGTTCTGGAGACCCAGATAACATCATTTGATCAAGGTCAAAGCATTTGTGAAATGGCATCGAAAATTATACTAAACGTGTTAAATGTGTGGGTGGTGTAAATGGGCTTAAAGACATAATTATTGTGCAACTTATTAATTAAACATTCCTCCAACCTCTGGTTCAGGGTTTGCAGATGATTGTCCATCATCACACTCGAGCAGGACCTGACGAGCAACCTTGTCTTCCACAAAACCAGAGACGAGGAGGAGGTTGTGGGGACGAGCCTTGCAGATGGTGATAAGGATGAGCAGGAGATACTGGAAGAATTCTGGCTCCAAAGTCGTCCTTTTCCCTCTCTGATACACCATACATTGCACCTCATGGGAGAGTTGAAGGGAGTCCTGCGAGCAGGAGGGGAGAGCGGGAGGAGGGGAGAGCGGGGAAGAGGAGTGGAAAATGAGAACGAGTTGGTGGAGGAGGATAAGAGAGATGGGGGAGAAAAGTACGAGAGGAGAGAGGGAAGAAAAGGGGTGAGAAGAGGACAGGTTAGTAAGAGGCAGAGCAGTGACATTGAGAAGAGGCACTGACATGGAGAAAGAGGCACTGACATGGAGAAAGAGGCACTGACATGGAGAAAGAGGCACTGACATGGAGAAAGAGGCACTGACAGGGAGAAAGAGGCACTGACATGGAGAAAGAGGCACTGACATGGAGAAAGAGGCACTGACAGGGAGAAAGAGGCACTGACATGGAGAAAGAGGCACTGACATGGAGAAAGAGGCACTGACATGGAGAAAGAGGCACTGACATGGAGAAAGAGGCACTGACATGGAGAAAGAGGCACTGACATGGAGAAAGAGGCACTGACATGGAGAAAGAGGCACTGACATGGAGAACAGAATTATTTTGTAATAAATTATCTTCATTTAAATTGTTGCTTGCTTATACTATGAATGTGACCAACTCACCCATGAAGGTCAGAGCTCCTGGCTTTACCCAGCACTGCTGATCAGACTAGATACAAACATGAGTTCCAAAACTTCAACATTGCTCTCCACAGGCCTAGTGACAGCATGTGCTTATTGCATGTGCTTATTGCACATGCTCACAAGAAAGAGGGGGTAGGACAGAGCGACAAACCACAAACAATCAACACTGCACATACACACACACATACATACACCACAACATAATACATCCACACATACATACACCACAACATAATACATCCACACATACATCCACCACAACATAATACATCCACACATACATCCACATACATACAAACATAATGTAGCTAGCGCAGTGTGTTGGTGATGCTGCCATGATATCTTATTAGTGTGCTATTATTAGTAGGTGAGGTCTAATGTAGCTAGCGCAGTGTGTTGGTGATGCTGCCATGGTATCTTATTAGTGTGCTATTATTAGTAGGTGAGGTCTAATGTAGCTAGCGCAGTGTGTTGGTGATGCTGCCATGGTATCTTATTAGTGTGCTATTATTAGTAGGTGACATGGAGAAAGAGGCACTGACATGCAGAAAGAGGCACTGACATGGAGAAAGAGGCACTGACATGGAGAAATAGGCACTGACATGGAGAAAGAGGCACTGACATGGAGAAAGAGGCACTGACATGGAGAAAGTGGCACTGACAGGGAACTGACAGGGAGAAAGTGGCACTGACATGGAGAAATAGGCACTGACATGGAGAAAGAGGCACTGACATGCAGAAAGAGGCACTGACATGGAGAAAGAGGCACTGACATGGAGAAATAGGCACTGACATGGAGAAAGAGGCACTGACATGCAGAAAGAGGCACCGACATGGAGAAAGAGGCACTGACATGGAGAAATAGGCACTGACATGGAGAAAGAGGCACTGACATGGAGAAAGAGGCACTGACATGGAGAAAGTGGCACTGACAGGGAACTGACAGGGAGAAAGTGGCACTGACATGGAGAAAGAGGCACTGACATGGAGAAAGAGGCACTGACATGGAGAAAGAGGCACTGACATGGAGAAAGAGGCACTGACATGGAGAACAGAATTCTTTTGTAATAAATTATCTTCATTTAAATTGTTGCTTGCTTATACTATGAATGTGACCAACTCACCCATGAAGGTCAGAGCTCCTGGCTTTACCCAGCACTGCTGATCAGACTAGATACAAACATGAGTTCCAAAACTTCAACATTGCTCTCCACATCTCCACAGGCCTAGTGACAGCATGTGCTTATTGCATGTGCACATGCTCACAAGAAAGAGGGTAGGACAGAGCGACAAACCACAAACAATCAACACTGCACATACATACACCACAACATAATACATCCACACATACATACACCACAACATAATACATACATCCACACATACATACACCACAACATAATACATACATCCACACATACATACACCACAACATAATACATACATCCACACATACATACACCACAACATAATAATACATCCACACATACATACACAACATAATACATCCACACACACATACACACATACATACATCACAACATAATACATCCACATACATACACATACAACACAATACATCCACACATACATACACCACAACATAATACATACACACATACATACACATACAACACAATATATCCACACATACATACACACACAACACAATAATCCACACATACATACGCACACAACATAATACATCCACACATACATACACACACAACATAATACATACACACACACCACATAATACATCCACACATACATACGCACACAACATAATACATCCACACACACATACATACACAACATAATACATCCACACACACATACACACATACATACATCACAACATAATACATCCACATACATACACATACAACACAATACATCCACACATACATACACCACAACATAATACATACACACATACATACACATACAACACAATATATCCACACGTACATACACACACAACACAATAATCCACACATACATACGCACACAACATAATACATCCACACATACATACACACACAACATAATACATACACACATACATACACACCACATAATACATCCACACATACATACACACACAACACAATAATTGCTTGTCAACATTATAAGTTTCAAGTAAGTACAGACACAGTGTATATGTGCACAAAGGGAGAGTGGCATGGGCAGTCAAGTCAAGCAACAATCTGTACAAATATAACAGCAGTTATTGAAATGCAAGTCTTATGTATGTACATATATAAGCCAGATAAAACCATGCGTAAAAATATTGATTTTATGTTCATTTTATGGTTCATCGGGGATTACAGTTTCTCCTTTGGTGGGACCTTTGCCACCGGGAACAGCACCATTAGTGTAATCAGTTGCATACCACACCTTCTCCTACAATGGACAGTACATGGTATAGATGAAAAGGTAAGTACTTTTGACATACATCTTTAACTAACCTTTAAAGACGAGGCAGCGCCACTGATCTTATAGCCCACATTCTTGATGGTCTCATTCTCCCTGATGGCAGTGCCAGTGTCTTTAATGACAGACCCAGTTCTCTTCAGGGCAGAAGAGGTCTTCTCCCCAACACTCTTCAGAGTCTCACTCTCCCTATATATACGTATACAAACAGGGGAGATGTAGGCAGCATTGCAGTAGTCGATACTTTAGGGAGGAACAAAACTAAGGGGGAAGGACTGGGTGAGTGATGTGTGCTGATGTTCCCAAATCGCACATAGTTAGAGCATAACCCCCCCCCCCCCTCCCCTCCCACACACATACAAAAAAAAAGGTAATAAATTTAATGGTGCACATATTTGGTGCTACACCTAGTATATATATGTCCAGTGTGTTACCTACAATATTGAAGTGGACAAAACTGCACAGGGAAGTTTACCCAAATTCCTTTTTTCATATATTGATCACATAAATGTTTTTAAAATTTCTATAACCTAGTTTACAAATATGCACAAGAAAAAAATAGCCACTGAAAAATCATACCAACTAGATACAAAATGATACAAAATGGAATATTCGAGAGAAAAAAGTTAGCCAAACAAAAATATGTAGTGTTAAGTTAGAATACCAGTTGTACATGGCAGCCACCAGAATCATACACAGACACACACATAGATAATGTTCGACATCAGGGCCAAAAGACATTGGGTGAATGCACAGACAGTGCATGTATATATAATGTTTCCTCTCTCTTCCTCAAAGGCGCTTCCTGGTCTCAAAGAGGCAGTGTAAGCCTGGGTCTCTCTGAAACAACACTCGATATTGTGGAAGACTGAATGAAACTTCACTCCATAAAACAGATAATGGCTTTTGAAATAGGAACCTTACTCTTTCAAACTTGCCTCTTATTTATGGGCCATCTTTCAATCAGAGTATAATCATACCTCAGCATAATGAACATCTTCTTTACCTTGTTCTATGTTCTGCATCCAGTCTGCATATCCTTCATCCAGACAGTAAAAAATGTAGCTACAGTAGTAATGCCGAACTGTAACTGCAGCATATTTTCTCTAGTAGGTACTCACGTGTGTAGCCAGTTCTCTCTCCTCTAGTTGTTGCTGCCAGTATGTATCTCTTGTCTACTAACAGTTTGTACAAATATTTTCAGCTGACATTTGAAGTTTCTCTTTCAATCAGCCTTTTGTTTTTAATGCCAACATTTCAACCAAATTACTTTATCTTTTCGGTTAGAATTAAAAACAGATAGCTGATTGACCTCAAAGTATGTGTAGATGGTTCTCTCTTATTTATTGACTGTGCAGCCAATCTTCTCTCATCTACTGTCAACGCAGCAAGTTCTCTCTATTCATCATTTACTGACTAGGTGACCATCATTTCATTTTACTGTCCCCATAAAATGGGTGACCTACTCAAATTTTTTTACAGGTGAACATAAGGAGACAAAGATATAAATGTACAGTGTATCCAGATTTGACCGTGCAAACTTTCCAGTCCAACTCCACAGAGAGGGCTCTCTTCACTCACAATACGTACCATTTGTGCTGAATGCCAGATTTTATTAATCATGAACATGGCAATAATCTGTTAATTAAGTCATTTGAAAAATACTCTCCATCAGATGAAAGGATGCAACACTTTCTTGTTTGGGGATGGGGAAGAAAAAAAAGGAAAAAAGAGAGGACAATTCCATCTGCCATTTTGTCTTCAAAGTTGTTTCAGAATGGGTCAAAATCTCTTGCATCTATCCTCTAGCCATTTCCCAAGCTGTGGATGCTCCATTGCTTTTCTCCATGCATTTTCACTTACCTCAAGTCAAAACTTTGAAGGAAAAATGGGAACTGTCCTTAACTTTGACAGCTTATTCTTGCAATTCATGTTTTCTGGTTCACCAAAGATTGAAACTTTGTTATAGTTCACTTAGTTCACTCTCAAAGCTTATTTATATTTTTGAAAGCCCTTTTAGAGCTTTGTGATTTTTAAGATATTTTGCATATACCAAAGATTTGAAGAGATGACCTTTGTAACTCAGGCAGTGGCCTCGAACTAATACACACTTGCCAATTTCTTGCTTGGACAAACAAAGACCAAATTACAGCCCTCATCAACACTGCACCTGGGAGACTCATTTATGAGAGGGTTAGTGCTGAGTGACCTTGATGTTTTATCTAGAGGCATTCAACACATAAATCACGGAGTAAGCAAAACTTTGGTACCAAAGTTACCTGCATAAAAAAAAAAGGTTATGGTGATTACAAATTTTTGTTGCTTTAACCTAGTGTCCCCGCCATTTTTCTGGAGAAGACTAAATGACATCTCTGCCTATATATCAAGGAATATTTTTGTCTTGAGAGGGAAAAAAAGGGGGGGGGAAGGAAGATAAAAAGGGCACTCCTATAGATGGGCTGATTTCTATAAGTTGATTCTCGACATACCATAACTCTGCTTGTTAAGCCTCTTGTTGTTAGCGCCCATTTCGTTGTCGTTGTCCTCCAATTGGGACGTTTATGATCGTTTTGAAGAAAAACTACGAAATCTCTCATTTTTGTCAAAACGGACACATTAGCTTCCTTTTCAACATTATCTAACTGTTTCTACTCTTTAAATGACAAAAAAGCGGCTTTTGGTGAGAAATCTCCCTTTTAATCCGAAAGAAGCTACAATTGGTAAACAGTCTTCACAGGAACTGTAGAAGAGGGGACCATCTAGTGAGGTCTGGGGGGCAATTTTGGGGCAATTAGGTGCAATCTAGGAATATATTTACACCTGTGTGAAGTAACTTCGTGAGGTTCTGACTTGCACTATGGAGGTCTATGGAGGTCAATTACTTCAATTCAGCCAGTACTCTATGTTTAGATTTGCTGATCATGTTAACGGACTAAAGTTTTGAGTCGGAAGTCAACAGTTATGACTCTATTTCTTTTCTCCTTGATCATGTCTTGCCTCAAGTAGCGAAGCTTAGCAAAACTCTTTACACGGAAAAGTTTGACCTAACCATCATATTCTCTCTAGTTGACACAACTTCACATACCCTTGCTAACTGGGTAGTGGAGTTGCAGGACATTGAAGCAAGTCTGGAGGAAGCCATTGATATAAAGATCACCATGGCTGATATTGAATCCTTCCACAATGCTGCTTCATTTCCAGTCTGAAGGTAGTATTTCCAGTGGTTTCAGTTCTCAAGATGTTGTATTTACTAGTTTTGATAATCCCCACTCCTGATTAGTCATTATGGAGTGGCCAGAACAGCGGACTTTCTTGAAAGTGAAAAATACTCTAAACCAACCCTCTCACCTAGGTGAGAAATTCGCACTGAATGGAAGACTATCCAACATTACCTCACTCAAAAGCCAAAGGAAGATTTAGCATCATAATTTTAAGAACTGGTGACTAATGAAATGCTCATAACAATGTTTCCCAACCAAACACTTTGTAACATCTGTCTATCAATTTCTGTTGGCACTGCATCTATTGAATGAAGTTCTTCAAAGATGATGAAATGTCTGGCATAGAAAGACTAGAAGACTTGTTGGGTCATTTCCTTTGCACATGCCATTAACTTCCTCAAGTTTGTTCCTTCAGCATAAGCATGCATACACCGCAAGGGGGAGAACTTGCAACTCTGTGCTTTCATTTTAACTGAGAACACAAGTGAACTTGATAGCAGTCTGTTTTCACAAGTCAAATTAATAGCTAGTCTATGGTGAGAAAGATGGCATCTGTTATGGGGAGGAAGGAAGGGGGGGGGGGGGGGGGGGATGGAGTGTGTGTCTACAAAAAAACCTTAGCTATCATGGGCTTTTTGTGAAAACACAAAATGATATAACACTCAAGTTCCAGTTCCAGTACAGCCAATGGCAATACAGATTTATTATTATTAAATAATAGCAATAGCAATAGTAATAGTAATAGTAATAGTAGTAATAATAATAATAATAACAACAACAACAAAATACCAATACCTAAATCACTTATAGCAAAATATTTGTTCTATTGGTCAGTTACTAGCCAATCAGAACACAATTACATATCTTCCTCCAATAGTGGTGAAAGAGTGAACTGTGCTCTAACTTGTCGCTAATAACATGCACAAACCATGTTGCTATGGTAATCTTTTCAATTTAGTACCGTGATAGCATGGTTTCTGGTCAACACACCTCATACGATACTTTTTACTCGTAGTACTTACAACAGACTTCAACTAGAAACCATGCTATTTAATTACATATACAATTAAGAAATACGTCTTAAAGGAGCTATTGCCTACTTCCACATTGTCTGCACACTTAGTTGAATCTTGAAAAGTAGTTGTTAAAACTAAAGTGACCTTTGCCTGACCCTGGCAATCGAAGTTGGCGATAGCAGGGTTTCTTGCTTGGCTCCTCCCTAGACTTGCAGAAAAATTGGTTACTTGCAGTTGGCTACTTGACCACCATAAGCTTCTCTCTGCATCAACAGAAAGTTGTATTCCACTCTTGCCTGCACGCTCCGTCAAAAGCAATAAGCACCAATTACAAATTTTGTGGCATAGACTACAATTGTTTAGAATGGGATCTTGGGAATTATTTATCTCAACAGCAGTTCCTGTAGTGTACTACTCATTCAATAGCTCCTTTAATGATGAGGCAACCATTTACATGCATCTCACTTGATTTTGGTGCTAGCAGAAGATATGCCAACACTCATTTTCTTCCCACCTTCATTGAGAGATGTCAGTGTCTTCTGATAACTGGGGGGGGGGAGGGAAACCCAAACAATTAGTTCATATTCAAAGCTTACCCTCTCTACAGTAGTCCACCCTGTACCTTTCTGAGTCCTCTACTTTAGTCTTCCACCCAGTAATTGTAGAATCAAGCTTCTTGAATCTGTACACAGTTAAAAAATAAACAAATAAATAAAAACTCTTTGGGGAACTACTACATTTTTTTAAAATAAAGTGTTGTCTGCTTATCTGCTAGCAACTCCCCCCACATATCAGAGCTATTGGGTGCTGCATTTCAAAGTTATGGTAGATTTACTCACCTCTTAAGTCTTTTTTTTTTATAAATTAAAGGAAAACCTGAAACTGTCCCAACTTTGACAGTTTATTCCTGAAATTCACATTTTCTGGTTTCCTAGTGATCATAACTTTGCTACAGTTCACTTTCAAAGTCTATTTTCATGTCATTTGAAAGCTCTGTGATTTACATTCTCCAAGCATTTTTGAAGGTGACCTGTTTAGCTCACCATGGTGGCCTAGAACAAACTTTTGTTCATATCTGTTTGACAAACCACAGACCAGCACTTGTCAACACTCCACTCCAGAGGTATCTTATAAGAAACTGTGCCTAGAGAGGCATTTGACATACTACTTGAAAGTACACTGAATAAACAACACTTTGATATAAAAATTACCTTCATAAACAAAAGAGAAAGTGATAATTATATTTTGGTGATTTTGACCTATATAGTCGACTGCCTTTAAACCTTTCGCTGCCGGATTTCCCCCCCAAAATGCAGTCAATTTTTCCGAATTAATTTAGGCCAATTTTGATACTTCTACTTAAAATGTCATGGAAGAGAGAAAAGTCAATTGTTATCAATTAAGTGAACTTTTGTTGTCAGTAAACATACAAAGCTACAAAACATGTTGTTGTCGGGGAGAAAAATCATCACTGGGTTCCAGCAGGGTCTTTTAGAGGGTCAAAAAGGCAAAAATGTCCACAAAATTAGCAATATTTGTACCTATTAGCCCCTAGAAATAGAAAAGTAGCACTTGCAATGAGCTGTGCTTCCAATATGTTATGACCCTGTGTGTAGTTAGAGAGTGCCAGGAAAAAAAATCGGCCCTTTTGAACTGTTTTGGGGGGCCTGTGGCCCTTTTAGACCCAACCCACTTTTTCTAGAGAATTCACGTTTTTCAAGGTAAATACAAAATTCCAAAGAAAATAACACGATGTCTGCCACGAAGCCTATTGTATGCCAGGTGAACACAGTTACATGCTGGATCCCACTGACAAGCCAAAATGCCATAGCCAGCCCCTAAATCTTGTTGATAAGCAAAACATGAATTATAAACATGAATTAGGGCCTCACCCGCCCAGAACTGTCCAGTTGTTTGTTCTCAGTTTGTAGTCATTTGTGTGTGGCAGCGGACATAGCACTTTCCTGGATGAACATGTGGATGGTCAGCACAGGCCACACACACCCAGCACAGGTGGATGGTTCACACACACCCAGCACATGTGGATGGTCAGTACAGGTCACACACACCCAATACATGTGGATGGTCAGCACAGGTCACACACACCCAGCACAGGTCACACACACCCAGCACAGGTCACACACACCCAGCACATGTGGATGGTCAGCACAGGTCACACACACCCAGCACAGGTGGATGGTCAGCACAGGTCACACACACCCAGCACAGGTGGATGGTCAGCACTGGTCACACACACCCAGCACAGGTCACACACACCCAGCACGTTTCATGTCTCCCTGCTGGCCTATTGCTACAGACTTTGCAATCAGTCTTTGTTCTTGACAGTTCTATGACATGAAATGTATTGTTCAATCTCTCCAAAGGGGGACCCAGAGGCACCAGTATCATCAGCAAAGGGGGACCCAGAGGCACCAGTATCATCAGCACTGCCTACATCATGTACACTGTCATCGACACTCATTTGGCCTGGCCAAATTTGCAATCTAAACCATCATCCAGCATCATTCTCCGATTCTGAGCTATCATATTCATTTACACCATCACTTTGTTCATCATTATTATCCCTATCACCTTCATCATCACTTTCCAAATCGGCTAAAATTAGCTGTCTTGCCTCCTCTGCCATGTACTTCTTCCTGCGGTTCACCATTTTTAAAAGTCCCGGTTGCTACTACGCTCGATTCCAGCCCAACTCGCCAATGAACAGGCCCGAAACCTACACAGAATTGACTTGTGTAACCTGATCCACGCTACTGAAGATTGCCGCAGAGCTAGCTACGGTGTAGTTCGATCTGGCGAGAAGTTGAAAAACCGATGCCACAGCAGCGGCGGCATTGGCACGCAACTGAAAAATCCTGATGCCGCCATGAGGGCGGCATTGGCAGCAAAACAATTAAGGCAATTTCAAAATACATACCCACATTAGTGTGTTCTCTAAGCCCACTACTAGGAGTACTATTAACTAAGCCCACTACTAGGAGTACTACTAGGAGTACTATTAACTAAGCCCACTACTAGGAGTACTACTAGGAGTACTATTAACTAAGCCCACTACTAGGAGTACTATTAACTAAGCCCACTACTAGGAGTACTACTAGGAGTACTATTAACTAAGCCCACTACTAGGAGTATTACTAGGAGTACTATTAACTAAGCCCACTACTACTAGTACTAGGAGTACTATTAACTAAGCCTACTACTAGGAGTACTACTAGGAGTACTATTAACTAAGCCCACTACTAGGAGTACTATTAACTAAGCCCACTACACTAGGAGTACTATTAACTAAGCCCACTACTAGGAGTACTATTAACTAAGCCCACTACTAGGAGTACTATTAACTAAGCCCACTACTAGGAGTACTACTAGGAGTACTATTAACTTAGCCCACTACTAGGAGTACTATTAACTAAGCTCACTACTAGGAGTACTACTAGGAGTACTATTAACTAAGCCCACTACTAGGAGTACTATTAACTAAGCCCACTACTACGAGTATTACTAGGAGTACTATTAACTAAGCCCACTACTAGGAGTACTACTAGGAGTACTATTAACTAAGCCCACTACTAGGAGTACTACTAGGAGTACTATTAACTAAGCCCACTACTAGGAGTACTATTAACTAAGCTCACTACTAGGAGTACTACTAGGAGTACTATTAACTAAGCTCACTACTAGGAGTACTACTAGGAGTACTATTAACTAAGCCCACTACTAGGAGTACTATTAACTAAGCTCACTACTAGGAGTACTACTAGTAGTACTATTAACTAAGCTCACTACTGGGAGTACTACTAGGAGTACTATTAACTAAGCCCACTACTTGGAGTACTATTAACTAAGCCCACTACTAGGAGTACTACTAGGAGTACTATTAACTAAGCCCACTACTTGGAGTACTATTAACTAAGCCCACTACTAGGAGTACTATTAACTAAGCCCACTACTAGGAGTACTATTAACTAAGCCCACTACTAGGAGTACTATTAACTAAGCCCACTACTAGGAGTACTTACTAGGACTACTACAATCCACTCACGTTTCTGTTTCCTGCATTTCCTTCCACTTGCTGCCCACCACCTTCAAGCCTTGTGACATGCTCTGCTTAAATTCAGAATAGGGAGTGATGCCAAGCAGCCTCTTCACCTCTGCCAACTCTGCTTCCTTCCCCAATAGCTCATTGCTAATGCGAGCGATATCATCTTGAAGCTTTAAAAAATGACAAGACCAAAGAGACATGTCATGTGTCAGAGCTGAAACCAGTCACAGTGATACTACATTGTGCACGTATCATCATTTCACTGTGGCATTGTTTACGTGACGTATGTAGCAAGTACCAATGATGGGCTCTCTCTCAAGGAGGTTCTCTTTCCTTAATATGCTCTATCTGCACACACAAGCAAGGCTGGGGCAGTCGAGGTAAAGGATAGGGAACATTGGATTAAAGAAGACTAATTAATATGGAATAGAAGGCACAGGGCTCCGAAAGTTACCATGATGACACTGGACACACTTCACCATCAAGTGGAAAGCTCACTTTAAAAACACGATAAAACCATTAACAATGTCTACATACACACAGTACTACAGCTCATCTGTCCTACAACACAACCTGAATCAAGAGTTAGAGGCATTCTGCACGTATCTCAGGGGGAGGCGCCATATGGAAACTAGATACAATAGTGATCACCATAGAATATACAGTAAGCAATCTCCACATAGCAAGCGCCCATAATGTAAATGTTGCTGAAATCGTAGGTGAGGTTGAGCATAGATGAGGAAATGATAGATGTGAAGATCTACTCGTAAACCTGAAGTAGACTATTATTTGGTGGTGTTAGTGGAACTGAAGAACCGCAACATTTATTAGCTAGACAACAAAACAACTAATCCTCGAGTTAGCTCTCTTCATTGCAATCACACAAATGATCGTGTGACTGCAGAAATGATGTGGGATGTGCGCAATTAGAATCGCCAGAGGCAGTTTCATGTATAAATATGCAGCAAGCACCCACCCATCTGATTTTCGAGGTGAAGAGTAAAGGTACCCAGCAGGGTGGTGCATGCATGCTGACTACACACAACCCAATATCATACCTGCTCCTGTCTTGACAGAAGTCTTTCCTTTTCCATCTCGTCTTTGGTGGGCTCTAATTGAATATGCTCACCACTATTTTCCCTTGACCCCTCGTCAACAGCTCCTCCTCCTCCTCCACTTGAACCCAATGACTCCTCCATGCTAGACTCCATGGAAACTTCATTGGAAGTACCAGTTCTGCCTGGATATACATATACAAAGGAGAGTAAGTAAGTAAGTAAGTAAGTAAGTAAGTAAGTAAGTAAGTAAGTAAGTAAGTAAGTAAGTAAGTAAGTAAGTAAGTAAGTAAGTAAGTAAGTAAGTAAGTAAGTAAGTAAGTAAGTAAATAGATAAAATAAGAATAATTATGGTGGTCGTGGCTTCAAGTTCAGGCTCTTGAGAGTGACTCCCCAGCAGCCAGGCTAGTCCATCACACAGTCTCGATTGAATCGCTCACACTTTGGTGCTAGGCTGATGTGCAATGCCGCCTTCTAGCAGTTTCTTCTGTCTTCTGGCCTGGTCAAAGATGGTGGCGTCCTCCCACAAAATAGGATGTCCATTATCCCATGCATGTTCAGCAATTGCAGACATCTCTTTAGCACACTTTCTACAGGCATCTTGATGTTCTTTCACTCTGGTCTCCAGTCTTCTGATGGGCTCCCCTAAGTAGTATTTCACCCAGCTACAAGGGATGCGGTGCACAACGAATTAGTACATATTAGCTGGTAAAACATCCTTCACTCCTTGTGTCCTCAGTGTTCTTCCCGATCTGAAAACGACTTTGATGTTCAACTTCCCTGATGTCTTCAATCATCCCTGCTGCACAAGGAATCACTACCATAGGATCCTTCTTTTTAGACCTCTGATTGCCTGTATCGGTGTACTTATCTTCCTTTCTGCGTTTGAGACGTGCTAGATGCGTGTGCCAGTTCATGTGCTGGACGCGTGTGCAGGTAGCACATGGTGGATAGCTAGCTACCGGTATATAGCAGGCTCACGCGAGTCTTAGCATCTCACTATTCCTGATTAAGGCTAGAGCATCTAGTCGAAACGTCGAGAGATACAATTTCAAGTTGATTATTGAGAAGGTTATTGTAATGCATTATGTCAACTGAGACTTCATTGAGACTTCCATTATAGCAACAAAACAAATGCAAGACACTAGTGGGTGGTGCAGTGGCCCTGCCAGACACTAGCGGGTGGTGCAGTGGGTACCTGGGCCCTGCCAGACACTAGCGGGTGGTGTAGTGGGTACTTGGGCCCTGCCAGACACTAGTGGGTGGTGCAGTGGGTACCTGGGCCCCGCCAGACACTAGCGGGTGGTGCAGTGGGTACCTGGGCCCTGCCAGACACTAGCGGGTGGTGCAGTGGGTACCTGGGCCCTGCCAGACACTAGTGGGTGGTGCAGTGGGTACCTGGGCCCTGCCAGACACTAGCGGGTGGTGCAGTGGGTACCTGGGCCCTGCCAGACACTAGCGGGTGGTGCAGTGGGTACCAGACACTAGCGGGTGGTGCAGTGGGTACCTGGGCCGTGCCAGACACTAGCGGGTGGTGCAGTGGGTACCTGGGCCCTGCCAGACACTACCGGGTGGTGCAGTGGGTACCTGGGCCCTGCCAGACACTAGCGGGTGGTGCAGTGGGTACCTGGGCCCTGCCAGACACTAGCGGGTGGTGCAGTGGGTACCTGGACCCTGCCAGACACTAGCGGATGGTGCAGTGGGTACCTGGGCCATGCCAGACACTAGCGGGTGGTGCAGTGGGTACCTGGGTCCTGCCAGACACTAGCGGGTGGTGCAGTGGGTACCTGGACCCTGCCAGACACTAGCGGATGGTGCAGTGGGTACCTGGGCCATGCCAGACACTAGCGGGTGGTGCAGTGGGTACCTGGGCCCTGCCAGACACTAGCGGGTGGTGCAGTGGGTACCTGACACTAGCGGGTGGTGCAGTGGGTACCTGGACCCCACCAGACACTAGCGGGTGGTGCAGTGGGTACCTGGGCCCTGCCAGACACTAGCGGGTGGTGCAGTGGGTACCTGGGCCCTGCCAGACACTAGCGGGTGGTGCAGTAGGTACCTGGGCCCTGCCAGACACTAGCGGGTGGTGCAGTGGGTACCTGGACCCTGCCTTGCAGGGTAGCATAAACAAACAAACAAGAATTTTGTTTTACTACAGGTCCAACCTAAAAGGGTAATAGGCCATTTGAGGCAGAAAGACAAGACCATTCATTTACTCAGCCCCCACCAATTGACCGGTGACTCATTCCTATTTGAAGCAGTTAACTCGTGAGTGACCGATGTTATGGTTAATTCTCCAAGCAGTAACATGTCTTTAAATAAGAAATGGCCGAATTACCTGAATTACCCGACTTTCTACATGTGTGGTGGTCTCTACACAAAAAGTTCTATAAAATGGAATGCACACACAGAAAGCTACCTAAAGCTACCTACTCTAATACAAACATCTTTAACTCCAACTGTTTCATGAAAAAGTTATGTACATCCCTTGTTCTAGCTGTTCACCCACTGCAGGCCTTTATAGCATCAGCTGTTGCACTCACAGCTCTTGCTGACTCTCCCACTGCAGGCCTCATTAGCATCAGCTGTTGCACTCACAGCTCTTGCTGACTCCCCCACTGCATAGCCTCTATAGCATCAGCTGTTGCACTCACAGCTCTTGCTGACTCCCCCACTGCATAGCCTCTATAGCATCAGCTGTTGCACTCACAGCTCTTGCTGACTCTCCCACTGCAGGCCTCTATAGCATCAGCTGCTACACTCACAGCTCCTGGTCAGAGGTAGAAGCAAGTACACCCCTGTTCTAGGCTGGCTCTCCCACTGCACGGCCTCTATAGCATCAGCTGTTGCACCCATAGGTAGAAGCATTCTCTTGCCCTTCAACCATTCTGTCAAGAGATCTCAATCAGTTGTAGTCTTATTATGGCCAAAGTTTCCATGTGCATTTACTATAATAATAGTAGTAACGAAGTAATACAATGATAGTTTTATTATTATCTTAACACATGCATATTGTACGCCAAACCTCCCCCCCCCCCCCCCCCCCAATCGTTATACAAATTATAGTCTCTGTTAATGGATTTATAATATATAAATATACACAAACTATATACTGCATATGTTCTATTAATTTCATGCTATCACTAATAACATTAATTATAGCAAGCATGAATTTTGTTTGTTTTCACCTAGCTTTGTGTATACTATTTGAGGGTGCACTCCAATCAAGAGCACTCTCTTGTTATTTTTCTTGTAGTCCAGGCAAGCATGAATTAGATCACTAGATCTCGATTCACCTATGCTTGCATTTTTCACCATTCCAGATAGCAGACATATAGGTCACTAACAGAGGTGCCCAGTATTGCCACAAGTTCCTGGCCTGAAGGTTGGTCAGAGATATCTTCCACAAGTAAAAGTAAGCGTTATGGGTGTCTTTATTCTTTGAGGGCTCTATTAGGAAAGCTCTATTGATTGCTATTTTATGTAGCCTCATAATTTAAGAAACAGGTTTTCCCCCTTTTTTCTCTAGCACACTACAGTTTGATCCAAAGGACCATATGGATTTCATCTAACTAATGTCTTGATCCACTAAGTTCTAGTATGTAAGCAATGAAATTTGAATCATTTGTTACCTTGCAACCTTGCAGCTAGAAGGAGGCATCTATGTGACTACTCCCTTCTTCTTCTTTTTTTTATTTTTTTTTTTTAAAGCCATTGATGACGATGTTGCATATTGTAAACATCGCCATGCAACTACAGTATTTTAACAAATGACTTGGGTAAGAGATTTCACTATATCTTGCAAGCTCTAGCATAGCTGGTTGGTAATGGCTACCAAGTTGTGTTCTCATCGGGAACGTGAAAAATGCATGTGCAATATATCCGTTACCAGCCATTTAATGGCCAATAAAATTTAATGGCCAATAAAAATGCCCCAATGATTGCAAATGCCACTTTTGGTAATGGAGGCCATCAGTGAACTTGCAGGCCAATGCCACCAGCTTAACAGCAATTGATCAGGCAGGTAGGCCCAGTAGTTGGCTGTCTATAGTACACATACATACTTCCCTTTTATAGTTTTAGTTCATATCAGAATGACCAAATATGCACTCGTGCATAGTATTGTTCAAGTAATACAACCTGTACCACCACTGCTACCTACACAACTATTGCAACATGTATACCTGCTGCCTCTGGCACTAGGTGTATACTCACTGTGCTATGCAGGAGTGCTGACACTACACATTTCATGGTTCTTACGTGAAGTGATACACACCCACACGTGTTACACGAGTATGCCCAACCTAGAATCAAGTGGAAAATAGTACTAACTGATCTTAGGAAGCTATAATTAATTCAATGTCCTGGGTGGAGCATGCTTGGTATTCTTGATACAGTAGTACATATGTATATATATATATATATATGGTAAGTGAATAGAGATCCAAATTGCTAACCGTGTTCCCAAATTTCTGCTTAAAACTACTATGCATCATGAATAATTCATGATACACATCCTCTCTAGTTTGTATAACTCTGTAATGAAGTGAGCCACACAAGCACACGAAAAGCTTCCCCCACGTCCACAATAAAACCTGCATCAACCATGTGTTTTCCATCTCTCTTTCTACACTGAATCTACTATCTGCAAGCACTTCCGACTGCCCCTGCAGCTGTAAAACTGTACTGCAGGCAATACATTGATGACACTGATAATAAATAGCTGCAATTGGGTTGTTGCTTTGAATGCAAGACATCCAGTGGCAAGCAAAGGTGTGATGGAGAGAGCGAGACATCCAGTGGCAAGCAAAGGCATGATGGAGAGAGCGAGACATCCAGTGGCAAGCAAAGGTGTGATGGAGAGAGCGAGACATCCAGTGGCAAGCAAAGGCGTTTTGAGAAAAAACCTTCTGAAATCGCTCATTCTAGTCAAAACACACATTTGCTATCTTTTCTAAATTATGGAACTGTTTTTGACAGAAAATGTATTTTTAACCGAAAGAAGCTCTATTTTGCACCAATAGGGACATTTTGAAGCGTTTTGAGGAAAAACTATGTGAAAATCGCTCCCTCCCCCTGCCACACTATATAGCTTCTTTCCCCCCACCCCCTTACCACACTATATATTCTTGCCCCCTCCACCTGCCACACGCTTCTTGCCCGCCCCCTGCAACACTATATAGCTTCTTGCCCCCTCCACCTGCCACACTATATAGCTTCTTGCCCCCTCCACCTGCCACACTAAATGGACACATTAGCTATCTTTTCAATATTATGGAACAGTTCCGAACTGTTTAAACGACAGAAAATGTTTTTCATGACAAATCTGCCCTTTTTACCGAAAGAAGCTCTATTTTGCACCAATAGGGACATTTTGAAGCGTTTTGAGGAAAAACTATGTGAAATCACCCCCTCCCCCTGCCACACTATATAGCTTCTTTCCCCCCACCCCCTTACCACACTATATAGCTTCTTGCCCCCTCCACCTGCCACACTAAATGGACACATTAGCTATCTTTTCAATATTATGGAACAGTTCCGAACTGTTTCTACTGTTTAAACGACAGAAAATGTTTTTCATGACAAATCTGCCCTTTTTACCGAAAGAAGCTCTATTTTGCTCCAATAGGGACGTTTTGAAGCATTTTGAGGAAAAACTTTTGAGAAATCTCGCGCTTTTGTCCAAATGGGCACATTAGCTTCCTTTTCAACATTATGGAACAGTTTCTACTTTTTAACCGCCAGTAAAAGTCTTTTGGTGAGAAATCTCCCCTTTTTAACCGAAAGAAGCTCTATTTTGCTCCAATTGGGAAGTTTTGTAGAGTTTTTAGAAAAAACCCTTCTGAAATCGCTCATTCTAGTAGTCAAAATACACATTTTCTAAATTATGGAACTGTTTTTGACAGAAAATGTATTTTTAACCGAAAGAAGCTCTATTTTGCACCAATAGGGACATTTTAGAGCGTTTTGAGGAAAAACGATGTGAAATCGCCCCCTCCCCCTGCCACACTATATAGCTTCTTGCCCGCCCCCTGCAACACTAAATAGCTTCTTGCCCCCTCCACCTGCCACACTATATAGCTTCTTGCCCCCTCCACACTATATAGCTTCTTGCCCGCCCCCTGCAACACTAAATAGCTTCTTGCCCCCTCCACCTGCCACACTATATAGCTTCTTGCCCCCCCCCCTTGCCACACTATATAGCTTCGTGCCCCCCCCCCTTGCCACACTATATAGCTTCTTCCCCCTCCACCTGCCACACTATATAGCTTCTTGCCCCCTCCACCTGACACACTATATAGCTTCTTGCCCCCTCCACCTGACACACTATATAGCTTCTTGCCCCCTCCACCTGCCACACTATATAGCTTCTTGCCCCCTCCACCTGCCACACTATATAGCTTCTTGCCCCCTCCACCTGCCACACTATATAGCTTCTTGCCCCCTCCACCTGCCACACTATATAGCTTCTTGCCCCCTCCACCTGCCACACTATATAGCTTCTTGCCCCCTCCACCTGCCACACTATATAGCTTCTTGCCCCCTCCACCTGACACACTATATAGCTTCTTGCCCCCTCCACCTGCCACACTATATAGCTTCTTGCCCCACTCCCCTGCCACACTATATAGCTTCTTGCCCCCTCCCCTGCCACACTAAATGGACACATTAGCTATCTTTTCAATATTATGAATATTATGGAACTGTTTCTACTGTTTAAATGACAGAAAATGTTTTTCATGACAAATCTGCCGAAAGAAGCTATATTTTGCTCCAATAGGGACGTTTTGAAGCGTTTTGAGGAAAAACTTTGAGAAATCTCGCGCTTTTGTCCAAATGGGCACATTAGCTTCCTTTTCAACATTATGGAACAGTTTCTACTGTTTAAATGACAGAAAATGTTTTTCATGACAAATCTGCCGAAAGAAGCTATATTTTGCTCCAATAGGGACGTTTTGAAGCGTTTTGAGGAAAAACTTTGAGAAATCTCGCGCTTTTGTCCAACGCCACTAAAAGTCTTTTGGTGAGAAATCTCCCCTTTTTAACCAAAAGAAGCTCTATTTTGCTCCAATAGGGACATTTTGGAGCGTTTTGAGGAAAAATTCTGTGAAATCGTTCCTAATGGGCGCATTAGCTTCCTTATTAACATTATGGAACTGTTTCTACCCTTTAAACGCCAGTAAAAGTCTTTTGGTGAGAAATCTCCCCTTTTTAACAAAGAAGCTCTATTTTGCTCCAATTGGGACGTTTTGTAGAGTTTTGAGAAAAAACCTTCTGAAATCGCTCATTCTAGTCAAAATTCCCATTTGCTATCTTTTCTAAATTATGGAACTGTTTTTGACAGAAAATGTATTTTTAACCGAAAGAAGCTCTATTTTGCACCAATAGGGACATTTTGAAGCGTTTTGAGGAAAAACTATGTGAAATCGCCCCCTCCCCCTGCCACACTATATAGCTTCTTTCCCCCCACCCCCTTACCACACTATATAGCTTCTTGCCCCCTCCACCTGCCACACTAAATGGACACATTAGCTATCTTTTCAATATTATGGAACAGTTCCGAACTGTTTCTACTGTTTAAACGACAGAAAATGTTTTTCATGACAAATCTGCCCTTTTTACCGAAAGAAGCTCTATTTTGCTCCAATAGGGACGTTTTGAAGCGTTTTGAGGAAAAACTTTGAGAAATCTCGCGCTTTTGTCCAAATGGGCACATTAGCTTCCTTTTCAACATTATGGAACAGTTTCTACTTTTTAACCGCCAGTAAAAGTCTTTTGGTGAGAAATCTCCCCTTTTTAACCGAAAGAAGCTCTATTTTGCTCCAATTGGGAAGTTTTGTAGAGTTTTGAGAAAAAACCCTTCTGAAATCGCTCATTCTAGTCAAAATACACATTTTCTAAATTATGGAACTGTTTTTGACAGAAAATGTATTTTTAACCGAAAGAAGCTCTATTTTGCACCAATAGAGCGTTTTGAGGAAAAACGATGTGAAATCGCCCCCTCCCCCTGCCACACTATATAGCTTCTTGCCCCCTCCCCTGCCACACTATATAGCTTCTTGCCCCCTCTCCCCTTGCCACACTATATAGCTTCTTGCCCCCTCCCCTTGCCACACTATATAGCTTCTTGCCCCCTCCCCTGCCACACTAAATAGCTTCTTGCCCCCTCCACCTGCCACACTATATAGCTTCTTGCCCCCTCCCCTGCCACACTATATAGCTTCTTGCCCCCTCCCCTGTCACACTATATAGCTTCTTGCCCCCTCCACATGCGACACTATATAGCTTCTTGTCCCCTCCCCTGCCACACTATATAGCTTCTTGCCCCCCTTCCCCTTGCCACACTATATAGCTTCTTGCCCCCTCCCCTGCCACACTATATAGCTTCTTGCCCCCTCCCCTGCCACACTAAATGGACACATTAGCTATCTTTTCTTCAATATTATGGAACTGTTTCTACTGTTTAAATGACAGAAAATGTTTTTCATGACAAATCTGCCGAAAGAAGCTCTATTTTTCTCCAATAGGGACGTTTTGAAGCCGTTTGAGGAAAAACTTTGAGAAATCTCGCGCTTTTGTCCAAATGGGCACATTAGCTTCCTTTTCAACATTATGGAACAGTTTTTTTCTACCCTTTAAACGCCAGTAAAAGTCTTTTGGTGAGAAATCTCCCCTTTTTAACCGAAAGAAGCTCTATTTTGCTCCAATTGGGACGTTTTTTAGAGTTTTGAGAAAAAACCTTCTGAAATCGCTCATTCTAAGTCAAAATTCCCATTTATTATCTTTTCAAAATTATGGAACTGTTTTTGACAGAAAATGTATTTTGATGCGAAAGAAGCTCTATTTTGGAGCGTTTTGAGGAAAAACTGTGAAATCGCCCCTCCACCTGCCACACTATATAGCTTCTTGCCCCCTCCACCTGCCACACTATATAGCTTCTTGCCCGCCCCCTGCAACACTAAATAGCTTCTTGCCCCCCTCCGCCTGCCACACTATATAGCCCTCCCCTGCCACACTATATAGCTTCTTGCCCCCCCTCCCCTTGCCACACTATATAGCTTCTTGCCCCCTCCCCTTGCCACACTATATAGCTTCTTGCCCCCTCCCCTGCCACACTATATAGCTTCTTGCCCCCTCCCCTTCCTGCCCCCTAAAGGCCTGTCCACACTGCACACTGAATGCGCGTTAGATCTCAACGAATGCGCGTTCGTTGCGTCCACACTGAATGCGAATTAGATTTCTTGGACCTAACGCGCATTAGGTCCAGTCCACCTCGATAGGTGGTTTGAGTCGAGCCAGAGCAACAAATCCAAGCGTAAAATTAATTACGCGGGTGCGCGTTAAAAGATAAACAGAATCATTTATGAAGTTGTAGCTGATTCCCACCAGTGCTTACTGCGTGCTTACTGCGTGGCTTGCACCAAACCTGGTGCACAGATGGATGCTGGTAGTCGGCCATCATTGCCACAATCAAAGGACCTATAGCAGGCAAAGATCAAGCTAAATACTATTATAGAGTTCGAAAATTTTACCGCCGCAGCCTTCTTTTATGGAGTTCATGGAGCGCCATCCGTCTACTGTATTGCCTTTTTATATTTATAAATCCTTCTTCTCCTCTGCAGCATATGCTTCCTTCGCGTCTGTAGGTATCTCGTCCATAACAGAACAACACACCGTATCCATTGTGCGTGGGTGCAGTTTTCTTGGAGGGGGAGTGGTTTTTATGCGCGTTTGGTTTATTGTCATGTCAGTGTGGACGTGACTGGACGCGCATTGAGACTCTCTTGGTAGCTAGTGTGTCTCAATGCGCATCCAGTTATTGTGCAGTGTGGACAGGCCTTAAATCTGACCCATAGCACCGCCTTAATACAATACAAATTCTACCCTTACGATGACCAAGTTTACACCAGGGTTTCATTTAGGGGGGAGGGGGGGGGCTGACCCCTCGGAAATTGTATTATTAAAATTCTTATTGATGTTGATAAGTGCTTGACATTATGCCCAACCCTTAATATCCCAATTGCCCCTTTGGACATTTTCCTAAATGCACCATATTGCACTTAATAAGCTGACTGCACCAGTACCGACAGGTACTGGTGTTGGGAGGGGTCAACGGGGGAACATACTAGTTGGGTTAATTACCCGGATTAACAACAGGAGCCACTGCAGGGTTAAGAGGCCTCTTGTTAAGGATAGCCCAGAACTGACTGTTGAGCCGGTGGACGAATGCAACTAAATGTTCTCTGTCAGAGACATTTGAGTCCGGCCCTACCTGCAGAAATCATTTCGAAGACAGGCATCATGTGCAATGATAATACGCCCACACAATTTACAGAGTGCTGGCAGGAAAATACTTAGGCTAGTCCGAACTATACTCATGAAGTGTGGTATGGCCAGTGATGACCCACAAACTAGCTAGCTCCACTAATAAAGGTGGCAGGTCCAGGCCTGTGGTTCACAGAGCGACCCTGCAAACTAGTGCTACATTGCAACATGTCATTACCCTAGCAGCTGCAACAAGCAGGCTAAAGCAATCACACTCTCTGTCTGTGTAACATAATTTTAAGACAGTTCTTAGAATGCTATCATTTTCAAAATGCAGCAGTATATAACACCTCAACCAGCAGTGTGCATGTGCAATGGCTAGTATGTTGCTTGTCTGGGTAATGCTGAAGGACTTTTGGCAATACTAGTCGGTCAGCGACCTAAGAAAAGCATGGCAAGTATCATTTTGGCCCTATTTGACTCAAACTATCATTGGATAAGCTAAACTATCACTAGATAAGCTAGTCCGAGCTTCGAAAGGGCCAGCAACAAGTTCTGGAGACCCAGATAACATCATTTGATCAAGGTCAAAGCATTTGTGAAATGGCATCGAAAATTATACTAAACGTGTTAAATGTGTGGGTGGTGTAAATGGGCTTAAAGACATAATTATTGTGCAACTTATTAATTAAACATTCCTCCAACCTCTGGTTCAGGGTTTGCAGATGATTGTCCATCATCACACTCGAGCAGGACCTGACGAGCAACCTTGTCTTCCACAAAACCAGAGACGAGGAGGAGGTTGTGGGGACGAGCCTTGCAGATGGTGATAAGGATGAGCAGGAGATACTGGAAGAATTCTGGCTCCAAAGTCGTCCTTTTCCCTCTCTGATACACCATACATTGCACCTCATGGGAGAGTTGAAGGGAGTCCTGCGAGCAGGAGGGGAGAGCGGGAGGAGGGGAGAGCGGGGAAGAGGAGTGGAAAATGAGAACGAGTTGGTGGAGGAGGATAAGAGAGATGGGGGAGAAAAGTACGAGAGGAGAGAGGGAAGAAAAGGGGTGAGAAGAGGACAGGTTAGTAAGAGGCAGAGCAGTGACATTGAGAAGAGGCACTGACATGGAGAAAGAGGCACTGACATGGAGAAAGAGGCACTGACATGGAGAAAGAGGCACTGACATGGAGAAAGAGGCACTGACAGGGAGAAAGAGGCACTGACATGGAGAAAGAGGCACTGACATGGAGAAAGAGGCACTGACAGGGAGAAAGAGGCACTGACATGGAGAAAGAGGCACTGACATGGAGAAAGAGGCACTGACATGGAGAAAGAGGCACTGACATGGAGAAAGAGGCACTGACATGGAGAAAGAGGCACTGACATGGAGAAAGAGGCACTGACATGGAGAAAGAGGCACTGACATGGAGAACAGAATTATTTTGTAATAAATTATCTTCATTTAAATTGTTGCTTGCTTATACTATGAATGTGACCAACTCACCCATGAAGGTCAGAGCTCCTGGCTTTACCCAGCACTGCTGATCAGACTAGATACAAACATGAGTTCCAAAACTTCAACATTGCTCTCCACAGGCCTAGTGACAGCATGTGCTTATTGCATGTGCTTATTGCACATGCTCACAAGAAAGAGGGGGTAGGACAGAGCGACAAACCACAAACAATCAACACTGCACATACACACACACATACATACACCACAACATAATACATCCACACATACATACACCACAACATAATACATCCACACATACATCCACCACAACATAATACATCCACACATACATCCACATACATACAAACATAATGTAGCTAGCGCAGTGTGTTGGTGATGCTGCCATGATATCTTATTAGTGTGCTATTATTAGTAGGTGAGGTCTAATGTAGCTAGCGCAGTGTGTTGGTGATGCTGCCATGGTATCTTATTAGTGTGCTATTATTAGTAGGTGAGGTCTAATGTAGCTAGCGCAGTGTGTTGGTGATGCTGCCATGGTATCTTATTAGTGTGCTATTATTAGTAGGTGACATGGAGAAAGAGGCACTGACATGCAGAAAGAGGCACTGACATGGAGAAAGAGGCACTGACATGGAGAAATAGGCACTGACATGGAGAAAGAGGCACTGACATGGAGAAAGAGGCACTGACATGGAGAAAGTGGCACTGACAGGGAACTGACAGGGAGAAAGTGGCACTGACATGGAGAAATAGGCACTGACATGGAGAAAGAGGCACTGACATGCAGAAAGAGGCACTGACATGGAGAAAGAGGCACTGACATGGAGAAATAGGCACTGACATGGAGAAAGAGGCACTGACATGCAGAAAGAGGCACCGACATGGAGAAAGAGGCACTGACATGGAGAAATAGGCACTGACATGGAGAAAGAGGCACTGACATGGAGAAAGAGGCACTGACATGGAGAAAGTGGCACTGACAGGGAACTGACAGGGAGAAAGTGGCACTGACATGGAGAAAGAGGCACTGACATGGAGAAAGAGGCACTGACATGGAGAAAGAGGCACTGACATGGAGAAAGAGGCACTGACATGGAGAACAGAATTCTTTTGTAATAAATTATCTTCATTTAAATTGTTGCTTGCTTATACTATGAATGTGACCAACTCACCCATGAAGGTCAGAGCTCCTGGCTTTACCCAGCACTGCTGATCAGACTAGATACAAACATGAGTTCCAAAACTTCAACATTGCTCTCCACATCTCCACAGGCCTAGTGACAGCATGTGCTTATTGCATGTGCACATGCTCACAAGAAAGAGGGTAGGACAGAGCGACAAACCACAAACAATCAACACTGCACATACATACACCACAACATAATACATCCACACATACATACACCACAACATAATACATACATCCACACATACATACACCACAACATAATACATACATCCACACATACATACACCACAACATAATACATACATCCACACATACATACACCACAACATAATAATACATCCACACATACATACACAACATAATACATCCACACACACATACACACATACATACATCACAACATAATACATCCACATACATACACATACAACACAATACATCCACACATACATACACCACAACATAATACATACACACATACATACACATACAACACAATATATCCACACATACATACACACACAACACAATAATCCACACATACATACGCACACAACATAATACATCCACACATACATACACACACAACATAATACATACACACACACCACATAATACATCCACACATACATACGCACACAACATAATACATCCACACACACATACATACACAACATAATACATCCACACACACATACACACATACATACATCACAACATAATACATCCACATACATACACATACAACACAATACATCCACACATACATACACCACAACATAATACATACACACATACATACACATACAACACAATATATCCACACGTACATACACACACAACACAATAATCCACACATACATACGCACACAACATAATACATCCACACATACATACACACACAACATAATACATACACACATACATACACACCACATAATACATCCACACATACATACACACACAACACAATAATTGCTTGTCAACATTATAAGTTTCAAGTAAGTACAGACACAGTGTATATGTGCACAAAGGGAGAGTGGCATGGGCAGTCAAGTCAAGCAACAATCTGTACAAATATAACAGCAGTTATTGAAATGCAAGTCTTATGTATGTACATATATAAGCCAGATAAAACCATGCGTAAAAATATTGATTTTATGTTCATTTTATGGTTCATCGGGGATTACAGTTTCTCCTTTGGTGGGACCTTTGCCACCGGGAACAGCACCATTAGTGTAATCAGTTGCATACCACACCTTCTCCTACAATGGACAGTACATGGTATAGATGAAAAGGTAAGTACTTTTGACATACATCTTTAACTAACCTTTAAAGACGAGGCAGCGCCACTGATCTTATAGCCCACATTCTTGATGGTCTCATTCTCCCTGATGGCAGTGCCAGTGTCTTTAATGACAGACCCAGTTCTCTTCAGGGCAGAAGAGGTCTTCTCCCCAACACTCTTCAGAGTCTCACTCTCCCTATATATACGTATACAAACAGGGGAGATGTAGGCAGCATTGCAGTAGTCGATACTTTAGGGAGGAACAAAACTAAGGGGGAAGGACTGGGTGAGTGATGTGTGCTGATGTTCCCAAATCGCACATAGTTAGAGCATAACCCCCCCCCCCCCTCCCCTCCCACACACATACAAAAAAAAAGGTAATAAATTTAATGGTGCACATATTTGGTGCTACACCTAGTATATATATGTCCAGTGTGTTACCTACAATATTGAAGTGGACAAAACTGCACAGGGAAGTTTACCCAAATTCCTTTTTTCATATATTGATCACATAAATGTTTTTAAAATTTCTATAACCTAGTTTACAAATATGCACAAGAAAAAAATAGCCACTGAAAAATCATACCAACTAGATACAAAATGATACAAAATGGAATATTCGAGAGAAAAAAGTTAGCCAAACAAAAATATGTAGTGTTAAGTTAGAATACCAGTTGTACATGGCAGCCACCAGAATCATACACAGACACACACATAGATAATGTTCGACATCAGGGCCAAAAGACATTGGGTGAATGCACAGACAGTGCATGTATATATAATGTTTCCTCTCTCTTCCTCAAAGGCGCTTCCTGGTCTCAAAGAGGCAGTGTAAGCCTGGGTCTCTCTGAAACAACACTCGATATTGTGGAAGACTGAATGAAACTTCACTCCATAAAACAGATAATGGCTTTTGAAATAGGAACCTTACTCTTTCAAACTTGCCTCTTATTTATGGGCCATCTTTCAATCAGAGTATAATCATACCTCAGCATAATGAACATCTTCTTTACCTTGTTCTATGTTCTGCATCCAGTCTGCATATCCTTCATCCAGACAGTAAAAAATGTAGCTACAGTAGTAATGCCGAACTGTAACTGCAGCATATTTTCTCTAGTAGGTACTCACGTGTGTAGCCAGTTCTCTCTCCTCTAGTTGTTGCTGCCAGTATGTATCTCTTGTCTACTAACAGTTTGTACAAATATTTTCAGCTGACATTTGAAGTTTCTCTTTCAATCAGCCTTTTGTTTTTAATGCCAACATTTCAACCAAATTACTTTATCTTTTCGGTTAGAATTAAAAACAGATAGCTGATTGACCTCAAAGTATGTGTAGATGGTTCTCTCTTATTTATTGACTGTGCAGCCAATCTTCTCTCATCTACTGTCAACGCAGCAAGTTCTCTCTATTCATCATTTACTGACTAGGTGACCATCATTTCATTTTACTGTCCCCATAAAATGGGTGACCTACTCAAATTTTTTTACAGGTGAACATAAGGAGACAAAGATATAAATGTACAGTGTATCCAGATTTGACCGTGCAAACTTTCCAGTCCAACTCCACAGAGAGGGCTCTCTTCACTCACAATACGTACCATTTGTGCTGAATGCCAGATTTTATTAATCATGAACATGGCAATAATCTGTTAATTAAGTCATTTGAAAAATACTCTCCATCAGATGAAAGGATGCAACACTTTCTTGTTTGGGGATGGGGAAGAAAAAAAAGGAAAAAAGAGAGGACAATTCCATCTGCCATTTTGTCTTCAAAGTTGTTTCAGAATGGGTCAAAATCTCTTGCATCTATCCTCTAGCCATTTCCCAAGCTGTGGATGCTCCATTGCTTTTCTCCATGCATTTTCACTTACCTGAAGTCAAAACTTTGAAGGAAAAATGGGAACTGTCCTTAACTTTGACAGCTTATTCTTGCAATTCATGTTTTCTGGTTCACCAAAGATCAAAATAGTTCACTTAGTTCACTCTCAAAGCTTATTTATATTTTTGAAAGCGCTTTGTGATTTTTAAGATATTTTGCATATACCAAAGATTTGAAGAGATGACCTTTGTAGCTCAGGCAGTGGCCTCGAACTAATACACACTTGTCAATTTCTTGCTTGGACAAACAAAGACAGCCCTCATCAACACTGCACCTGGGAGACTCATTTTAAGAGAGGGTGAGTGGTGAGTGACCTTGATGTTTTATCTAGAGGCATTCAACACATAAATCACAGAGTAAGCAAAACTTTGGTACCAAAGTTACTTGCATAAAAAAAAAAGGTTATGGTGATTACAAATTTTTGTTGCTTTAACCTAGTGTCCCCGCCATTTTTCTGGAGAAGACTAAATGACATCTCTGCCTATATATCAAGGAATATTTTTGTCTTGAGAGGGAAAAAAAGGGGGGGGGAAGGAAGATAAAAAGGGCACTCCTATAGATGGGCTGATTTCTATAAGTTGATTCTCGACATACCATAACTCTGCTTGTTAAGCCTCTTGTTGTTAGCGCCCATTTCGTTGTCGTTGTCCTCCAATTGGGACGTTTATGATCGTTTTGAAGAAAAACTACGAAATCTCTCATTTTTGTCAAAATGGACACATTAGCTTCCTTTTCAACATTATCTAACTGTTTCTACTCTTTAAATGACAAAAAAGCGGCTTTTGGTGAGAAATCTCCCTTTTAATCCGAAAGAAGCTACAATTGGTAAACAGTCTTCACAGGAACTGTAGAAGAGGGGACCATCTAGTGAGGTCTGGGGGGCAATTTTGGGGCAATTAGGTGCAATCTAGGAATATATTTACACCTGTGTGAAGTAACTTCGTGAGGTTCTGACTTGCACTATGGAGGTCTATGGAGGTCAATTACTTCAATTCAGCCAGTACTCTATGTTTAGATTTGCTGATCATGTTAACGGACTAAAGTTTTGAGTCGGAAGTCAACAGTTATGACTCTATTTCTTTTCTCCTTGATCATGTCTTGCCTCAAGTAGCGAAGCTTAGCAAAACTCTTTACACGGAAAAGTTTGACCTAACCATCATATTCTCTCTAGTTGACACAACTTCACATACCCTTGCTAACTGGGTAGTGGAGTTGCAGGACATTGAAGCAAGTCTGGAGGAAGCCATTGATATAAAGATCACCATGGCTGATATTGAATCCTTCCACAATGCTGCTTCATTTCCAGTCTGAAGGTAGTATTTCCAGTGGTTTCAGTTCTCAAGATGTTGTATTTACTAGTTTTGATAATCCCCACTCCTGATTAGTCATTATGGAGTGGCCAGAACAGCGGACTTTCTTGAAAGTGAAAAATACTCTAAACCAACCCTCTCACCTAGGTGAGAAATTCGCACTGAATGGAAGACTATCCAACATTACCTCACTCAAAAGCCAAAGGAAGATTTAGCATCATAATTTTAAGAACTGGTGACTAATGAAATGCTCATAACAATGTTTCCCAACCAAACACTTTGTAACATCTGTCCATCAATTTCTGTTGGCACTGCATCTATTGAATGAAGTTCTTCAAAGATGATGAAATGTCTGGCATAGAAAGACTAGAAGACTTGTTGGGTCATTTCCTTTGCACATGCCATTAACTTCCTCAAGTTTGTTCCTTCAGCATAAGCATGCATTCCCCGCAAGGGGGAGAACTTGCAACTCTGTGCTTTCATTTTAACTGAGAACACAAGTGAACTTGATAGCAGTCTGTTTTCACAAGTCAAATTAATAGCTAGTCTATGGTGAGAAAGATGGCATCTGTTACGGGGAGGAAGGAAGGGGGGGGGGGGGGGGGGGGGGGATGGAGTGTGTGTCTACAAAAAAACCTTAGCTATCATGGGCTTTTTGTGAAAACACAAAATGATATAACACTCAAGTTCCAGTTCCAGTACAGCCAATGGCAATACAGATTTATTATTATTAAATAATAGCAATAGCAATAGTAATAGTAATAGTAATAGTAGTAATAATAATAATAATAACAACAACAACAAAATACCAATACCTAAATCACTTATAGCAAAATATTTGTTCTATTGGTCAGTTACTAGCCAATCAGAACACAATTACATATCTTCCTCCAATAGTGGTGAAAGAGTGAACTGTGCTCTAACTTGTCGCTAATAACATGCACAAACCATGTTGCTATGGTAATCTTTTCAATTTAGTACCGTGATAGCATGGTTTCTGGTCAACACACCTCATACGATACTTTTTACTCGTAGTACTTACAACAGACTTCACTAGAAACCATGCTATTTAATTACATATACAATTAAGAAACACGTCTTAAAGGAGCTATTGCCTACTTCCACATTGTCTGCACACTTAGTTGAATCTTGAAAAGTAGTTGTTAAAACTAAAGTGACCTTTGCCTGACCCCTGGCAATCGAAGTTGGCGATAGCAGGGTTTCTTGCTTGGCTCCTCCCTAGACTTGCAGAAAAATTGGTTACTTGCAGTTGGCTACTTGACTACCATAAGCTTCTCTCTCTCTCTGCATCAACAGAAAGTTGTATTCCACTCTTGCCTGCATGCTCCATCAAAAGCAATAAGCCCCAATTACAAATTTTGTGGCATAGACTACAATTGTTTAGAATGAGGTCCTGGGAATTATTACCTTAGAATCTCAACAACAGTTCCTGTAGTGTACTACTCATTCAATAGCTCCTTTAATGATGAGGCAACCATTTACATGCATCTCACTTGATTTTGGTGCTAGCAGAAGATATGCCAACACTCATTTTCTTCCCACCTTCATTGAGAGATGTCAGTGTCTTCTGATAACTGGGGGGGGGGGGGGGGGGGGAGGGAAACCCAAACAATTAGTTCATATTCAAAGCTTACTCTCTCTACAGTAGTCCACCCTGTACCTTTCTGAGTCCTCTACTTTAGTCTTCCACCCAGTAATTGTAGAATCAAGCTTCTTGAATCTGTACACAGTTAAAAAAATAAAATAAAATAAAAACTCTTTGGGGAACTACTACATTAAAAAATAAATAAAGTGTTGTTGTTATCTGCTTATCTGCTAGCAACTCCCCCCAGCACATATCAGAGCTATTGGGTGCTGCATTTCAAAGTTATGGTAGTTTTTCCCCCATGAAATTTCACTCACCTCTAAGTCAATTTTTTAAATAAATTAAAGGAAAACCTGAAACTGTCCCAACTTTGACAGTTTATTCCTGAAATTCACATTTTCTGGTTTCCTAGTGATCATAACTTTGCTACAGTTCCACTTTCAAAGTCTATTTTCATGTCATTTGAAAGCTCTGTGATTTACATTCTCCAAGCATTTTTGAAGGTGACCTGTTTAGCTCACCATGGTGGCCTAGAACAAACTTTTGTTCATATCTGTTTGACAAACCACAGACCAAAGTCCAGCACTTGTCAACACTCCACTCCAGAGGTATCTTATAAGAAACTGTGCCTAGAGAGGCATTTGACATACTACTTGAAAGTACACTGAATAAACAACACTTTGATATAAAAATTACCTTCATAAACAAAAGAGAAAGTGATCATTATATTTTGGTGATTTTGACCTATATAGTCGACTGCCTTTAACCCTTTCGCTGCCGGATTCCCCCCCCCCCCCCCCCCAAAATGCAGTCAATTTTTCCGAATTAATTTTTGATACTTCTACTTAAAATGTCATGGAAGAGAGAAAAGTCAATTGTTATCAATTAAGTGAACTTTTGTTGTCAGTAAACATACAAAGCTACAAAACATGTTGTCGGGAAAAAATTCATCACTGGGTTCCAGCAGGGTCTTTTAGAGGGTCAAAAAGGCAAAAATGTCCACAAAATTAGCAATATTTGTACCTATTAGCCCCTAGAAATAGAAAAGTAGCACTTGCAATGAGCTGTGCTTCCAATATGTTATGACCCTGTGTGTAGTTAGAGAGTGCCAGGAAAAAAAATCGGCCCTTTTGAACTGTTTTGGGGGGCCTGTGGCCCTTTTAGACCCAACCCACTTTTTCTAGAGAATTCACGTTTTTCAAGGTAAATACAAAATTCCAAAGAAAATAACACGATGTCTGCCACGAATCCTATTGTATGCCAGGTGAACACAGTTACATGCTGGATCCCACTGACAAGCATAGCCAGCCCTTAAATCTTGTTGAAAAGCAAAACATGAATTATAAACATGAATTAGGGCCTCACCCGCCCAGAACTGTCTAGTTGTTTGTTCTCAGTTTGTAGTCATTTGTGTGTGGCAGCGGACATAGCACTTTCCTGGATGAACATGTGGATGGTCAGCACAGGCCACACACACCCAGCACAGGTGGATGGTTCACACACACCCAGCACATGTGGATGGTCAGTACAGGTCACACACACCCAGCACATGTGGATGGTCAGCACAGGTCACACACACCCAGCACAGGTCACACACACCCAGCACATGTGGATGGTCAGCACAGGTCACACACACCCAGCACAGGTGGATGGTCAGCACAGGTCACACACACCCAGCACAGGTGGATGGTCAGCACTGGTCACACACACCCAGCACAGGTGGATGGTCAGCACAGGTCACACACATCCAGCACAGGTGGATGGTCAGCACTGGTCACACACACCCAGCACAGGTCACACACACCCAGCACAGGTCACACACACCCAGCACGTTTCATGTCTCCCTGCTGGCCTATTGCTACAGACTTTGCAATCAGTCTTTGTTCTTGACAGTTCTATGACATGAAATGTATTGTTCAATCTCTCCAAAGGGGGACCCAGAGGCACCAGTATCATCAGCACTGTCTCTCTAAAGGGGGACCCAGAGGCACCAGTATCATCAGCACTGCCTACATCATGTACACTGCCATCGGACCCAGAGGCACCAGTATCATCAGCACTGCCTACATCATGTACACTGTTCTTGACAGTTCTATGACATGAAATGTATTGTTCAATCTCTCCAAAGGGGGACCCAGAGGCACCAGTATCATCAGCACTGCCTACATCATGTACACTGCCATCGGACCCAGAGGCACCAGTATCATCAGCACTGCCTACATCATGTACACTGTTCTTGACAGTTCTATGACATGAAATGTATTGTTCAATCTCTCCAAAGGGGGACCCAGAGGCACCAGTATCATCAGCACTGTCTCTCTAAAGGGGGACCCAGAGGCACCAGTATCATCAGCACTGTCTCTCTAAAGGGGGACCCAGAGGCACCAGTATCATCAGCACTGCCTACATCATGTACACTGCCATCGGACCCAGAGGCACCAGTATCATCAGCACTGCCTACATCATGTACACTGCCATCGGACCCAGAGGCACCAGTATCATCAGCACTGCCTACATCATGTACACTGTCATCGACACTCATTGGGCCTGGCCAAATTTGCAATCTAAACCATCATCCAGCATCATTCTCCGATTCTGAGCTATCATATTCATTTGCACCATCACTTTGTTCATCATTATTATCCCTATCACCTTCATCATCACTTTCCAAATCGGCTAAAATGAGCTGTCTTGCCTCCTCTGCCATGTACTTCTTCCTGCGGTTCGCCATTTTTAAAAGTCCCGGTTGCTACTACGCTCGATTCCAGCCCAACTCGCCAATGAACAGGCGCGAAACCTACACAGAATTGACTTGTGTAACCTGATCCACGCTACTGAAGATTGCCGCAGAGCTAGCTACGGTGTAGTTCGATCTGGCGAGAAGTTGAAAAACCGATGCCACAGCAGCGGCGGCATTGGCACGCAACTGAAAAATCCTGAGGGCGGCATTGGCAGCAAAACAATTAAGGCAATTTCAAAATACATACCCACATTAGTGTGTTCTCTAAGCCCACTACTAGGAGTACTATTAACTAAGCCCACTACTAGGAGTACTACTAGGAGTACTATTAACTAAGCCCACTACTAGGAGTACTACTAGGAGTACTATTAACTAAGCCCACTACTAGGAGTACTATTAACTAAGCCCACTACTAGGAGTACTATTAACTAAGCCCACTACTAGGAGTACTATTAACTAAGCCCACTACTAGGAGTACTATTAACTAAGCCCACTACTAGGAGTACTATTAACTAAGCCCAATACTAGGAGTACTACTAGGAGTACTATTAACTAAGCCCACTACTAGGAGTATTACTAGGAGTACTATTAACTAAGCCCACTACTAGGAGTACTACTAGGAGTACTATTAACTAAGCCCACTACTAGGAGTACTATTAACTAAGCCCACTACACTAGGAGTACTATTAACTAAGCCCACTACTACTAGTACTAGGAGTACTATTAACTAAGCCTACTACTAGGAGTACTACTAGGAGTACTATTAACTAAGCCCACTACTAGGAGTACTATTAACTAAGCCCACTACACTAGGAGTACTATTAACTAAGCCCACTACTAGGAGTACTATTAACTAAGCCCACTACTAGGAGTACTATTAACTAAGCCCACTACTAGGAGTACTACTAGGAGTACTATTAACTAAGCCCACTACTAGGAGTACTATTAACTAAGCTCACTACTAGGAGTACTACTAGGAGTACTATTCACTACTAGGAGTACTATTAACTAAGCCCACTACTACAAGTATTACTAGGAGTACTATTAACTAAGCCCACTACTAGGAGTACTACTAGGAGTACTATTAACTAAGCCCACTACTAGGAGTACTATTAACTAAGCTCACTACTAGGAGTACTACTAGGAGTACTATTAACTAAGCTCACTACTAGGAGTACTACTAGGAGTACTATTAACTAAGCTCACTACTAGGAGTACTACTAGGAGTACTATTAACTAAGCCCACTACTAGGAGTACTATTAACTAAGCTCACTACTAGGAGTACTACTAGGAGTACTATTAACTAAGCCCACTACTAGGAGTACTATTAATTAAGCCCACTACTAGGAGTACTACTAGGAGTACTATTAACTAAGCCCACTACTTGGAGTACTACTTGGAGTACTATTAACTAAGCCCACTACTAGGAGTACTACTAGGAGTACTATTAACTAAGCCCACTACTTGGAGTACTATTAACTAAGCCCACTACTAGGAGTACTATTAACTAAGCCCACTACTAGGAGTACTATTAACTAAGCCCACTACTAGGAGTACTATTAACTAAGCCCACTACTAGGAGTACTACTAGGAGTACTATTAACTAAGCCCACTACTAGGAGTACTTACTAGGACTACTACAATCCACTCACGTTTCTGTTTCCTGCATTTCCTTCCACTTGCTGCCCACCACCTTCAAGCCTTGTGACATGCTCTGCTTAAATTCAGAATAGGGAGTGATGCCAAGCAGCCTCTTCACCTCTGCCAACTCTGCTTCCTTCCCCAATAGCTCATTGCTAATGCGAGCGATATCATCTTGAAGCTTTAAAAAATGACAAGACCAAAGAGACATGTCATGTGTCAGAGCTGAAACCAGTCACAGTGATACTACATTGTGCACGTATCATCATTTCACTGAGGCATTATTTACGTGACGTATGTAGCAAGTATCAATGATGGGCTCTCTCTCAAGGAGGTTCTCTTTCCTTAATATGCTCTATCTGCACACACAAGCAAGGCTGGGGCAGTCGAGGTAAAGGATAGGGAACATCGGATTAAAGAAGACTAATTAATATGGAATAGAAGGCACAGGGCTCCGAAAGTTACCATGATGACACTGGACACACTTCACCATCAAGTGGAAAGCTCACTTTAAAAACACGATAAAACCATTAACAATGTCTACCTACACACAGTACTACAGCTCATCTGTCCTACAACACAACCTGAATCAAGAGTTAGAGATAAGAAGGCATTCTGCACGTATCTCAGGGGGAGGCGCCATATGGAAACTAGATACAATAGTGATCACCATAGAATATACAGTAAGCAATCTCCACATAGCAAGCGCCCATAATGTAAATGTTGCTGAAATCGTAGGTGAGGTTGAGCATAGATGAGGAAATGATAGATGTGAAGATCTACTCGTAAACCTGAAGTAGACTATTATTTGGTGGTGTTAGTGGAACTGAAGAACCGCAACATTTATTAGCTAGACAACAAAACAACTAATCCTCGAGTTAGCTCTCTTCATTGCAATCACACAAATGATCGTGTGACTGCAGAAATGATGTGGGATGTGCGCAATTAGAATCGCCAGAGGCAGTTTCATGTATAAATATGCAGCAAGCACCCACCCATCTGATTTTCGAGGTGAAGAGTAAAGGTACCCAGCAGGGTGGTGCATGCATGCTGACTACACACAACCCAATATCATACCTGCTCCTGTCTTGACAGAAGTCTTTCCTTTTCCATCTCGTCTTTGGTGGGCTCTAATTGAATATGCTCACCACTATTTTCCCTTGACCCCTCGTCAACAGCTCCTCCTCCTCCTCCACTTGAACCCAATGACTCCTCCATGCTAGACTCCATGGAAACTTCATTGGAAGTACCAGTTCTGCCTGGATATACATATACAAAGGAGAGTGGGGTGTGGAAATTAGCATGGATCAAAGCAGCTGCTCCGGCAAGGAAACGACTGCAAATCATCACATTAACAATAACCTTCTCAATAATCAACATGAAAGTTTCGACTAGATGCTCTAGCCTTCATCAGGAATAATGAAACGCGTGAGCCTGCTATATGCCAGTAGCTAGCTATCCACCATGTGCTACCAGCACACATGTGAACCAGATGTAAAATAATTAAGTAATAAAAACTAAATAATAAGTTGTTATTATTAATAAAAAAATAATTAAACAAATAAACATAATAATAAATATATATATATGTATATAAATAATAATAAAAATAATTAATTAAGATATACATAATATTAATACATACATTTAATTAATACATACATTTAATTAATACATACATTTAATTAATACATTTCATTAATAATAAAATAATAATAAATAAAGTAAGTACTAAGTAAGTAAGTAAGTAAGTAAGTAAGTAAGTAAGTAAGTAAATAGATAAAATAAGAATAATTATGGTGGTCGTGGCTTCAAGTTCAGGCTCTTGAGAGTGACTCCCCAGCAGCCAGGCTAGTCCATCACACAGTCTCGATTGAATCGCTCACACTTTGGTGCTAGGCTGATGTGCAATGCCGCCTTCTAGCAGTTTCTTCTGTCTTCTGGCCTGGTCAAAGATGGTGGCGTCCTCCCACAAAATAGGATGTCCATTATCCCATGCATGTTCAGCAATTGCAGACATCTCTTTAGCACACTTTCTACAGGCATCTTGATGTTCTTTCACTCTGGTCTCCAGTCTTCTGATGGGCTCCCCTAAGTAGTATTTCACCCAGCTACAAGGGATGCGGTGCACAACGAATTAGTACATATTAGCTGGTAAAACATCCTTCACTCCTTGTGTCCTCAGTGTTCTTCCCGATCTGAAAACGACTTTGATGTTCAACTTCCCTGATGTCTTCAATCATCCCTGCTGCACAAGGAATCACTACCATAGGATCCTTCTTTTTAGACCTCTGATTGCCTGTATCGGTGTACTTATCTTCCTTTCTGCGTTTGAGACGTGCTAGATGCGTGTGCCAGTTCATGTGCTGGACGTGTGTGCAGGTATCACATGGTGGATAGCTAGCTACCGGTATATAGCAGGCTCACGCGAGTCTTAGCATCTCACTATTCCTGATTAAGGCTAGAGCATCTAGTCGAAACGTCGAGAGATACAATTTCAAGTTGATTATTGAGAAGGTTATTGTAATGCATTATGTCAACTGAGACTTCATTGAGACTTCCATTATAGCAACAAAACAAATGCAAGACACTAGTGGGTGGTGCAGTGGCCCTGCCAGACACTAGCGGGTGGTGCAGTGGGTACCTGGGCCCTGCCAGATACTAGCGGGTGGTGTAGTGGGTACCTGGGCCCTGCCAGACACTAGTGGGTGGTGCAGTGGGTACCTGGGCCCCGCCAGACACTAGCGGGTGGTGCAGTGGGTACCTGGGCCCTGCCAGACACTAGCGGGTGGTGCAGTGGGTACCTGGGCCCTGCCAGACACTAGTGGGTGGTGCAGTGGGTACCTGGGCCCTGCCAGACACTAGCGGGTGGTGCAGTGGGTACCTGGGCCCTGCCAGACACTAGCGGGTGGTGCAGTGGGTACCAGACACTAGCGGGTGGTGCAGTGGGTACCTGGGCCGTGCCAGACACTAGCGGGTGGTGCAGTGGGTACCTGGGCCCTGCTAGACACTAGCGGGTGGTGCAGTGGGTACCTGGGCCCTGCCAGACACTAGCGGGTGGTGCAGTGGGTACCTGGGCCCTGCCAGACACTAGCGGGTGGTGCAGTGGGTACCTGGACCCTGCCAGACACTAGCGGATGGTGCATTGGGTACCTGGGCCATGCCAGACACTTAGCGGGTGGTGCAGTGGGTACCTGGGTCCTGCCAGACACTAGCGGGTGGTGCAGTGGGTACCTGGGCCCTGCCAGACACTAGCGGGTGGTGCAGTAGGTACCTGGACCCTGCCTTGCAGGATAGCATAAACAAACAAACAAGAATTTTGTTTTACTACAGGTCCAACCTAAAAGGGTAATAGGCCATTTGAGGCAGAAAGACAAGACCATTCATTTACTCAGCCCCCACCAATTGACCGGTGACTCATTCCTATTTGAAACAGTTAACTCATGAGTGACCGATGTTATGGTTAATTCTCCAAGCAGTAACATGTCTTTAAATAAGAAATGGCCGAATTACCTGACTTTCTACATGTGTGGTGGTCTCTACACAAAAAGTTCTATAAAATGGAATGCACACACAGAAAGCTACCTAAAGCTACCTACTCTAATACAAACATCTTTAACTCCAACTGTTTCATGAAAAAGTTATGTACATCCCTTGTTCTAGCTGACTCACCCACTGCAGGCCTTTATAGCAAGCATCAGCTGTTGCACTCACAGCTCTTGCTGACTCTCCCACTGCAGGCCTCTATAGCATCAGCTGTTGCACTCACAGCTCTTGCTGACTCCCCCACTGCATAGCCTCTATAGCATCAGCTGTTGTACTCACAGCTCTTGCTGACTCTCCCACTGCAGGCCTCTATAGCATCAGCTGCTACACTCACAGCTCCTGGTCAGAGGTAGAAGCAAGTACACCCCTGTTCTAGGCTGGCTCTCCCACTGCACGGCCTCTATAGCATCAGCTGTTGCACCCATAGGTAGAAGCATTCTCTTGCCCTTCAACCATTCTGTCAAGAGATCTCAATCAGTTGTAGTCTTATTATGGCAAAAGTTTCCATGTGCATTTACTATAATAATGCATTTACTATAATAATAGTAGTAATGAAGTAATACAATGATAGTTATATTATTATCTTAACACATGCACATTGTACGCCAAACTTCCCCCCCCCCCCCCCCCCCCCCAATCGTTATACAAATTATAGTCTCTGTTAATGGATTTATAATATATAAATATACACACACTATATACTGCATTAATTTCATGCTATCACTAATAACATTAATTATAGCAAGCATGAATTTTGTTTGTTTTCACCTAGCTTTGTGTATACTATTTGAGGGCACAAGAGCACTCTCTTATTATTTTTCTTGCAGTCCAGGCAAGCATGAATTAGATCACTAGATCTCGATTCACCTATGCTTACATTTTTCACCATTCCAGATAGCAGACATATAGGTCACTAACAGAGGTACCCAGTATTGTCACAAGTTCCTGGCCTGAAGGTTGGTCAGAGATATCTTCCACAAGTAAAAGTAAGCGTTATGGGTGTCTTTATTCTTTGAGGGCTCTATTAGGAAAGCTCTATTGATTGCTATTTTATGTAGCCTCATAATTTAAGAAACAGGTTTTCCCCCTTTTTTCTCTAGCAGTTTGATCCAAAGGACCATATGGATTTCATCTAACTAATGTCTTGATCCACTAAGTTCTAGTACGTAAGCAATGAAATTTGAATCATTTGTTACCTTGCAACCTTGCAGCTAGAAGGAGGCATCTATGTGACTACTCCCTTCTTCTTCTTCTTCTTTTTTTAAAGCCATTGATGACGATGTTGCATATTGTAAACATCGCCATGCAACTACAGTATTTTAACAAATGACTTGGGTAAGAGATTTCACTATATCTTGCAAGCTCTAGCATAGCTAGTTGGTAATGGCTACCAAGTTGTGTTCTCATCGGGAACGTGAAAAATGCATGTGCAATATATCCGTTACCAGCCATTTAATGGCCAATAAAATTTAATGGCCAATAAAAATGCCCCAATGATTGCAAATGCCACTTTTGGTAATGGAGGCCATCAGTGAACTTGCAGGCCAATGCCACCAGCTTAACAGCAATTGATCAGGCAGGTAGGCCCAGTAGTTGGCTGTCTATAGTACACATACATACTTCCCTTTTATAGTTTTAGTTCATATCAGAATGACCAAATATGCACTCGTGCATAGTATTGTTCAAGTAATACAACCTGTACCACCACTGCTACCTACACAACTATTGCAACATGTATACCTGCTGCCTCTGGCACTAGGTGTATACTCACTGTGCTATGCAGGAGTGCTGACACTACACATTTCATGGTTCTTACGTGAAGTGATACACACCCACACGTGTTACACGAGTATGCCCAACCTAGAATCAAGTGGAAAATAGTACTAACTGATCTTAGGAGGAAGCTATAATTAATTCAATGACCTGGGTGGAGCGTGCTTGGTATTCTTGCTAGTACAATGTATATATATGGGAAGTGAATAGAGATCCAAATTGCTAACCATGTTCCCAAATTTCTGCTTAAAACTACTATGCATCATGAATAATTCATGATACACATCCTCTCTAGTTTGTATAACTCTGTAATGAAGTGTGCCACACAAGCACACGAAAAGCTTCCCCTACGTCCACAATAAAACCTGCATCAACCATATGTTTTCCATCTCTCTTTCTACACTGAATCTACTATCTGCAAGTACTTCTGACTGCCCCTGCAGGCAATACATTGATGACACTGATAATAAATAGCTGCAATTGGGTTGTTGCTTTGAATGCAAGACATCCAGTGGCAAGCAAAGACGTGATGGAGAGAGCGAGACATCCAGTGGCAAGCAAAGGTGTGATGGAGAGAGCGAGACATCCAGTGGCAAGCAAAGGTGTGATGGAGAGAGCGAGACATCCAGTGGCAAGCAAAGGTGTGATGGAGAGAGCGAGAGAGAATATTTTAATTTTTTCCCAATTTTATTATTGTTATTTATTGAAATCTTGAAATCTAATATTATCAGCATTACTCTAGCGTTCAGGCTTAATACAGTACTGATCTGCACATGACTGACATCATCATGATGTTGTAATGCTTGTATTGTGATACGGATATAAGTAGCCAAGAGTTTCATGTTTTAAAACGTGTTCCTTACTGATACTGAATTAGCAAATACTGAATTAGAACAACCTGATGGCCTGCAACCTTATGGGGTGGCAGATTCTGAAACATTGGCTGTAAGGGAAGTTTTGTAAGAGTACTTGGAAGCATATGGAATGCACACTACATTAAGACTGAGCCCATCAGGCAGTGATTCCTATAGGAATTCTCAGAATACTAAAGGGAAGACCATGCACAGATGCAGACAAAACTTGTGAAAGTAATAGTTTGCACTCTCGACATTGTTTAGTGTGTTCAGTATGCTCTCCATCACGAGCACATCTCTCTTCCACTGACTACATGCATCAGTTATACGCCAACTAAGTAACCAGTTGTCTGTCCATAGAGAGTGGCAGTGCATGTGTTTTACCTAACAGTAATCATGACAATATGGTACATCCCATCTCCATGGCTATAGCATGTTGATGAATTAAGTAGCTATGTCAGAATCAAACTCCAGCATCCACACAGCCTGTTCTTACTTGCCTGTGCAGTCTATTATCTTTCCTCTAGTTTCAATCTGTTGCAATCTTTCTCTTCACTATGACGACTGTTCCCGTTTTACATATACCGCATTAAGGAGGGTGACATATTCATCTTTTCTTACAGGTGAACGCATGATGCATACATAGCACATAAAGTGACCAAGACACTCCCAATACCTGCTGGCACTTTGGTGTCAAGGCAAAAAAATAGTCGATTGGATATAATTTTGTTGGGCAGGCAAACAAATTGATGATCTATGGGACTTGAACACTGCAAGTAATGCTTCTGTGTGAACTGATGCATACCCTTGATAGCTGCTGACACTTCCAGCAGCTCTCAATCTCCATTCACTAGTCTAGCTAAGTGCAATGAGATATACTAAAAGCAAGAAGTATTAGCAGCAATAGATAGAGTGGCAGGTAGTGGTTCCACATTAAAACTCATACTTCTTCATGTGCTTAGCAGTAGTTTTTATGGCCTGTCCTTTTGTGTCATCCTTGCTACTTGAAATGCTAGCAACACTATCAACATCATTAGCAACACTATCAACATCATGGTCTACCCACAGGTCTAGATGGATGACAGTTGGAGCTTGAATGCCTAAACAACACACCATCAGCTGAGTGACAAGTGCTAACACAAATACTCGAGGTACTTACACACCTGATGTGTTCAAGTCCACTTCTTCCCCCATCATTGCCATGACTGATATGTACTGGTGAAGACTTGTAAACAAAAGACCTTCGACGCTGCATGAGAAAGTAGCGCAGTATGCTATCACATTTTATGCCGACAATAAAATATTTATCAACCGAACAGCATTTCGCTACTATTACACACACAAAAACCTATTTACCAGTTTACTGTTTTATGCAGAGCAAATAGCCAACTCGCTTACTTCAAGATTTTTATAGCAACACAATAGAGCGACGACTGAATGCTGACCTGTGATACCTCCACGCGAATCTAGTCACATGCTTCATCATTAGTGACGTCATAATTACAAACAAAATGGCGTTAGCAGCAGCGAAGAGAGCTAATGTAAGTTATATCATAATTAACGATAAAGCTTGAATTTATCTGTGTTATTGGCGCACATTACTACAGGTGAGGCTACCTCCTGAGGTGAATAGAATACTCTATGTCAGGTAAGAAGTATGTGAAATTTATAGTAGTCGTCTCACTTGTGATTGTAACGTTTATAGGAACCTTCCGTTTGAAATATCATCAGAAGAAATGTATGATGTGTTTGGAAAGTTTGGAGCCATCAGACAGATTAGATTGTAAGTAGTAGGAGCATAGAAATCAATTTGGGGTGGCGAGTAGTATTGAGGAACACTAATTACTCATACATAGCTGACCCTTTACCTTCCTTACCTTGAGAGCGGGGAAAAGAAAAGGTATGGTGTCTCTAGCACCTACAACATGTCACAATATAGTTCAATCTGTAATTAGACTGCAATATTCTAAAGCATTCCAAGCATGTGTAAAAGCAAATCCCTCAAGCAAAAGGCAAACTGTGTGACTGGCCATGGTGGATGGAGAGCAACATAAAGAAGTAACATTCAGTTAAAGATATCTGGTAAACTGTCACCTTCTTAGGTGATGATGAAACTTAGGTGATGATGAAATGTTAAATTCTTGTTGCATAATTTGAATATGCTAAAGATACCAGACCTACCCCCCCCCCCCCCTCTTGTCAGCTATGCCAGACTAGCATTTAACAAGGCTGATTAGTGTACGTCTATAGTACTCTATACCTATGAGTAGTGTGCATGATAATTTTGGTCAGCTATGCCAGACTAGCATTTAACAAGGCTGATTAGTGTACGTCTATAGTACTCTAGATATACCTATGAGTAGTGTGCATGATAATTTTGGTCAGCTATGCCAGACTAGCATTTAACAAGGCTGATTAGTGTACGTCTATAGTACTCTATACCTATGAGTAGTGTGCATGATAATTTTGGTCAGCTATGTCAGACTAGCATTTAACAAGGCTGATTAGTGTACGTCTATAGTACTCTATACCTATGAGTAGTGTGCATGATAATTTTGGTCAGCTATGCCAGACTAGCATTTAACAAGGCTGATTAGTGTACGTCTATAGTACTCTATACCTATGAGTAGTGTGCATGATAATTTTGGTCAGCTATGTCAGACTAGCATTTAACAAGGATGATTAGTGTACGTCTATAGATACTCTATACCTATGAGTAGTGTGCATGATAATTTTGGTCAGCTATGCCAGACTAGCATTTAACAAGGCTGATTAGTGTACGTCTATAGTACTCTATACCTATGAGTAGTGTGCATGATAATTTTGGTCAGCTATGCCAGACTAGCATTTAACAAGGCTGATTAGTGTACGTCTATAGTACTCTATACCTATGAGTAGTGTGCATGATAATTTTGGTCAGCTATGCCAGACTAGCATTTAACAAGGCTGATTAGTGTACGTCTATAGTACTCTATACCTATGAGTAGTGTGCATGATAATTTTGGTCAGCTATGCCAGACTAGCATTTAACAAGGCTGATTAGTGTACGTCTATAGTACTCTATACCTATGAGTAGTGTGCATGATAATTTTGGTCAGCTATGTCAGACTAGCATTTAACAAGGATGATTAGTGTACGTCTATAGTATACTCTATACCTATGAGTAGTGTGCATGATAATTTTGGTCAGCTATGCCAGACTAGCATTTAACAAGGCTGATTAGTGTACGTCTATAGTATACTCTATACCTATGAGTAGTGTGCATGATAATTTTGGTCAGCTATGCCAGACTAGCATTTAACAAGGCTGATTAGTGTACGTCTATAGTATACTCTATACCTATGAGTAGTGTGCATGATAATTTTGGTCAGCTATGCCAGACTAGCATTTAACAAGGCTGATTAGTGTACGTCTATAGTACTCTATACCTATGAGTAGTGTGCATGATAATTTTGGTCAGCTATGCCAGACTAGCATTTAACAAGGCTGATTAGTGTACGTCTATAGTACTCTATACCTATGAGTAGTGTGCATGATAATTTTGGTCAGCTATGCCAGACTAGCATTTAACAAGGCTGATTAGTATACGTCTATAGTACTCTATACCTATGAGTAGTGTGCATGATAATTTTGGACCACTATTGCATAACTGGAAATATTGTTTGACAATTCTGATATTGACCAATTAAAATTGGCAGTGATGATTAAAATGGGCGTAGTCAGATCTAAGCAGAACTAGGAGCAGTTTTGAATTGATCCTATATACTTCAACGAAGACATGGTACTATGGCACTATCTCCACTTTATTCGTGGACGTTGGGGGGGGGGGGGGGGGGGGGAGAGCTACAGTGAATTTATCAATGATGTCATGGTGGTCAATTTTTTGGCATAATTTTATATGTGGTAATTATGGACTGCCAATGTAAATTTTGTCAGCACCCTACATTGGAGTTTTGTCGATTGAATGCGTCAACTCCAGTTGTGCTCGGCCTCAAAGTGAAGTTGTCTTTGTACTAATATACCTATGTTGTAGTTCTTTCCTGCTTATGTTGGTCCATAGGTCCAGGGAGCTGGCTAAAAATGAACCAAATGGCATACAAGTGCGCCATCGATAGACCGCGCTGCGCTATATGGATCCTTCGTTAGCGCAGTAATCGGTAGATAGCGCAAGGTCTTGTCCATCGACTGATAGGGCTAGGGCTAATCTTGCTTACCACATGGTATGGGGCATCTTGCGTGATCTACCGATTACTAAGTAACAAAGGATCCATAGATAGCGCAGCACGATCTATCGATGGCGCAGATCGGTCGATAGCGCATAACACAACTATCGTGTTTGAACGGCTGATGGCACACTTGAATTGTTGGAGGGGCACCTTTCATGGTCCTTATCAGTTTTTTAATTTTATTATTTCGTAGCTACTGCTTGCTTTCCTAGAAGGATGCCAGTTCTTGAGAGAGAAATCAAGGTAAGACCCAAGATTTCCTGTACTAACTGTCATCCGACAGGCAACATTACTAAAATATAATTCAATATTATGAAACAACCAAAAAAAATGCCATAACTTTTTATCAATAATTTTGGTCTCGAAAGATAGCCTCTACTTTGTGCTTATTTGTACAGTGGTGTTTCAATTAGATAACATGGGCCATAAATAAAAAAAGCAACTTTAGAAATCACTCGACACCCCAAGGGTGGTTTCAACACTTGCCATTTATTAACCAGTTACGTAATAACTCATTTTCAATACTAGCATGTGAAGTGAGCACAGCCTCCTAAAACTGATCATTCATATGGTAAAACAACACAGTTGTTATATCAGTGAATAATGATGTTGGTCATATAACATTGTTTTAAGAAATCTGTCTTGAAGTAGCTTATTTTAATTGTGAAGTTATGAATTGGTATCGGTCAAAAGTAGACTATAGAATTGTAAAGAGAAATTCCTGATTTCAGGAAGCTACATGTGATACGATCTGAGAAAGGGGCCCACTTCGCCCCAAAACTTTTTTGCACTAAGAGCTACTATGGTTATGAATAAGACATTTTCATAAATTACCTCAAAGGCATCTTGGGTCATTGCTCTATCTATCTGCAAAGTTTCAAGGCCAAATGCGCTTCCTTCCATCCAAGCGAGCAATTAGAAAAAGCTTAAAAAATAGAGGAACGCGTAACTACTGCGTACACGGAATGAAAATACGGCACATGGGAATTTCCCTTTGGTTTCCATAGCAACCTAAATAAACCGCATAGTGATTGAAAATGTGACATCATCAATGCTTGATTCCGAGTCGCGGGGGGTCCACTACCCCCCCAAAAAAAACAAAAAAAACACAACTTCTCTCTGCTTCAGAATTTTTATTTGAAATCTTGTATGATGTGTACCTATACACAGACCTACCTTCTGGTGTTGTGCCAACTACCAGCTACAACTGATCCGGACTTAGTTAACATTTAAGATTTCACGAGGACCGTCATATTTGGAGACTAGTTTACTTTCGGATTTCACAACTTACCACAGGGGAAATTACAAAGTATGAAACACAATATAACATCGAGTTTTTTTTAAATAGTGTGATCATGGATTTTAAAAACTATTGCAATTTCTTGGTAGCATTTTCATTGTTTTTTTGGTACCTGTTGACATCATACTTGCTTAAAATTAAAAACAGAGAATGTCATCTTGTATATAGCTCTCATTGAGAGGAAACAGAATCTATATAATTTTTTCTCATTACTCCAAATATGAAGCAGGGAGAACCGTCCTTGGCCAAAAAAAAAACTTTTTCGGGACAGGCATTTTTAGGACTAGTATATTCAATGGCTGAACTGACCATACCATTAAAAAAACACCAAAAGTGGTATGCATATACATACTAGAAAAATCAAGAATAGGGAGGGGAAGTTTGGTTTGTCCTATATAGGCCGCTTCCTAGGGGGATGACCAGAATCACTGGTTGCTTCCCTTGTCGGTCTCCGCGGCCATTGAAACTCACTATTACATGAAGCGTCTTCTTCGCAAATTGGGAGTACTCAAGTTAGTATAAGTCCAGAATGGAGCATCTAAATCTTCTCCAATTTGGAAGGAAGCATCTTGCATGTACTGTCATCATATTTTGGGTGGAAAACAAATTTTTGGGTAGTGGACCCCCTTAAAACATTTCAAGACACGTTTGAGGGTGTTGTGAAGAATGGAAGCAAAACCGTGTATAACTTTGGAATGACATTAGATCAAGGCACAATTCCAGTACCATTCCACTTAGCACTTCAACTTCACGCCAATAATGCATTTTTTTTGTTTTTGGCGAAGTGGGCCCTTTTCTCAGATCCTATCACATATGATAATTAAGGTTGCCATAACTAAGTTTCAGGGAACAGCTGCCATAAAGTAAAAACTGTTATTAAAAAGTACATTTGGTAAGACAGAAATGTATAAAGAGCAATTTAGTGGAAAGCACTCACTATACTAAGATATCATTTGTGAACAATTAGGACAGATAACAGAATGCTATTTTTCACAAGTGACATTTTTGCTATTAATGGTTCTTGCAATTAGCAAGACCCAAGATTATGCCCTCAGTTAATTAAGAGGTTGTTATGATGTGGTGACTTGAGAACCAACTTGCACTAGCTTTAATGTATGAAGTTTAATTTTATGCAATGCTGTGCACTCAGAGGGAACTCCCCTAGTACCAAGGGAACTGCATTTGTGGTGTATGAGGATATCTTCGATGCTAAGAATGCATGCGAGCATCTCTCAGGATTCAACGTCTGCAACAGATACCTGGTAGTGCTCTACTATCAACCCCACAAGGTAAGGGTATGGCTTGTTGGGGATACCAAGGCAACTATAATAACATGGAGGAGATAGTATGTGCATGCAAGTAATTACACACTTTGCCTACTTCAACACTTGATTGTCGTCTTCTTGACCTGGCATGTCTTGTACTTTTTTTGTTGCACAGGCTTTCAAGAAGATGAACAAAGAACTCAAGAAAGAACAAATAGAAATCCTCAAAACAAAATATGGCATTGATCTTGAAAGCGATAAAAAATAATTCACCACATAACCATCACAACAATTATGTCATTTAGTACTGGGTACTTGACTGGAACTGTATTTCAGTAGAATATCACAGACATTGCGTTTCTTTTTTTGGTACATTTCCTTTTTTGATACTTTCATTTCCTCGGGTAGCGTGATCTTGCGAAAAGGGAGTTCCTGAATTTCTCGGTCGTATTGCTGCATCAGGACAGATGCCTCCTCTAATTCCTGTATCCCATCCTTCGTCAGCTTGCAGGCCAACTGTCCCACCCCAGGGAGATGAGGGAAGCCAAGCTTTTGGAGAAGGATGGAAGCATGGTTTGGAAATACAGGGAGCAGCAACGAGCTGCATAGCCTAAGACTCTCCATGATGATTAGTAGCACAGTCTCTAGGGTTGGGTGCTGTGAGGGGTCCTTCGCCAGGAGCCAGGGGGTCCAACGTGTCATAAACTTGTTGCTCTGGAATGGGAGGTAAATGGGATACTTGCATTACAAATGTTTGGAGTGGTGGGATCAGGGTCCCACCAATGATACAAAAACTCATTTATGACATACCAGTTTTCCACTAGATTTGTCATGTGCCACTTAATAATATATATACCCACATGATCATAGGGGCAGCAGGGTTAATCTTTACCTGGTACAAGCAAGCCAAAATGGCCTCCAATCCTTGGCTGATATGAAATGTCTCGTAGCACTTGTCCACAACACCTGAAAATAGCAAGCTAGCATAATTATAATATTAGTGTTAAAAAAGGAGCCTTTGACTGGCACTATTATATTAGAACCCATGACTGCCTTGTGAAGTTACTTGACTTTTCTTCCTAATTTGGAGTTAGGATTTATAGATATGACCTGCCTGTATATAGGCTTAAAAAAAGTTAATTGAATGATTCACAGTCACACGCACGTGTGCAATACAGTACATGTAAGAAGGTCTGGGGATAAATCCAGGTATATATATGAAATGTTAAACAAGTATGTTTGATCACTTTAATTATATGGTCAAGATGAAGTTTCAGGTGTTGTGTATTATGGTAGAGCACTACCAGAGTAATGGGCAGCTTTCCAGCCAGAACATTGTTTTAAGTAAGGAGGGCAGAATTGGCCCTACTAGAATCCTGTGTCCTGTGAGCAATGCTGATAATTAACAGTTACGCTATCTAGCCACCTAGTCAAACGTGTGTGCACATATGTAGCGGTCCTGTCCCTTATTATTTTGTTGTCCAGTAGAAAGATGTGCCCATAAGTACAGCATCAGGACAAGAGGGTTTCCACCGTGCTAAGAATTCTGCAGAAAGCACAGCCTAATGACCTCACTCTTAGTGTAGTGTGCTTTCATCTTCAAGGAAAGCTGCTTCCAATTAACAAAACTCTTCTCATTGTTAACTTCCACAAGCACATTTCTGTTTCATAATTGGCCATCCCATAATGTTGCAGGGCGCCACCATCCCATAATGTTGCAGGGCACCAGGTTGTTCAACCTTGCACCAGTTTGGAATCTTTAAGGAGCACAAAAATTACATACAACTCTTGGCTACTTTCCCATATCACATTGCAACATCATGATGACATCAAGGATGTATAGATCCTTCAACTATGCAGGGTGATGACAATGGCTAGAGCAATGCAATCTAACAATGCTAGGATTTCATGTTTAGTCCTATAAAGCATCGGGCTAAAAAATTGTTTTCTTCATCTCTCCATCACACCTCCACCCACGCTCGCACTACTCATAAGATCGTGTTTGTTACTATAGTAAGACTATTATAGAGCAATGTGAATTATTCTATTAGTAAGAGCCAAACATAATAAGGCATATATATATATTATTACAAAGTAAGAGCGTAGTAACCTACACATACTGTATTTCCTCTATTAGGAACCGCCACTCCAATTGTAACCTATATAGTAGTAGTAACCTCCCTTCTGATTGTAACCGCTGGAGGCCAATAGCACGTCCAAGTAATTGTTCATTAGGTTTCTAAACCAAGAACTGGAGAGGAGGGGAAAAATCTGAAAGAAAAAAAATCGGGAAAAAAAAGTTCATGGATTGATTACTCTTGCTTCCTGGGCACAGGTACTCAAAAGTTTGAGTCACGGACATTCAAAAGTTTGAGCCACGACCACCCTGATGTATAAAAGTCCTTCTAACAGGCACTTGAACTCCTTCACAACTGCAATCAATAGCAACCACCTTCCAATAGCAATCACAGGTAGATTGGACAGAAGTAAATAGTAACTACGGTTCCTATTAGAGTATACGGCACGGCACACACTCTATTATAGAAGATGTGAATTGTGGAACTTGAAAAACTACACATGATATACATAACTCTTCCATAGAGGATGTGAATTGTGAAATTCTGTATAATCTCTGATAGGAACCTATTTACTTCCACCCATGCGATTACTATTGGAAGGGTGGCTACAATTAGAAGGGTGGTTACTATTGATTGCAGTTCAAGTACCTGTTTGGAGGGAATGGTAATCGTTTGGGTGCCAGTGGTTCTACGTTGAGTACCCCACCTGGAAAGCAGATACCAAGGGTTCAAGCCCTACTGGTGACCAGACCAGACTTTTTCCTGATCCCCCCCCAGTTGTCTTCAGTTCTCAGTATATTAGCTCAAAGAGCAATTATTTAGGCGTGTCTTATCGTCATTTGCCGCTGGGTTACACTGGAAGAGCTGTCAGTTGAGAGCGAGTCTACTGTTACAATTGGAGGGGCGGTTCCTAATGGAGGAAGTACAGTAGTTCTACTGCACTATTATGAACTATGAACAAGTAGCCGCCTGTAGTTAGTTGACTAAGTTCATATAGTGGACATGTTCTCTTTTCTGTATGTAATAGACACCGACTGAAAAACTGGTTATTATTACCTGGAAGTTCATGGAGGGTCTTGATAAGAGCACGGTCACTTTCCGAGGCTATTGTGCCTGATGTCAAATCATCCACATGGTATGGGAACAAATCTTGATGGTATTTGAACCCTGCTCCCGTTGAGCGCAGTTTATTGGATGATATCCTTAGGAGGAGGTTGCCAAGGGTGTTGACAAGGTCAGAGTTCACTACATCCACCAGCTTCTCCATGGAGTACTCTGTGGATGTACGGTCATGTGACTATCATGTGCTTCAACAAGAGTCCATTCATGCTGACCTTGCCATACCAGATGTGTTATAAATGGGCACACAATGGTGCAAGGGTTAAAAGTGCAAATTATGCTCATTAAGGGAATAGGAAGGACATGCATATTTAAAGGAAAGCTCGTATCCATATATGTACTTAGTTGCAACTTGAAAAGACCACTAAACTGGCAATCTAAACCGGCAATCACAATATTTCCTGTTTGGCTTCTCCCTCGATTTACAACAAAAACGTGGATATTTATAGCTGCTGCTTGATCACCATAAGCTTCCATCTCTACACAACAGAAAGCCACACACACTCCACCCTCGCCAGCAGCTTCTGTGGTGACCTATCTCATTAGCAATAGATTAACAACAAATCTCGCACAAACACTAATTGGGTTTAGAGTTTGCGGGATATTACTTTATGAATACTTCACAAAACATTGGGGGGAAAATGGCATGCTTAGTATTAGCTGCAGTTGTCCCTAGTTGGCTTCTTGTTTCTCATTTGCAAGCTTCTACCTTTTGACAAGTCTTCTAGCAGCTATTACTTTGCAAGGAACTTGTCCTCCATAACATACGAAGTTCCAAAACACTTTCCAATGTGTCAAGTGATCATACATCTGGCTGATGAGGGATGCCACCATGTGTCCCATCACAAGAATTGTTCTCGCCTTTGGTCAAATGGAACTTTTCACCTTCCAAATAGTTCTGCAGACAAACTTGCTTCAAGGAGGAAGTCAGTCGCAACGTATACTCGAGCTATTTCTTAGTCCACCTCAAGAGACTTGCGCCTTCATAATCTGGGTTGAGAACATGTTTTTCTTAGCCTGAGATTAGCCCTTTTTCATCTGCTTACAAGACTAGCTCCTCCTCTCCTCTCTGTCTTTGGTAGTCTTATATATATATATGCAAGGTTGTTTGTGGTAGAAGAAACAGTGGTGTGCGGGTGCAAGTTAAGTTGCAGGTTGGGGTTAGAAGCAGGGCACTAAACAACCCGAGTTGAGGGCTTTATTAGGGTACCCAGCAACCATAAGTGTACGAGGGAGGAAATGGAGAAACATTTAATCCTCTAGTGTCAGGCACTTGTCCTCTCCTGCATAATTGTGGAAGATATAAATTATTGTATAATGTAGAATTATTGTAATGATGGTTTTGAATACCTTCTAGATAGAGGCCTATGGCAGAGACAACGTGAACAGACTCCAGCTGGCATATATAATTTATATTTACCTCTGTCACGGTGCAAGCAACCTTCCTTCAGCAAGAAATAGCGAACTTGTTCCATGCCAAATATGGAGAACTGCTCCAGTGGGTCAACAACATTACCTTTGGTCTTGGACATCTAGGTACAGCATAACACTATCAACAACAACACTACCAACAGCAACAACACTACCAACAACAGCAACAACATTACCAACAACAGCAACAACACTACCAACAGCATCAACAACACTACCAACAGCATCAACAACACTACCAACAACAGCAACAACACTACCAACAATAGCAACAACACTACCAACAACAACACTACCAACAACAGCAACAAAACTACCAACAACAGAAACAACACTACCAATCAATATCATTAATAACAACACTATCAACAACAGCAACATCACCAATATCATTAATAACAACTCTAAACACTAATAACATCACCATCATTAATAACAACACTAAACACTATGAACATCATCAACAACACTACCAACATCAACAACATGATCAACACCAACAACACTACCACCATCATCAACAACAACATTACCAACACTACCAACAACATTCCCAACAACACTTTCATCAACAATAACACTACCAACAACAAAGTTGACTATCAACAACAACACTACCAACAATTACACACCTAGCAACAACCACACTACCAGCAATAACAACAACCTAGCAACAATACAATCAATAACAATAGCACCACCAAAAATAACATCCCTAGCAACAACATTACCAAAACAACACTAGTAGCAACAACACCAACAACAATAACAACACAAACTAAAGCAACAACAACACTACCAATAACAACTTCACCATCACAAACAAAAGCAATATATTTATTTACTTTCGAGTCTCCCACAGTCCAGTGAGAATGTGTAACTATTTTCTTGGGCAGTTCGAGGCCAGCTGCCAACAAAAACGCAGGCCAGTAAATAGCGTGAAACCTCAAAATATCCTTCCCCACTACATGTTCTGTTGGCGGCCAAGTGTGAGCAGGTAAAGGGTGGCCAGAGACAGTGAGATAATTGACGAGTGCATCCAACCAAACATAAATCTGAACAAGAACAACAACACTCATTCTCCGGTCAACACAGAGCTATGGAACTTTCAGATCTTACTGTCTGGGATTGGTCTCCGGGAACGGGTATACCCCAGGACAATCGACTGCATGGACGGGAAACTGACAGATCGCCAAAGCAGTCGCTCTCCAGCCACCTGAGCACCAGGTCTCTGGCAAACTCTGGAACAATGGCTGAACAGATGCAAGTTAACATAATCCACAAAACCTTGTCACTGCTGCATCACTTACGGCAGGGGGAGGATTTGACCCAGTTCAAGAGTTGCTCACGAAAGGCTGTCAGGCGAAAGACATAATTTTCTTCCGAAGACCACTCAACTGGATGCCCACTTTCCTTGGATACCTAGTGATGACATCACTATCATCATTATAGTATCAGCCACACTGTATGTGTGGGAGTAGGGTGGCACTCCCTATATTGGTTTGACCCATATTTTAAAATGGCAGACACCACAAACGCACACAAAAATATGAAGTATACATACCTTGCTAAAAACACTTCAGCATGCCCAGAATCCTTCAAGAACCAGAATCCTTCAAGAAGATTATAAACTGGCAGTCCGAAAAACCCTTTAAATTTATCTCCAAGGATCCTGCATCTATTTCCCACCCACACACAACTTGTACAATACATCTCTTCATTATAATTTTGCTATCAGAAAGCCCCCAAGTTGTCCAATGCATTGCGGTGATGAAACCGATACTCAATTCAGTAAAACACCTGTACATAGCATGTGTGAAATACTGAGTCGAGTTCCACAGCTGCCGACCATTTTTGCTGGAAAGAAGTGATCAGCTGGTTTCCTCAGAATCGTAATCTTGTGGCAATAGTGCCTTCAACACAACCAGGCAATTACTGTGTTCGCCAGAGTATAGGTCACACCAAATCATTTCAAGGGTGCAACTTAAACACCGAGTGTGCCAATTTTGGTGGAATAATAGTCAGTGGCTAAACTGAATCTACGGGGTCCCAAGTGGAGCATGTGACCTCCTGCTACAGCTAGCTGGAGCACTCTTGATTTTTTGGTGTGAAATACCTGCACAAGAGCTCAACTGCTCAAAGTTGTTGAATTTGCAGAGAAGAAAGTGAAAAGCTAATGTGAAGTAAGATCGAGTTGATAATGTTACCAAAATCAGCCAGATCACACTGAGTTATGGTCAGAGCTTACATTAGCTTTCGCATACTGGTAGATGGCACTTAATTTAGTGTGCGACTTGTGTTCCCGCAGTAATGATGGCTAACTTTGAAGGATCAACTTGTATTCCAATGCTACCTAGATTCCGGTAAATATGGTACTCGTGATCCAAGTAGCTATATGTAAATAAATAGGTGACACCTACTAAGACTGGTTAGTTATGCAGTTATCCGGAGCAACTTCTTGAAGAAAGTTGCTTCACTATATATATATATATATAATAACAATAATAGAGATACTAAACCACAAATTAAAAAATAATAACAAACCTTGTGGCTATGACTTTGGAGCTCCATAGATCTTACGCACTGCAACTTTCCGTTGGCATAGTGCAGATACAATGGTTTTCTAGATAATCAATTTAAATTTACTCAGTCAACATTACTCTAGCCAAAACCTTGAGTAATTAAATTTTAAGTTGATTATCGAGAAAGTCACCATAAAAAATGTTTCCCTATGACAAAGTTACATGCAGCCAAAGTGGAAGTTGAGTGCCTGAACTGGCTTGGGGTGGGTCCTGATTGGAAATTGCTAGACAGCTGATATTACTAGTGTAGTCAGAGGAATTCCTACTCTTCGCAATGAGTGTTTACATTAGGCACTAGTGGCTGGATGGTCAAGTGAGGTCACTTTAACCTATTGAACACAGACTTTATTTGTGGTTTGTTGTAAATATTTTTTAGCTATAACGTACTATTAGAATGCAAAATACAACGAGCTGCAGTTTGGTATAAGAATCAGCTTCATTTGTGGTTTGTTGTAAATATTTTTTAGCTATAACGTACTATTAGAATGCAAAATACAACGAGCTGCAGTTTGGTATAAGAATCAGCTTCATGAAGTAAGCACACAAAAGCTATGCAGCGCTATGTCGCTACGTCTACAGCAAGAAATCCATTCAGGATCACCTCCTTGCTCAAATCACCTCCTTGCTCAAAAGAGACGGAATTCAGAATGATTCCAGGTAAGCATAGTTGCTTGTGCAGCTTTCCACCGAAGAAGAACTTTCAGAAATAGTAGCACAAGCCAGTAAGAGACTGTTCACGAAGGCAGTTGCGATTGTCAGTCATTAAAAAAAATCTTGGAATTTTACTCACTCATCCCGTTCAACCAAAAGTAAAGTTTTATAAAAAAATATTTTATATCAATAGAACAGTCTGTTGGGCATGTGCATACAAAGAATAGGCACATAGTTCAAATTCTTCAATTTAATTATTTCCCCTTCCCCTGACGATGTCCGAGTTTGTGTCATATGGCACTTTGGCATTTGTCATGGTTATATCTATACATTTTTTTAGTATTATAGGAGAGCACTTAGAGACTTTTAAGATATATATATATATATATATAAATAATATATTTCATGCAGTGAAGTATGCAGAATCTATAGAGCTCCTAATCGTAACCACAAGTTCCCACCTCCCATAAAATGACAAAAAAACACTTTAAAAACAATAGAGACTTACCATTGCAGACCTCAAAGATCAATAGGTAAAGGGTCATATAGACATTTGTGGTCAACACCGATTTTTTAACATTTTTTGTCTCTGTATGGTGATTTTCTTCAGCTAACTTCATTAAAATACTCAGACATTTTTTGGTTTGGGGCCAAATTTCACACCAAATACATTAGTCCACAAAATAATGATAATTATTCCTAACGAAGGCTACAGCATCTAGTTGAAATGCTGAGAGAATAAATTTCAAGTTGATCAATTGTAAATGCTTATTGTTGTTATACAATACACAGATAGCACATGCCATGTCTTGTTGCCATGTAGGGTCGTTTTATAACCATGCAGGTCAGCTACAGGTTCCTTCAATGCACCAAGAACTCCACCAACCAAATAGCTGTGTTTTGGTAGAATGTCAGCTACAGCCTCCTTTGGACTTAGTAACAGTTTCCAGGAGGAAGACCTCCACAAACCAACCAGCAGAACCGAGAGCTGGTCATTCCTTCTGTTTATATATAGCATGTGCATTAGCTTGATTGCCACCATCGATGAATTTTATATTTCATAATTGAGAAACAAGATTAGTCATGGATGTGTATTGGAATATTCAGCGATTGTACACACGTTTTGCGAGGAATAAAAAAAAGTAAATAATAATATAAATAGATGCATAGACCGATCCTGAAGATGAATTCCAGGTTATTTTTCCACACTGGAGAGGGAGTTGAACCCAAGTGACCTCATATGTACCTTGGAGGGGAGTTGAACCTAAGTGACCTCATATGTACCTTGGAGAGGGGAGTTGAACCCAAGTGACCTCACATGTACCTTGGAGAGGGGAGTTGAACCCAAGTGACCTCATATGTACCTTGGAGGGGAGTTGAACCCAAATGACCTCATATGTACCTTGGAGGCGGGAGTTGAACCCAAGTGACCTCACATGTACCTTGGAGAGGGGAGTTGAACCCAAGTGACCTCATATGTACCTTGGAGAGGGAAGTTCAACCTAAATGACCTCGTACCTTGAAGAGCGGAGTTGAACCATAAGTGACTTCATTGCTAGTGAGGTACTCTTCATCTGCCACAGAGTACCATCCCTCATAGTGACCCTTATATATGTGTCCCCCGGCATAGAGCCTGCTCTAAAATAAACAATAGCAACAGAAGTGCATCATAATCACTGCAGTTAATAATAAAATTAACAAAGTAAAAGTCGTAAAAGTCGTAGTAGTAGTAGTAGTAGTAGTAGTAGTAATAGTCTCTCAATGAACTCTCAGTTGACATAATAACCTTACTTCAACTTGAAATTTTATTCTCTCGACATTGTGCTCTAGCCTTCATCAGGAATAATTATTCCTGAAAAGGCTAGAGCATCATTCCTGATGAAGGCTAGAGCATCATTCCTGATGAAGGCTAGAGCAACTAGTCGAAACGTCGAGAGAATACAATTTCAAGTTGATTATTGAGGTTATTGCTATAGTGATAATAATAATACCGATTACCATAAAAGCTCTAGTTATGCACCATGGAAAAAATAATTCTTAATCTACTGTGACCCATAAATAGAAAATTGTTCCAACAAGAACATGACGCAACACTACAAAATGACGCATATTTAAAATATGTGGTGTGACTCTAACTGACAATGGACCACAATACTCTTCCTTGGAATTAGCCAAGTTTAGCAAGCTCTTATGGATCCACCCACATCAGCAGCAGTCCAATGGCCAAGTTGAGAGGATGGCTAACAAGAAATGACAACTGAAACAGTCTCAGGATCATATTTGGCTTTGATGAGTTACTGACCTACTCCTTCACCTTGGCGCAGCTTCAGTCCAACAGAACTCCTAATGGGGAGGAAGACAACAATTCCACAGACCAACCAACAACTACCATATTTCCTCGGATCAGTTTGTACCCTCGAATAGTTCGCTCCCTAGCTATTCCCTAGTTAATTAGATCGTACACTCTAATAGTTTACGCACATATACCCCACCCTTATTTGACAATTAATACAGAAACAACGATAGCAAATATTGTGTGTGTGTGGTCTTGTGTCTTATGTGCAGTTCCATGGCAGAGGAACTTTCCATCACAGCAGCACCTGCAAGGAAGAAATCCTATGATGCAGAAGCCATCATCACAGAGACCATTCGCCTCAACAATACTGATGACAGTGGAGATGATCCTTTCATCAGCATCAATGAGGGAGAGTTTGAGGAGGACTTATATACAACAGGAAGAAGCTGATAGAGGACGACTATCTGCTTAATAAACTTACCCAGGTGTCTTTTTCCCCATATTGTTTTGCTCCAACAACTGCTACACTGCTCAAAAGTCTTGTCAACTGTGACTGAGGGAGCGCCCTAAAAGCTAGGCCAACACTTGGCACCCTGCGCCCTTTAAACTAAGCTGGTGCCCATGCTCAGTGAAACAGGGTGCACCCTTGATTGTTTGTGCCCTCGAATAGTACGCACTGCAGGAAGCGCACGAATTGAATAATTCTCGCATGATCTAATCGAGGAAATACGGCAATTCCCAGATGACCGTACCCGAGTAAATTCAAAAGGCTGGATGAGTACTACAAAACAAGGAAAAAGAGAGACTTTGATAGACACCATGGAGTTAGAGACCTCCCGATCTAGTCGACAACATGAATGTTTGGATAGCAACAGATACTGAAGCAATACCTGGAAGCATTGCATCATCTACCGAAACCCCACGTCTTTCACTGTTCAGACTCACGCAGGTGAATTCAGAAGGAACTGCAGTCAATTGAGAGTTGTACCAGACAACCTTAGAACCATGGAAGAAGGAAACCCAACCCTATTGACAACACCACAAGAGAAGTCTCCCAGCATGATCAAATCACGCACAGGGACTGCATTGAAACCTCCGGAGAGGTTGCAGCTCTAAAAGAGGGGGATGTATTATAACTCTAACTCAGTATTTCTCTACCTCAGTATTTCCTATTATTTTTCGGGCTACTGGCTCCCTGAGCACATTGTTAGCACCCCTTACATAATACAATTTCTTTAACGTTAGCTTAGTGTCTGCTAGGTCAACCCCTTCACCCACTTGGGAACCACTTTGCTAATAACCACTAAGGTTATTGTAGTTAATGGTTTTATTAAATGTGTCATTTCCAATATATTCATGTACTGTGCACAATAGCTAGGTAGACGACGCTATTGCAAATACCATGTTCTGTCGCTGCACAAGGTTGTTAAATTTAAAAAAGAACTACTTTACGGTATTTCCCAAACAGTCTTCTGGTATCAACTAGAAGCCAAGCCAGCTATCAAAACCTGAGGTAGTGAAAAGTAGATCTGGAAGACTAGCGAAAGCTGTTGTGGTTCCGCCCCTAGAAGCAGCGGCTACAGCAGTAGACTCGAACTCTGACGCTGAGCTTCAAACTTTTCTATTGATGAAGAAAACAGGAGTGGTACAAAAAGTTACAGTACGGAATGTAGCTCGAGTAGAGTAAGTTTACACTTGCCTGCCTTGCAGGTTGTTGTTGTGTTCTGCAGCCGCTGTAGCTACTTCACTAATTCAAGGAGTCCACATACTCTGATACACATGCTAGCCTCTAAGTATTGACGAGAACGAAGCTCTTACAGCAACAGCCATACATTTGTTCATGAGGATAAAATGGAAAGGGTCAATAATGAAATGCAAAATAGAAATAATATATGCATCGTCTGACACATAATGCATAATTAGAGCTTTTACAGTGTTTGTTAGTTTGCTAACCCAGAATTCTTGCACTTTCTGGATGTGACATTTGTCCGTGGTCCGGATATAGTGCGTGTATGAGATGTTCGCCTGGTCAAACAGCACCTATAAACCAACACAGCAGTCATATAATACTAGTAATGAATGCAAGGCAATGAGTGGCGAGCGAAGGAGTGATCGAGAGAGTAAGAGAGGGGGAAAAACAGAAATTACTTTTGTTGGAAATCCTAGTGTTGTTAGATTGTATTACTCTAGCCATTGTCCTAGCCTTAGCGAAGTTGAAGGCCCAATTTCGTCAAATGATTACTGCGGGTTCAAACAATTTCAGGCCACCTATCAGAGCGAATGCTAAACAAGGGCAAACATTATTAGAGGGCATACACAATTAACCCAGAACCCAGGCTTGCCTCGACTACATGTGCAAGCTTATTTAGCCCCGCAACTCAGTAATTGTTGAGCTTGAGCCAACAAATGTAATTAAAATACAGCGAGAAGAAAAAAAGGGCTAGAGCAAGAACAAAGTTTGAAACATTTTCTTCTTCCTAGTCCTCAGGTGTTTCTAGTACTGCTTTGTCATCGCTGTTGCTGAGCCAACAAATGTAATTAAAATACAGCGAGAAGAAAAAAAGGGCTAGAGCAAGAACAAAGTTTGAAACATTTTCTTCTTCCTAGTCCTCAGGTGTTTCTAGTACTGCTTTGTCATCGCTGTTGCTAGAATCCTGATGTTCTCAACTTCTCAGCTTGGAAGTGGTGGTGCGGCTTCAACTGCCACCTCTTCCTGCTCTAGGCAATGCATTTTCCCATCTTTGCTGCTCCATCCTCTGACGTTCAGCTTGGATCATTTTTCTGGAAGATCTCGTAATGGGGTGAACACTATTGGAGGACATACGGTAGTAGAATTCTGTACATTATATTGCTGCCATTGTGATGTTTTGCTTAGATTGTGGTATGGATAAGTAGCCAAGAATTATATGTATTTGGTTATGTGTTCCACACCGACTCCGAACTGGTGCAAGGTTGAACAATGTGTGGTGCCCTACATGATTATGGGAGGCAAATTCTGAAACAGAAATGGGGAAGTATGGCTGCGATAAGAGTTTTTATTTTATTTGGAAGATGGAAGCACAGAAGTGAGGCCATCAGGCGGCTTTCTGCAGGAATTCTCAGAGTACAACTAAAGGGAAGACTGACTAAAGAAAAAGCTGACTAAGAACTTGTTAAAGAGAGTTTGCAGTATTGACACTGTTTAGTATGTTCTCCACCATTAGCACACCTCTCCTCCATTGACTATATGCAACAAGTAATCTTCCTATATATGCCAACTATGTAGTCAGTTCTCTCTGTCAACAGAGAGCAGCAATGTGTGTTGTTTACCTTACTAAAGATTGTTAATAATTCTGCATTTCATGACAAAAAAGGCAAATTCCACCTTCAAAGCTAGAGGACACGAGTAGTTAAGTGAGAATAAAACTCCATCATCCTTCATCCTTTCCTGTTAGCTATTAACTATGCCGCCCATTCTCACTTGCCTATGCAGCTATTTTTCTTTCCTCCAGCTTCGAATCTGCTGTTTTCTCGATATTTTCCTTCACTAATTTTCCTTCACTATGATGACCGTTCCCAGTTTACATAAGCCCTCTATATTTAACAAGTGAATATGTGGTGACTACATAGATAGATACACTGTGCACAGCAATGCAGAGTTTTCAATCTAACTCCCCAGGGCTCACCTCACTCACCATTAATAAAGTCTAGCAAGTTGGGAAGTGATCCTCGAAAGTACGAGACACAAAAATGATCTCTTCAGGATTGTTAAGTGACATGCAATACCTAATTATGCTTCTTTCTTCTTTCCCCCCTTCTTGATTCTTGAGCCCAAATTTGAGGGGGGAATTCCCCCCTTCTTGTTTGGGATCACACTTTCTGTTGTTAATTTTTTTTGGTGCTAACCTTGAACTTGTTGGAGACCTCGTCACAGAGGGCCTTTGGTTCCTTTCCCATGGCAGCTGCAACCTTCTGAATCTTCAAGCCATGCTCATCTGTCCCTGTGGACAAGATGGAAGTCCCATCCTTATCCTTCAGCTTACGCCATCGGTGCACCACATCAGCAAGCAGAGCTGAGTGCAGATGTCCTAAATGTGGAGCTACAGAAAGAACAAATCCAGGTAATAGTGCAATTGTGGCTTAACACAGTTACCTAACAGCATACGAAATGTTCATACTTGCCCGAGTTGACATAGAAAATAGGAGTCGTGATAAAGGATGAATTCCACCTCCAGAAGAAGCCAGGTTTGGAAGTTGCTGATGGTATCCTGCGTGTGTGCCAGAGCGCTGGCTGAGTGCTGCTAAGCATGCACACTGGGCGGAGAAGTCCAGCTGCACTTCTTCGCTTCATGATTGGTGCGCTCGTTTGAGAAGTATTCCAGTTTTCCATCACATGATCAAACTGACCAATCAAAATGCTCCACTATGCAGCATTGTAAGAATTGTGTGGAAGAATAGATAAGTTGGTGGATTTTGCAAAGCAAAAAAATGTCAAGTGGTGAGTTGCTGCATAATGTAATATACAATACGACATGATACTCTCTTCTTGCAGCCATAGTTACTGTGTGTCTTTTGAGTTTGCTTGTGGTGGTCAGTCAAGGATTGTACAGTCCTTCCGATGATGTCTACGATCTCACATCCGACAACTTTCAGAAGATGGTCATAGACAGCCATTTTGTGTGGATTGTGGAGTTCTATGCGCCATGGTAACCAAAATACAACTCCCACATCTATTGTGTACATAATTTCCTACAATAATGGTTGGGCTAAAACAAACCCACATTATGCAAGCTGTTTGATCGTCAAGGTGTGGACACTGTCAAGCTCTTGTTCCAGATTACAAGAAGGCTGCCTCTGCTCTTAAGGGTATTGTACGTCTTGGGGCTGTGAATGCTGACGAACATCGCAGTCTGGGAGGGAAATATGGGGTAAAGGGCTTTCCTACTCTCAAGGTGTTTGGCTCAAATAAGAACTCACCGTCGGACTTCAAAGGTCAGCGATCACACCGCTTATGATACGGAATGGGTTTGGTGGGTAAATGCACTAGGTAGAAGTGCTGCTATGGTTTTAATTTGTGCTCATTCTGTGGGGAAAGGTATTGTGAGTCGTGGGGGGTATTTATTGTGAGCTGTAGGGGGTACTGTGAGCCGTGGGGGGTAACTGTGAGCTGTGGGGGTTACTGTGAGCTGTAGGGGGACTGAGTTGTAGGGTATTGTGAGCTGTAGGGGGTACTGTGAGCTGTGGGGTACTGTGAGCTGTAGGGGGTATTGTGAGCTATGGGGGGTATTGTGAGCTGTGGGGGGCATTGTGAGCTGTGGGGGGTACTGTGAGCTGTAGGGGGCATTGTGAGCTGTGTGGGTACTGTGAGCTGTAAGGGGTACTGTGAGCTGTAGGGGGTACTGTGAGCTGTAGGGGGCATTGTGAGCTGTGTGGGTACTGTGAGCTGTAGTGGGTACTGTGAGCTGTAGGGGGTACTATGAGCTGAAGGGGGTACTGTGAGCTGTAGGGGGTACTGTGAGCTGAAGGGGGTACTGTGAGCTGAAGGGGGTACTGTGAGCTGTAGGGGGTACTGTGAGCTGTAGGTATTGTAAGCTGTTACTTTATTGTGAAATTTACGGGTATTGAGCTGTGGGGTTATTGTATGCTGCTGTGGGGGATTAATTGACTCCCATAATTACTTTCTAGCAACTTATTAGATATTCATTAGTGTTTCAAACCCAATAAAGGAGAAGTTATGTGCACTCAACCAACCTACTCTGTTTGCGCCCTGACCCTAGATAGCAAGATGGGTTCATATGCCCTGCTCTGTGGGGAGCCCTGCTGGTGAATGCATAGGCCCCACTGCACAGGTAGCCTGCTAGTGAATGCCTAGGCACCACTTCAGGGAGCCTTGCTGGTGAGTCCCCCAAGTCCCACATCTGGCTTCATGGGGAGCCCTGTTGATAAATCCCAAATCTGGCTTCAGGCGGAGCCCTGCTAATGAGTTCCTGATCTCGGCTTTGTAGGACGCTCAGCTGCACAAGTGCCTAAAACCCATATGATGTTTATGTCTCAGTTTTGTTTGTTGTTGTGCCCAGGAGGACGTACTGCAGATGCTATAGTGCAAGAGGCTTTGTCGATGGCCGCAACTGTTGCCAGTGATAGACTAGGTGGGAAGAGGACAGGATCGGGTGAAAGGAGGTCTGAAGGAGGGGGTGGGGGGACTCCCGGGAATGATGTGGTGGAGCTGACAGACGGTAACTTTGAGGAGAAGGTGATCGATAGTGAGGATTACTGGATGGTGGAGTTTTATGCTCCGTGGTACGTTCACAGACAAAGGAAAGATATATTTTGTGTGTGTGTGTGAGTGAAATGGAGAGAGATGGTGTGTGAATGAGTTGAGCACAAGTTATTTGATGCTGGGTTAATTCCAGCCTGATTCAGTTGTTACACGGTGTAACTTTAACTTAACACTGATCATGCAAAGCATACGCAATGCCCACTTCTACATCGTGGATTGCATGCCTAGAGAGTGGCTGGCAAACTGACTACTCTCCCCTTCCCCCTCCCCCTGCTCTGTGTGTTGATGTAGGTGTGGTCACTGTAAGAGCTTGGCCCCTCATTGGGCGACTGCGGCCACTGAACTGAAGGGCAAGTACAGATTAGGTGCTCTGGACGCCACCGTTCACACCGCCATGTCCAGTCGCTATGGCATCAAGGGATTCCCCACCATCAAATATTTCCCTGTTGGCAAGAAGGATTTTAACACTGTCGAGGATTACGATGGGGGGAGGACTTCGAACGACATTGTCCAGTGGGCTCTGAGTAGGTGGACCGATAACCAACCTCCTCCCGAGGTCTACCATGTAAGTGACTGCCACATCTCTCCAGCTAGGTGGAAACCCAGCAGCCATGGTCAGGGGGCTGTATGTAATTCAACAGCTTGAGTGAATCACTGAAATCTTCTACCACATTAGAAAGGGGCAGAAGTGGGGGGGGGGGACACCTGCTCAGGGACATGAGGGACCCTTTTTGAGCCTTCAAAGAGATGGAGGCTTCAATTTAAATAATGTTCCAGAAAAGCTTCACTCTACAAAAGAGAAAGAAACCAGAGCAGAGTACAAATGCTGAAAGCAGCCAGTGTTGCCATAAGCATAGAGTAGTGTGGTGTCTGTACCTTAGCCAAAATCCATTGTAAGGTAGGTCAATGCCCACATTTCTTAGCTGCCATGGGCGTTCCTATTTTGACCAGGCCACTCAAAAATGTGCTTTGACTTGGTCATTTCTCTATCCAAACACTGTCTGTGGAACTGCTGTTTACTTTTTCATGTCACCTGTAGTGATACACATAACTATGACCAGTGGGGTTCAATTAATTCAAAGTTGAATTAGTTAGACTGTAATTTGGGTATATTTAATTCAACTGGTTTAGTTAGTTTGTCACAGTTATTTTATTTATTTAAACTGGTTTTTGAGTTCCAGTTGAATTAAAATTGAATTAAGGGGGCATAGACCATGTTTTGGTCACCAATTTAATGCTTCGTCCATTTTGAATGGTTTTGATCTCAAAAGGTAGCTCATTCTCTGTGCTTTCCAATGATATTTATAGCCTATATAGGCAAAGCAGTGTTGCCTTCAACATCTGGCTGACACTGACACACTGGCAATAGTACAGAGATGTTTTTTTTACAAATTTTCAGCCTTCATCAAGACTTGCCATTTATGTTGCTGTCAGTCAGTTTCTAATAAAACTCCCTCCCCTTTTTCATTTTCATTCAGCAGGAAAAGTGAGCCCACAGAATGAACCGTATCTCATGGAAAATTGGATGGATTGAAAAAGTAATCAAGAGCAAAGAGAGGGCATTCAAATGATATAAAAATTATATAGGACAAAAATTGAGTGAGCAAAACTGTGAATAATGTCGGGAATACATGAATCACGAGAAAATAATGTTCAAAATACAACACTCCAGGGGGCAGGAGTAGATCCAGGGTGGTGGTAAAACCCTCATTTTGCTCTTGATCATGACTATCATTCTTGCACTCTTTCATCAGCAACACACATACTCACCAGAAATACTGAGCAGGGCTGACACAGGAGCAGGCAAGCCTGTGATAGCCAGTGCTAGGGAAGGACCAGCTACAGATGCCAACTGAAGGTAAAGGGTGGAGCATAAACGGTAAAGCCGTTAATACTATAGTTCCAAACTTCCAGCATCATTTGAGTCTTCAGCTTCTAGATATCTCTTCTTCTCCCACGATTCTAACCCAGAAGATCCTTCGTAACTCTTCATGACTCCATACTTTCATCTTTCCAGAGCTTTTGTTTGCATTCTTCTTGACATGGAATTAATAATGCTAACAGCAGTACCAATGTGGGTGTGTGTTAGTGGGTGTCAAACCAGTGGCCACAAAACCAGGTCCGGTGAAACTGAAAAAGTCCTCATATAATAGACTTTTCAAAGCCCACTTCCAAGAAGGTGGGAAAAACGGACATGAAAATGAAATGAACGGACTTGCCTTAAAAAAGCCAATCTTATGGTCTCTTTATTTAATTCAAAATTAGTTCACTTGTCATGTTTAGTTAAACTGTCATTTCAAATTTATTTGGATTAATTAGTTAACTTGTCATATCAAATTTAATTGAACCCCACTGACTATGACTACTTCATTCTGCCATGTCTTGATGATAACAAGTCGTTGTGTATGCTGAACCAAAAGTGTACACCGTCAAGAACGCCCGAATACTTTCCCTGGTTTCATCTATTTTTTTCTTTCTTCCCTCTTTTTTCATTTTTCCTCCTGCTTTTCAAAGCTTACATTTAACTGTGATTAAATCTGTCAGGGAGCAGCCGGACAACTCTTGGGGGGGGGGGGGGGGGGGGGGTAACAATTATATCAGGTTGCTCACCAGGCCACCTGGAAAAAATGCTGAACCAAAAGTGTACACTGTCAAGAACGCCTGAATACTTTCCCTGGTTTCATCTATTATTTTTTTCTTCCCTCTTTTTTCATCTTTCCTCCTGCTTTTCAAAGCTTACATTTAACTGTGCGCAGCCTGACAACTCCTGGGGGGGTAACAATTACATCAGGTTGCTCACCAGGCCACCTGGAAAAAATACGCAAAACCACATACAAGACCACAAGATGAAGTGGAGCCTGGGAGGGGGGGGGGATGATAACAAAGTCTGTGAAGTAGTAAGAGGACCAAATGAACTAGATATTAATATAATAAAACAAGTGCCAGAGTCATGTATTGTACATGTTTCCTGTAATACCATTGTACAAAGTATGTTTTTCTTGTGTACAAAGCCATTACAGACAGAAGGTTAGGGTCATCACTACAAGTGGTACAGGAAAGACCCAAGTGAGTCTCAGATCAGAGAGACAATTTCAGACATAATCCAGTAACTGAAATCAGGATTCTAATCCAGTAATTGTTATCAGGATTCTAATCCAGTTACTGCAATTAGGATTTTAATCCAACTGTAATCTGGATTGGCCAATGTAAACATGGTAGCTTTATTATTCTAGACCGAGGTCTAACTGGAATGGAGGAGAAGATGAAACTTCCTTCTTTATTAACTTTAATGCATGCAGTGTGGACCTGTGTGTGTCCAGCATAGATGTGTGTGTATGGACCATCTCTATGTCAGCATGGGTGTGTATGGGCCACCTGTGTACCAGCTTGGGTGTGGGTGTATGGGCCACCTGTGTACCAGCTTGGGTGTGGGTGTGTATGGACCACCTGTGTACCAGCTTGGGTTTGGGTGTGTATGGACCACCTGTGCCGCATGGGTGTGGGTGTATGGGCCACCTGTGTACCAGCATGGGTGTGGGTGTACGGGCCACCTGTGTTCCAGCATGGGTGTGGGTGTACGGGCCACCTGTGTTCCAGCATGGGTGTGGGTGTATGGACCACCTGTGTGCCAGCATGGGTGTGGGTGTACGGGCCACCTGTGTGCCAGCATGGGTGTGGGTGTATGGACCACCTGTGTACCAGCATGGGTGTGGCTGTATGGGCCACCTGTGTACCAGCATGGGTGTGGGTGTATGGACCATCTCTGTGTCAGCATGGGTGTGGGTGTATGGGTCACCTGTGTGCCAGCATGGGTGTGGGTGTATGGACCACCTGTGTGCCAGCATGGGTGTGGGTGTATGGGCCACCTGTGTGCCAGCATGGGTGTGGGTGTATGGACCACCTGTGTACCAGCATGGGTGTGGGTGTGTACGGGCCACCTGTGTGCCAGCATGGGTGTGGGTGTATGGACCACCTGTGTGCCAGCATGGGTGTGGGTGTATGGGCCACCTGTGTGCCAGCATGGGTGTGGGTGTATGGACCACCTCTGTGCCAGCATGGGTGTGGGTGTATGGACCACCTGTGTACCAGCATGGGTGTGGGTGTATGGGCCACCTGTGTGCCAGCATGGGTGTGGGTGTATGGACCACCTGTGTACCAGCATGGGTGTGGGTGTGTACGGGCCACCTGTGTGCCAGCATGGGTGTGGGTGTATGGACCACCTGTGTGCCAGCTTGGGTGTGGGTGTGTACGGGCCACCTGTGTGCCAGCATGGGTGTAGGTGTGTATCCTGTGTGCCAGCATGGGTGTGTGGGTACATGTGCCACCCGTGTGTCATGTGATTGCCGTTGTTTCTGTTCTCCATGCAGTTGACGGGGCAGGAGGTGTTGGACACGTGCTTCAAGAAGCAGATTTGCATGATTGCCTTCCTCCCGCACATCCTGGACAGCATGGCTGTTGGCAGGAAGAACTACATACAGATGCTCCTCAAGGTGGCTGAGGATTACAAGAGTCGCTCCTTCGGGTACAAACAAAGCATGTTCTGTCGCCTGCTAATTATCTGACACTCTTTGCAGGTGGGTGTGGCTGGAGGGTGGTCAGAATGCAGGCATGGAGCAGAACTTGGACGTAGGAGGATTCGGATATCCGGTAATTGGTAAACGTATCTATAGTAATTATGACTGTCCTTGTTGAGCAAAGCAAGACACTTGCTTTATACATAGCAACAAAAAAATCAACTTTAGTATTATTATTATACTATATACTAATTTACTATATACTTTACTATAATATACTAATTAATAATAATAATAATAATAATAATAATAATAATAATAATAATAATAATAATAATAATAATAATAATAATAATAATAATAATAATAATAATAATTTGTTTATTTTATTATTTTACTATTGTTATTATTATTTTATATAATTTATTTTTGTATGTCAATCCTCCAGTATATGTTTCTTGCTATTGGAGCAGCCACCTAGGCTTGTTGCACACATACACTTGTTGCACACATACACGCACACAATTGTGTTTGTTGTGTTGGTGACCTTTTACTGATTTTTGTGTTTTACTTAATTGAGAAGCAGTTGCATGTCATGGATGATGAAGTCTCCTGGTACTAAACTTGTCATGGACTTATGGTACTCAAGTAATGGGAGAGGAAGAAATGGGAGAGGAAGAAAAGGGCTGGACGTGAACGATTCAAGTCACACTGGAAGGAGCTATATACATAAAATTAGCCAAAACCACCTATTAGGGTGCCAAGAAGCTGCAAAGTGTTCTAGCCAAGATAATGAGTTGTTTTGTCTTTTGCCATTTTTAAGTGGCTCAAACTGTTAAACTCATATCTCGGCTAAAACCCACTTTCACAGCTTCTTAACAACTTAAACGATAGCTTTAGCCGCTACTAGCTCTGAAAGCTTTAGCCGCTACTAGCTCTGAAAGCTTTAGCCGCTACTAGCTCTGAAAGCTTTTGCCGCTACTAGCTCTGAAAGCTTTATCCACTACTAGCTCTGAAAGCTTTAGCCGCTACCAGCTCTGAAAGCTTTTGCCACTACTAGCTCTGACAGCACTTCCAGCTTGCCATGAATTCTGTGGCGAGGTAATTAAACCGGCAGACCTAAACAACTTTAAATCCGTCTTCAAGGATCAATATTTCTATCTATATATCTATCCTCGCGAAACTTGGATTTTGGTACCAGAAGACTCCAAATTTTTAATCTGCGTCCAAAGCTAATATTTCTCAATTGCGAAGGGGGGGGGGGGGGGGGGAGGTGTGGGTAGGGATCATCAGGAGGGACCATTTGCAGACTCATGTGGCTAGCTCATGAGTTGTATTACAAGCTGGACAAGTGAGAATCTTGTTCTCGGCTGTTTTGGTTTGTGGGATTCTCCTGTTACCAAGGAGATGATACAAAACAATAACAGCAAGGTTAGGCATGTGCTGATCTGTGAGGTTTACAAAAAGAAGAAACCAGTTAGGAAAAGTGTTTAGGAGGAGACACTAATGCTGGAATCCTTGTTCTTCTTTGATGTTGGGTTTATGGAGTTCTTCCTTGCCACAACCATAACTGATCCTCCACTAAGGGGCTGAATGTAGTAACAAAACAACAGCTAGGGTATGTGCAGACTAGTACAGTGTAGAACATGGACAAACAAATTAGAAAAGTGCCTCTCAACATCACGTTTAAAAAAAATATATTGTAAGAATGGAAGCAGAACCTAACCAGCTTGACTTCCCTTGACCAATCTTATGTTATATATATATTTGTTTGTTTCTTTATTTATTATTTATTTTATGTACATGATTTTATGTGGTCAAGTGTCGTCATCTCACCGGTTGTGGTCTACTTAGGCACAGGCATTTCCTTCCTTTCTTCACAGTCAATGAACTTGCATGTGTGCGTTACTCTCTTGTTAATAGATCTGTATCATTTCCTTTCTTCTTGGAGAGTTTTTCCAGCTAAAATGCAATGCATGCAAACACACGATGACACTTCACTTGAGCTTGCTGGAGTTGGAGGGTATGAAGCATGCCAAGTGTGTTATGGTTAAAAGGAGCTTATCTCACCGTCAATATACTTGGTCGAAACTGAAAGGTGGATGCTTTTTAAAATAATGACCTCTGCCAATCTTGCCAATCGTATCACTCGTGTTGGAGATCACAAGGATGTTGGAGATGGCAAGGTTTCTTGCCTGGCTTCTCCCTCAACTTGCAGAAAGATTGGTTACTTGACCACCAAAAGGGGGGTCGATGGTTTTTTAAAAAAACTTCTTTTTTTAAACTTGTGGTTACAACTTTAGAGCTCTGTAGATTCTGCAAACTTCATGGTATGGACTTGATATATAGCCAAAAGATAGGTCTCTCTGTGTGCTCTCTTTTGATACTAAAATATGTTTCATAGGACTATAGGCAAGTTACTAGACTCTAAAGTGGAGGGACCTCAAAAGCCTGAATCGCCTCAACCTCCACCAAAATAACTCCAGAAACTCCAGATTGCTAAGTGCCAAAAAAAATTGAAAATGGTACGGTTGGCTAGAGGACGCTCTTACGCATGCAGCATGCAACGACCTTTTTGATTAGGCGTTAAAAATTTATTACCTGGTCAGACACGTGGGTGCAAAATTGAAGGCGTTGATTTCCCCCTACTATCCTCTTTGCACCTACATGCTAATTTCAGAATTTGTGGGGGCTATACTTTATGAATTTCATTAAGGCACATTGTATCATCTACGAAATGCCAATGCAATAGCAATCATAACAGTCATGTGTGTGGCAAAGCTAAATTGTTATTTCTGACGAAGAAGAGATGCATGAGGATGCCTGGTATATAACAACATCGTGTCTTTCTACAACCTCACTTAGGCACTGGTAGCAGTGAACTCTCGTCGTAAGATGTACTCAGGCCTGCGTTCAGCCTTTTCCGAAGGCGGGATTATGGAGTATATGCGTGAGCTCACAGGTGGGCGTGGACGGACCACACCCTTCAGAGGTGATGCCCTTCCCCCTGTTCCTGATATAAAGCCTTGGGATGGCAAGGATGGAGAAGTAAGTGTGCATGTCAGCACTGCAGACCTGGATCTTGATGGTGTGCAATAATTTGTAATATGTATATTTTAAAAATCTTTCTTTTTTTCCTCAGCTTCCAGTGGAAGAGGAGTATGATCTTACCGACTTCGACATGGATGATAACAAAGATGAACTTTGAATTTTCAGATACGCTTGCAGCACATTTTATTATTTTAGGTGTAAAGTGTTTGTACCAATAACACGTACATACATATATAGACACATGATACGTAGCTTTTCGTGGCCCCTCATTTTATTTGCTCATTTATAAATTGGTAAAGGGTGGTGTTTTATTAATATATAAATCTGAGAGGTACAATGCAGTGTTTTGGAGTAAAAAAATACAATACAAAAATAAACAGTTCAAGTTGCTAGATCCACTAGAAGAGCCCGTCCCCCCTTGCGGCTGTCTGCATGACCCGTCACTAGTCCATTGTGACCAATCTTGATGCCTTGTACGACTGATTGAATCATAGACTTCATGACTTCATGACCTTTGCCCTTCAGAAACTCCAAAATACTCTCTGAAAAACCATCTAGATAAACATGAAAAATAATGTATACACATATAGCAGCTATACATAGTATACACATACATATATATATATCAGCACAGCACAGTATACACATACATATATATCAGCACAGTATATACGTATAGCAGCACAGTATACACATACATATATATATATCAGCACAGTATATACATATATAGCAGCACAGTATATACATATATATCAGCACAGTATATATATACATATATAGCAGCACAGTATATACATATATTATAGCAGCACAGAATATAGATATATATCAGCACAGTATATACATATATATATATAGCAGCACAGTATATATAGCAGCACAGTATATACATATATATATCAGCACAGTATATACATATATAGCAGCACAGTATATACATATATAGCAGCGCAGTATATACATACATATATAGCAGCACAGTATATACATATATAGCAGCACAGTATATACATATATTATATCAGCACAGTATATACATATATTATATCAGCACAGTATATACATATATTATATCAGCACAGTATACACATACATATATATCAGCACAGTATATACATATATAGCAGCACAGTATACACATACATATATAGCAGCACACGGAGAGACTACATATATACCCAGTTTGAGGGGTTAATATTTTGACTAACAAGGTTTCGCTGGCTATTATTAGGCTATACATACAAGGAAGAGTTAAAGGGATCTATTATTAGCTATACAGACAAGTTAAAAGGAAAAAGGAAGCAGAGTTGTCTATTATTAAAGGAAGCAAAGTTGTCTATTATTAGGCTATACAGACAAGTTAAAAGGGAGAAGAGTTGTCTATTATTAGGCTATACAGACAATGAAGAGTTAAAAGGGAGCAGAGTTTAGGCTATGCAGGCATAAAAGAAGCCGAGTTGTCTATATATATACACACACTACTGATAAAGGAAGAGTTTGTTAGTAAAAAGGAGCCAAGTTGTCTACTAGCTGCATTAGGTCACATATTTTCAAGGAAGAGCTTGCCAGGTTAAAAAGGAGGAAGAAATATCCATGCCTTGTGCAGCAAGCCTCACAATACTCGGCTGCTCTTTCTCATACAAGCCTATTCGGATTCAAGTGAAACATTGTGAACATGAAAATCCTCGACAATATCGTGCTCTAGGGAGGCACACTGTCTGTGCATTCATACATACATTCATGAAATACATAGTTTGGTAGCAGTTGGTGGTGAACTCTCCTCGTCTCAATGGCATCCCTGAGGCTCTCTTCAAACACCACAGTGAGAAGAACAACTGCACACAATACAATAACAAATCAGTAAGATTACATTTCTTTTAGCAAGCCAGAGTATTTCCATTTCTGAAGCCAATTTCCTATGTTCAGGTTAACTTTGACAACTGCAAAGACATTATATATGAAGAGCAAGACAAAAATAGTAATAATGTTTGAATTGACTTGCAAAAAAGACTTGCAAAAAGAAAAGGAAGACGAGTCTACCAATGAAGACATTTACTGATGAAGAAGAGTTTACCGATGAAGAAGAGTTTACCGATGAAGAAGAGTAAGAGTTTACCGATGAAGAAGAGATCACCGATGAAAAAGAGTTTAGCGATGAAGAGTTTACCGATGAAAAAGAGTTTAGCGATGAAAAAGAGTTTAGCGATGAAGAAGAGTTTACCGATGAAAAAGAGTTTAGCAATGAAAAAGAGTTTAGCGATGAAGGAGAGTTTACTGATGAAGAAGAGTTTACCGATGGAGAAGAGTTTACCGATGAAAAAGAGTTTAGCAATGAAAAAGAGTTTAGCGATGAAGGAGAGTTTACTGATGAAGAAGAGTTTACCGATGGAGAAGAGTTTACCGATGAAGAAGAGTTTACCGATGAAAAAGAGTTTAGCAATGAAAAAGAGTTTAGCGATGAAGGAGAGTTTACTGATGAAGAAGAGTTTACCGATGAAGAAGAGATCACTGATGAAGAAGAGGTTACTGATGAAGAAGAGTTTACCGATGAAGAAGAGTTTACCAATGAAGAAGAGGAAGAGTTTACCGATGAAGAAAAGATCACCGATGAAGAAGAGTTTACCGATGAAGAAAAGATCACCGATGAAGAAGAGTTTACCGATGAAGAAGAGTAAGAGTTTACCGATGAAGAAGTATTTACCGATGAAGAAGTTTACTGATCAATGAAGTATTTACCGATGAAGAAGAGGCTGCCAATATGAGTTTCAGCTGACGTATGAGCTTGAGTTTTTGTGTTTTTTTTTGGGGGGGGGCATCCGCCATTTTGAAAATATAGAAGTGCTACAAGATTCACTGATGTTGAAGCATAAAGCAGAGGCCAAGCACCAAAGAAGGCAGTGACTAATTTCTGTATGGTTTACCGCTTTTCTCGTCATGATGAACCTTGAACCAGGGCTAGGGCTTATGTGGTAATGTCATGATGCATGTGTATGAACCTTGAGCCACAGCAGTTGGGATCCTGGTGCCTCCAGAGGCTCCCAACACGAGGTAAAGCTGAGAGCCACCATCTTCCGAGTCCTGGTCAAACAACACACAAAATTAACACAATTATCACACACACTTGTCTGCAAGAAGGCCAGGGCGAGGAACTACACACACTTGTCTGCAAGAGGGCCAGGGCCAGGAACTACACACACTGGTCTGCAAGAGAGCCAGGCCAGGAACTACACACACTGGTCTGCAAGAGAGCCAGGCCAGGAACTACACACACTGGTCTGCAAGAGGGCCAGGAACTACACACACTGGTCAGCAAGAGGGCCAGGGCCAGGAACTACACACACTGGTCTGCAAGAGGGCCAGGAACTACACATACTGGTCTGCAAGAGAGCCAGGCCAGGAACTACACACACTGGTCTGCAAGAGGGCCAGGGCCAGGAACTACACACACTGGTCTGCAAGAGGTCCAGGGCCAGGAACTACACACACTTGTCTGCAAGAGGGCCAGGCCAGGAACTACACACACTGGTCTGCAAGAGGGCCAGGGCCAGGAACTACACACACTGGTCTGCAAGAGGTCCAGGGCCAGGAACTACACACACTGGTCTGCAAGAGGGCCAGAGCCAGGAACTACACACACTGGTCTGCAAGAGGGCCAGGAACTACACACACTGGTCTGCAAGAGGGCCAGGAACTACACACACTGGTCTGCAAGAGGGCCAGGAACTACACACACTGGTCTACAAGAGGGCCAGGAACTACACACACTGGTCTGCAAGAGGGCCAGGTCCAGGAACTACACACACTGGTCTGCAAGAGAGCCAGGCCAGGAACTACACACACTGGTCTGCAAGAGGGCCAGGGCCAGGAACTACACACACTGGTCTACAAGAGGGCCAGGAACTACACACACTGGTCTGCAAGAGGTCCTGGGCCAGGAACTACACACACTGGTCTGCAAGAGGGCTTGGGCCAGGAACTACACACACTGGTCTGCAAGAGGTCCTGGGCCAGGAACTACACACACTGGTCTGCAAGAGGTCCTGGGCCAGGAACTACACACTGGTCTGCAAGAAGGAACTACACACACTGGTCTGCAAGAGGTCCTGGGCCAGGAACTACACACACTGGTCTGCAAGACGGACAGGGCCAGGAACTACACACACTAGTCTGAAAGAGGGCCCGGGCCAGGAACTACACACACTGGTCTGCAAGAGAGCCAGGCCAGGAACTACACACACTGGTCTGCAAGAGGGCCAGGAACTACACACACTGGTCTGCAAGAGGGCCAGGGCCAGGAACTACACACACTGGTCTGCAAGAGGGCCTGGGCCAGGAACTACACACACTGGTCTGCAAGAGGGCCTGGGCCAGGAACTACACACACTGGTCTGCAAGAGGGCCTGGGCCAGGATATGCACACACTGGTCTGCAAGAGGTCCTGGGCCAGGAACTACACACACTGGTCTGCAAGAGGGCCTGGGCCAGGAACTACACACACTGGTCTGCAATAGGGCCAGGGCCAGGAACTACACACACTGGTCTGCAAGAGGTCCTGGGCCAGGAACTACACACACTGGTCTGCAAGAGGGCCTGGGCAGGATATGCACACACTGGTCTGCAAGAGGTCCTGGGCCAGGAACTACACACACTGGTCTGCAAGAGGGCCTGGGCCAGGAACTACACACACTGGTCTGCAATAGGGCCAGGGCCAGGAACTACACACACTGGTCTGCAAGAGGGCCAGGGCCAGGAACTACACACACTGGTCTGCAAGAGGGCCAGTCCAGGAACTACACACACTGGTCTGCAGGAGGGCCAGGAACTACACACACTGGTCTGCAAGAGGTCCTGGGCCAGGAACTACACACACTGGTCTGCAAGAGGGCCAGGGCCAGGAACTACACACACTGGTCTGCAAGAGGGCCAGTCCAGGAACTACACACACTGGTCTGCAGGAGGGCCAGGAACTACACACACTGGTCTGCAAGAGGTCCTGGGCCAGGAACTACACACACTGGTCTGCAAGAGGGCCTGGGCCAGGAACTACACACACTGGTCTGCAATAGGGCCAGGGCCAGGGCCAGGAACTACACACACTGGTCTGCAAGAGGTCCTGGGCCAGGAACTACACACACTGGTCTGCAAGAGGGCCTGGGCCAGGATATGCACACACTGGTCTGCAAGAGGTCCTGGGCCAGGAACTACACACACTGGTCTGCAAGAGGGCCTGGGCCAGGAACTACACACACTGGTCTGCAATAGGGCCAGGGCCAGGAACTACACACACTGGTCTGCAAGAGGGCCAGGGCCAGGAACTACACACACTGGTCTGCAAGAGGGCCAGTCCAGGAACTACACACACTGGTCTGCAGGAGGGCCAGGAACTACACACACTGGTCTGCAAGAGGGCCATGGCCAGGAACTACACACACTGGTCTGCAAGAGGGCCAGGAACTACATAGATCTAACACCAGGTCCACAAGTGGGCTAGGGCTAGGAGCTAGATCTGAGAACACTAAGACACTGGCACAGCTAGTTTCACTACGACAACATTGCCATTTGGAAGGCAGACTTGGTTAGGTCCAGGGTAGTTTGCTCTTCCCTCAACCAGCACGGTACCATTACCATGGTGAAGAAACACATGGGCCTATACCAGATCTTGCTGGAATGTAACGGTCTAACCAGCTACTCTTCCCAGATCTTTAGTGGCCGACCCTGTAACACTGAGGGCCATTCATAACTTGATGCAATGCCTTAGAGCAGGAATTCTCAACCAGGGGTAAATTTACCCCCTGGGGGTAAAAATGACATGGCATGGGGTAAATAATTGATAATTGAATAAGGAAAAGGGAATATATATAAGTATATAAGGCTTATAGACATCTAAGCAGGTTGCTATATATAACTTACCTGAGGTCACTACTTCTCATTATGTATTATTATTATTCACACTATTGCCTTTGGTCTGTGATTGTTTTCATTGTTTTACTATTATATGTCTGGGAAAGTTTTCATTCAGCATAATGTCCCTTGGCATGTCCATTCTCATGAAAAACTCATTACAACCCAAAATTTCTATTTACTATAGCTATAGCTAGCTAGCTCATTATAGCTCAGAGAAAATAGCTAGTTTAAGCTAGCTCACAATAGCTCAATAGTTCAGCTGCTGGAGATCAGAGAACAACCAAGGTATATAACATATGAACTATGGCTACTAGGTCTATTCAACTAATATACTACCTTTGACCTTGGTCTCAGGTAGTATATTAGTTGAATAGACCTAGTAGCCATAGTTTACATATTACATAATTATTTCTTTTCAGATTTTGCCATGTCCAAGAAACGTACATACCTGGATTCATATGTACAATATGGCTTTGACTTTGTTGTTGTGGATGGTGTGGAGAATCCTACTGTGCTCAAAAGTTCTTGGAAATGGGTCACTGGAGCCTTCAATACTGACACAGCATCTGGAAGCTACACATCCTGCCCATGCATCTAATGACCGTCTTGAGGTAAAGAGAGCTAGGTTTAGGGCTGCAGGAACAATGCCTACACTTGGCTTCGTATCTAAGAAGAAACCAATGCTTGCAGCTTCCTATCATGTAGCGCAGCGAATAGCAAAGGCAATGAAACCTCATGACATTGCCGAGAAGCTGATTAAACCTTGTGCCTTAGATATGGTTGAACGTGGGAAAGAAGCAAAGCAGAAGATTCAAGACATTCCCCTTTCTAATGACACAATTCATCGACGTATTATTGAAATGTCTCAAGATATTTGTCAACAAGTTATTGAACAGATCAAATCTAGCCCAGCAAAAATTTCTTTGCAACTTGATGAATCCTGTGATGTTGCAAATTTGTCAAGACTTCTTGTTTTTGTCCGTTACATATGTGGAAAAGAACTGAAGAATGAATTTCTCTTCTGTGAACATCTCCAACAAACCACAAAGGCTACTGATATAATGCAGAAAACACAAGACTTCTTTGAAAGGAACAATCTCACATGGGACAATGTTGGTTCAATCTGTACTGATGGAGCCCCAGCCATGATGGGAGTGAGATCAGGCTTCACTGCACTTGTGAAGCAAAAGGCACCCAATGTGATAATAACACATGTGTTCTTCACAGACATGCATTGGCTGCAAAAACGCTCTGAAAATCTGAAAATGGTTTTGCAGAAAGTTGCCGAGGCTGTTAATTTCATTCGTGCCCGAGCACTGAATCACCGTTTGTTCAAAGCTTTTTGTGATGAGATGGGTTCTGAGCATTCAATTCTTTTGCTTCATACTGAGGTGAGGTGGCTTTCATGTGGACTTATTCTTAATCGTGTGTTTGAGCTCCATACTGAGGTAGAGATTTTTCTTCGTGACTGGGATTCAAAGCTGGGTGAAAACTTTGCTGATCCCAAGTTCATCGCCTGTTTAGGGTACCTCTCAGATATATTTACCCAACTTTACCAAGTCAACAAACAAGTCCAGGGAACATCAGTAACCATTGTTGAAGCAAGTGAAAAGATGACAGCATTGCAGACAAAGCTGGACTTATGGGCATGAAGAGTTCATCAAAGTAACTTGGCAAATTTTCCAAACTTGGATGAGGTCATTAGTGAAAGACCTAGTGTGCTACCAGAGATAAATGAAGACATCACAGATCATTTGAAAATCTTGAAGGAAAACTTCACTGGCTACTTTTCAAAAGACATGATTCATACAGAGAGATGGATAACAAGACCTTTTACCACTGAACTGTCAGAAATGAAAGATGATGACCCAGCAAAAGATGAGCTGATTGATCTTCAATCCTCTGCTAATCTTAGAGAAGAATTTGAAAAGGTTGATGTTGCTTTTTGGATAAAATTCACAGATTCATTCCCACTTCTTACTCAGCGTGCCTTTCAAGTGCTTCTTCCTTTTGTCACTACATACTTATGTGAATCAGGGTTCTCAACTTTAGTAGCAATGAAGACAAAGGCCAGGAATCGCGTGAAAATCGATGACGATATGAGAGTAGTGTTGTCATCAACAGCTCCTCGAATAAATAAACTGGTTGACTCAATGAATCAGCAGTGTTCCCACTGATAATGCTTCTGCTGTTTCTGTTTGATATAGGAATGGACTACATAATTTCTTTCTTTATCAAAGTATATTAAAAGCTAGATAATAAATGTGTTTTCTTATCTTCTTACTTTTCTGTGCCTTTATGATGGCTATAATGCATTTTTTGTATGGGAGTAAGGGGGTAAATGTCGAAATACATCAGGCTGAAGGGGTAAATGATGGAGGAACGGTTGAGAATCCCTGCCCTAGAGTACCTAGTGTGTCCTAAGTCTGTCTTTGTGCTTGTGGATGTTGTGGATGAAACAGATTCAGGCTCCATTAGTGTAAGCGTAAGTTCTACTACAGAACAATAAGGAAGACATGACTACATACATCATCAGCACTTCTTTCAGAAATATGGTCAAAGGAGGAAAAGTGACTAACCATAAAAAGAGGGAAAGGAGTGAAAAATAACTTCCCTGCTGTGCCAGTAACTCATGCGACACCTTACCGCATTCATGAGGTTGGACTTCCCTAGATGTGCCAGTAACTCATGCTACACCTACCACCTTACCACATTCACGAGGTTGGACTTCCCTATGCACCAGTAACTCATGCTACACCTTACCACATTCATGAGGTTGGACTTCCCTATGCACCAGTAACTCATGCAACACCTTACCACATTCATGAGGTTGTACTAGATGCACCAGTAGCTCATGCTACACCTTACTGCATTCACGAGGTTGGACTTCCCTATGCACCAGTAGCTCATGCTACACCTTACCACATTCATGAGGTTGGACTTCCCTATGCACCAGTAACTCATGCAACACCTTACCACATTCATGAGGTTGTACTAGATGCACCAGTAGCTCATGCTACACCTTACCGCATTCACGAGGTTGGACTTCCCTATGCACCAGTAGCTCATGCTACACCTTACCACATTCATGAGGTTGGACTTCCCTATGCACCAGTAACTCATGCGACACCTTACCACATTCATGAGGTTGTACTAGATGCACCAGTAGCTCATGTTACACCTTACCACATTCACGAGGTTGGGCTAAATTTCTCAATTAGTTTCTTAATACAATTTAAAATACTTCATTTTCTAAGAAGGGAACAGGAAAGGGAAAAAATCTATTTATACTATAATAATAGTCAGGATAAGTGATGGGATCTGACTAAAGGGGATCCGACTAAAGGGGATATGACTAAAGGGGATCTGACTAAAGGGATCTGACTAAAGGGATCTGACAATAGGGTATCTGACTAAAGGGGATCTGACTAAAGGGGATCTGACTAAAGGGGATATGAATAAAAGGGATATGACTAAAGGGGATTTGATCTGACTAAAGGGGATCTGACTAAAGGGAATCTGCCTAAAAGGATCAGACTAAAGGGGATCCGACTAAAGGGATCCGACTATTTAAAGGGGATCTGGCTAAAAGGGAATCTGATCCGACTAAAAGGGATCTGACTAAAGGGGATTTGACTAAAAGGGGCTTGCCTACTGAACACTCAACTCTAGTAAATGCTGCATATCGGGTCAAACAACCAACTGAATGGAACTCAAATAAGCTCTTAAATCCATTCCGAATAAAAGATATGAAAGCCTGGAGGCAGAGGCTAAGCATTAGCAGATTCTGAAAAGCACGAGTTCAAAAGTCTATCTTTAAACAATTAGCCTCCCTGACACCTCCTCCCCTCTGCGCACACGTCAAGAGGGTCTGGTGGAGCTAGAGTTCCAACCATTAAAAAAAGATGTTTACTTGTCCTCCTCCGCTCAATGGACTCACGTTGACGGCAATGGCGGGGCACATGGAAGAGAGAGGACGCTTGCCAGGGAAAATGTAGTTCGCTTCTGATGGCCTCAGATCGTAACTGTTAGTGATGTTCGGAGATGCAAAATCATCCATCTGGTTGTTCAGGATGATTCCGGTGTCAGTCATCACTTTGGAACCAAAATGGGTATTCACAGTCCTGTACGGAACAACAAAAGTCTTATTACCTTACATCTACTTACACATTAACCATGCAGGTCATCACGCACGTTGTCACGGCAACAGCATCGCCCTCAGGGGAGACAACGCTTATGTGGGAGGTTCCTGTGTCATTGGCCATGGAGAAGTCGGGGTTGTAGTAGGGCACATCGAAGGTTTTGTCATCAGATATGGCGGACCAAGTCTCCCGTATAAATGAGGCACTAGAAGACGACAAATGAAAAGGCCAAGCACGGAATGACCATGTCCCCCCCCCACCCAACAATTGTAGTGGCTAATAATAATATAATATTCTGATAGTAAATGTGAGGAAGTGTAGGGTGTAGGTAACACTGGGGGGGATAAAATTAAAAAATTTACCAAATAGCTGTAATAATTATTAAGAGTTCAGTAGTTTGGGAAGATATGATTATTGGAGCTTGGGAAGACGTCAGTATCATGCCACTGGTTATAGCTAGAGTTAAAGTGTGGCACACGTCAGTCTCATGCCACTGGTTATAGCTAGAGTTAAAGTGTGGCACACGTCAGTATCATGCCAGCTAGAGTTAAAGTGTGGCACACATCAGTATCATGCCACTGGTTATAAATGTAGCTAGAGTTAAAGTGTGGCACACGTCAGTTATCATGCCACTGGTTATAGCTAGAGTTAAAGTGTGGCACACGTCAGTTATCATGCCACTGGTTATAGCTAGAGTTAAAGTGTGGCACACGTCAGTATCATGCCACTGGCTATAGCTAGAGTTAAAGTGTGGCACACGTCAGTATCATGCCACTGGTTATAGCTAGAGTTAAAGTGTGGCACACGTCAGTATCATGCCACTGGTTATAGCTAGAGTTAAAGTGTGGCACACGTCAGTATCATGCCACTGGTTATAGCTAGAGTTAAAGTGTGGCACACGTCAGTATCATGCCACTGGTTATAGCTAGAGTTAGTGTGGCACACGTCAGTATCATGCCACTGGCTATAGCTAGAGTTAAAGTGTGGCACACGTCAGTATCATGCCACTGGTTATAGCTAGAGTTAGTGTGGCACACGTCAGTATCATGCCACTGGCTATACTAGAGTTAAAGTGTGGCACACATCAGTATCATGCCATTGGTCTTCCTTGGAAAACCTTTTCTTCTGAAACACAAATAAAACACACCAACACATTGTCGAGCAACACATTCCAACCAGAACTGGAATAGAATAAACTCTATTCAAGACAAGCAAGCGGCTTCATGTTCACAATATTAAAAATTGTGGTTCACATCCCTTCTCTCTTTGCACTGCTAGTGCTAGCGGCATATTGTGACCCTTTACCCAGTGCATGCCATATGCTCGGTGATGCATAATAATAAGAGACTACAGCTGCACGCAGCTGTTGCCACGCAGCTGTTGCTTGTTGAGCAGCTGCTCGACATTAAGTGCCCATTTTGTTTAGCTGACAGACACTGTAAGCGCCCCACTAAATAACCAGATTTGCTTGTGCTTGTGTCTGGATGCGAGCTCACCTTTCCTCGCCATGTCCACTTTCTCTAATTCTGCCAGTCTTGACGTGGCACTGCTTGCAGACAATGTGTCAGCTAATCGAACTACAAGCCAACAATGCCCTCTTTGGCTCAGCCTATCTTCAGTTCTCTCCTGGCTTGTTCAAGCTGTCTCAGGCTGTTGCCATTGGTTGTTCACTGCCCTGGGCTCTCAAGTCCCACCTCATCGCTATTCAAAGGGTTTCATGCTATTTTTTCTGCTTATACAAATCTAAACAGCTGTTGTTTTGCCCCTCAGCCTTTGCTCCTGCTTGTCTGAGCTCCCCTCAGCCTTTGCTCCTGCTGGTCTGAGCTCCTCTCAGCCTTTGCTCCTGCTGGTCTGAGCTCCCTCAGCCTTTGCTCCTGCTGGTCTGAGCTCCCTTCAGCCTTTGCTTCTGCTGGTCTGAGCTCCCCTCAGCCTTTGCTCCTGTTGGTCTGAGCTCCCTCAGCCTTTGCTCCTGCTGGTCTGAGCTCCCCTCAACCTTTGCTCCTGCTGGTCTGAGCTCCCCTTAGCCTTTGCTCCTGCTGGTCTGAGCTCCCCTCAGCCTTTTCTCCTGCTGGTCTGAGCTCCCTCAGCCTTTGCTCCTGCTGGTCTGAGCTCCTCTCAGCCTTTGCTCCTGCTGGTCTGAGCTCCCCTCAGCCTTTGCTCCTGCTGGTCTGAGCTCCTCTCAGCCTTTGCTCCTGCTGGTCTGAGCTCCTCTCAGCCTTTGCTCCTGCTGGTCTGAGCTCCTCTCAGCCTTTGCTCCTGCTGGTCTGAGCTCCCTCAGCCTTTGCTCCTGCTGGTCTGAGCTCCCCTCAGCCTTTGCTCCTGCTGGTCTGAGCTCCCTTCAGCCTTTGCTCCTGCTGGTCTGAGCTCCCCTCAGCCTTTGCTCCTGCTGGTCTGACCTCCCTAGCAGACTACTCAACCTGTTTCATGCATCGTCAATAGTTTGGGTGTTTTTGTGCAGGCCCCTCACCTCCTCAGCGAGAATCTAAACAGCCACTGAGTGGCATGGGCACAGTGAGTGAGTGAGTCTTTGTACTCCACCAGCAGAAGAATTACAATTTTCCTTGCCATATCTAAACACACGATCATATCTAAACACACGAGCACTCAGAGAACATATGATACAGACACCCCCACCATGTGTACATCTCCTCTCCAAGTGTGGAGGCAGAAGCAAAATAGAAACAGCCTCTGACTCCATTACTTGACCAGCTATCAGCTGAGCGCATAGGAAGATCATAAAACGAATGGAGTCACCAAACAACCATGGTATCCCATATATGTAACTAGAGTCACATGACAGTCACATAATGTAATTAGGTTATCCTCTTGCAATTGTAGTCACATGACATCAAACTCAGTGAAGGAGAACTTACTTGAACATGTTTCTCTGTGCCTGAAGAATCTTCTGGCGTTTCTGCAGGCATGACTGGTTCAGAGGATCACTGCAGTGAGGATCGCCAAGTCTGGTTCGCTCAGCATATGCAAACTTGAAGCTCTCCACCAAACGATGGTAGGTGAGGTTGTGGTCGGACGTGAAGTTCAGTTTATAGAGGTCGAGTAGCTCCAGCATGAACAGTAAGACAGGTCCACCAGAGGGGGCATTGGGAGAGTAGAAGGTGTGGCCTACATGGACAAGATGGTGGACATGACAAACTGACCTGCAAAAATATATTCATCGCCCTAGCAACACTGTATTGCTCTTTGTGTGCTTCCTCCTGAAAGGATGACTGTATGACTGTTATTGGTCCTATTCTAAAAGTCAAGCATTTTATGAGAGCATGGTCTATATACACACCTCACAAGCTTGACTCCTCTACAACATGGGTACTGGCTCACTTCCTCCTCAACTAAAGCACACCACTCAAGCTTGACTCCTCTGCCAACAATATGGGTACTGGCTCACTTCCTCCCCAACTAAAGCACACCTCACAAGCTTGACTCCTCTACAACATGGGTACTGGACTTCCTCCTCAACTAAAGCACACCTCACAAGCTTGACTCCTCTACAACATGGGTACTGGCTCACTTCCTCCTCAACTAAAGCACACCTCACAAGCTTGACTCCTCTACAACAATATGGGTACTGGCTCACTTCCTCCTCAACTAAAGCACACCTCACAAGCTTGACTCCTCTGCCAACAATAAGGGTACTAGCTCACTTCCTCCTCAACTAAAGCACACCTCACAAGCTTGACTCCTCTGCCAACCGCGCCATTACATGGTTCCTGGATCACTTCCTCCTTAAGGAGGGGGGCTACTGATCAAAAGCAAAATTGTCTTTAGAAAGTTGTAATAGATTTGCAATCGCCAAAACTTCCCCTCTTACTCTGGGCTAGCTATCAAACTGTTTCTTGTTCAGTGGGTTTTCAAGTGATGTGTTGAACATCTCTATATAGACATTCTCTTAGATTTAGAAGGTGCATCCAGCAACATCAAGGTCGCTCAAAAGCTGCAGCACTGCCCTATTTCCAGTTTGTGGCGATCATAATCGTGCCACGATGCACTTAATTTATTTTCCTTTTAATGTCATTTGAGAACTCTTCTGGTGCTCTGTACGACTTGTTCGGGCTATATTTTACTGCTGCCAAGTTATTGTCATTAGAAGAAGTGGCGCTTGGGTTTCAACTAATTAACACAGTAAGTGCATTAATCACTTTGACAAACCACACACCAAATTAGAGCCAGAGTTTATACCGACAGTGGACGTGCCACAAAATAAGGAGTGCACTTTTGAGCGACCTTGATGTTGCTGGATGCACCTTCTAAGAAAATGTGTCTATAGAGACGTTCAACACATCACTTGAAAACACACTGAACAAGAAACAGTTTGATAGCTAGCACACAGGTAAGGGGGGAAGTTATGGTGATTGCAAACTTGTTACAAGGTTTGGGGAGGTTGACTAGTAGTCCCCTTAGGTATGTCACTACAGAACCTGCTGGCCTCACAATGCCTGAACTGAAGTTTGAATCAAATGTGAGAACTGCATGAGTACTTCACATTTGCCTGCAGCTCATCACTGACAAATGAGTTGCTTCAAGAACACTGCGAGAGGAATATTTTTATCCAAATCCCTTGAACTATAATGATGTAAGACGACAACATAATGACGTCATAATTACGTGATTGGCTACAATAAAGGAGTGATTATTCAGGCAAGACTTGAGAGAGTGTTTGACAGCAAACACACCAACTTGAGCTAGTCAGTTCTCTTTGAAGTGATGCAGACTAAAGAACGATTTTGGAAGTGATCTTAAGTGACAAGCAAGTGATGTGGTGTTACATGTGACATGACGCTGAGTGACCTGTGACATGACGCTGAGTGACCTGGTGTTACATGTGACATGATGCTGAGTGACCTGGTGTTACATGTGACATGATGCTGACAGCAATTGGTTAGCAGTTCTCTAGGAAGTTCAGCAGAGTGGAGATGGTTAAGGTTAGAGGTATATGGCTAGCTATATGGCTGAGGCTGGCAATGTAGAGTTAGGGCTATGGCTCTACGAGTGCCAAGCTCAAAGTTCTTGGCCACAAGGCTAGGGTAGGATTACTTGGCAAGAACTTTGAACTTGACGTTCCTAAACATCCCATCTCCAGGCTACTGGGCCAGCCTAGAAAAATCACTGTGCCAAGTTCTGTTCTAGTAGGTATGTATGGCAAGATGCATTCTTGTGTGCAGATAATCTGCTACCATTACTAATATGAACATTCCAAGCATGGGCAAATCCAGACAGCCTAGAGTTCTGCAGTATACAGTAGCCTACAATACTTGGCCTATCCTAGGAGTTCTGCAGTATACAGTAGCCTACAATACTTGGCCTATCCTAGGAGTTCTGCAGTATACAGTAGCCTACAATACTTGGCCTATCCTAGGAGTTCTGCAGTATACAGTAGCCTACAATACTGGGCCTATCCTAGGAGTTCTGCAGTATGCAGTAGCCTACAATACTGGGCCTATCCTAGGAGTTCTGCAGTATGCAGTAGCCTACAATACTTGGCATATTCTAGGAGTTCTGCAGTATACAGTAGCCTACAATACTTGGCCTATCCTAGGAGTTCTGCAGTATACAGTAGCCTACAATACTTGGCCTATCCTAGGAGTTCTGCAGTATACAGTAGCCTACAATACTTGGCCTATCCTAGGAGTTCTGCAGTATGCAGTAGCCTACAATACTTGGCATATTCTAGGAGTTCTGCAGTATACAGTAGCCTACAATACTTGGCCTATCCTAGGAGTTCTGCAGTATACAGTAGCCTACAATACTTGACCTATCCTAGGAGTTCTGCAGTATACAGTAGCCCACAATACTTGGCCTATCCTACGAGTTCTGTAGTATACAGTAGCCACAATACTTGGCCTATCCTAGGAGTTCTGCAGTATACAGTAGCCTACAATACTTGACCTATCCTAGGAGTTCTGCAGTATACAGTAGCCCACAATACTTGGCCTATCCTACGAGTTCTGTAGTATACAGTAGCCACAATACTTGGCCTATCCTAGGAGTTCTGCAGTATACAGTAGCCTACAATACTTAGCCTATCCTAGGAGTTCTGCAATATTGCTGTGCATTGTAAGATGCCATTTTTGGTTGGGGTGGCACAAAATCTTAGCAAGCTGATCGCTCTTTTATTCTATTTCCTCCATGCAAGGAGGCAGATGAATCTTCCTCAACCTCATCATTCACCTCCAGAGTAGCTTCTGTGATCACTGGATTTACCTAAGCTGCTCTAGCCTTCATCAGGAATAATGATGTAGCATCTAGTCGAAACATCGAGAGAATACAATTTCAAGTTGATTGTTGAACATTACTATTCTTCGTGCCATGTGGAAGTTGCAGTGACACACCCCTTTTCCCCACATTTCCAATTTTGTGCTAGAAATTCCACTTAACACAGTAACAAAAGCCTGCGCAAATACTATGTGGGAGAAGTTAGCTGTTCGATGATAGATGATTATTAGAGAGCTAGAAGGAGGCTATGGAAGTTGGCAGGGAAGAGAGGCAAGTCTTGGGCTGCCTCTCCACATGTATGGAGAGCACACCATTTCTCAGAGGTTCTATAAGTCAGCTACGCACACGTGAAGCAGGTAAAGTCAGCAAGTTATCTGTCGGTATATTTTATAGATGTGTTGGCCAGATCAAAAGAATCGTAGAATTTCCACTTTTCCACCTTCTACTACTGCCAGTGCCCCTACCCCTCCGCAAAAGACACCAGGAAGTCCTCGAGGAATGTAGCAGCTGACAGGCCATTTCAAACCAGCTGCAGTCTATAATTAGAACCAGCTAACCTACTGTGCAGGCTAGCTGGTTCTAATTATAGACTATTCCTGTATACTGTTAGTGCCAAGCTGGCTATGCCTATATAGACTGCTCCTATATAAGTCTATAAGGTTAGTGCCACGCTGGCTGTGCCTATATAGACTGCTCCTATATTATGTCTATAAGGTTAGTGCCACACTGGCTGTGCCTATATATAGACTGCTCCTATATAAGGTTAGTGTCACGCTGGCTGTGCCTATATAGACTGCTCCTGTATAAGGTTAGTGCCACACTGGCTGTGCCTATATAGACTGCTCCTGTATAAGGTTAGTGCCACGCTGGCTGTGCCTATATAGACTGCTGTATAAGGATAGTGCCACGCTGGCTGTGCCTATATAGACTGCTCCTGTATAAGGTTAGTGCCACGCTGGCTGTGCCTCCTGTATAAGGTTAGTGCCAGGCTGGCTATGACTATATAGACTGCTCCTGTATAAGGTTAGTGCCATGCTGGCTGTGCCTATATAGACTGCTCCTGTATAAGGTTAGTGCCACACTGGCTGTGCCTATATAGACTGCTCCTATATAAGGTTAGTGCCACGCTGGCTGTTCCTATATAGACTGCTCCTGTATAAGGTTAGTGCCACACTGGCTATGCCTATATAGACTGCTCCTATATAAGGTTAGTGCCACGCTGGCTGTGCCTATATAGACTGCTCCTATTATATTATGTCTATAAGGTTAGTGCCATGCTGGCTGTGCCTATATAGACTGCTCCTGTATAAGGTTAGTGCCACACTGGCTGTGCCTATATAGACTGCTCCTGTATAAGGTTAGTGCCACGCTGGCTGTGCCTATATAGACTGCTGTATAAGGATAGTGCCACGCTGGCTGTGCCTATATAGACTGCTCCTGTATAAGGTTAGTGCCACGCTGGCTGTGCCTCCTGTATAAGGTTAGTGCCAGGCTGGCTATGACTATATAGACTGCTCCTGTATAAGGTTAGTGCCATGCTGGCTGTGCCTATATAGACTGCTCCTGTATAAGGTTAGTGCCACACTGGCTGTGCCTATATAGACTGCTCCTATATAAGGTTAGTGCCACGCTGGCTGTTCCTATATAGACTGCTCCTGTATAAGGTTAGTGCCACACTGGCTATGCCTATATAGACTGCTCCTATATAAGGTTAGTGCCACGCTGGCTGTGCCTATATAGACTGCTCCTATTATATTATGTCTATAAGGTTAGTGCCATGCTGGCTGTGCCTATATAGACTGCTCCTGTATAAGGTTAGTGCCACACTGGCTGTGCCTATATAGACTGCTCCTATATAAGGTTAGTGCCACACTGGCTGTGCCTATATAGACTGCTCCTGTATAAGGTTAGTGCCACACTGGCTATGCCTATATAGACTGCTCCTGTATAAGGTTAGTGCCACGCTGGCTGTGCCTATATAGACTGCTCCTGTATAAGGTTAGTGCCACGCTGGCTGTGCCTATATAGACTGCTCCTGTATAAGGTTAGTGCCACGCTGGCTATGCCTATATAGACTGCTCCTATATTATGTCTATAAGGTTAGTGCCATGCTGGCTATGCCTATATAGACTGCTCCTATATTATGTCTATAAGGTTAGTGCCACGCTGGCTATGCCTATATAGACTGCTCCTATATTATGTCTATAAGGTTAGTGTCACGCTGGCTATGCCTATATAGACTCCTCCTATATTATGTCTATAAGGTTAGTGCCACGCTGGCTATGCCTATATAGACTGCTCCTATATTATGTCTATAAGGTTAGTGCCACGCTGGCTGTGCCTATATAGACTCCTGTATAAGGTTAGTGCCATGCTGGCTGTGCCTATATAGACTGCTCCTGTATAAGGTTAGTGCCACGCTGGCTATGCCTATATAGTCTCCTCCTATATAAGGTTAGTGTCACGCTGGCTATGCCTATATAGACTCCTCCTATATTATGTCTATAAGGTTAGTGCCATACTGGCTATGCCTATATAGACTGCTCCTGTATAAGGTTAGTGTCACGCTGGCTGTGCCTATATAGACTGCTCCTATATAAGGTTAGTGCCACGCTGGCTGTGCCTATATAGACTGCTCCTGTATAAGGTTAGTGCCACGCTGGCTGTGCCTATATAGACTCCTGTATAAGGTTAGTGCCACACTGGCTGTGCCTATATAGACTCCTCCTATATTATGTCTATAAGGTTAGTGGCACGCTGGCTATGCCTATATAGACTCCTCCTATATTATGTCTATAAGGTTAGTGTCATGCTGGCTATGCCTATATAGACTCCTCCTATATTATGTCTATAAGGTTAGTGCCACGCTGACTGTGCCTATATAGACTCCTCCTATATTATGTCTATAAGGTTAGTGCCATACTGGCTATGCCTATATAGACTGCTCCTGTATAAGGTTAGTGCCACGCTGGCTATGCCTATATAGACTGCTCCTATATAAGGTTAGTGCCACGCTGGCTATGCCTATATAGACTCCACCTATATTATGTCTATAAGGTTAGTGCCACGCTGGCTCTGCAACAGCCTGTCTACCAACCTCAAGAATGGTACCTATAGGATAAGAGTTCCATGAAGGCCTTCTTCCTAAGTAGAAACTTATTATTTCTATGGCGACTACTAGGAAAGAGACCGGGTAGTGAACTAGACTATGAACACTCGACCATGGCAACTGTGGCATGCATCTCAAGCATACGTACATAACAGAATATTTCAGAACATCTCTTTACAATGTTTCTCCAGATGTTACTCACCATTAAAGCTGGCCTGGGCTGGTTCCTCCATCCTAACGTGGTAGTTCGCCAGGTCCTCCTCTGTCATGATGCCTCCACTGTCCCTCACCGCCTTCACGATACTACGCGAGATGTTCGTGCCTCCATAGAAGGCACTGGATTTGAACTCGGCGATGTACTCCAGCGTCTTGGCAAGATCTGGACGCTTGATAAGTTCACCCAGCTCCTTCATTGATCCATCTTCCCTGGAATATATGTTCTTGATGTTGCTGGGAAGCATATTCCATGTCCTGTTAAGTACAGAAACTGAGGAAAGATTCGAGAAAATATTGCAACAGGAAAACTAATTACCAAAAAAGGCACGACAAAAGAAGGGAAAAAATTCCGGGAAACGGAAAAAAATAAAACTGAGAAATAGAAATCCGATAAGAGGAGGAAGGGCGTGGCCTTACCAGTGTGTGGGGTGGATGCATAGAGCTGGAGGAAGGCTTACGAGTGTGTGGGGTGGATGCATAGAGCTGGAGAAGTACAAGTGTATGGGGTGGATGCATAGAGCTGGAGGAAGGCTTACCAGTGTGTGGGGTGGATGCATAGAGCTGGAGAAGCCTTACCAGTGTGTGGGGTGGGTGCATAGCCCCCATTACAGGAGGAAGGCTTATGGCTGGTGTGTGGGGTGGGTGCATAGCCCTCATTACTCATTACAGAGCTGGAGGAAGGCTTATGGCTGGTGTGTGGGGTGGGTGCATAGCCCTCATTACAGAGCTGGAGGAAGGCTTATGGCTGGTGTGTGGGGTGGGTGCATAGCCCTCATTACAGAGCTGGAGGAAGGCTTATGGCTGGTGTGTGGGGTGGGTGCATAGCCCTCATTACAGGGCTGGAGGAAGGCTTACAAGTGTGTGGGGTGGGTGCATAGCCCTCATTACAGGGCTGGAGGAAGGCTTACAAGTGTGTGGGGGGGGGGGGGGCGCATAGCCCCCATTACAGAGCTGGAGGAAGGCTTACAAGTGTGTGGGGTGTGTGCATAGCCCCCATTACAGAGCTGGAGGAAGGCTTACAAGTGTGTGGGGTGGGTGCATAGCCCTCATTACAGAGCTGGAGGAAGGCTTATGGCCGGTGTGTGGGGTGGGTGCATAGCCCTCATTACAGGGCTGGAGCCTGGAGGAAGGCTTACAAGTGTGTGGGGTGGGTGCATAGCCCTCATTACAGAGCTGGAGGAAGGCTTATGGCTGGTGTGTGGGGTGGGTGCATAGCCCTCATTACAGAGCTGGAGGAAGGCTTACAAGTGTGTGGGGTGGGTGCTTATGGCTGGTGTGTGGGGTGGGCGCATAGCCCTCATTACTCATTACAGAGCTGGAGGAAGGCTTACAAGTGTGTGGGGTGTGTGCATAGCCCTCCTTACAGAGCTGGAGGAAGGCTTATGGCTGGTGTGTGGGGTGGGTGCATAGCAGAGCTGGAGGAAGGCTTATGGCTGGTGTGTGGGGTGGGTGCATAGCAGAGCTGGAGGAAGGCTTATGGCTGGTGTGTGGGGTGGGTGCATAGCCCTCATTACTCATTACTCATTACAGAGCTGGAGGAAGGCTTGTGGTCGTACCAGTGAATGAGGTGAGTGCAAATCCCTCATTACAGAGCTGGATGATAGGCTCAAACAACTTCTTCCACTCAAGCCTGCAACCACATGGATGTCAAAGCACATGCACACACACCAACACAGACACTGCTTGTTTGTTGAGCGCATTGTCTTATAATAATAGCTTGTGTTGTCTGACATAATGTTGTTCTTTACTGACACCTACCTCCCAAATCTCTTGTGCGCTTCTTCCATTCCCCGGAGCTCCCCCGGCACTGCCACTGCTAGCCCACTCTGAGGGATGAGACAGAACAAAAAATGCCCACTAACTATCGCTGCAAAGTCGGATTTACATCGAGCTAACACATGCTAAGCTGAAGGGAAAACAAACACCTTCTGCGAGAGTTTGGAGTCGGATTGGTACATGTCCCAGCTAGCAGCGAGGGGCGCCATCTCTCTGAAGACGAGAGAATAGACGGAGCCATTGGTGAGCCTCACTATCATGAACCCTCCACCCCCTAGACCAGACGACTCCGCGTGCACGACTCCATTGCAGAGCATAGCTGTGATGGCAGCATCTACAGCTGAGCCCCCCTGGCGCAGAATGTTGGCCGAGATATTTGCACAGACTGCAGCATCTGAGCTGACGGCACCAATACCTAGGCATGGACGACACAGAAAGAGAGAGGTCGTTTTTGTAATTTTAAAGAGAAGAGATGGAAAGAAGACTTTGAATATAACAAAAGAGAAGAGAGAGAGGGGAAGAGAAGAATAAGCAAGAGGAGAAGGAGAGGAAAGAGGAGAAGAGAGCAGAGGAAGAGGAGAGAGGAAGAGATGGGAAAAGAGAAGAGAGGGAAGAGAGGAGAGAGAGGAAAACGAAGAAAAGAAAGAGGAAGTGGAGAAGAGAGGATGAAAGAGACAGAAGAAGAGGAAAGAGGAGGAGAGAAGAGTGGCCTTACTGTGGTGTCTTCCCAAGGGCAAGTCATGTGGCCTAACTAGTACTAGAAACAAATGTAAGGCATTCCATATGGCGAGCAAGGGTGGAAACACAAACATCAGCTTTGTTCAATTGTCTTTTTTCTCTCTTCTTTTTGCATGCAAGTCTTAGCACTGTTTGTTAGCTTGCTTTGCTCTAGCCATTGCGAACCCCAGCAAGCTGAAGGCCTAACTCAGTACTGATCTGTGTGCATTATTGATGTCATCATGAAACTATAATGCTTGGATTATACGATACGGGGAAGTAGATGAGAGTTGATGTATTCATAAGTTTCCACAGATTCTCAACTGGAAGGTCTGATGCCTTGAAAGACAACAGCTGATGTGCTGTGTGGAAGTACAGCTGTGAGGCTTTTGTTGGGAGTACATGGAAGCAGCTTTTTTTGAAGATGGGAAGCACGCTACACTAAGAGTGAGCTCATCAAGCAGTGCTTTCTGCAGGAATATTCTGAGCACTAAAGGGAAGACCATGTAGAAGCTGACAGCAACTTCTGGCATCTTGTTAATTAAAGTGATATTTTGCACTCTTGACACTGTTTTGTGTGTTCAGTACACTCACCATCATTAGCACATCTCACTGCTTAGTGTGTTCAGTACACACTCTCCATCAGTAGCACATCTCACCTCTAAATTAGTTATCCTATATATGGCAACATGTAGCCAGTTCTTTCTTGTACTTGCTGCCCAACAAGGCAGTATGCAAGGAATAGTACGCCTGAAAATAGCTTCTGCACCATTCACGACAAAAATGGCTAGAGTAAGTTGATGAATTGAGTAGCTGTGTCAGATTGAAGTCCAGTATCCTCTCCCTGACAACCATTATCCTCTCCCTGACAACCATTAGCCATGCAGCCCATTCACACTCGCCTGTGCAGCCAGTTCCCTTTTCTTGATCGTGCTAGATCTTTCTCTCCATTGTGACAACCAATTCCAATTTAAGAAAACTCGTTATATTTAAGGCGGGCAACCTATGCTGCTATGTATTCACCATACATTCATCCACCCATAAAAATACGAATAGCGAGATATGCCATGTACAGTGCACGGCAATACAAACATTCTAATTTAACTCGCCAGTGAGGGCTCACTTCACTCACCATTAATATTCTACAACAAAATGCCACACAAGAGGAAAAGACAGTCAAAGAGAGAGAAAGGAAGAGAGAAAAGAGGAAGAGTAAGGGAGAGGAAGAGAAGCAAAGAGGAAGAGAGATGAAAAGGTAAGAAGGAGGAAGGAGAAAGACGAGAGCTGAGAGTGGAAAGAGGAGTGTTGGAGTGCTGTGGCTAAGTAGAGTGGGAATATGTGATCCAAACACTAATCACCTTGAGGTATAACAGGTGGTTCAGCCAAGAGGCGGGAAAGAAGAACTGATATCACCATGGCAGTTGAGAACACAAACAATGCAATAAATACAGCTACCCACGAATTAACATGGCACGGACGACACCTACGACCACAGACGCCAGGAGCAGGGGTGGAGTTGAGCTGATACTGTCTCTTTCTCCTGCTGACCTTCCTCCACCACTTTAACATCCCACCAGAAGTGGCAGGCAGCAAACTCTTCAAGTCCTCACTTTCATTTTCACAACTGTTATGGTTGTTCCCAGCTATTGGTTCCCTACTTTCTTTGATACTGTTGATGAGACTATTTGATTCCAACTGAACTTCAAAATCCTCATCTGGTTCCGATTCGTTTATCAAACTCACTTGATGCACTTTCCTGAACTTAGCAGCCATAGTGGCTCAGACTATACTAGGACGGAGTCTTCCAAGTTCCCTTCACGTACCATGCATAAAAATCTGTTGGCCTTCAGGAATGCTTGCGGATTACGTAACGGAATGCGGTTACGTAACGGAATGCGGTTACGTGACAAAATGTTAAGGCGATCCTAACACTATACACTGATCTGAATAATTATGGAGAAGTAGTTAATTTTCCACACAGTAATCAAGAAACCAGCAAAAGTTTGTTCGTAACGATCATTTCCATTTTACCAAAACATGTCCGGTGTGTTGATGAATAAATATAATAGAGCTCGAAATGAAACTTCACCTGAGCCTAAGAAAGCCTCTCCGACGTGAGCTGCTTTGCTTGTCACATGATTTTTTTTATAACACGAGCTCTTTTTCTCAAGTCTCTGTTATCTTTTTTTCAGAAGCTGGCTTTGACTTTTCTCTCTCTCTCGAAGTTATTTTCTTTATCCGTTAACTAGCTAGCTTTAAAAAAATTGGAATCTGTACCTGTGCACGTAGATATGGTTTTGGTATGCACAAGAATCCGCTCATAATTTAAGGCAGCCCAATAATTTTCTGATTGGAATGGCAGAGGAGTTGGAGAGAGCTGAACTAGGAGTTAGGGCTAGGGCTAGGGTGGAAGGGTGTTGGTATGGGGCACTGATGTGTGCAGATGTTTGGCAAACTCGGGTGGAACTTCTAGCTATGTTGGATGTGGTACCCACATCCAAGCCTATGTGTTAAGGTGGAAGTGAAGTTTTATAGTAAGAAGAGCAAGATCATGATAGCTAGAAAGAAGAAAGCAGGAGTGAATTAGTAAGAAGAGCAAGATCATGATAGCTAGAAAGAAGAAAGCAGGAGTGAATTGGAGGATTGGTGAGGAGGTATTGGAAGAGGTCAAAGAATTCAAGAACCTTGGAGTGTGATTTGATAGGAAGCTAAGGGGAAGCTAAGGGGTAATGTTCAGTTAGAGAAGATGGCAAACAGGGCAGAAGAGTGGGTTGGAAAGGTGACATGGATGAGTTGAGTGAATGGGCAGATGGAAGTAGACAGGAAGAATGGTGTGGGAGCTTATAGTAAGAACTAGTATGGAGTTTGCAGCCGAAGAGGAGGACATAATGCTTGCAAGAAGTTAGAGTCAGTACAGATGAGAGCGGGTAGGAGGTTGTTGGGGGCAAGTAATACAGTAGCAGGAGTGGCAATCGGGGAAATATGGGGTGGAGGAAGCTGGAAGAGAGGAGGGAAGAGATGAAGGTTTTGTTTGGTAGGAGATTGGAGGTGTTGGAACAGAGCAGATTAGTAAAAATAGTTGGAGAGAATGGGAGGAATCAGATAGTGGAAAAATATGGTGGAAATATGAGAGGTTGGGTCAGTATGTAAGTAGAAGGGGGAAATGAAGGTGAGAAATGAGGATTGGGAGGAGGAAGTCAACAGTAACTAAGATATGCTGAAGTTGTATATATAAATTGGTAAAGAATGGTGCAGGGGTGGGAGGGGTGGTGAGGTCCATGCATGGTCAGGGAAGGTGTGCAGTTGCAATTTAGACTGAGGAGTGGTTGTTAGAGGAATGTGGAATAATTAGGGATGAGAGGTGTGTCATGTAGGATAGTGGAGCAGGGGAAGATGTGGGACAACAACAATAATAATAACAATAATAATAACAACAATTACAACAATAACAATAACAAATAGCTATATACAACAACAAAAATTATTATAACAACAACGCAACAACAATAATAACAAACAACACAACAACAATAACAACACAACAATAATAACCAACAACAACAACAATAATAACCAACAACAACAACAATGACAACAACAACAACAATTGCTTTACAACCATGTGTAAGATATAGCAAGTACATGATAGACGGTTAAAAAAGTGTGGAAGTTGCAGATCAAGTACCAAGAAAGAGAAGTTAACATAAGATGAGTGGCAGTCAGTGAGAACAAGGACATACACAACAAAATGAACAAGGGTTAGGTGTCAAATTTATCCAAGAAGATGTTCCCAAACATGCTAATTTAATTGACTTCATAGAGGAAGCGAGGTTGATAGGATCTAATGAGTTCCATAGTGGGACAACACGACTAAAGTACTGGTGGGGAGGGATGGTGAAACTTGTATTGGAGTTTGTGTGAAGATGAGGATCTTGTTTGTGCTGAAGCAAATGTTACATACTGAATATTGTCTGCAGGATGCTTGAGACATTCCACTAAGAGAAGGACATCTAAAAATTCAAACCAAAACATAAGATGGAGAGGATTGAGGGAGATCAGTCTGTTCTTATAATCACATAACGAGTCAATCAATATGAACTTTGTCAACGCTGAACTCTTTCATGAGCTTTGATGTCTTTAATTTGGTAAGGATGCCAGATTTGTGAACAGTAGGTGAGTTGTGATAGGTGCTTTTTCACATTTATTGGACAGGTAATTGGGATAGATCTTCTAATCGAGCTGAGCCGATAATATGCTTTCCAACATATTGCTGTAACATGAGCCAACCACGAGAAGTTGCTGTCAACTAGTACTCCTAAGTCCCTTTGTTGTGAGACTGTCTCAATCGTTTCTCCTCCAAAGGTATAAGGATGAAGATAACCTAGTGGGAAGTATGCAGTATGCAACACTTGGACTAGTTGATGGTGAGTTTCCAATGTTGGCACCAGAATACAATGAGTCGAAATCCTCCTGTAAATAGCAACAGTCCTCCAGTGAATTTATAGATTTTATCAACTTTGTGTCGTCTGCATAGAGATAAACAGAGGAGAAGGAGCTGAGTGATGGAATGTCATTAACATATATTATGAACAGTAGAGGACCAAGGATGCTTCCCTGAGGAACACCTGATCTGACAGGAAACACCTTGGACTGGACTCCTTCAACTTCCACAAAATGACTTCTGTTGATTGAGTAGTTTCTGAACCAGCACTACAGGTGACCTGTGATACCCATCAACCACAACTTGTAAAGAATTTTAGCATGAGGGACTGGATCAAAAGCCTTACTGAAGTCTAGAAACACAATATCAGACTGACAGTTGTTGTCTAAGGATTTGAATATCTCAGTATATGAGATAAGAAGTTGTGCAGGAGAGGATTTGTTTTCTATGAATCTAAACTGAAACTCGGACAACTGTGGTACAGGAAAGGAAGGATACAATGGATTCTAGGGCCTTGTGAAGAAGGTAGAGCAAGGAAATTGGACAGTTGTACTGGAAAGTTCACCTTTTTTGTAAATAGGACAGATCTTGTGAATCTTCCATTGCATATATAGAGTAATACGAAACTCAGTTTATACAGTGGCAGACAGATTCAACTCTCATCTCACGAGATCCAGGGATGCAGGTGACTTCATGGCTGAGCATAACGGTGAGAATGCAAGTCGACAGTGCAGCCTGGATAGTGTGAAGCTGTAGGGATTGTTCCACTTCATTGCGAGAAGGGAAGTGAGTCTCTTGTAAAAGGTTTTGGCTTCCCTAGTTTTTCACTACGACTGCCTTGCTATCCATGATCTTCCGAGGATACAGTTCATTTTAGATACTATGATTTCAGTGAGGCAGACAGCTGAAGATTGCATTTTAGAATAGCTAGGGGGAAATATTTGTCTTACTTAGTTATGACTATCTGAGAATGCAGAGAGCATTTAGATGAGAGAACAGTGACCCCTCCTACCTCTGGATGGAGTACCCGACCAAGTTTGTTGTGACCTGCATAACCAGTTGTTACAGTGCATTTCAGATGGAATGCATGACAGGTGTTGCAGTACATGATGACTCCCCCCCCCCCCCCCCCTTTAAACACTGGGGGTCACTGTATGTGATGCCATTCATAGTGGCCTATCTCAGGATGTAGTGACATCCCTCTCGCTACTTGGTGGTCGTCTGGGAAGCAGTTCATTTTAGCACAAATAGTACTAGATTCCATTGAGGTGAATAAAGTGTTTGTGATTGGAGTAGTTATGTCAAGATATTAGTCTGATCATGAAGTGTAGTTGTTGCAGTATCTGGTAAAATGGCCCTGGGGGTCACTGTATCCTAGTTCTCAGTGACACCCAGTCACCAAATACATGACCCAAGGCATCACAGATACAGTGACCTACTAAGGGATGGAGTGATCCTCCTCTCGTCGATGACCTTCTGAGGAGGCAGTTCATTTTATCATAAATAGTACTAGAATGTGTTCTATCTGAGGATGGAATGCAGGTTGTAAGGAAACAGTAACCTCTGTATCTCTGTACTTGTGGTGACCATCTTGCTATCCACATGATCTTCCAAGGATGCAATTTATTTTAGATACTGATTTCAGTGAGGCTGACAGCTGAGGATTGCAATTTAGAATATCTGTGCCAAAATATTTGTCTTACTTAGTTGTGACCTATCTGAGAATGGAGTTCATTTGAATGATAAAACAGTGACTCTGGATGGAGTACCCACTTCCAGTTTGTGTGTGACCCGTCTAAGCAGGTGTTACAGTGTCACAAGTCTCTCTGTAGTTATTTAATGCCTATAAGTAAATACAATTAAAGGCTTGGGATGAGCCCTACAGTTGTGTGTATGCATAACAACACCCTCTAGTCCTCTAGTGTAGAATGAAGCATCAATTACCCCTTTCATTACCATAAATCTCTGTCTATGCTGGCTGTGAAAGGCTCTGGACTCACTATTCTGTAGAATTTTTCCGGGAGGCTGATCAATTATTGGTTGTCTCAAGTAAATATCGATATCAATGTCTGCAGTGCTAAATTTGGTGAGTTTATATATAGTGCCAAAGCCTATGGAAGAGTACAAGAGCCTTTCCCAATGATTTGTAAGGGTTAAGTAGCTAGACTATTACTCTCACAAGCATATATATGTTTATATATATATATATAACTTACTTTCCTGCACAAGTTTTTTTTTATACCCTGTATTTTTTCAACATAGCATTACAAGCATTATCTTTGGTCGAAAATATAAATGAATATATACAAAAACAATACAGAGTAGTGTTTATTAGTGAAATCACAAATAATATTACATTCTTAATTGATATCATTCCTTACAATTGTCATAGTCATTATGTTTCCATATGTCTCAGACATTTTGCAACAACTATAAATATCAACATAGGCATAATTATAGGGGAATGGAAGTGAATTTTCACACTAAAGCAACAAATTTAATTGGTTTCACATATTTTCCTGATCATATTCCATATTTTCAATAGCATTATATACCTCTAGCCATGTGAAATGAAAATGTAATAACAGGTACCTTGCTAACAATTAGGTTTTCACCATGTCAACAATAGAACATTGCTAGCTATGAGTCAATGATGACTTCTTCCTGTCCAAGACAAATAACAGCAGTTGCCATTGACATGATGAATTTGGATGAGCTTTGAATTATTTTTTACAGTGAAAGACATATCATTTTGTATCTGCCTGAGATTACTTGCATACTGACTACTCTATTTATGAAACACCTTATCTCTTTTCCTTGAAAATGTCTGGCATTTGAGAGTCCAGGGACATTTCAAATGAATGATACAGTACCATGAAAGCATGTTCCTCTGCAAGCAACACAAGTGTTCATCTTGCATCTGGAACTAGAACAATAATATTTGAATAATATACATATCACATTCCATGCAGCTGTGGGAAAGTCTATACATTGGAAAACAGAGGAGGTTGGAGACCAGAGTAAAACAACATGTGGATGCATGAAGACAGGAAAACTGAAGAGGTCTGCCATCACTAAACATGCATGGAACTACTACCACCCAATCTTGGTGCGAGAAGATTTCAAATGGAGGGATTATCTTGTCAAGGAAGTTTACCCACCTCAAACCCAAGGATCAGAGCTTCAGCAGAGATGTAGGACTTGTAGTTGCTGGACCTCAACTATCAAGACTATGCACAACCACACCCATATTCATCATTGCCATGCGGAAGTAAATAATTTATCAGGTGCATCACCCTGATGAAGGCCAAACCATATTTATTGATCGACATTGGACAAATAATACTTTGGAAGGGCAAGGAATTTGGAAGGGCAAGGAATATATCTGACATTCACGCTTTTGTTGTTTAATGAATGTTATTATCCATAAATAATCCTCCAGACTTTGCTAACTGCATCATATCAAATGCCAAGAAAAGCAGTTAAACTTCTGCTTAGAATAGTGAACTTAATAAAGTCTAGGTAACTATATATTGTTATCAGTCAGTCATTTTTGGCGCTCTTTAGAGGGAATCCACAATTGCTTAGTTTGTTTGAACTTATGACCATTTCCAAAACAAACGATAATAAACAATACTCTTCTCAATAATCAATTTGAAATTTCTCACTCGACATTTCAGATGTTCTAGCCCTCATGTAGCCGAAATATCGAGTGAGAAAAATTGAGAAAATCTATTACATTATGTCAACTGAGAGTTTGTTGACAAGAATATATACCCTCTCAAGTCAATAGTCCAATAAGATCAAAACCTAGATAGCATTTTCATAATTAAGTGTATAGAATGGGAAATCCTAGAGATGCTTGTTCTAAAATTCAAGTGAATTGGATGGAATTTCTATTTGCCGCTCTTGGAGGGATCAAGTCACAGGACCTTTAATCCTCTGGACTGCGCCTCAAAGTCCACATAACTAGTTAGTGTCAGATTCTGATAGTTCTGGAATCAGATCATGACTTTGTCTGGGTCTGGGATATCGATGGACACCATGGCTTTGTTTATGTCACAGCAGTCAGGCGTGTATTTCTTTAAAAGATCTTCATTTATGAATCCATGGAGACATCACTTGCAGAAGTGCAATCAATACATATCTGCATTCTGTGTGTTGAGCAGCCAGGAGAAGCCCTTCATCCACATATAGTGGTGCTTCTCTTCTTTGGAGATTAGGAAGAAGTTGGTGACTCTCTTGATCTTAGAAACTCAGAGCAGCACAACCTCATGGCCCCATCCACATATGCTCAATGCCAGTAGCTGCATCAGCTGTTCCACTCTAGCCAGCTGAGAGAGAGGAGTGGGGCAACTATTCCCATTCAGTCCGAGTCCAAGTCATTGTTGGTTGGGTAGTGAATGTGCAGGGACCACCAACACGGGCAGTGGTCATCCTCTTATTCTGGACATTACAATGACCTTCTTCTGGATCTCTTGCAAGTAGTGGAAGCTACGAGCTCATATGCAGTGGTCAATATCGCACAATATTGAGTGCTGCATCTGGCTATCATCCCTGACCCCTTTCTCGTGTACCTCTCCAGTTTATTCAAGGGTTTGTCTCTTTGAAAATCATGATGATCTCTTCTTCCCAAAGCAGTATGATTTTTCTTGTGCAGAAGACTGTATTCATCATTTTTTGCTCACCATTGGGGTCTCTTTTCTTGAACTCTATTCTAAAGGAGAGCTTAAGTTTGCCCCCAAGGCATCTAGTTCTTCAGCGAGCTTTTTATTGATTTTCTGCTGCTGGTTTCCTGTGAACCCTGTGAACCCGGGAGAGTGGGTTCTTCTTGGGCATGAGCATGTGCCAGAGCCATATATAGGTAGCAGGAGAATTATATTCAAATTACAAGGGGGTGCTTCTTGGGACAGTTAGTCAGGGTATTCCAAGGGGTGGCCTCCTTCAATAAGCTGGACAGGTTGTGGGATCATTAGGAGATTTCTCTCTCCTCCTGGGGCTCTTCCTTCGAGGAGCTGGGGCATGGGGGTTGGTATATACAGTGTATACATAATTATGGTCTTGGAACCACCATGTAAGAATTATTTAAAGCAATAATACCTCGGTTGAACAAGGGTAACTGTCCCCATGGAGGACATTCATAGACATAACTCTACAATAGCTATCTATATAGGAAAATCTTATTGTGAGAACTAGAGGAGTCTTCCTTACAAATCCTTATGCCCTAGAAATTCTTATCTTTAATAGGGGGGGATGACTTTGTGTATATAGTGGTGACACTAGGAGTTGTCTCAAACATGTATGAAGAAACCTGCTGGTCCCAATGTTCCTTTTCCAATCAGACTTCACTCGAGTGATTCAGGTTTTCTGTGCCAGTTCTCCTTGGTTTCACCCTCTAACCCACTACCAGTCTGGATCTAGTTTCCACTACCAGTTCTGGACCTAGTTCCACTACCAGTTCTGGATCTAGTTTCCACTATATACCAGTTCTGGATCTAGTTTCCACTTTATACCAGTTCTGTAGTTTCCACTACCAGTTCTGGATCTAGTTTAAAGAGTACCTTTTCTGAGTCAAGGTGGCCCAGAACTGGTAGTTCTTACACTACTTACTTTGCTTAAATTTGACTTCTTGAATTATTCTTTTCCATGCAGATATTGCCTTAAACAAACATACCAGCTCTGACGTGCCAGTCCTTGTTAACTTTCCAGTGGTATGCTGTGGCACTGGAGTCATAGCTGTTGATTGTGCGAGATTCATGCATCAAGTGTTCTGGAATGTTGATATCTTTGTTGCTGGCTAACTTGGCAAATAACTATATCCGATTCATTTGTGTTCCATGTTCATTTAACAACAAATTCTGTGAAATGGTGATCAGTTATGAATGAGTTCTGAGCACACAAAGGGTCTTCTTAGTGATATGTAGATTGAGGTCATTGTTTTTTCACAAGATTTCCCAAACACATAATTGACATCACTGACAATCTAGAATGCCAAATAGATACATCTTTTATGAGCTTAAAAGGAAAAATCTAAAGGCTACTGTCATCATCTGCACTCCCTCACTCATAATAAAACAAAACAGAACTTCTTGAAGAACCATTTCAACTCAGATGTATCAACTGATAGTGTGTTAAGCACCCATATAACAACAACAACTATAATAATAACAGCAATAATAATAACAATAATAAAAAAAAACAATAACTTCAACAACAAAACAGTAATAATAATAATAATAATAATAATAATAATAATAATAATAATAATAATAATAATAATAATAATAATAATAATAATAATAATAATAATAATAATAATAATAATAATAATAATAATAATAATAATAATAATAATAATAATAATAATAATAATAATAATAATAATAATAATAATAATAATAATAATAATAATAATAATAATAATAATAATAATAATAATAATAATAATAATAATAATAATAATAATAATAATAATAATAATAATAATAATAATAATAATAATAATAATAATAATAATAATAATAATAATAATAATAATAATAATAATAATAATAATAATAATAATAATAATAATAATAATAATAATAATAATAATAATAATAATAATAATAATAATAATAATAATAATAATAATAATAATAATAATAATAATAATAATAATAATAATAATAATAATAATAATAATCTGTTGAGCCTTGAGATAGGCCATCACTAAGTACGTACAAACAATGACTACTAGAAAACAACAACATGAATTAACTGATTATTACAGAAAAAATAATGAATTACAAAGAGTTTGTTTGGGGATGACGATGGGGGGGGGGGGAGGTGCCAAAGACATAGGACCAACATTAAGTATTTCCACCATTTGAGCACATTTCCCACAATTCTGTCTACCCTATCCAACACCTCTTCCTTCACCCCTGCTACTGATCTACCCAACATTAGGCCAATATACTCTCCCTTTCATCTTTATTTCTCCATTCTACCAGCCACTCTTCAGACCCTTCAATGCCCTCAACCATATCTTCTCGATCACCAGCAAACTCCCCACAGTATACAACAAGAAATGCACAACATCTTCCACAACACCTTCATCACATAGCTCACATCTACCATCCCGGCACATACCACACCTCACCTTGTCACCCAAGAGGCCCGCTGATGCCGTCCTTAACCTAAATCTCAGCCTCACTTCCCCTGTGTTACTGAATCCTCTTAATATCTTTCTTGTCCAAACTCTTCTTTAGCTAACTTATACCACTTGAGACTTGATTTCCCTCCTACTTCTTCCCGCCACTCTTCCTTATGAACATCCCTTACACAATTCCTCCATACTGCAACAGTATTACTCCCTCCAACGAGTTTCCTCCCAATGCTCACTTGAATTCTTCTTGCAGGTTGTCTTCCCTCCTGTCCACCATACTTCAAATGCATGCTCTAGACATGGCCTAGCTAGCAACTCCCATATTAGTTTACCTCTGTCCGACTCCATTTCTCCGTTTACCCTGCTCATATAACCAATTCTTGCCCTCCATTTCTCCTTCATCTTCTCCAAATGAACATTTCCTCTCATCCCCATCAAACCACACACCAAGATATTTGAAGGCTTCCACATTCTCCATTCTCTCCTCATTAATCTTCCACTCTCCTCCACTACACTTTCTGCCAACTGTCATTGACTTGCTCTTCTCGCTATTAAACCTAAATCTCCATTTATTGCATACTCCCCCACCACATCCATGTTCCTTCCATAACCTTTTCCCCTCCAAATCCTTCAACAATCCCATATAGAGAACTGGTCAAAGGACAACCCTGTCTCAGTCCTGCCTCCACTTCAAACCACCTTGACCCCTTTCCACCTAACAACACACTTGACTGAATTCCTTCAAGTATTTGCACACATTGACAAATTCTTCCTGAACTTCATACCCTCTCATCTTCATCCACAATCCTTCTCTCCACACAGTATCGTATGCCTTACTTACATCCAGAAATGCCAGGAATGTCTGTCGCCCCTGTAACCTCATTATGTCACACACACACCTCAACACCAAGAACAGTTCAGCACTCCTATCCCTGGCCTAAACCCACCCTGACCCTCTGTTAGTACTCTGCAAACCTACTGAGCCTACCTGCCAACATTCTTGCCATCACTTTTGCCACACAACTCCCCAGAGTTATCCCTCCGTAATTAATAGCCACCTCCTCATCTCCAGCTTTAAAGAGTGGCACAATATAACTCTGTCTCCAATCATCTGGCGAAAACTTCGACTCCATCACCAAATTAACTAGAGAACATAACACTTCAACCATCCTATTCCCACCATACTTCAACATCTTGTTAATTATGCCATCAGGACCAGCCTTGCCCCTTTTCAACCAATCTAACAATCTAACATGGTCTCACCATATCACTCGAGTCTGCAACAAGGCTAAAAAGATTCTTGGACTCCTGTATAGACAATTCTACAAAAACTCATCTCCTTGCACTCTCAAACAGTTGTACGTGTGTCTTGTTCGTCCTCACCTTGAGTATGCTGCGCAAATGTGGGATCCATATATGCAGAAGGATATAAGTAAATTGGAATCGGTCCATAAGTTTGCACTTAAGATGGTAACTCGTCGGTGGGACTTGAGTTATGAGGAACTTCTAAACATTGTCCATATTCCGAAACTGAATGAAAGGAGACTGAACCTCAAACTTGCAACCATTTATAAAATTGTACATGGACTCTGCTTTCCAGAACATGTTTTTGAGTTCCACTCAGCATACTCAGGAAGGCTTGCAAGAACTGATACTATTTTTCAACCATTTTCTCGTACTAATCACCTTTATCACTCATTTGTACCAAGCAGTATTGTGGCTTGGAACAGACTTGAAGAGAGCCAAGCCTGTGCTAGTAGCCTTTTTTCCTTTAAACGTAGATTTGTTGTCTAAATCATAGTACATGTATATAGTTACTGTTGTTATTACTTTATTGTACCACATTAATTATGGGTTCACACACGATTAGTGCTATTGTGTACCCATTGCATTACACTGTACATGTAATTGCATAAAATTTTATCTAAAATTTTTTTTTTTTAAATAAATATTAAAAAACCCATTCACAATATTGTACATCTCCTGGAATCCAACCCGCTACACCATCCAGTTAATTTCTTTAGCTTTAGACTCTAGGTTGTCAATTGGAATATCCTTCCGACCTGGACACACTCCCTAATCCTTCCCAATGCTTGGCCAAGACCTCCAGTATATCCTTCCTCTTCTCCACTACAACCCCATTTTCCTCTCTCACTCTCCGAATTTGATATTGCTTCTTCTTTCTTCTTTCCCTTCAAGTCCATCCAAAATAACGTATAGCTAGTCCCTCCTTGCTCTTTAATCTTTTCTATCAGTCTCTTCTTTTCCAATCTAACCAACCTCTTCATGCATCTTCTTGCACTCTTTTATTCCTCCCATTGCCACAACATCACCCCATAGACTCTCTAAGCTTCCTACAGGACACTTGTCGTGTTTGGATGGCTACTTCAATGTCATGGGACCACCAGCCCTTAAATCTGTCTGTTAGTTTTTTCCTCCCTATACCCAACTCAGCCGCCCAAAGCACAATGTGTCTCCACAGTTCCCAAATTTGTTGTACACCTTCTCTGTCCTTTCCCATCCCTAGCTCTGCCACATATTCCTCCCAATCTCTGAAACCCTCGCTCACCATATGTTGATATTCTTCCCAATAACCTTCCATTTAAACTGTGGAGTACTTGCTCTTTCCTCCAGTCTACCTATTCTCAGGACACATCAAATTAGATTATGATCTGACCCTAGATCAATTTTTCCACTGTCCTCGACAACCATCTTATCTATAACTAACCACTTTGACAGCAAGATATAATCTATCATTGCCCTCCTTTCTTCCATCTCCCACATCCACCTTACACTGTGATACCTTATTCCCGATACGCAAATTGCACACCCAAACCAGATCCAACAACCTCTTACCATTCCTGTTAGGCGACTGCTCTGACAATAATCCTATGTGGGCATTAAAATCACTCATTAGAATTACCTCACAGCCTGCTTCCTGACGTTCTGCCACATTGGCTTTCATCACCTCAAACAACTCTTCTGATTCCTGACCCTTCACCCCTTCCGGGTTAACATAAACCAAACCCACAATCACATTATTGCTCTCCTCTGCTTTCAATTCCACCCACACAGTTCCTTCCATCCTCAGTCACAGCCTAGACCTGATGCTCTTCCTAACCAGCAGCCCTACAACCCCACACAGTTCCTTCCATCTTCTGCCGCAGCCTAGACCTGATGCTCTTCTTACCAGCAGCCCTACACCCACACAGTTCCTTCCATCCTCAGTTGCAGCCTAGACCTGATGCTCTTCTTAACTAGCAGCCCTACACCCACACAGTTCCTTCCACCCTCAGTCACAGCCTAGACCAGATGCTCTTCCTAACCAGCAGCCCTACACCCACACAGTTCCTTCCATCCTCAGTTGCAGCCTAGACCTGATGCTCTTCTTAACCAGCAGTCCTGCACCCACACAGTTCCTTCCATCCTCAGTGGCAGCCTAGACCTGATGCTCTTCTTAACCAGCAGCTCTACACCCACACAGTTCCTTCCACCCTCAGTCACAGCTAGACCTGATGCTCTTCCTAACCAGCAACCCTATACCCACACAGTTCCTTCCATCCTCAGTTGCAGCCTAGACCTGATGCTCTTCTTAACCAGCAGCCCTACACCCACACAGTTCCTTCCATCCTCAGTCGCAGCCTAGACCTCATGCTCTTCTTAATCAGCAGCCCTACACCACCACTTGCAAGCTTGCCTCCTATCCTATTGCCCCCATCCTATTGTACCCATACCAATCGTATCCAGGGACCTCAACCCCTTCTCCCTGCTGCAAAAATGTTTCTGCCAGCCCCAGCACATCTAAATCTTTCTCTTCAACATGCACTTAACGTCCACCTCTCTTGCCCACCATCCTCTAGTTTAGGAAACCCACACCTAAATCTCTGGCACCCCCCTTCATTCCACCCCTACCATCCCATCCCTAAGCTACCTGGTATATAGGAGCGTACTTTACTTTTCACTTCCCTCCTGTTCCAATACTGTGCTAGGAGACTTTGAACCTGTAGCATCATGATGCTCAAGCAGTCCTCCAACCCATCTTTCCCAGTTTGCAGGTCCATCACCTCCACTGCTCCCACTGGTTGATCCTCCTTTTCCTGTTGATGCATTAACTATCTTTGCCTTGTCTTCGTTTCCACCTGGTTGCAAGGCTCCTGGCTCTTCACTCCTTTCTGGGTGCCTGGATTACCCCCACCACTTCTCTCCCCCGTTCAATCCTTCCTCCTCTCTTCCAATACATCCCCTTACGTAGTTTCCCCCATCATTTGATCCACTGGAACCCCCTCACCTGGTGATCCCTGTTCTGACAATCCACCTCTGCACTATGTCGGCACCTACATTCCTCCATGGCACTCTCCATCTCTTGTACCATTCTTTCTTTTTCAAGATAAATGGCCTCCCCACAGGCTCGTTCGTGGCAACCTGAATTTTTTCCTCTTGTGACTTTTTTGTCATAGGTGCACTCAATGATGGTTTATGACCTGTTCCTGTTCCCTCCTTCTTCAGACACATAACTTCTGATGACCATCTGCTCCGTATCCCCTTTAACACTAACCTTGTCCTCCCAACTCTCCCCCATAATTTATCTTGGTCTGTACGAGAGTCCCTACCATTGTTTCTTTAGCACCTTTATTAACTTCCACCATCACCTCTTCTAACTTCCTCCCCCAAAACTTCAATTCTTCTGTTTATGCTCTACTTGCTTTTCCAATTCTTCCACCCTCAGCTGCCAGCACATCACACATTTGATGAGTTTCCATCAATTGGAAATTAATCCACACATCACCACTCTCTCTATGTTCTAATTAAACACATCCCTCGTCGATACATGTACAGTGTTAGTGACATTAGTATCTACTAACCCACCACCATCTCTCTCGTCCCGATACTCCTCCTTAACTTTCTCCATTAAATCCTGCTTCCTTAACATAACCTTATCACTGAAACATCTTACTACACTATTCATTGCTCTTTCTCGTGCCTCTTTCCAGTTCTTCATATCAACACACTTCACAACTAGCGTTTCTTTTCCTTTACCTTCAACATGAACTTCTCCCTTCCCCACACTTGCTCCATCCAAACTCCCAAAAAACTGATTACAAACCCATTTTTTCTCACCTAAACTCTTAATATTCTCCTCAGACATGCCTGACTACAAGAACAGATTGATATCTTTAGGCCTGCTGCCTATCTCTATGTGGTTGAAGTTGAGGGGTATCACATTCCTAGTGAAGTGTTTTAAAAATCCTCCAGACAACCTTTGATATATTTGACTACATCTCATTCTCTTCAACAAGTACCAGATCTTCAAAGATAAAATTGAATTCCCATTTTAAGAGAACCAATGTTGGCCGACACTACTATTTTAATAGAATCGTTTGTCTATGGAATTCACTTCACTTCCCGAATTAGATCTTCAAAAATCTGTACTTATTATTAAAAACCAATTATTGGAATCATTTCATGCGCACCACTTCGAACAGAATAATGTATGTACCTTCCATTTCCGATGTCCTTGTTCTAATTGTCATTTGTTCCAGCGATAGAAACTAACATATATATGTGTATATATATATATATACCAGCTGCACCTGAAGAGGTGTTTGTCTCTCAACATGATTTTCATTTTTGGACTTGCAATATCTTCAATATCCATACTGTATGTTTAGGTCATGTTGTCAAGTTAAAAAAAAAAAAAAAAAAAAAAAACACATCTTTGGTGAAACCATTCCTCACAAGACCCAATCCAACTTGAGCCTTCCTCTGAGGATTCTCTTCATCCACAAACCAGGCACGTATCTTACCACGTTCACCGCCATTTAAATTAATTTTTCAATTAAACATTTTAGGGGTCACTCAATCACTTAATTGTGTCCCTAACGACCCTAGTTTGGAATTGGAATTGGCCCTACAAGTGAATGATGGATCATTGCAGCACAAATATTTTCTCCCACCTCCGGGTGGGTCCCACTGTAGGTAGGCAGACCACCACTGATGTGGGACTTTGTTCTAAAGTGGTCATGTGATTCATCAATAGCTACAAACTAGGATTCTAAAATATACTCCAGCGGAGAACCAACGATGTCAGACATCTTAGGATTTCCCAGCAGATCCGCGCACTTTAAGCTAGGAATTTACCAGGCGACTTTATTTACACATGGCTTCTCCGCTCTTTTAGTGTGTAGGAGGGTTGGACTACTCCTCAGATTACAATGAAAAAGGATCGTCAATCGTTTGAACTGAACTTGGAAGTGTGATATCCCTCCTTTTCGTCCATGTCTAGCTTGAGAATTATTCTAATAGGTCCTCCTGGCGCCGGAAAAGGCACAGCCGTAAGTTAAGTTAACACTACAGATTAGCCTCAAATGCACTTTCGTAGTTTGCATGTTTTTAAAAGATCGCCATATGTGAAGCCTTACGAGATCACCAGCAAATAAGTATTTGTCTGGGCGAGCTGACGTGTAGGCAGTACTCTTGAAGGTGGAGAGGGAATTAGAGTGTGCCACATGGGAAAGACATTTGTTCCAGCAAGCAATTTAATCATAGTTTATGGTCATGTGATTTGCTGGCAGGTGTCAATCAACCATACTTGTTCATTCCACTGTCTCTTCTTTGAGGAGGCTGCATAAGTTGAGATATATTGGTCCCCTGATTGCTACACTCATTATGTAGTCACATGATCTTCAAGAGTCCTCATTGGTTGGTTCTTCTTTCAAATGACCATCCAAATTGTACCTCCTGGCTTTGGGGGATCTGGTACAAATAAGCACACTACTCCTGTTGTGAATGGTCAGCTAGCTTGCAAGAACTGGCACAGTTAATGTTCGCCTGATGTGGATGTTTCGTAATGCATGTGTACTTATCAACACGATCATCGACACAAAAGGCACAGGTGGTGTTCAGGTGATGAGAGGCCCATTGATGTTTGTTCCTTATGCCCTTGTTGCTGTTTGCCTTACAAAGTGTTGTCGTTGCTGTCGTGTGACACAATGGTCAAGCAATTATCATCCCATACAGAATGGTTTAGCTGCAGTTCCTAAGCTACAGGTCTCAACTTCCAAGCTAGCAGTGGCTTCCTAGGTAGCAGCAGCTGCTAGCAGCTATTGTAGTACAACTTCCAAGCTAGCACCAGGCAGTTTCCAAGCTAGCATGATTTCTAAGATAGCCGCATATTAAGCAGTTTCCAATATTCAAATTTTGGGAATCACGTCAGATATTTCTTTCAGCTATAGCTGGTGCCGACAACACTTATAACTTCAGTACTGCCACTGGTATCATAGCTGGTGCTGTACGACACTTATAACTTCAGTACTGCCACTGGTATCATAGCTGGTGCTGTACGACACTTATAACTTCAGTACTGCCACTGGTATCATAGCTGGTGCTGTACGACACTTATAACTTCAGTACTGCCACTGGTATCATAGACGACACTTATAACTTCAGTACTGCCACTGGTATCATAGCTGGTGCCGTACAACACTTATAACTTCAGTACTGCCACTGGTATCATGTGACTAAAACCTGCTGTCCTACAAGGGCAGACTTAGCCAACTAATCTTGTACAGAGATGGAACCAGTCACTGGTCTGAAGCACTACAGTAGGCTTCATGAAATACTGCTGTGATGTTTCCCTCTTTCCCCCCAAACCCTTGGAGTTATCTGCCATCTCGGAGTACCTCTCCACAAAGTGATAACAAGCTATGGACACATGACATGTCTCACTCGTGTAGGTGAGTGCACAGACCATGTGTTCATGGCCACGTGCATTCATGGACATCTTCATGGACGTCTTTGAAAGGAGAGGGAGAGGGGAAAAGGAAGGTGGATATATGGATTTGTCTCTCTAAGAGGCGGTGTTTTTCCCTCTGAACTCCCTGGCTATGATTCTGTTGAAGTCGAGTGAGAATGACATTGATTACCTATGTATGTGCAAGTTTGAAGAGACCCCTCACATTTCTGATCTCAACCTTGAGGAGATCAAGCACTGGCAATGGCTTCCACATCCCTTACAAGAGGAAGCCCGTGCTGCTCTTAGGCTCGGAGCTAACGGAAAGCTAATTTACTCCATGCCCTGGCTCGCACTTCAGTAAACTAAACTCTCAGAGTCATAAGTGGAGAGGTGCCTGGTCTCCCCGACAAGAGGAAGAATGCTAATACACTTGTTGCTCTATCCTTCTCAGATGAGGCGTGTATTTAGAATCCACTCTTGATGACACGCAGAGCATTGATATGGGGTGGGTGTTGTCTTCCTCAAGGGACATGGGTGTTGACAGCCTCAGGGGCTTCATCTCATCAGTCTTGTTGAGGTCAGGGGTATCACTATCACGTCAGTCCTTGTTGAGGTCAGGGGTACACCATCTCATCAATCTTGTTGAGGTCAGGGGTACACCATCTCATCAGTCCTTGTTAAAGTCAGGACAGGAATATCACTATCTCATCAGTCTCCTTGTTAAATTCAGGAGTATCACGATCTCATCAGTCCTTGTTGAGGTCAGGATTATCGCCATCTCATCAGTCCTTGTTGAGGTCAGGGGTACACCATCTCATCAGTCCTTGTTGAGGTCAGGGATATCACCATCTCATCAGTCTTGTTGAGGTCAGGGGTACACCATCTCATCAGTCCTTGTTGAGGTCAGGGATATCACCATCTCATCAGTCTTGTTGAGGTCAGGGGTACACCATCTCATCAGTCCTTGTTAAAGTCAGGACAGGAATATCACTATCTCATCAGTCCTTGTTAAAGTCAGGAGTATCACGATCTCATCAGTCCTTGTTAAAGTCAGGGGTATCACTATCTCGTCAGTTCTTGTTGAGGTCAGGGGTAAACCATCTCATCAGTCCTTGTTAAAGTCACGATTATCGCCATCTCATCAGTCTTGTTGAGGTCAGGGATGTACCATCTCATCAGTCTTGTTGAGGTCAGGGGTATCACTATCTCGTCAGTTCTTGTTGAAGTCAGGGTTATCACCATCTCATCAGTCTTGTTGAGGTCAGGGATGTACCATCTCATCAGTCTTGTTGAGGTCAGGGATGTACCATCTCATCAGTCTTGTTGAGGTCAGGGGTACACCATCTCATCAGTCCTTGTTAAAGTCAGGACAGGAATATCACTATCTCATCAGTCCTTGTTAAAGTCAGGAGTATCACGATCTCATCAGTCCTTGTTAAAGTCAGGGGTATCACTATCTCGTCAGTTCTTGTTGAGGTCAGGGGTAAACCATCTCATCAGTCCTTGTTAAAGTCGCCATCTCATCAGTCTTGTTGAGGTCAGGGATGTACCATCTCATCAGTCTTGTTGAGGTCAGGGGTATCACTATCTCGTCAGTTCTTGTTGAAGTCAGGGTTATCACCATCTCATCAGTCTTGTTGAGGTCAGGGATGTACCATCTCATCAGTCTTGTTGAGGTCAGGGGTACACCATCTCATCAGTCTTGTTGAGGTCTTGGAGTCACTTCTACTTAGAATGAAATTCTTCCTTTGTGAGACTGGTCGTCCCTACCGAATCAGTCTGCCTCCAAGTGTCATGTTGGCTGTGCAGATGCTCCCTGCAACGCAGGAGGTGGTTGTCATGCACATGACGGCTCTCATGGCTATACGTTGTGCTGGAATGATCTACAAAAGGACTTCAACACCATTGAATTTCAAGTTCTTCTCAATCAATTTTACCATGCAGGGATCGATGTCAATGCAATCAGAAACTGGTACCTGGATGGCGAGGGGGTTGGTACCCATGTTGCATGCATCAGGGCCCCATTCTTTCTTCCACTCTCTTTCTTTTAATTACAGGTCCTCTCCTCGATATGTCGTCTGGTATTGGCCTGAGTGTCAGTGATCTCTATGCTGGTATTGGCCTGAGTGTCAGTGATCTCTACGCTGGTATTGGCCTGAGTGTCAGTGATCTCTATGCTGGTATTGGCCTGAGTGTCAGTGATCTCTACGCTGGTATTGGCCTGAGTGTCAGTGATCTCTATGCTGGTATCTCTATGCTGGTATTGGCCTGAGTGTCAGTGATCTCTATGCTGGTATTGGCCTGAGTGTCAGTGATCTCTATGCTGGTATTGGCCTGAGTGTCAGTGATCTCTATGCTGGTATTGGCCTGAGTGTCAGTGATCTCTATGCTGGTATTGGCCTGAGTGTCAGTGATCTCTATGCTGGTATTGGCCTGAGTGTCAGTGATCTCTATGCTGGTATTGGCCTGAGTGTCAGTGATCTCTATGCTGGTATTGGCCTGAGTGTCAGTGATCTCTATGCTGGTATTGGCCTGAGTGTCAGTGACCTCTATGCTGGTATTGGCCTGAGTGTCAGTGATCTCTACGCTGGCATTGGCCCGAGTGTCTGTGACCTCTATGCTGGTATTGGCCTGAGTGTCAGTGATCTCTATGCTGGTATTGGCCTGAGTGTCAGTGATCTCTACGCTGGTATTGGCCTGAGTGTCAGTGATCTCTATGCTGGTATTGGCCTGAAGTGGCCTCTACGCTGGTGCCTACTTAATGCAGATGTCATGACAACAGCAGAGACCACTCGGGCCCAGGTCTATAAATCTACCCAATAGAATTTCCTTTTACTTAATTCAGCCAAATGTGAAATTGTATAGTTCTCTGTGTCTAAAAGCTGTTTGCTGAAGCCATCTGGCAGAATTGGTGGCCTTCCTATTCCAGTTGATGACAAAGTACACAGTCTGCAGGGTCTATATAGAAGGGCAATCTCTTATCCTCACTTATGATAGAAATGAACTCTGCTAAGTCTTGGCAAGCTTTCTTTACCTGGGGAGCATGGTTTTTTTCAAAGAAGGTCTGTCACACTCTGGCAGGACATTACACCATTGAAACCTCTGCAGGACATTCCACTAGTGAAACCTCTGCAGGACATTGCACTAGTGAAACCTCTGCAGGACATTCTACCATCCAAACCTCTGCATGATATTCCACTATTGAAACCTCTGCATGATATTCCACTATTGAAACCTCTGCAGGACATTCCACTAGTGAAACCTATGCAGGACATTCCACCATCCAAACCTCTGCAGGACATTCCAAGTGAAACCTCTGCAGGATACACCATCCAAACCTCTGCAAGACATCCCACTAGTGAAACCTCTGCAGGATATTCCACTAGTGAAACCTATGCATGACATTCCACTAGTGAAACCTACATTTCTCTAGTGAAACTTCTGCAGGACATTACACCATCAAAACTTCTGCAGGACATTACACCATCAAAACTTCTGCAAGACATTACACCATCAAAACCTCTGCAGGACGTTCCATTACCAACAGTACCACTTTTTCTCTAGCTGTGTTAACAGAGAGATCCCTCGCCCTCTTAAACTTGATGGCTGTTGAGCTGACGTGTCCTACAGCTGCCCAAATGGTTTGCTGGTAGCCCTGGGAGGATTGTAGGGACCTCTCAGTCTGAGACCTTTGCCTTATCAGCAAGCTGCTTTCTGACTGGAGTCATGGCTGACAGAGTGGACTCACAGAGGTCATTGAGTTGACAGACCATGAGTGTGTTTGACGCCCCCACATTTGGTAAGGGAGTGGAGAGGAGCTGGAGGGCATTTTGGCACATATTTTCCACCTTACAATTAAGATTGGTTCACAATATGCCACACACACCCACCCGCCCACACTGACGTGGTGATGTGATCTGTCATTTTTTGATGATGTGAACATCGAATTGTGTCCTTGAACAAAATCTGATTCTATTCTAGCAACACGGTGCGATGCAAGGTGATGTAAAATCGTCTGTTTCTCTAAGCCTAGCAGGCAAAATTGTCTGATTCTCCGAGTCTAGCTCTGCGTGGACCAGTCTTTAGACAAAAGTGATGTCCATCTTTCAGACATTAAGAATATTTTCTCCTGACAGGGAGAAAAATGTATTGAAAGGAGTAAAATGGAAGAGGATGCAAACACATCACAAGAATTGACGAGGAACTGGAAGGAATAAAATGTGGTACAGCTGTAGAGATCTCGGCCCGATGCATTCTCCAGTCTGCTTGCTTCTTTGAGGATTGTAACTTGACCAACCCATGGTTCTGCCTGCTGTACAAAGTGCAAGATGTTGTGCTCAGGAACGTCACACCTCTCCCTCCCGTGTCATGCCTGATCACACACGTGTTAGCTTCTCTCTGAAACTGTCTCCCTCCCGTGTCCTGCCTGATCACACACGTATTAGCTTCTCTCTGAAACTGTCTCCCTCCCGTGTCCTGCCTGATCACACACGTGTTAGCTTCTCTCTGAAACTGTCTCCCTCCCGTGTCCTGCCTGATCACACACGTATTAGCTTCTCTCTGAAACTGTCTCCCTCCCGTGTCCTGCCTGATCACACACGTGTTAGCTTCTCTCTGAAACTGTCTCCCTCCCGTGTCCTGCCTGATCACACACGTGTTAGCTTCTCTCTGAAACTGTCTCCCTCCCGTGTCCTGCCTGATCACACACGTGTTAGCTTCTCTCTGAAACTGTCTCCCTCCCGTGTCCTGCCTGATCACACACGTGTTAGCTTCTCTCTGAAACTGTCTCCCTCCCGTGTCATGCCTGATCACACACGTGTTAGCTTCTCTCTGAAACTCGACAATATCTTTTTACATGCCACTGATGGCCACTGATGGTCAATGCTATAATAAAAAAAGTTTTGTACTCTGTGCACGTGTGTGTGTGTGTGTGCATGTGTGTGTGTGTGTGTGTGTGGTTGTGTGTGTTGCTGCCTTTTGGACCGCATTAGTAAAAGTTTCAATTTGAATACTTTCCTGACTGTTTAGCATGTAGAGAATGCTACTTGGCAGGTGTTACCAAAACACTGCGCTAGAGCTCACTCACTCGACCCGTTTTCTAGTGAGGCCTCCTCTACCAGAAAAACACTCACACACTTGAGCAGATTTCTAGTGAGGCCTCCTCTACCAGAAAAACACTCACACACTTGAGCAGTTTTCTAGTGAGGCTTCATCTGTTCCTCCTCTATCAGAAAAACACTCACACACTTGAGCAGTTTTCTAGTGAGGCCTCCTCTACCAGAAAAACACTCACACACTTGAGCAGTTTTCTAGTGAGGCTCCTCTACCAGAAAAACACTCACACACTTGAGCAGTTTTCTAGTGAGGCTTCATCTGTTCCTCCTCTATCAGAAAACCCTGCAGTTGCAAGCTTTACAGAAGGTAGCAGCATCATAGACAACTTTGATTTAAAAAACCCCATGAGTAGCCATGTACATAGCTAGCTAGCTGTAGCTGAAGAAACGAATGATTAAGATGGAAGGTCTGACACAAACGTCATTGCTTACCCTGTTAGAGATTAATTGAGCAAGCACTGGCTAGCTAAATCCTGAGTTAGACATGTCACAAAATCAGGCACTCAGGTTTTGAGGTAACCCCACTTTAGTGTGCCTAAACACTGGCATACTAGAGACACATAGCTAGAGCTACTGTGGTCCTGGCCTAAACATACTAGAGAAGCAAGCCAACAAGAAAACACTGTCATGCCAGCTGTGCTTACTTTTATAGCCACTAGGCTAGCAGTCAACAAACTAGAAACACTGTCACGACTGCTGTGCTTACTTTTATAGCCACTAGGCTAGCCAGCAGTCAACAAACTAGAAACACTGCCATGCCTGCTGTGCTTACTTTTATAGCTACTAGGCTAGTAGTCAACAAACTAGAAACACTGCCATGCGCCTGCTGTCCTTACTTTTATAGCCACTAGGCTGGCATTCAACAAACTACCATGCCTGCTGTGCTTACTTTTATAGCCACTAGGCTGGCAGTCAACAAACTAGAAACACTGCCATGCCTGCTGTGCTTACTTTTATAGCCACTAGGCTAGCAGTCAACAAACTAGAAACACTGTCACGACTGCTGTGCTTACTTTTATAGCCACTAGGCTAGCAGTCAACAAACTAGAAACACTGTCATGCCTGCTGTGCTTACTTTTATAGCCACTAGGCTAGCAGTCAACAAACTAGAAACACTGTCATGCCTGCTGTGCTTACTTTTATAGCCACTAGGCTAGCAGTCAACGTTACCTACGTGATGGAGCCCTCAGGGAATAAAGAAGACACCCACGACTGTTGCTCTTACTTCACATAACACAACACACACACACAACTCAGAAATAAGTAGAAAATGGCGCTCACTTCCAGGAGGCATGATTTATTTCAATGTCCCGGACCATGCCGGGTACTTCTCTCTGCTAGTTACCAATAATCCAGCTTATTATAGCCGCAAACCATGTGCCCGGTAGCTGCAGAAAGAATGTGTTTTTTAAGGGTTTGTGTCAAGTGAGAAACTCATGCTAGTAAGCATGGCTCTCTCCCAGCTAACAGGAGAGTCTATTTTGCTAACCTTTTCCTCCCAAAAGAGTGTGTCAATCATCATTATTACCATGACAATACAATATTTCCCATCTGTGCCTTGCACCGGACAGACCTGAGGCTTGTGTAAACAAAAGCTTGGCCGTAGCAAATGATGGCGATGGCAGACCAAGCTCTATGTTTGCTTGAACGTGTAACTTTGTCCTGCTGCTCCAGAATTGCATGAAACCAAGAAGAAGTTGTGTTCTTCCCCAACACCACGTCGTCAGCCATGGGTTGACTTGACTTCTTGTGAATAATGTAACTGTGTGATTTAGTATCGTCCTTTGTGAATAATGTAACTGTATGATTTAGTATCGTCCTATCCTATTGCAGGCATGTAAGCTTGTTGAAGAGTATGGAGTCAAGCAGCTCTCTACAGGTATCAATGGAGAGTGTGTGTGTTGTGTTTGGCCTTCAGAGTTTGGGTCCCATTGGTCTTGTGCAGGTGATATGCTAAGGTCTGTGGTGGCATCTGGACAGCCTCTGGGCAAGAAGATCAAAGAGGTGATGGATTCTGGTCAGCTGGTCAGCGATGACCTCATGGAAAAGATGATCGAGGACGCCATCAAGCTGTGTGACAAAGGGTTCATTCTCGATGGCTTCCCCAGGAATATCAAGCAAGCTGAAATGGTGAGTAATGATGTATTACGTTGTATGTCTAGACATGTTGAGGGAGGCTGTTTCCGGTGGACATGTACCATGAAAGTTCTAATTATGCATCATGGAATTTTTTTAAATCAATCTGCTATGACATATAAATAGAAAGAAAGTAGAAAGAGGTTTTATTTTGGTGTGGTCAACACGTGTACTTCCGCTCTGTATGGACCGAGGGAACTGGCCACATGTAGTTTCCATATACATGTATAGGAAGGATAACTAGTCGGTAGAGGAGAGATGTGCTAATGGTCGAGAGCATACTGAAACACTAACTAAACCGTGTCAAGAGTGAAAACTGTGACTCGGCTTCTGTATGGTGTTCCCTTTAGCACTGCCTGATGACCTCACTCTTGGCTTCCCATCTTCAAGGGAAGCTCTTCCAAGTATTCTATACCAAACTCTCACACACTTCCAATCACATTTCCATTCAGAATCTGTAAGGAACATCTAAATACGACAATTCTCGGCTGCTTCCCCACATCCCAATCCAAGTGCAATAGACCCCTGCGTAACCGATTATCCGAACGCTCAAACTCGGTAAAATGTGGTAATGGTCGTCCACAGGAAAATTAGTTGGGTGGGGCAGGCTCGAGATTGCAGGTGGAAGCCGAATCAGTTTGCTCGGGCCAGAAAAAGGACGAGCGTAGTTTTGTCGACTGAGTCGTAGTTATCTATTTTTGGCAAGAAATGGGAAGAAACCACTGGAACTGGACTTGCAGAAGAGTAAAGGCATTGGAAAGACAACAGAGATCTATCTCTGCTTCAGTCAGAAGAGGAAGGAAGGCACTGCAGTCAGTGGACCATTGCTAAGAGAGAAGATAGCAGGTTTCCATGAAAAGTTACATGAACGAGAATCAGAAGCTCAGCCATTTTCTGGCAATGCAGGGTAGCCACTGATGATGAGACAGACCATCAAATGTTGCAAGCTGAATCTTCTTAGACATCACTGATAAGGAGTGAGACCTCTGGCATGCATGAAGAGGCATGATAACCTGAAGCAAACAACATATTATAGTAGTGTATGTACAGGACCTAGTTGTGATCAACACCTGCTTATACACAGTACATACAACACTACTGTATGTGCAGAACCTAGTTGTGATCAACACTTGCTTATACACAATACATACAACACTACTGTATGTACAGAACCTAGTTGTGATCAACACTTGCTTATACACAATACATACAACACTACTGTATGTACAGAACCTTAGTTGCGATCAACACTTGCTTATACGTAATACATACAACACTACTGTGTGTGCAGAACCTAGTTGTGATCAACACTTGCTTATGCACAATGCATACATCACTACTGTATGTGCAGAACCTAGTTGTGATCAACACTTGCTTATACACAATACATACAACACTACTGTATGTACAGAACCTAGTTGTGATCAACACTTGCTTATACGTAATACATACAACACTACTGTGTGTGCAGAACCTAGTTGTGATCAACACTTGCTTATACACAATACATACAACACTACTGTATGTGCAGAACCTAGTTGTGATCAACACTTGCTTATACACAATACATACAACACTACTGTATGTGCAGAACCTAGTTGTGATCAACACTTGCTTATACACAATACATACAACACTACTGTATGTACAGAACCTTAGTTGCGATCAACACTTGCTTATACGTAATACATACAACACTACTGTGTGTGCAGAACCTAGTTGTGATCAACACTTGCTTATGCACAATACATACATCACTACTGTATGTGCAGAACCTAGTTGTGATCAACACTTGCTTATACACAATACATACAACACTACTGTATGTACAGAACCTTAGTTGCGATCAACACTTGCTTATACATAATACATACAACACTACTGTATGTACAGAACCTAGTTGTGATCAACACTTGCTTATACACAATACATACAACACTACTGTATGTACAGAACCTAGTTGTGATCAACACTTGCTTATGCACAATACATGCAACACTACTGTATGTACAGAACCTTAGTTGCGATCAACACTTGCTTATACATAATACATACAACACTACTGTATGTACAGAACCTAGTTGTGATCAACACTTGCTTATACACAATACATACATCACTAATGTACGTACAGAACCTAGTTGTGCAACACTTGCTTTATACACAATACATACAACACTACTGTATGTACAGAACGTAGTTGTGATCAACACTTGCTTATGCACAATACATACAACACTACTGTATGTGCAGAACCTAGTTGTGATCAACACTTGCTTATACACAATACATACAACACTACTGTATGGTACAGAACCTTAGTTGCGATCAACACTTGCTTATACACAATACATACAACACTACTGTATGTGCAGAACCTAGTTGTGATCAACACTTGCTTATACACAATACATACAACACTACTGTATGTACAGAACCTAGTTGTGATCAACACTTGCTTATACACAATACATACAACACTACTGTATGTGCAGAACCTAGTTGTGATCAACACTTGCTTATGCACAATACATGCAACACTACTGTGTGTACAGAACCTTAGTCAGGGTTTCATTTAGAAAATTGTCCAAGGTGGAGGCAACTGGAGGAAGCTGGATTTTAAGGGGGGGGGCATGATCGTTAAAGATGTGACAAAGTTTATCAACATCAATAATGAATTATTTCCAAGGGGGGAGGGGGAGGAGGCAAAAAGGTTCCAAGGCCCTCCCCCCCTCCATGAAACCCTGTTAGTTGTGGTCAGCACATAACTGAATGTATGGCTGTGTGTAAGGCATGCAGCTCCTAGGACACATGCTTCTCCTAGGACACATGCTTCTCCTAGGACACATGCTTCTCCTAGGACACATGCTTATCCTGGGACACATGCTTATCCTAGGACACATGCTTCTCCTAGGACACATGCTTCTCCTAGGACACATGCTTCTCCTAGGACACATGCTTCTCCTAGGACACATGCTTATCCTAGGACACATGCTTCTCCTAGGACACATGCTTCTTTCTCCTAGGACACATGCTTCTCCTAGGACACATGCTTCTCCTAGGACACATGCTTCTCCTAGAACACATGCTTCTTTCTCCTAGGACACATGCTTCTCCTAGGACACATGCTTCTCCTAGGACCAGGAAGTGAGCTACTCGCATCCCAATGGCCCTGCAGATAAAAATCATATAGGCAATTATCAAATACCACAATTATGAGTTTTGGATTTAAAACTTTTTTGATATCATAACTAAGTTTTGAGGAACGACTTTGACTTTGTAAATTGTTTTTTAAGGGGAGACAGTTGCATTTTTTGGGGGGGGGATGACCCACATGGTTTTTTTGTGTGTGTGTGTGTGTGTGGTTACCACTTTATAACTCCATAGATTCCGTAAACTTCATGTTATGGACTTGACTCAAAAGATAGGTCTTTCTTTGTGCTCTCTGTTGATAATAAAATATTTTTCATACCTATAACTATATAGCCAAGTTACGGGAGCTACAAGTGGAGTGACCCTAAAAAACCTGAATGCCTGAAACCTCAAAGATTTGATATTAGTACCACTGGCTAGAGGAAGCCCTACTCTACGCAATGAGTATTTTCATTAGGCGTTAAAATGTAAGTACGTGGTAAGCGTGCGGGTGGAAAATGAATTAAACTCATTTTCCACCCACGCGCTTGACCGTGTACTTACATTTTAACGCCTAATGAAAATACTCATTGCGTAGAGTAGGACTTCCTCTAGCCACTGGTACCAAATTTAGCACTTAGCAATCTGGAGTTATTTATGTGGAGGTTTCAGGCATTCAGGTTTTGAGGTCCCTCTACTTTAGGTCTAGTAACTTGCCTATAGTTATACCTATGAAACATATTTTATGTCACTGCAATTTAATTACTTGTTTCTCAGATCCGGCGGGTCCAAATTTTAACAGACGGGGAAAGGAAAAAAAATCACGTGATCCAAATCTGAAGCTGGTTAGAATGTAATGGCCTCTCCCTTCACTTTCGCTTGGCTGAGTACTGTAGTCAAGTTAGAGAGGTCTTGCCTGCAGATCATCTGTTGAAACACTTGTGAGTTTCCCTGATGTCTGCTACTACTGTGGAATGGGGGCTGAAACACTAGTTGATGATGAAGAGGTCCGTGAACTTCGTGAATCCATATGCAACAGTGTTGCCCATATGCTTCCTTTGCAAGAGTGAGGGGAAACATGCTTTCTGCAAACAACATTCCAGTTGTTAAGAGGCAGTAATGAGATGGATTTTTAAATAATTTTGGTTTCATTTTTCAGCTTGGACCTACATGTATATAGTTTTTGAATATGTTGTTAATTGTATGTACCATGCAATACATGTAGACCATTTTTCTTGAAAGTTTTTTCCCTTTTTTTCCCTTTTCTTCCTGGTCGCCTGGTCTAAATTTGTGCCCAGGAATCTGAGAAACAAGTAATCAAACCTTTGTAAAGAGAGCACACAGAGAGACCTATCTTTTGAGCTATATATCAAGTCCATACCATGAAGTTTGCAGAATCCACGGAGTTCTAAAGTTGTAACCATAAGTAAAATATATAAAAATAAAATAAAAATATCATTAATTAATAAGCCATGTACATAATTATAGTGAAGTATTCAGAATCTGAAGTCCACTAATATTTAATTAAAATACGTTATTTAGGGAGACAGAGAGAGGGGAAGAAGAAGAAAAAAAAACGACCCTGCCAGGACTCGAACCTGGAATCCCCTGATTCGTAGTCAGATGCCTTATCCATTGGGCCACAGGGCCAATCAATTAATTAAATATAAAATTGACCTTTATCTAGTATATCCTGAGTAGGATGCCTTCCTTAGCCATTCGGCCATAATAGGGCCAAACAAAGCCAACTTTTTCCCTGCAGTTTATTTAGTAGAGCCTCAGTAAGATGCCTTATCCACCATTGGGCCCCATTGGGCCAAATTAACTGACTTGTAAAACTGACTGTTATTTGCAGTTGATTTATATATATTTATTCGCAGCTGGAGAAAATTCTTTTAAAGAACAATCTACCACTTTGTGTTGTGTTGGAATTTTCTGTGAAGATTCGTAGTCAGATGCCTTATCATTGGGCCCTGATTCGTAGTCAGATGCCTTATCCATTGGGCCACAGGGCCAATCAATTAGTTAAATATAAAATTGACCTTTATCTAGTATATCCTGAGTAGGATGCCTTCCTTAGCCATTCGGCCATAATAGGGCCAAACAAAGCCAACTTTTTCCCTGCAGTTTATTTAGTAGAGCCTCAGTAAGATGCCTTATCCACCATTGGGCCCCATTGGGCCAAATTAACTGACTTGTAAAACTGACTGTTATTTGCAGTTGATTTATATATATTTATTCGCAGCTGGAGAAAATTCTTTTAAAGAACAATCTACCACTTTGTGTTGTGTTGGAATTTTCTGTGAAGATTCGTAGTCAGATGCCTTATCATTGGGCCCTGATTCGTAGTCAGATGCCTTATCCATTGGGCCACAGGGCCAATCAATTAGTTAAATATAAAATTGACCTTTATCTAGTATATCCTGAGTAGGATGCCTTCCTTAGCCATTCGGCCATAATAGGGCCAAACAAAGCCGACTTTTTCCCTGCAGTTTATTTAGTAGAGCCTCAGTAAGATGCCTTATCCACCATTGGGCCCCATTGGGCCAAATTAACTGACTTGTAAAACTGACTGTTATTTGCAGTTGATTTATATATATTTATTCGCAGCTGGAGAAAATTCTTTTAAAGAACAATCTACCACTTTGTGTTGTGTTGGAATTTTCTGTGAAGATTCGTAGTCAGATGCCTTATCATTGGGCCCTGATTCGTAGTCAGATGCCTTATCCATTGGGCCACAGGGCCAATCAATTAGTTAAATATAAAATTGACCTTTATCTAGTATATCCTGAGTAGGATGCCTTCCTTAGCCATTCGGCCATAATAGGGCCAAACAAAGCCAACCCCTGATTCGTAGTCAGATGCCTTATCCATTGGGCCACAGGGCCAATCAATTAGTTAAATATAAAATTGACCTTTATCTAGTATATCCTGAGTAGGATGCCTTCCTTAGCCATTCGGCCATAATAGGGCCAAACAAAGCCAACTTTTTCCCTGCAGTTTATTTAGTAGAGCCTCAGTAAGATGCCTTATCCACCATTGGGCCCCATTGGGCCAAATTAACTGACTTGTAAAACTGACTGTTATTTGCAGTTGATTTATATATATTTATTCGCAGCTGGAGAAAATTCTTTTAAAGAACAATCTACCACTTTGTGTTGTGTTGGAATTTTCTGTGAAGATTCGTAGTCAGATGCCTTATCATTGGGCCCTGATTCGTAGTCAGATGCCTTATCCATTGGGCCACAGGGCCAATCAATTAGTTAAATATAAAATTGACCTTTATCTAGTATATCCTGAGTAGGATGCCTTCCTTAGCCATTCGGCCATAATAGGGCCAAACAAAGCCAACTTTTTCCCTGCAGTTTATTTAGTAGAGCCTCAGTAAGATGCCTTATCCACCATTGGGCCCCATTGGGCCAAATTAACTGACTTGTAAAACTGACTGTTATTTGCAGTTGATTTATATATATTTATTCGCAGCTGGAGAAAATTCTTTTAAAGAACAATCTACCACTTTGTGTTGTGTTGGAATTTTCTGTGAAGATTCGTAGTCAGATGCCTTATCATTGGGCCCTGATTCGTAGTCAGATGCCTTATCCATTGGGCCACAGGGCCAATCAATTAGTTAAATATAAAATTGACCTTTATCTAGTATATCCTGAGTAGGATGCCTTCCTTAGCCATTCGGCCATAATAGGGCCAAACAAAGCCGACTTTTTCCCTGCAGTTTATTTAGTAGAGCCTCAGTAAGATGCCTTATCCACCATTGGGCCCCATTGGGCCAAATTAACTGACTTGTAAAACTGACTGTTATTTGCAGTTGATTTATATATATTTATTCGCAGCTGGAGAAAATTCTTTTAAAGAACAATCTACCACTTTGTGTTGTGTTGGAATTTTCTGTGAAGATTCGTAGTCAGATGCCTTATCATTGGGCCCTGATTCGTAGTCAGATGCCTTATCCATTGGGCCACAGGGCCAATCAATTAGTTAAATATAAAATTGACCTTTATCTAGTATATCCTGAGTAGGATGCCTTCCTTAGCCATTCGGCCATAATAGGGCCAAACAAAGCCGACTTTTTCCCTGCAGTTTATTTAGTAGAGCCTCAGTAAGATGCCTTATCCACCATTGGGCCCCATTGGGCCAAATTAACTGACTTGTAAAACTGACTGTTATTTGCAGTTGATTTATATATATTTATTCGCAGCTGGAGAAAATTCTTTTAAAGAACAATCTACCACTTTGTGTTGTGTTGGAATTTTCTGTGAAGATTCGTAGTCAGATGCCTTATCATTGGGCCCTGATTCGTAGTCAGATGCCTTATCCATTGGGCCACAGGGCCAATCAATTAGTTAAATATAAAATTGACCTTTATCTAGTATATCCTGAGTAGGATGCCTTCCTTAGCCATTCGGCCATAATAGGGCCAAACAAAGCCGACTTTTTCCCTGCAGTTTATTTAGTAGAGCCTCAGTAAGATGCCTTATCCACCATTGGGCCCCATTGGGCCAAATTAACTGACTTGTAAAACTGACTGTTATTTGCAGTTGATTTATATATATTTATTCGCAGCTGGAGAAAATTCTTTTAAAGAACAATCTACCACTTTGTGTTGTGTTGGAATTTTCTGTGAAGATTCGTAGTCAGATGCCTTATCATTGGGCCCTGATTCGTAGTCAGATGCCTTATCCATTGGGCCACAGGGCCAATCAATTAGTTAAATATAAAATTGACCTTTATCTAGTATATCCTGAGTAGGATGCCTTCCTTAGCCATTCGGCCATAATAGGGCCAAACAAAGCCGACTTTTTCCCTGCAGTTTATTTAGTAGAGCCTCAGTAAGATGCCTTATCCACCATTGGGCCCCATTGGGCCAAATTAACTGACTTGTAAAACTGACTGTTATTTGCAGTTGATTTATATATATTTATTCGCAGCTGGAGAAAATTCTTTTAAAGAACAATCTACCACTTTGTGTTGTGTTGGAATTTTCTGTGAAGATTCGTAGTCAGATGCCTTATCATTGGGCCCTGATTCGTAGTCAGATGCCTTATCCATTGGGCCACAGGGCCAATCAATTAGTTAAATATAAAATTGACCTTTATCTAGTATATCCTGAGTAGGATGCCTTCCTTAGCCATTCGGCCATAATAGGGCCAAACAAAGCCGACTTTTTCCCTGCAGTTTATTTAGTAGAGCCTCAGTAAGATGCCTTATCCACCATTGGGCCCCATTGGGCCAAATTAACTGACTTGTAAAACTGACTGTTATTTGCAGTTGATTTATATATATTTATTCGCAGCTGGAGAAAATTCTTTTAAAGAACAATCTACCACTTTGTGTTGTGTTGGAATTTTCTGTGAAGATTCGTAGTCAGATGCCTTATCATTGGGCCCTGATTCGTAGTCAGATGCCTTATCCATTGGGCCACAGGGCCAATCAATTAGTTAAATATAAAATTGACCTTTATCTAGTATATCCTGAGTAGGATGCCTTCCTTAGCCATTCGGCCATAATAGGGCCAAACAAAGCCGACTTTTTCCCTGCAGTTTATTTAGTAGAGCCTCAGTAAGATGCCTTATCCACCATTGGGCCCCATTGGGCCAAATTAACTGACTTGTAAAACTGACTGTTATTTGCAGTTGATTTATATATATTTATTCGCAGCTGGAGAAAATTCTTTTAAAGAACAATCTACCACTTTGTGTTGTGTTGGAATTTTCTGTGAAGATTCGTAGTCAGATGCCTTATCATTGGGCCCTGATTCGTAGTCAGATGCCTTATCCATTGGGCCACAGGGCCAATCAATTAGTTAAATATAAAATTGACCTTTATCTAGTATATCCTGAGTAGGATGCCTTCCTTAGCCATTCGGCCATAATAGGGCCAAACAAAGCCGACTTTTTCCCTGCAGTTTATTTAGTAGAGCCTCAGTAAGATGCCTTATCCACCATTGGGCCCCATTGGGCCAAATTAACTGACTTGTAAAACTGACTGTTATTTGCAGTTGATTTATATATATTTATTCGCAGCTGGAGAAAATTCTTTTAAAGAACAATCTACCACTTTGTGTTGTGTTGGAATTTTCTGTGAAGATTCGTAGTCAGATGCCTTATCATTGGGCCCTGATTCGTAGTCAGATGCCTTATCCATTGGGCCACAGGGCCAATCAATTAGTTAAATATAAAATTGACCTTTATCTAGTATATCCTGAGTAGGATGCCTTCCTTAGCCATTCGGCCATAATAGGGCCAAACAAAGCCGACTTTTTCCCTGCAGTTTATTTAGTAGAGCCTCAGTAAGATGCCTTATCCACCATTGGGCCCCATTGGGCCAAATTAACTGACTTGTAAAACTGACTGTTATTTGCAGTTGATTTATATATATTTATTCGCAGCTGGAGAAAATTCTTTTAAAGAACAATCTACCACTTTGTGTTGTGTTGGAATTTTCTGTGAAGATTCGTAGTCAGATGCCTTATCATTGGGCCCTGATTCGTAGTCAGATGCCTTATCCATTGGGCCACAGGGCCAATCAATTAGTTAAATATAAAATTGACCTTTATCTAGTATATCCTGAGTAGGATGCCTTCCTTAGCCATTCGGCCATAATAGGGCCAAACAAAGCCGACTTTTTCCCTGCAGTTTATTTAGTAGAGCCTCAGTAAGATGCCTTATCCACCATTGGGCCCCATTGGGCCAAATTAACTGACTTGTAAAACTGACTGTTATTTGCAGTTGATTTATATATATTTATTCGCAGCTGGAGAAAATTCTTTTAAAGAACAATCTACCACTTTGTGTTGTGTTGGAATTTTCTGTGAAGATTCGTAGTCAGATGCCTTATCATTGGGCCCTGATTCGTAGTCAGATGCCTTATCCATTGGGCCACAGGGCCAATCAATTAGTTAAATATAAAATTGACCTTTATCTAGTATATCCTGAGTAGGATGCCTTCCTTAGCCATTCGGCCATAATAGGGCCAAACAAAGCCGACTTTTTCCCTGCAGTTTATTTAGTAGAGCCTCAGTAAGATGCCTTATCCACCATTGGGCCCCATTGGGCCAAATTAACTGACTTGTAAAACTGACTGTTATTTGCAGTTGATTTATATATATTTATTCGCAGCTGGAGAAAATTCTTTTAAAGAACAATCTACCACTTTGTGTTGTGTTGGAATTTTCTGTGAAGATTCGTAGTCAGATGCCTTATCATTGGGCCCTGATTCGTAGTCAGATGCCTTATCCATTGGGCCACAGGGCCAATCAATTAGTTAAATATAAAATTGACCTTTATCTAGTATATCCTGAGTAGGATGCCTTCCTTAGCCATTCGGCCATAATAGGGCCAAACAAAGCCGACTTTTTCCCTGCAGTTTATTTAGTAGAGCCTCAGTAAGATGCCTTATCCACCATTGGGCCCCATTGGGCCAAATTAACTGACTTGTAAAACTGACTGTTATTTGCAGTTGATTTATATATATTTATTCGCAGCTAGAGAAAATTCTTTTAAAGAACAATCTACCACTTTGTGTTGTGTTGGAATTTTCTGTGAAGATTCGTAGTCAGATGCCTTATCATTGGGCCCTGATTCGTAGTCAGATGCCTTATCCATTGGGCCACAGGGCCAATCAATTAGTTAAATATAAAATTGACCTTTATCTAGTATATCCTGAGTAGGATGCCTTCCTTAGCCATTCGGCCATAATAGGGCCAAACAAAGCCGACTTTTTCCCTGCAGTTTATTTAGTAGAGCCTCAGTAAGATGCCTTATCCACCATTGGGCCCCATTGGGCCAAATTAACTGACTTGTAAAACTGACTGTTATTTGCAGTTGATTTATATATATTTATTCGCAGCTGGAGAAAATTCTTTTAAAGAACAATCTACCACTTTGTGTTGTGTTGGAATTTTCTGTGAAGATTCGTAGTCAGATGCCTTATCATTGGGCCCTGATTCGTAGTCAGATGCCTTATCCATTGGGCCACAGGGCCAATCAATTAGTTAAATATAAAATTGACCTTTATCTAGTATATCCTGAGTAGGATGCCTTCCTTAGCCATTCGGCCATAATGGCCAAACAAAGCCGACTTTTTCCCTGCAGTTTATTTAGTAGAGCCTCAGTAAGATGCCTTATCCACCATTGGGCCCCATTGGGCCAAATTAACTGACTTGTAAAACTGACTGTTATTTGCAGTTGATTTATATATATTTATTCGCAGCTGGAGAAAATTCTTTTAAAGAACAATCTACCACTTTGTGTTGTGTTGGAATTTTCTGTGAAGATTCGTAGTCAGATGCCTTATCATTGGGCCCTGATTCGTAGTCAGATGCCTTATCCATTGGGCCACAGGGCCAATCAATTAGTTAAATATAAAATTGACCTTTATCTAGTATATCCTGAGTAGGATGCCTTCCTTAGCCATTCGGCCATAATAGGGCCAAACAAAGCCGACTTTTTCCCTGCAGTTTATTTAGTAGAGCCTCAGTAAGATGCCTTATCCACCATTGGGCCCCATTGGGCCAAATTAACTGACTTGTAAAACTGACTGTTATTTGCAGTTGATTTATATATATTTATTCGCAGCTGGAGAAAATTCTTTTAAAGAACAATCTACCACTTTGTGTTGTGTTGGAATTTTCTGTGAAGATTCGTAGTCAGATGCCTTATCATTGGGCCCTGATTCGTAGTCAGATGCCTTATCCATTGGGCCACAGGGCCAATCAATTAGTTAAATATAAAATTGACCTTTATCTAGTATATCCTGAGTAGGATGCCTTCCTTAGCCATTCGGCCATAATAGGGCCAAACAAAGCCGACTTTTTCCCTGCAGTTTATTTAGTAGAGCCTCAGTAAGATGCCTTATCCACCATTGGGCCCCATTGGGCCAAATTAACTGACTTGTAAAACTGACTGTTATTTGCAGTTGATTTATATATATTTATTCGCAGCTGGAGAAAATTCTTTTAAAGAACAATCTACCACTTTGTGTTGTGTTGGAATTTTCTGTGAAGATTCGTAGTCAGATGCCTTATCATTGGGCCCTGATTCGTAGTCAGATGCCTTATCCATTGGGCCACAGGGCCAATCAATTAGTTAAATATAAAATTGACCTTTATCTAGTATATCCTGAGTAGGATGCCTTCCTTAGCCATTCGGCCATAATAGGGCCAAACAAAGCCGACTTTTTCCCTGCAGTTTATTTAGTAGAGCCTCAGTAAGATGCCTTATCCACCATTGGGCCCCATTGGGCCAAATTAACTGACTTGTAAAACTGACTGTTATTTGCAGTTGATTTATATATATTTATTCGCAGCTGGAGAAAATTCTTTTAAAGAACAATCTACCACTTTGTGTTGTGTTGGAATTTTCTGTGAAGATTCGTAGTCAGATGCCTTATCATTGGGCCCTGATTCGTAGTCAGATGCCTTATCCATTGGGCCACAGGGCCAATCAATTAGTTAAATATAAAATTGACCTTTATCTAGTATATCCTGAGTAGGATGCCTTCCTTAGCCATTCGGCCATAATAGGGCCAAACAAAGCCGACTTTTTCCCTGCAGTTTATTTAGTAGAGCCTCAGTAAGATGCCTTATCCACCATTGGGCCCCATTGGGCCAAATTAACTGACTTGTAAAACTGACTGTTATTTGCAGTTGATTTATATATATTTATTCGCAGCTGGAGAAAATTCTTTTAAAGAACAATCTACCACTTTGTGTTGTGTTGGAATTTTCTGTGAAGATTCGTAGTCAGATGCCTTATCATTGGGCCCTGATTCGTAGTCAGATGCCTTATCCATTGGGCCACAGGGCCAATCAATTAGTTAAATATAAAATTGACCTTTATCTAGTATATCCTGAGTAGGATGCCTTCCTTAGCCATTCGGCTATAATAGGGCCAAACAAAGCCGACTTTTTCCCTGCAGTTTATTTAGTAGAGCCTCAGTAAGATGCCTTATCCACCATTGGGCCCCATTGGGCCAAATTAACTGACTTGTAAAACTGACTGTTATTTGCAGTTGATTTATATATATTTATTCGCAGCTGGAGAAAATTCTTTTAAAGAACAATCTACCACTTTGTGTTGTGTTGGAATTTTCTGTGAAGATTCGTAGTCAGATGCCTTATCATTGGGCCCTGATTCGTAGTCAGATGCCTTATCCATTGGGCCACAGGGCCAATCAATTAGTTAAATATAAAATTGACCTTTATCTAGTATATCCTGAGTAGGATGCCTTCCTTAGCCATTCGGCCATAATAGGGCCAAACAAAGCCGACTTTTTCCCTGCAGTTTATTTAGTAGAGCCTCAGTAAGATGCCTTATCCACCATTGGGCCCCATTGGGCCAAATTAACTGACTTGTAAAACTGACTGTTATTTGCAGTTGATTTATATATATTTATTCGCAGCTGGAGAAAATTCTTTTAAAGAACAATCTACCACTTTGTGTTGTGTTGGAATTTTCTGTGAAGATTCGTAGTCAGATGCCTTATCATTGGGCCCTGATTCGTAGTCAGATGCCTTATCCATTGGGCCACAGGGCCAATCAATTAGTTAAATATAAAATTGACCTTTATCTAGTATATCCTGAGTAGGATGCCTTCCTTAGCCATTCGGCATAATAGGGCCAAACAAAGCCGACTTTTTCCCTGCAGTTTATTTAGTAGAGCCTCAGTAAGATGCCTTATCCACCATTGGGCCCCATTGGGCCAAATTAACTGACTTGTAAAACTGACTGTTATTTGCAGTTGATTTATATATATTTATTCGCAGCTGGAGAAAATTCTTTTAAAGAACAATCTACCACTTTGTGTTGTGTTGGAATTTTCTGTGAAGATTCGTAGTCAGATGCCTTATCATTGGGCCCTGATTCGTAGTCAGATGCCTTATCCATTGGGCCACAGGGCCAATCAATTAGTTAAATATAAAATTGACCTTTATCTAGTATATCCTGAGTAGGATGCCTTCCTTAGCCATTCGGCCATAATAGGGCCAAACAAAGCCGACTTTTTCCCTGCAGTTTATTTAGTAGAGCCTCAGTAAGATGCCTTATCCACCATTGGGCCCCATTGGGCCAAATTAACTGACTTGTAAAACTGACTGTTATTTGCAGTTGATTTATATATATTTATTCGCAGCTGGAGAAAATTCTTTTAAAGAACAATCTACCACTTTGTGTTGTGTTGGAATTTTCTGTGAAGATTCGTAGTCAGATGCCTTATCATTGGGCCCTGATTCGTAGTCAGATGCCTTATCCATTGGGCCACAGGGCCAATCAATTAGTTAAATATAAAATTGACCTTTATCTAGTATATCCTGAGTAGGATGCCTTCCTTAGCCATTCGGCCATAATAGGGCCAAACAAAGCCGACTTTTTCCCTGCAGTTTATTTAGTAGAGCCTCAGTAAGATGCCTTATCCACCATTGGGCCCCATTGGGCCAAATTAACTGACTTGTAAAACTGACTGTTATTTGCAGTTGATTTATATATATTTATTCGCAGCTGGAGAAAATTCTTTTAAAGAACAATCTACCACTTTGTGTTGTGTTGGAATTTTCTGTGAAGATTCGTAGTCAGATGCCTTATCATTGGGCCCTGATTCGTAGTCAGATGCCTTATCCATTGGGCCACAGGGCCAATCAATTAGTTAAATATAAAATTGACCTTTATCTAGTATATCCTGAGTAGGATGCCTTCCTTAGCCATTCGGCCATAATAGGGCCAAACAAAGCCGACTTTTTCCCTGCAGTTTATTTAGTAGAGCCTCAGTAAGATGCCTTATCCACCATTGGGCCCCATTGGGCCAAATTAACTGACTTGTAAAACTGACTGTTATTTGCAGTTGATTTATATATATTTATTCGCAGCTGGAGAAAATTCTTTTAAAGAACAATCTACCACTTTGTGTTGTGTTGGAATTTTCTGTGAAGATTCGTAGTCAGATGCCTTATCATTGGGCCCTGATTCGTAGTCAGATGCCTTATCCATTGGGCCACAGGGCCAATCAATTAGTTAAATATAAAATTGACCTTTATCTAGTATATCCTGAGTAGGATGCCTTCCTTAGCCATTCGGCCATAATAGGGCCAAACAAAGCCGACTTTTTCCCTGCAGTTTATTTAGTAGAGCCTCAGTAAGATGCCTTATCCACCATTGGGCCCCATTGGGCCAAATTAACTGACTTGTAAAACTGACTGTTATTTGCAGTTGATTTATATATATTTATTCGCAGCTGGAGAAAATTCTTTTAAAGAACAATCTACCACTTTGTGTTGTGTTGGAATTTTCTGTGAAGATTCGTAGTCAGATGCCTTATCATTGGGCCCTGATTCGTAGTCAGATGCCTTATCCATTGGGCCACAGGGCCAATCAATTAGTTAAATATAAAATTGACCTTTATCTAGTATATCCTGAGTAGGATGCCTTCCTTAGCCATTCGGCCATAATAGGGCCAAACAAAGCCGACTTTTTCCCTGCAGTTTATTTAGTAGAGCCTCAGTAAGATGCCTTATCCACCATTGGGCCCCATTGGGCCAAATTAACTGACTTGTAAAACTGACTGTTATTTGCAGTTGATTTATATATATTTATTCGCAGCTGGAGAAAATTCTTTTAAAGAACAATCTACCACTTTGTGTTGTGTTGGAATTTTCTGTGAAGATTCGTAGTCAGATGCCTTATCATTGGGCCACAGGGCCAAACAATTATAGAATTTACCTTTATCTAGTATATCCTTAGTAGGATGCCTTCCTTATCCATTCGGCCATAGGGCCAAACAAAGCTGACTTTTTTTCTGCAGTTTATTTAGTAGAGCCTTAGTAAGATGCCTTATCCACCATTGGGCCACAGTTAACTGACTTGTAATACTGACTGTTATTTGAGGTTGATTTATATCTATTTATTCGCAGCTGGAGAAAATTCTTTTAAAGAACAATCTACCACTTTGTGTTGTGTTGGAATTTTCTGTGAAGAATGAAGTGCTTATTGAAAGGATATGTGGAAGGTATGATACTGTCATGCATTTTTCTAACCTAACATGATGTGAATGTATAGGTTATGTCACATGCCAAGTGGTAGAATTTACCATTCGAAGTTTAACCCTCCGAAGGTTTCCATGCAAGATGATGTAAGTGGGAAAGTGTTTTTTGTTTTGTTTGATTAATGAGGCCTGCATTATCCAGGTAAGTGGTGAACTTCTGTCACAAAGAACAGACGACAATGAAGAGACGCTGATTAAACGTCTTGGGATTTATAATTCCCAAACAGTTCCACTTCTAGACTTCTATCAAAGTCGAGGGCTGCTGGTCAAGATAGACGCTAACAAGACCCCACAGGAAGCCTGGGCGCAAGTAAAAGCTTCAGTGGAGAAGTGCAGTTGATTGACAGACTAAAGACTAGGAGGGATTTAGCCAGCAAGTGAAGCCAAGCTATATACTCTAGTTGTATTTTTCCATGTTTCAATGTTTGATATAAATATTTGCATTAGTAAAGGAATGATTGGGTATTAAGGAAATGATCATCACCGCACTTGCCCCCACACCAGGAGCTTCTAGGCATTCATGGCCAACCAATCGCAGCCGAGTCTACATCAAACAGTTCCAGATGACCATTTCCTTGTTAGAATTTGTGAGACTTCCTTCACATTTAGGCCATGCAACCGTGTAGAACTATCCAGCTAGAGATTCCAAGTGGGCTCACTTCACTTTGAAATGCATGTTTTGGTAATTTTGGGTGAGGATTTTTTCTTCTTCAAAGTGTTTGTAGGTTTGATGGACATCATTTAGATTAATTATTTATGTATACATATATATTATAAAAAATACTCTTACTTTTGTAAAAAGTATTATTAAGAAAATATCTGCTCAACTACTGCAAGTGTTGATAAACTTAGTGTACATATATTATAATACACAATTAACATAATACTTGCAACCGTTTCCCAGGTGTATGTGGTGCATAATATTTAAAACTGCACATATTGCTAGATACCAGTATAATTCTGGCATCCTGTTCTATTACATTGTAGAACTGCTAACTGCAATCTGTTTGTTCATCATTACAACATGCAGCATATTCTCTTCACTTTTCACGTCTTCTGCAAGCATTCCTTGTCTCGTTTATCCACCTCTGACAACTTTCTCTTCGGAGTTCACTTGTCATGGTAGCTTGAGACCTCATGATGCACATCTCTGTTTCTTCCTCGCCTGCCCCCTCCTCCCTCATGCTTCCATCCCTTTTCTCCGCTCCCTCCACTATACTCATCCCAGCCACCACGACTTCGAGGCTTCTCACCATTCACCAGTTCCCTCTTCTTCAACCCCTCAGATCTGTTTGAACTTCCATAGGAACCTTCCTCCCACTCCTTGGTTCCTTTCCTTACTTCTATAGGTCCCTCACTACCGGTGGTGTGGTTGCAATCTCGGCGTGATTTTCCCAGAGGAGAATAAATGGCCTGGTCGGGTCTGTCCTTGTTTCGGGTACTACGTTCTTTTGCCTCTCCACTCAGCCTGCCCCTTTTCTCCCTGTAGCCACCTCCATCACGATCCCCTCCATCCTTTTTCCCTCCATCACCTCTCATACCCCATCCTTCTGCTGCTTCTCTCCTTCCTCTGCCTACTTTTCTTCCCCGTTCTCCTCTCCCTCCCTCCCTTCTTACTTCTCCATTTCTCTCCGACCATTCTCCTCCTTCCCGTCCTTCTTCTCTCCACCCTCTTCCGCCTTCTCTTGAACCCCTTTCCTTCTCCTTGCTCCTGTCAGAGCTACTGCCTAACCACTTGTCAGCAGCTGCACTTGAAGAAAAAGCTGTTGAGTGGGAGGAACCATTACTTTCTGATTTTTTTGCACACTTCTCAGTTGGCTCTTTTTTGCTCTTCCCCAACCCCCACTCTTTGCTACCACCACTGTCTTTAGCTCCATCTTCAGCTTTGTAGCGAGGCTCTTTAGCAGCCCTCAATGAGTCTTTGCTTCGCTTCTTCAAATCTCCTACAGGTTTGGACCGTTTACTTGTACGACCTCCTCTTCGGTGGTTCTCGGTTAAGTACTCAATTAATGGTGTCTTCTGAACCTCTGGTATTTTGCTTGCTGAGAGAGAGTCAACGTAAGCAGAAAGTTCTGCCATAGTGGGGGGATCTTTCTTTACATTGAGGGTCTCCAGGAACGTTTGATAATCTGCATCTTGTTCAATTGTATCCACTCTGCTGTCTACTTTTTTCTTTGACCTTTTTGGGATGCCTTGGTAAGGAGCAAACTCAATGACGGCATGATACTTATGACCCTTTACCGACTCTAATGGCAAGCCATCATACTTGTCCCTGAATGGGATGATAGATGCCTCGTCTATAAATGAGAAGTAAGCCTTTGAAGAGGCATGTTCACCAAGAGATGAATCTCCAGATGCAAAGTAGAAATAGCTGTACTCTGGGATATCCAAGAACATTTCTAAAAGTTTCTCCTCAGTCATGTCTGGAGGAAGCCTCCTCACCACCACTTTAGTATTGTGCAACTCCTTCTCCACTCTTTTAGATATCTTGACCAGCCCATCTTTAATTCCGTGGGAGGTAGCCGCCATTCAGTCGGTTAGTAGGGCCAGTTTGCTGCTTGACAATAACGAATTTACAAAACTTGGGAGATAGTGATGAAATGTAACTGTAACGCAGAATTTCCCACTTAGCATCGGTATATCCGAGGTGAATACGCTGGAAGGAACAATCGCTACTTCCACTTCATCAGCTCTCTTTTTTCTTTCTTTTTTTGTCCTTTCGGTCGCTTTCTGCCCAGTGGTTTGCCCCAGGCCTTAGCCGCGCATCACATGACTAATCACGTGATTTGCCACATGTACACCAGAGAGCTTTGCAGTAGTGCAGTTGAGGAATATGGAGAGAGGGTGTCTTTTTGTGCTAGGTAAGCTCCGTATATACACTGCATTATAATAGCACAGTTGAGGGGTCGTAAATTAGGTTGTTTTGGTGCAGTCTGCACTTGATTTATGACCAGTGGCAGTCAATCATTTCTGTTTCTGTGCAGGGAGTGTTTTTCTTGTGCTGTCTCTCTCTACAATCTGCTGGGCTGCAGGGGTAGAGGAGACTGCTGGTCCATTGACAGATGTGATTCTGCCTCTGGACCAAACAAGGTTGGAGCAGGTTCTATTGAGGGCAGAGCCATACAACAGTTTGAAAGCAGCATACCACATAGCCCTAGGTGCTACAGCACTAAGAGACAGTACTGCTATTAAGAAGGTGATAAAGTTTGTCAATTGACAAGAGTTCATGTTTTGGCTGGGCACTAATAAGAATTTTCATGCACACTTTATATAATTATCTGTAATAACCCATATCTAGGCTCGTTCCAATGCCTGTAAATATGCAACAAAGCATCCAATGGTTTCATTGGAAGACATTTTCTATGCCTCATCCATAGCAAACCTCCTTGGCAGCTGCAAGGTAAGGAGGAGCTGAATGTATTCAAGTCTTATCGATGAAGCTTGTTTGCTCTCCAGTTCACACCTAGTACTGAAGTGAAGAAGATACTGAGTGACTCGTTGAAGGGTAAACCAAGTTCAGAGACGTTTTACTATGCACTGAATGCTATGGGCAACGTTGGAATGTCAAGTAAGCTCATCAAATCACATTCGCACGAACAACTACTCCCACTTATTTGTGCAGTTGATAAGGATACTGTGCCGTTGGATCTGGTAGCTGCGGTCGAAAAGGATGATACTCCCCTCAGCTATGCACATGCCTTCCTCGCAGCTGCACGTATTGCAAATGCTGACCTGGCAGTCCTATTTGATCAGATAGAAGACATTGTAGCTCAGGCTGATGAGACACCCTCTACTCTTTATGTGAGTCAGTGAATGTCCGTTATGGCAACCACATGTCATCCTACTTCTGTCCTGCAGTATGAATAGAGTATGTCATTTTTATTGAGCGAGTGTGTGGGAGTGAGTGTATGTGTGTGTGTGGGAGTGAGTGTATGTGTGGGAGTGAGTGTATGTGTGTGTGTGGGAGTGTGTGGGAGTGAGTGTATGTGTGTGGGAGTGTGTGGGAGTGAGTGTGTGTGTGGGAGTGAGTGTATGTGTGGGAGTGTGTGTGGGAGTGAGTGTGTGTGGGAGTGAGTGTGTGGGAGCGAGTGTATTTTTTACTTCTTGTTTGTGTTTTCCCTACATGACGCGCTCTCTGTGTGAAGTTTGAGGGAGGTCTGAAGGTCACCTCGCTTGTCATCACTGGGATATTCTCTCTAGCTGAGCAAGTTAAATCCAAGCCTGCTCTCACTGAGGTATTCTACTGCATGCATGCAGCTGTAGGGGAGTGGTCTGCCTCCTTTAATCCCATGCATCATGTGATACGCTATTTCCGCATCTGTAACCTAAATACATTCCCTATAAATCTGGAACTTGATAACTCTTCATAGTCACACTAACAGGTGGAAAATCAAATGGGTTGTATGGTTTCAAGATGCAAGGAAGGTGCGGTGTTGATCTGCATTTGATTGCGTGCACGCCAGTGCCAGAGAAGGCGAAGTGGTTTTGAGAAGTGAACTGGATAGTCTAGCAATGTAGGTCACAGATCTGGTCTCTCTGTGTGGAACTAAATGCACTGTGCTAGCAAATCTGATCAATCTAAAGGGACCATCTGTAAAATAATAATTTGTGGACCTCTCTTCTAGTTCAGTGTTGAGGTGTACGACACGATTTTGCCTAGCACTCACACAGCTACTGACACTGCCTAGCACTCACACAGCTACTGACACTGCCTAGCACTCACACAGCTACTGGCACTGCCTAGCACTCACACAGCGACTGACACTGCCTAGCACTCACACAGCTACTGACACTGCCTAGCACTCACACAGCTACTGGCACTGCCTAGCACTCACACAGCTACTGGCACTGCCTAGCACTCACACAGCTACTGGCACTGCCTAGCACTCACACAGCTACTGACACTGCCTAGCACTCACACAGCTACTGACATCACACAGCTACTGACACTGCCTAGCACTCACACAGCTACTGGCACTGCCTAGCACTCACACAGCTACTGACACTGCCTAGCACTTACACAGCTACTGACACTGCCTAGCACTCACACAGCTACTGGCACTGCCTAGCACTCACACAGCTACTGGCACTGCATAGCACTCACACAGCTACTGGCACTGCCTAGCACTCACACAGCTACTGGCACTGCCTAGCACTCACACAGCTACTGGCACTGCCTAGCACTCGCACAGCTACTGACACTGCCTAGCACTCACACAGCTACTGACACTGCCTAGCACTCACACAGCTACCGACACTGCCTAGCACTCACACAGCTACCGACACTGCCTAGCACTCACACAGCTACTGACACTGCCTAGCACTCACACAGCTACCGACACTGCCTAGCACTCACACAGCTACTGGCACTGCCTAGCACTCACACAGCTACTGGCACTGCCTAGCACTCACACAGCTACTGACACTGCCTAGCACTCACACAGCTACTGACACTGCCTAGCACTCACACAGCTACTGGCACTGCCTAGCACTCACACAGCTACTGGCACTGCCTAGCACTCACACAGCTACTGACACTGCCTAGCACTCACACAGCTACTGACACTGCCTAGCACTCACACAGCTACTGGCACTGCCTAGCACTCACACAGCTACTGACACTGCCTAGCACTCACACAGCTACTGGCACTGCCTAGCACTCACACAGCTACTGGCACTGCCTAGCACTCACACAGCTACTGGCACTGCCTAGCACTCACATAGCTACTGACACTCCTGCACTCACCCAGCTACTGACACTGCCTAGCACCCACACAGCTACTGGCACTGCATAGCACCCACACAGCTACTGGCACTGCATAGCACCCACACAGCTACTGCTCTAGTTCAGTGTTGAGGTGTACGACACGATTTGGGGAAAAATTAATTTTTAACCAAAGTATTCCAGATTTGCAATCTATAGCTCAAGTGCAACCAGATGCATATACTAACTTAATGCAGATTGATTGTGTGTTTTATTGCAGGTCCAGGCCACCAAGCTTGGCAACTTTCTGGTATCCAATAAATATACAAACTCTCCTGCCGATGTGGCATACCTGCTAACAGCAGCCAGAACTCTTTCTAGCAATTGGGTAAGCCTGTACGCTAGCAATTGAAATAGGCTGAAGTCATGTCATTCGTGGCCTATTAGCATGTGGTGCCGGCTGCACTCGCCCTTGCCAGCACACAAGCCATCAGCCATAAGAACCCTGATCTCTCGGTGCGTCTGCTGACGCTAGTGGGGGGCGTGGCTGTGGGGTGCACGGTGAAGGTGGTGTCTCTGAAGTCCCCTAGTGGTGGCGATGAAGCGCAAAACAAGTCTATGACTGCTGGAGCCGACAAGTGGGTGTGGCAACTTCAATAGTGTGTTGACGAGTTTGTTCTTCACTACTCTCTCTCTCTCCCACTGTCCCTTCTCTAACTTTCTCTCTCTTCAACTCAACAATCTCTTTTCCATGCCTGTCTTTTGTCACTCCCTCTGTCTATCTCCAACTCTCCTTCTCCTCCATTTCTTCCCCTCCATTTCTTCCCCTCCATTTCTTCCCCTCCATTTCTTTCCCTCCATTTCTTCCCCTCCATTTCTTCCCCTCCATTTCTTCCCCTCCATTTCTTCCCCTCCATTTCTTCCCCTCCATTTCTTCCCCTCCATTTCTTTCCCTCCATTTCTTTCCCTCCATTTCTTTCCCTCCATTTCTTCCCCTCCATTTCTTCCCCTCCATTTCTTCCCCTCCATTTCTTCCCCTCCATCTCTTCCCCTCCATCTCTTCCCCTCCATCTCTTCCCCTCCATCTCTTCCCCTCCATCTCTTCCCCTCCATCTCTTCCCCTCCATCTCTTCCCCTCCATCTCTTCCCCTCCATCTCTTCCCCTCCATCTCTTCCCCTCCATCTCTTCCCCTCCACCTCTTCCCCTCCACCTCTTCCCCTCCACCTCTTCCCCTCCACCTCTTCCCCTCCACTTCTTCCCCTCCACTTCTTCCCCTCCACTTCTTCCCCTCCACTTCTTCCCCTCCACTTCTTCCCCTCCACTTCTTCCCCTCCACTTCTTCCCCTCCACTTCTTCCCCTCCATCTCTTCCCCTCCATCTCTTCCCCTCCATCTCTTCCCCTCCATCTCTTCCCCTCCATCTCTTCCCCTCCATCTCTTCCCCTCCATCTCTTCCCCTCCATCTCTTCCCCTCCATCTCTTCCCCTCCATCTCTTCCCCTCCATCTCTTCCCCTCCATCTCTTCCCCTCCATCTCTTCCCCTCCATCTCTTCCCCTCCATCTCTTCCCCTCCATCTCTTCCCCTCCACTTCTTCCCCTCCATTTCTTCCTTGGTTTGCCATTCCCTCCATCGTAGGATGTCTTTCTCCTATCCTATGTTCCAGGAGACCAGTGGCCCAGGACAGTATACCTTCACTCTCAGGTACGGGTAAGATAAGGTTCCTCACACAATCGAGCAAACCAACCACAGGATTATTTAGAACACACCGCAATCTCTCCATTTATGCATCATTATGATGTATAAATAGAACATCGTTCTATTGAATCCATGATGTATCAATAGAAAGTGCACATATTTAGAATACACCCTCTTTCACTGCATGTTGTTGGGTGAATTTTAAGAAGAACTTCACTTACTGTCCAGGGAGAATTCTCTAGTGTCTACGTGAGCTAGCTAGAGTAAGTTACTCTATGCCTGCCTGTCATGGGTAATACCGAGTTCTGAAGCAGTTGTGTTGTGGTGGGTGGCCTTGCTTACTCATGGAGCCCGACTGTTTCTCATGCACGTGTAGCCTCTAACAAGCAGTTGTGGTGGCCTTGCGTACTCGTGGAGCCAGAATGTTTCTCATGCACGTGGTAGCCTCGAACAAGCAGTTGTGGTGGCCTTACGTACTCGTGGAGCCAGAATGTTTCTCATGCACATGGTAGCCTCTAACAAGCAGTTGTGGTGGCCTTGCGTACTCGTGGAGCCAGAATGTTTCTCATGCACGTGTAGCCTCGAACAAGCAGTTGTGATGGCCTTGCTTACTCATGGAGCCCGACTGTTTCTCATGCACGTGTAGCCTCTAACAAGCAGTTGTGGTGGCCTTGCGTACTCGTGGAGCCAGAATGTTTCTCATGCACGTGGTAGCCTCGAACAAGCAGTTGTGGTGGCCTTGCGTACTCGTGGAGCCAGAATGTTTCTCATGCACGTGGTAGCCTCGAACAAGCAGTTGTGGTGGATTGCGTACTCGTGGAGCCAGAATATTTCTCATGCACGTGGTAGCCTCGAACAAGCAGTTGTGGTGGCCTTGCGTACTCGTGGAGCCCTGATGTTTCTGATGCACATGGTAGCCTCGAACAGTCAATGGAAAGGATAAGCAGCAACAACTATCTTTGTGATGGCAGACACTAGAGAGGAATGAGTCGCTAGTCTCACACCTAACGCAGAATTAATAATTACAGACTTCATATGCAGCAAATTAAATGGATTTGGACGCTTAATTAGAATGATGCACGTCAGAGTGTTTTAGGGCAAGTCTTCCTTGCACCCTTGTCCGAGGTGCACAGATGTCTTGTAATCTCTTGCTCTCTCTCTTATGCATGTAGTACGGAGTGCACGACAGCCTCTCCAGTAGTCAAGTTTGCAGCTGTGAAGGTAATTAAAATGAAATTATTGAAGAGCTGCTGATCATCTCCAGCAGTTTACTGCACTCAGGATGATCTTCACCTTGTGAGGGTTGTGTGGAAGAGGGCAATGGTGACTATTGTGCCCCTGCTAGGGCTAGGGCTAGTTAAATTTGTCCTCAATATCATAATTAGCTGGTCCTTAGAGGTCAGTGGGGGACATGTTCTGCGATATACGCTAATTATAGGGAGATGGGGATGGGAAGATAGGTTATGCCCGATAGTGCGATGCAGTGATCGACCAGTGATTACATTGATCATGCTACAGTTTAGTGTGATGTTGATCAGTGGCTGTGCTTGATTTGCCAGCTCCCAGTATCTGTGTGGTGTTGATCAGTGGCTGTGTTTGATTTGCCAGCTCCCAGTATCTGTGTGGTGTTGATCAGTGGCTGTGCTTGATTTGCTAGCTCCCAGTATCTGTGTGGTGTTGATCAGTGGCTGTGCTTGATTTGCTAGCTCCCAGTATCTGTGTGGTGTTGATCAGTGGCTGTGTTTGATTTGCCAGCTCCCAGTATCTGTGTGGTGTTGATCAGTGGCTGTGCTTGATTTGCTAGCTCCCAGTATCTGTGTGGTGTTGATCAGTGGCTGTGCTTGATTTGCCAGCTCCCAGTATCTGTGTGGTGTTGATCAGTGGCTGTGTTTGATTTGCCAGCTCCCAGTATCTGTGAGCTTCCAAGTGACAGTCGGCATGGCCAAGCTCTCCATCGTGGACAAGGACCAAGGCGTCACCACAAAATCCGTCAGGTGAGGGGACTCGTCAGACCTATTGTAATAGGATGAACTCCAATGAGTGGAGTTGTATGTAATACACGATGTGTGTTGCTAGATGCAATGTTGTGTTCTTACAGTCTGGACTATCCCAACACTAGCGAGAGTTCTTTGCAGGCTGACCAACACTCCAAAGTTGTCATGGTGTTTACGCTCGTCAACACTGCGGACTCCTCCCCCATCACCATCCATCAAGTTAGTTATTTATGTTTTTCGCCCTTCCTTGATTAATAGCCTCTTTGCCTCAATCAGAAGCACAGCCCCAGGCGCAGCAGGCATTGCCTTTGGTAATGACCTCCCTTGAATAGTCACTAGTCACGTCCTTTATATATGTCATCTCCTATGATGGTAGTGCTAAGTAGCTGTCCCTTTACCAAGTGAAGACAACCAGAGGAGCGAGTGGTTAGTGGCGATTTATTTGCGCCACACTTCCTTTCCTCAGGCATTTGTGAGGCTTTCATTGGGTGCGAAGGAGATCTTCTTTGTGGCCACTCCGGACACAAACAAACAATACTCCTTTGAACTCGACATTGCTGACTTGGCAAAAGACTTCGGACAAATGTCTGGCAACTACTCCGTGGTACGTATTCTTGTGTCGCCTCTCCAGAGGACATTTTAATACTGAGACTTCACAGACTTGTTATCTGCCTGCCTCAGCCCAGTGTGATGTTTGTCCAATGTGTGTCCCGACTTCACAGACTTGTTATCTGCCTGCCTCAGCCCAGTGTGATGTTTGTCCAATGTGTGTCCCCATAGAGAGCTATTGTCAACCTACTTCAGCCTGCCTCCACCCAGTGTGGTGTTGGTCCAGTGTATCCCCATAGAGCTATTGTCATCCTACTTCAACCTGCCTCAGCCCAGTGTGATGTTGGTCCAGTGTGTGTCCCCATAGAGCTGTTGTCAACCTGCCTCCACCTAGTGTGGTGTTGGTCCAGTGTGTGTCCCCATAGAGCTATTGTCATCCTACTTCAGCCTGCCTCCACCCAGTGTGGTGTTGGTCCAGTGTATCCCCATAGAGCTATTGTCATCCTACTTCAACCTGCCTCAGCCCAGTGTGATGTTTATCCAGTGTGTCCCCATAGAGCTATTGTCATCCTACTTCAACCTGCCTCAGCCCAGTGTGATGTTGGTCCAGTGTGTGTCCCCATAGAGCTGTTGTCAACCTGCCTCCACCTAGTGTGGTGTTGGTCCAGTGTGTGTCCCCATAGAGCTATTGTCATCCTACTTCAACCTGCCTCCACCCAGTGTGGTGTGTGTTCGTATATAACTTAGATAACTTAGCGTTGTATTTATATGCATTGTGCTGATGTATTGTGTTTTAGGTGTTGGTGGTTGGAGACTTCACCCTCGACAACCCTTTTTCATGGGAGATTGTACGTTTATGAAGCTATTAGTAAAGCTTACTTTCCGCCATTTTTTAATTGCCTCCTCTGTTGTTGTTGTTCCCCAGGGCTCAGTGCAGTTGAAATTTCGAGGGACTCCTGCAGACAAAGAAGAGGATTATGCATACAGTCCCAAGCCAGTCATAAATGTGATGATCTTTGCTATATTAACCTGTTAATTAACCCTTTGTTCTGTCTTCCTCCTTTATGTGTTGATTAACCCTTTGTTCCTCCACATGTTGATTAACCCTGAGGAGTTCCTCTACATGATTAATTAACCTAATGTTCCACTCCAAGTTTTAATTAACCCTGTGCACTCTTGATTGTGATTCCGTACATGTTATGTTAAATGACCTTGTGTGTGTGTGTTTCTCCATCTATGTGCAGTATTTATTCCAAGTATCTGATAAGAGGCCTCCTAAAGTTCTCTCCACAGCATTCACGGTCCTTGTTATCCTTCCATTTGTGCTCATGTTGGTGGTGGTAAGTAAAGACTGTCTAATCTTCACTCCCTCCACACTATTCCCCTCCATCTCTCCCATCTCCACCACACTCCTAACTTACCCTCATCCTCACACCCAGTCACACCATCTTGCTCTTTTCATTCCATTCTTTTCTCTCGGCCACTCTTCCTCAAACCTCCCTACTTTTCCTCACACCTCACCTTTTCCCTGCCTCTCCCTTTCCACACACACACTCCCCATCCTTCACTCTTACAAACGTCCTCCTTCTCTTGCAGTGGCTGGCCATGGGAGTAAACATCTCTAACTTTATGGCAAATGGTTTGTGGAGCATTCTTTTCCACATTGGACTAGGAGGTACTTGTACAAGACTTTCCTTACATTCCGTGCACGCATGACCTACTATCATGTGTCCTAGTGTCACATGTCCTACTATCACACGTCCTAGTATCACACGTCCTAGTATCACACGTCCTAGTATCACACGTCCTAGTATCACACGTCCTAGTATCACACGTCCTAGTATCACACGTCCTAGTATCACATGTCTTAGTATCACACGTCCTAGTGTCACATGTCCTAGTGTCACATGTCCTAGTGTCACACGTCCTAGTGTCACATGTCCTAGTATCACATGTCCTAGTATCACACGTCCTAGTATCACACGTCCTAGTATCACACGTCCTAGTATCACATGTCTTAGTATCACACGTCCTAGTATCACACGTCCTAGTGTCACATGTCCTAGTATCACATGTCCTAGTATCACACGTCCTAGTATCACATGTCCTAGTATCACATGTCCTAGTATCACATGTCCTAGTATCACATGTCCTAGTATCACACGTCCTAGTGTCACAAGTCCTAGTATCACACGGCCTAGTATCACACGTCCTAGTATCACACGTCCTAGTATCACACGTCCTAGTATCACACGTCCTAGTAAATATGATGGTGTTCTCTCTCTCTCCTCACAGCTATCTTTCTTCTGTACTATGGTTTCTGGATCCAACTGGTAAGGATCACCACATGCATCATGCACATACACTTAACACATGTATCATGCACATCCACCACACACTGCATCATGCACATCCACCACACACTGCATCATGCACGTACACTTAACACATGTATCATGCACATCCACCACACACTTACACCACACACATATGCCACACACTCCCTTTTCCTTCCCTTATCATAAAAATTGTCGACACCTTCCATGTTATGTGAATTTTGACCTCCCCACAGAACATGTTTACTACTCTGAAGTACCTGGCTGGTATCGGACTGTTCACCTTCATCACAGGAAACAAAATGCTCAAGAACATGGCCAAAAACAGACAGTAGGTCATCTCCATGTCTCTCCCACACAATTAACACACCTACTCTGTTCTATTTATAGGAATTGAGGAAGACCATCCATGGGCTCCACTTTTAGATTCCAATTGAAAACTGTTTTGCAAAACTGCATATACATACATACGTGTATTGTGTTATGACTGACCGCATGTAACCTTGTATTGTGTTATGACTGACCGCATGTAACCTAACGCTTATGGTGACAGATGATGCTAACAGGGATTTGATCAAGGTGGAGGGGGTTTACACATGGGCGGGGTTTTGATCCATGTGGAGGGGGTTTACACATGAGTGGGGTTTTGATCCAGCTGGAGGGGGTTTACACATGGGTGGGGTTTTGATCCAGATGGAGGGAGTTTACACTTGGGTGGGGTTTTGATCAATATGGAGGAGGGAGTTTACACATGGGTGGGTTTTGATCCAATGGAGGGTTTACACATGGGTGGGTTTTGATCCAGATGGGTGTGGTTTTGATCCAGCTGGAGGGGTTTACACATGGGTGGGGTTTTGATCCAGCTGGAGGGGGTTTACACATGGGTGGGGTTTTGATCCAGATGGAGATGGGAGTTTACACATGGGTGGGGTTTACACATGCGTCAGGTTGGTTTTGATCCAGGTGGAGGGGGTTTACAAATGGGTGGGTTTTGATCCAGATGGACGAGTCTTACACAGGTGGATAAGGTACATGGTTGCAATGAGGTAAAAGTGAAGGGTTGGGAATGCCGTGTAAATAACATGAAAACAGGTCACGAGTAATTATGTAGGAAAAGAGTTTGTGATCGAGTGCTCCATTAAGAGGCTCAGGATGCCTGTTTGGTGCCCTTCTTTGTAACTGGCACTGGTGCATCTGATGAAGGTGGTGCATCTGAAACCTCTTCCCCTCCTTCCTCTTCAACATGGGTGCCATAGTGACCGGCATCAGCTGCTCTCTTCTTTCCAGCAGAGGCAATGGAGTGATGTGAGAGGTGGCATCTCTTGTTGAAGGCCCGTGTGAAAGAAGCCTTCACCTACAGTCATGGAAACAGTAATGGAAACAGGACTAGTTAAAGGAGGCAACTTCATTGTTGCTGCAACTCCAACTAACCAACCAACCAACCACACTATGGGAGCCTGGAATTATTCATGTACAGATCAACCAACAAGGTCTTGTAATCATGTAAATCACCAGAGAGATGTTCTAGAGAGCACATTGGATACCTTGGGTAAGCAAGCAATTGTGAGTCCAGTTCACTGCACACCATTATGTAATGGCCATTAGCTGGACAGATTTATGCTGGCAGGTACCATGGCAATGAATAGACATGCCAGCCACACCTAAACCTGGACCGATATTTTGTGTCGTCCTCTGGAGAAGATTGATAATTGTAATAGTCTGTACATGCATCCATGGACTCTTGTGGCAAACTTTAATTAATACTAACTGAACTGCGCAGGTAGTCTTCACAACAAGCAATCTCACTTGCTGAACATGGGACATTATCTGCATGTCCATAGACAACAGACAATAGGTCAGAACACTTCCAACACGAGATGCGAGACTTTCTTTTTTAATGGCAGTTGTTCCATCTTGGATGGTTCTTCATAGCCAATTACGTTGCTTCTGGAAGCACTTCCGCTGGGACTCAGAGAATGCAGAAATCAACAATAAGTTGTTTATCTAGTGCTCCATGGCCTCTCTATATGCAACATGCACGCTCCCAGATAATCTCCACATACGCATTACAGTGCAGCACTGTTACATAGTGTCACATGGTCTGCATTAGATATTGGTGTAATACTTACACCGTGTTACATCATCTGCACATTTGAAATGATGTGGTGGACCTACCTTAGATGGAATGGCTATTTCTGGACGACCCGAATAGTGGGACATGGTTACCATAGAATCCCAGTCTTCACGATTCAGGTCGTACTGGTGCATGATGGCAATGACGTCTGGAATACCTTCTGCACCCTGTATGTGACGGCAACCAATCACTATTTATCATGAAAGGGTGTGGTTTCATGTATTGCCTTGGTAATGATGGGCTCGGTCAGTCTGGAACACAGGATGGGGAGGTAGTCCATGCCAAACTCTGTCTTGTTGCAGCTAGCGCTAGAGGAGAAGTGAGATCACAAGATCAGGTACATCAGCGCGAGCGAGAAGAAGAAATGTAACTACATTACTAATCCCGAGAAGATTGAGCATGCATCTTCCATCAGTCAGTAGCTATTGATAAACACCACAGACTGACAATATCTCTATGGGGACACACTGGACCAACACTACACTGGGTGGAGGCAGGTTGAAGTAGGCTGACAATATCTCTATGGGGACACACACTGGACCAACACTACACTGGGTGGAGGCAGGTTGAAGTAGGTTGACAATATCTCTATGGGGACACACACTGGACCAACACTACACTGGGTAAAGGCAGATTGAAGTAGGCTGACAATATCTCTATGGGGACACACACTGGACCAACACTACACTGGGTGGAGGCAGGTTGAAGTAGGTTGACAATATCTCTATGGGGACACACACTGGACCAACACTACACTGGGTAAAGGCAGTTTGAAGTAGGCTGACAATATCTCTATGGGGACACACACTGGACCAACACTACACTGGGTGGAGGCAGGTTGAAGTAGGTTGACAATATCTCTATGGGGACACACACACTGGACCAACACTACACTGGGTAAAGGCAGATTGAAGTAGGCTGACAATATCTCTATGGGGACACACTGGACCAACACTACACTGGGTGGAGGCAGGTTGAAGTAGGTTGACAATATCTCTATGGGGACACACACTGGACCAACACTACACTGGGTAAAGGCAGGTTGAAGTAGGCTGACAATATCTCTATGGGGACACTGGACCAACACTACACTGGGTGGAGGCAGGTTGAAGTAGGCTGACAATATCTCTATGGGGACACACTGGACCAACACTACACTGGGTGGAGGCAGGTTGAAGTAGGTTGACAATATCTCTATGGGGACACACACTGGACCAACACTACACTGGGTAAAGGCAGGTTGAAGTAGGCTGACAATATCTCTATGGGGACACACTGGACCAACACTACACTGGGTGGAGGCAGGTTGAAGTAGGTTGACAATATCTCTATGGGGACACACACTGGACCAACACTACACTGGGTGGAGGCAGGTTGAAGTAGGTTGACAATATCTCTATGGGGACACACACTGGACCAACACTACACTGGGTAAAGGCAGGTTGAAGTAGGCTGACAATATCTCTATGGGGACACACTGGACCAACACTACACTGGGTGGAGGCAGGTTGAAGTAGGTTGACAATATCTCTATGGGGACACACACTGGACCAACACTACACTGGGTAAAGGCAGATTGAAGTAGGCTGACAATATCTCTATGGGGACACACTGGACCAACACTACACTGGGTAAAGGCAGGTTGAAGTAGGCTGACAATATCTCGATGGAAACACACTGGACCAACACTACACTGGGTGGAGGCAGGTTGAAGTAGGCTGACAATATCTCTATGGGGACACACTGGACCAACACTACACTGGGTGGAGGCAGGTTGAAGTAGGTTGACAATATCTCTATGGGGACACACACTGGACCAACACTACACTGGGTAAAGGCAGATTGAAGTAGGCTGACAATATCTCTATGGGGACACACACTGGACCAACACTACACTGGGTAAAGGCAGATTGAAGTAGGCTGACAATATCTCTATGGGGACACACTGGACCAGCACTACACTGGGTAAAGGCAGGTTGAAGTAGGCTGACAATATCTCGATGGAAACACACTGGACCAACACTACACTGGGTAAAGGCATGTTGAAGTAGGCTGACAATATCTCGATGGAAACACACTGGACCAACACTACACTGGGTAAAGGCAGGTTGAAGTAGGATTGCTACTTCACAATCACTCGATGGGGACACTTCCCCACTCACTGGGCAGAGGCAAAAGAGATGAGAATTACTCATATTCCTCTGCAGAGCTATACGAGAAGAATGAAGAGAGTAGGTCATATTGAGAGAAATGAAGGAAGTCTTACACGAGTCGTGTGTGTTGCTGTAGCTCCTGCAGTGACCTGCTGTTGGAAGTTGTCTTGGAGTGCATGCCGAGCCACCGGGGGAACATCGGCCGTCCACAGCTTGTCCCCTTCATATGCTCCCCAGGAATCACACTTGATAGGAACGACTGCAAGTGGGCAGGGCATTAAACTGAATGGGTGTGGCACATACACAATCAAACATCTACAGGTTAACTGCATGCATGCATGCACGTCACCATCCCAAAACCTCAAGGTTGTGCAGAGAGGTGTTTGAGAGGCCCTGGGGGTGTTTGGAAAGGCATCCTGCAACCACATGGCCCCAACACACCTGAAAGGGGAGAAGCCCCCAGCGTGACTGCCTGCGTATGAGTTGCTCCACTAGGTCTCCTTGGCAGAGAGAGTCAGCTGCCAGCGCCACACACTTGAGCTTCTGCAACGCGTTGCCTCTGCAAGGAGAGGGAGGAACAGCCTCAAATACCACATCAATCTTGCTACAAATAGCCAGAAATTTGAATATGATCATCACCTGCACAAGTTGGGCTTAGCTCTACTCACCTGCTTCAATATTATGCACCTTGTAAACGTCTAGCTCTACTCACCTACTTCAATATTATGCACCTTGTAAACGTCTAGCTCTACTCACCTACTTCAATTACGCACCTTGTAAACGTCTAGCTCTACTCACCTACTTCAATATTACGCACCTTGTAAACGTCTAGCTCTACTCACCTACTTCAATATTACGCACCTTGTAAACGTCTAGCTCTACTCACCTACTTCAATATTACGCACCTACACCTTACTTATTTTTTAAACTGCCATTTGCACTGAAACATTTTCTAAGTTTAATTTTTTCGCTGGAGAACATGAAAATGCACCAGCAATGGAGACACTTACCGCATACATGTGTTGGGTGCCAGCAATGGAGACACTCACCACATACATGTGTTGGGTTCCAGCAATGGAGACACTCACCGCATACATGTGTTGGGTGTCAGCAATGGAGACACTCACCACATACATGTGTTGGGTGCCAGCAATGGAGACACTCACTGCATACATGTGTTGGGTGCCAGCAATGGAGGCACTCACCGCATACATGTGTTGGGTGCCAGCAATGGAGACACTCACCGCATACATGTGTTGGGTGCCAGCACTGGAGACTCTCACCACATACATGTGTTGGGTGCCAGCAATGGAGACACTCACCGCATACATGTGTTGGGTGCCAGCAATGGAGACCTCACCGCATACATGTGTTGGGTGCCAGCAATGGAGACACTCACCACATACATGTGTTGGGTGTCAGCAATGGAGGCACTCACCACATACATGTGTTGGGTGCCAGCAATGGAGATACTGACCACATACATGTGTTGGGTGCCAGCAATGGAGATACTCACCACATACATGTGTTGGGTGTCAGCAATGGAGATACTCACCACATACATGTGTACATGTGTTGGGTGCCAGCAATGGAGACACTCACCGCATACATGTGTTGGGTGCCAGCAATGGAGACTCTCACCACATACATGTGTTGGGTGCCAGCAATGGACTCACCGCATACATGTGTTGGGTGCCAGCAATGGAGGCACTCACCGCATACATGTGTTGGGTGCCAGCAATGGACTCACCGCATACATGTGTTGGGTGCCAGCAATGGAGACACTCACCGCATACATGTGTTGGGTGCCAGCAATGGAGACACTCACCACATACATGTGTTGGGTGTCAGCAATGGAGACACTCACCACATACATGTGTTGGGTGCCAGCAATGACCACATACATGTGTTGGGTGCCAGCAATGGAGGCACTCACCACATACATGTGTTGGGTGTCAGCAATGGAGACACTCACCACATACATGTGTTGGGTGCCAGCAATGACCACATACATGTGTTGGGTGTCAGCAATGGAGACTCTCACTGCATACATGTGTTGGGTGCCGACTTACTCTGCTAGGCTTGGTCTTGCTCTGACATAGTTCTCTTGCACAAACAAACTGCTCATGCTGTAGTCGTGGAAAAACAGCTCCGACTTCTCCTGCAAGCTCAGCTCTTGACCTCCTTCAAACGGCTCAAACACCTTACGCACCACGTCAAACGGATTCTGCACACAAATACAAACACTTACCTAACACACTCCACCTCCCACACATACACACTCCACCTCCCACACATACACACTCCACCTCAGACACATACACCTCCCACACATACACACTCCACCTCCCACACATACACACTCCACCTCCCACACATACACACTCCACCTCCCACACTTACACACTCCACTTCACACACATACACACTCTACCTCCCACACATACACACTCCACCTCACACACATACATACTCCACCTCACCCTCACACATCACAACTAAAACACTCACCATCTTCAACTTGGGTGCAGCAACACCTTTAACCACACCCACTTTCAGAGGTGCATCCAGCTCATCGGATGCACTCCACAGAGAAAGATTATGCAACACCTATGCCATGGAAATCACATAGAACCACACCCACAAAACAAAGCATGCTTTATTTCCCGAACTTGTCGCATATCCTGCCCTGAGGCCATGATGATCTCCATGAGTGCCTGGGGCTCTATCTTTATCTTCTCCCTGAAGCAGATGGACATCATGGCCCCTCGAATCTGCTCCACCTTCGGGGGAGAGAATGTGAGGAGGTAGCAGTGGTTGGCCAGCGAGCGCATCTTGGCACTTTGGCGGTCATTGCAGATGCAGATGATGGGGATGCAGCTGCTCTTGATGAGAGAGATCAGCTCCTGGAAAATCATGAGGTTGTCAGGCAGGCTCATGATACGACAAAATAAATGTGTGTCAAGAAGTCACAGTGTCCATTTTGACATTTTTAAGCATGGCTTTTAGTTAAGGCATGACTAAGAAAGAGAAAGAGAGAAGAAGAGAGAAGAGAGGAAGAGAGAGAGTAAGAGAGAGAGAGGAAGAGAGAGGAAGAGAGAAGAAGAGAGAAGAGAGAGAAACAGAGAGAAGAAGAGAGAGAGAGGAAGAGAGAGAAGAAGAGAGAGGAAAAGAGAGTAAGAGAAAAAGAAGTGAAGAGCTTAAATGATGTGATGCATAATATGACAAGTACAGAACTATTAGGTAAGGAAAGGAGTCAAATTAAATGCAGCGGTATTTGTAAGGGGACCCTGGAGTGGGCACAGACTCACAGCAATTCCACCTCTGTCTGCATTCCCATCCATCCCATCCACTTCATCCATGATCAGAGCACGTCTCTCCCCCCGGGCCTCACACCCACTTCTGTGACTCATGAATGCCGTCAAGGAGAGGGAGCCCAGTTGGCTGGCGACCTCTTGATGGAGAGCCGACTTGCTGCGACATGAACTGGCATTCATCTCCACATAACTGAATCCAGCCTCCTAATTATGAAAAGGGGGAGGGATTATCATAGCGGGAAAAATAATTAGAAGTTTAGGTCTTTAGAATAGAATTTAAAAATAGCAACATTGGACTAAACCACACCCATAACCACACCCATTATGTTCAAAGTGTGTTCACATAACCAGCAACGAGTGGGTGTTGCTAGCACACCAGGGAGTGCACTAGTCCTCCACATCAATGTACACTAGCAATCCCTATACTGGTTGATTTTTAAATGGTGAACGACAAACCTCCCTACCCCCCTCCACAAAGAAAGCACATTACCTTGCAGACTAGTTGTGCAGTGGTGGTCTTGCCCACGCCTGGGGGCCCGGCCAACAGCACAGCCTTGTGGCTGGACTTCTCCTTACCGCTGGCAGATCTGGAGGCAGTCTTGCCGGACTTGGTCACACCCCCTATGTGATTCCCCTGCCAGTTCTGGAGCCACTTGGAGAGCTTGCTGGCGTTGCTGGCAACACCCTTCTTCCCTACCAGCTGCTTAGTGGAGATTGGTCGATACTTGTCCACCCATAGGAGCCGCTCTGAAAGATATCGGAGAAAACATTTTTTACTACTCCACATAAGAGCCGGCTCTCCACTGGACCCCTTACCAGGCTCAGCCGTGCCTCTGTCAGGAGCACCTGCCTTCTCGACCACACACCCTTCTATTTCCATGGTTCTGCTCATGCTTGTACCAAGAGACTCGGTCTGGGCCGGTGTGGAATCACGACAACTGTCCGGTAAAATAGAATCAGAACTGTCCCTTTGTCTACTGCTTGAGATCTTAGTCATCTTGGCCGAGGTTCCCTTCTTCTTCGCCGAGCTAGACGTACAAGTACCGCCCTTTTTGGTCCACTTCCTCGAAGGGGTAGTAGGTCTGCTTCTAATTAGCTCTAACAGTCCATCTTCATCAATGATTGGAGTAGAATTTGCCCTGGCCTGTGAGTGAGTGCACATGGCAAAACAATGGCCAAATGGAACCCATCCCGACCACCAATTCTGGAACTCTGACCTTGCTGAGCTTGCTAACGCCAGCGTCCACCCCAGCCACAACGTAGTTGGTCCTCCCACTCACACTCCCCGTCACTCGCCCTCCGTACTTCTGGATCATTTTATCAGCCTCCTCTCGCTCGAGCGAGTCCAGCACCCCTGTCAGGACAAACGTCAGACCCTGAAGGCAGTTCTCTGCGCCTGAAGTGAAATCCACACATGCAACATTTTCAACTGTTGGGCCCGACATAGCAATGTAATCCTATGAATATTGTTAACTTTAGCTCCACACAAACTAATAGCAAATTACACAATGACCTTCTGGGATGTCCTTTGACCCTGGATGCTGGGGTCCGCTTCTGTTGAGGTACTTTATGTAGCTGTCGGTTCTCTTCAACTTTTGCTCATCTGAAGTCCGAGGAGAAACTGATTTGGCCATTCTTGGAGTGATAGAACGAGCTCTTTTCTGTGCACAAGAAGCCTTAGAAGGTGTGGTCATATCCGTGGACAGCATGTCCTGCTCAGTGGAGGATGAAGAGTTGATTTTCACTCGCTCCAACTTTAGTTTTGCCTTCTTGAGTGGCTGCAGAAAACATGCGCAAGAACAACTCGACCAAATACCTTCTTTAGTTCCAGTTGCAACTAGCCCTCCAGTTGCAACTAGCCCTCCAATTGTGCAACTAGCCCTCCAGTTGCAACTAGCTCTCCAGTTGCAACTACCCCTCCAGTTGCAACTAGCCCTCCAGTTGCAACTACCCCTCCAGTTGTAGGGATATAGGGACCTATGTACCAGTTTCAATAGGAGGCACCTCGATTTCAGCGGACTCATTTGGGGGGAGCCATGAACTGGAAACGTGCAACTACCCCTCCAGTTGCAACTACCGCTCCAAAAAAGTGCTCATCATGAGAGTGCCAACTCAATAAGCGGCAGTTTGGTTGAATCAGCTCTGAAGTGAGCTTCCCTCCTCGAAGACGGAGGGATTCCAAGTGGTTCCCGGTAGGCTAAGGTGCCCCCATGAACATTCCTGAGCAGAATGAGTTTCCGGAAACAGCAGAAAGAGACCGTCAAAGAGGGAAGCTGAACATTGCCATATACCTGGCAACCAGATCTTGCATAATAGTTATCTCGCTTCCAATAGCAATCACAGGCTTAACTACCGTATTTGCCGGAGTATAAGTCGCACCGGAATATAAGTCGCACCCCCCAAAGTTGGCCATCATTTTGAAAATCTATAATAGTTGCGAGTATAGGTCGCATGCGCAATGACAATAGGTAAAGTTTCGATACCACTCCTTCCTTCCTTTAGCGCATCTCGGCAGCGTTGTCAAAACACTCTTCTTCTTTCTCCAGTCCCTGACCGATTTTTCACTGACTCTATACTCTCTTTCCGCTGCTCTGTTTCCGAACTTCTCTGCATACCCAACTACTTTGAGCTTAAAGCCAGCAGTGTAACTCATTCGTTTCCCAGACATTTTATAGACACACGTGCCACTAGAGACCCCGCCCAGTTGTTTAAGGATGTTCGGATTATAAGTCGCACCCCTCAATTGGAGAAGAAGATTTGGAGCTACTACTGCGACTTATACTCCGGCAAATACGGTAATTAGTAACTAGTTCCTATTAGAAAAATGGGGAAGTTGGCCTCATTCGCACATGCACTGGGTAACTAATACCACCACTCCGGTGTTGCCATGGGAGACTCATGAACACGTCACGTCGTACCTGCTGTGAGCCAATGTTGACCTGACCATGTAAGGAATCCTCCTCCTTGAGAGTCCTCACAAACTCTTCATCCTCATGTGCAAGTACCTCCTGGGTAGCAAGCAGCAGACGCGTAACTGATGGCAATAGCGAGGAATCATTTGACAAGAACACTAACCTTCCTTCTAGCAGCAGCCTGGTCTTCTTCCAGTACGGCCATAGCTTTGGTGATCTTGTCAAACTCCATTCCAACCTCCTCCTCCTCCTTTACTTCCAGCTCAGTGTCTTCCTTCTTCTTACCATCATCATTGCTTGTCTTCTTATCCTTGCCAGATATTGATCCAGAATCTGCCTCAGGGCGATAGGTCCGCGTGATCGGAGCACTTCCAAAAAAGTCAAAAATGGTGGTCAGCTTTTGTTTTTTCTTGGTTGAAGGAGAAGCAGTCTTTCTGGGCGAGCGCCTCAGCTGAGTAGAAGTGGGGTTTTTCAAAGATGGGGAAGAAAGCGTGTTCTTTTTAGCAGGAGATGAGCGAGTGGACACAGTCCTTTGGGGTGTGGTTTGTGACATCTTGGGTTGTGGTTTCTTAGATGTTTGTGGAGGTTTCTTAGATGTTTGTGTGGCTTTCTTTGACTTCTTTGCAATAGTCTCATCCTCCGAGTCTAAGGGGAAAGTTTACTAATCGGTACACTTCAAGAAGACACTCAAGCACACACCTGAATCCTTGAAGACCTGGCGCCTAGCTCTCTTCCCTTTAGTTGCACCTGATGCCCTTCTTCGAAAATTATCCTCCTCGTCATCATCAATTACAGGTGCCTATAGGAAACAGACCAACAACCACTACTGTCGATTAGCCGCTCCCTACTCGGGGTCTACAGAGTGTTATATCCTAGCTACGATTTGAATGACAGAATACCTTTTTCTCGGCCAGTTTCAAGAGCATTTTTCTCAACGACATCGCTACACGCAAAGCAAAGCTTTATGGTAGCAACCTCAGCTGGTATAACCTTGAAGAGATGTCTTACAGGAATGCCCTGGAGGGTCCAAGATGTTTACGAAGGCGCGTTATTTAGCCACGTGGGCATAATTTTTGTTGTAATTACAATTAACGACCATTGCCCATTATCATTGTTGTTGTTGACTATTATTATTATTGTTATTATTACTACTATTATTTAAATAAAACCATTTTTGTCTCTTCATACACTAGCTCAGGATTAACAAAACATATTTATAACTAATCAAAAAGTGGAACTTGTCGTTGGCTATAATATAGTATGTATATACGCATTTATTTATTTAGTTGTGTATTCTAAGTTATATATGTATGTTTTATTGTATTATTCTTATTCTTCTTCTTCTTCTTCTTCTTCTTCTTCTTCTTCTTCTTCTTCTTCTTCTTCCTTCTTCTTCTTCTTCTTCTTCTTCTTCTTCTTCTTCTTCTTCTTCTTCTTCTTCTTCTTCTTCTTCTTCTTCTTCTTCTTCTTCTTCTTCTTCTTCTTCTTCTTCTTCTTCTTCTTCTTCTTCTTCTTCTTCTTCTTCTTCTTTCTTCTTCTTCTTCTTCTTCTTCTTCTTCTTCTTCTTCTTCTTCTTCTTCTTCTTCTTCTTCTTCTTCTTCCTTCTTCTTCTTCTTCTTCTTCTTATTATTATTATTATTTTTATTTTATTTATTATTATTATTATTATTATTATTATTATTATTATTATTATTATTATTATTATTATTATTATTATTATTATTATATTATTATTATTATTATTATTATTATTATTATTATTATTATTATTATTGAGATGATATAAACCCTTTCTGCACTTATTCATATTTCATATAACCCCTCCCCTCAAGTTCAAATTATTATTATTATTATTATTATTATTATTATTATTATTATTATTATTATTATTATTATTATTATTATTATTATTATTATTATTATTATTATTATTATTATTATTATTATTATTATTATTATTATATCATCATCATCATCATCATCATCATCATCATCATCATCATCATCATCATCATCATCATCAAAAATAACACTAATAGGTAAAGGTATTTGGCACAAATTATTATTATCGTTGTTGTTGTTATTTAGATACTGCTGGGCCACCACATATACTACAGCAGCATGAGAGCAACTAACACTAATACAGTCTATATTATCAACAGTACTAATAATAATAGTTATGAATGTCCCACTGCTAAAGGAAGGGGAGGGGAGGGGACCAAAGATCATTCATTGCCTCGCCGTACAACAGTTCCTTTCTCCTCTGCCACCACTTCCCCTACTCAATACATAACACACTCGCCCACCTCCTCCATCACTGCATCACTTACTCCCTCCACACCTTTCAATGCCACCTTTCCATCCTTACCCACTCTTCTATATTCATCCGGCCACTGTCCAGCCCCTACAATTCTGCACGCCTCTACCAGCCGACCCCTCTTAAATTCCTCACACATCACCAAGAAATGTCCCACATCTTCCCCTGCTCCACTATCACACATGATACGCCCTCTCATCCCTAAATCCTACATTGCTTCTTATCCTCTAATAACATAGCTGACGTATATAGTCCTCGGTCTATATTGCAACCGCACACCTTCCTGACCATGTATGGACCTCACATATCGCTCCACCCCTGCACCATCCTTTACCAATTTACACAACTTCAGCGTACTCTTGCCATTTACTTCCTCCTCCCAATCCTTCTCATTTCTCACTTTCATTTTCCCCTTTCACTTATATACATGCTGACCTCGTTGTTTATCTCATATTTTCTCAAGATCTCATATTCTTCACACCATCCAATTCCTCCATCCTCTCTTAAGTTTATTTAAAACTACTTTTTTTACCAATCTGCTCTGAACACCTCTAATCTCTTACCAAACAAAATCTTCATCTCTTCCAGCTTCCTCCACCCCTTATCTCCCCGTACTGCCACTTCTGCTACTGCATTACTTGCCCCCAACAATCTCCTGTCCACTCTCATCTGTGCTGACTCCAACTTCTTGCAAGCATTATGTCCTCCTGTCCACACTTTAGCATACTAAGTCTCACTAGAAGCTCCACACTATCCTTCCTGTGTACTTCCACCTGCCCATTCACTCTACTCATCCATGTCACCTTCCCAACCCATTCTTCTGCCTTTTTTTGCCATCTTCTTAGCTTCGTATCAAACCATACTCCCAAGTACTTGAATTCTTTGACATCTTCCAATATCTCCTCACCAATCCTCCAATTCACTCCTGCTTCTTTCTCCCTGCTACCATGACCTTGCTCTTTATTAAACTTCATTTTCCACCTTAACAAGCTTGTACCTGTATTATTATTGTTGTTGTTCTGGTATATATATATTATTATGTTGCTTTACAACCGTGGAAGATGTGAACATCGGTGACACCGATTGCTATTGGTATGGTATAACTATGGTTGAGCAATTAGGACAGAATTATTAACAACAATGTAATGTAGAGGCAAACGAGACACCTTTATTATGTAGATCAGAACACTGTCAATTAACTCCCTCAGCAAAATTTACCAGCCGACCCTTACCGAATTACTACGTTGACGCATAAATTATGGGAAACTAGTTACGCGTCAGCTGCTGGAATCTCCTGGAGAGTTAGAAGCTTCCATGTCTTCTACTAGTAACCCTAAAAACTCGTCCCCTTCCCTGCTGCCGCCCGTGCAAGAGCCGGGAGTGGCATCGATCAAGGCAGAGTGAGAAAAGAGAACTCTGCTCATCTATTCCACTTGACATGTCTTCTTTCATTTGTTCGCCTCTCTCTTTCAGGTTTATCATTCCTCATACTCAAGCCTTGACTTGCTGCAATAGGGTGAGGAGTCTGCGGAGCACCAAGGAGCACCCGAGCCGCCACCAAAGAAAAAGAGGAAGGGTCAGAATAAACACCGCCCACGTGCAGCGAAAATTGACTTTTCTGAAATGCTGTGCCCAAGCCTGCATGATGTGCGAGGCTTAGATGTCGAAGCTTCTTGTCTCTTTGGGGACAAGTGTCGGTACATGCATGACACCGCTGAGTTTATGATGAAGAAGCCTGCAGACATTGGAGACACTTGCTACATGTATGACCAATATGGGGTATGTCTATATGGTCCAGCGTGCAGATATGCCAAGAGTCATGTAACTGAAGACTTCCTGAACATAATCAAGGAAGGAGTGTATGAGCACAGGCGTGCAGAAATGGCTGTCTGTAATACGCTCTCCAAGCAGCTGCAAGTAGACCTCCGGAAGAGGAGGGTCAAATTTGAACGAACTAAGGCTTACTTGGAGAGGTTGGAGAGGCTTGGAAAGGGAAGAGGGAGTGGTTGTGTGGATGTGGGTGTGGTCAATAATGGAGAAGTGGTTGCTGGGATTGATGCAAAAGGTGTGGAGGCGTGTGATGAAATGGCTGGTGGTGGAGTGAGTGGAGGTGTGGGAAAGGAGGACGGTGTAGCTAAGGAGGTGAGTGGAGCAAGTGTTGAGGTGGCAAAAGATGGTGTGAGTGGTGATGGAGGAGCTCCTTGTGGTTCCATTACTGACGAAGGAAGTATCAGACTCCGTCCAAGTGAGAAGAGAAAGCTGGACTTCAGAGGAAAGCTCTACCTGGCTCCACTCACCACGGCAAGTCTCCAGCTAGAGAGCTAGCCAGTGCTTGCTTCATCCTTCTCCTCGTCATCTTCTTTCCCCTTTCTCTCCTTCTTTTCCACATCCTCTCTCTTACTCTCTCTCGCCATCACTCTCTGTGTTCTCCTCTCTCTTACTCTCTCTCGCCATCACTCTCTGTGTTCTCCTCTCTCTTACTCCCTCTCACCATCACTCTCTGTGTTCTCCTCTCTCTTACTCCCTCTCACCATCACTCTCTGTGTTCTCCTCTCTCTTACTCCCTCTCACCATCACTCTCTGTGTTCTCCTCTCTCTTACTCCCTCTCACCATCACTCTCTGTGTTCTCCTCTCTCTTACTCCCTCTCACCATCACTCTCTGTGTTCTCCTCTCTCTTACTCCCTCTCACCATCACTCTCTGTGTTCTCCTCTCTCTTACTCCCTCTCACCATCACTCTCTGTGTTCTCCTCTCTCTTACTCCCTCTCACCATCACTCTCTGTGTTCTCCTCTCTCTTACTCCCTCTCACCATCACTCTCTGTGTTCTCCTCTCTCTTACTCCCTCTCACCATCACTCTCTGTGTTCTCCTCTCTCTTACTCCCTCTCACCATCACTCTCTGTGTTCTCCTCTCTCTTACTCCCTCTCACCATCACTCTCTGTGTTCTCCTCTCTCTTACTCCCTCTCACCATCACTCTCTGTGTTCTCCTCTCTCTTACTCCCTCTCACCATCACTCTCTGTGTTCTCCTCTCTCTTACTCCCTCTCACCATCACTCTCTGTGTTCTCCTCTCTCTTACTCCCTCTCACCATCACTCTCTGTGTTCTCCTCTCTCTTACTCCCTCTCGCCATCACTCTCTGTGTTCTCCTCTCTCTTACTCCCTCTCACCATCACTCTCTGTGTTCTCCTCTCTCTTACTCCCTCTCACCATCACTCTCTGTGTTCTCCTCTCTCTTACTCCCTCTCACCATCACTCTCTGTGTTCTCCTCTCTCTTACTCCCTTTCTCCTCTCTCTTACTCCCTCTCACCATCACTCTCTGTGTTCTCCTCTCTCTTACTCCCTCTCACCATCACTCTCTGTGTTCTCCTCTCTCTTACTCCCTCTCACCATCACTCTCTGTGTTCTCCTCTCTCTTACTCCCTCTCACCATCACTCTCTGTGTTCTCCTCTCTCTTACTCCCTCTCACCATCACTCTCTGTGTTCTCCTCTCTCTTACTCTCTCTCACCATCACTCTCTGTGTTCTCCTCTCTCTTACTCCCTCTCACCATCACTCTCTGTGTTCTCCTCTCTCTTACTCCCTCTCACCATCACTCTCTGTGTTCTCCTCTCTCTTACTCCCTCTCACCATCACTCTCTGTGTTCTCCTCTCTCTTACTCCCTCTCGCCATCACTCTCTGTGTTCTCCTCTCTCTTACTCCCTCTCACCATCACTCTCTGTGTTCTCCTCTCTCTTACTCCCTCTCACCATCACTCTCTGTGTTCTCCTTTCTCTTACTCCCTCTCACCATCACTCTCTGTGTTCTCCTCTCTCTTACTCCCTCTCACCATCACTCTCTGTGTTCTCCTCTCTCTTACTCCCTCTCACCATCACTCTCTGTGTTCTCCTCTCTCTTACTCCCTCTCACCATCACTCTCTGTGTTCTCCTCTCTCTTACTCCCTCTCACCATCACTCTCTGTGTTCTCCTCTCTCTTACTCCCTCTCACCATCACTCTCTGTGTTCTCCTCTCTCTTACTCCCTCTCACCATCACTCTCTGTGTTCTCCTCTCTCTTACTCCCTCTCACCATCACTCTCTGTGTTCTCCTCTCTCTTACTCCCTCTCACCATCACTCTCTGTGTTCTCCTCTCTCTTACTCTCTCTCGCCATCACTCTCTGTGTTCTCCTCTCTATTACTCCCTCTCACCATCACTCTCTGTGTTCTCCTATCTCTTACTCCCTCACCATCACTCTCTGTGTTCTCCTATCTCTTACTCCCTCTCACCATCACTCTCTGTGTTCTCCTCTCCCTTACTCCCTCTGACCATCACTCTCTGTGTTCTCCTCTCTCTTACTCCCTCTCACCATCACTCTCTGTGTTCTCCTCTCTCTTACTCCCTCTCACCATCACTCTCTGTGTTCTCCTCTCCCTTACTCTCTCTCGCCATCACTCTCTGTGTTCTCCTCTCTCTTACTCCCTCTCACCATCACTCTCTGTGTTCTCCTCTCTCTTACTCCCTCTCACCATCACTCTCTGTGTTCTCCTCTCCCTTACTCCCTCTCACCATCACTCTCTGTGTTCTCCTCTCTCTTACTCCCTCTCACCATCACTCTCTGTGTTCTCCTCTCTCTTACTCCCTCTCACCATCACTCTCTGTGTTCTCCTCTCTCTTACTCCCTCTCACCCTCACTCTCTGTGTTCTCCTCTCTCTTACTCCCTCTCACCATCACTCTCTGTGTTCTCCTCTCTCTTACTCCCTCTCACCATCACTCTCTGTGTTCTCCTCTCTCTTACTCCCTCTCACCCTCACTCTCTGTGTTCTCCTCTCTCTTACTCCCTCTCACCATCACTCTCTGTGTTCTCCTCTCTCTTACTCCCTCCCACCATCACTCTCTGTGTTCTCCTCTCTCTTACTCCCTCTCACCATCACTCTCTGTGTTCTCCTCTCTCTTACTCCCTCTCACCATCACTCTCTGTGTTCTCCTCTCTCTTACTCCCTCTCACCATCACTCTCTGTGTTCTCCTCTCTCTTACTCCCTCTCACCATCACTCTCTGTGTTCTCCTCTCTCTTACTCCCTCTCACCATCACTCTCTGTGTTCTCCTCTCTCTTACTCCCTCCCACCATCACTCTCTGTGTTCTCCTCTCTCTTACTCCCTCTCACCATCACTCTCTGTGTTCTCCTCTCTCTTACTCCCTCTCACCATCACTCTCTGTGTTCTCCTCTCTCTTACTCCCTCTCACCATCACTCTCTGTGTTCTCCTCTCTCTTACTCCCTCTCACCATCACTCTCTGTGTTCTCCTCTCTCTTACTCCCTCTCACCATCACTCTCTGTGTTCTCCTCTCTCTTACTCCCTCTCACCATCACTCTCTGTGTTCTCCTCTCTCTTACTCCCTCTCACCATCACTCTCTGTGTTCTCCTCTCTCTTACTCCCTCTCACCATCACTCTCTGTGTTCTCCTCTCTCTTACTCTCTCTCACCATCACTCTCTGTGTTCTCCTCTCTCTTACTCCCTCTCGCCATCACTCTCTGTGTTCTCCTCTCTCTTACTCCCTCTCACCATCACTCTCTGTGTTCTCCTCTCTCTTACTCCCTCTCACCATCACTCTCTGTGTTCTCCTCTCTCTTACTCTCTCTCACCATCACTCTCTGTGTTCTCCTCTCTCTTACTCTCTCTCACCATCACTCTCTGTGTTCTCCTCTCTCTTACTCCCTCTCACCATCACTCTCTGTGTTCTCCTCTCTCTTACTCCCTCTCGCCATCACTCTCTGTGTTCTCCTCTCTCTTACTCCCTCTCGCCATCACTCTCTGTGTTCTCCTCTCTCTTACTCCCTCTCACCATCACTCTCTGTGTTCTCCTCTCTCTTACTCTCTCTCACCATCACTCTCTGTGTTCTCCTCTCTCTTACTCCCTCTCGCCATCACTCTCTGTGTTCTCCTCTCTCTTACTCCCTCTCACCATCACTCTCTGTGTTCTCCTCTCTCTTACTCCCTCTCACCATCACTCTCTGTGTTCTCCTCTCTCTTACTCCCTCTCACCATCACTCTCTGTGTTCTCCTCTCTCTACTCCCTCTCACCATCACTCTCTGTGTTCTCCTCTCTCTTACTCCCTCTCACCATCACTCTCTGTGTTCTCCTCTCTCTTACTCCCTCTCACCATCACTCTCTGTGTTCTCCTCTCCCTTACTCCCTCTCACCATCACTCTCTGTGTTCTCCTCTCTCTTACTCCCTCTCTCTCTTACTCCCTCTCACCATCACTCTCTGTGTTCTCCTCTCTCATACTCCCTCTCACCATCACTCTCTGTGTTCTCCTCTCTCTTACTCCCTCTCACCATCACTCTCTGTGTTCTCCTCTCTCTTACTCCCTCTCGCCATCACTCTCTGTGTTCTCCTCTCTCTTACTCCCTCTCGCCATCACTCTCTGTGTTCTCCTCTCTCTTACTCCCTCTCACCATCACTCTCTGTGTTCTCCTCTCTCTTACTCTCTCTCGCCATCACTCTCTGTGTTCTCCTCTCTTGCTCTGTCATCTTATCTTCCTGCTTGTGCAGACTGGAAATCTTCCATTCCGTAGAATTTGTAAAGAATTTGGTGCCGACATAACTTGTGGAGAAATGGCCATGTGCTCCAACCTCCTTCAGGTACTTCAAACCACATGATATCACATGCCATCACATGACCCTCACACTCCCAGGGGCATCGGAATGAGTGGGCATTGCTGAAGCGGCACCACTCGGAGGACATATTTGGAGTGCAATTATGTGGAGCACATGTGGACCAGATGACCAGATGTGCCGAGCTCATCAACACACACACGAATGTCGACTTTGTGGACATCAACGTCGGTTGCCCTATTGACCTCGTATTCAAGAAGGTCAGTAGAATTACCTCGCAACTTGCCGGAGCAGAACTAGTTCAAGTCTATGGATAGTATTGGTTGAATAATATTGATAGCACTGGTGGAATAATATTGATGGCACTGGTGGAATAATATTGGTGTCACTGGTGGAATAATATTGATGGCACTGGTGGAATAATATTGGTGGCACTGGTGGAATAATATTTGTGGCACAGGTTGAATAATATTGGTGGCACTGGTGGAATAATATAGGTGGCACTGGTGGAATAATATTGGTGGCACTGGTGGAATAATATTGGTGTCACTGGTGGAATAATATTGATGGCACTGGTGGAATAATATTGGTGGCACTGGTGGAATAATATTGGTGGCACAGGTTGAATAATATTGGTGGCACTGGTGGAATAATATAGGTGGCACTGGTGGAATAATATTGGTGGCACTGGTGGAATAATATTGGTGGCACTGGTGGAATAATATTGGTGGCACTGGTGGAATAATATTGGTGGCACTGGTGGAATAATATTGGTGGCACAGGTGGAATAATATTGGTGGCACTGGTGGAATAATATTGATGGAACTGGTGGAATAATATTGGTGGCACAGGTGGAATAATATTGGTGGCACTGGTGGAATAATATTGATGGGGTGATGGCACTGGTGGAATAATATTGATGGCACTGGTGGAATAATATTGATGACACTGGTGGAATAATATTGATGGCACTGGTGGAATAATATTGATGGCACTGGCGGAATAATATTGATGGCACTGGCGGAATAATATTGATGGCACTGGTGGAATAATATTGATGGCACTGGTGGAATAATATTGATGGCACTGGTGGAATAATATTGGTGTGGCACTGGTGGAATAATATTGGTGGCACTGGTGGAATAATATTGGTGGCACAGGTGGAATAATATTGGTGGCACTGGTGGAATAATTTTGGTGGCACAGGTGGAATAATATTGGTGGCACTGGTGGAATAATATTGATGGCACTGGTGATGGCACTGGTGGAATAATATTGATGGCACTGGTGGAATAGTATTGATGGCACTGTCTGGTGGAATAATATTGATGGCACTGGTGGAATAATATTGATGGCACTGGCGGAATAATATTGATGGCACTGGTGGAATAATATTGATGGCACTGGTGGAATAATATTGATGGCACTGGTGGAATAATATTGGTGGCACTGGTGGAATAATATTGATGACACTGGTGGAATAATATTGGTGGCACTTATGGAATAATATTGATGGCATGGTGGAATAATATTGATGGCACTGGTGGAATAATATTGATGGCACTGGTGGAATAATATTGATGGCACAGGTGGAATAATATTGATGGCCCTGTTGGAATAATATTGATGGCACAGGTGGAATAATATTGGTGGCACTGGTGGAATAATATTGGTGGCACAGGTGGAATAATATTGGTGGCACTGGTGGAATAATATTGATGGCACTGGTGATGGCAGTGGTGGTATAATATTGATGGCACTGGTGATGGCACTGGTGGAATAATATTGATGGCACTGGTGGAATAATATTGATCGCACTGGTCGAATAATATTGATGGCACTGGTGGAATAATATTGATGAATATTGATGGCACTGGCGGAATAATATTGATGGCACTGGTGGAATAATATTGATGGCACTGGTGGAATAATATTGATGAATATTGATGGCACTGGTGGAATAATATTGATGACTGATGGAATAATATTGATGACACAGGTGGAATAATATTGGTGGCACTGGTGGAATAATATTGATGGCACTGGTGGAATAATATTGATGGCACTGGTGGAATAGTATTGATGGCACTGTCTGGTGGAATAATATTGATGGCACTGGTGGAATAATATTGATGGCACTGGCGGAATAATATTGATGGCACTGGTGGAATAATATTGATGGCACTGGTGGAATAATATTGATGGCACTGGTGGAATAATATTGGTGGCACTGGTGGAATAATATTGATGGCACTGGTGGAATAATATTGATGGCACTGGCGGAATAATATTGATGGCACTGGTGGAATAATATTGATGGCACTGGTGGAATAATATTGATGGCACTGGTGGAATAATATTGGTGTGGCACTGGTGGAATAATATTGGTGGCACTGGTGGAATAATATTGGTGGCACAGGTGGAATAATATTGGTGGCACTGGTGGAATTATATTGATGGCGCTGGTGGAATAATATTGGTGGCACAGGTGGAATAATATTGGTGGCACAGGTGGAATAATATTGGTGGCACTGGTGGAATTATATTGATGGCACTTGTAGAATAATATTGGTGGCACAGGTGGAATAATATTGGTGGCACTGTTGGAATAATATTGATGGCACTGGTGGAATAATATTGATGGCACTGGTGGAATAGTATTGATGGCACTGTCTGGTGGAATAATATTGATGGCACTGGATGAATAATATTGATGGCACTGGCGGAATAATATTGATGGCACTGGTGGAATAATATTGATGGCACTGGTGGAATAATATTGATGGCACTGGTGGAATAATATTGGTGGCACTGGTGGAATAATATTGATGACACTGGTGGAATAATATTGGTGGCACTTATGGAATAATATTGATGGCACTGGTGGAATAATATTGATGGCACTGGTGGAATAATATTGATGGCACTGGTGGAATAATATTGATGGCACAGGTGGAATAATATTGGTGGCACTGGTGGAATAATATTGATGGCACTGGTGGAATAATATTGATGGCACAGGTGGAATAATATTGGTGGCACTGGTGGAATAATATTGGTGGCACAGGTGGAATAATATTGGTGGCACAGGTGGAATAATATTGGTGGCACTGGTGGAATAATATTGGTGGCACTGGTGGAATAATATTGATGGCACTGGTGGAATAATATTGATGAATATTGATGGCACTGGTGGAATAATATTGATGACTGGTGGAATAATATTGATGGCACTGGTGGAATAATATTGGTGGCACTGGTGGAATAATATTGGTGGCACTGGTGGAATAATATTGGTGGCACTGGTGGAATAATATTGATGGCACTGGTGGAATAATATTGATGGCACTGGTGGAATAATATTGATGGCACTGGTGGAATAATATTGATGGCACTGGTGGAATAATATTGGTGGCACTGGTGGAATAATATTGGTGGCACTGGTGGAATAATATTGGTGGCACTGGTGGAATAATATTGGTGGCACTGGTGGAATAATATTGGTGGCACTGGTGGAATAATATTGGTGGCACTGGTGGAATAATATTGGTGGCACTGGTGGAATAATATTGGTGGCACTGGTGGAATAATATTGGTGGCACTGGTGGAATAATATTGGTGGCACTGGTGGAATAATATTGATGGCACTGGTGGAATAATATTGATGGCACTGGTGGAATAATATTGATGGCACCGGTGGAATAATATTGATGGCACCGGTGGAATAATATTGATGGCACCGGTGGAATAATATTGATGGCACCGGTGGAATAATATTGATGGCACCGGTGGAATAATATTGATGGCACCGGTGGAATAATATTGATGGCACTGGTGGAATAATATTGTTGGCACTGGTGGAATAATATTGATGGCACTGGTGGAATAATATTGGTGGCACTGGTGGAATAATATTGATGAATATTGATGGCACTGGTGGAATAATATTGATGACTGATGGAATAATATTGATGACACTGGTGGAATAATATTGGTGGCACTGGTGGAATAATATTGATGGCACTGGTGGAATAATATTGATGGCACTGGTGGAATAGTATTGATGGCACTGTCTGGTGGAATAATATTGATGGCACTGGTGGAATAATATTGATGGCACTGGTGGAATAATATTGATGGCACTGGCGGAATAATATTGATGGCACTGGTGGAATAATATTGATGGCACTGGTGGAATAATATTGATGGCACTGGTGGAATAATATTGGTGGCACTGGTGGAATAATATTGGTGGCACTGGTGGAATAATATTGATGGCACTGGTGGAATAATATTGATGGCACTGGTGGAATAATATTGATGGCACTGGTGGAATAATATTGATGACACTGGTGGAATAATATTGATGGGAGTTCTCTCTAGCTGTGTTCACACAAGTGAGAGTGGTTTTACAGGTTATTTGTGAACACTAGCTGTGCATATCAATAGGTCATTGAATCAGGCAGAAAAATGTGAAGTGTAAGTCCCGCTAAGCCAAGCCAGTGGTGTGTTTGTTGGAGGCCCTCGCATGAGATGTTTTGAAGCCAGAGACTTTGTTGTGGATAGTTTCCAATATTGGCATGTAGTTGATGTACGATGCTTTTGACCCCTCTCAGGGGGCTGGGTCAGCTCTGTTGGGGAGGGCGACACGGCTCGAGGGCATTGTGAAGGGCATGTCAGCAGTGCTGGACTGTCCTCTCACAGTGAAGATGAGGACAGGGATACACAAGAAGAACTGGAATGCGCACAAACTCATTCCTAAACTCAGGGACTGCCATGTCTCCATGGTTACAGTGAGTCGAGAATCGTGTACTTTTTGCTTTTGTATTTGGTGTCTTTCCAAGGTAGCATGAGTGTGCATCATGTGGAGTCATGTTGTGTGCTGCCCAGGTGCATGGCCGGTCCATGGAGCAGAGGTACACTAAGCTAGCAGACTGGGACTACATCAAAACTTGTGTGGAAGCTGCTTCACCCATGCCTGTCTTTGGTAACCTCCTCTCAACCCTTTTAAAAATGTCTACGGCTCGGGTCACCTCCTTCCCTTTGTGTCGTACTAGGAAATGGAGACGTTTTGTCCTTTGAGGACTACAATTCATTTTGTGAGGACGGCCGAACAGCTGGGCTGATGGTGGCGAGGTAGACACTTGGCTCTGTGGGGTGTAGAGCTTTTGATTCACTAGTGTTGTTGATGACAGGGGTGCCATTATTAAACCGTGGCTGTTCACTGAGATCAAGGAGCAGAGACACTGGGACATCAGCTCCGGTGAGAGGTTAGAGATAATTCGTCGCTATGCTAACTACGGCCTGGAACACTGGGGGTCAGATACACAGGTAAGGTGCCTTATGAACAGGTAAAGCGCCTTGTGATGTAATAAAGATCAGAGGACTTCTAATTTCATCCTCACAATAATCCACATATCCAAAATAGCACAACATTCTGTACTATACAGTATTGTACGACCTGCCTCCAGTCAGTGTGGTGTTGGTCCAGTGTGTGTCCCCATAGAGCTATTGTCAACCTACTTCAACCTGCCTCCACCCAGTGTGATGTCGGTCCAATGTGTGTCCCCATAGAGCTATTGTCAACCTACTTCAACCTGCCCCAACCCAGTGTGGTGTTGGTCCAGTGTGTGTCCCCATAGAGCTATTGTCAACCTACTTCAACCTGCCTCACCCAGTGTGGTATTGGTCCAGTGTGTGTCCCCATAGAGCTATTGTCAACCTACTTCAACCTACCTCCACCCAGTGTGATGTCGGTCCAATGTGTGTCCCCATAGAGCTATTGTCAACTCACTTCAACCTGCCTCCACCCAGTGTGGTGTTGGTCCAGTGTGTGTCCCCATAGAGCTATTGTCAACTCACTTCAACCTGCCTCACCCAGTGTGGTATTGGTCCAGTGTGTGTCCCCATAGAGCTATTGTGAACTTCTTTCAGCTATCTCAACCCAGTATGTCCCCTTGTTGACCTATTGACCTGGTACACAGCAGGTATATTGGATTGTTGACCTATTGACCTGGTACACAGCAGGTATATTGGATTGTTGACCTATTGACCTGGTACACAGCAGGTATATTGGATTGTTGACCTATTGACCAGGTACATAGCAGGTATATTGGAAGTGTGTTCTCTATTGCAGGGAGTGGAAAACACAAGACGCTTTCTCCTGGAGTGGTTGAGTTTCCTGTACAGGTATATAGCCACACACCACACACCCTTACTCATTATTAATCTCAGTGGGTAGGTACATCCCTTACTTAACTCATTATTAATCTCAATGGGTAGGTACATCCCTTACTTAACTCATTATTAATCCCAATGGTAACTACATCCCTCATTATTAATCTCAATGGGTAGGTACATCCTTTACTTAACTCATTATTAATCTCAATGGGTAGGTACATCCCTTACTTAACTCATTATTAATCCCAATGGGTAGGTACATCCCTTGCTTAACTCATTATTAATCTCAATGGGTAGCTACATCCCTTACTTAACTCATTATTAATCCCAATGGGTAGGTACATCCCTTACTTAACTCATTATTAATCCCAATGGGTAGGTACATCCCTTTCTTAGCTCATTAATTAGTAGTACATCCTTACTTAGCTCATTATTAATCCCAATGGGTAGGTACATCCCTTACTTAACTCATCAATGGTAGGTCATCCCTTAACTCATTTAATTAATCTTAATGGGTAGTTAAATCCCTTTCTTAACTCATTAATTAATCTTAATGGGTAGTTACATCCCTTACTTAACTCATTTATTAATCTTAGTGGGTAGTTACATCCCTTACTTAATAAGGGGGGACTATACCTGAAACTGGGAGAAAAACGTCTGTTGATTTGGACTGCCCATAACTTTTTTTTATAATAATATTATGGTCATATTGTTCCTTGGTCTATGTGCTTTCCAATGATATAAAAGATTAGTCTATAGGCATATTTTCTCAGAAGATACATGCAGAAATATCAAGGCATTCCAAAAAACTGACCACTTCTGCCCCCACACTTCCCTCTCACCCATACTTACAAACCAAAAGTACAAACCAAAAGCTGTAAATTGGTCTGTGGTTTGCCTAAGCTAATAGCTATTATATGAGCGAGACAATTTTTTTTTAACTTGATGGGTTGTCAAGTTATGGTGATTAGAAGAGGTGACCTTTGCAGATTTATCGTTAAGATCGCGTATTCACTAATACGGCAGGATGCGCCACTCCCCCCAGTTTAGTTATTGAATTTTTGTCACCGCCATATAATAGCTATTAGCTTTAGGCAAACCACAGACCAATTTGCAGCTTTTGGTTTGTAAGTATGGGTGAGAGGGAAGTGTTGGGGCAGAAGTGTTTAGTTTTTTGGAATGCCTTGATATTTCTGCATGTATCTTCTGAGAAAATATGCCTATAGACTAATCTTTTATATCATTGGAAAGCACATAGACCAAGGAACAATATGACCATAATATTATTTGGACAGAGTAATTATTTAAAAAAGTTATGGGCAGTCCAAATCAACAGACGTTTTTCTCCCAGTTTCAGGTATAGTCCCCCCTTAACTCATTAATTAGTAGGTACATCTACTTAACTCATTTATTAGTAGTTACATCCCTTTCTTAACTCATTAATTGGATAGATACATCCTTTACTTTAACTCATTAATTATCTTAATGGGTAGTTACTCTTAATGGGTAGTTACATCCCTTCCTTAACTCATTAATCTTAATGGATAGGTACATCCCTTACTTAACTCATTGATTTAATCTTAGTGGGTAGTTGCATCCCTTACTTAACTCATTGATTTACTCATCAATGGGTAGTTACATCCCTTACTTAACTCATTAATAGGTACATCCCTTTCTTAACTCATTAATGGGTAGTTACATCCCTTACTTAACTCATTAATAGGTATATACATCCCTTTCTTAACTCATTAATGGGTAGTTACATCCCTTACTTAACTCATTAATTAATAGGTACATCCCTGTGGGATTGCTGGAGTATGTACCTCAGCGTATCAACCAACGCCCACCAAGGTTCCGAGGGAGAGATGACCTGGAAACTCTCATGGCATCTAGCAACTGCCAGGACTGGGTCAAGATCAGGTGACCACTACCTCTAGTTGAGATATATCACATGACTACTCTTCATTGGTCATGTGATATTTATTGTTATTTGCAGTGAGATGATCCTTGGACCAGCCCCAAAGGGTTTTTCTTTCCTGCCGAAGCACAGAGCCAATTCCTATTCGTAGCCTTCCTTTTGCGATGCCCGAGTTGGTTGGAGATCTCATTGGCAGACATGAAGTGCTTTATAATTCTATGAACTATGAACATTTCTAGTATCCTCAAATATGAATTGTGAAATTCTATTATGTCGCTCTGTTGACCTCTAATTGTATATAAAGATGGACTGTGCACTACATGGGACAGAGCCTGCTTTTAAGCAGGACACAGCGTGGGTGAATCAATGAGCAGTTCCACTTGTTTTTTATGCCAAATGCAATGACAGGCAGAAGATTTGAGCTCCAGAAGTCCAACTTCTACTGGGGACATGTGAGCCTTTCTTTGGTGGACCACATTTTTTAAAGCTAAAACAGGTGATACATGTACCTCTGTGTGGTGTGGATGTACACACACGCACGCACGCACACATTTGGTTTGGTAGTGTTTGAGCAAGTATGTGTAGTGATGTCTGATGGGACCTGAAGTGTTACACTTAAGGCGGGACTAATCCATTTCTGGGCCTTTTTAAAAAAATTCGTTCATAACTTTTTTGTTCTATATACTATGATGTTGAAATTAGTACCAAAATGCTGCTCATTCAGAGAGCTTTCCAATGGTATATTTAGTTTTGATCTATATAGCACCATCCTGGTCAGAGTTGTGGACAGTTGTGGACACCAAGGTGATTTCACTTTATTGCACTTTACTCAACACCTGTGTGACATAACCACTTACAATTTTGACAGCACTTAGAGAACCCACAGACATGCATTTTGAATGGATGAAAACATCATAACTTGTAAAATGGATTTTTAAGAAAGGTCAGTGTTTTTCTCATGATTAGCAACATTCCAAGGCTAATATCTCCCCCATAGATTTTTTTTAGTGGATTCTTTCCACTCAAATGAAAGAGTATGAAAAGAGCTTTCAAATGATATATTAAAGTTGATATAGGACAAAGCATGGCCCAGTTATGTGCACACAAACTTGAAATAACTCATTTTGAGATAACGGCTCTTGAAAAAAGTACATTATTATGTTCTCTATCTTCCTTTCAGGTTCGTAACTTCGAATTTATGTAGTCAATGACAAGTGTGTATAACTTTGCAGTGAAGCCTTCAAATGCTCTGAAACTTGAAATAGAAATACTACATGAACTATACTATAGAATGTATACTATAGAATGAATAAATAATCTTTAAAAATGTGTTTTTTCGAACAAATGGATTAGTCCCACCTTAAATTACTTAAATTAGAAGCAGTCTGTTATTATATAAGTACTTAAGGGGGGAATAAACCCCAAAAATGGTTGAAATTTTGTTTTTGTTTTTTTGGTTCATATTATAGATTTATTCATAGAGATGTCATATTCCAAGTTTCAAAGCAATTGAAAACTCTATAATAAAGTTACAGTAATTTTTATACACGCACACACCAGTTGATTGTCTTGATTTCAGCCAACAAACCTGAAGAATGAACTAAGATCCTTCCCAGAGGTGTAGATTTACGATCGTCAATGTTAGAAACTTCGTTTATACACCAAAATGTAGCTTATTCAAAGAAGTACCTTACCGCGTCTAGTGCACACGACTATCATGTCATTCTAGCAAAGGGTGGGGTCGCGCATGAATGTCGAAAATCTGTCCGCAGAGTTGACTTCGCTGCTGTTTTTGTTGCCTCTGAAGAACCGAAGACCAAACAACCCTACAGAAGAAGTAGAAGAAGCCTTGGGAGAGTTTCATACTGGAGGGGAATGCTCAACAAAGCAGCTGAGCAGGGAGCTCAACCGATGACCTCGGTGACCTCGAGCACACTTTCCACTGTAAGTTTATCCTGGCTAATAGTTAGCTAGCTAATTCCTTAGCTCTTGGAGAAATATAGCTAGCCCTTTCCCCCTTCATGCATATAGGAACATGTTGCTGCTCCTTCCCAGTCTGCTTCCACTCCTGCCCAGACTGTTTCCACTTCTGCCCAGACTATTTCCACCCAAACTGCCACCAGGAAGAAGTTCGCCCTTTTATCCCCCTCCACTAGTCTACCTTCCACTGGATCTACCTCCTCTCCAGGCGCTACTGACCAACCCAACCTACCATCATTAGCTTCAGATGAGTGTGTTGGTGGGAGAGTGAAGATTGGGTACCGACTTTTGAAGTTAGAAAAACTGAATTTAGGCCTGAGTGAAATTGGTGTGTGTGTGTCATGCCACTCCCCCCTCATGCTAGATGAGACTTTTGGTAATAGAAGAGGGTTGGTATCAAGAGTTAGCATTACATGCTCTAACTCTTCTTGTAAGAAGTCAGTACTCTTGTCTGATCCGTCCTCTTCAGAGGACAACTGTCTCAATGATGCAGCTATTCTGGGCACAAGGATGGCCAGTTGTGGGCACAATGCATTACAAGAGTTATCTGCATGCGTAGGAATGCTCCCCCCTCTGTCTCGACCAATGTGGACAAAACATAATAAAGTGATTTCTGCAACTAGTACGGTGGTAGCCAAGCAATGTTGTGTAGAAGCAGCTCAACACTTGCATGAAAAGATGGGAAAGCCTCTGAATGAAGTTATTGATGTAATCGTAACAGTTGATGGAACATGGCAAAAACGTGGACGTACATCTCTTTTTGGGGTAGTTATAGTTATCGCTTGGGTAACTGGACAGGTGCTAGATGTAGAGGTCCTCTCTAAACATTGTGGGGCTTGTAAAAGGAATGAAGACCTTAGTTCAGAAGAGTATGAAGAATGGTATGCTGATCATGAAGAGAATTGTGAGTGTAATTACAAGGGATCTTCTAATGCCATGGAAGTTGAAGGTGTTAAGCGTATTTGGCTGCGCTCCGAGGCGAACTTGAAGCTACGCTATACAACTTTTATTGGAGATGGAGATGTCAAAACCTTCTCCACTCTTACCAACCTTCAACCCTATGGTCCTGATGTTACAATTGTCAAACACGAGTGTATAGGACACGTTCAAAAGAGATTAGGCACAGCACTCAGGAAGTTGAAAAAGTCAGGTGCTGTTGATGATGATGGTCACCTGGTAAAATTTAAGGGCAGACTTACTGATGATGGAATCAAGGTACTTAATGTCTACTATGGAGGTGCCATCCGAAATAGTGGTGGTAGTGTTGATGCAATGGTGAAAGCAATAGACGCTTCATTCTTACACTCAATCTCTTCTGATAGCCATCCACTTCACATGAAGTGTCCTGAACACAAGCCACCTGATCACAACAGCTGGTGTAAGTATAGAATTGCTGAGTTTGAAGGTACACCAAAGCCTACACACAAACCATTGATCCCACGTGACTTAGGTAGGTATGTTAGGCCAGTTTACCAGCGCTTGGCTGATCGGGATCTTCTGGAGAGGTGCACATTAGGTGCCACGCAAAACCAGAATGAAAGCTTCAATAATCTTATCTGGTTACGTGCCAGTAAGACCCAAATGTTGAGTGCTATAACTGTTGAGCTTGCTGTTAACATTGCAATTCTGGTCTACAACAAGGGTAAGGAGATGGGTATGAAGGACTTGTTCACAGCTCTTGAGATGGAGTGCACACAGCGTTCAACTGAATACTACAAACAAGCTGATAGATTGCGGCTCTATAAGAGTGAAAAGAGGTCAGCTGCAGTGGAAAAGAGAAGGAGGAAGAAGAAAACTAGAAATAGGGCAGCTGCAGAGGAAAACACTATATCGGAGGAAGGGCCTACGTATGGTTCTGGCGAGTTCTAAACCTTGAATTCATGCAAGAATTGCTCAGAGAAATGTGTGGACTGGTGCACTCTATCCTACAGTAATATAGAAACAGGTTTCAGTACAGAGATTTCACAATTTCACCCCCAAAATAGTACCTCAACTTTGACCACGATTTGACAAGAATCTGTATTTCTTAATGTAAAAAAAATAATTCTCTGTAATGTTTCACCCTGAATTCCAAACTTTATGTATCATTAGAAAGTCTATTTCCTACACTACAGCACTGTCTATTTCATTTTCATCTATATTTGTATATTGTGCCTATATGAGTGTATGTATGTGTAGTGTTTTTGTTTCTTTTGACTGAAATTGATTTTACACTGGAGATGTATATTTTTCAACCTATATAAATAGTTAGTGGTGTGCTAGCACTACTGAACTAGCCACAGACTACTTAACAGCCATTCAGCACTATCAACAGATTTTAAAGCCTTCTCCCCACTGAAATCAGCTGGGCCAGGAGGTGTTTGACAACTTTAGGTACATATGACCAAAAATATATATATTATTAAAGAGCTTGTTCAATGAGCTGCATTTTGGTACTAAAATCAAGTTCATAGGTGGTAGGGAAGTGAAGTTATAAAAAAAATTGTCCGGTCACATTTTTTGGGTTTATTCCCCCCTTAACCTTGAATTAAGGGGAAACTTGACCTTGAACTAAGGGAAACTTACCTTGAATTAAGGGAAACTTGACCTTGAACTAAGGGAAACTTACCTTGAATTAAGGGAAACTTGAACCGAGGGAAACTTGACCTTGAACTAAGGGAAACTTGACCTTGAACTAAGGGAAACTTGACCTTGAACTAAGGGAAACTTACCTTGAATTAAGGGAAACTTGACCTTGAACTACATTGAGCTATTATATATATTATATACCAGGACCACAAAATATCCATTTAATGGGAGAGAAGTGGAGAAGTCGATGTTTCCCTTTTATCTTTCTTTTTGAACAGTCTTATAGCTGTACAGTTCCTACCATGTGCAATATGGCTCCACACTATATACACTATTATACATAAATGGCGGGGGGAAACTGCTGAACCTGCATGAGCTTAGCTACAGTCAGTGTTTGGTATGTTATGGAATATCACCCGAGAGTGCAGTACTTGACAAGGCAAGGAATATCACCTGAGAGTGCAGGGTTCAGAGTGCTGTACTTGTCAAGGCAAGGAATATCACCTGAGGGTGCAGGGTTCAGTACTTGTCAAGGCAAGGAATATAATGATAATCCAGTTTTTATGGAATCCTAAATCAGTCTCCAAGAGTCTCTCCTAACAGCAACTACGGAATAAAAAGGCTGGGCGGGCACAAGGACCCAAAAGCTGATGCTAACACAAGTCCAAAAACACACACACAAATGAGACAAAACAAGAAGAGGCCAAATATAGAGACAGCTACTAGGGTAACAGATTTCATCTGTTTGAATGGGGTGTCCAATGCAAGGAGCTGAGATGTCCTTGTCATAGCAGCATAGTGCTGGGCTCCTCCAGGTAGATCCTGAAGGCAGAGAGCCACTGAGCTCCCACAGCTCCGTCCACTACGCGATGATCACAGCTCATTGTCACCGTCATCATGTCTGCCACCCTGTACTCGGCCCTGAGGGAAGGAAGGAGTGGAGATGAGAGAGGTCACCAGGCAGTCACATGATAGAGGAGGTCATGTCTGTTAACCCACTTCAACCCACATACTCGACGACTGATTGAGATGCATGCAATCTTTAGTTTAGACCTGAGGATGAAAATAAACTCACTTGCTGTCATCCTGGTTCATGGCTGGAACTGCTCTCTTTTCACATGTCCCCACAGCCAGGATGCAAGACTGCAGATTACATGCATGGCAAGGAGGAGCATAAAAACAATGACTAGTGGTGGAATAACTTCTGCTCACATCTTGACTGGTACAGTATTCAGACTGAGAACAGGCAGGCATGTTGCATGCACTTGCATGCACATACCTGTGGAGGGTTGATGATGGCCGTGAACTGGCGAACTCCATACATGCCCAGGTTGGAGATGGTGAAGGTACCTCCCACGTACTCATTAGGTTGCAGTTTACCACTCCTTGCCTTCATGGCCAGACGCAGCACATCCTCGTTGATGGCCCTCAAGCCCTGAATACAATGCACGACCAGCATGAACTCTGATGCAAGCACTGACCACAACACCAGCATCACACCATGCATTAGGACTGATGCAAGCACTAACCACAACACCAGCATCACACCATGCATTAGGACTGATGCAAGCACTAACCACAACACCAGCATCACACCATGCATTAGGACTGATGCAAGCACTAACCACAACACCAGCATCACATTAGGACTGATGCAAGCACTAACCACAACACCATGCATTAGGACTGATGCAAGCACTAACCACAACACCAGCATCACACCATGCAGTAGGACTGATGCAAACACTAACCACAACACCAGCATCACACCATGCATTAGGACTGATGCAAGCACTAACCACAACACCAGCATCACACCATGCATTAGGACTGATGCAAACACTAACCACAACACCAGCATCACACCATGCATTGGGACTGATGCCAACACTAACCACAACACCAGCATCACACCATGCATGAGCACCGATGCAAGCACTAACCACAACACCAGCATCACACCATGCATTAGGACTAATGCAAACACTAACCACAACACCAGCATCACACCATGCAGTAGGACTGATGCAAACACTAACCACAACACCAGCATCACACCATGCATTAGGACTGATGCAAGCACTAACCACAACACCAGCATCACACCATGCATTAGGACTGATGCAAACACTAACCACAACACCAGCATCACACCATGCATTGGGACTGATGCCAACACTAACCACAACACCAGCATCACACCATGCATGAGCACCGATGCAAGCACTAACCACAACACCAGCATCACACCATGCATTAGGACTAATGCAAACACTAACCACAACACCAGCATCACACCATGCATTAGGACTGATGCAAGCACTAACCACACACACCAGCATCACACCATGCATTAGGACTGATGCAAACACTAACCACAACACTAGCATCTGCATTAGGACTGATGCAAGTACTCACCACTACAATTAACGCCCACATTCACACCATTGTATTCACAACACTCCACTAGAATTTTGGTTGCTGTACCAAATGTTATGCATGATTATAACCTACAAAATATATACAGATATAGAATGGCATCAGTCGCAATAGTCATTTAGGTCCAACTTTGAAGAGTAATTGATGCCGGTGTCAATATCTAAGTTCAATTATCTCACTTGCAGAGCTAATGAACTTAGATATTGATCACCAGGAATTTTTTCAGTGAAATCAAACTTTGATCCCAATACTACAGTAATGGGAATTTATTGCGTAGCTTGTATCAAGAAAAAATTGTAGGTTTTAATTATCAAGGGGTAGCAACTAAAATCACCCCTAGTACAGTCAAAAACTGCATCTTCTTTGTATTTCAGATAGTGTGTGTGACTACAAGTTGTATGCGTGCTGAGCAATGTTTCATACAGAGGGGTAGCCCCCTGGAATATCCCCTCCCCCACAAAAAAGAAGATTAAAAATTCACAATGCTAATATTTAGCATTGCTATAGATAAGCAACCAGTAGCTTTCCTTCTGGTTGCTACAATGTATATACCAAGCTACTAAAAAAGAACATGGTCCTAGATTTGCTGACAGGGCCTGACATTGGCACTGTCACAACCAACACCTAGTCCCTCTACATGACGGGTAGGAATTAATGTCCCATGATACACCACACAGCTATGATATAATATACATACACAGTGCAGGACCATGCATGGGCCACACAGCTATGATATAATACACATATACACAGTGCAGGACCATGCATGGGCCACACAGCTATGATATAATATACATACACAGTGCAGGACCATGCATGGGCCACACAGCTATGATATAATATACATACACAGTGCAGGACCATGCATGGGCCACACAGCTATGATATAATACACATATACACAGTGCAGGACCATGCATGGGCCACACAGCTATGATATAATACACATACACAGTGCAGGACCATGCATGGGCCACACAGCTATGATATAATACACATATACACAGTGCAGGACCATGCATGGGCCACACAGCTATGATATAATACACATACACAGTGCAGGACCATGCATGGGCCACACAGCTATGATATAATACACATATACATAGTGCAGGACCATGCATGGGCCACACAGCTATGATATAATACACATATACACAGGCAGGACCATGCATGGGCCACAGCTATGATATAATATACATATACACAGTGCAGGACCATGCATGGGCCACACAGCTATGATATAATACACATATACACAGTGCAGGACCATGCATGGGCCACACAGCTATGATATAATACACATATACACAGGCAGGACCATGCATGGGCCACACAGCTATGATATAATACACATATACATAGTGCAGGACCATGCATGGGCCACACAGCTATGATATAATACACATATACACAGGCAGGACCATGCATGGGCCACAGCTATGATATAATATACATATACACAGTGCAGGACCATGCATGGGCCACACAGCTATGATATAATACACATATACACAGTGCAGGACCATGCATGGGCCACACAGCTATGATATAATACACATATACACAGGCAGGACCATGCATGGGCCACACAGCTATGATATAATATACATATACACAGTGCAGGACCATGCATGGGCCACACAGCTATGATATAATACACATATACACAGGCAGGACCATGCATGGGCCACAGCTATGATATAATATACATATACACAATGCAGGACCATGCATGGGCCACACAGCTATGATATAATACACATATACACAGTGCAGGACCATGCATGGGCCACACAGCTATGATATAATACACATATACACAGTGCAGGACCATGCATGGGCCACACAGCTATGATATAATACACATATACACAGTGCAGGACCATGCATGGGCCACACAGCTATGACATATACACAGTGCAGGACCATGCATGGGCCACACAGCTATGATATAATATACACATACACAGTGCAGGACCATGCATGGGCCACACAGCTATGACATATACACAATGCAGGACCATGCATGGGCCACACAGCTATGATATAATACACATATACACAGTGCAGGACCATGCATGGGCCACACAGCTATGATATAATACACATATACACAGTGCAGGACCATGCATGGGCCACACAGCTATGATATAATACACATATACACAGTGCAGGACCATGCATGGGCCACACAGCTATGACATATACACAGTGCAGGACCATGCATGGGCCACACAGCTATGATATAATATACACATACACAGTGCAGGACCATGCATGGGCCACACAGCTATGATATAATACACATATACACAGTGCAGGACCATGCATGGGCCACACAGCTATGATATAATATACATATACACAGTGCAGTCCCATGCATGGGCCACTAGTAATGCACTAGTTCCCCCCCTTACAGTTATTATGTCATAGTTATGTCATAGTTATGCACTAGTTCCCCCTTATATGTCATAGTTATGCACTAGTTCCCCCTTACAGCTATTATGTCATAGTTATGCACTAGAGGATACTTTCCCCCTTATAGTTATTATGTCATAGTTATGTTGTAGTTATGCACTAGCTAAGACTTACATGTATGGTTGGTTCGCCACCTAGTCTCACCTTGATAATTACCAATCCAAAATTGCATCAGAATCAACCTCAGAGGAGAAAAAATATTAAAAATCCCCTGGGGGGGGCATCTACGCCTTGAGAACAAATAACACATGTTCTGTCTTCCCCCCAACCTAAAGGTCGTTGTCTTCCCCTCCCCCCAACCTAAAGGTCGTTGTCTTCCCCTCCCCCCAACCTAAAGGTCGTTGTCTTCCCCTCCCCCCAACCTAAAGGTCGTTGTCTTCCCTCCCCCCAATCTAAAGGTTGTTGTCTTCCCCTCCCCCCAACCTAAAGGTCGTTGTCTTCCCTCCCCCCAATCTAAAGGTTGTTGTCTTCCCCTCCCCCCAACCTAAAGGTCGTTGTCTTCCTCTCTCCCCAACCTAAAGTTCGTTGTCTTCCCTCCCCCCAACCTAAAGGTCGTTGTCTTCCCCTCCCCCCAACCTAAAGGTTGTTGTCTTCCCGTCCCCCCAACCTAAAGGTCGTTGTCTTCCCCTCCCCCCAACCTAAAGGTCGTTGTCTTCCCCCCCCCCCCAACCTAAAGGTCGTTGTCTTCCCGTCCCCCCAACCTAAAGGTCGTTGTCTTCCCTCCCCCCAACCTAAAGGTCGTTGTCTTCCCGTCCCCCCAACCTAAAGGTCGTTGTCTTCCCCTCCCCCCAACCTAAAGGTCGTTGTCTTCCCGTCCCCCCAACCTAAAGGTCGTTGTCTTCCCCTCCCCCAACCTAAAGGTCGTTGTCTTCCCCCCCCCCCCAACCTAAAGGTCGTTGTCTTCCCGTCCCCCCAACCTAAAGGTCGTTGTCTTCCCTCCCCCCAACCTAAAGGTCGTTGTCTTCCCTCCCCCCAACCTAAAGGTCGTTGTCTTCCCTCCCCCCAACCTAAAGGTCGTTGTCTTCCCGTCCCCCCAACCTAAAGGTCGTTGTCTTCCCTCCCCCCAACCTAAAGGTCGTTGTCTTCCCGTCCCCCCAACCTAAAGGTCGTTGTCTTCCCTCCCCCCAATCTAAAGGTCGTTGTCTTCCCTCCCCCCAACCTAAAGTTCGTTGTCTTCCCCTCCCCCCAACCTAAAGGTCGTTGTCTTCCCTCCCCCCAATCTAAAGGTCGTTGTCTTCCCTCCCCCCAACCTAAAGGTCGTTGTCTTCCCCCCCCCCCAACCTAAAGGTCGTTGTCTTCCCTCCCCCCAATCTAAAGGTCGTTGTCTTCCCGTCCCCCCAACCTAAAGGTCGTTGTCTTCCCCTCCCCCCAACCTAAAGTTCGTTGTCTTCCCTCCCCCCAACCTAAAGGTCGTTGTCTTCCCTCCCCCCAACCTAAAGGTCGTTGTCTTCCCCTCCCCCCAACCTAAAGGTCGTTGTCTTCCCACCCCCCAACCTAAAGGTCGTTGTCTTCCCTCCCCCCAACCTAAAGGTCGTTGTCTTCCCTCCCCCCAACCTAAAGGTCGTTGTCTTCCCCTCCCCCCAACCTAAAGTTCGTTGTCTTCCCTCCCCCAATCTAAAGGTCGTTGTCTTCCCTCCCCCCAACCTAAAGGTCGTTGTCTTCCCCTCCCCCCAACCTAAAGGTCATTGTCTTCCCTCCCCCCAACCTAAAGGTCGTTGTCTTCCCTCCCCCCAACCTAAAGGTCGTTGTCTTCCCGTCCCCCCAACCTAAAGGTCGTTTTCTTCCCCTCCCCCCCAACCTAAAGTTCGTTGTCTTCCCCTCCCCCCAACCTAAAGGTCGTTGTCTTCCCTCCCCCCAACCTAAAGGTCGTTGTCTTCCCTCCCCCCAACCTAAAGGTCGTTGTCTTCCCCTCCCCCCAACCTAAAGGTCGTTGTCTTCCCTCCCCCCAACCCAAAGGTCGTTGTCTTCCCTCCCCCCAACCTAAAGGTCGTTGTCTTCCCCTCCCCCCAACCTAAACGTCGTTGTCTTCCCTCCCCCCAACCTAAAGGTCGTTGTCTTCCCTCCCCCCAACCTAAAGGTCGTTGTCTTCCCCTCCCCCCAACCTAAAGGTCGTTGTCTTCCCACCCCCCAACCTAAAGGTCGTTGTCTTCCCCCCCCAACCTAAAGTTCGTTGTCTTCCCTCTAAAGTTTGTTGTCTTCCCTCCCCCCAACCTAAAGTTCGTTGTCTTCCCCTCCCCCCAATCTAAAGGTCGTTGTCTTCCCTCCCCCCAACCTAAAGATCGTTGTCTTCCCTCCCCCCAACCTAAAGGTCGTGTATGAAACACTGCTGAGGGTGGATAACTTTCATGAGCGAGTACAAAGTTCATGGTTCGAGGTCGATCCCTGAAGAACTTAAAAACATTCTACTCGGAACTATTTGCACCATGCAGTCCCTTTCTATTAGCAGTGCTGATCCTGCCCATGCTCACAAAACACACACAACACACACACACAACACACACACACACACACACACAAACAACGCTTACTTTGTTGTCGGCTCCAAAAACAATGGGCGTGATGAGGCCTCCCTCTGTGCTGACAGCCACGCTGATATCCACGTTGTGGTGACGTCGTATGACAGTTTCCATCCAACTGGAGTTCACCTCCGGCACCTTGCGGAGCGCTAGAGCGGCGGCTTTGATGACAAAATCGTTGGGCGAAAGCTTGAGCTCCTCCTGCCGATGACTGGTGTTGATCAGCTGGCGCAAGATTAGAGTCTTCGTCATGTCTACGTCAGTAGTTAGGTAGTAGTGAGGAATGGTCTGCTTGGATTCCTGCAACCGCTTCGCTATTGTCTGGGCGGGTACATGGAGGAAGGAAGGGGGGGGGGGGAGAAATGAGTCAACTGCAATAAAGTCAAGGTGGTCCAGTGCAGTAGCAGAGTATCCTGGAAACAACATGGATGTCAGTTCCAGTTTTTGCCCACCTAATTCTAGCAAGCATTAGATTCTAGCCAGCATTACAAGGCAAGCACTTTGCAAGTCCATACCTAGTTGATGCTGGGATTGTGTTCCACACATACCTAGTTGATGCTGGGATTGTGTTCCACCCTTACCTAGTTGATGCTGGGATTGTGCAGGCACCACTGGCATCATACAAACATGCACATGTGAGGGAACACCCTTACCTCTAGCACATGTGAGTGAACACCCTTACCTCTAGCACATGTGAGGGAACACTCATTACCTCTAGCACATGTGAGGGAACACTCATTACCTCTAGCACATGTGAGGGAACACTCATGTGAGGGAACACTCATTACCTCCAGCACATGTGAGGGAACACTCATTACCTCCAGCACATGTGAGGGAACACTCATTACCTCCAGCACATGTGAGGGAACACCCATTACCTCCAGCACATGTGAGGGAACACTCATTACCTCCAGCACATGTGAGGGAACACTCATTACCTCCAGCACATGTGAGGAAACACTCATTACCTCCAGCACATGCGAGGGAACACTCATTACCTCCAGCACATGCGAGGGAACACTCATTACCTCCAGCACATGCGAGGGAACACTCATTACCTCCAGCACATGCGAGGGAACACTCATTACCTCCAGCACATGCGAGGGAACACTCATTACCTCCAGCACATGCGAGGGAACACTCATTACCTCCAGCACATGCGAGGGAACACTCATTACCTCCAGCACATGTGAGGGAACACTCATTACCTCCAGCACATGTGAGGGAACACTCATTACCTCCAGCACATGTGAGGGAACACTCATTACCTCCAGCACATGTGAGGGAACACTCATTACCTCCAGCACATGTGAGGGAACACTCATTACCTCCAGCACATGTGAGGGAACACTCATTACCTCCAGCACATGTGAGGGGACACTCATTACCTCCAGCACATGTGAGGGAACACTCATTACCTCCAGCACATGTGAGGGGACACTCATTACCTCCAGCACATGTGAGGGAACACTCATTACCTCCAGCACATGTGAGGGAACACCCATTACCTCCAGCACATGTGAGGGAACACTCATTACCTCCAGCACATGTGAGGGAACACCCATTACCTCCAGCACATGTGAGGGAACACTCATTACCTCCAGCACATGTGAGGGAACACTCATTACCTCCAGCACATGTGAGGGAACACTCATTACCTCCAGCACATGTGAGGGAACACCCATTACCTCCAGCACATGTGAGGGAACACTCATTACCTCCAGCACATGTGAGGGAACACTCATTACTTCCAGCACATGTGAGGGAACACTCATTACCCCCAGCACATGTGAGGGAACACTCATTACCTACAGCACATGTGAGGGAACACTCATTACCTCCAGCACATGTGAGGGAACACTCATTACCTCCAGCACATGTGAGGGAACACTCATTACCTCCAGCACATGTGAGGGAACACTCATTACCTCCAGCACATGTGAGGGAACACCCATTACCTCCAGCACATGTGAGGGAACACCCATTACCTCAAGCACATGTGGGGGAACACCCATTACCTCCAGCACATGTGAGGGAACACTCATTACCTCCAGCACATGTGGGGAAACACTCATTACCTCCAGCACATGTGAGGGAACACTCATTACCTCCAGCACATGTGAGGGAACACTCATTACCTCCAGCACATGTGAGGGAACACTCATTACCTCCAGCACATGTGAGGGAACACTCATTACCTCCAGCACATGTGAGGGAACACTCATTACCTCCAGCACATGTGAGGGAACACTCATTACCTCCAGCACATGTGAGGGAACACTCATTACCTCCAGCACATGTGGGGGACCTCCAGCACATGTGGGGGAACACTCATTACCTCCAGCACATGTGGGGAACACTCATTACCTCCAGCACATGTGGGGGAACACTCATTACCTCCAGCACATGTGAGGGAACACTCATTACCTCCAGCACATGTGAGGAAACACCCATTACCTCCAGCACATGTGAGGGAACACTCATTACCTCCAGCACATGTGAGGGAACACTCATTACCTCCAGCACATGTGAGGGAACACTCATTACCTCCAGCACATGTGGGGGAACACTCATTACCTCCAGCACATGTGGGGGAACACTCATTACCTCCAGCACATGTGGGGGAACACTCATTACCTCCAGCACATGTGGGGAACACTCATTACCTCTAGCACATGTGGGGGAACACTCAATACCTCCAGCACATGTGAGGGAACACTCATTACCTCCAGCACATGTGAGGGAACACCCATTACCTCCAGCACATGTGAGGGAACACTCATTACCTCCAGCACATGTGAGGGAACACTCATTACCTCCAGCACATGTGAGGGAACACTCATTACCTCCAGCACATGTGAGGGAACACTCATTACCTCCAGAGGGAACACTCATTACCTCCAGCACATGTGAGGGAACACCCATTACCTCCAGCACATGTGAGGGAACACTCATTACCTCCAGCACATGTGAGGGAACACTCATTACCTCCAGCACATGTGAGGGAACACTCATTACCTCCAGCACATGCGAGGGAACACTCATTACCTCCAGCACATGCGAGGGAACACTCATTACCTCCAGCACATGCGAGGGAACACTCATTACCTCCAGCACATGCGAGGGAACACTCATTACCTCCAGCACATGCGAGGGAACACTCATTACCTCCAGCACATGCGAGGGAACACTCATTACCTCCAGCACATGCGAGGGAACACTCATTACCTCCAGCACATGTGAGGGAACACTCATTACCTCCAGCACATGTGAGGGAACACTCATTACCTCCAGCACATGTGAGGGAACACTCATTACCTCCAGCACATGTGAGGGAACACTCATTACCTCCAGCACATGTGAGGGAACACTCATTACCTCCAGCACATGTGAGGGAACACTCATTACCTCCAGCACATGTGAGGGGACACTCATTACCTCCAGCACATGTGAGGGAACACTCATTACCTCCAGCACATGTGAGGGGACACTCATTACCTCCAGCACATGTGAGGGAACACTCATTACCTCCAGCACATGTGAGGGAACACCCATTACCTCCAGCACATGTGAGGGAACACTCATTACCTCCAGCACATGTGAGGGAACACCCATTACCTCCAGCACATGTGAGGGAACACTCATTACCTCCAGCACATGTGAGGGAACACTCATTACCTCCAGCACATGTGAGGGAACACTCATTACCTCCAGCACATGTGAGGGAACACCCATTACCTCCAGCACATGTGAGGGAACACTCATTACCTCAAGCACATGTGAGGGAACACTCATTACTTCCAGCACATGTGAGGGAACACTCATTACCCCCAGCACATGTGAGGGAACACTCATTACCTCCAGCACATGTGAGGGAACACTCATTACCTCCAGCACATGTGAGGGAACACTCATTACCTCCAGCACATGTGAGGGAACACTCATTACCTCCAGCACATGTGAGGGAACACTCATTACCTCCAGCACATGTGAGGGAACACCCATTACCTCCAGCACATGTGAGGGAACACCCATTACCTCAAGCACATGTGGGGGAACACCCATTACCTCCAGCACATGTGAGGGAACACTCATTACCTCCAGCACATGTGGGGGAACACTCATTACCTCCAGCACATGTGAGGGAACACTCATTACCTCCAGCACATGTGAGGGAACACTCATTACCTCCAGCACATGTGAGGGAACACTCATTACCTCCAGCACATGTGAGGGAACACTCATTACCTCCAGCACATGTGAAGGAACACTCATTACCTCCAGCACATGTGAGGGAACACTCATTACCTCCAGCACATGTGAGGGAACACTCATTACCTCCAGCACATGTGGGGGACCTCCAGCACATGTGGGGGAACACTCATTACCTCCAGCACATGTGGGGAACACTCATTACCTCCAGCACATGTGGGGGAACACTCATTACCTCCAGCACATGTGAGGGAACACTCATTACCTCCAGCACATGTGAGGGAACACCCATTACCTCCAGCACATGTGAGGGAACACTCATTACCTCCAGCACATGTGAGGGAACACTCATTACCTCCAGCACATGTGAGGGAACACTCATTACCTCCAGCACATGTGGGGGAACACTCATTACCTCCAGCACATGTGGGGGAACACTCATTACCTCCAGCACATGTGGGGGAACACTCATTACCTCCAGCACATGTGGGGAACACTCATTACCTCTAGCACATGTGGGGGAACACTCAATACCTCCAGCACATGTGAGGGAACACTCATTACCTCCAGCACATGTGAGGGAACACCCATTACCTCCAGCACATGTGAGGGAACACTCATTACCTCCAGCACATGTGAGGGAACACTCATTACCGCCAGCACATGTGAGGGAACACTCATTACCTCCAGCACATGTGAGGGAACACTCATTACCTCCAGAGGGAACACTCATTACCTCCAGCACATGTGAGGGAACACTCATTACCTCCAGCACATGCGAGGGAACACTCATTACCTCCAGCACATGTGAGGGAACACTCATTACCTCCAGCACATGTGAGGGAACACTCATTACCTCCAGCACATGTGAGGGAACACTCATTACCTCCAGCACATGTGAGGGAACACTCATTACCTCCAGCACATGCGAGGGAACACTCATTACCTCCAGCACATGTGGGGGAACACTCATTACCTCCAGCACATGTGGGGGAACACTCATTACCTCCAGCACATGTGGGGGAACACTCATTACCTCCAGCACATGTGAGGGAACACTCATTACCTCCAGCACATGTGAGGGAACACTCATTACCTCCAGCACATGTGAGGGAACACTCATTACCTCCAGCACATGTGAGGGAACACTCATTACCTCCAGCACATGTGAGGGAACACTCATTACCTCCAGCACATGTGAGGGAACACTCATTACCTCCAGCACATGTGAGGGAACACTCATTACGTCAAGCACATGTGAGGGAACACTCATTACCTCCAGCACATGTGAGGGAACACTCATTACCTCCAGCACATGTGAGGGAACACTCATTACCTCCAGCACATGTGAGGGAACACTCATTACCTCCAGCACATGTGAGGGAACACTCATTACCTCCAGCACATGTGAGGGAACACTCATTACGTCAAGCACATGTGAGGGAACACTCATTACCTCCAGCACATGTGAGGGAACACTCATTACCTCAAGCACATGTGAGGGAACACTCATTACCTCCAGCACATGTGAGGGAACACTCATTACCTCCAGCACATGTGAGGGAACACTCATTACCTCCAGCACATGTGAGGGAACACTCATTACCTCCAGCACATGCGAGGGAACACTCATTACCTCCAGCACATGTGGGGGAACACTCATTACCTCCAGCACATGTGGGGGAACACTCATTACCTCCAGCACATGTGGGGGAACACTCATTACCTCCAGCACATGTGAGGGAACACTCATTACCTCCAGCACATGTGAGGGAACACTCATTACCTCCAGCACATGTGAGGGAACACTCATTACCTCCAGCACATGTGAGGGAACACTCATTACCTCCAGCACATGTGAGGGAACACTCATTACCTCCAGCACATGTGAGGGAACACTCATTACCTCCAGCACATGTGAGGGAACACTCATTACGTCAAGCACATGTGAGGGAACACTCATTACCTCCAGCACATGTGAGGGAACACTCATTACCTCAAGCACATGTGAGGGAACACTCATTACCTCCAGCACATGTGAGGGAACACTCATTACCTCTGGACAGCACATGTGCTATCCAAACACACAAAAAGTACACGCCACCTTTCTCATGTTGGAGAGATCAAAGTCCGCGTAAGACCCAGATACTGGTGCTGAAGTCTGCTGGAATGCCTCCTGGCTCGCAAGAACATCCCGTGACACTATGCGCCCATCAGCACCCGTGCCCTGCACAGTCTGACAACCAAATCATCAAAACAAATTCACCTTCTGCAGCAAGACTTAGTGCTGTGTTATGTGTGCATGTGATGTGTGCATGCGATGTGTGCATGTGATGTGTACATGTGATGTGTACATGTGATGTGTGCATGTGATGTGTACATGTGATGTGTGCATGTGATGAGTGTGCATGTGATGTGTGCATGCGATGTGTGCATGAGATGTGTGCATGTGATGTGTGCATGTGATGTGTGCATGTGATGAGTGTGCATGTGATGAGTGTGCATGTGATGTGTGCATGCGATGTGTGCATGAGATGTGTGCATGTGATGTGTGCATGCGATGTGTGCATGAGATGTGTGCATGTGATGTGTGCATGCGATGTGTGCATGCGATGTGTGCATGCGATGTGTGCATGAGATGTGTGCATGTGATGTGTGCATGCGATGTGTGCATGCGATGTGTGCATGCGATGTGTGCATGAGATGTGTGCATGTGATGTGTGCATGCGATGTGTGCATGTGATGTGTACATGTGATGTGTGCATGTGATGAGTGTGCATGTGATGTGTGCATGCGATGTGTGCATGAGATGTGTGCATGTGATGTGTGCATGCGATGTGTGCATGTGATGTGTACATGTGATGTGTGCATGTGATGAGTGTGCATGTGATGTGTGCATGCGATGTGTGCATGAGATGTGTGCATGTGATGTGTGCATGCGATGTGTGCATGCGATGTGTGCATGAGATGTGTGCATGAGATGTGTGCATGAGATGTGTGCATGAGATGTGTGCATGTGATGTGTGTGCATGCGATGAGTGTGCATGTGATGAGTGTGCATGTAACGTGTGTGCATGTAATGTGTGTGCATGTGATGTGCGCATGTGATGAGTGTGCATGTAATGTGTGTGCATGTGATGTGCGCATGTGATGAGTGTGCGTGTGATGTGTGCATGTGATGTGTGTGCATGCGATGTGTGCATGAGATGTGTGCATGTGATGTGTGTGCATGCGATGTGTGCATGCGATGTGTGCATGCGATGTGTGCATGCGATGTGTGCATGTGATGTGTGCATGTGATGAGTGTGCGTGTAATGAGTGCATGTGATGAGTGTGCATGCGATGAGTGTGCATGTGATGAGTGTGCATGTAATGTGTGTGCATGTGATGTGCGCATGTGATGAGTGTGCGTGTGATGTGTGCATGTGATGAGTGTGCATGTAATGAGTGTGCATGTTATGAGTGTGCATGTGATGAGTGTGCATGTGATGTGTGCATGTGATGAGTGTGCGTGTGATGAGTGCATGTGATGATTGCATGTGATGGTGTGCATGTGATGAGTGTGCGTGTGATGTGTGCATGTGACGAGTGTGCGTGTGATGAGTGCATGTGATGTGTGCATGAGATGAGTGTGCATGTGATGAGTGTGCATGCGATGAGTGTGCGTGTGATGTGTGCATGTGATGTGTGTGCATGCGATGTGTGCATGAGATGTGTGCATGTGATGTGTGTGCATGCGATGTGTGCATGCGATGTGTGCATGTGATGTGCACATGTGATGAGTGTGCGTGTAATGAGTGCATGTGATGAGTGTGCATGTGATGAGTGTGCATGTAATGTGTGTGCATGTGATGTGCGCATGTGATGAGTGTGATGTGTGCATGTGATGAGTGTGCATGTGATGAGTGTGCATGTAATGAGTGTGCATGTTATGAGTGTGCATGTGATGTGCGCATGTGATGAGTGTGCGTGCGATGTGTGCATGTGACGAGTGTGCGTGTGATGAGTGCATGTGATGATTGCATGTGATGGTGTGCATGTGATGAGTGTGCATGTGATGAGTGTGCATGTGATGAGTGTGCATGTGATGAGTGCACGTGATGGTGTGCATGCGATGAGTGTGCGTGTGATGTGTGCATGTGATGAGTGTGCATGTGATGTGTGCATGTGATGAGTGTGCATGTAATGTGTGTGCATGTGATGTGCACATGTGATGAGTGTGCGTGTGATGTGTGCATGTGGTGAGTGTGCATGTGACGTGTGCACAATAATGAGTATGTTTGTACATGTGAGTGTGTGTCTATATGTTTGCACGCGTGCTAGTGGGGTCTACGCCTCACGTACCGCGAGGTTGATATTTTGAGAAGCTGCAACAGTCTTTGCATAAGGACTTGCAAATATCCTCCCAGCTACTCCCACAGAGGAAGGCAGAGGAGAGGAGAGGGGAACTTCAGGCTTTGCGTCTGTAGGAGAGACAGGAGGAGAGGTGGTCTGAGGTGGAGGAACAGGAGCAGGTGGAGCAGGAGATGCCGATGGTGTCTTCTCATCCGCTGGAGGTTGGTAGTCCTTGAAGGAGAGGATGTCTCCTTCTTCACCCACTACTATGCACAGCGGCTATAAGAGCATACACAAACAACAATTATTAGTGTACAACAAATGCTTGCACTAGGCAGACTCTCTCCAACCAAACAGGATTAGCTGGAGATGCTGTTCACAACTGACAATTCTGACATTGAATGCCATTTAAAACTCGACGGTGGCGATCACCATGCATACGGTCAGTGGGTGTGGTCTTTATATTATTTTTATTTGGCATTGATAGGCTTTGCCTGCCAAAGCATCAAATTTTGTTCTCCACCAACTTTATAATGAAGAGCAACATTCACACCACTGGATTACAATGACCAGAATAATGAGCCGCTCTAGCCTTTATTAGAGACCCTCTAGCCTTTATTAGAGACCCTCTAGCCTTTATTAGAGACCCTCTAGCCTTTATTAGAGACTCTCTAGCCTTTATTAGAGACCCTCTAGCCTTTATTAGAGACACTCTAGCCTTTATTAGAGACCCTCTAGCCTTTATTAGAGACCCTCTAGCCTTTATTAGAGACCCTCTAGCCTTCGTCAGGAATAATGAGATGCTCTAGCCTTATCAGAGATGCTCTAGCTTTCATCATGAATAATGAGCCGCTCTAGCCCTCCTCAGAACCACTCTAGCTAACCACCAGCATCCTCACCTAGAGCTAGCTAACCACCAGCAGGTCCTCACCTAGAGCTTGGTGGATTCATCAAGGTAGTTGGGAAGATCGGATGTGGCAAAAGCAGAACACAAATAAAGCCACAGCAGAATTTTCCAGGGAGAAAGCAGTTCTCAAGAAGAGAAGATTCATATGATTGGCTACTGGAACTAATAGACAAACCTGGGCATATTTAGTTACACGTGGGTGATAGCTAACCACCAGCAGGTCCTCACCTAGAGCTAGCTAACCACCAGCATCCTCACCCAGAGCTAGCTAACCACCAGCTGGTCCTCACCTAGAGCTAGCTAACCACCAGCTGGTCCTCACCTAGAGCTAGCTAACCACCAGCATCCGCTAGCTAACCACCAGCATCCTCACCCAGAGCTAGCTAACCACCAGCTGGTCCTCACCTAGAGCTAGCTAACCACCAGCATCCTCACCTAGAGCTAGCTAACCACCAGCTGGTCCTCACCTAGAGCTAGCTAACCACCAGCATCCGCTAGCTAACCACCAGCATCCTCACCCAGAGCTAGCTAACCACCAGCTGGTCCTCACCTAGAGCTAGCTAACCACCAGCATCCTCACCCAGAGCTAGCTAACCACCAGCTGGTCCTCACCTAGAGCTAGCTAACCACCAGCATCCTCACCCAGAGCTAGCTAACCACCAGCTGGTCCTCACCTAGAGCTAGCTAACCACCAGCATCCTCACCCAGAGCTAGCTAACCACCAGCTGGTCCTCACCTAGAGCTAGCTAACCACCAGCATCCTTACCTAGAGCTAGCTAACCACCAGCATCCGCTAGCTAACCACCAGCATCCTCACCCAGAGCTAGCTAACCACCAGCTGGTCCTCACCTAGAGCTAGCTAACCACCAGCATCCTTACCTAGAGCTAGCTAACCACCAGCATCCTCACCCAGAGCTAGCTAACCACCAGCTGGTCCTCACCTAGAGCTAGCTAACCACCAGCAGGTCCTCACCTAGAGCTAGCTAACCACCAGCATCCTCACCCAGAGCTAGCTAACCACCAGCTGGTCCTCACCTAGAGCTAGCTAACCACCAGCATCCTTACCTAGAGCTAGCTAACCACCAGCATCCTCACCTAGAGCTAGCTAACCACCAGAATCCTCACCCAGAGCTAGCTAACCACCAGCTGGTCCTCACCTAGAGCTAGCTAACCACCAGCATCCTCACCCAGAGCTAGCTAACCACCAGCTGGTCCTCACCTAGAGCTAGCTAACCACCAGCATCCTCACCCCCAGAGCTAGCTAACCACCAGCTGGTCCTCACCTAGAGCTAGCTAACCACCAGCATCCTCACCCAGAGCTAGCTAACCACCAGCATCCTCACCTAGAGCTAGCTAACCACCAGCTGGTCCTCACCTAGAGCTAGCTAACCACCAGCATCCTCACCTAGAGCTAGCTAACTACCAGCAGGTCCTCACCTAGAGCTAGCTAACCACCAGCATCCTCACCTAGCTAGCTAACCACCAACAGGTCTTCACCTAGAGAGTACAATTTCCAGTTGATTGAGAAGGTCATTGTAATTTTATTATGTCAACTCACAGGCAACAGTGAGACTATAGGACTCACAGGCAACAGTGGGACTATAGGACTCACAGGCAACAGTGAGACTATAGGACTCACAGGCAACAGTGAGACTAGCAACAGTGAGACTATAGGACTCACAGGCAACAGTGAGACTATAGGACTCACAGGCAACAGTGAGACTATAGGACTCACAGGCAACAGTGGGACTATAGGACTCACAGGCAACAGTGAGACTATAGGACTCACAGGCAACAGTGAGACTATAGGACTCACAGGCAACAGTGAGACTATAGGACTCACAGGCAACAGTGAGACTATAGGAGACTCACAGGCAACAGTGAGACTATAGGACTCACAGGCAACAGTGAGACTATAGGACTCACAGGCAACAGTGAGACTATAGGACTCACAGGCAACAGTGAGACTATAGGACTCACAGGCAACAGTGAGACTATAGGACTCACAGGCAACAGTGAGACTATAGGACCCACAGGCAACAGTGAGACTATAGGACTCACAGGCAACAGTGAGACTATAGGACTCACAGGCAACAGTGAGACTATAGGACTCACAGGCAACAGTGAGACTATAGGACTCACAGGCAACAGTGAGACTATAGGACTCACAGGCAACAGTGAGACTATAGGACTCACAGGCAACAGTGAGACTATAGGACTCACAGGCAACAGTGAGACTATAGGACTCACAGGCAACAGTGAGACTATAGGACTCACAGGCAACAGTGAGACTATAGGACTCACAGGCAACAGTGAGACTATAGGACTCACAGGCAACAGTGAGACTATAGGACTCACAGGCAACAGTGAGACTATAGGACTCACAGGCAACAGTGAGACTATAGGACTCACAGGCAACAGTGAGACTATAGGACTCACAGGCAACAGTGAGACTATAGGACTCACAGGCAACAGTGAGACTATAGGACTCACAGGCAACAGTGAGACTATAGGACTCACAGGCAACAGTGAGACTATAGGACTCACAGGCAACAGTGAGACTATAGGACTCACAGGCAACAGTGAGACTATAGGACTCACAGGCAACAGCGAGACTATAGGACTCACAGGCAACAGTGAGACTATAGGACTCACAGGCAACAGTGAGACTATAGGACTCACAGGCAACAGTGAGACTATAGGACTCACAGGCAACAGTGAGACTATAGGACTCACAGGCAACAGTGAGACTATAGGACTCACAGGCAACAGTGAGACTATAGGACTCACAGGCAACAGTGAGACTATAGGACTCGCAGGCAACAGTGAGACTATAGGACTCACAGGCAACAGTGAGACTATAGGACTCACAGGCAACAGTGAGACTATAGGACTCACAGGCAACAGTGAGACTATAGGACTCACAGGCAACAGTGAGACTATAGGACTCACAGGCAACAGTGAGACTATAGGACTCACAGGCAACAGTGAGACTATAGGACTCACAGGCAACAGTGAGACTATAGGACTCACAGGCAACAGTGAGACTATAGGACTCACAGGCAACAGTGAGACTATAGGACTCACAGGCAACAGTGAGACTATAGGACTCACAGGCAACAGTGAGACTATAGGACTCACAGGCAACAGTGAGACTATAGGACTCACAGGCAACAGTGAGACTATAGGACTCACAGGCAACAGTGAGACTATAGGACTCACAGGCAACAGTGAGACTATAGGACTCACAGGCAACAGTGAGACTATAGGACTCACAGGCAACAGTGAGACTATAGGACTCACAGGCAACAGTGAGACTATAGGACTCACAGGCAACAGTGAGACTATAGGACTCACAGGCAACAGTGAGACTATAGGACTCACAGGCAACAGTGAGACTATAGGACTCACAGGCAACAGTGAGACTATAGGACTCACAGGCAACAGTGAGACTATAGGACTCACAGGCAACAGTGAGACTATAGGACTCACAGGCAACAGCGAGACTATAGGACTCACAGGCAACAGTGAGACTATAGGACTCACAGGCAACAGTGAGACTATAGGACTCACAGGCAACAGTGAGACTATAGGACTCACAGGCAACAGTGAGACTATAGGACTCACAGGCAACAGTGAGACTATAGGACTGACAGGCAACAGTGAGACTATAGGACTCACAGGCAACAGTGAGACTATAGGACTCACAGGCAACAGTGAGACTATAGGACTCACAGGCAACAGTGAGACTATAGGACTCACAGGCAACAGTGAGACTATAGGACTCACAGGCAACAGTGAGACTATAGGACTCACAGGCAACAGTGAGACTATAGGACTCACAGGCAACAGTGAGACTATAGGACTCACAGGCAACAGTGAGACTATAGGACTCACAGGCAACAGTGAGACTATAGGACTCACAGGCAACAGTGAGACTATAGGACTCACAGGCAACAGCGAGACTATAGGACTCACAGGCAACAGTGAGACTATAGGACTCACAGGCAACAGTGAGACTATAGGACTCACAGGCAACAGTGAGACTATAGGACTCACAGGCAACAGTGAGACTATAGGACTCACAGGCAACAGTGAGACTATAGGACTCACAGGCAACAGTGAGACTATAGGACTCACAGGCAACAGTGAGACTATAGGACTCACAGGCAACAGTGAGACTATAGGACTCACAGGCAACAGTGAGACTATAGGACTCACAGGCAACAGTGAGACTATAGGACTCACAGGCAACAGTGAGACTATAGGACTCGCAGGCAACAGTGAGACTATAGGACTCACAGGCAACAGTGAGACTATAGGACTCACAGGCAACATTGAGACTATAGGACTCACAGGCAACAGTGAGACTATAGGACTCGCAGGCAACAGTGAGACTATAGGACTCACAGGCAACAGTGAGACTATAGGACTCACAGGCAACAGTGAGACTATAGGACTCACAGGCAACAGTGAGACTATAGGACTCACAGGAAACAGTGAGACTATAGGACTCACAGGCAACAGTGAGACTATAGGACTCACAGGCAACAGTGAGACTATAGGACTCGCAGGCAACAGTGAGACTATAGGACTCGCAGGCAACAGTGAGACTATAGGACTCACAGGCAACAGTGAGACTATAGGACTCACAGGCAACAGTGAGACTATAGGACTCACAGGCAACAGTGAGACTATAGGACTCACAGGCAACAGTGAGACTATAGGACTCACAGGCAACAGTGAGACTATAGGACTCACAGGCAACAGTGAGACTATAGGACTCACAGGCAACAGTGAGACTATAGGACTCACAGGCAACAGTGAGACTATAGGACTCACAGGCAACAGTGAGACTATAGGACTCACAGGCAACAGTGAGACTATAGGACTCACAGGCAACAGTGAGACTATAGGACTCACAGGCAACAGTGAGACTATAGGACTCACAGGCAACAGTGAGACTATAGGACTCACAGGCAACAGTGAGACTATAGGACTCACAGGCAACAGTGAGACTATAGGACTCACAGGCAACAGTGAGACTATAGGACTCACAGGCAACAGTGAGACTATAGGACTCACAGGCAACAGTGAGACTATAGGACTCACAGGCAACAGTGAGACTATAGGACTCACAGGCAACAGTGAGACTATAGGACTCACAGGCAACAGTGAGACTATAGGACTCACAGGCAACAGTGAGACTATAGGACTCACAGGCAACAGTGAGACTATAGGACTCACAGGCAACAGTGAGACTATAGGACTCACAGGCAACAGTGAGACTATAGGACTCACAGGCAACAGTGAGACTATAGGACTCGCAGGCAACAGTGCCTGGTTCACGAAAAGTTGCGAGGCTATCGCTTCGCTTCTAACACGAATTGAACTTTCACCCAAATTACAATCGCACCCATTAATTAATGAACCTAAATGGCTTATGGAATACAGCCATAATTATATATAGGAAAGAGACTCACTGCCTCTATCAACCTTTCCTCACTGCTCTATCAACCTTTCATCACTGCCTCTATAATGAAGCACAAAGCACACCAACACATGTCGACTGATGCATCGCGACCGAAACTAGAAGAGAAATAGTTTGTTCAAGTGAAGCGACTTCATGTTCACAACACCACAAGATGACGCATCACATCCTTCACTTGGCAACGCACCAGTGGAGGAGCCTTAAGTGTCCATTACCACGACCAGTGGAGGAGCCTTAAGTGTCTCTTACCACTCACCAGTGGAGGAGCCTTAAGTGTCCATTACCACGGACCAGTGGAGGAGTACACTGAACAAGCTGAAGCCACTTCAGCACACACACTTAACAAGCCCAACCAAAGGATATCAGAATGTGGAAAATCTTGTTATCGTTCATGTTAGTACAGCCATTAACGGTTGAGTTATGTACCGTGCCAAGGGGGATGTCTTTAGTGGCGGCAGGAACCAGGACTTTAGCTAGGTATCCTTCACAGGGCGTCTCCATGTCCATCACGGCCTTGTCAGTCTCTATCTGAGCCAGCACGTCACCTTCATCGAGCTCCTCCCCCTCCTCCTTATCCCATGACACTATGGTCCCTGTCTCCATGGATATACGCAGACACACATACGTAAACAGACACATCACAAACATCACATGTATAACACACCCACATGCTTCACATCTCAACCGTACATCTCAACCGTAGCACACATCCACACAACTACACCATGGGTTCATCTCTGTTGGCTCTGCTGTCAACCGTAGCACACATTCACACCATGGGTTCATCTCTGTTAGCTCTACTGTCAACCGTAGCACACATCCACACAACTACACCATGGGTTCATCTCTGCTAGCTCTGCTGTCAACCGTAGCACACATCCATACAACCACACCATGGGTTCATCTCTGTTGGCTCTGCTGTCAACCTTAGCACACATCCACACAACTACATCATGGGTTCATCTCTGTTAGCTCTGCTGTCAACCGTAGCACACATTCACACCATGGTTCATCTCTGTTAGCTCTACTGTCAACCGTAGCACACATCCACACAACTACACCATGGTTCATCTCTGTTGGCTCTGCTGTCAACTGTAGCACACATCCACACAACTACACCATAGGTTCATCTCTGTTAGCTCTGCTGTCAACCGTAGCACACATCCACACAACTACACCATAGGTTCATCTCTGTTGGCTCTGCTGTCAACCTTAGCACACATCCACACAACTACACCATGGGTTCATCTCTGTTAGCTCTGCTGTCAACTGTAGCACACATCCACACAACTACACCATGGGTTCATCTCTGTTGGCTCTGCTGTCAACCGTAGCACACATCCACACAACTACACCATGGGTTCATCTCTGTTGGCTCTGCTGTCAACCTTAGCACACATCCACACAACTACACCATGGGTTCATCTCTGTTAGCTCTGCTGTCAACTGTAGCACACATCCATACAACTACACCATGGGTTCATCTCTGTTGGCTCTGCTGTCAACCGTAGCACACATCCATACAACTACACCATGGGTTCATCTCTGTTAGCTCTGCTGTCAACCGTAGCACACATCCATACAACTACACCATGGGTTCATCTCTGTTAGCTCTGCTGTCAACCGTAGCACACATCCACACAACTACACCATGGGTTCATCTCTGTTAGCTCTGATGTCAACCGTAGCACACATCCACACAACTACACCATGGGTTCATCTCTGTTGGCTCTGCTGTCAACCTTAGCACACATCCACACAACTACATCATGGGTTCATCTCTGTTAGCTCTGCTGTCAACCGTAGCACACATTCACACCATGGTTCATCTCTGTTAGCTCTACTGTCAACCGTAGCACACATCCACACAACTACACCATAGGTTCATCTCTGTTGGCTCTGCTGTCAACTGTAGCACACATCCACACAACTACACCATAGGTTCATCTCTGTTAGCTCTGCTGTCAACTGTAGCACACATCCACACAACTACACCATGGGTTCATCTCTGTTAGCTCTGCTGTCAACTGTAGCACACATCCACACAACTACACCATGGGTTCATCTCTGTTGGCTCTGCTGTCAACCGTAGCACACATCCATACAACTACACCATGGGTTCATCTCTGTTAGCTCTGCTGTCAACCGTAGCACACATCCACACAACTACACCATGGGTTCATCTCTGTTAGCTCTGATGTCAACCGTAGCACACATCCACACAACTACACCATGGGTTCATCTCTGTTGGCTCTGCTGTCAACCGTAGCACACATCCACACAACTACAACTACACCATGGGTTCATCTCTGTTAGCTCTGCTGCTCAAGGTGCCCAGTTCCATCCTGGGTGGAATAATTCACTTTTTTTAACTCGTCTCCCCCCTCCCGCCCCTACCAACAATGGGTAATTCTATGGGACAGCCCACAACAACAAAATCAGTAGCCATAATGGAGAGCTGTGTCTGTCTGTCTGTATATAGTGTGGTACTCAAGGTGCAACAACTTCAATGACAATTTCTTTTTTAACCCCCCCAACCCCATATTTCAAGGTTATTCATTTGTTCCTGGGACACATCATTCACTTTATTTAATTTTTAACATTGGGAGATTTTGTGAGACGGCTTCGAAAAAAGGTATGTGTGTGTGTTTAGAGGTCACTGGATACCACATCAGCTTGAAAGCCACTCCCTCACCTCAGCCAATACTTTATAGAATCACACAGCACTAGTGACAGTGCATCTTCTCACCCACAGCATTCAGTGCATCTTCTCTCACACACAGCACTAGTGACAGTGCATCTTCTCACACACAGCACTAGTGACAGTGCATCTTCTCTCACACACAGCACTAGTGACAATGCATCTTCTCTCACCCACAGCACTAGTGACAGTCCATCTTCTCTCACACAGCACTAGTGACAGTCCATCTTCTCTCACCCACAGCACTAGTGACAGTGCATCTTCTCTCTCACACAGCACTAGTGACAGTCCATCTTCTCTCACACACAGCACTAGTGACAGTGCATCTTCTCTCACACACAGCACTAGTGACAGTCCATCTTCTCTCACACACAGCACTAGTGACAGTCCATCTTCTCTCACACACAGCACTAGTGACAGTGCATCTTCTCTCACACACAGCACTAGTGACAGTCCATCTTCTCTCACACACAGCACTAGTGACAGTCCATCTTCTCTCACACACAGCACTAGTGACAGTGCATCTTCTCTCACACAGCACTAGTGACAATGCATCTTCTCTCACACATAGCACTAGTGACAGTGCATCTTCTCTCCCACAGCACTAGTGACAGTCCATCTTCTCTCACACACAGCACTAGTGACCGTCCATCTTCTCTCACCCACAGCACTAGTGACAGTGCATCTTCTCTCTCACACAGCACTAGTGACAGCGCATCTTCTCGCACTAGTGACAGTGCATCTCCCTCACACATAGCACTAGTGACAGTGCATCTTCTCTCACACACAGCACTAGTGACAGTGCATCTCCCTCACACATAGCACTAGTGACAGTGCATCTCCCTCACACATAGCACTAGTGACAGTGCATCTCCCTCACACATAGCACTAGTGACAGTCTTCTCTCACCCACAGCACTAGTGACAGTCCATCTTCTCTCACACACAGCACTAGTGACAGTGCATCTTCTCTCACCCACAGCACTAGTGACAGTCCATCTTCTCTCACACACAGCACTAGTGACAGTGCATCTTCTCTCACACACAGCACTAGTGACAGTCCATCTTCTCTCACACACAGCACTAGTGACAGCGCATCTTCTCTCACACACAGCACTAGTGACAGTCCATCTTCTCTCCCACAGCACTAGTGACAGTCCATCTTCTCTCACACACAGCACTAGTGACAGTGCATCTTCTCTCACACACAGCACTAGTGACAGTCCATCTTCTCTCACACACAGCACTAGTGACAGTCCATCTTCGCTCACACACAGCACTAGTGACAGTCCATCTTCTCTCACACACAGCACTAGTGACAGTCCATCTTCTCTCACACACAGCACTAGATGCACCACACACAGCACTAGTGACATTGTATCTAATTCTAGCCACTATGAGTTGAGCTAGCTAATCGTAGATTCTGCAATAAAATATGATATCCTTGGAATCTGTATGCCTTAACTGGTGCAGTTAATTCTCCTCCCAGCTTCTTCTCCTCCCTTGTACTTCCATCCTCCTCCTCTACTATCTTCCTCTCCTCCAATCTATGGAAAAGAACATATTATAAACATGTGTGGTTTGGTTGCTAGGCAACCAAATCTCAGCACACTGTTGGTCAGTCCATGAGCAATCTAGTGGGAAATAGTTGCTACTGTAGGTACATTTCTCAACATAGTGTAGTCTTCAATTCAATTTTCCTTTATAAAGTTGGCGGTGTGAGGGTTAAGGACAAAATGTTAGATATTGCTGACAGGGTTGTCCCCTTAGCCCGAACTTCTCCTACACTATGATGACCTGGTTTTTCCCCCAAGATTAATTGCTCATCCACACCTGCCTCTAGTTGCAGCTGTTACTCTGAGGGAGTGATTAGTCTTATAGCCAGAAACACTAGCTGCCTCACACATTCTTGTTGCATTCCACCTATGATGATCGGTGTTGACGTATACATGTACTATCCAGAGGGTTTAAAGTAAAAAGCATCATCCGTCGGTTTAGGGGGCATTTTGACTGATACAGCTTCAAGAGGCGTACATATGAAGCACCTCTCTGGGACCAATATGTTTCCATGGTGATGTGTATTAATATTCTCAGTGTAGCACAGACAAGAACTTTCTAATCTGAGGCAGGTTAAAATTAAGAATTCGGTGCTGTAGTCCACTACACAGAGCAAAATAGGTGGTGCTTGTGAAGGATGGGAACCAAGTCAATCAGTCTGCCACAGTGTCCCTCCCTCCTTCAGTGAGAGGCGCTTGTCTTGGTTTTCATGTCCCTCCTCTTCAGTGAGAGGCTCCTTGTCTTAGTTTTCCTGTCCCTCCTCTTCAGCGAGAGGCTCAGCTTGTCTTGGTTTTCCTGTCCCTTTCTTCTGAAGCCGCTTCACTCCAGAGTCTCAAGTAGCCTAAGAAGCACACACTGCAGGTCTTTGAAGAAGTCAACTTGTGTCTGGGCTAGTGTCTCAGAACTCCACAGCAAACAGGATGAAGAGTGTTAGGTGGATATTCTTCCTACTTCAAGACAATGAGGCAAGTTTGCAGGTCTCCACATCCATTTGAGGAAACCATTTCATCTCCGGCCCAACAGATGTTCCTGCTCTTCCTCCAGTCCTCTAAATTTTAATACAGTAATCTCTGTGTCGTACATATAATGACTTTCTCGACAATCCACTCGACGTTTCGGCTTCCTCGGGAATATTCCTGAGAGTATCTAGGCGAAACGTCAAGTGAGTTGATTATCGAGAACGTCTACATTATATCAACAGAGAGTTTGCTGTGAATTTGTATCCTTTGAGTTGCTGTGGGGATACTAACTCTAGCTGTGGCAACTTCATCAGCTGTCTTTGGATCTGCAAAGCGATGAAATATTTCGTCTGAAGTAGCAACCACTCCCTCTTCATTACTTCACCCATCGTCAGCCACTCCCACCATTTCTTGATTTCTTTCGTCCAATTAAAAGAAAATCAGAGAGAAAATCACAAACAGTTCTGCCAAAAAGAATCGCCTGTGACCAACAAGGACATGTGCAGTTTGTGAGAAATAGTTGCGCACGCAAGTTGTCATGACTAAATAATACACCTCAACCAAAGGGATCTACGGTATCTAGAAACCCTTGAGTCCTTTAGCAGTTCCCCCATGGCCCTCAGGTTTCTAGATACCGAAGATTCGATTGGTTGAGACCGAAGATTCCATTGGTTGAGGTGGATAACTATTATATAATATATATATAGAAAGAGGGGGGGAGGAGGGCGGGGGCAGGGGGGGAGGATGGGGGGAGGAGGGGAGGAGGGGGGGAGGATGGGGGGAGGAGGGGAGGAGGGGGGGAGGAGGGGGGAGGAGGAGGGGGGAGGGGGGAGGGGAGGAGGGGGGAGGAGGAGGGGGGGAGGGGGGATAACTGCCAGCATAGAGAAAAGAGGTGTGCTAATGACAAGAGCATGCATATATAATTGGTATCTGGAGTGCACCTATTCTCTACAAGGATGTCTGAAGTTCTTCTGCATGGCCTTCTCTTGTACAGTGGCAACTCTTGTCAGTCAGCAAGCACTGCTGGTGACCTCACTCTTTTAGTGTGCTTCCCGTCTTTAGGGGCAGCTGCTTCCCACACCACAATCTCATCTTCATGATGTATAAACCATAATGAACAGATCATTCTCAGCTAGGGCCTGGGCAGTAGCTAGAGCTAGGTTAGGCCCTGGCAGTAGCTAGAGCTAAGGTTAGGGTGTGGGCAGTACTAGGTCTAAGGTTAGGGCCTGGGCAGTAGCTAGGGTTAGGGACTGGGCAGTAGCTAGGGCTAATATACAGTAGCTAGGGCTATGGTTAGGCCCTGGAAGTAGTTAGGGCTAAGGTTAGTGCCTGGACAGTAGCTAGGGTAAGGGCTGTGGTATTCTAGGACTATTCTGGCTCTGGTGCTGCAGTAGCTAGGGCTACGGTTAGGCCCTGGCAGTAGCTAGGGCTAAGGTTAGGGCCTGGGAAGTACTAGGGCTAAGGATCGTGCCTGGACTAGAGTTAGCCTATGCATTCAATGTGTGGGGATAACTAAAGTGGGTAAGAAGATTCAAAGATTAGAACCCTTGAAACATCTCCACCAAACAAACAACTTCTGGTATATGCAATAGAAAACAAATGCAAGGCATTGAGTGGCACCAGCCAACACAGTTGTGTTGCATACTCTAGTCGAGGGCAAAGTGGTCGATACAACCCCAGGGGTCGATAGGACTATCCATGTGGTCGATAAATGCCTAGAGGTTGAAAAGGGATCAATGAGCAGAAAAGGGGGTCATTAGCTAACAATCAAAACTGGGCACCGAAACGTTATTAGCATTATAACACACGGGGCGCCTTAAGCTTGGACTAAAGTTTGAAAAACTTCAACACCATCTTCCCTAAAGCAAAGCAGTGTGTTGACTAGAGATTTAGTAAACAGTCGCACTTTAGTGACCGTTTGGAGTTAGTGCTTTTCGATCTCAAAGGCTATCTACAATGCTAGGCAATGTTTAGCTAACGATCGACTTTTGTGATGCTACTTCTTCTATAGAAACATCCAGAGATGGAGTGTAGAAGCTTTACCTGAGCTTAAGGAAGCTCCTAGACGGTGGATGACGCCATGCTCTAGTAATGAAGGTAGGAAAAAGCCAACTATAATTTTGTGTGCAAATAATTTTCGACATGTAGCTAGATAGAGCTACAGGGCTTATGCATGCTAATTATGAAGCAGCATCCTATTTTCTAGAGGAGCAAATTATGAAGCAGCATCCTATTTTCTAGAGGAGCAATACTGCTATTTAGTGGACTGGTCCGCACTAATATTATTATTGACACCATTCGTCAACTGCCGGTCAAGGCTTTAGTGTGGCGTCAATTGGTGTCAATCGTGGTTAATGGTTAATTAACAAAGTTAACTTTTGCATTAACTTTTTAAACTGTCACTTTTCTAACGACCTTATTAATACTAAATTTGGTTATCATACCATGCGTAAGGCATGACTAAAACTTTTCTTTTTTAATTATGTACGTATAACATACAAAAAAAAAAATTTAAAGACAATAACCAGCAAAAACAACAAAGTCAAGGAGGTAGAGCATATTTTAATGGTAAAAACAAATATGATATTTGGCCTGGATTTGAAACATTATGTCACGTCATTTTTTAATAAAAAATTTAAAAGCATAAAGAAGGCCGGTAGAAGTTGAATTTGTCAATAAAAATGTGAGTTAATTTATTTTCAATACTTTATGTTATATTGTTATAGGTTTATTTTTAAGTGTGGGGGTCGATGAGGGATCAAGGATTCCATGAAGGGGTCGATAGTCTAAAAAGTTTGCCTACCCCTGAGCTAGTCTAACTTTCAAGTATACTAGCCTGCAGCTTAGCTTCTAAACCCTCACAGGTACCAGCTCCCCTAAAGCAGTGTTCTCCCCAGGATTTTTGTAAGGGATATTAGCATGTCATCTGTGGAGTAGCATACTAATAAATCATAATGGTCTGTGTTTTTGGTCTTGTATTCATTATTGTGTTTACAAGTTGCAGAAGGTGCACTGGACTATGAATCAGTACAGTATCATGCAACATGCAGTACATAATACGATTGACATACATATTCTACAAATGATCCTGAAGCCTGAATGCTCATGTTATAGAAATATTTTATGGGTGAAGTAACTGTTGTGTACTGTTTACAACGATGATTATAGAAGAAATTGTTTCATAAACACCAAGAGAGAGAAAAAAGGAGACTCTTTAGGTGGAAAGTGAGGGCTACGCTACAATCTCTCCTAGGTGGAAAGTGAGGGCTACGCTACAATCTCTCCTAGGCACTGCACCTTCGCCCCAAGTCCAAGTCAGCTACTGTCATTTAGCACTCCCTCTTCGCATGCTTCATTAAGTCTGCCTTGCTGCAGTCATGCGAGGTGAGGTGCGAGGCAAGTTGATCCATGTTGCTCGGTCGATGGCGGCCTTCCTAGGCCTGTGGTAATGTTATCGGCAGAGCAAACACACCACACCTAGCCCATCCTCCAACTCTAACATCCAGGGAAAGTTCAACGTCCATTTTTTATCAATGCCAGCCTTCCTGTGCTTGTTTGAGCTCTGCTAGGAACACCCTCGTCTGAATTTCTACACTTCAGTAAGTCTCACTCACGAGACACGAGAGATAGAACTGCTGCAAATATTCACCAACCACACCCACAATAAGTATAAATAAAATTTTATTCATCATCGATTTGACAAAATGAACTTTGAACTGTAAAAAATATAATGGTTAGGCATTTTGGCTGATACGCTTTCAATTTCCAAGGGATATCCCGATATGCTTAAACACTGTGGGGAGAACAGTGCCCTAAAGACTAGCTTCTAAACCCTCACAGGTTACCCACCCTAGAGACCAGCTTCTAAACCCTCACAGGTTACCCACCCTAGAGACCAGCTTCTACACCCTCACAGGTACCCCACCCTAGAGACCAGCTTCTAAACCCTCACAGGTACACCACCCTAGAGACCAGCTTCTAAACCCTCACAGGTACCCCACCCTAGAGACCAGCTTCTAAACCCTCACAGGTTACCCACCCTAGAGACCAGCTTCTAAACCCTCACAGGTACCCCACCCTAGAGACCAGCTTCTAAACCTCACAGGTACTCTACCTCACAGATTAGCTTCTAAACCCACACTAAGCAGTGTTTACAGTGAGAATCTGCATGATCTTTCCTACTGTTTCTGTTTCCCAGCCTGACCTCCCCTCCTTCCCACCATATCACTGTTGTCTGCAATCTATACTCATGGGGGGGGGGGGGGGAGAATATGTCCATCGCATAATATTGCACACAAGGCCATTCACATTTTGGATGGTTGGTGGGCAAGTTTATTGTGGGTTAGCATACAACACATAGATTGATAGAGGCATGCGAATGATAGTCTTGCTAGCCAGACCCTCAGATGTGCGTACACGCACGATAAAAGGGAACTAGTCCAATGCCTCAAACCACTTTATTCTTCCCTCAATGAACTCTCAGTTGACATAATAACATTGTAATCACCTTCTCAATGATCAACTTTGCAAATTTTATTCACTCGACGTTTCGACTAGATGCTCTAGCCTTCACCAGGAATACAATTTGAAGTCGATTAATGAGGTGATTATTATTGCCTAGTCAGCATTTTGAGCTTTGTATTTGCATGCATTTCATTAGAACATTTCATTAGAACATCGTGCCCATCCATACGGACACGCGTCATCTCACATTTTTTATTTCACGTTATTGTTTTTGTGCCGTGAGAATCACTGCACTGCAAACCAGAAAAAAATGCATTATGACATTTAACCAGACTACCTTTTATAACTAAAGTTGAGGGCTGGCTACAATGCTACTGAGCCCATAGACTCCCGTTCAACTACCCACTTCACCAACACACACACACCATGGCTACATTTGTATCTTGCCATATCCACACCATTGCATAGTGGTCTCTAGTCATGCCCACCTGTCTCCATTGTGGGGGATAATGCAGGTAAGGCCACTACCCTGTGGGATGGGAGGTCTGCAGAAGGCAAGCAATATAAGTGGCTGGGTCTGAAATGGTAGATTATAAAAGCTATTCCTTACCTGCATAACATCTCATAGGGTAAACTCCAGGTGCACGTCCCACCAAACCATATACTGCAATCACTCTGTTTACTGACACCTTGCTGCCAGTAGGTGACCAAGCTGCTTTAACCTCATATGCTCCAAGACTAGCACAGCGTCTGCCGGTTGCACCGAGGCGTGCCTCGAAGACTCGATGGAACTGGACAACTCTCCTACAGCTATACATTCTGGCCCTCTCGCCCTAGACAACCCTCAGGATTGAACTTCGTACCCGAAGTTGTAAACCCCAACACGTGCCGCGGAAGTGGATTTGCTTCACGTCATAATTATTTTATTTTTACGCAGCAATGTACTTCTTATGCTTGGAAGTTACATCACGACCAGAAAAATGAGTATGCTTGCAGATGAAGGGAAAGCAGTTCGTCCAGGGATGCTGACAGTGGTGAATTGCCGCATTTCTTCTTTTGATGACGATGACAGCTAAATGGGTGGACCTATCCTCTGATGTGGCAATGGCAGCACACTGTCAAGCTCCCGGATTAATTTTGCTGAGATCTCAAGGACATAAGGTCGCCATGGCCATGAACTGAAAGATAACACAATCTTATGATGACCTCACGAATTTGGTGAGATTGAGGTCCTTGACTTTAGGTGCTGCTCAGCATTGGCATGGTTACGCCTATACTGTACCAACAGTTACAGTGTCAATATAAAATGCACATGCATAAGTAGATTTTGTAAAGTACATGCTATAAACACTTATATTCACTATATCTGACCCGTGTGTGTGTGTACTAGTTAGTCTCGTAAGGTCATGCCTATCCCATATCGTGTAATGTGAGGCAAGGGGGGTGGTTTGAGAGACGAGATGTTTGTATGGTGGGGGAATGAAACCCCCTCAGTGTCAAAACAAACAACACCGTACAACTAGGTCGAGGAGATTCCTAGGATATCCTATGGATGGAACAACCATAGGAACAACAGAATTTCCTTGGAAATTGAGCCACTTGGAAATTTGGCTAACTCACCACGTAGTATTTATGTGGCGGTCTCAAGGAAAGTCAGGAAGATTAGATAAAGAGGGTAAGTACCTAGTGGTGTAGTCAGTCAAGGCATATTCAGGTACACTGGCAATGGATGCCAGCGCCAAGCTGTATTATGAGGAAGAGCCTAATGGTCGCACAAATTCATCTAATGACCTTACAACATCCAAACACACTAGCCAATGCTGTTGATCTATCTCCTCTCCCCCCCCCCCCCCCCCCCTCCCTTCTCTTTGAAATCTACCCCCCATCGGTGTTCACTCGAATGTGCCCATTCTGACACCAGTACAAGATTACCAACATTTAACTTAGTTAGTTTGTCTGTAGTTTGTTGCTTGGGGGAGCATTATGATAGTTAATGTACAAACTTAATTTACAACGAGCTGGCAAGGGATGTAGAAATCTGACAATGTAATTTGGTCATGCTGATGATTAATGCATGAGATTAGACATAAAGAATCTGCCAAAATGTGTCTGTAAGTCTGTTAACTTGCTGTAACCATAGAGAAGATTGTTCACAGTGCCAGCAATGCAGAAGTCGAATGTTGTGTATTCCCACGATCGAACCAGTCATGCATCTCCAGTTCAGACTCAACATACGAACACTTTCTAAGGATACCATCATCAGTGCTCTGTAGATAGATACTGGATTAGGCCTTCAGCTAGGTTTAGAAGGGTGAGGGTTATGGACCAACCTTGATTCTACACTAATATTTATCCTGGCCCTTTCTGTCTATCTGTCGCTATTTCTTTGTCCTCAATGGGCTCGCACTCAGAGGACCCAGGGAGGGTGTGGTCAAGAGGATAACGGTAACTTGACCACAGGGGGAAACATAAGCTTTGTCCCATTGGCCATGCTTCCGGGCTGTGCCATAACGACCAAACTAGGGCAGATACGATCAGGGGTAACTACCAGGGGAAGAACATATCCATAGTCCATGCCCCCTGGCCGTGCCATTCCTCCAATGCAGCCATAACAGCCAAACCATAACGGATACAGGGTCAGGGTCAGTACATAAATAGATTATAGTACTATGATATGTATCTCAGTTTTTTCTGTCTATATGTGGTTCTTTGTTGTCAATGGGTGCTCACACAGCGTGGCAAGGTGGGACCAAGGGGAATGGGGGGAATGCCTGCAGTAGGCTTATATGTGTTGGGGCAGATTAGGATATTTTTAATGGGGAGGGGGTTGTTACAAGAGTGCATGCAAAGTACATGCAAAAATTATATTCGTTAATGAAACGTGTAATATAGGTCATAGTGGTTGTGTCTGTCAAGTCAGCAAGTAGAGATGCTTTAGTTATAGGTGCCTGCACAAAGGTATGGCAAATTTCATCCACAGGAATTCTGTAACTGTAGTGCACTGTTATCATTGCAAGAGCAGAAAAGTGCTCCTCAGCCAAGATAGTTCTAAGGAGTAAAAATGATGGCTCTGCTTCAGCACTGGTGGTGGGGGTGGTGGGAAAGAGTCCACTACAGGAACCAAGTAGTTTGTTTGGAATGTTGGAAGTCATTTTTGTTGCCAAAGAGCTTGCCATCTCAGTTTGCTTTCTAATGATTTAGAACTTGGAAGATCCTGCTCCCTGCAGAGAAGCTCATCTAAATGCTCCGAGAGTTGCACACTGGAACTAAGCAGCACTGATGATACAAAGCATAGAAGAATGTACCAAGTTTTCCCTCGCCTTCAAATAGGGAATCGAGCAAAGAAATTAGCCTGTAGTGTTCTTGAGGAGATTGGCTTGAGAGTGTTGCTACGGTTCCTCTACCGGATTATCTTCCTTGGGACACTCTCTGTTGCACCAACCGTGCCAGCTGGAGGATCTCTTCATATAATTATATATACCAGAAATGGAAAGTTGTATCAATGGTGTTCCTGATATACCATCATATATATACACATCGTATAATTATATCTTGATCATATTTCTGGAGCTTGGCAGTGAGAGGGTCTTGACTTCATCAAGTACATTTTTTGTGATGACAAAAACAGCTCGAGTCTGAAATGAGGCAAGTGCCATTTTCAGTCCTAGTGCCTTTACCTTGGTTTCACTATCCCAATTCCAACTTTATCAGAAGAGGCCAAGTTTGGGTACTCAAAAAGAGACGAGATGGGACCTAAGAAAGTAACGAGCTACTGCATTTCCAGAATGACTTCAAAGCAAGTGTGTCTCTCTCTCCACCCATCATGTCTTGCACAGCCTTGGGAGTTTGCTTGGAGTGAGGTAAGAGCTCACTCACTGTTAATTGTCACGGGACTGCTGGAGAGAAAGAGATGGAAGTCATTAATAAGTGAAGGACTTGGCATGATTCTGCAATAGAGAGATTCAGACAGTGAGAATAGCAATGCGTGTACAAATCTAGTGGGCTAACCTCTGATCTTAGCACCTGCTACCACTGATAACATTGTTGAAGTTCGATCACAACGACCTCAAACTTTATATGGATCAAAGGATCAGAAATGGCTTCCAAAATCTTCCTAGAGATAGAGAGAGATTAGCTCTTTCCAGATGGAAGCTTGGCAGTGAGAGGGTCTTGACTTCAAGTACATTTTGTGATGACAAAAACAGCTCGAGTCTGAAATGAGGCAAGTGCCATTTTCAGTCCTAGTGCCTTTACCTTGGTATTGTTTTTACCTTTTTCTAGATCTGTAGTGTTGCAATGAATATTGGTCTTCTATAGAAAGATTTTGCTTTGCCAAGAATTCTGCTGCTAAGACAATCTGCTGGAGGATATGTTCTCATCCATTTGCTGATCTCTCTCTTCATCAGTCTTGCATCTACGACTAGGATTATTGAAATTTCTTATAAAAAGTCTGCCTCTCAGCTGCATGGCAATGCATCTAAATCTGCATAGCACACAAGAACACCATCCTTGCCAAGTGCTTTGGAGTATGGCGTCTGGTAAGGAAATAAAAATACCTCAATTTACCTCCAACTGGCTCTTGGAAAAGGATGCAATATATACCTACAAATAAAGAAACACTCCAAGTTGCCTAGCTTTGTCATTTGATGAGAAGGAGAGCAAACTGGTTTGAAATGGTATGTAAGATATGCTTTTTCCGATCATTGGTGACTTCATTTACCAATGCCCTCAGCCTGTCCCAGGAGACTTGCAGCCTGTAGTAGAGTTCGCAGGTCAATCTATATACTCATTTGGATCAATGGGTGCTGAATTAGTGTTGACTTCCATTTCGGCAATTGATGACGTAGAAGTAGCAGTCAAAACAGCCATTGATGAGGAAGGAGTTGGTGATGTAGATAATGTAGTATTTAACAATGGCAGTTATATATCAAGATTGGCTGCTGCTGATGTACTTGGAAAATCAACAAGTGATGCTGACAAGGACCTTGGCTATTGGGATCATTCTGTAATGATGTCCTATTTGTACTTAGTAATTCCTGTCTCTAGATCCCTTTCTACAGCTCCTGATTCCTGTTGACATGATCCTTTTTCATGCATGCTATTACTTGCATATGCACAGAATCAGCTGACATGATACAGTGTACTGCTCAATCAGAGATGAGCATTACATTTGAACAACACTACTGAACAACTTGTGTGAGTGTCCTAAAAAACATTCCAAGATGCATTGCATGCTATAATTATATATGAAGTACTTAATAATCTGGGTGTGGCTAGAATTGATTGAAGGAGGCGGGGTTGCAACCCCAGAACCCCCTAAGACTCGTCCACGTGTGTGAAGTGCCATTGCAAGTGCTAGTTAGTTCTACATACATTAATACTAGCTAGTTAATTCTTCATATGAACATGAATATTAATTTTAGAGTATATATCTGCACAATATATAGTGACTAAGTGTAAGACAAGATTCCGGCTGAGATGATTCATGATCTGTATTTGACAGGTTCATGCAATTTTCCTATGCGATGAAAGGTTAAAGGTGGGAATATATAATATAGAGAGAGAGGTAAATATATATGTGTGTGTATTTACATGACCACTTTTTCTGTTAAGAAAAATAATGATCTTCTTAATTTCCCCCCTCTATTACATTCTATATTGCAGTTGGTGGGTACTGTACTTATATTGATAAGATGAGGACTCAGACCAGCAAGAAAAGTAAAACTATATACCTCTAGTTTTCCCCCCCAAAAGTGTCAGTATCTATATAATGTATATATATATAGTACAAAGCAATTCAATTTGTTTTTAATTGCAACAAAGAATGTGTCGTGTGTTCATAATAATAATTATTATTTTTTTACCTGGAAGAAGAAATGGATGATGAATTTTAACAACTCAATAAATTTCACCTTAAAACTAGCTACTTCATTCAAAATGACCACGTCAGACACGAGAGAATTTGAGTCCCTCATCATCAATGCTTCCCAGGCTCTCCCGCCAATAACATGGATCAATAAGCACATCAAACTCCTAGTTATGTATGTTTCTCTGGCTTGTTTCATGTGTTTATCACTCCCCTTGCCAAATCCCTGTATCACAACTACGCTCGCCGCTACAGTAACCTTGAGTTCGGGCTTGTATTGAATGAATTTTCCTCAACTAATTCTCAATTGACTTCTCGTTAATAATCAACTGGTGTGGGGCACTCATGTATGCAGATGATGTAGTTCTTCTGGCTGACTCAGGGGTGGAACTGCAAGCTATGTTGGATGTGGTACAGGCGTATGTGTTAAGGTGGAAGATGAAATTTAATAGCAAGAAGAGCAAGGTCATGGTAGTAGGGAAGAAGGAATCAGAAGTGCATTGGAGGATTGGTGAGGAGATATTGGAAGAGGTCAAAGAATTCAAGTACTTAGGAATATGGTTTGATAGGAAGCTAAGGGGTAATGTTCAGTTAGAGAAGATGGCAAAGAAGGCAGAAGAGTGGGTTGGAAAGGTAATATGGATGAGTAGAGTGAATGGGCAGGTGGAAGTAGACAGAGGAAGAATGGTGTGGGAGTTTCTAGCGAGACCCAGTATGGAGCATGCAGCCGAAGTGTGGTGGACAGGAGGACGGAATGCTCGCAAGAAGTTGGAGTCGGCACAGATGAGAGTGGGTAGGAGACTGTTGGGGGCAAGTGATACAGTAGCAGGAGTGGCAATACGGGGAGATATGGGGTGGAGGAAGCTAGAGGAGAGGAGGGAAGAGATGAAGGTTTTGTTTGGCAAGAGATTAGAGGTGTTGGAACAGAGCAGATTGGTTAAAGTTGTTGTAAATAAACTACGAGAGGATGGAGGAATTGGATGGTGGGAAGAATATGATATCTTGAGGAGAAAGTACAAGATAAACAACGAGGCTGGGTCAGTGCGCAAGTGGAAGGGGAAAGTGAAGGTGAGAAATGAGAAGGACTGGGAGGAGGAAGTAGACGGGAAAAGTACGCTGAATTATTATAAATTGGCAAAGAATGGTGCAGGGGTGGAGAGGTATGTGAGGGCCATGCATGGTCAGGAAGGTGTGCGGCTGCAATTTCGACTGAGGACTGCATCAGCTGGGTTGTTAGAGGATAAGAAGAGATGTGGGATAGTTAGGGATGAGAGGTGTATAATGTGTGATAGTGGAGCAGGGGAGGATGTGGAACATTTCTTGGTGACATGCGGGGAATTTGAGAGGGATCGGCTGGTTCTGATAGATGAGGTACGCAGAATTGCAGGGGCAAGACAGTGGCTGGATGAATTAAGAAGAGTGAGTAAGGATGGAAAGGTGGCATTGCTTTTGGGGAAAGATGTGGAGGGAGTAAGTGATGCAGTGATGGAGGAGGTGGGCGAGTGTGTTATGTTTTGGGTAGGGAAGTGGTGGCAGAGGAGAAAGGAATTGCTGTATGGTCAGCTGAGGAATGATCTTTGGTCCACTCCTGTCCCCCCCTTCCTGAGCAGCGGGACACTCGTAACTTAATATTGTGGATAATTGTATTAATTAAGTACTGTTGTCTTCGTTTTAAAATATAGATTGTTATTAGGTTAGTTACTAAATAGTTTCACACTGTGCTGTATTATATAGTGATGGCCTTAACAGGCTCAGCAATAGCAACATTAAATCATCAACTTAAATTTGCTCGTGACTTGGCCGAGTGAGCAAATTTAAGTTGAAATGCCTTTCTCTTCCACTTTTCATGCATTTCCATCTCTAACATTGCGTGTTTTTACTTTCGTTGTTTCAATATGTTTATTCATTGCATGTTCAATAGTTGACTGCATAGAGAATAACTTCTGGCTACACGTCACAAGATTCGCACGCAAAATGGAGCGCCGGAAGAATAAAAATTTTCGTGCCCATCATCCTGGAAAAGACTGGGCAGTCCAATTTGTCGAGGCTGAGCTACATTTTTCCCTGAGATCTACAGCTATCATCTTCCTGAATCAGCAGGTTGTCAAATTCTGATTGCTTTCACAAATATAATATGCAACAACCTCTCAATAATCAACTTGAAATAATTCTCGACTAGATGCTCTAGCCTTCAATTAGGAATAATGGTCTCATTATTCCTGATGAAGGCTCAGAGCATCTAGACAAAATATCCAGAGTTCAAGTTGATGATTTAAACTTGATCTTGATATTGCTGAGCCTGTTAAGGCGACCATATGTTACAAGTGTTGGGCTATGTTGTAACAGTTAATAACAATCTATATTAAAAAATCAACAGGACTTAATTAAATAAAATTTAAGCCACAATATTAAGTTGCGAGTGTCCCGCTTAGGGGACCAAAGATCATTCCTCAGTTCACCATACAACAGTTCCTTTCTCCTCTGCCACCACTTCCCTACCCAATGCATAACACACTCGCCCACCTCCTCCATCACTGCATCACTTACTCCCTCTACATATTTCCCCAAAAGCAATGCCACCTTTCCCCAAAAGCAGTGCCACCTTTCCATCCTTACCCACTCTTCTAAATTCATTCGGCCACTGTCCTTCCACTAAAATTATGCATACCTCATCCATCAGTACCAGGTGATTCTCAAATTCCCCAAGAAATGTTGCATATCTTCCCCTGCTCCACTATCACACATGATACACCTCTCATCCCAAATTATCCCACATCTTTTCTTATCCTCTAAGAGCCCAGTTGATGCAGTCCTCAGTCGAAATTGTACCCGCACACTTTTCTGACCATGCAACTATTTTGACCAATCTGCTCTGTTCCAACACCTCTAATCTCCGACCAAACAAAACCTTCATCTCTTCCCTCCTCTCCTCTAGCTTCCTCCACCCCATATCTTTCCATATTGTCACTCCTGCTACTGTATAACTTGCCCCCAACAATCACCTACCCACTCTCATCTGTGCTGACTCCAACTTCTTGCAAGCATTACGTCCTACTGTCCACCACACTTCGGCTGCAGCCTCCATACTAGGTCTCACTAGAAGCTCGCACACCATTCTTCCTCTGTCTACTTCCACCTGCCCATTCACTTTTGTCATCCATGTCACCTTTCCAACCCACTCTCTGCCTTCTTTGCCATCTTCTCTAACTGAACATTATCCCTTAGCTTCCTATCAAACCATACTCCCAAGTACTTGAATTCTTTGACCTCTTCCAATATCTCCTCACCAATCCTCCAATGCACTCCTGCTTCCTTCTTCCCTACTACCATGACCTTGCTCTTCTTGCTATTAAACTTCATCTTCCACCTTAACACATACGCCTGTACCACATCCAATATAGCTTGCAGTTCCACCCCCGAGTCAGCGAGAAGAACAACATCATCTGCATACATAAGTGCCCCACACCACCAGCCTTCCACTTTGACTCCTAGCTCAGCTCTCTCCAACTCCTCTGCCATTCCCATCAAATAAATATTGAAAAGAAGTGGAGACAAAGGACATCCCTGCCTAAGTCCATTCTCCACAGTGAACCACCTTGACCTCTTTCCGTTCAGTTGATTATTGAGAAGGTTATTGTGATGTTGATTATTGAGAAGGTTATTGTGATGTTATTATGTCAACTGGAGAGTATAATAATATATAACACCTTCAAAGTACAGTAGTAATATATTATATATGATATATTATATTATATGATATAGACGCCTTATAACTCAGTTCAGCTGTATCTAAGATGGTGAAGGTAGATAAGGAGAAGGGGAGATCCTTGATATCCAAGGGGTTGAGAAAAAATCTAGGGAAATTTAAGATGTGTGCAAAGATTCGACCAGTTGAGGTTGACATGATGTGATTGTCCTTCTTTTATTTATGCACTTGTGATTCGGTATGGTTGGCTAGAGAGACTTCAACCATCCAGGGCTTCCCAGATATTCAAGTCTGAATCACGGATTGCAACAGGTGTTCCATTAATTAGCTAAGCAATTGTAAACAGCCATGTCAATCCTGAACCCAGATCCCAGGAAGTTGTTCTTGGAAGTTGGTAAGTATGGACTACAGATACACCGATGAGCTATGCTGTGCCAGCAGCTGAGGGTAAAGATTTGTCTCATGTTGTTACTCAAAGGTTCCATTGGTTTCCTTTCCTTTGAAAGAATCCTAGCAAGACTCAGAGCAGTCAAGTGAGCTGTTGTTAGTCACAACATTGGACAAACCAACTCTCCCAGATGTCAGAAATAATACCCAAAAGCCAACAAAGTGCAGAAAATATGATGCATATGATATAACACTTGAAAGAAAGATCTATTTTGCTGGAATGTGCCAATCTTGTTGCTGTCTCACACCAAAGAAGCATTGGCAGGCTCCTGTCTGTAAACTATCTTCCCAGTCACTTACTGAATCGACATCTTCAACAAAATTAAAAAGGAGCAGTAGCTATTCATGCAAATAACTCGCTAGTGACTACTACTAAAAAGGCACTCGCAGATAATTTCTGCGACTTGTGTTGGTCATCTCTGTCCATTGGACATTAAAAAAAATCCACATCAAGCTCCAGTTCTGATGGTAATATTTTCTAATTTTCTGAAAGATTATCCTGGGAAGATGAAATTCACAAAGCATGAGGCTCAAATAACCTGGTTCCCTTGACCAACTTGGGAATGTAAAGTTTATCATGACCGGATTTGACCAAGGCATACTGGTATGCCACTTACAGTTAGATCCTAGCCAAAAGCAGCGTGTGCTTCCCCATCCATGGGGCTAATGTAATAACCTTCCAGATATCTCGTCAATAAGGCCATTGGATAGTCACTCTTTGGCATACTTGACTATGTAGTCACGAATGTGTGGCCATGACTTAGAAGACAGCACATCCATCAAGTGTTCCAGGGATTATGGAGGCTGTAACAGTGAAGCTGTGGAAATGCAGTTGTCATGGAAACCATGTGGTAGGAAGTCTGACAGGAGCAGTAGAGCATGCTGGAAGTTATTAATGCACCGCATATATATTAATTTAAAGAATTACATTTTTGAGCCTCTTGGCTATATATGTACAAAGCAGCAATGTTATCCACAAAGTCATATGATCACCTGCATGTCTACCCAAGTTTCCCAGGCATCAGAACTTCTCGAGGGAAATGTGTGCTCGTGTACAGACACTTCTAGATGTTGACTAACTTTGCGAGAGGTTTTCTGGTGAAAAAGCTGTTCTCACAATGATGTGCATTTATCTTGGATATGTCATGTGATAAATGCAGAACTACCTCTTCGTATGCATCTATTTGTTTGATCAATCCGAGATTGATCACCCGTCCTTGTTAATCTTAGCTTGTTGCCATTATATTTAGACATGTTGATGCTAACTCTTTGCTTGTTATCGATCAGATGTATGGCTTCTGTACCCTGACCCCAAGTCACGAGCAACCATCCCAGACTTGCTAGTGAACCAATCAACCTGTAAATACAGCCCTTAGCATGTACATAATTATATGCGTCATAAGAGAATGTTAGGTATTGTATTGTCTATAACTGGAACCTGGATTTAGAACCAATGTTTAATTAAGGGGCAGACTGAAGGCAAAAGGAACAGATGAATTTTCTCTCGACTATAAATTTTTTTATCAATTTCTAACTGCTTGTGTCTTTATTTTTATTTTTATATTTCTGCATGCATCAAAACAGTGTGTTGTGTTGCTGGTTTTTATTTAAGGTGTAAAGTGAGGCGAATCCCCGCACCCAAGAATAATAATAACAATAAATGACAATAACTATTTATATATTCTCTGACTTGACTTATGAACCTAACATCACTTGTGTTGGAGTTAATTAAGTCTCTTGTCCACAAGAGGTACTGATCTGCAGGATCATGTCTTGCTGATGTGTTTGTTGTGAATAGTCAGCCACTGCAAGCAATAGTTCTGAATTCACAACCAAGTTGGGTTTTTGTTGTGCAAATAATTGAGGAAGTTTGTCTGTCTACACTAGAATCACCTCACCTATGCAGAAATTACTCATCTCCATCCCACAGCTATTCTATATATAGAACATGACAACCAGTAATTCCCTGATAACCCACACAAAATAGATGGGGATGATGCAACTATGTCATAAAGAAAGAAAGGGGACAGTCCCACACATTTGTAAGACAATAATATTATATACTTGCCTGGAATCTGTCCTATCAGCAATGGCTAACCATAATTCATTATTGTTCATTCAATAAAAACTTATTTTCTCACGCAAGTCTGTCCTAATGTGCTGGAATCCACCTACTAGCAATAGCATCACTAAGCATGATTCATGCTTTAATGTTTAAAATTGTCCTCCTATGGCTGTGAGAGACTGATATCAATAGTATCATGTGCTATCGTCATGTGTTGATTTGCTTCTATAGTTTCCTGTGCCACCTGCCACTTGCAGGTCTTGCGCCAGGTGACAGGCAGGTCTGAGACTAACCCAAGAGCAGCAGAGGTGAAGGTACTGGTTGCGGTCATAGCCAGGTCCAAATAGGAGGGAAGGCAGGGAGAGGACTGTAGAGAGCAATTCTAAAGGTGCAGGGACTGGTAGTTGTCTCGAGTGAGGGAGTGTTGCAGACAAGGCTTGGAGGGACTAGGGGAATTGATTTTAATTATAGTAAAACTGACTGGTTACTTTTGTGAGTTCAACATCATTTCATGATACAAAAACATATATACTAATATAGTGATTACCAATGTATGTATGTATGTTATGAACGTATGTATGTGTGCGTGTATGTAGACTAGGAATCTCCCAACTTTTTGGTAAGGAAGGGACTACAGATTGAATCATGTTGGATGGAGAGAACGTCATATCTGGAAACTGAATGCATGTATGAATGCAAACACAAGACAACAGAGGATATAAGGAAATAGAATATGTATATAGGTGGGTGGTGGAACTAATTAGGACTAATCATGTAGTGGGGAAAGTTGCGCTTGCAGCAGTTCTTGTGGTTTTACACGGCCAGAAGCCACACCAGCAGACCAGCTCATTGAACAGACCAGAGAGACTATATACACACCGAATCAGCTGTTACTTCACATAGTTACAGTCCCATGCACTTCCTAAAAAGGAGCATTAACAATAAGTAATGGTTAGATGTTCAGTGTGGGAAATCATTACGCTGCAATCACAAGCATCCAACTAGAGCACAGTGCTTGGAGGCGTCTACATGCATCTGTTTAGCTGAGGGTTATCCCCATTATTGGTAAGCAGTTTTGTTAGACATATCTCTCTAATGCCTGGTTGTGACAATAAAAATAATAAAATTAAAAAAGCTTTCAAAAGAGCTATATATACACACTTCAAATTGGTTGCTGCAAAGAACTGCTCCTACTTTTCATTGGGGCCTTATTCAATGGGCCAGTTCTTCAGCTGTGCTTCTTAGGTATATACCCTCCCCCTCCCAATTAGTTTTCTTTCTTATTTCACATTCAAAATATCTTTTCCTTCTTTTTCCAAGGTGTCTTGGAACATAATTGCATCCACACAAAAATCAAACCATAAATCACAAGGATCAAACAAAACATCAAAATAAATGACAACACAGGAATACATATGAACATCACAGCGAGTGTAACAGTCATGGCCATGTGGTGGTCGTGAGGACATACCTATGTACTTAGAGGTCAAAGTAAATCAAGTGTAGGTTGGAATAGCCTAATAGCAGGGGCTACTCAACAAAATATCGTTTAATTATTGTGATTTTGTACAATGTGGTGATGATGTCAACAAGTAATTACCATTGGTTGAAGTCTAAATATATATTTACAAACAAACACACTCAGTAGCTATCATGTCGTGATATGTACGCAAAGTTACACCATTTCCTTCATCAGGAATAGATGTTAAGATTGAGCTTAGCGTTCCAGGATTGGGCACACAGCAGGGAGGTGGTACTTCATCGGGGTAGAAAACACTGGCCAAGGCCTGCATAAAGGAATGACGATTGGCTAAGTTACTTGAAGTGGTACTGCAATATCCGGCACAGATATTAGCATTGTAGGATGTTGGAAGAGTAATGATCGTCGAGAGATTCACCTTTGAAAATACAATCTGTGACAAGAAAAGAGAGTAGGAATTGGAGGATCATCACTTTATTGCTGCAACACATGCAATGCTGGCACTTCAAACATACATTATTTATAGCACAAAAATTGAAGCACCCATGCAGAAATAATTCTATCCCAATAGGTACAAATAACATAAGTCTGAGGAAGTGTGTCTTGTAGTTTAGAAGTAAAATCTAAGAACAAAAGCTTCAATGATGTCAATGCATGCCCACTGTATATATTACACACAAATATTACCTCATAATGGTAGAGATCGCAATTGATGAATTTGTAATTGGTTGGCAAGGTCTTCAACACATTACCCGAGGAATTATTGCCACCATTATTGCCACCATTATTGCTACCAGCAGTCAAGATTTGTCGCTTAGACAGGTGGCTCTGGAAATTTACAGGAACAAGGAGACTCAGAACTTGGGAGAACATAAACTCTTTCTGCAGGTAATTCTCAGCAAACTCAACCAGCTGTGGCTTCTGTTTGGCTGAGGCAAACACGAAGCCCAGCTCCATGGGAGTAATGGACGAACAGGGAGAACGGACAGCAAGTCTGAAAGTGACATTACGCTGAGCTGAGCTGTACACAGAGTCCACAAGGCTCTTGTACAGTCTTGTTAGGTTCATGAACTCCACCCATTCCTCTTCAACAAATTCTGAACCAGAGAGCGAGTGCACTGCTCTCAGAGAGAAAGTTGACAGATTGCCAATGGTGCCCGATTGAGTATAGAGCTGAAGAGTGGTACTATGCAAATCAAAATCTCTGCCACACTTGCTCTTCACAATTTCTAGCTCATGGGTGGTTAATGATCGTCTATAAAGTCGCAGCATGGCATATCGAATCATGTCAATCCGTCTGGTGGAGATAGAGATATTGAAGGAGATTTCCATAGAGTTATCAAGCATTTTTGCTGTGTTGTAAGCAAGGGGGACTGTGGAAGGTGCTGTGTCCTCTGTTAACAAAAAAAACAGGACAGAAAAAACAATTGACGATTGTGGGGCTGAAAATGACGTCTATATTGTATATATGCCATATTGTAAGTTCACTGCTAAAACATAGCAAAAGCTACCACAAACGTACCACTTCCGAAGAATGTACGCAGTACGTTGACATCCTTGCCACGGTAGCCTGGTAGACAATCACCAGCAGGGTCGGAAGTCCAACAGTTGTAGATGCTGTTCATAAACGAAGGCAAATCTTCCTTCGCAACAACAGCACCATTATTCACCGGCAGGCCGAAGAGCAAGCCTAGCTGGTGCAGTACAGCCTTGTCAATGTCCTGCGATGCAGCTGTAATCAGAACTAACTGAACCAAGAAAAACTTCCAAAGCTGCCCGTGCAAGATCATCTTTGACCGCCTTAAATGTAGTTTATAGTAGAAAGAGGACTCAGCTTTTGCATGGAAATGTAATTTTATACCCAAGATGCACCCCGCGTAATTAACATCCGGTAACCAGCCGGCTTCTGGGCATGCGTCTTGTAATAATTATTATCAGTGCACAAACAGCAGATGCCACAATATGAGGAGAGAGAGTGTCACGAGATTCAGGAGTTCAGTCATGCTCTTGAGTCATTGAAGCTCTCCTAAATACAAAGTCTTGTCACTGGAGCCAGACACAACTACAGCAGGTAAATGAAGAGAGAGAGAGGAATAAGTCACATTATACAGGAGACAAAAAAAAAAGTAAACAACATTTAATGGGCCTTCCACTAACAGAACATCTTGTCCAAAGACTCTAAACTTTCAGGGCTGACTAAGAACATGTGACACACCTGACAAGACAGGCTGGTGGTGGATTTGCATGCACACTCGACCATCTAGTGGATATATATAAAGCGTTCCAAGAGAAATGCAACTATGTACTGAAAGGCTAACACCATATTTTCAGTCGTACTGTTTTAAAATATAACAATTGTGAGGTGGAAGTAATTGGGTATGGATTGTGTAGGTCTTCCAGTATTGTAACCTGGCTATATACTTAGAATTACACCCTGGTGAGGTTTTATGGGGGAAATCCCCAATGGGGGGGGGGACTGGTGTTTGGTAAAATATAGAGAAGGGCGAAGCTCCCCCTTGTGTGAACCTCCCCCTTGTGTGAACCTATGGGGTACGAGGAAGGGATAGCTTCACTAAGCAGATTCTCTTATACATACACACAAAAAATACTACCTAGTTACAAGTGCTTATCTAGAGGGACTGAAATACGGGGAAAGGCCATAACCCTCTCAGAGATCACGACTCGATGAATTCTCAGACAAATACGTTATCGTCTTTAATGAACAACCATCTTTAATGGACAAGATACAGTGTCATCCGATACAGGGTTTTAAAACCGGGGTTGCAAAATCACTGTATAAATGCGAGGGTGAAGCCTGAACCTTGATAAGGGGGCTTGGGAACATTCTCCCCGATATTTTAGGTCTTCTAAGATGATTCTAACACGATCTGGGAGGAGGAGATTGCGTGCATTTTATTTGATAGCAAAGAACACGAGTTGGAAATGGAAAGGATATGATAATATTTAGCCATCAGGAAATGGGTTTCCATGGAACCAACAGAATCCCCTCTAGATCCACCACTGAAATTTATTGCTGAGGAGGCACTTCAGATCATAAGTTAAGAGTTTTTAGATCTACAGGATTGTCCACCTCGAATGCTCCCCACCCCCCTAAATGGAACCGTGCTTGGGGACCAGTAAATCTTTCAATACATCAGCAAGATTGTGACTGGACCATGATATCTTGCATGCATTAAACTAGATAATTCGGTAACAACGAGAAGAATACCATGATATCTCACATGCATTAAACTTGACAGAGTTAGGGATAACCAATGAGAAGAAGACCATGATATCTCACATGCATTAAACCAGATAATTTTACCAGAGTCAGGGATAACCCAACGAGAAGAAGACCATGAGATCTCACATGCATTAAACTTGACAGAGTTAGGGATAACCAATGAGAAGAAGACCATGATATCTCACATGCATTAAACCAGATAATTTTACCAGTCAGGGATAATCCAATGAGAAGAAGACCATGATATCTCACGTGCATTAAACTTGACAGAGTTAGGGATAACCAATGAGAAGAAGACTATGATATCTCACATGCATTAAACCAGATAATTTTAACAGAGTTAGGGATAACCCAATGAGAAGAAGACCATGATATCTCACGTGCATTAAACTTGACAGAGTTAGGGATAACCAATGAGAAGAAGACTATGATATCTCACATGCATTAAACCAGATAATTTTAACAGAGTTAGGGATAACCCAATGAGAAGAAGACCATGAGATCTTGCATCATTAAACTTGACAGAGTTAGGGATAACCAATGAGAAGAAGACCATGATATCTCACGTGCATTAAACCAGATAATTTTGACAGTCAGGGATAGCCAATGAGAAGACCAACATACACACACTATAGCATAGCACACTGCCCAAATGCTAGTCAAATCATAGAAAGAAATGGCTGATAGAAATCAATTGGCCTCCGTCAGACCTTGCCAATTGTACCAATCGATGTTTGGATCGCAGGGTGTCCTGTTTGACTCCTCCCTAGACTTGCAGGAAAATTGTTGACTTGCAGCTGCGGCTTGACCTCCATAAGCTTCCATCTTTGAAGCCACAGAGAGCTGCACTCCACCCTTATCACTCCACTCTTACCAGCATGCTCCATGGTAACTATCTCAATAGGCAGACTTTGTGTGTATACTAATAGTCATTTACATTCGTTCTCAGTTTGGGGGTTATTGCTGTACGATCTCACTACTCTACTTTCAGTGTTATACTAGACAACCCTGCCATAGCTCCTAAAAATAACGGGGACTTGTATTATTATGTCATGCATGTTCATGCACACCTACTTATGGTATCAATAATTCTATGCCCCATAGGAAAATGTACTGTTGTTCATTGAATCCCCTACAAAAAGCAATTTTCAGTCCTTTAATGAGTAGAAAGTGTTTCATAATGTTAGAAAGGAACTGAATGTGCCCATTTTGACAAGAATGAGATCTTTTCCACGAAATACTCAAAAATGTCCTAAATTGAGCCAAAAAAATAGCTTCTTTTGGTTATAAAGGTTAACAATTTTGCACGTATATATGCACTCGAGAATAGGACTGGAAAGCTCACAAAAGTTGCTACAATTTGCGTGTTCATGCAAGTTGTGTTCGAGGAGTAATGGAGAGTGGAAGTTGAAGTGGTATTAGTGCTGAGAGCTTGCTGCTAGTTCTTCTCAGAACTCATGCCAGACGACAGTTCACTGGTCTGGTGATGCTATTCTATTACATCTGTAAACTCGCTAGCTATATATGAGCCTACTCACATTTTCACAAGATCCTGCTTCCTCCCAGCTGTTGCAGCATTCCTGCACTTCAACCAGTGCTTGAGGTCTACTGCATCATGCACACATAGGCTCATGCTTGTTCAATGATGTTCCAGGCACATCTTCTTGCCCGAGACAAACCAGTGGGTAGCATCTGGCAATGAGTTCGGAGAAGAATTAGCAAGCTTTCAGGTGAGCTCAGCATTAACCCCATTCCAACTTCCACTCCCCATTATTCCTTATCCGTAGCTTGCATGAACACAAAATTTCGTTAGCTTTCCAATTTGGTGGCTACATGCAGTATAGTTCACGTGCAGTGCTCCTCGTGGATTCATTGGGAGTCATGAACAGCAATACATTTTCCTATGGGGCATAGAATTATTGATACCAAAAGTAATGGCTGAACGTGTACAACGTAATAATGCAAGTCCCCCGTCGATATTGAACATACCCAAGCTCTGGCTGTAAAGAATAGGACAGCTACTCACCAAGTAAGAGACTGCAGAGGGACAAGCTTGAATTGGTCAAAATACAGTCATGATTGGATACCAAAGAAGTTCCCATCAGTTAGTGTTGTGCTCCATAAGTGATTACATGAAACCACATGTCTTTGAAAATGTAGCTAAATTGCTTAGCTATTGTATAGCTATGGACACGAACTCCTTAGGAAGCCTAGAAATGCTAATTGGTATTAAGTGATTGTGATTCAGACCTCACAAGCTGAGTTTCAAAAAGCATAGAAAAAAGCTAATGCTTTCAGCTGTAATTAGAAGACCATCAATAGAATGTGAATATGCATGTTCGCCTCTGCATAACACCACCATCTCCACCACCTTCTCTGCACACCACCACCTCCTCCTCCCCTGCACACCATCATGTCCTCCTCTGCGCACCTCCATCATCACCACTCCATAACACCTCCTCCACACCACCACCATCACCTCCTCACACACCACCACCTCTGCACACCACCACCATCATCTCCTCCACTGCACACCACCTCAAACTCTTCCACTGTACCCCTCCTCTATACACCCTCATCTCCCCCTCCTCTGCCCACCACCACCACTTCCTCCTCCTCTGCACATCAATCTAGCCATCACATGTGCATCTGCACACAGAATATCACCAACTACTATAAAATTAATACATAAAAACACATTTTGTCTCGGCTCCGAAGTGCCCAGACAAAATGACAGAAATTTGATGTCCAAAATTTGATGTCCTTGGACCTGCAACGAGTGCAAATAATGGAAGGAAAAAATGCTCCACCCACAATACAGCATACTGAACCATTCCACCCACACACACACAACAAAAAAACAAAAAAAGAAGAAAAAAAAGAAGAAAAAAAAGCAAGGACAAGGGGAACCCCCCTCAACAGTGAAAAGGGGAAACCCCTCAACAGTGACAAGTGAGGTAAAAAAACAAGGTATGTGAACAAACAAGAGGAGAGAAGCCGAGCAGCAATATCAGGCTGTACAATAAGGTGCCAGAGCAAGCACATCTGGTCAGCTTTCCTGCTCTCCTGACTGTCCACTTTGCTACACTTTTGAGACCCACAATCATCTTAAAGGCTAACAAGCTGCTGTTGTTGCTCTCTGTCCAGTATTGAGATATATCCCATGGGTCCGAAGCATTTGCATAGTCCACAATGATCCACTCTAGTAATCTCTCCGCAGTCCACCTAAAACAAACGAGAACCTTGCAACACCTCTGACCCACACCCACAAAGCTCTTTCACAAGTCGAAGCGATGTTGATGAACTCAAGAAGAAGCCGAGGAAGAAGAGATGGTGAGGTGAGAATATTCCACTTGAATTAACACTGCCATCAGGCTTGAAGTAGCCACAGTGTCACAGAAGAACACTGCCATCAGGCTTGAAGTAGCAGTGTCATAGAAGAACACTGCCATCAGGCTTGAAGATCAGGCTTGAAGTAGCCACAGTGTCACAAAGAACACTGCCATCAGGCTTGAAGTAGCCACAGTGTCACAAAGAACACTGCCATCAGGCTTGAAGTAGCCTGTGTCATAGAAGAACACTGCCATCAGGCTTGAAGTAGCCAGTGTCATAGAAGAACACTGCCATCAGGCTTGAAGTAGCCAGTGTCATAGAAGAACACTGCCATCAGGCTTGAAGTAGCTACAGTGTCATAGAAGAACACTGCCATCAGGCTTGAAGTAGCCAGTGTCATAGAAGAACACTGCCATCAGGCTTGAAGTAGCCAGTGTCATAGAAGAACACTGCCATCAGGCTTGAAGTAGCCACAGTGTCACAAAGAACACTGCCATCAGGCTTGAAGTAGCCGGTGTCATAGAAGAACACTGCCATCAGGCTTGAAGTAGCCGGTGTCATAGAAGAACACGGCCATCAGGCTTGAAGTAGCCGGTGTCATAGAAGAACACTGCCATCAGGCTTGAAGTAGCCACAGTGTCACAAAGAACACTGCCATCAGGCTTGAAGTAGCCAGTGTCATAGAAGAACACTGCCATCAGGCTTGAAGTAGCCAGTGTCATAGAAGAACACTGCCATCAGGCTTGAAGTAGCCAGTGTCATAGAAGAACACTGCCATCAGGCTTGAAGTAGCCAGTGTCATAGATATTGCCATCAAATTTGGATTAAGGCTTTATGCTTAACAAAAAGTGATCATCAGCTCTTTACCTATCCCCTTCTCCTTGAGACAGAGTGTATACTGAAACTGAGAATCTAATTTTAAATTGTGCTTTTGAAGAATGTAATCAGTCAGATGTCCGTCGCTGAGCACGCCCTCATTACATTCTTCACAGACCTCTATCTAAAAAAATAAGGTGAAAATGCTGCCGCCGTCCACCACAGATGGGAACTCAACCACTTTCAAGACTCTAACAACTCTTCTCCCTTTTCGCAAACAAGACCACAATCATGCTAACTCAGCTACACATGGAGGAGCGCTCTTCAAATATAGAAATACTCGGTACATTTCTACAAAGAATCTTGTAGTAGGAATGCACAGACAACGTACTACTACTACAAGCAGAATGAGCATGAGTGAGTGTGAGTGAGTGAGTGTGGGGCAGCTAGTGTGAGTGAGTGAGTGAGTGTGGGGCAGCTAGTGTGAGTGAGTGAGTGAGTGTGGGACAGCTAGTGTGAGTGAGTGAGTGTGGGACAGCTAGTGTGAGTGAGTGAGTGTGGGACAGCTAGTGTGAGTGAGTGAGTGAGTGAGTGAGTGTGGGACAGCTAGTGTGAGTGAGTGAGTGTGGGACAGCTAGTGTGAGTGAGTGAGTGTGGGACAGCTAGTGTGAGTGAGTGAGTGAGTGAGTGAGTGTGGGACAGCTAGTGTGAGTGAGTGAGTGAGTGTGGGGCAGCTAGTGTGAGTGAGTGAGTGAGTGTGGGACAGCTAGTGTGAGTGAGTGAGTGTGGGACAGCTAGTGTGAGTGAGTGAGTGAGTGAGTGAGTGTGGGACAGCTAGTGTGAGTGAGTGAGTGTGGGACAGCTAGTGTGAGTGAGTGAGTGAGTGTGGGACAGCTAGTGTGAGTGAGTGAGTGTGGGACAGCTAGTGTGAGTGAGTGAGTGTGGGACAGCTAGTGTGAGTGAGTGAGTGAGTGTGGGACAGCTAGTGTGAGTGAGTGAGTGTGGGACAGCTAGTGTGAGTGAGTGAGTGAGTGTGGGACAGCTAGTGTGAGTGAGTGAGTGAGTGTGGGACAGCTAGTGTGAGTGAGTGAGTGAGTGTGGGACAGCTAGTGTGAGTGAGTGAGTGAGTGTGGGACAGCTAGTGTGAGTGAGTGAGTGAGTGTGGGACAGCTAGTGTGAGTGAGTGAGTGTGGGACAGCTAGTGTGAGTGTGAGTGAGTGTGGGACAGCTAGTGTGAGTGAGTGAGTGTGGGACAGCTAGTGTGAGTGAGTGAGTGAGTGTGGGACAGCTAGTGTGAGTGAGTGAGTGTGGGACAGCTAGTGTGAGTGAGTGAGTGTGGGACAGCTAGTGTGAGTGAGTGAGTGTGGGACAGCTAGTGTGAGTGAGTGAGTGAGTGTGGGACAGCTAGTGTGAGTGAGTGAGTGAGTGTGGGACAGCTAGTGTGAGTGAGTGAGTGAGTGTGGGACAGCTAGTGTGAGTGTGAGTGAGTGTGGGACAGCTAGTGTGAGTGAGTGAGTGTGGGACAGCTAGTGTGAGTGAGTGAGTGAGTGTGGGACAGCTAGTGTGAGTGAGTGAGTGTGGGACAGCTAGTGTGAGTGAGTGAGTGAGTGTGGGACAGCTAGTGTGTGTGAGTGAGTGAGTGTGGGACAGCTAGTGTGAGTGAGTGAGTGTGGGACAGCTAGTGTGAGTGAGTGAGTGAGTGTGGGACAGCTAGTGTGAGTGAGTGAGTGAGTGTGGGACAGCTAGTGTGAGTGAGTGAGTGTGGGACAGCTAGTGTGAGTGAGTGAGTGAGTGTGGGGCAGCTAGTGTGAGTGAGTGAGTGTGTGTGGGACAGCTAGTGTGAGTGAGTGAGTGTGGGACAGCTAGTGTGAGTGAGTGAGTGTGGGGCAGCTAGTGTGAGTGAGTGAGTGTGGGACAGCTAGTGTGAGTGAGTGAGTGTGGGACAGCTAGTGTGAGTGAGTGAGTGAGTGTGGGACAGCTAGTGTGAGTGAGTGAGTGAGTGTGGGACAGCTAGTGTGAGTGAGTGAGTGTGGGGCAGCTAGTGTGAGTGAGTGAGTGTGTGTGGGACAGCTAGTGTGAGTGAGTGAGTGTGGGACAGCTAGTGTGAGTGTGAGTGAGTGTGGGACAGCTAGTGTGAGTGAGTGAGTGTGGGACAGCTAGTGTGTGTGAGTGAGTGTGTGTGGGACAGCTAGTGTGAGTGAGTGAGTGTGGGACAGCTAGTGTGAGTGAGTGAGTGTGGGACAGCTAGTGTGAGTGAGTGAGTGTGGGACAGCTAGTGTGAGTGAGTGAGTGTGGGACAGCTAGTGTGAGTGAGTGAGTGAGTGTGGGACAGCTAGTGTGAGTGAGTGAGTGTGGGGCAGCTAGTGTGAGTGAGTGAGTGTGTGTGGGACAGCTAGTGTGAGTGAGTGAGTGTGGGACAGCTAGTGTGAGTGAGTGAGTGTGGGACAGCTAGTGTGAGTGAGTGAGTGTGGGACAGCTAGTGTGAGTGAGTGAGTGTGGGACAGCTAGTGTGAGTGAGTGAGTGTGTGTGGGACAGCTAGTGTGAGTGAGTGAGTGTGGGACAGCTAGTGTGAGTGAGTGAGTGAGTGTGGGACAGCTAGTGTGAGTGAGTGAGTGTGGGACAGCTAGTGTGAGTGAGTGAGTGTGGGACAGCTAGTGTGAGTGAGTGAGTGAGTGTGGGACAGCTAGTGTGAGTGAGTGAGTGTGGGACAGCTAGTGTGAGTGAGTGTGTGTGGGGCAGCTAGTGTGAGTGAGTGAGTGTGGGACAGCTAGTGTGAGTGAGTGAGTGTGTGTGGGACAGCTAGTGTGAGTGAGTGAGTGAGTGTGGGACAGCTAGTGTGAGTGAGTGTGGGACAGCTAGTGTGAGTGAGTGAGTGTGGGACAGCTAGTGTGAGTGAGTGAGTGTGGGACAGCTAGTGTGAGTGAGTGAGTGTGGGACAGCTAGTGTGAGTGAGTGAGTGTGGGACAGCTAGTGTGAGTGAGTGAGTGAGTGTGGGACAGCTAGTGTGAGTGAGTGAGTGTGGGACAGCTAGTGTGAGTGAGTGAGTGAGTGTGTGTGGGACAGCTAGTGTGAGTGAGTGAGTGTGGGACAGCTAGTGTGAGTGAGTGAGTGTGGGACAGCTAGTGTGAGTGAGTGTGGGGCAGCTAGTGTGAGTGAGTGAGTGTGGGGCAGCTAGTGTGAGTGAGTGAGTGTGGGGCAGCTAGTGTGAGTGAGTGAGTGTGGGACAGCTAGTGTGAGTGAGTGAGTGAGTGTGGGACAGCTAGTGTGAGTGAGTGAGTGAGTGAGTGTGGGACAGCTAGTGTGAGTGAGTGAGTGTGGGACAGCTAGTGTGAGTGAGTGAGTGTGGGGCAGCTAGTGTGAGTGAGTGAGTGAGTGTGGGACAGCTAGTGTGAGTGAGTGAGTGTGGGGCAGCTAGTGTGAGTGAGTGAGTGTGGGACAGCTAGTGTGAGTGAGTGAGTGTGTGTGGGACAGCTAGTGTGAGTGAGTGAGTGTGGGACAGCTAGTGTGAGTGAGTGAGTGAGTGTGGGACAGCTAGTGTGAGTGAGTGAGTGTGGGACAGCTAGTGTGAGTGAGTGAGTGTGGGACAGCTAGTGTGAGTGAGTGAGTGAGTGTGGGACAGCTAGTGTGAGTGAGTGAGTGTGGGACAGCTAGTGTGAGTGAGTGAGTGTGGGACAGCTAGTGTGAGTGAGTGAGTGTGGGACAGCTAGTGTGAGTGAGTGAGTGTGGGACAGCTAGTGTGAGTGAGTGAGTGAGTGTGGGACAGCTAGTGTGAGTGAGTGAGTGTGGGACAGCTAGTGTGAGTGAGTGAGTGTGGGACAGCTAGTGTGAGTGAGTGTGTGTGGGACAGCTAGTGTGAGTGAGTGAGTGTGGGACAGCTAGTGTGAGTGAGTGAGTGTGGGACAGCTAGTGTGAGTGAGTGAGTGAGTGTGGGACAGCTAGTGTGAGTGAGTGAGTGAGTGTGGGACAGCTAGTGTGAGTGAGTGAGTGAGTGTGGGACAGCTAGTGTGAGTGAGTGAGTGTGGGACAGCTAGTGTGAGTGAGTGAGTGTGGGGCAGCTAGTGTGAGTGAGTGAGTGTGGGACAGCTAGTGTGAGTGAGTGAGTGTGGGGCAGCTAGTGTGAGTGAGTGAGTGTGGGACAGCTAGTGTGAGTGAGTGAGTGTGGGACAGCTAGTGTGAGTGAGTGAGTGTGGGACAGCTAGTGTGAGTGAGTGAGTGTGTGTGGGACAGCTAGTGTGAGTGAGTGTGGGACAGCTAGTGTGAGTGAGTGAGTGTGGGACAGCTAGTGTGAGTGAGTGAGTGTGGGACAGCTAGTGTGAGTGAGTGAGTGTGGGACAGCTAGTGTGAGTGAGTGAGTGTGTGTGGGACAGCTAGTGTGAGTGAGTGAGTGAGTGTGGGACAGCTAGTGTGAGTGAGTGAGTGTGGGACAGCTAGTGTGAGTGAGTGTGGGACAGCTAGTGTGAGTGAGTGAGTGTGGGACAGCTAGTGTGAGTGAGTGAGTGAGTGTGGGACAGCTAGTGTGAGTGAGTGAGTGTGGGACAGCTAGTGTGAGTGAGTGAGTGTGGGGCAGCTAGTGTGAGTGAGTGAGTGTGGGACAGCTAGTGTGAGTGAGTGAGTGTGGGACAGCTAGTGTGAGTGAGTGAGTGAGTGTGGGACAGCTAGTGTGAGTGAGTGAGTGAGTGTGGGACAGCTAGTGTGAGTGAGTGAGTGTGGGACAGCTAGTGTGAGTGAGTGAGTGTGGGACAGCTAGTGTGAGTGAGTGTGGGGCAGCTAGTGTGAGTGAGTGAGTGTGGGGCAGCTAGTGTGAGTGAGTGAGTGTGGGGCAGCTAGTGTGAGTGAGTGAGTGTGGGACAGCTAGTGTGAGTGAGCGAGTGTGGGGCAGCTAATGTGAGTGAGTGTGAGTGAGTGAGTGCAGCTCGGGCAGTTTAGTGATGCAAATATTATAACCGACTTCGTCTGCTTTGTTACCGTTGCCGCATTAATTAACTTAGGCCAGACAAAGTGGTAAGGTACACTCCCATCAGCAGGTCCACGCACGGTTTCCAGGACAATGTGATACATTGAAAGCTACGCGCAGCACCGCCCCCACACATATGTAGGAAACACCATACACTTGTGCGCTAATCAGGATACTCTTCAAGATAAAGCCACTCGCGCTGACACATTGCTGAACTATGCATAACTCAATACGCTAGCTCCAAGTCATACATGTGTTCCTTGGGCAGTACTGACAATAAAAAGTATTATTCTGCTAATTACTCTGTGGCAGCCACACACACATATGTACTCTGCCGCAGGAGCCTCTTAGTCTGGCAGCAGCTGGAAGGTTGCACCACTGGAGCCTTGCAGGAGGAGGGAGATTTGGTTAATGTACTCCTGGGAAGCCAGGGTTGACCCCCCCCCAGAAAAAAACTTGGTGAAGCCATGTTGTCTTAGGATAAGAGCTTACGGCACTCCATGCTGGCTGTTTGATGGGTATAGTCTGTGTTGTGTCCTAGTGCTATGAACATGTTTTCTACTTGTGCAGTGATTCACTGTGGTATTAGAAAGAAACCATCATTACAGCTACACTAGGGGGTCCCCTAGTTATGAGCTAACCATCAATCATGAAACTCTGACCACCTAGAACAGAAGCTTATCATATCAAGTGGCTTCAAACTCACAGCAAATGTAGAGCCGCTAGCTACACCCCTAGCCAGAGTGGCCACTAAGTTAGCTAGCCTAGAATATTGGTTGCTAGAGTTTCTCACCATGGGATTAGGTAACCACACTGAACAAGCAGCTGGCATTTACACTATGCCCCAGAGGTAGGGTTACACTTCCCTAAAGGTAAGGTCACTGCCCTGCCCCAGAGGTAGGGTTACACTTCCCTAAAGGTAAGGTCACTGTCGGTGTCCTGCCCCAGAGGTAGGGTCATATTCCTGTCCCAGAGGTAGAGTTACACTCCTGCCCCAGAGGTATACTCCTGCCCTAGAGGTAGGGTCATAGTAAGTAGTAGTAGTAGTAGTAGTAGTAGTAGTAGTTGAAAAATATTTGGCAAGCAAAGGAAGTCCTCACGGGAGAATTGAATGGACCATCGACCATCACAAATATAAACAGGTCACCCAACAGGTCATGCGTCAACCCCACAGGTCAAGCATCATAAGGTCACCCCACAGGTCATGTGTCAACCCAACAGGTCACGGATCATAAGCATATGAACAGAGAGTTCAACATCCTGTCTGCCACCTAAAACAAACCTTTGAACCTTGCTGTGTCAAGTAACTTTGGACTGTATTAAAACAAATGGACACTATTTTCTAGGCTTCAAGTAGACACCACCACAGCAATAATCATCCAGTCAACACCATGCTAGTAGTAGTAGTAGTAGTGGTAGTATATAGTAGTAGCATAGTAGTATAGTAGTAGTAGTATATAGTAGTGTATACAATAGTAGTAGTAGTAGTATATAGTAGTATCAGTAGTAGTATAGTAGTAGTAGTAGTGGTAGTATATAGTAGTATCATAGTAGTATAGTAGTAGTAGTATATAGTAGTGTATACAATAGTAGTAGTAGTAGTATATAGTAGTATCAGTAGTAGTATAGTAGTAGTAGTAGTAGTAGTATATAGTAGTATCATAGTAGTATAGTAGTAGTAGTATATAGTAGTGTATACAATAGTAGTAGTAGTAGTATATAGTAGTATCAGTAGTAGTATAGTAGTAGTAGTAGTAGTAGTGGTAGTATATAGTAGTAGCATAGTAGTATAGTAGTAGTAGTATATAGTAGTGAATACAGTAGTAGTAGTAGTAGTATATAGTAGTATCAGTAGTAGTATAGTAGTAGTATAGTAGTAGTGGTATAGTAGTAGTAGAAGTAGTACATGTAGTAGTAGTATATAGTAGTAGTAGTATAGCAGTAGTAGTAGTATAGTATAGCAGTTGATATAATAGTAGTAGTGCAGTATCTGCGTGTGTATTAATAACAGCATAAGTCAATAGTGTGCCGGTGAAAACACAACTACCTTGTAGCTCACAATATAATGTTGCACCAAAAATATCGAATGCTGGCTTCAATTCCACCATCAATGCAATTCCACCATCAATGGGGAGCAGCTTCAACTGGGGACACATCTAAACATTATTACATTTCGAGGCATTTCGAGGACAAGAAAGTGGCCGCAGCTATAGCCAGCTATACCAGCTGCTAGAAAACAATCATACTAGGTGACTAGCTACAGCTGACTACATAGCTATAGCACCACTAGATGTATAGCTGGCAAACTCGAGCTACCAGCAGCTAGGTATCCAATGACTTGAGTTACACCTGCCACCCGGCAGTAAAACTATTATAACTCTTAGCAAACCACCAACTATCTAGCAAACTCCTTTAACCTGATGTACCAACCACCTGCCTTCAGGCATTCTCCTAGCCTTATAGCTTTGTCAGATACCTGCCCATGAGCATGGAGGAGTTAGCAGATACCTGCCCATGAGCATGGAGGAGTTAGCAGATATCTGCCATGAGCATGGAGTTAGCAGATATCTGCCCATGAGCATGGAGGAGTTAGCAGATATCTGCCCATGAGCATGGAGGAGTTAGCAGATATCTGCCCATGAGCATGGAGGAGTTAGCAGATATCTGCCCATGAGCATGGAGGAGTTAGCAGATATCTGCCCATGAGCATGGAGGAGTTAGCAGATATCTGCCATGAGCATGGAGGAGTTAGCAGATATCTGCCCATGAGCATGGAGGAGTTAGCAGATATCTGCCATGGGCATGGAGTTAGCAGATATCTGCCCATGAGCATGGAGGAGTTAGCAGGTGCCTGCTCACAAGCAGGGAGGAGTTAGCAGGTGCCTGCTCACAAGCAGGGTGGGAGTTCCTCAAGGCTCCAATGAGTTTTTCCTCGTCTACAAACACCATAATGTTCACTAGAAGCTAAGCAGCTGACGGTGCAGTTCATCACCTCTCATTTTGATTGGTCCTAGTTGAAACAGATCCTCTTGTCTCTTTTTCCAACCTGTTCCATAGAGGTCCATTATATCGTCGCAACGTTACGTAAAGATGCAATGGATTGCCTTGCGTCCTATTGTGAGGTCTTTAAGGACAACCCAAAAAACCATGATTTCCAAGCCTGCAGGTTGGGAGGGAAAAGATTATGCTGAAGAGATCATTGTACAGCTTCTTCGTGTCAGATTGACAAGAACTTCTCCAGCTTCTTGAGCACTAATATTGCAAATTTCCAGTCAAGCTGAAGAGATGTTTTTCAACTCTGACAAGACTATTAGATCGGTCATCTTGGACCTGTTCGTCACTTGGACCTGTTCGTCACTCATCGCCCTGCCGACTTCTTGTAGAGCACAAGAGTCAATGAAAATCCTGGAAATGTTGCAGCATTTATTGAGGGGGTGAATAAGCCCATAGGAAAGAAGGAATTACATTAAGCATTAAATATATTTACAACACGGGAGACAAGGAACAAACAGGTTGATTAGATTACAGGACCAGTGCTAAGACTTCATGACCATGAATGGCATGGCATGATGAAATAGTCTGGAGATGCTTCATGACCATGAATGGCATGGCATGATGAAATAGTCTGGAGATGTACTGAAGGTTCTAGGACAGCTAACACAAAAGGGTGTGGGGTGTGTGTGGGTGTGTGTGTGTCTGTGCTGTCACTGGGTGGAGGCAGGTTGAAGTAGGTTGACAATAGCAGGAACACACTGGACCAACACCACACTGGGTGGAGGCAGGTTGAAGTAGGTTGACAATAGCAGGAACACACTGGACCAACACCACACTGGGTGGAGGCAGGTTGAAGTAGGTTGACAATAGCAGGAACACACTGGACCAACACCACACTGGGTGGAGGCAGGTTGAAGTAGGTTGACAGTAGCTCTATGGGGAAACACACTGGACCAACACCACACTGGGTGGAGGCAGGTTGACAGTAGCTCTATGGGGAAACACACTGGACCAACACCACACTGGGTGGAGGCAGGTTGAAGTAGGTTGACAGTAGCTCTATGGGGACACACACTGGACCAACACCACACTGGGTGGAGGCAGGTTGAAGTAGGTTGACAATAGCAGGAACACACTGGACCAACACCACACTGGGTGGAGGCAGGTTGAAGTAGGTTGACAGTAGCTCTATGGGGAAACACACTGGACCAACACCACACTGGGTGGAGGCAGGTTGAAGTAGGTTGACAGTAGCTCTATGGGGAAACACACTGGACCAACACCACACTGGGTGGAGGCAGGTTGAAGTAGGCTGACAATAGCTCTATGGGGACACACACTGGACCAACACCACACTGGGTGGAGGCAGGTTGAAGTAGGTTGACAATAGCTCTATGGGGACACACACTGGACCAACACCACACTGGGTGGAGGTAGGTTGAAGTAGGTTGACAGTAGCTGTATGGGTAAACACACTGGACCAACACCACACTGGGTGGAGGCAGGTTGAAGTAGGTTGACAGTAGCTTTATGGGAACACACACTGGACCAACACCACACTGGGTGGAGGCAGGTTGAAGTAAGTTGACAATAGCTCACACACTGGGGGCACACACTGGACCAACACCACACTGGGTGGAGGTAGGCTGACAATAGCTCTATGGGGACACACACTGGACCAACACCACACTGGGTGGAGGCAGGCTGATCTGGAACACATTGTCATACACAGTGCACATGCATACTCCTCTGCTTACTGATGGGCTCTTTGGGGTGGAAGTCCACATCGTTGATGCTGCCTGTGTGACCTGGTAGTCTATAGAGTATGCGCTGAGTCACTGTGTCCCATACATACACAAACCTGGGACAAAATATTGCAGTAGTAGTATAAGTTGGTGCATATATTCATGTAGTGTGTGCTAGGCTATGCAGCTCCGGGTGCAGGGCTAAGGCCACCAACAGGAGGGATTCCAACCCAAGTCCTGGGCATGGAAATCAAGTTGGTTGTCAGGTGATGTACGGGTAGCAAAATATATTTGTTCTCCCCTTCCCACCACATCCACCCAACACCAACAGCAACCATAACCGCAGCCAACAACATACACAGCCAACACATCCAACAACAACCACATTCAACAACATCCACAGCCAACCACATCCAAACACAACCAACACATCCACAGCCAACCACATTCAACAACATCCACATTCAACAACATCCACAGCCAACAACATCCACAACCAACAACATCCACAGCCAACCACATTCAACAACATCCACATCCACAGCCAACACATCCAACAACAACCACATCCACAGCCAACACATTCAACAACATCCACAGCCAACACATCCACAGCCAACAACACCCCCAGCCAACGTCAACATTCAACAACCTCCACATCCACAGCCAACAACATTCAACAACATCCTCAGCCAACAACATCCAACCACATTCAACAACCTCCACAGCCAACAACATCCAACAACATCCACATTCAACAACCTCCACAGCCAACAACATCCACATTCAACAACACCAACAACTACACCCAACACAACACCTACAACAATGCCATAGCAACCACCACTACCAACGTATTGTAACAACCTCAGCCAACATGGCACTAACAACAATACCATAACAACCACAGCCAACACAATGCCAACACTTTAAGGTTTCTCTTTCAGTCAGCAATTTTGCTTCTAGTGCCAACACTTCAACTGAAACACTTCGGTCTTCTCCCAGTGCCAAAGTTTCAACCGAACATTTCAGTTGAAACCTTTGGCACTAGAAGCAAAATTGCTGAGAATTGAAAGAGAATTGAAAGAGCAACCTTAAAATATTCGTCAGCTGAAAATGATCATAGCAACATCTCCACTCAACGGTCAACAACATCTAGCTACAACACCAAGAACAAGCACAGCCAATATCAACAACAACAAATGATTAATTAATGTCAGCTTGCTGTTTCAGCCACTACAACTAATAACGGCCACCTGGGGGTTTCCCATTCCTAAAGGTGTACATATTATGAGCCACGGGGGGGGGGGGGGAAATATCCTCCTTCACCTTCAACCTAATTAGTTACAAATGTTATAAGCTCGTTGAGTTATAAGAACATGCTCTCTTATAAGATTGGTGAACAAAAGCACGTGCTTTCTTATAAGCTCACACTGTGGTTTATAGCACGTGCTCTTATAAGCTCGCACTGTGGTTTATAGCACGTGCCCTCTTATAAGCTCACACTGGTAAACTCTGGTTTATAGCACATGCTCTCTTATAAGCTCACGCTGTGGTTTATAGCACATGCTCTCTTATAAACTCACACTGGTAAACTCTGGTTTATAGCACGTGTCCTCTTATAAGCTCACACTGTGGTTTATAGCACGCGCCCGCTCACACTGGTAAACTCTGGTTTATAGCACATGCTCTCTTATAAGCTCACACTGGTAAACTCTGGTTTATAGCACGTGCTCTCTTATAAGCTCACACTGTGGTTTATAGCACATGCTCTCTTATAAGCTCACACTGGTAAACTCTGGTTTATAGCACGTGCCCTCTTATAAGCTCACGCTGGTAAACTCTGGTTTATAGCACATGCTCTCTTATAAGCTCACACTGGTAAACTCTGGTTTATAGCACGTGCTCTCTTATAAGCTCACACTGTGGTTTATAGCACATGCTCTCTTATAAGCTCACACTGGTAAACTCTGGTTTATAGCACATGCTCTCTTATAAGCTCACACTGGTAAACTCTGGTTTATAGCACATGCTCTCTTATAAGCTCACACTGGTAAACTCTGGTTTATAGCACATGCTCTCTTATAAGCTCACACTGGTAAACTCTGGTTTATAGCACATGCTCTCTTATAAGCTCACACTGGTAAACTCTGGTTTATAGCACATGTCTCTTATAAGCTCACACTGGTAAACTCTGGTTTATAGCACATGCTCTCTTATAAGCTCACACTGGTAAACTCTGGTTTATAGCACGTGCCCTCTTATAAGCTCACACTGGTAAACTCTGGTTGATAGCACATGCTCTCTTATAAGCTCACACTGGTAAACTCTGGTTGATAGCACATGTCTCTTATGGTAAACTCTGGTTTATAGCACGTGCCCTCTTATAAGGTATAAACTCTGGTTTATAGCACATGCTCTCATAAGTTCAAACTGTGGTTTATAGCACGTGCCCTCTTATAAGCTCACACTGGTAAACTCTGGTTTATAGCACGTGCTCTCATAAGCTCACACTGGTAAACTCTGGTTTATAGCACATGCTCTCATAAGCTCACACTGTGGTTTATAGCACGTGCCCTCTTATAAGCTATAAGCTCACACTGGTAAACTCTGGTTTATAGCACGTGCCCTCTTATAAGCTCACACTGTGGTTTATAGCATGTGCCCTTATAAGCTCACACTGTGGTTTATAGCACGTGCCCTCTTATAAGCTCACACTGGTAAACTCTGGTTTATAGCACATGCTCTCATAAGCTCACACTGGTAAACTCTGGTTTATAGCACGTGCCCTCTTATAAGCTCACACTGGTAAACTCTGGTTTATAGCACATGCTCTCATAAGCTCACACTGGTAAACTCTGGTTTATAGCACGTGCCCTCTTATAAGCTCACACTGGTAAACTCTGGTTTATAGCACGTGCCCTCTTATAAGCTCACACTGGTAAACTCTGGTTTATAGCACGTGCCCTCTTATAAGCTCACACTGGTAAACTCTGGTTTATAGCATGTGCCCTCTTATAAGCTCACACTGGTAAACTCTGGTTTATAGCACGTGCCTCTTATAAGCTCACACTGTGGTTTATAGCTCATAAGCTCACACTGGTAAACTCTGGTTTATAGCACATGCTCTCATAAGTTCACACTGTGGTTTATAGCACGTGCCCTCTTATAAGCTCACACTGGTAAACTCTGGTTTATAGCACGTGCTCTCATAAGCTCACACCTGGTTTATAGCACATGCTTCACACTGTGGTTTATAGCACGTGCCCTCTTATAAGCTCACGCTGGTAAACTCTGGTTTATAGCACATGCTCTCTTATAAACTCACACTGGTAAACTCTGGTTTATAGCACGTGCTCTCTTATAAGCTCACACTGAGGTTTATAGCACGTGCCCTCTTATAAGCTTACGCTGGTAAACTCTGGTTTATAGCACGTGCCCTCTTATAAGCTCACACTGGTATAAACTCTGGTTTATAGCACGTGCCCTTATAAGCTCACACTGTGGTTTATAGCACGTGCTCTCATAAGCTCACACTGGTAAACTCTGGTTTATAGCACATGCTCTCATAAGCTCACACTGATAAACTCTGGTTTATAGCACGTGCTTCTTATAAGCTCACACTGGTAAACTGGTTTATAGCACATACCCTCTTATAAGCTCACACTGGTAAACTCTGGTTTATAGCACGTGCCCTCTTATAAGCTCACACTGGTAAACTCTGGTTTATAGCACGTGCCCTCTTATAAGCTCACACTGGTAAACTCTGGTTTATAGCACGTGCCCGCTTATAAGCTCACACTGGTAAACTCTGGTTTATAGCACGTGCCCGCTTATAAGCTCACACTGGTAAACTCTGGTTTATAGCACATGTCTCTTATAAGCTCACACTTGTAAACTCTGGTTTATAGCACGTGCCCTCTTATAAGCTCACACTGGTAAACTCTGGTTTATAGCACGTGCCCTCTTATAAGCTCACACTGGTAAACTCTGGTTTATAGCACGTGCCCTCTTATAAGCTCACACTGGTAAACTCTGGTTTATAGCATGTGCCCTCTTATAAGCTCACACTGGTAAACTCTGGTTTATAGCACATGCTCTCTTATAAACTCACACTGGTAAACTCTGGTTTATAGCACGTGCTCTCTTATAAGCTCACACTGAGGTTTATAGCACGTGCCCTCTTATAAGCTTACGCTGGTAAACTCTGGTTTATAGCACGTGCCCTTATAAGCTCACACTGTGGTTTATAGCACGTGCTCTCATAAGCTCACACTGGTAAACTCTGGTTTATAGCACATGCTCTCATAAGCTCACACTGATAAACTCTGGTTTATAGCACGTGCTTCTTATAAGCTCACACTGGTAAACTCTGGTTTATAGCACATACCCTCTTATAAGCTCACACTGGTAAACTCTGGTTTATAGCACGTGCCCTCTTATAAGCTCACACTGGTAAACTCTGGTTTATAGCACGTGCCCTCTTATAAGCTCACACTGGTAAACTCTGGTTTATAGCACGTGCCCGCTTATAAGCTCACACTGGTAAACTCTGGTTTATAGCACGTGCCCGCTTATAAGCTCACACTGGTAAACTCTGGTTTATAGCACATGTCTCTTATAAGCTCACACTTGTAAACTCTGGTTTATAGCACGTGCCCGCTTATAAGCTCACACTGGTAAACTCTGGTTTATAGCACGTGCCCGCTTATAAGCTCACACTGGTAAACTCTGGTTTATAGCACATGTCTCTTATAAGCTCACACTGGTAAACTCTGGTTTATAGCATGTGCCCTCTTATAAGCTCACACTGGTAAACTCTGGTTTATAGCACGTGCCCTCTTATAAGCTCACACTGGATATATACTAGTTTATGAACTACAAAGCAAATCTATGTTCTTATGTAAGTCCACACTTCAAACTCTATAGCACCTACGAAAACCCAGCTCACACCACAGCTCACACTGGTAAACTCTGGTTTATAGCACATACCCTCTTATAAGCTCACACTGTGGTTTATAGCACGTACCCTCTTATAAGCTCACACTGGTAAACTCTGGTTTATAGCACGTGCCCTCTTATAAGCTCACACTGGTAAACTCTGGTTTATAGCACGTGCCCTCTTATAAGCTCACACTGGTAAACTCTGGTTTATAGCACGTGCCCTCTTATAAGCTCACACTGGTAAACTTAGATATATACTAGTTTATGAACTACAAAGCAAATCTATGTTCTTATGTAAGTCCACACTTTATAAACTCTATAGCACCTACGAAAACCCAGCTCACACCACAGCTCACACTGGAATACTCTGGTCTCAGCTGAGTGATAGGCCTCTTATAATATATTCCCATAGATATATTCAAGCCCTCCCCAGACAATGCACATGTCATTCAAACCCTTCCCAGACAATGCACATGTCATTCAAACCCTTCCCAGACGATGCACATGTCATTCAAACCCTTCCCAGACAATGCACATGTCATTCAAACCCTTCCCAGGCAATACACATGTCATTCAAACTCTTCCCAGACAATGCACATGTCATTAAACCTTCCCATACAATGCACATGTCATTCAAACACTCCCCAGACAATACACATGTCATTCAAACTCTTCCCAGACAATGCACATGTCATTCAAACCTCCCCAGACAATACACATGTCATTCAAACTCTTCCCAGACAATGCACATGTCATTAAACCTTCCCATACAATGCACAAACACTCCCCAGACAATGCACATGTCATTCAAACTCTTCCCAGACAATGCACATGTCATTCAAACCCTTCCCAGACAATACACATGTCATTCAAACTCTTCCCAGACAATGCACATGTCATTAAACCTTCCCATACAATGCACATGCCATTCAAACACTCCCCAGACAATACACATGTCATTCAAACTCTTCCCAGACAATGCACATGTCCAAAGTATGACAACCAAGGCAAGTGCTAACAGTGGAGAATATGATGAACTGAACTCTCCCTTCTGCTCTAATGAAGCACTAGTCAATGAATATAGCATACGAGCAGAGAAGGAAGGCCGGAAGAAAAGATTCTGTTTCTGTGGGCAGGCGGCCAGGAAGCGAACCAGCTAAGCAGCTGCTAACAGCCGAAAATTATTTCTAACCACAATCACGTCTAAGCAATTTTTTAAGACTTTGATGCATTAGTAACTGATTAATTGACCACAACCGTTGACCCACCATTGCGGCCGTCACGGGTTGCCAAGGACGAGCTTTGCACTCGGCACTTTCAGAATGTTAACGATATTGATTTTTGCTATAAAAATTAAAAATAAGTTTAACCGGAAACTGCCTTGGCTCTAACAGCCTCGACAACCGCACCATCGCCATCATCACTCCCTTCAAAGAGAACATCTTTTTAAACCTACATTCCAATTCAGCAAACCTCCGCCACACAACCTGGAGGTATTTTTAATCCAGGCCAACTGCATGCCAAGCTTGCTCCCCCGTCCTTCCCTTCCTCCTCTCCCCCCTCACCTCTCGCATCATATCATTTTAATTATCAGCCTGAAGACCACCTGAAACCCAACACTAATCACTGCCCTCCAACACAAACAAACACACATGGCACATGCCTGCACATAATCACTGCAGCCTCTGCCTTGCAGGGCTTCCCCCCTCAACATGTGCGCGCGGCAGCTCCAGCAGCAAGCCACCACATCAACTGTATGCCTTACATGCGGGCCAACACAAGGCACACGTGCAGTAAACCTGCACCGCCACACACACATAGCTTCTGGGTGTCTGCGTGAAGTATGCATGCATGCATGTATGTATGTGTGTCCATGCGCTCCACCTGTCAGCTGAGCCCGCCGCTATCCTGGAGCCATCAGGTGACCAGCTGCACCGAAGCAAGTTCTGTGATGTCATGAACAAGAAAAGGAAGTATGAACCACTTTGAATTATTATATAATTGTGTTCCTGATCCACACGTTAAGAGAGAGAGTGAGCTACCCAGTAGCTACTAGTGACGCATCCTATCATCTACATTCCTCTCACCTTTTCAAATCCATGCCTGTTTCCCCTAAACAGCTTCAGCTGCCTGTCGTTGGGGGCAAACGGTCGCACATCCCATATTCTCACTACAAAACACACAAAGATACGACACAACATTGAGCGGTGGCTACCATCAACTTGTTGGGCAAACACTCCGCACTAGCTAATCCAAAGTGCACCGATGACAGACAACCAGGTCCAGTCCACCCACACCAAACTTGAATGAACAGGTGTGGCTTTAGTCGGACCATTCCATCTTAGCATGAAGGGACATTGATGAACCAGAAGCACGTCCAAATGTGCAGCACATTCGCAGGTTCTGGACTATGGTTGCCAATGCACACACATGTTGTGGTGAAGTGTTGCTAGTGAAAGCTTCAGAAAAAACAGGCAACAACTCTATGACTAATTCCAAGTAGACAAACTCTACAATGGAGAGGAGAAATGGGAGCAGAGACACCAACAAACACCACAGATAGACTTATAATATTCAGCTGTGAAGGATGAAAGAGGAGGGAATGCACAGAGAAAGGATGAAAGGAAGACAGAGATAATGCCAGTGGCTCCAAGCACGGCCAAATCTGCTGTGCTGTCACCGAGACTTTAATAGCTAGCTTAAAAATGATATATCATTTATTACAACAAAAAAAAACCCTCTCTCTGAATCCACCTGGCTGCCCCTGGTCTACAGGTCGAACCAAAGCAACACACAACTATTTGTGGTCACACTTCAGAGGTGCACAGCTTCCCCCATCTTCATATAACTAGGTCACCAAGTGTAACCATGGCAACAAAGGCTTGCATCCTTGGTAGATGGACCTCCTTGCACTCAGGCCAGCTGTGAAATATGGCCTCGGCAAGTACGTCAGATGAAGCACTAAGAGGCTAAAGAGGTGAGCACCCAGTGGGTAACCAGCTAGGATCCAGCTCACCACACACCACAAGGATCCCTTTCAGGTGCAGCTAACCACAGCTTGAAAGAGAAGTGCAAAATGCAGTGCAAAACATGTCCTGCAGGACATTAATTGCCCTACACCAAGTAAGCCCAAAGACAAGGAAAGTCTGTCTGTTCAGGACACACTAAATATCAACTTTTTGACAACCTCTGGTACAATCTTATGCTATTGGTGAATATGACTTAGAAGTATTTCTGCTGCCATAGTAGCTACAGAGTCAGCCCTGTCAAGCCATCAACACTCTCATGGCTAGCTCGCTAATTACTGGCAATTAAGATGCTGCAGTTCCTGTTACATGCCTCCTGTTACATGCCGAGCAAGAAGAAAACCAAATCGCTGCAGTTAGAGAAGGAAACCTGAGATGGATACCTCGGTGGAAGAAACCCGAGATGGATACCTCAGTGGAGGAATCCTGAGATGGATCGGTGAGGAATCCTGAGATAGAAGCCTCAGTGAAGGAAACACGAGATAGAAGTGTCAGTGGAGGAATCCTGAGATGGATCGGTGGAGGAATCCTGAGATGAAAGTGTCGATGGAAGAATCCTGAGATGGCAACATCGGTGGAGGAATCCTGAGATGGCAACATCGGTGGAGGAATCCTGAGATGATCGGTGGAGGAATCCTGAGATGGAATCATCGGTGGAGGAATCCTGAGATGGAAGTGTCGAAGAATCCTGAGATGGAAACATCGGTGGAGAAATCCTGAGATGATCGGTGGAGGAATCCTGAGCTGGAATCATCAGTGGAGGAATCCTGAGATGGAAGTGTCGAAGAATCCTGAGATGAAAGCCTCGGTGGAGGAATCCTGAGATGGAAGCGTCGGTGGAGGAATCCTGAGATGATCGGTGGAGGAATCCTGAGATGGAAGCGTCGGTGGAGGAATCCTGAGATGGAAACATCGGTGGAGGAATCCTGAGATGATCGGTGGAGGAATCCTGAGATGGAAGCGTCGGTGGAGGAATCCTGAGATGGAAGCATCGATGGGAAGCCAGACAGCTACTGCTAGTTACTCAACTGGTGTGGATTTGGTACAGCACCAGCGGTGGAGTAGCGGTCAGGATGGGACGGGTGTGTGGTGACGACATCACCATGTTAGGATGGGTCGGGGGTGTGGTGGCAGCACCAGGGTGGAGTAGCGGTCAGGATGGGACGGGTGTGTGGTGACAGCACCATGTCAGGATGGGACGGGTGTGTGGTGACAGCACCATGTCAGGATGGGACGGGTGTGTGGTGACGACAGAACCATGTTAGGATGGGACGGGTGTGTGGTGACGACACCATGTCAGGATGGGATGGGGGTGTGGTGGCAGCACCAGGGTGTAGTAGCTGTCGGCATGGGACGGGTAGCCCTTTTGGTGGGGACGGGTAGCCCTTTTGGTGGTGGGTGTTGGCAGCACTAGCAAAAGTTGACGTTCCATGCCAATGTTAGTAGTTGATGATGATTTATTGATTAAGCTAATGCATTGCTTCATGAGTACCTAGCCATCCAGGCAGCAGCCAGCTAGCCGAGTTCTGGAGGCATGAGTTAATACATGGAGTCAGTAGCTAGCCGAGTTCTGGAGGCATGAGTTAATACATGGAGTCAGTAGCTAGCCGAGTTCTGGAGGCATGAGTTAATACATGGAGTCAGTAGCTAGCCGAGTTCTGGAGGCATGAGTTAATACATGGAGTCAGTAGCTAGCCGAGTTCTGGAGGCATGAGTTAATACATGGAGTCAGTAGCTAGCCGAGTTCTGGAGGCATGAGTTAATACATGGAGTCAGTAGCTAGCCGAGTTCTGTAGGCATGAGTTAATACATGGAGTCGGTAGCTAGCCGAGTTCTGTAGGCATGAGTTAATACATGGAGTCGGTAGCTAGCCGAGTTCTGGAGGCATGAGTTAATATATGGAGTCGGTAGCTAGCCGAGTTCTGGAGGCATGAGTTAATACATGAAGTCGGTAGCTAGCCGAGTTCTGGAGGCATGAGTTAATACATGGAGTCAGTAGCTAGCCGAGTTCTGGAGGCATGAGTTAATACATGGAGTCAGTAGCTAGCCGAGTTCTGGAGGCATGAGTTAATACATGGAGTCAGCAGCTAGCCGAGTTCTGGAGGCATGAGTTAATACATGGAGTCGGTAGCTAGCCGAGTTCTGGAGGCATGAGTTAATACATGGAGTCAGTAGCTAGCCGAGTTCTGGAGGCATGAGTTAATACATGGAGTCAGTAGCTAGCCGAGTTCTGGAGGCATGAGTTAATACATGGAGTCAGTAGCTAGCCGAGTTCTGGAGGCATGAGTTAATACATGGAGTCAGTAGCTAGCCGAGTTCTGGAGGCATGAGTTAATACATGGAGTCAGTAGCTAGCCGAGTTCTGGAGGCATGAGTTAATACATGGAGTCAGTAGCTAGCCGAGTTCTGGAGGCATGAGTTAATACATGGAGTCAGTAGCTAGCCGAGTTCTGTAGGCATGAGTTAATACATGGAGTCGGTAGCTAGCCGAGTTCTGTAGGCATGAGTTAATACATGGAGTCGGTAGCTAGCCGAGTTCTGGAGGCATGAGTTAATATATGGAGTCGGTAGCTAGCCGAGTTCTGGAGGCATGAGTTAATACATGGAGTCGGTAGCTAGCCGAGTTCTGGAGGCATGAGTTAATACATGGAGTCAGTAGCTAGCCGAGTTCTGGAGGCATGAGTTAATACATGGAGTCAGCAGCTAGCCGAGTTCTGGAGGCATGAGTTAATACATGGAGTCGGTAGCTAGCCGAGTTCTGGAGGCATGAGTTAATACATGGAGTCAGTAGCTAGCCGAGTTCTGGAGGCATGAGTTAATACATGGAGTCAGTAGCTAGCCGAGTTCTGGAGGCATGAGTTAATACATGGAGTCAGTAGCTAGCCGAGTTCTGGAGGCATGAGTTAATACATGGAGTCAGTAGCTAGCCGAGTTCTGGAGGCATGAGTTAATACATGGAGTCAGTAGCTAGCCGAGTTCTGGAGGCATGAGTTAATACATGGAGTCAGTAGCTAGCCGAGTTCTGGAGGCATGAGTTAATACATGGAGTCAGTAGCTAGCCGAGTTCTGTAGGCATGAGTTAATACATGGAGTCGGTAGCTAGCCGAGTTCTGTAGGCATGAGTTAATACATGGAGTCAGTAGCTAGCCGAGTTCTGGAGGCATGAGTTAATACATGGAGTCAGTAGCTAGCCGAGTTCTGGAGGCATGAGTTAATACATGGAGTCAGTAGCTAGCCGAGTTCTGGAGGCATGAGTTAATACATGGAGTCAGTAGCTAGCCGAGTTCTGGAGGCATGAGTTAATACATGGAGTCAGTAGCTAGCCGAGTTCTGGAGGCATGAGTTAATACATGGAGTCAGTAGCTAGCCGAGTTCTGGAGGCATGAGTTAATACATGGAGTCAGTAGCTAGCCGAGTTCTGGAGGCATGAGTTAATACATGGAGTCAGTAGCTAGCTGACCAGGCAGCAGACATGACAGTGAATTCGTTTACAGAGACAAAAGAAACCCCACCCCCCTCCTGCCCACCCTGCCAACGTGACACATGAATGTGACCATGCCCACTTTGGTGACTTGAAATATTTTAGAATTAAGCTTTTTTCAAAAACATGAATGTTTAAACCCTCAAATTTGCACACAATGAAATATGCTAGTGCTCTGCACACAGTGAAATATGGTAGTGTTCTGCACACAATTAAAATTCACGCACATATCAACACCAAAGTTCATAGCCCAGCCTAAGGTGGAAGATTCCTACTCCGCTGCTTCACATCGTGGGGTCACGGGGTCATGGCAAAACAGACACTTTTAGCTGTTCCGCCACAACGCTACGTTTAGAACGGAACTCAAATCTATTCTAAAAGTGACGTCTGACACTGTGCCCATATTCATTATTGATAGACCAGCTTTAGACACATCTCACACACACACATGTACGTACAATATAAGCAGTTCACAACAACAACAACACAACAACAACAACAGTTGTAAGGTATGTATGTGGGTGGTACCTGTGCCATCCATTACCTGTGTCGTCCATGGCATTAGAGAGTAAGTAATGTCCATTTGGACTAAGTCTAATTCCGGTGATGGTGTCTGTGTGTCCCAACATGGAATACATGAGCTGCCCTCGACGCAGGTCCCAGACCTAGCAGGAAAAAGCAACAACACAAGTGTGTGTGTGTGAGGAACTACGAGAGGCGGTGGACAGGACACTGAAGGCACCGTCACAATATGACCGAAGGTAATCCGGTGCATTGTGTGTGTAGGGTGGGTGTGGTGGCATTTTGATCCGTGCTCAACCCATTGCAAGGTTCATGCATACAGCAGACTGCCCTGCATTGTATCGTGAACCATTAAAGATGACACGGTTGGAACAGATGAGGCAAACATAGCTTGTCCTCTCTCTTCCAAATCCCAACAGATCGAGCACCCAACACACACGACTCATCCATATCCACACTGGAAACCCACGTGGTGCAAAGCAAGCAGCTCGAACAGAAAGGTCCTTCAACTAGTGTCTCTTTCCAAACTTGCTAGGATAACCTTCCGAGTTTGCGTTTGAAGGAGAAGTGTTCGATTAGCACAATAGGGCTAGGGCTAGGGCTGGGAGTGGGGCTAGGGCTACGCAACCTTTCTTCTCAACACTACATCCACATGTTGGCATGCCACACCCACAACTGGCCAATCCTTCTTCACTCTTGAAAGTAGCACAACTCATGAGGAGCTTTTGGGATCGTCAAAATGCAGCGTGTGCATGTGTGTGTGCATGTGTGTGAGCATGCATGTGTATGTATGTGTGTGCATGCATGCATGCATGGTCTATGAAGCTATGAAATCTCCACCATGCTGTTATTATGGTGACGTGAAGTCTGACGCATGTTGGGCCCCACCTCCTTCCCGATGCCTGCTTATCCCACTCTCTGTATCACCTCTTGACGCCGATGCTTGGAGTGACCTTTCACCTTTCTCTCTGGAACACTCTCTCGCTGCCTCGGTTGTACAGGGGGTCTAACATTCCTGTCTCAGTTGTAGAGGTGAGAGGGGTCTAACGTTCGTTGTAGAGGGGGAGGGGGTCTAATGTTCCTTCGGTTGTAGAGGGGGTCTAACGTTCCTTCAGTTGTAAAGGGGGAGGGGGTCTAATGTTCTTTTGGTTGTCGAGGGGGGAGGGGGTCTAATGTTCCTTCGGTTGTAGAGGGGGGAGGGGGTCTAACGTTCCTTTGGTTGTAGAGGGGGGAGGGGGTCTAATGTTCCTTCGGTGGTAGAGGGGGGAGGGGTTCTAACGTTCCTTCGGTTGTAGAGGGGGGAGGGGGTCTAACGTTCCTTTGGTTGTAGAGGGGGAGGGGTCTAACCTTCCTTCGGTTGTAGAGGGGGGAGGGGTCTAATGTTCCTTCGGTGGTAGAGGGGGAGGGGTCTAACGTTCCTTCGGTTGTAGAGGGGGGAGGGGTCTAATGTTCCTTCGGTGGTAGAGGGGGGAGGGGTCTAATGTTCCTTTGGTGGTAGGGGGGAGGGGTCTAACATTCTATCTATCCGTGGGTATATGTGAATGTTGCTACCTCTCACATGTGCCCCAACGATATCCTATCTGCTGTCTAGCAACTGTACAAGTGAGTGTGGCATCATTATGACCACACAAAATATCAAGAACTAGAGTTGTGTTTCCTAATCTCTAGGAACTCACTGATAGTGATGCACCTCAGTATTATAGCTATGTAGGAGCCTTCCTGCAGGCCCAATAACATCAACAGTATTCTGTATCTAGTAGCTAGGAGCCTTCCTGCAGGCCCAATAACATCAACAGTATTCTGTATCTAGTAGCTAGGAGCCTTCCTGCAGGCCCAATAACATCAACAGTATTCTGTATCTAGTAGCTAGGAGCCTTCCTGCAGGCCCAATAACATCAACAGTATTCTGTATCTAGTAGCTAGGAGCCTTCCTGCAGGCCCAATAACATCAACAGTATTCTGTATCTAGTAGCTAGGAGCCTTCCTGCAGGCCCAATAACATCAACAGTATTCTGTATCTAGTAGCTAGGAGCCTTCCTGCAGGCCTAATAACATCAACAGTATTCTGTATCTAGTAGCCTTCCTGCAGGCCCAATAACATCAACAGTATTCTGTATCTAATAGCTAGGAGCCTTCCTGCAGGCCCAATAACATCAACAGTATTCTGTATCTAATAGCTAGGAGCCTTCCTGCAGGCCCAATAACATCAGTATCTAGTAGCTAGGAGCCTTCCTGCAGGCCCAATAACATCAACAGTATTCTGTATCTAGTAGCTAGGAGCCTTCTTGCAGGCCCAATAACATCAACAGTATTCTGTATCTAGTAGCTAGGAGCCTTCCTGCAGGCCCAATAACATCAACAGTATTCTGTATCTAGTAGCTAGGAGCCTTTCTGCAGGCCCAATAACGTCAACAGTATTCTGTATCTAGTAGCTAGGAGCCTTCCTGCAGGCCCAATAATATCAACAGTATTCTGTATCTAATAGCTAGGAGCCTTCCTGCAGGCCCAATAACATCAACAGTATTCTGTATCTAATAGCTAGGAGACTTCCTGCAGGCCCAATAACGTCAACAGTATTCTGTATCTAGTAGCTAGGAGCCTTCCTGCAGCCCAATAACATCAACAGTATTCTGTATCTAGTAGCTAGGAGCCTTCCTGCAGGCCCAATAACGTCAAAAGTATTCTGTAACTAGTAGCTAGTGGCCTTCCTGCAGGCCTAATAACATCAACAGCAGTATTCTGTATCTAGTAGCTAGTTGCCTTCCTGCAGGACCAATAACGTCAACTGTATTCTGTATCTAGTAGCTAGGAGCCTTCCTGCAGGCCCAATAATGTCAACAGTATTCTGTATCTAGTAGCTAGTAGACTTCCTGCAGGCCCAATAACATCAACGGTATTCTGTATCTAGTAGCTAGGAGCCTTCCTGCAGGCCCAATAACGTCAACAGTATTCTGTATCTAGTAGCTAGTAGACTTCCTACAGGCCTAATAACATCAACAGTATTCTGTATCTAGTAGCTAGGAGCCTTCCTGCAGGCCTAATAACATCAACAGTATTCTGTATCTAGTAGCTAGGAGCCTTCCTGCAGGCCTAATAACGTCAACAGTATTCTGTATCTAGTAGCTAGTAGACTTCCTGCAGGCCTAATAACATCAACAGTATTCTGTATCTAGTAGCTAGTAGACTTCCTGCAGGCCCAATAACATCAACAGTATTCTGTATCTAGTAGCTAGGAGCCTTCCTGCAGGCCCAATAACGTCAACAGTATTCTGTATCTAGTTGCTAGGAGCCTTCCTGCAGGCCCAATAACGTCAACAGTATTCTGTATCTAGTAGCTAGGAGCCTTCCTGCAGGCCTAATAACATCAACAGTATTCTGTATCTAGTAGCTAGGAGCCTTCCTGCAGGCCCAATAACGTCAACAGTATTCTGTATCTAGTAGCTAGGAGCCTTCCTGCAGGCCCAATAACATCAACAGTATTCTGTATCTAGTAGCTAGGAGCCTTCCTGCAGGCCCAATAACATCAACAGTATTCTGTATCTAGTAGCTAGGAGCCTTTCTGCAGGCCCAATAACGTCAACAGTATTCTGTATCTAGTAGCTAGGAGCCTTCCTGCAGGCCCAATAATATCAACAGTATTCTGTATCTAATAGCTAGGAGCCTTCCTGCAGGCCCAATAACATCAACAGTATTCTGTATCTAATAGCTAGGAGACTTCCTGCAGGCCCAATAACGTCAACAGTATTCTGTATCTAGTAGCTAGGAGCCTTCCTGCAGGCCTAATAACATCAACAGCAGTATTCTGTATCTAGTAGCTAGTAGCCTTCCTGCAGGACCAATAACGTCAACAGTATTCTGTATCTAGTAGCTAGGAGCCTTCCTGCAGCCCAATAACATCAACAGTATTCTGTATCTAGTAGCTAGGAGCCTTCCTGCAGGCCCAATAACGTCAACAGTATTCTGTATCTAGTAGCTAGTAGACTTCCTACAGGCCTAATAACATCAACAGTATTCTGTATCTAGTAGCTAGGAGCCTTCCTGCAGGCCTAATAACATCAACAGTATTCTGTATCTAGTAGCTAGGAGCCTTCCTGCAGGCCTAATAACGTCAACAGTATTCTGTATCTAGTAGCTAGTAGACTTCCTGCAGGCCTAATAACATCAACAGTATTCTGTATCTAGTAGCTAGGAGCCTTCCTGCAGGCCCAATAACGTCAACAGTATTCTGTATCTAGTTGCTAGGAGCCTTCCTGCAGGCCCAATAACGTCAACAGTATTCTGTATCTAGTAGCTAGGAGCCTTCCTGCAGGCCCAATAACATCAACAGTATTCTGTATCTAGTAGCTAGGAGCCTTCCTGCAGGCCCAATAACATCAACAGTATTCTGTGTCTTAGCTAGGAGCTTTCCTGCAGGCCTAATAACATCAACAGTATTCTGTATCTAGTAGCTAGGAGCCTTCCTGCAGGCCCAATAACGTCAACAGTATTCTGTATCTAGTAGCTAGGAGCCTTCCTGCAGGCCCAATAACGTCAACAGTATTCTGTATCTAGTAGCTAGGAGCCTTCCTGCAGGCCTAATAACATCAACAGTATTCTGTATCTAGTAGCTAGGAGCCTTCCTGCAGGCCCAATAACGTCAACAGTATTCTGTATCTAGTTGCTAGGAGCCTTCCTGCAGGCCCAATAACGTCAACAGTATTCTGTATCTAGTAGCTAGGAGCCTTCCTGCAGGCCCAATAACATCAACAGTATTCTGTATCTAGTAGCTAGGAGCCTTCCTGCAGGCCCAATAACATCAACAGTATTCTGTGTCTTAGCTAGGAGCTTTCCTGCAGGCCTAATAACATCAACAGTATTCTGTATCTAGTAGCTAGGAGCCTTCCTGCAGGCCCAATAACGTCAACAGTATTCTGTATCTAGTAGCTAGGAGCCTTCCTGCAGGCCCAATAACGTCAACAGTATTCTGTATCTAGTAGCTAGGAGCCTTCCTGCAGGCCTAATAACATCAACAGTATTCTGTATCTAGTAGCTAGGAGCCTTCCTGCAGGCCTAATAACATCAACAGTATTCTGTATCTAGTAGCTAGGAGCCTTCCTGCAGGCCCAATAACATCAACAGTATTCTGTATCTAGTAGCTAGGAGCCTTCCTGCAGGCCCAATAACATCAACAGTATTCTGTACCTAGTAGCTAGTAGCCTTCCTGCAGGCCTAATAATATCAACAGTATTCTGTATCTTAGCTAGGAGCCTTCCTGCAGGCCTAATAACATCAACAGTATTCTGTACCTAGTAGCTAGTAGCCTTCCTGCAGGCCTAATAATATCAACAGTATTCTGTATCTTAGCTAGTAGACTTCCTGCAGGCCCAATAACATCAACAGTATTCTGTATCTAGTTGCTAGGAGCCTTCCTGCAGGCCTAATAACATCAACACAGTCATGAGTACATGCTAAACCTACCTGGATAGCTTGTTTCTGCTCCATCACAACTGCACATGTGAACACGCAGGGTGATACTGCTCCCACAATCATTACCTCCCACAATCATTACCTTGAACTAACCCAAGCATGCATGTATGAATTGTTGCCGGTTGAAAAAAGTGAGCAATAATTTTATCGTTGCACGTGTCGAATATGGAGTACAAATACTGAGATGTGCCAGGGTAACTGCTGCCCATTAAACTCTATTAGATTGTATGTGCATACCAATATGTGCATGTGTTGTAGTGTGTGTGTGTGTGTGTGTTTGTGTGTGTGTGTGTGTGTGTGTGTGTGTGTGTGTGTGTGTGTGTTGTGGAGGAGCCATACCTTGATACTATTCTCCAGGCCTCCAAATATCACCTGATCCCCGGCGTCTGAAAAACACACTGTTGTTACCTAATCAGAGAAGGCAGGAGGGAGAAGAGGAGGAGAAGGGGAAGAGGAGGTGAGGGAAGAAGAAGAGGAGCAAGAAAAGGAGGAGAAGGTGAGGAGGAGGAAAAGGACGGGGGGAAGGAGGAGAGAAGAGGTGAGGAGGAGGAGGAGGAGAACAACGAGGGCAAGGAGGGAGACGGATCAAGAAAGGATGAGAGGAAGGAAACAAAGTGGATTATTCTAAACTTGTTGCTTGCAAGCTCAAGTGTTTGCTTACCTGGTAAGTGTTGTTGAAAGTATGGACAGCTGCCTTCTTCCTAATGTCCCATACCTGACACATATCATCAAGACACAGCAAGTGCTCCATTAGAGTGTACATGTCGTGTTATTAGTACCTTAAGGGGGGGGGGACGCAAGATGACAAGCTACAAACCAATTTACAGCTTTTGATTTTTTTTAATGAGTTGTGGGGGTCTGCCAAACGGAGGGGGGTCCTGCCTTGGATGTTTCTGCATGCATCTTCTGACAAAACATGCCTCTAGAGATATTTGATACATCATTGGAAAGCACATAGAACAAGCAACAATTTGAGCATAAAATTATCTACACAAAACAATTATAAAAAAAGTTATGGGCAGTCAAAAGTCAACAACATTTTTAGCCAGTCTTGTGTGGAGGACCCCCTTAACAGTGACATCATCGGAGCCGATCAAGATACAGCAAGTGCTCCATTTTAGTGTATATGTCATGTTATTAGTACCTTAACAGTGCCATCATCGGAGCCAGTCACTAGTAGGGAAAGCCCCCTTCTCGCAGGACATATGCTGTTCACAAAAGAGGTGTGTCCTTTGAGTTTCTTGACTCTTTGTCCCACTTCACAGTCCCACACCGCCCCAGACTTATCCACCGAACATGTGAACACCATGCTAGGAGAAGGTGGGCAGGGCCAGGAGAGAAAGGGAGGAGGTTCAGGGGAGGTGGCAGGAAGGACGAGGTAAGATGGAGAGAGAGAGGAGGAGAAAGATAAGATATGAAGGGAGCACATGGAGAGTAGTAGGAATTAGAGAGGAGAGGAGAAGAGGTGGTTTGAGAGGGAGGGAGGAAAAAGTGAGAGGAGTGTAGAGGAGGGAGTTAAGAGAGGAGAGGGAGGGGAGGAGGGAGTTAAGAGAGGAGATGGAGGGAGGAGGGAGTTAAGAGAGGAGATGGAGGGAGGAGGGAGTTAAGAGAGGAGAGGGAGGAGGGAGTTAAGAGAGGAGATGGAGGGAGGAGGGAGTTAAGAGAGGAGATGGAGGGAGGAGGGAGTTAAGAGAGGAGAGGGAGGGAGGAGGGAGTTAAGAGAGGAGATGGAGGGAGGAGGGAGTTAAGAGAGGAGATGGAGGGAGGAGGGAGTTAAGAGAGGAGAGGGAGGACGGAGTTAAGAGAGGAGAGGGAGGGAGGAGGGAGTTAAGAGAGGAGAGGGAGGGGAGGACGGAGTTAAGAGAGGAGAGGGAGGGGAGGACGGAGTTAAGAGAGGAGAGGGGAAGAGGGAGTTAAGAGAGGGCAAGAGGGAGTTAAGAGAGGAGAGGGAGGGGAGGAAATGATGATAGCTGATTATAGGAGAGAATAGTTTAAATTGCTTTTATTGACTGCCGAGGAATTCAAGCCTGAACAGACCAGGCCTCACCTCCCATCCATGGAGTACTGTAGCTCCATGATGGCCCCAGAATGTCCCTTCATCACTGCATAGTTCTCACACTCCCCATACACATTCCACAGATCTGCAGGTCACAGACACCACAAGACAAAACATGTCAAATTCCACCAAAACGCTGACAGGTAGCCCCTCACATATCAGCCTCTCGTAGGACGCGGAGGCCAGTGTGGAGCCAGTGGGGCTGAACCTGCACGACAGAACTTCACCCTGGAGTAATGACACCAAGAACATGAGTCTGCTCTAGCTCATCGTCCAATCATCAACATGGTTAAATACACACAAAAGGAGAGAACACTTTATTGCTAGGTCAGCTAAGAGTGACGGACAGGAGAGTGCCCGTCACCCATCCCAAAAAGAGGAGACTGCCACTCAAGCTCAAGCATACTTGTGTTCACTCCCCCCCCCCCCCCCCCCACCACACACACACTTTTCGATTTTTGTGATAAAAAGCACAAAGATGACTAGGCCTGCCACACAGGTATGCATGAAATAAGTGGCCTGAAAAATGTAACATTGTCGCTCAGGAATTTTAAAATCTATTGGAGAATTCTTGTTTCGGTGTTCACTTGACAAGTTCACACAAAAACTTCAAGAGTAACAAGGAAGTGCTGAGAGCCAGTCCTCACCCTCTGGGGTTGACTAGTGCTGACAGTCTGGGGTTGACTAGTGCTGAGAGCCAGTCCTCACCCTCTGGGGTTGACTAGTGCTGACAGTCAGTCCTCACCCTCTGGGGTTGACTAGTGCTGAGAGCCAGTCCTCACCCTCTGGGGTTGATTAGTGCTGAGAGCCAGTCCTCACCATCTGGGGTTGACCAATGTGAGAGCCAGTCTGGAGTTGACTAGTGCTGAGAGCTAGTCTTCACCCTCTGGGGTGGACTAGTGCTGACAGCCAGTCCTCACCCTCTGGGATGGACTGACCAGCCCAGGGACCATATCAAGTGTCCATTGCCTTCTAGTGTGTCAGCTGCCAAGTAACTGGCTGGCCAACTTATGGTGCTCTAATACACGTTCAGTAGGTGCTTGGGAATCTTCACAATAAATTACATGCTCTGTCGTTCAATTGACTAGATTTTTTTTAAAGTAGAATCTGTTATACTATACCAGACTACCTCCGCTCTACATGTGGAGAGTGTACTTGGATGTCGGGGCCTGGCTACATGTATGTATGGCTGCAGATGGGCGAGTGATTGCAGCATCTTACAGTAATTTCTGCTGCCATTAGCTTAAAAAACACTTCGGCATGCCTTAAATATCTCGGGTAATCCGGAAGATACACATATCTTTCACGTTCCTCTTCAAGGATCTATTCATTGCCCTCGCATAACTCGAGTATAATAGATCCATTCATAAAGGTCTTAGTACCAGAAGATACCTAATATCCCAATGCCTTGCAGTGATGGATCTGATTCTCAATTATGGGAGGGAGGGGGAGGGGTTATGGTTAAGGATTGCACCCTGACCAGCTTTGTCCCTCAATCTAGTTAGCACATCTGCTATATTACAAGCAGAACAAGAGACCGATAAGTTCATTTATGAGAGTCATTTTCTCCTCTGCTGTTTGGATTGTGGAGTTCTTCTGTGCAACTGTTCCTAAGTCCTTGAAGGAATTTGGAGCCAACTCTTACAACAAAACATCAATAACAACATGGTCTGGTCTGTTGTGTCGAGCAACATGTGGCAATTCAGCTACTAGTCACTAGCAACATTTAAACACTGGGTGTCCAGCAACATGTGGCAATGCACCTATTAGTCACTAGCAACATTTAAACACTGGGTGTCGAGCAACATGTGGCAATGCAGCTACTAGTCACTAGCAATGTTTAAACACTGGGTGTCCAGCAACATGTGGCAATGCAGCTACTAGTCACTAGCAACGTTTAAACACTGGGTGTCCAGCAACATGTGGCAATGCACCTATTAGTCACTAGCAACATTTAAACACTGGGTGTCGAGCAACATGTGGCAATGCAGCTACTAGTCACTAGCAATGTTTAAACACTGGGTGTCCAGCAACATGTGGCAATGCAGCTACTAGTCACTAGCAACGTTTAAACACTGGGTGTCCAGCAACATGTGGCAATGCACCTATTAGTCACTAGCAACGTTTAAACACTGGTTATCCAGCAACATGTGGCAATGCAGCTACTAGTCACTAGCAACGTTTAAACACTGGGTGTCCAGCAACATGTGGCAATGCAGCTACTAGTCACTAGCAACGTTTAAACACTGGGTATCCAGCAACATGTGGCAATGCAGCTACTAGTCACTAGCAATGTTTAATTAAACACTGTGTGTCCAGCAACATGTGGCAATGCAGCTACTAGCCACTAGCAATGTTTAAACACTGTGTGTCCAGCAACATGTGGCAATGCAGCTACTAGTCACTAGTGTCCAGCAACATGTGGCAATGCCATTGGGTGGAAGACCAAAGTAGTTATGAAGTTCACACATCCCTTGCGGCCGCTTATTGCTCCGTGTGGTGAACATACGCCTGAGGCAAACAGGTTTCCCATGATCACATGTCCCGCTTTGCTCAACAACAAAGGCAAGAATTGATTGGCGAGACAAGGTGCGATAAAAAGGGATTTTTTTTAAACAATAATTTTTTAAATTCTGAAATGCTAGTATTATTATTACTCTAGCCCTAGCACAGCTGAAGGCCTCATTCAGTACTCTGTACAGTATTGATGTCATGATGATGTAATGCTTGGACAGTGCCATGTATTTTAAGAGGGCATAGACACTTGGAATCTGGACATTGGAACTTGGACATTGGAACTTGGAATCTGGACATGGACATACTAACAGCATCTATCATTCATTCATTATTGCATCATCTATACACATGTTCAGTGAAGTACAGGCAGGCCTGGGATGCCAGTCATGGCGGATACCTCCAGTAGGTTAATTATTTATATCTTCACCGAACTCTCAGTTGATGTAACAAATTACAATGACTTACTTTCTTTCTCAATAATCAACTTGAAATTTAGTCTCGCAACGTTTTGACTTATTGCTCTAGCCTTCATCAGGTGAGTCATTGTAACCACAACAACTACTACTACTACTACTACTACTACTATTATTATTATTATTATTATTATTATTATTATTATTATTATTATTATTATTATTATTATTATTATTATTATTATTATTATTATTATTATTATTATTATTATTATTATTATTATTATTATTATTATTATTATTATTATTATTATTATTATTATTATTATTATTATTATTATTATTATTATTATTATTATTATTATTATTATTATTATTATTATTATTATTATTATTATTATTATTATTATTATTATTATTATTATTATTATTATTATTATTATTATTATTATTATTATTATTATTATTATTATTATTATTATTATTATTATTATTATTATTATTATTAATTATTATTAATTATTATTATTATTATTATTATAGACGGGTGTGAGCTGGTGTCAGGTTACTTGATGCCCTGCAACATGATGATTCTGGAACAGAAATGTGCATGTGGAAGTATGGCTGTGAGAGGAGTTTTGGTAAGAGGACTTTGTAAGCAGCGATGTAAGCACACTACACTAAGAGTGAAGTCATAAGTAGCACTTTCCGCAGGAATTCTCAGAATACTAAAGGCAAGACCAAGCAGAAGCTGACTAGGACTTGTTAAAGCGAGTGTGCACACTTGACACCGTTTAGTTTGTTCGGTATGCTTTCCACCATTATCACATCTCTCCCCTAATGACTATATGTATCAGTTATCCTTAAGATATATGGCAACTATGTGGCCAGTTCTCTCCGCCCAGAGAGTGTGTGTTTACCTCACCAAGCTTTGCAATATTGTCTGCATCATGACAAAACTGGTATAGCCACCTCCACAGCTAAAGCATGTTGAGTAGCTATGTCAGAATGAAACTCCATCATCCTTCCCTGTCAGTTATTAACCATGCAGCATGTTCCAACTTGTCTGTGCAGCCAGTTTTCCTTCCCATAGCTTAGAATCGGCTGCAGTTTTCTCGATTGGTCTCTTCACCATGACGACCAGTACCAGTTTACATACGCCTGCTATATTTAAGACGGGAGACCTGTTCCTATTTTTTTTTTACGGGTGAATGTATGGGAATACACACATATACAGATAGACAGATACATACACACACATGTACACATAGACAGATACATAGATACACACATGTACACATAGACAGATACATAGATACACACATGTACACATAGACAGATACATAGATACACACATGTACACATAGACAGATACATAGATACACACATGTACACATAGACAGATACATAGATACACACATGTACACATAGACAGATACATAGATACACACATGTACACATAGACAGATGCATAGATACACGCATATACACATAGACAGATACATAGATACACACATGTACACATAGACAGATACATAGATACACACATGTACACATAGACAGATACACACATGTACACATAGACAGATACATAGATACACACATGTACACATAGACAGATGCATAGATACACGCATATACACATAGACAGATACATAGATACACACATGTACACATAGACAGATACATAGATACACACATGTACACATAGACAGATACATAGATACACACATGTACACATAGACAGATACATAGATATATACACACAGAAGGATATAGTCAATTGGGGTTAAAAAAAGCCGGGGGGTAAGTTGGGGTAAAAAAAGACCAGGGAAGACATAACTGCTTTAAGAATTTAAACAATCCTTGATCTGTCAAGTACTTTTAATGGGCTTTTCATTAATGTGTTTTTTTGTATAAAAATATTGACATGGAGGACATGACAAAATAAAGAACCTAAACATGTAGAAAATACCCGAAATTAACTTTTTTCTGACTCACCTGAACTTTTGGGTAGATTAATCACGCTAGCCCAAAGAAAATAGTTACTAAATGGTTTATTCATTGAAGCAAAAAAAAATTGGATTTTTTTTTGATATTTTAGGGTTTTTTGGACCGGCTTTTTTTTAACCCCAGATATTTTTGGTCGGGGTAAAAAAAAGCCAGCTGTTTTTTTTGCAATTTTTTTCTAGTCTTTTTCCAAGTACTATATTTTCATTTTTTCTTCTCCAGTCATGCTAATTTGTGAGTTAGAGCATAATTGTGAGTAATTGAATTATTTGAATATGAATAAACCATAAACCACCTAGTCAATGGTACATGGACTATTGCATCATTCTGAAGACAGAATGATACAATAGTACAGTACATGTATATATATAATGTGAGTAACTGAATATGAATAAACCAACTTTAGTCATTGATTGTCAATGGTACATGGACTATTTCATCATGACAAAAGTTTTCAGTGATGACGAAGATGCTGATCCCACATCAGCTGAATTTACCTTCCTTCAAAAAAAGAAAGAGAGCGAAGCACAGACTCAACACGCATTTTCTATGATTGGCCAAAGCAGGAAGATGTGGAGATAGTAGCAGTGGATCGTTGCCCTGTTCAGCCAGTAGTGGAAACAGTTAGTCAAGGGAAGGCACTGCTGAAGTTCGAGTGTGAAGCAAAAGTAATAAACTTTTTCTTAAAGAAAATGCAATAAAACCTAACTGTTAACCATTATTGTACTATTTATTATACTATTTGAACACATTTTAATGAAAAAAGATTCAATTGATAAAATATTGAAGTATTTACATTGATTTTAACATTTGATTTTACCTTTTAGGATATTTTTAAGGGGGTGGGTTGTTTTTTTTACCCCCGAACTGGCTTTTTTTTTGTGACATATCATTATAGGACACAGGATATATTTTTTAATTTATGTAATCATCATTTGATAGTAAAGTACTAGAGGATGGCACATGTGTTTTTAGTAAATCCTTTACTTTCAGTCTTAAAAGGCAAAGTTAAGGGAAACGGCTTTTTTTACCCCAATTGACTATACATACACACACATACGCATAGACAGATACATAGATATACACACACACACATAGACAGATACATAGATATATATATATACATATACACATAGACAGGTACATAGATATACACACACACATACATATAGACAGATACATAGATATATACACATATATACACAGATATATACATATAGACATGCATAGATATACACACACATAAATACGTCATGTGCGGTAATACCAAGCTTCCATCTGTGAGGGCTCCCTCCGCTCACCAATTAACAATGCAACATGATCTTACTAGTGCAACCACGCAGTTCTTTCTCCTTGACCTTGGAATAAGCAGCGACCTTCTCTGACGACAATTTCCGGTTTATGTAAGCCCATTGAAGTCAAGGTGGGTCACGCAGGGTTTCATTTAAGGGGGGGGGGGGGGGGGGGGGGCGGCTTGGAATCTTTTGGCCCCCCCCCCTGGAAATTGTATTATTAAAATTCTTATTGATGTTGATAAGTACTTGACATCATGCCCCCCCTTAATATCCAGATTCCTCCAGTTGCCCCCCCCTGGACATTTTTCTAAATGAAACCCTGGGGTCCATATTTTACGCGGGTGAATATACAGTACATGCATACTGTGTGTGGCAATAGGCTGCACAAACTTGCCCATCCGAGGGCTTGCTTGCTATGCTCACCAATGACTTGATTTGCTGCACAAACTTGCCCACCCCACTCCCCAGCGAGGGCTTGCTTGCTATGCTCGCCAATGACTTGATTTGCTGCACAAACTTGCCCACCCCACTCCCCAGTGAGGGCTTGCTTGCAATGCTCGCCAATGACTTGATTTGCTGCACAAACTTGCCCACCCCACTCCCCAGTGAGGGCTTGCTTGCAATGCTCGCCAATGACTTGATTTGCTGCACAAACTTGCCCACCCCACTCCCCAGCGAGGGCTTGCTTGCTATGCTCGCCAATGACTTGATTTGCTGCTGCACAAACTTGCCCACCCCACTCCCCAGCGAGGGCTTGCTTGCTATGCTCGCCAATGACTTGATTTGCTGCATGTTGGTGCAAGGGAAAACAAGCCTCACACAGACAATATTGATTTCCAAGAAGAACCTCGATCAATATCCGCTTTTCTGGAGAAATAGGAGAGGAAGTTGATAGCGCTCTAGTTAACCTTGAGGGGATTTACTGCATTGACAGCTGCTGCAGAATGCACTGAAGACTTCCCGCTGCTGGTAACCTGATGAGCATGCTCAGGACACTGGGGGAACGTGGTAATGGTGTTTTAGGGAAAACAAGAACTACCTTCAAAGAGGATGAAAGCTTAAAGCATTCTTAAAGAGTGAGCAGGTCATTGCATTAGCTTCAGTGCAACAGACATCCCCTAGAGATTCCTAGAGAGTATAAAGTCCACTAGAGAGTTGAAGCCAGAACCCTCTGAGATTAGTCCCCTAGAGATGACAACTTTCCCCTAGAAATTATAACAATCGCCTAGAGATTATATCAGTATCCTAGAGATTATAGCAGTGTCCTAGAGATTATAGCAGTGTCCTAGAGATTATAGCAGTGTCCTAGAGATTATAGCAGTGTCCTAGAGATTATAGCAGTGTCCTAGAGATTATAGCAGTGTCCTAGAGATTATAGCAGTGTCCTAGAGATTATAGCAGTGTCCTAGAGATTATAGCAGTGTCCTAGAGATTATAGCAGTGCCCTAGAGATTATAGCAGTGTCCTAGAGATTATAGCAGTGCCCTAGAGATTATAGCAGTGTCCTAGAGATTATAGCAGTGTCCTAGAGATTATAGCAGTGTCCTAGAGATTATAACAATATCCTAGAGATTATAGCAGTGTCCTAGATATTATAGCAGTGTCCTAGAGATTATAACAATATCCTAGAGATTATAGCAGTGTCCTAGAGAGTATAGCAGTGTCCTAGAGATTATAGCAGTGTCCTAGAGATTATAGCAGTGTCCTAGAGATTATAGCAGTGTCCTAGAGATTATAGCAGTGTCCTAGAGATTATAGTAGTGTCCTAGAGATTATAGTAGTGTCCTAGAGATTATAGCAGTGTCCTAGAGATTATAGCAGTGTCCTAGAGATTATAGCAGTGTCCTAGAGATTATAGCAGTGTCCTAGAGATTATAGCAGTGTCCTAGAGATTATAGTAGTGTCCTAGAGATTATAGTAGTGTCCTAGAGATTATAGTAGTGTCCTAGAGATTATAGCAGTGTCCTAGAGATTATAGCAGTGTCCTAGAGATTATAGCAGTGTCCTAGAGATTATAGCAGTGTCCTAGAGATTATAGCAGTGTCCTAGAGATTATAGTAGTGTCCTAGAGATTATAGCAGTGTCCTAGAGATTATAGCAGTGTCCTAGAGATTATAGCAGTGTCCTAGAGATTATAGCAGTGCCCTAGAGTAGCAGTGTCCTAGAGATTATAGCGGTGTCCTAGAGATTATAGCAGTGCACTAGAGATTATAGCAATGTCCTAGAGATTATAGCAGTGTCCTATAGATTATAGCAGTCCTAGAGATTATAGCAGCGTCCTAGAGATTATAGCAATGTCCTAGAGATTATAGCAGTATCCTATAGATTATAGCAGTCCTAGAGATTATAGCAGCGTCCTAGAGATTACAGCAATGTCCTAGAGATTATAGCAGTCCTAGAGATTATAGCAGCGTCCTAGAGATTATAGCAGTGTCCTAGAGATTATAGCAGTGTCCTAGAGATTATAGTAGTGTCCTAGAGATTATAGCAGTGTCCTAGAGATTATAGCAGTGTCCTAGAGATTATAGCAGTGTCCTAGAGATTATAGCAGTGTCCTAGAGATTATAGCAGTGCCCTAGAGATTATAGCAGTGTCCTAGAGACTATAGCAGTGTCCTATAGACTATAGCAGTGTCCTAGAGATTATAGCAGTGCCCTAGAGATTATAGCAGTGTCCTAGAGACTATAGCAGTGTCCTAGAGACTATAGCAGTGTCCTAGATATTATAGCAGTGCCCTAGAGATTATATCAGTGTCCTAGAGATTATAGCAGTGTCCTAGAGATTATAGCAGTGCCCTAGAGATTATAGCAGTGCCCTAGAGATTATAGCTGTGTCCTAGAGATTATAGCAGTGTCCTAGAGATTATAGCTGTGACCTAGAGATTATAGCAGTGTCCTAGAGATTATAGCTGTGACCTAGAGATTATAGCAGTGTCCTAGAGATTATAGCAGTGTCCTAGAGATTGTAGCAGTGTCCTGTGGATTATAGCAGTGTCCTAGAGATTATAGCAGTGTCCTAGAGATTATAGCAGTGTCCTAGAGATTATAGCAGTGTCCTAGAGACTATAGCAGTGCCCTAGAGATTATAGCAGTGTCCTAGAGATTATAGCAATATCCTAGAGATTATAGCAGTGTCCTAGAGATTATAGCAGTGTCCTAGAGATTATAGCAATGTCCTATAGTATTTGAGTGGGCAAAGGCAAGCAAGGACTGCACAATATTGACATACACTCTATAACTTTTATCCACTTTTAGATTGTAACTTGGATTGGAGTGAAGCACTAGGTTCCTACCTCCACCTCAGGTAAGGAGCAGCATAGGGTGAGCCAGAGATAAGCATGAAACCAGCAGCCTCCATCAATTGCTACATCACCCTATGTCAGTGCCAACACACACCAGCAAGAATGGGGCTGAGAAAGGAACCTAATGTGCCCATTTTGACAAGTATGAGCTCTTTCACACAGCTTTTCCACTGCCAGGTATATTGTCAACATTACTCGCCGCTGACTTCCATCTAACAAGGGGCGGGGCAGTTGCTATGGTCACTGAGTGCAACACGCAGGGCGTAAATATCCAACCAGGAGAAACAAACACAATCTTTGTGCTCGTTTGAGTCCAAGCTCAGAATCTCGAGTTTGCGCTGGAAAGCCACCGGCCACAAGATTTGCCTCCCACTTGAGAGCAGAACACTCAGACTGGAATTTGGATCTAAAATTTGGAATGTGCGGCATGAAGCCAAAACCATCCAGAAGCCTCAAAACTTCCACTTTCATGACATCTCCGACCTTTACAAAACTCAGCACCGCAGACAAGGATGTTGTAGAGAAGGTAGGATAGTCACTTGCTGCCATGGCTTACATGAATCACTTAATCTTATAAGTCCACTTACATTTAAAGCTGTCAGAACAGATCAGAAATGGCTTGGGTCGTGTGCAGATTGCCATGTCCCGCTCACTCCAGCAACAGTAAGCTAATCACCACCCACTAATATTGTGAAGAAGTGAGTGCCATACTGATCGACAGGTATCCACAGCTCTCGCTGCCTGGTACAACAAACAGACTCTTGACAACTTCATCTTCCACCTGACCAGGTACGATAGCAGCCCTCAAGCAACGAGGTGCCATGTCCCTAATGGCTGCCATCTAGTGTATAGTGCGCCACTGGATTAGTCAACACCCACTTGATGTCCATTACTTCTCTACTGTACAGCACTCAATGGTGCTTACCACCAAGTACTGGCTAAAGGGGGCCTGGAGGTAGCCAAAGGATAATATTAACAAGGTCTCCCCATGAGACCAACAGCTTCACATCCCTTGCAAGGGATCCAGTCTAGGTCCTCCTTCTCGAGAGTTGAGTCGACTTCAACTGGTCTGCATGATGGTGGCTAATGGGGTCAGGCTGCAAAGGAAGTTTTTTTTTGTCCAAGCTCCCTGCTTAACCACCATCACAAGTACATCTACTTTCCCCTGGTGATCACCCATCCACTGCTTGCCATGCCCACAGCTATTGCATGCTCTCCATACACTTACTACCAACTTGAAAAGTAGATGCAAGAAACCAAGTGACCTCGGTCTGACCTTGCCAATTATACCCTTCTCCAACGTGGATCCTCGCTAGACTTGCGTCATTTGTAGCTGCTGCTATACCACCAAGCTTCCATGTCAAAGCCAATACCCCATCCTCGGCACACTCTGTGGTGGTCCTTCTCAAAGAGAACTACAAACTTTTCATGTATACCAGCAACAACATCAGACAAACCTCACCTGACATTTCCTAGAATTATATATTTTTAACCTCGCATTTACAAAATACTAGTTGTTCCCTCATGTGATTTGAGCAATCATCCTCTGGCAGGACTGGTAAAGGAAGATGTCTTCCAAGACTTCAACTGCTGCCCAACCACTATCTCTTCAAGCTCAAGTAACTGCAGTTTGCCATCAACCTCTTCTTTGCTGTCAGGAAGATAAGTCTCACAAGCCAACCACTTGACCAATTTGTGGCATGTGAGAGTGACCCTGAATCTGCCTGACATCAGTGCTTTGCCCCATGGTACTCCATGTTGCACCTCAAGCAGATACTTAATGGCTCCCGGCAGGGGAGCTGAAATAAATAAAAATAGAAAAAAAGGAAAAAAAAAATTCTGGGGGTGGGTTGCCCCCTGACCCTAGTCTGGTATTGCCGAACCTTCCCCTTCTTCCCACAAGGGAAGTAAACGCCGACCACTATCCTATCAAACCCTCTGTTTGTCTCATCTGTTCTTAGGCTCTGGGTATTACCTTGTATAGTAATTCAGTCGAATTTGTGCATTAGCGATTCCTGTAATATACTAGACACTTGTGCAATAGATGCTTTCAGTTCAGTCCCTGAATAGAACTTATCCATGCAGCACTGGGGGGAAGGGGCTAGGATATGCTGATAATAAACAAAAAATTTAACAGTCTCTGGACTTACAGTGAGCACCAGCAGAGTCTCTGGACACTTGCACCAGCAAAGTCTCTGCACTTACAGTGAGCACTAGCAAAGACTCTCTACAGAGGGGCTGGCTGTGTGTCTACAGAGGGGCTGGCTGTGTGAAGCCTCTACAGAGGGGCTGGCTGTGTGAAGCTATCCCTCCACCAAGCCAGCATGAGTCACATGGTTGGTAAACTCAGTCAAGCTAAATATTTCACACATCTTTTCTAGGTGAAAGTGTACACAAGGAACTTCGACATCACTTTCTCAATAATTAAATTGAATTGCTCACTCCATGATCAGGAATTCCTGATGTAGAGCATCTAGCTGAAATGTTGAGTGAGCAAGTTAGATGGATTATCGAGACATCATTTTATACTATGTCAACTGAGTTCTTTGAAGGAACTTTTAACACTGCAGTTGTCTCCACTTGTTGGTCAGACAAAATCCAAGAACCAGGTGCACCGAACCCTAACAAATGCATCCCATCAACCCCACTATTCCAAACCAAACCACCATACAATACAAGATAACATACACAACCCAAACCCTTTACCAGATAGCAGAAGAAGTCCATCATAACTGCACTTACCTGGTGTCCAAATAATTGCATGATAGGCGCCTGCAAACCTGAAGTTCGTGGAGGGCCCTAGAGCAACGAGTGGGAAGTTGGTGGCGTGTATTAATTAGAGATATTTTGCTCACGCTCTGGATGATCTGTTTGGCACTCTCCCTTCCTGATATGACCACCAGGTCCTGCCTTTGCTTATTAGCGATAACTATAGCTCCGCTATAGCCTACTCCCGGACGTTTGTGCCCCACTAAAGACATCTTTCTCTGGTAGGAAGGGAAGGGGGGAGGAGGAGGAGGAGGGAAACAGTAATGACGACCATTACCCAATACGAAGGTACAGTGAACATCCTGCGGAACGGTCAGCTTGTAAATAAAAATAATTGTTGAAGGAGGATACTGCTTGGAGTTTTTCTCTAATGCAGCATGAAACATACATTTCCCAAACTCCTCAAAAAAAATTGACGTCTCTGGTCCCAAAACACCCAAGGTTAGAATGAAATGGTTAGCTAGCACCACTATACTGGTTGCTTTAGCCTTCATAAGTGGGAGCAAGTGTGTCCTAGATTAACACTTTTTCTGTCTTCCATGGCTCCAGAATCACCGTCGGGGTCTACAAAGTTCAGAAGGTTCCAATCTGAAAGGGATCCTGGCAGTGTTCAAGGATTATTATTATTGCTTTACGGGCCAGACAACAACATTTGGTAAGATGACACACACACCAAAAAAAATAAAAAAATTAGAGAGCCTGGACTGAAAGACTGCCAAGGGAACTGACATGCGTAATACAAATGGCTTGCAGGATGATTAACTTCACAGCTCCACAGTGGTGACACTTATGGGCATGATACAGCTCTCTTGACATAGGTCCATAGCACTGCACTGTCTTCCACCAAACAAAGACCCAGAGGTGGAACAGGTATATAGTTGTTATATTTTAATAAAAACCCATGTTATATTTATTCATCATTATAAAAGTTAAAGGGTCCTCAAAATGTTCCTATATAAATGGTGGTTAAGGCTGATTTTAACTCAAATGAAAATATTTCCAACAAGCCTATAATCATTGCAAAGTTGATAACTCCGCAAAAATGATAGAAATCATGAATTCATCTTCAATGATCTCGTGTCAACATTTCCTTCTATCCATGCTTCTATTTTTTCCCTCCCACCCCATAACCATGTGACAATTTTACTCAAGAAGACACCAAATCTTGCAGGGACTTGCAATGGCTCTGATTTGTTTCTCGTTCAATAAAACTCTGTAAATGAGTAAAGATTCAACTTCAATGCAGCTCGTGTGTGTCAAGCAGCTGCTACATGACTTTATTGCAAAGAAGTGAAGTTTCGATTGCTGGAGTGGGTAAACTGTGTCCGCTGTAATTGAATGGTAGGTCTTGGAGAGTGCACCCATGTTGCAAGTCTTGGAGAGGTGTGCACATGTTGCTGGTCTTGGATAGGTGTGCACACATGTTGCAAGTCTTGGAGAGGTGTGCGCACATGTTGCAGGTCTTGGATAGGTGTGCACACATGTTGCTGGTCTTGGAGAGGTGTGCACACATGTTGCAAGTCTTGGAGAGGTGTGCACACATGTTGCAAGTCTTGGATAGGTGTGCACACATGTTGCAGGTCTTGGAGAGGTGTGCACACATGTTGCTGGTCTTGGAGAGGTGTGCACCCATGTTGCAGGTCTTGGAGAGGTGAGCACACACGTTGCTGGTCTTGGAGAGGTATGCACACATGTTGCATGTCTTGGAGAGGTGTGCACACATGTTGCAAGTCTTGGAGAGGTGTGCACCCATGTTGCAGGTCTTGGAGAGGTGAGCACACACGTTGCTGGTCTTGGAGAGGTATGCACACATGTTGCATGTCTTGGAGAGGTGTGCACACATGTTGCAAGTCTTGGAGAGGTGTGCACACATGTTGCAAGTCTTGGATAGGTGTGCACACATGTTGCAGGTCTTGGATAGGTGTGCACACATGTTGCAAGTCTTGGAGAGGTGTGCACACGTGTTGCAAGTCTTGGAGAGGTGTGCACACATGTTGCAGATCTTGGAGAGGTGTGCACACATGTTGCAAGTCTTGGAGAGGTGAGCACACACGTTGCTGGTCTTGGAGAGGTATGCACACATGTTGCATGTCTTGGAGAGGTGTGCACACATGTTGCAAGTCTTGGAGAGGTGTGCACACATGTTGCAAGTCTTGGAGAGGTGTGCACACATGTTGCAGGTCTTGGAGAGGTGTGCACCCATGATGCTGGTCTTGGAGAGGTGTGCACACATGTTGCTGATCTTGGAGAGGTGTGCACACATGTTGCAGATCTTGGAGAGGTGTGCACACATGTTGCAAGTCTTGGAGAGGTGAGCACACACGTTGCTGGTCTTGGAGAGGTATGCACACATGTTGCATGTCTTGGAGAGGTGTGCACACATGTTGCAAGTCTTGGAGAGGTGTGCACACATGTTGCAAGTCTTGGAGAGGTGTGCACACATGTTGCAGGTCTTGGAGAGGTGTGCACCCATGATGCTGGTCTTGGAGAGGTGTGCACACATGTTGCTGATCTTGGAGAGGTGTGCACACATGTTGCAGATCTTGGAGAGGTGTGCACCCAAGGTGGAGATGTTATTCAGAATGAATGGCAAGATCAAGAAAGGTGCCGATAGGTGGTGCCCTCTTTTCCGAAAGAAGAATCCCTTATTTACCAGTGAAGCAGTTAAACCTTATCAGCAAAGGAGTAGACTGTCATCTGTCACCATCAGCACTATATTGGTCAAGTAAAGTTGATGTTAAAATACTATGAGTTGGATGTTTTCTTTTAGAAATTAAGTGATTATGGGTGATTATGGTACAAAACTAGCCCTACTTTCAGTTATAGAGCCACTTGTAGAAGTACATTCCATGGATTTTAGTTACATCAACTGAAGCATGTGAGAAGTAGCCAATATTGCAAATGCTCAGAGTGGCGCAACAGACCCCCCGCGAACGCAAAGTATTGTGAACCCCCAGCCTGTAGAGATTTTAAGGCTCCTTGACTTAAAATGCATCTTGGGGTTGTGCCCATGCAGGTCCGCCCGCAGCAGGGGCGAGTGGGAGAGTGCGATGTTGCACAACGCATACTTATCCTTGACTGAGGAAATGTGTAGAAAGACTTAGAGGGACATGACATCAGAGCACCTCAAACCTTTGGTGTATGTATATATATATAAGCTTATGTATGAAGTATGTGGCTCCTGGAACTTCATCAACCTCTGGCGATTGTGCTCCTGGACCTTCATCAACCTCTGACAATTGTTGCTCCTGGACCTTCATCAACCTCTGGTGATTGTGCTCCTGGACCTTCATCAACCTCTGATTGTGCTCCTGGAACCTCTGGTGATTGTGCTCCTGGACCTCCATCAACCTCTGGCGATTGTGCTCCTGGACCTCCATCAACCTCTGGTGATTGTGCTCCTGGACCTTCATCAACCTCTGGTAATTGTGCTCCTGGACCTCCATCAACCTCTGGTGATTGTGCTCCTGGACCTCCATCAACCTCTGATGATTGTGCTCCTGGACCTCCATCAACCTCTGGTGATTGTGCTCCTGGACCTCCATCAACCTCTGGTGATTGTGCTCCTGGACCTCCATCAACCTCTGGTGATTGTGCTCCTGGACCTTCATCAACCTCTTCTGATTGTGCTCCTGGACCTCCATCAACCTCTGGTGATTGTGCTCCTGGACCTTCATCAACCTCTGGTGATTCTGCTCCTGGACCTTCATCAACCTCTGGTGGTTGTGCTCCTGGACCTTCATCAACCTCTGGTGATTGTGCTCCTGGACCTTCATCAACCTCTGGTGATTGTGTTCCTGGATTATTGTCAGCCTCCATTGATTGTGAGAAAGGCAGCTTGACTGTTACTACAAGCCACATGGAAATGATAGTTTGTGACAACCCTCACTGTCCCATGGCATGAGATGCTTAATAAATCTCATCTGGCACTGTCCAGACTGCTGTAAACTGCCAGAGTTCAAATGAGGGAGGAAGAGAAAAATGAATAGAAATCAATAAGTGACTGTATATCAGCTAGTCATCATTAATTATGTTATATCAATTTAACCTTTCATGTGCGTGCTAATATATACCATGATGGGAGGTCAAAGGAGCAGGAGGAGTCACACTTTTTGTGGAATTACTTAGAATGAATTGTGGGAGTGCGTAATTTAAGTCAATACTTTGAGGCCAAAAAATGTTATTTTATCTTCATCCTGCTAGCCATATATATATACTCAAACTTCAAACAAACAAATGTGTTAATTGAGTGTGTACATACCAAGTGCTGTGAAAATTCATACTTAGCAATTTTTCTGTGCCACTTTAATTAAGCTCTTTGTATGCTCTATACATTGAGTGAGTGGACCTGTACCAGTCAAAAGTTCTCATTGTGATTCATGATATATTGATAAAATCCTATCTGTAAGGTTGCCCCTGTTTGGCTGACAAAGCACCTTCAAACAATAGTGTATATACCTGTGCATTGCAACAGGATGACCCTTTACCATCATATTGGGTACAATAGTCCATTCATAAAACTTGAGTATATACCTGAAGCATACAAATGTTGTTATAGCGATATAGCTAAAGATACAAAATGTGCATACTCCACACTAGAGGCAGGGTTAGGGATTAGCTTGGGATAAATTTTAGTTGGTGATAGGAATAGGACTAGGGATGAGCACTACTTCTATCAGTTAATAGCTTAGCATTTCCCCCCCATCCCCCCCATCTTGTGCCTTATCTCAGTTGAGACACTTTAGTAGCTGGTGGTGTGGTATGAGAACTTTAGGAGCAAAGATATGGAGAGCATTCATCATAATTATGGTCTTTCAACTGCACCTAAGCTATTTCGGGTTCCATTGAACCAAAGATGTCGCTAAAGTAAGTGTCTAGCAGGTAATTGATAAAGTCTACATGACTGTAATTCCAAATATCATAAGATTTGGAGTAAACCAGCGACTGAAAAAATGCTAGTTTGTTATTTAAACTTTGTGCATTCCATAAGCACAATGTGATACCTGGGTTTTTCCAGTCATTGGTTAGGAGTAATATTTGACTCTCCATTCTGACAAAATCCTAAACAGCTGGCTCTGGGGTTGTTGACTGTGAAGCTGCATCTTATTGGCTAGAGGGGCTCTGGATAAGCTGAGATTGTATCGAGCTGGATAAAGATCTGAGAGCTGGATGTAAAGCTGTGAAAATCTCCTCCATGTCCCTGATATGGATTCTGTTGTTGACATACAGCTCAACTGTTATACTCTTCCTCTCAGTGCCCGAGTTTGTTCTTTCATAGAGTAGAGCTGTTGGCGACTACTTTCAGGAACATGTAGACAGAAATCAGGTGTTATGGATGTTCCTATTTTATCAGTTTTGCTCTCTGGGAAAAATGCAGGCCACATCTCCAGGTCGGTACACCTTTACCGAGATAGGTCCGCACCTTTTGCTACCTCCCAATCTTGTAAGGAGAGACAAGAAGTGACTGAGGCTAAGTCAATAGCATAGTGTTTATGTCCAGTGTTACTCTGCTCAGACTCACTCTTTATAAATTTTCAACGCCCTCAATTTTGCACCCGCGTGCTTGACCACATAATACATTTTTAACGCTTATTGAAAAAGATGATTGAATGCTCTAGGGCTTCCTCTAGCCACTCGTACCAATTTCAATTTTTTTTGTACTTAGCAATCTGGAGTTATTCTGGATGGGGACTTTGGGATGCAGGTTTTTGAGGTCCCTCCACTTTAGGGTCTAGTAACTTGCCTATAATTATCCTATGAAACATATTTTAGTATCAAAAGAGAGCACACAGAGAGACCTATCTTTTGAGCTATATATCAAGTCCATACCATGAAGTTTGCAGAATCTACGGAGCTCTAAAGTTGTAACCACAAGTTAAAAAAGTTTTAAAAAATGCCCTATTAATTAATACAAGTAACGGACATCAGATTTGCACTCCTCATTTTGGTTGAGGAGTAGAAGCTGCTGGGATATTGATGAGGTTTGCAAAAATATATTCACTTCAAGCTGAAAGGGGCTGAGAAGTGATTTATATTTTAAGACAATCTCTTTGCTATGCTTAGCTAGAGCAGTTTTGATTGTTGAGACTGGCTGCAGTAGTGAGTGAGTGAGTGGGAGGAATATAGATGGTTTGAACAGTTGAGGCTTAGATAAGCTCTCAACAGTATCGATTTCCTTAGCTTATTAAACACGGTATTTTAAAACTAGCCATCTCAAGAGCTTCTTGGGAGATTGCCACACAGACTCTGTGGAGCCTGCTTGGCAGCTAAAGATAAGTAGTTTATATGGTTCAGATACTTTTTCAATAATGATATAACGATATTGGTGCAGGGTACTTTTTCACTAATTAGATCACAGATATGATTCATGGTTACTTCTCCACTAATTACATCAGAGATGCAGTGCAGGGAATTTTCTCAAATGATTAGATCATGGTTCCGGTACTTCTTCACTAATTAGATCACAGATATGGTGCACATACTTTTACAATAATTTTATGCAGGGTACTTCAATAATTATATTATGGTGCAGCATACTTCTTCAATGATGAGATCACATTCACGTTGGCAGGGCATTTATTTTTACTTCCCCTTAGAAAATGTTCTGGTTGAGGTGTCTTTTGGTTTCATTGTTATTATGAGAATAAGACTCAGAAACTGCAGACTCTTTACATGTGGTAGCATTGAGGTGGTCATTTCCCTCCACCTCCCCAAGATGATGTCATACACAGCATTAGATTACACATAGAAAAACTTGTTTATCACAGCTTGGTCAAGTCTCACCGTGATTCGTGATTACAAAGCATTGGCCACCCATCTTGCTGTTGTATATGAGTGTGGATTATAATTTGTTATATTCACAGATAAGTGCTTCTCTTGCTGATGTCAGTAGAAGTGGGGCATCACAAACAACCAGGTTTTATGGTGACCACTTGGAGTTTCCTTAAAAACGACCTTCGAATAATCCCCACAAAAATCCTTTAAAAAAAATGCATATCATTAATACACAATTCTTGTGCAAAATAGACTATGCATAAGTACCCCACAACATCACGGTTCTAACTGACATTTTTAGTGTCTACATGTGGATTATTTATGTATAATTGGTCAGGCATATTTTCACAGATACATTGTTATAGCTTCTTATGGTCACTATGAGTTCTCAGTTGACACAGCTGTATTGATACGATATAATATATATATCCATATAGCTATGGACACCCGGAGATGGCGTGTGATCAGTATCCACCATTTCAAACCTCCATTGGTGGACATCTTTTATGATGCTGTTGCATGTGGTGCAGGAATGGAATGGACCTTGTTTGATCACAATGCGTGGTAGTGAGTCCTGCCTTTGGTTTGTGGGTTGGAATTCACCAGAGCACATGGTCACTGGTTGGTTGCATCTAGCAGGGAAGCATACCTGTAATAGGTGAACGAAGCAATGGCCTAGGTCGTGCTGCCACCTTCACCTTACAACCAACTAGCATCACTCATCACCACCAAGACAGACCAACATACAGTTCCACCATGCGTTGGATAAGGTGTTGGCTATCATTCTCTCTACTCCACACCTCAATATGTGCATCAGGTGAGTCCGATCCTCATTGGGGCATGCATGAGGCACATATCAACCAGTGAACCAGCGATGGTCTGCTGCCAACCCTCAGTGACTTGAAACTTTAACTTTAGTTTTGCTATGTATACTTATTATGGTGTTTGGGCCATTAATTAAAAAACTTGGGTGCGATCTATGTATGCACCGTACGTTCATCGCCCGTAAAAATATGTAAATGCGTAACTGGCCTTAAATAATACAGGCTTACAGGCTTGCATAAATCTGGAATGGTTGTCATAGTTAAAGAGACCGATGGATGAATGCCCTGAGATCTAAGCTAGACTGGCCTGATTGTGCTGCAGAAGTGAGAAGGTACTGAAGTGACCCCTTACCAGTAATCAGAAGAAGCCCACCAGAAATAGAAAGCCCTGCAAGCCCCCCCCGCCCCACACACACACCCATAGGCCCCAATATATCAACAAAAAAACAAAAAAATAAAAAAATAAAATTGCTGCACTGGCAGGTGTGTATGGCTGACAAGAAAGGCTGGTAGATGTTCATCAATATGCTTCTTCCCTCACCACTAAATGCCTAACATTCATAACTTAATCTTGATATTGTTGAGCCAGTTAAGGCCACCACGTACACAGCACAGTGCGGCACTATATAAATAAGAGTTGAAAGAACAACAGTACTAATAGTTGCAATAAAAATAATAGCTCAAGAGTGTCCAGTTGTGAGGGAAGGGGGGGAGGGGAGAGGATGATCATTCATCAGCTTGCTATACAACACTTCCTTTCTCCTCCGCCACCACTTTCCTAAATAGCACACTCACTCATCTCTCTCTGCATCACTTACTCCCTCAATACCTTTTCCCAACAGCAATGCCACCTTTCCATCCTCTTCCATATTCATCCAGTCACAGCCCCTACAATTCTGCGCATCTCATCCACCAGTACCAGCCGATCCCTCTCAAATTCCCTGCACACCACCAAGAAATTTCCCAATCTTCCCCTGCTCCATCACACATGATACATTCCACATATCTTCTTATTATGTAACAACCCAGCTGACGCAGTCCTAAGGCTAAATTGCAACCTCACACCTTCCTGACCCTGCATGGACCTCAATACCTCTTCCCCCACACCATTATTTGCAAACTTCAGCGTACTCTTGCTGTCTACTTCCTCCTCCCAATCCTTCTCATTTCTCTCCTTCATCTTTTCCTCCACTTACGTACTGACCCAACCTCACTTGTTACCTTCAAGGTCCAGTGACATATCTAGAATACTGGCCATGAAGTCATCCCTCACCTCCCTTCTCCATCAAACCTGACTTGTCCAAGGAGGAATGTTTTGGACACTCTAATCTGATGAAAGAAAGGTGGAGATTAAATCCAATGAGGTATGATTGAAAACTCACTAGGGTACATAAATGAAGTATTTATGTAGCTGCATGGTAGCTATGTAGACACTGGAAATGTGTTTAAACCAGCAAAGAGAAATGGTGGCGCCTCTGATGACAACTATCTGATTATCAACACGGCTATCCACAATAAGCATGAGCATGACACTATGAAAGAAAATCATGTTCCATTCTCGACTGACCATTTCCCCATCTCATTTCCTACCTGCACCTCTCCACTTATGTCATGAAGGCTCTCCAAAGTTGGTTTATGATTACGCTTATCAAAAAGTTTGGAAAAAAAACTGATGATCTTCGCCAAAAAACTTCAAAGTAACTTTTAAGTTTTTCCCCTTCCATCTAAGATAACTCTGTCAGTTTTTACTTGTATCTCGAATAATTAGAAAGGCTCTATACATCTATAAACATTTTCCTACAGCATCATCAGGGATTCCAGGATGGTGAGTCATGGTCAGCACATTACATACTAAACACCACCACTTGGGTACCAGGTCAAACTACCCCAAAACAAGTGTGAACCCTCTTCTGATCTCGAGAACTTTGCAGACAATTTGCATGACCTTGACTGTCATTCCCCCAATAATACAAGACATAGCTCTTCATATTGTAGCAAAAGTATATTTATGGGGTGTTATATATAAAGGGGTAAAAAAGTTAGAAAAGACTTTTCCCCCCTTTAGTCCCCCACCGGAGTAACAAGATTGTCTACTTCCGAGTTGCAGTGATGGCAAAGAGAGTTGCAGTGATGGCAAAGAGAGTTGCAGTGATGGCAAAGAGAGTTGCAGTGATGGCAAAGAGAGTTGCAGTGATGGCAAAGAGGTTATATAGACCTCGACAGATTATGCTAGCATAATTTTGGGGAAAACATGTGCTACTGAGCAGCAGGAATAATGCTGGAAAAGTGAATGATTTTTCAGAAACACTGATCAATATGTAAGGTATTTGTTAGTTGGGTTCATAGGGGGGAAAAATAGATGAAAAATAGGAGAATAAAAGGTGGTATATAGAAATGTGAGCATAATCAGCCAGGCCCAGGCTCTGCAGAGGGACGAGCCCAGTCCGAGTCCACTGCAACTGATGGTGTTGTCATCCATGTGAGGCAATGGGCCAAGCACCCAACACTTTTTGCAAAAGCATTTTTTGTTACCAGCGAGGACTCGTTCTGCTCACCAATAATAAAAATTTCAAAAATAACTTCTTTTCCATGAAAATTCAGGATGACTAAAAATGCAAAATTTCCGCTAAGGGAGACCAGACCATTTTTGTGGGAATGCAATTACATTTTGGTCTCAAAAAGAGCCCCTTCATTGTGTTTTGCAATGATAATTATTTGCATGGTGTTGCAATCAACCACTGCATACTTACTTGCAGTAACATGAAAAGCAACAACGTGCAAACCACTGTATATATATACACAATCAACACTTGTCGTTTACTGTGCATTGGAGTACCCACAAATACAGTAAATGATCCCATCCTGTATACTAGCCCATTTCCATTGATCGCAGGTGAAGTGAGCACAAAGACTGGACTCGACCCATGAAAAGGGTCAAATTGCAAAACTGACCATTCATATATATATATATAATATTATACAACAGAGAAGAGCTTTTAAAAATTGTATACCAAGATAAAAAATTGATCGAGTTTGTATGTCATCAATTCACTTCTATCAAAACCATGTTATTCATGTTCTTCTCGTCCATTTCTCAGCCGGTGCATAACGAAATGACAGCATAAAAAGTATCATAACTCGATGACAATAATGAGCTGAAACTTGAAACACAGCACATGTATCAGTGAATGTAGAAATAATAAATACTTTTTTTTCCCACAAAAATATGGCCTGGTCCACATTTTCCCCCCACCAACATTTCAGCTTTCCTCAGGGAAAGGGGGGAAAAAATTATTGGCTAATTTCAGGCTAATTTCACGAAGTAACCTTCGAACATTTTGGGTCAAATTTAAAACAAAAACATTGAGGACTTGCATGAGAATTTGAGAATAGCATGCTAGGTAAAATTTAGAATCTGGGAAAGCCAATACATCAGATTCAAAGATATAACTCCTGATTTGGTTTTTCATAATAATTAATTTCTCTATACACAACATATTTATATATAACTGTATTTTCTGCATAGGGTATAGGGTATATAATAATAATGAAACTAGCAATTCAATCAAGAACATTAATCCTGTTGGCCCCACCCAAGAGAGGCATGTGGGTGTGTGGCAGAAGTAGTTGTCCTGGAGTGACCTTCCAATGGCAAGCCAGGCGGTAGCTGCACATCACTCTCCTACACAACAAGGATACAATACAAAAGCACATTATTAATGCATTATCCTGTATTAGGCCACTGATTATTGGTCAGAAGTCAAATATGTGTCCGTTTGAGTGGGTTGGTAAGGCAATTGTTGCTATATACTGTACTATTGGACCATCCTACTTATAGCTACGTACACAAATACTTCTCAGGAATAATATTTTCAAACTGCTCAAATGTGAATACAAGTGCAGTTTGTCATAGGATTGAGGTAAGCAAACAATAGCAGTGCTACGTTGCACTAGGTCTACAAATTATTTTACAGAAAAAATCCATCCGAGTGCCACTTTTCTAACCGTGTTCAACTGTTGCTCACCGGCGGCTCGGCTGTTGGTAATGATACAAGTATCATCTGCATATTGAAGAAGGTTAGTATGGTGGGTGGAGTCAGATAATGTATATCCAAGAGCTTGCAAAGTGTCGACTAAGGTGTTAATCACTGTATTAAACACTACACCTATCTTCAGAGGAATGCTTGGGGTAGACCAATCTAAAGTTAGGATGGTGGCTGTGAGGTCTGAGTAAAGGGATTCTAAGATGGAGCCGAGTTGTGGGGTGGGATAGTAGTGTTTGAGTGAGAACTAGATGAGCGAGTGGTGGATGCTGCTGTATGCATTTGCGAGGTCAATCCAGGAAACAGCAAGTGATTTATGTTTGTTTTGGGCCTCAAACACGATAGTAGCTAGTTTGGGATTCAGACTGATTCAGTTTTCCTCAGCAGAAGAGCTTCCAGAAACAGCAGTGAAGGCTTGCAAGAGAGTACGGCTATGATCTAGCGTGCTAATTGAGATTATTGGCAATATTTAGATTACTTTTTGATACAAAGTGTTTTTTATTTAGATGTGGTTGTGAATGAGAAACTATGAGAAACTGATAATTAAAGAATAGTGGCGTTGTGGTCTGCATGGGTACATACAGTCTTGTTTCTGTTCGTCCATCCAATGAAGTGATTTGTCTACAATAAACATTTTTGTTCTTGCTAAGTGAGGTGCTTATTCAGTACATTTTCACTGCTTAGGCCCATGGATCAATACAATCTAGCTAGCTCACATGGTGTATAAATAGCAACTGCAGTTGTGTGCTAGCAAAGGAATGAGCAGCAAGTGACTATGCTGAGAAAACCATTCTTCTAAGAAAAGGGTAAGTACAAAACAACCCTAGAGCAATATAATAACCTGGCCTAACCAATCAGGTACTACATGCACTGCTCTGTTTGTTCTTACATCTATGGATACAGTCGACAACAGCAACAATGTGCTGATTTGTGTAGGCATAACAGGAAGACATGTTAAAAGTGCTGGAGGCCCAGAAGAAAAGTTCTTCACCACTCAGCTATAATTATAGAAACAACAACAACAAACAAATAGCAAACAACAACTTGAAACAACAAAAAAGCCTAAAAAAACAAAAAAAACAAGCAACTATATTGGATTGACCTGTCAAATAACTAAACACCCATCTACACCATGAGATGACCCTTTACCATTTAAAATCAAATGGTAAAGGGTAACCTAGTGTGGCATAAATGGGTATAGGTTCTTTTTTGGCAGGTCAATCCCCCCCCCCCCAAAGAAAAAAATTCTTGTTAAACTTTTTTTTTTAAAATACACACAAAGTATGTAGCCAGCACCCTCCACGTAGCCACCCTCCACGTAGCTAGCGCCCTACACGTAGCCAGTGTCCTCCACATACTAGTGCTCACTATATCTGCTCGTCTATGATCAGGCAGGGTACACGTAAAGCAAGCGTTCAGTATATAGATTTTGTCGAAATCACATGCAAAACCAATGAGAGAGGTAGTGATGACAATCCATTTGAATTTGAAGAGTTGAATGATTAACCCTTTACTGGACGAGCGTCACCAATCTGTGACACAACTAATTAAGAATGGAGCACGAGCGTCGCGGATACGTGACTTGAGCGTTAGTAGTCAGAAGGACGAGCGTCACAAATTCGTGACTGGCTTCTTTGTGACCTCAACTTTACCGCGCACCAAAACTACTGATCAATATGTCCACCACCCTTTGTTGAGGGAGAGCTGGCTCCCAAAAGGTTCAGCTACCAGCTCCAGCAAGCAGCTTTTTCTAAATTATTACAGGAAAACATACAGTACACATTAAATATTGTATCATGCTTGATGTGGAGACTGAGAGTGATACATTTGCGGTAACAGAATTTCATTTTCACTACTTATGAGGCTGCTACTTAGCTATATAAGAAATACTCAGCATTCTATTTCCATGTATGTCTCCATGGGAACACTTGAATGTTACTGTACAATGATATTCATTTAAAAAAATTCTTTGAGTGAGACCAGAAAAACCAGAAAAAAACACATAGTAACGGTATTTCATAAAATTAACGTCAAATTTTCAGGGTTGTACGCAATGTCATATAACCCATACAGAAATGCCTTATGATGGATCTGGTATTGGTTTAGGATTATTAGCTGTACATACACAGAGAATGGTGAAGATTTCAGTAATCCTTGTAAAGAAAAAAAGTTTGGTACTGCTTGGTAACCGGATTTCAGAATTTCAAATGTTATAATGTGTTCTATAACCATGCATGGCTCTCCTTGTGGACTGGATACCTGCTCTATCCAAGTTTATCACCTCAATTACCTTGAGCATCTAGTCATTGTTCCTGATGGAGGCTAGAGCATCTAGTCATTATTCCTGATGAACAGGAGCATCTAGTCATTATTCCTGATGAGGGCAGGAGCATCTAGTTATTATTCCTGGTGATGGCAGGATCATCTAGTCATTATTCCTGATGAAGGCCAGAGCATCTAGTCATTATTCCTGATGAAGGCTAGAGCATCTAGTCATTATTCCTGATGATGGAGAGAAAAAATAGGACAATATATTTTCTATGTACAATTCGCTCCCCCTTTCATGCTATGTACAACTAATCATTGGCACTGACTGCTTCACTTTCCTGATGCATGCAATGAGTATCATGTACATGACTGTACAAAGTATATGTACTGCTTTTGAGAATGATACAATCATAGCATAGTAGAATCTCTTTACTTAGTGGTGTACTTGGCATCACTGCTTGCTGTGCGCACGTGAACTCTAATCTCTGAATACTCTATAGGGTGAGCATGCCGCAGGAAGAGAGAAGCACAGGCAGAAACCTTCATAGCTGGTGGGCCAAGAAGGGATGAGAACACAGTAGACCATCGCATATCCAAACCCTTTGGGACCGAACTCTATCTTGATGTATAAGACTTTCAACTGCATATGGGTGCTTTACTGACATCTGCAATGTTGTTTGAATTGCTAATGACTTGTATTAGCTGATTGCTGCAAGGTCAGGTACAGTATAATGTACAAATTGTACATGAATTAATGAGACTAATAGAGTTCAGACAATATGCCCTTATATGTGAAACCTAATGTCACCTATGATAGGTGAGAAAACAATCTAAAGGTCTCTGGTGTGAAAGAGCAGTCACCATCTAAAGTGTTCTAGGATTAATGAAATTACAAGTTGGCCAGAGTTTTCTGTGTTATAACTTGGTAATTTACTTCTAGAAGTGGTCATAACTACTCCCAAAGTGTCATCATGCTAATATTAGGTGTGGTCTTTGAAATAGAACCAAAGGAAATATTATCATGGTGTTGGATTCCTCAAAAGTTTACTGAAATCAGTTGAAATTCCGTTACGGGTAACAGAATTTCATAAAAGTTCACCTTAAAAGAAAAATAACAAGATTTCATAAATGGAATATACGCAGTTTAAGTATGTACCAATATGCTTTCTTTGGGATAATATCAGCTTTCTTGCCTAAGAGGTTTGTGTTGACAGGAAAGAAAAAGAAAAAAGAAAAAAGAAAATTGTGTTAACGGAATTTCAGGTAACAGAATTTCATCACCACAATTTGTCTTTTCCTCCTTTTTACAATGCAAAGATTTTTATACTGTTAGAACATCACTTATGGATTATATAACCCAGCCCTAGCCCTAGCTCTACAAAGAAATTTATTTCCGTGCTAATAGTATCAAGTCACAGGAAAGAAGAGTCGTAAATCTGACTTGTCTAAGACTAAAATGTTCCTAACTTCAAATTGTAATAATTGAACTGTGATAGGTAGAGTAAAAACGAAATATGCTCCATAAACTAGAGATAAAGAGCTGTTCAGAAATACAATGTCTGAATTCTATTTTTCTACCCTAGATGTTAACCCTTGCATGATCAAGCCCATATATATATATATATATGTGTGTGTGTGTGTGTGTGTGTGTGTGTGGATAGCAGCATGCAGTAGAAGTGGAGTTCAGATGGTGTTGCAGCAGAGAACTTGGAGCTATTGGAAGTCGAACTGACTGGGAGAGAGAGGACCAAGAGAATGGAGGTGTAATTCTGCCTTAGCTTCAAGTGAACACTTGTATGTCTAGTATGAACAAGATATATGATAGATATTATCTGTGCAATGCAGAGGTGTTATGGGTCCAACTGACCAACAGGACAAGCAACAATGAAAAGTGAAAAAGACTCGTGGTTTTGAATGCTGCATTATAGAAATTATCATAATGTAACATTCTTGCTTGATCAGAACTGCCAGTTTCTCTATTGCCCATGAAATACATCTTCTACATCCTCGGATGAGCAGGTAATCTTGGACTTGAAGAAAGTGAGCAATATTTTTTTGTAGAGTCATTTTATAATTAGCTCTAGTCCCTCTGGAGATGAACAATATAGCTAGCTAGCTCGAGAAACTGGCTTAGCTACTAGCTAAATATCACCAAATAGATAGCTACTAAGATAATAGCTAGCTATTAGCCAAATCTTATCAGAAGTAAGCTATAGCCTCTCATATCTAAGCTCAGATGCCCATTCCACAGCCGACACATTGCAATCTGAAAAAAGGGCGAGAAAACAATATGAAAGTTCAACTATAGAGGCATCCTTGCCTATCACCAAATAGTTAGCTACATACTAGGCAGTTACCCGAACAAAATTAGTAGTCCCTCCCTCCAGCAAGCCTATCCAAGATCTAAACAAAATAGTAGGTGACGAGCTCGACTGAAACTCTAGAATAGCTAATTCAAACAAGAAGCACTATAGCCAAAAGATTGAGAAACTACTTGTCTCGAGAGTTCAGGTTGTGTTCCAGTAACAATGGAAGTATGTGTGATTGTTTTGAACTTGAATCCAGCATTAGAGTAAGAGCCTGAAGTACTGATAACTTTCTTCTTAAAAAATGTATGTGAATAAAATAGTGCCATCTCAGTGTTTGGGTTTTAATATAATGGGTACCAACGAGTTCATTAATTTTGTCCCTTGTCCGGTAAGGTTTAACCCTTTCACACTGGGAATATTAAAAACTAATAATGAAGTTTTGTGACTTACAAAATATGAATCTCATTATATATACACATATTTTTTAACAACATCGTTCTTTTTTTTGTGTGCATTTAATGCAGAATCCATTGCGTTCAGCCATCACTTGTTTTTTGGGGTAAAATATAAACACAGGACTATAATTAGCTAAGGTATTAACAGACAAAGGAAGTATATTACTGTCACTATAACAATGTCCACAATATATTATTGTTACTAAATGTATTGAATTTTTGTATCATATTGTTTACATGTATTCTGTCCTCTACCAACAAAACATAGCCAGGCCTCACTCTTCACCACTTCACCATCAAGTACCACACATACAAATATGATTATTCTTGCTACATATGACATGCTGTTCTGTTTTTACATATATATATATATATTTATAGTTGAGTTGTGAGAGGAGATAGTGAACAAGGAAGCAAAAGAGAAGTTAGTTCTCTAGTATTACCATCCATCATAAAATCTATAAATATAAAGTACAATTTCAGCTAAACAAAATCCAAGGATATACCTGGGCAGCTAGCTATAGACACTAACCGCATTTTCCCCCTGGAAAAAATTGGACAACAAACAGCTAATGTTATACCTATATCCTATTTACAAACCTGAGAAGTCCTTTTATCCATGCCTTCCTCGTCAGAGATCAAGCTATCACTTTTTGCTGTAGAGCTAAGCTCATCCACCCATTTCAACAGTTTCTACTATTGTGGCGATCTTATCCAAGGCTCCACATCCAGAAGAAGGCTCTCCAAGTAAGAAAGGATGGCACAACCTTCTCCTTTGCCAGAGTCATCTTCAGACGAGTCAAGAGTACCGCCTGTCACTACAAAAATAACTTTAGCTAGACCTAGTTGCCTTGTCAATTTTGGGGTTGACAAAACCACGAATGGTCCACGTTTCAAGATTTTTAACCATAATTACCGGGAAGTAACGCACTTCAAATTATGTGCATACATAGAGCAGGAAACAAGCTATTTTATGACATTAAAAATTATTGCACATTAATGATCATGACGTGTTTCCCCTCGATCAACGAAACCCAGAGGCCATATGGTGCTGTAGATGGCGAGTGGATCAAAAAGAACCGGAATAAAATTGCAAATATTCATGTGAAAGTGAACGATGCGGCCATGCGACACGTAAAATAAATGGTCCAATTTCACGACACAAGTACCCACTAGCACCAAGCACACACTCACTTGATTTTTCAAGAGTAAGAGCCCAAGGACACCCACTATATGGCATGTATGTACTCATCACTGGTAGGTGCAACACACACAGCATGCACTAACAATAGGGGCCAACCCAAGACCACTTGCTATACATTCACAACCTTTAGGCCCATCACTGCATTACACAGTGAAGCACATGCTGTGCAGATGCAATGCTATCCAGCATGTGTAGCTTAAATGCAAGTAACTTAAGAAGACTCGCCTATGACTGATGCTCGCACTGACCTCGTCACTGAGCTGTGTCTGGGGGAGTGGTGCTGGGGCCAGTCCCCCCCACGTGTCGTTCGACTGAAGAGAGACTTGAGAAGAAACGTACTGATCAGATTCGTTAGTCTGGAGCCTCTCAGTAGACGAACCTGGAGAGAGGGGGAAACTTACTAGTACTTGGTGGGTGGCATTAAAAGTATCGCAACATTCAGCCAAACAGCTAACAAATGATGTATTGTGGATTGTGGGATATCTTTGAAGGATTTTATATTTGCAGCTGTCAGCAATCCACAATTAAGTGTGGTGAAGAGCAGTAGAGCATAGCATAGCTTCCACCACATGACACAAATATTTCTCTCGCAAATCATTTTATTGCATCTGCAAATATTAACTTCCTAAAATATCCTGCTATTATATTTACATGCCTCCTACAGAGATATACTGTGTAGAAACAAGATCTGCAGTGATGATGGTGTGTGTGTGTGTGTGTGTGTGTGTGTGTGTGTGTGTGTGTGTGTCCACAAATGTGTTCTAAGCATTTATGTTTGTAAACAATTCAGCTACAATGCAGATTCAGGATTTAGAGCCGTAGGGAGGGGATAGCTATGGATTGCATGGCTGAAAGCCATGGCGAGGAGGGTGTGGGTGAGGAGGGTGTGGGAGAGGGACGTGTCCCTCCCATGCAAAGCACGGAAGCCAAAATTTGTTCTATTTAGTGTGGCCATAGGAGGCCAAAAATGACATAAAAAACCAATTACTTGGAAAACCAAATTGCAATTCAAATAAGTGATAATATACAGTCAAAAATATGAGAGGAAATTATTCAAGGCATATGCTTTTGGTGCTGGTGTGGGATCACCTCTTTTGGAGCAACTATCAGGTCCCGGTGATAGTACCATTTGAGCCGCTCTTGTTGCCCACGGTGCTCCTTAATGGAGACTTGATGAGCTTCAGCATGCTGAGTGAATGCTCACACTCACAGCTAGAAACTGGAAGAGCATTCATTTTCTTCAGCAGAGTGAAAATATTGGGGAAAAGAGTCAGCATCAGTGTGTGTGGGGGTCAAGTTCAGATCCACCTATGTTGCAATAAGTCCAGCTCAGAATCATCTTACAACTGATGGAAGATGAGCACTACAGAAGTTCAAAATGTGTCTCAACTGTTTTTTGGGGGGTTGCTTTATTTGGGGTGTCCTGTTGATGGTACAAAATATGGATGAACTCAAGACATCCTTAGATCAAGCAGTAGAATTGTACGATTCCTGCAGTAATATTGCTGCTAATTATTAGTCTCTGCTGCCTGTAGGTCTGATCAATGCTGCTGCCTGGATGCAAGCCGTGGTATTGACTCTTCCATAACCGCAAGAGTGTGTGTGCCATGTCTTTTGCTCCAGTGTGTAACCGCAAGAGTGTGTGTGCCATGTCTTTTGCTCCAGTGTGCACCCATGAAGCTTCTACACTGGATTGGATACCAATGACAGCATTTTTAACAAGTTTCCACTTCATGATAAGCCCGTGCAGTATCTCTCCGTGTAGTGACCTTGAAACTTTATGCTTAATCTCCTTGTGCATGCCAGAACACTCTGAGTAACTTGGTGTTACAATAAACTGGTCTGTGATATAGCCAATAGAAGGGATAAACATCTCAATGTGAATCTGCCAGAGTGAATCATCGCTGATTTTATCTTGTGTTTTTGGCGTCCCCATTTTCAAATAGCAGTCCAACCAATACAGTGAGTGCTAGCATACACATTGGCATGCTTCCTGCATGTTCCAGCCTGCACTGCGTGAAATGGGTTCTAAAGAGCAGACCATTGGAAGGCAAGGACCTGAAAATGCCTGGAAAGCCTCCTGATGCTCCACCCACACAGGGGAACTGTAGCTGCAGTGGACCTCAATATTAATCGTTAGCAACAAGCTTAGTTCCTTGAGAACTAATTTGCTGATCAATGGCCTTATGTACTCTCTTTTTTGTACAGTGCAGGAGCCTAAAGCTCTTTCCTCAGCTTCCCGAGGAGATTTTCTTCCCAATCCCTTCATATTAAAATGCTCCTCGAGTTTCTCCCTTGTTTTCCTTTAATTATCGCTGAACAAGAACAACCAAGTCTTGAACAAATGGCTCGTAGTAGGCAAAGAGTGCACATAATTTACAGTAGCCCCCAAGCAAGACTCATCTAGCAAATCGCTATGAAATCGCTATGAAACCATCTCTTATGGTCGCCAAAAATATGGATGGAATTTTTTTTTTTTAAGTGATACTCTTTTAGCCTCCTCTCCAATTTCAATCGTACCACACGACCAATACCTGACTGGACAACAGGATCAAACTGACCACATACTCTCAACATCAGATCTAAGGTACTTGGAATACTATTTCATGTTCACTACCTACAGGAAGACAGCTACCGTCTAAATCACCAAGGAGGAGAGATCACTGCTCTTAATGCCCACCAGCACTTCTCCTTCTTCACTGGCTGTAGCAGCTTCATCAGTGACAGAATTTGGTACATCAAAAATGTTTTCATACACAAGGCAGCAGAGCTGCTCAACTTTTTACCTGCAAGAACTTCCAGGAAAGAAGTGGTGTATATCTATGCTACTGCATGCTTTCTTAATCTTAGTACCAGGCAGTTGACCTAGATATACAAGAGGCTTAAGGCTTCCTAAAGTCACATCATGTGTGAATTGTTTTACACTGGCCAGCTAGTTGCATGCTCAGCTACTACTAAGCTAGCAGAAGGCGCAAGCCTTCCTAAAGCCACATGACATGCGAGTTGTTTTTTACATTGTCCAGATAGCAGCGTGCTCAGCTATGATTGAGAGCTATGTGCTTGTGTTCACAACATCTGCATGTTGAATAGGTACATAGCTACATGATCTGTACCTTTAGTGTCATTAAATGATGCAAGTTCAGCATTGATTTATAGTAACAGCCTTGTCACAGCAGCCAGTGCACTGCTCTACAATGGACGGGGGAGGATTTGTGTACCTGGGGCACCTATGGCACCTCCCCCATCCCACACACACAGCCTATTCTTTAGGGGAGGATGGGGAATTGGGTTGGCACTAATGCTGAACATGTGAGCTCAAGTGCAGATGTTTAGGCATGCACAGAGTATCACAATAACACTATCACAACACCTGCATGTTGAATAGGTACATATCTGTACCTTTAGTGTTATTAAATGATGCAGGTTCAGCATTGATATAATATTATAGTGACAGCCGTGTCACAGCAGCCAGAGTGTTCTGCAACATACTGACCAATGATGGAGACACACAAAATCACTTACTGTCTGGTCCCCAATGAGGATACGCAACTGGACCAGCCACTTGGGAAGCACTCTCAAAATCCAAACTTGGAGGCACCGAGGAGGAGTCCCCTTCACCTAAAGTACAGGCACAGCGGGCACACAGCACACTCCCACCCAGACTCTAGAAATTAAGTATAATTAGCACCATTTATAGTAAGCTGCCACCTGGATTGTTACTGAGCTAGTTACACAGAGTTGTCCCAATAAGTTTGTACAGATCAGAGTGTCTATTAAAAAAAAAGGTCACACAAGCAAGTATTGTGGTTCCTAGTAGCCACGCATGCAGGTTGCATAGCAACAGTACACAACACGAAGCAATAGAATGCTCTATCCCTCTTAGTAACTAACTCCCCTTTCACCAAACTCGAAACCTTTCTTATGCACCTTTCTCAAAACAACCCGCGTTTCCTTGGTGACCTCCACGCCCTCATCCCTGAGGGCATCTCCATCCTCGACCATCTCCACCTCACCCTCACTGCTTTCAGTGGCGTCATGGACACTCAGGGAAAGAGTGGTTCTGACAGATGCTTCCTCTAGCAATAGTGACTGCAAGTTCTTGTGCCGAGTCTTTTTATTCCGGCGACGTCCATTTGCACTGCATAAATAATTGTGTGATGCATAACATAAAGATATGCACTTAATTGTGGTTGCTGGTTTAGGAATAATACACAATTATACCTGCCAACCCCTCGGATTTTTTTTTGCTTGATAATGACAAGCAATGATCAGCTACTCTAGCTATTCAATATTACCATCACTAGAAGTACTATTATTACAAAGGCTGCATGTGGTTGCACTTCTTGCATGACTAAGCAATTAAAAAATCCATGTTGCATACCTTACAGCATGCGCGAGTTTCTCCCTTGCTGCCAGGCTTTATGCGGTGCTTGTCCGACCACTCAGAGTGGTACTTGTTAACCATGTGGCAACCTTATTTTTAATTTTATCTTGGACTGCCAAGAGGACTGCTGTTGCTAATTACAGCTACACTGACACCGGAAGATGTCATTTTAAAGCATATAATAAGAACTTGGTGCGTGCTATAAAGAGTTTGACTCGACTTCCAAGAATTTCATGGTTTTACCCGGGATGCTGCCAGGAAAACGATGGTTATAAGGATATTCCCCGGTATAAACAGAATGGTTGGGATGCACTGTCAATTTGCCCTGTACATTCCTTGATATTTGGCTGGAGCGCACACACAGTGACACCATTTGTTAAGGCACCAAATATTTGAATCCTCCCACATTGCTAGTATGTACTAATGAAGTGCTAATGATGAGTGTGTACTTTAGCTGATGTGGTAATGTATAATGGGATTTTTCGAGTTAATATTCGCATCTAATCCATGACCAGGTAGGACAAGAGGGTTTGGTTTGGTGTGGTGAGGCTTCTACTATACATGCTACACAATCCATAAATATTCCCCCCACAAATCCTTGATCCAAAACATGTGGATTTTAACCCCCAGAAAGTACCTTACTATTCAGTGTGTTAGAAGTCCAATCATTTCCACATTATGGACTGAAGGAGCTAGGATAAGCTGCTCTCACTGTATGCAATAGGCTATGGTGAGGCTAGCTAAATGCTTAGTAACTCCTCGATGTTTTTTTATTATCTTCTATTTCACTGAAGCACTACTGGAATAATTATACACAGGCCCTCTTTGCTCAGCATACCTCTCCTCTCTCCTTCTCATGATGGTCTGTATGTCGAGAGAGTTGTCTCCACACTCCACTGTAGACAGCACACCTTCCACTCCCTCATCCTCATCACTCTCCTCCCTCTCCACACCTTCACCCTTCTCTTCCTCCTCACTCTCCAGACTCGACTTTATGTCATCACCAAAGAACTCATCAATCTGCTCCACACTCTTGTCCTTTTTACAAACAGCAGTCGCTTCATTTTTCTTCTCATCAGCAGTGGCTTTCCCAACAACACCCTGCCCCTCCACATTTTTCTTATCTTCCAGCTCTGTCTTCACTGTCGGGCATGGCTTAGCTGGTGATTGTGACAGCTTCTTCCTTGGCGATGACACAGTCTCTCCAAGTCGGGACACCTTCTTGGGCAATCCACTGGTTCTTTGGCCCGCCATAGACCCTGTCTTCGTTGTTCCAGGAGCAGTGGCTGGTCTAGACATGGCAGGCTTAGAGGTAGTGGTAGAGCGAGAAGTCGAAGATGGTGGCTTTAAGCTGCCACCAGACTTTATGGCTACCTTGCTGGTTATACTGCTAGTAGCTGGTCGAGCCACTCTGGTGGGTGGAGTCTTTGCAGGTACGGATTTGATGGCAGATGAGCTTGTAGAGAGGCCAACTGGTTTTGTCTTCAATGGACGTAATCCACTGGTTGACTTTCCGATCTTCTCAGATACGGGAGCTGGCAAAACAAAGCAAAACAAGGAAGGATTAAATGAATATAAAATGGTGCCGAGACCCTTTACCATCCTATTATTGGGAGAAAGGGAAAAGGTCTGGTGGTGTGTTACACAACTATAGCGCATGCCAATCAGATTGCAGTAGTCCTATTGATTACATTCCAAGCATGGGAGATGACAGAACATTTTCAGGAATTGCACTTCACAACCATGGTGACTAGAGCTTCTATTGATTCTTTAAATTTGTTTGGTGTATTCAGGCAGGTTGTGCACCTCGAGGCCCGAGAAATTATGCTTTTTAGCAATTCCTATTTTATATTTACCTATTATGCTTATCTACGTACCTATCATGCTCAAAATTATTAAGTATTATGAAAGACAAAAGTTCATGCGGTGAAAGTTAAAATTCAAGTGTAATAACTATTGTACTGTAGCCTAAGAGATGATTGCAGGTCATCTTGTAGGGCATTGTCTTTATAGTTGCTCATTAAATGTAGCTTTTAACAAGGAAAATACACGCTCAGAGGCAGCTGATCTAGTATTGCTTCTTGAGCAGCTTCAACCTAATATGGAAGCTCGGGAGTATTTTGCTCCATTTCAACACCAAAACCCTTCATCCGCACTAGGAAAAAATGCTGAAATGGACATTTTCATGGCGAGATTTTTTGTTGTTGCATACTCAAGATTTTACTTATGCCAGTACCTATCATTCCTGCATTATGCCAGTAGTACCTATTATGCCCAAAATTATACCAGCAGAATTTAGCCTCAGGTTTAGCCACATACAAAACACAATCCCAACATTTTTGTGGCAGCTTATATAGCAACATAGCCAGTAGTATTAATGCCTGCTGCACAGCTTTGTGTATGTAGACACCAGACACTTTCCTTCCTCCCCCACTCCTCCCAAAGATAAAGATATGCTACACCAGACTAGATAGTGCCCGAGGTATTAAGTTGTTAAGATGTGATTACATTTGGAAGTCTTGGAGGCCATGGATGTGCCAGTAACTTGAATTCGGCTTCCTTGTGGCAGGATTTTGGTCGGACTAATCGAGGCAACATTTGTGGCAACCACCTTTGAAAACAGAAAGAAAAAGCAAATTGTCTCAAATTATAAATAAAAAGTCTGCAATGCACACCTTTTTCTTTGAGCGCTGCTGCTGCAAAAGTTGTAGTTTCTTTATAAGGAACTCAACGGGGTCATTGGGCAGCTGCTTCGAAACTTTAGCCATCAGCTCCTGAAATATCATGGTCATTTAACAGCAAGGACGAGAAGGAACCTATACATTAACATACTAACTATGAACATATTTCTTCACCTCTTACCTCAAAAAGAGCAGCCACTTTATGTTTAGTCAGATAACTCGCCACATTCTCGTTCTCTAGCTCCACTGCCATTATTATTATTTTTCAAAATTCTGTGCCGTGTACAACCCTTACCTTACATTGGTATAGTCACTGCGCGTCGCCAATCACGTGATACATTGTATGGAAACCCCGGATCGTGGAATTTTGGTCGCATCTGGAATTCAGGTCCGCAGGCCTATATCCATAACCCTGGGATTAATTCACATCTTTGTTACTTAGCTTTAGAGTGTGTGTGTGTATATATGTTCCATCCAATCTATGAATCTGCCCAATCTATAAATTGTGCAGCACAATCTATGAATTCATAGATTGGCATCCAATCTATAGATTGTGCTGCACAATCTATGAATGCCAATTTATTGCCTGCCAGTCAATACACTTCAAAACATGGTAGCATATTATTAACACCCTTTGCAACAGAGAAACAGAGATCGCAACTGAGAGTGTAATGATGTAGAAAAAAGTTATACTGAGAAAAAGTTCCACATGGACTTGCAGATAAAGAACTAAGTGACATGGCAAGTGTAGCTAGAGAAAAAAAAAGATATTTGAAGAATATTGCTCTGTCAAAAAAGATATAATGCACAGTTTGTAATACCCACGAACACTCGCACAACTGCTATAGTGCCCCAAATGTAGAGAAACTTGCCTCACAACAGCTCTTCTCCATTCTTCTCTTTTCTTGGGAGAGCGCGGGCTTTGTAAATTCCAGTCGACTATCCCATATTGTGTGGGTGGGTTTGGATATTTGGCTTGCACACTCGCTCAGTATAACTAGTCGATAATAAGATATGTTCCATCCAATCTATGAATCTGTTGCAAAGGATGTTAATATGCTGCCATGCTTTGAAGATTGGCAGGCAACAGATTGGCATTCATAGATTGTGCAGCACAATCTATAGATTGGATGCCAATCTATGAATTCATAGATTGTGCTGCACAATCTATAGATTGGGCAGATTCATAGATTGGATGGAACATATATATTTACCCGCCCATGGCAGTCTGGGGCATGCTAATTTCTAGCATGTTAATGTGTGTCAGGATGCTCATGTATAAATTATGAGCAAAAATAATTTTGTTTGTTTGATTGTTAAAAAAAAAAATTCATTAATTGGAGAGGGGTCGGCTGGTACTGGTGGATGAAAGCGCAGGGGCTGGACAGGGGCTGGATGATTTAGAAGAGTGGGTAAGGAAGGGAAGGTGGCATTGCTGTTGGAGCAAGTGATAGAGTGATGGAGAAGGTGGGTGAGTGTGTTATGTATTGGGTAGGTAAGTTCTGGCAGAGGAGAAAGGAACTGTTGTATGGTGAGCTGATGAATGATCTTTGGTCCTCTACCATTCCCACTTAGCAGTGGGACACTCATAACTATTATTAAGTAAGTACTGTTGATAACATAGTACATAGTCTCACACTGTGCTGTAAACTTAACAGGCTCAGCAGTATCTATAAATTATTGTCATCATCATCATCATAGTAATATCAGCAGTTGCAGTTGCAGTAGTAATAGTAGTAGTAATATATATAGTATAGTAATAATTTTTTTTAATGTGAGTTCAGTTGATATCCTTGTCTGAATGGATAGAATCTCTGTAAGCAAAGGGAAAATTGAAAGGAAGTCACATGGAGTAGATATTTATAGCTACCTGTGAAAAGTCAATTTAAACTTCATACCGTGCATACTGCATAAATATAGGAAAATCACACGGAACTAATTATTAATGAATGAGTATGTGATGGATTGTTGCCAAAGTTTCAAAGGTAGCGCAATGGATCTCCAATAATGTAGTCAAATTTACAGTAGCAGTGAAGACAGAACTCAGTTGAACAGACTCAGTTATATAGACTCAGAGCACTAAAATGCACAGAACAGAACAGCCAGATACAGTGACACAGCAACACAGCAATGTTCTTGCAGAATCCTGCACACTTACAAACACACATCAAAGGGTGCAGGATTAAAATCTTAGCAGCAGGATCTAGCAGGTTTGTGCAAGTTTTGAGATCCTGCCGGGCCTGACCACAAACTATTGCCACAAGCTACACACATTACATAAACAACTTCACAATGTTAGAAGTCAATCCATTACAGAGTACCAAGCATCAAACTCATGACTATTGTATTGGTATATATGTGTGATAGAGGATGGCATGTGTGTTGAGAGCAGCACTACTTAATATTAACATGATGAGCAATACATTATGCCAACTTCCACCAAACAGTAACCAAAACATGCTCATTGTTTATATAATGCTACATTTAGAAAAGGGCAAAGACAGAACTAGTAGAAATGGTGGTATATTATATAATATGGATATATATGGAACTACTTTAGTCATCATATATAATTATCCAAAATTAGTTCCCCAGGACAAATAATCAAATATATATATGTATACATACCTGGATCATTAAAAAATAAAATAAAATGTTCCAAAACTTTAGATCTTATCTTGTTGGTCCTGCACCACTAACTCCATTCCTTTTTCTATATAATATTTTTTATAGGTATATACCTGAAATCAGTTACCTTCATAACTTTTATTTTTGCATTTAATTTTGGTACCAGAGAGGCAGGTCAGGCTTGAGTATTATGATGCAATTGTCAACAAGAAGCGAGCTTTCAATGGTATATGTAGGATATACAGTGATGCTAATTAAAAACTCTATCCTAAATAATCCTGATATATAGTGCATGTACCTTCAGGTTGTGTAACGGAACCACATGACCACGTTATGAGTGGGAGTTTAGTTTTTTTATTAAAAAAAAAAAAATTAAGTCAAATAATATAATTATATAAAAATGGCGAACGATGTTTGTGTCAGTGGAACTGGAGTTTCCGTGGGTGTCGCTTGTAGTACTGATGAAGAATCTGGGAGGCAGGATGAAGGTGTCCAAAAAGGGAGCGGGTTTCCCATCAGAGATCGATGCACAGTATGTAACAGATCGATGCCAGTCACAAGAGCAGGGGTCTTCCGCGTGCATGGCCCTATTGACAATCGCTGCCTTGGCTCCCGTACAACGCCACCATCAGTTGCTGCTATTCCTCAGCCCCAAGCTACTCAGGATTCAGTGGATTTGTTTACACCGCCAAGTGTGTCCATCAGGATTCTTAAAAGGCTCCCTCGAGCGTCACGTGAGTGTGCAGCCTGGAAGTTGGCCGCCATTTTGCAAAATGTAAGTGTGGACTTTAATGATATTTCAGCCTGGTCTAGACTGCTTCATTTCCCTTCCCGCTGTTTCCATGTTCCAAACAAAAATGATCGCCATGGGAGCTTAGCTATCAAAGTTAACGGACAGATTAATGCAGAAAGCAGTATAGTGGTTGTTGATGCTTTACCAAGTTTCCGGAAAAGGTCCACTAAATCCTACATTGATAATCTTGCCAATAGAGTAGCCTCGAGATTGGAAGAAGGTGATTGCAGAGGTGCAGTTCGTATAGCTAGTTCTGATGATACACTATGTAATTTCACTAATGATACTCTGGAAATACTTAAGGGAAAACATCCACCTTCACACCCTGATTTCTTTGTTCCATCCATGCCTTCTGATTTACTTATGGACTTTTCAGTTGATGAAGTTTCAAGGTCCATTAAATCATTTCCAAGTTCTTCATCTGGTGGCCCAGATGGTCTGCGACCACAGCATTTAAAGGATATGATTGGGCCAAGTGCTGGTAGAGGAGGTGCACTCTTGCTTGAATCTTTAACATCCTTCATCAATCTTGTTAGTCAAGGGAAGACACCAGAATCTATCCGCCCTTTTCTTTTTGGAGCCACTTTGATTGCACTGTCAAAGAAGGATGGTGGGTTAAGGCCCATTGCTATTGGATGCACACTCCGCAGATTAGTAGCTAAATGTGCAGTTTTTCACGTCAAGCAGTCAGTTAGTTCTTTGCTTGCCCCTCACCAGTTGGGCTTTGGCATTCCAAATGGTGCAGAAGCAGCTGCCCATGCAGCTAGAACATATTTACAGAACTTGCCATCTGATAGTCTCCTTCTTAAATTAGATTTTCAGAATGCCTTTAACTGCCTTCGCCGTGATAAATTATTTTCTGCCGTCACGGAGTTTTTGCCACAGTTGTTACCCTTGGTTTTGTCAGCATATGGTTCTCCCTCTTCACTTTTCTTTGGTGGCTCGGTGATTGATTCATGTGAGGGGGTGCAACAGGGTGACCCCTTGGGTCCTTTATTATTCTGCCTTACGATCCACTCAATAGTACACGAGATAAAATCTGAGTTTCATGTTTTCTACCTCGATGACGTTGTGCTTGGTGGTTCTCTTAGGGATGTCATAGATGACTTCAGGACAATCGAGGTTCTAGCTGAAGAGCTGGGTTTATGTCTAAATCGTACCAAATCTGAGGTTATATCCAATAATACGGGGATCATTGATGCCTTTCTCTCAGAGATTCCGGGCCTGTCTGTAACTGATCCCAAGATCTCCACCTTACTTGGATCACCCATTGGAAGCTCTGAGGGTGTTGATCTTGTGATCAAGGATAAGATCAGAGTTTTGAAGATCCTTGGAGAGAGATTAGGACACCTTCACTCACATGATGCTCTTTGTCTTCTTCGCCATGCTTTTTCCATCCCAAAGCTATTGTATGTGCTACGCACTTCCCCATGTTTCCTCTCCTCTTATCTCCACCCTTTTGATGACCTCCAGAGATCAATTCTTAGTGAGATCATTAACATTGACATCAGTGACTCCGCTTGGTTACAGGCTTCCCTTCCAGTGTCATTGGGCGGTCTTGGGATCAGAAGCGCTGTGGAACTGTCATCATCAGCTTTTTTAGCATCTGCGTCTGCCAGCCTTGAACTAGTTCACCAGCTCCTCCCAACAAGGCTTTTAGATGTACCACGCCCTGCTTTTGACAATGCTGTTGATCAGTGGAGCCAAAGCCACACTGTTGCACCCCCTTCTGAGCCAGACTCTTTCAAACAGAAGGTTTGGGATGCACCAGTTGCAAAGGCTGCACTTGATCAGCTTCTAGAAGAAGCCCAGTCTAATCCTAGTAGAGCTCGTCTACTCGCTGCTTCCCAGAAGGAATCGGGTGCATGGCTACATGCTCTTCCAATATCTTCTTTGGGTTTGAGGATGGAGGACAATGAGATAAGAATAGCCTCTGGTTTACGTTTGGGTGTGGCCCTGTGTCAACCACACGTATGCAATCACTGTGGTACTCAGGTGGACCACCTAGGCACCCATGGCCTCAGCTGCCGTAAGAGTCAAGGGCGCTTTTCCCGTCATGCCTCTCTTAATGCAGTTGTTAAGAGGGCGCTGGATTCTGCAAAAATCCCTTCTCGTCTAGAACCCAGTGGCATCTCGCGATCAGATGGTAGAAGACCTGATGGGGTAACACTGACTCCATGGAGGTGTGGCCGGGCAATGGTTTGGGATGTGACTTGCCCTGATACTTTTGCCCCGTCGCATGTGTCTCTGACAGCTGCTGGAGCAGGGAATGTTGCCAATGAGGCAGAGCATCACAAAAGGATGAAATACAGGCATCTGGAACGAACCCATATTTTCATCCCTCTTGCTATTGAGACATCAGGGGTCTTTGGCTCGGAAGCCATGTCCTTTTTATGTAGTCTTGGGAAAAGGATCCATTCACAGTCTGGGGATCCCAGGTCTTCTCACTTCCTTCAACAGAGAATAGCTGTGGAGGTACAGCGGGGAAATACGGCTGCTATCCTAGGCACTTGTGCCTAGGCTATTAACTTATAATAATAATAATAATAATATAATAATATAATAATAATAATATATAGTACTTATTAAACTAAAAAATATATATATATATATAATGTTATATATTTGTATTTATGTATATTATGTATATAATAATTAAAAAAATTATATATAATATAATAATAAAATTTAAAAAATCTCGAACTCTCAGTCAATAATCATCAAATTGAAATTGTATTCTCTCGATGTTTCAACTAGATGCCCTCTACAAGGAATAATGAGATGCTAAGTTTTATTGATGACTATATAGTAAATTCAGGACAAAAAGTAGGATATGATTTGGCATTCACCCATCCCCTGCTTCATGTGTATATTTGCTGGTGTTCGCATACACACCTGAAATTCTTGCCAGTGAGGGAAGTCTTACAAAAAAAGTCTGCCCATGGATTTCAGAAAGCATCGTCCGGTGACCATTTGTTGCTTTGGCAGACTGTGCGATTTGCTAACTTCTGCACAGATATATTAACAAACACCACAACACCTTGAAATATGTAGGCATCACTTCCTGAGGAACTGTGAGCTTCTTTCAAATGGGTGGGTAAGTAGAGTGAGCGATAAGTGCATTACTTAAAATTCTGAACAATGTGACAGTGCAATACACCTGGCAGATTTCGATATTCAAGATTCACTAGGACTATACTGTATCACTGCTATTGCTAGGACTATACTGTATCACTGCTATATATGCTAGGACTATACTGTATCACTGCTATATATGCTAGGACTATACTGTATCACTGCTATATATGCTAGGACTATACTGTATCACTGCTATATATGCTAAGACTATACTGTATCACTGCTATATATAATTATATATGCTAGGACTATACTGTATCACTGTTAATTCCAGCCTTCACACATTGAAAGAAACACAGGAGTTGAAGTTGAACAGACACAGACCATGGTATAAAGCAGATGCAAGAATTCATGAGGAATGCGTGCCAGATAATAATATTGTACAATGTATATATTATCATGGGATGATCTAGGCATATATAGCAAATAATATTGGACAATGTATATATATATATCATGGGATGATCTAGGGCAAAACCCTCCATTGTATATAATATACATGATATACATAATTTTCGTTATCACACTCAACCATGCATTTCTTTACGACAGTAGCTTTCAACAGCACAAGTATATATAGCAGCTATATAGATTGTGGTGCATTTTTAATAGAAGATGGATAACATATGGAAATAAGGAGTTCAGGGAGCACCGCAACTTAAAAAAAAAAGCAACAAAACAACAACTTGCTTTCTTCAGATCGAACGGAGAACTAGGCTTGGTGAACAGCTGATACAGTGTACTCTCTCAAGTCTGGTCAAGGTGAGCTAGTCTGTTTCTTCAGCCTACACACCTTACCCTACTAGATTTTTCCCCCAGGAAACATTCTCTACCTACATATTCTAATTCCTCATTACCCTATACTTTTCAAACATGACATTCAGTTTCAGGTCCGTCTTTCTCTCCCACAAGGCAAGGATGTATGATTGTCTCTTCCTTATTAAGGTGTCATCCCTAGTGGGAGCTTCCCCCTGTTAATATAATTAGTCAACTGCATGCAAGATTAGAATAGATATTTCAGGACAAACTGAAGATACAACACACATAGATAACGATTCGCATTAGAATATTGTTTTATAGCTATATAATATATAAGAATCATGAAATAATGCTGAACACACACACACACACACACAAAAAAAATCAATCAGATTTGGTGTAATCAATAATCTATTCCCCTAGCCCCTTCTGGTCTATCTCCAGCATCATGTGGTCCCTCAGTGCCCGAGACAACTGCACAATCCCCCCACCTTCAGAGTTACTCTTCACAGCTCCCCTCCCTCCTCTTTGGTCCTGGCTATGATTGCAACCAGTAGCTCCATCATCTTTGCCGCTTGCTCTTCGGTTAGTCTCGGAATGTCTGTCACCTGCAAATAGCAGGTGGTACAGCAAACAATCCACACATGATAACAGTACACGACCCCGTTCACTATATAGTTTCTGAATGAAATAAGGCACTAGGTTGATACTATATATACTATATAGCACATAAACACTTCAGGCCTCACATTTACACCTTCAAAAACACAAATGCTATTGCGGATGATGACATCATCAGGCCACACACATAATAGAAGATAAACTTTTGTTCTTAACCAAAAGCAGGTCTACTGACACAACTTCAACATACTTTAGCTTATTGTATGTGCATTATCATGATAATGAATGCAGGGCATTGAGTGGTAAGTGAAGGTGCAATGGAGAGAGAGAGAAATCGACTCTTTGTTTAGCCTGCACCCTTGGGGAAACGACTTGAAATCCTAGCATTGTTAGACTGCAATGCTCTAGCCATTGCTCTAATCACAGCCAGCTATGTGCAGTCAAAGTTTACCAACCAACTCCCCGAGGGCCTAATACAGTACTGATCTCTACATTATTGATGTCATCATGCTGTCGGATTGTGATGTGGGGAAGTAGTCAAGAATTGAATGTGTATTGACGGTGCAGGTTGAACAACCCGATTCCCTGCAACATTATGGGATAACAAATTCTGAAATAGGAAAGTCCATGTGAGAGGAGTTTTGCTAAGAATTCTTTGGAAGTTGCTTCCCGAAGATAGAAAGCACACTACACTAAGGGTGATGCCATCAAGCAGTGCTTTCTGCAGGAATTCTCAGAGTACTAAAGGAAAGATCAAGCAGAATCTGACAAGCACTTGTTAGTGATACCTTAAGGCTGGTATTATTGGTGGGTACTAATTTTAGCTATTTGAGGCATCATTGGATTTGGCGGGTACTAAATTTAGCTAGGAAGACCGACATGAAAATTTCATGAGCACACAACAGGTGGGCAGGTGAAGTCACTTCTATGGTATATACATGTAGGCTCCTGCAGATTATGCTCAATTTTTTTGCCCAAGATTCTATTCCCAGATTCTCACTCAAGCCCCTATTATTGTGTGTAATTGTACCAATTATTTTCAAAGGACTTCATTTAAAAAACGATAATTTTGTTGTTGTTGTTGCTATAGTGCAACATTACAGAAGTTTCTACGTAGCCTTTCAGTGTGTGTGCTTGATTGTTTTTAAATCTGTTGGTTAGCAGGGGAAAACCCCATTCAGCTGCCCAAGATTAGGTTGCAACAAAAGAATGGCTCAACAGCCACTTGGGCAGTTCACTTGCATGCTTTCCTCACCATTCAAGTTTGTTTGCATCCGCTGAAGTTTGGTCAGCAACAGCCATATATGTGTGTAGTTCCTGCTTTAGCCCAGTGATTATATCACCAGAGAAAAAGGGAAGCACTTGCCAATTGTCATTTGAACTGGGCATGAGTTCATTAATCTTAGCAGGATCAAAATATCATGTGCACTTGAAGGCTGAACCTGCAACTTTGAGGTCATTTCCAAACCTTTCTCAAAATTACTGATATGCAGGTTGCAAGCAAGACTTGGCATAGTCAATCAGTTGCTGCTGTAGAGTAGGCCTGCTATCTGACATATATATATTTTGTGACAGCAATAACATTGGGATAGTCAGCAGAGGACGTACAGCTGGAAGCTTGCTTGTTGCTTCATATGCACTAAACACAAGTGCTCCATCACCTTCAAGTTGTTAGGTAGACTTCACAAAACGTTCTCCTGCGTCAATAGTGATAGCAAGCTCCATTTGTAGTTTTCTATTGGCAGGAGCATCAGGAAGAATCTGTTGAATTTTAACTTCAGAAGTTGGTAGGTCTTTGTCAAAAATCCTGGAATATCCCCAAACGTTCTGTGGATATGCTTCATTACCTCTCACTTTGACCACCATCGAGTGGTAGAATAAGATGGTGGTGAAAGACCTTGCCAAGCAAGCTTAGATTTACGACTCATGGAAAATATTCTGATCCACGCTTTCATGTGTCTGGAGCTTCATTACCTCTCACTTTGACCACCATCGAGTGGTAGAATAAGATGGTGGTGAAAGACCTTGCCAAGCAAGCTTAGATTTACGACTCATGGAAAATATTCTGATCCACGCTTTCATGTGTCTGGAGTCTTCATGCGCTCTCCAACATGGTCAGTAGTATGCGAGAAACAACCATGTCAATATTTTTAGTCTACAAGCATAACAAAAGAGTTTTCCAGGAATAATTCATTAGCCACTGGGCATGAAGTGGTTTGATGGTGATCGAGTGAAAATCAACTTCAACATCTTCAAGCTGCCTCCCACTGTCAAGTTGTTGTTTCACAGCATCAGTGTGGTTATGTGTTGAATTGTTTTCTCATGTAGTTTTTTTTGTGCTGACCATTGACTGTTAGATCAAGTGGCTGCAAATATGTGTCATGTCGGCAGGAACAGGAACAAACTCAGGTTATTGTAATGTATTACTTGTTGGTGTACCATCTCTATGTACTTAACATACTGTCAATGTTCAAGAAATAGCTCGATCAGTTGCAACCTTGTAATGGTCAGTTGTGCAATGCAGAGACAATTTTTATTTACGGAGGCTCACTGGGTTTCACCGAGAAATTAACATAACGATATTTTTTGTCATGTTATTTCGCTAAATTAAAATGGTTTTTACAACTATTAGAATTTGGTGGTTTGACAAAGGCACCACTGAATTCAAATTCTTTGTCATGAGTCATTCTCATGTTGTAGGTGGGACCTGAATTGGTGTAGCTGAGGTATATGGCAGACAGTGGTGCTACTGCACAGACTGTCACTGTATATGCATCTTTTGGGTCGTCACTCTCTCTCACTTTTTCTTCTCATATGCTTGGAGTACAAACATTCTTATAAATGTAATGTCCCTGAATGATGTCTTCTTGAGCGCTGTATATGCTAGCATGCCAAACAACAATAAAGATAATCATGTTAGCATTACACCAAAGACGATAGAGGTCATATTAGCCTTGAGCTCGCTAATGCCTCAATCAATGCTACATAGTATGGCAGACATTGAAGTTTGTCCCAAGTTCTTCCACTATCTATTTCGCTGTGCTAGCTATAAGGTTAATCACTCCTTTTGTTGAAGCTGTCAATGATGATCTTCCTGTAGTTACCTTGCTATTTTAGCAACTGCAGTGCATTCATCTAGAGTAGGGTTAGATGCAGCCTCACTAGCAAACAACTTGCATGGAATCCACCGTATGGAGCAATAGTGTAGCTAGCTTTGAGTTAATAATCTGCTTTTGGCCTAAATAGTTGCCAAAGAGTTGTGAGATTTCTTTCGTTGCTGTTCCAGCAACGATTTTGTACTTTGGCGAGAGGAGGGTACCCCTTTATATCTCATAACTTTATATCCTTTCACTATCACAATATTAGCATTTCCCAGAACACACTAGCGCTTAGAAGTCGATGGCACTTTTTATTGCTGAGAGAAAATTCGCTCATTCACTCTGACCATTCCTGTCCCTTTAAGTATAACGACAAATTTAAGTCCCAGTAATAGACAAACCAATAGTCAAGGCTCCCCTATAATACACATATAATTATGCACATACCTAGAACAACATCAAAGTGCATAAGGGCTGCGTCCACATGTTGATTGGTCCATTTGTCTACCAGCAAGTCTGGGATGGTTGCTCGTGACTTGGGGTCAGGGTGCAGCAGCCATAGAAGCAGCTTCATCAGACCTATAACAAACGGATAATTATCAGCGTCGATAACACCAGAACAACAATACAACTACAGAGCTACAAGTGGAGACTAGACTTTATTCCATTACTGACAAGCCAATATATATTACGCATGTTTTCATAAACTCTACCAATTTAAACCCAACTTGTTACCACATCCCATACACTTCCAGAAGAATATCGACAAAGGAATAATGGATACCTTAGAAAGGGAAGAAAACTCTATGTTTTGCATGAAGAAAAAAAAGGGGAAAAAAGAAGGGGAAAAAAAGATGCAGGAATGCCTACGCACTTAAAGAACAAGTCCCCCCCCACTCACACTATATACCGTGTAAATTTCCCCCTGCAGCTTTTTATACGAATAATTTCGCTCATTATTCAAAAACAAAATGTTAACTTGGTAAAGAGGCGGAGTACTTGTAGTCGGCTACCCTTAGAAAACTCGAGTTCTTAACTAACTCCTATAAAAACTTCTTTGTTATGAGGTAACCTAAATCTTGAAAAAATGCGGCTAGACACAGTTTTCTAAAGTCTCTGTTGCCATTGCTGTTTGCAGTTAGAATAGCGACTGTCAATCTCTTGTGGCCTCAAGTGAAATCAATGCTGGAGATTAGCAACCATCCGTAGATGCCTACCATTGACTTATAGCAACAAGCCAAGAGTACAAGAATGGGTTTAGTTTTGGACTGATCAAACAAATAGATGTGTCAATACATCCATTTCCCCCCTCACTTTACCTTGAAATATGTACTGTATATTTGATCGTGCACTCATAACTCCCCGCCCTCGAGATGACCGTGCATTGTTTAATAATCTAGAGTGAAATGGCAGGCGTCCTTGATTAGACCTCCCATAATATAGAGCATTGTAATGCACATGCCCATCACTGAAACTTGCTATTAAGAAACAAATAGAATTATGAATATATGGAATAGAAATGCTTCGAATAATTACATTGGATTGACTCAAACAGAAAGCAAACAAAACTATGCCACCACACCATGTTGATTCCAGAAACAAGGCAGACGACCCTTTACCACTCAAAATAGCATAGAGAACAAATGTTTAAAAGCAAGCTACAGGACTGATAATAAAATAAAAATTACTTTAATTAATTTATTTATTTTAAATAAAATTAAAATAAAACAAAAAAAGAAAAAAGAAGTACCCATGTAGACCCCAACAAGGTAGATGACCCTTTACCATTTATATTGCATGCTACACCAGATTTTAAAAAGCAGTATATATCACTTTGGCTTATATGATTAAGGATCATCTATGTGGTTGTGGTGTGGTTGTGGTCAGCATGGGTACACTTGTTTTCTTTCTTTTTTGACCAATTTTAATTAAAACATTTTTGTTGTTTACAGTTGTTGTGGCAAACCAAATAGCAGCAAAGTGACATAAACACTTGAATAACAACAAATAAATAAATAAAAGTACACATGCACATATTGTTGTATAGCTTCTTGCCTTTGCTTGCTTCTCAGTAAATCAACAGATTGCTCACTTCAGATCCAGCTGCATAGAGTGTGTTTTCAGGAATGATCCTCTTTACCTAATTCTAATATATAGTAAAACGGCACACAAGCTAGCTTGATTGCAGAGTCAAGGAGAAGCCTTTCTCACACTTCTTTTTGAGAATCTGATCACTCGCTGCAAGGCATTGGAACGTTTGGAGCTGGTACTAAAATTGTATGCAGGTGATGTGAGGTAAAGATGTTGACACTTCCACTGACCTGAGGTCTGCCACTTTATTGCCATTGTGAAGGGTTCAAGACACACTGGGAGGATTTTTGGAGATAATAGTAGCAGAAAGCATCATTTAGGCAGCTAAGAAGCTGCTAACCATTTGATCAAATAATATAGGAACTGACGATAAAAAATAAAATAAAATAAAACAATAATAAAAAAAAGCTCTCTAATATTGGTATATAACATGACCTTAAAATGATCAAGAATCGTCTCCCTTGTTTAATCCACATGGGTACAATCTTCTTTTTTGACAAATCTAGTAATTGTTGTTTTTCATACATTGTTCTTATTTGCTTTTGTCCTACATACATTACAGTATCTTATCCTACATAATTTATACTGTTTTTCTCTTGTCCCACATATATTACAGCAGTTGCTTCTCTTGTCCTACATATATTACAGCAGTTGCTTCTCTTGTCCTACATATATTACAGCAGTTGCTTCTCTTGTCCTACATATATTACAGCAGTTGCTTCTCTTGTCCTACATATATTACAGCAGTTGCTTCTCTTGTCCTACATATATTACAGCAGTTGCTTCTCTTGTCCTACATATATTACAGCAGTTGCTTCTCTTGTCCTACATATATTACAGCAGTTGCTTCTCTTGTCCCACATATATTACAGCAGTTGCTTCTCTTGTCCTACATATATTACAGCAGTTGCTTCTCTTGTCCTACATATATTACAGCAGTTGCTTCTCTTGTCCTACATATATTACAGCAGTTGCTTCTCTTGTCCCACATATATTACAGCAATTGCTTCTCTTGTCCCACATATATTACAGCAGTTGCTTCTCTTGTCCCACATATATTATAGCAGTTGCTTCTCTTGTCCTACATATATTACAGCAGTTGCTTCTCTTGTCCCACATATATTACAGCAGTTGCTTCTCTTGTTCTACATGTATTACGTAGTTGAGAGGGTGCAGAAGAACTCCACAGTCCAAATACAGCAGCAGAGAAGAAAATGACCCTGAGTAAATGAGTAAAAAAGTCAGAGCAACTCTTGCTCTGACTTGTAATACAGCAGATGTGCTAGCTAGGTTGTGTGGACGGGTCACAATCCTTACCCACATCTTTTTTCATGTAATTGAGAAACAGATTAGTCGCTCAAGGCTCAAGGCATTGGAAAATTTGGAGTCTTTGACTAAAACTTTTATGCTATTAAGTTCGAGTCATGTGAAAGAGACAGATAATCCTTCAGAGAATTTAATTTTAGACCAGCTGGTTTACTACTGCATTAACAAAGGATTCAAGATTCGCAGGAAGTCTTCTTGGAGCTATTATCGGCTAAGACCAACATTTAGGCAGCTAAGAAGCTATCAATGTGAGTTTTAGCCGAGAGGAGCTGTGGTTTTGGTTGTTTCTTATATTATTTTAGCCGTCCGCCAATTAAAAAAGGGGTCAAACCAATATGTCTCAAGGTAAGAATCTGTGAGAGAATGGCTGAGGGATTTCATCTGAGGAGCCAATGAAGTGACTACTCAATTCCTTTAATTAATAGCATGCAGTCAGATAGCTCAAGATGACACCCCTCCAACCATGGCAGATAGAGCAGACCAACTACCAGTAGGTGAGCCAACCAAACTGCATAATAAGACTGGATATCAGTGATGACCTACTTGCAACGATGAAGCTGACTTGGAACAAAGAAGAAACTCGGGTCGACAATAAATAGTCACACACATACAATTTAGCTATTGTCATCCGATCGAGATCGGGTGATGTATTATGCGCACAATATTTCACACCATTGAGGGAATATCATCACCTCCTCAATCAGTGAGATTTCTCCCTGCTCTACATAGTGAAACAAGAAATAGATCAGCCACGGCAAAGCATGGAATCTTTTGGTAGTAAAGAAGTTATGAGTGGACTTCTTGTACACATGTTAGATGAGGAAGAGAAGTCAAGAAAATGATGGACAAGAATTTTTTTTTTTTTAATAAGAGAAAGAGAGTACTAGCAAATGCATATGGTGTGACATCACTTCACATTTATGGCACATCTTTATCACAAAATGCTGATGATCTTAGCAGCAGCAACCCACCTACATCTTGACAGCCATCTTATGTCTCAGGATATCTATCGAGCTGCAACATGAGCTCAAAATGGATTTTATTTGCTGTCCGACCAAACAGTGAATTTGCAGTAGCTGTTGAAGCTATCCTAACCTATGTACATTCTAAGTGCATTGTGGAGTTTTCTATAGTCAACTGTAGGCCATTTTTGGAGGCTCTAAGCAAGTGTATTCGTTAAGTATGGATTGGTTATTTAACTTTAGTATGTAGTGACTTATCTTATGTGGCCCCCACTATATAAATAAGCCCTCAACTGAACATAAAGTTCGGCTCTTGCAAGTGTGGCATAAATTGATGTTGGAGAATATAGGTCAAGCTGCTAGCGAGATATCCCTTCAATTAAAGCCCACCCTTCATTGTGTTGACACCCACTTGTCTAGGCATTGCCTACATATAACAGCTCTCTATCACACTATTAGAAGTTTTCCAGTATCAATTATACTGTGTTAATTGTAGGGTGCTTTAGGTGCAGTCACTAATGTTCAAAGGTCCTGAAGAAAGGAAGCAGAGACTATCTAAGCGATGTCATGCCTTTGATGATTCTCCCTACCAAAGACACACAAGAGTGAAAACAATTGACAGCATGAGAATAAATTCATCATATGAAAATCCCCGCATAGCTAGACCCTTTACCAAATCACTGCACTCAGTGTAGTGTGATGATTGGGGAAGGTCACTATGCCTGACTAGAATGGCAACACTTGCATATATGCTGTGACTAGAATTCTTGGGTTTTCCATTCCAGTGATGGAAGCAGGAGGAGACTTCCCCTATGCAGTGTAGTTGTACTTGCTCGAGTCTTCTGCCACAACCACATGGGATAAATACTCGATATATTATTCCTGGTGAAGGCTAGAGCATCTAGCTGAAATGTCGAGAAGTAAATTTAAGGGGGGGGAGGGGGGGGAACTAAAGGTCAAACACCTTTCTTTACTCAACAAAAATTAAGCTCAAAACTTTTGATTTCAGCAAAACACAAGAATATTTCCATGACTTTGAAGAGGGTGATCTCTTCAAGGGTTCAGAGTTAGCACATTATAATACCACTTGGGTACCACTTCCGTTTATCTTGTAACAGGGTACTTGAGCTACCTACAAAACAAGTTTGAACCCCAATGATATCCTGCTCTTGGAGAGGGCTTCGCAAAGTTGAATGACCTCAACTATTTTGCCTGTGATTCACATAAAATGTCATCTTATATCCATAGTTGTATGGAAATAAAGTTACAAGTCTTTGAAAGTCCAATGTTTATATTTTATAAAAAAATAAAAAAATTTAAAAAAAGTTTGCCCTTTAGTCTCCCCTTAAGTTGATCATCGAGAAAGTCATTATGTCTGTAACTCTACCCTCTTCTTCAGAGTGCATTGAAGCCAATTTTTCAGCAGCTCTTGGTGTACTTGCAATCTATTTTTGTACAGCCATAATTAGATGTCTGTTAACATTCTGAAGAAAACATCTTTGCAGCAGAGAAAGCCAGCTTGTCATATAAATCCTTCCATAACCAAGGCAACACTCCAATAGTATGCTAGTAATTTCTTACAGTGTCTCATTGGGTAGCTACAGCTTTACTTTAGTATACATAGCCACAACTAGTTCCATACAAAACTAGAACTCTCTATTTGGAGTAATGCGGACAGGTTTTTACTGTTGTCGTAGAATTCCAATAGAGACCATATATATATATATAGCCTTGAGCATTGACCAGTTTCTCTATAATGTCTTTCCCACTGTGTTACTAGCATAGGAAACAGGACAAGGGGGAACACACACAGGAATGACCATAAATTCCCCTTAGACGACCCTTTACCAGACACAGCACAATTTGCTGGGTTCGCATCCATGGACCACCTATTATATAGACTTCTTATGCTGGCTCAACAAACTCTCAAGTAAAAATAAGCTCTACAAATCAGCCTATGTTATAAAGCCTCCTAGTGATCTCTCCACGCTGACCTGGTGAGGTGAGGAAGGCAGGTTGGAAATGTCCTGCTATTGTCTCCTCCACGTCAAAGAACGGGTTCTCTCCAAACACCAGCGTGTACAACGTCACACCCACAGCCCACATCTCAAGCTCAGGACCCATGTAGCTGCAGGAAGATGTGTGTGCATGTGTGCATAAGCAAGTACTCTACAAGGGCCTATTTGCTGCTCACCTTCTCTCTCTCTCTCTCTCAAGCTATCTCATATATACAGTACAAAGATATAGATGTACAACATCTCCTCCCCCCCTTCCCTTCTGTTTCTGAGTATGTGCAGCAACACATAGTGGAGCCATTCAATGCAGACTCCCTGAGATACAGACATCAAATTTACTTGCACATTTCATCAAGGTCCTGATCAACTCCTATCACTTGCCCTACCACCTCTACATGAAGTATGGACAATTTGCCATTCTGAAGTACGATACTATTTCAAAATCTACTTCACTCATACTGATACACACACAAATTTTATCCCAAATTATGGAAAAGTTAATTAACACTGACCTCACACAAGGAACACATTCAGAGAGTTATATAATTACAGATACATAAACGTGATGAGGGATTACAGAGACCCAAACACATAGTCAATAGAGGAAACAGAACTGGAGGCATAGTCAGTAAAGGAGAGAGAGAACTGGTTACATAGTCATATTCAGTAGAGGAGAGAGAGAACTGGCTGCATAGTCAGCAGAGGAGAGAGACTGGCTGCACAGTCAGTAGAGGAGAGAGAACTGGCTGCATAGTCGGTAGAGGAGAGAGAACTGGCTGCACAGTTACTAGAAAAGAGAGAACTGGCTGCACAGTCAGTAGAAGAGAGAGAACTGGCTGCACAGTCAGTAGAAGAGAGAGAACTGGCTGCACAGTCAGTAGAGGAGAGAGAACTGGCTGCATAATCAGTAGAGGAGAGAGAACTGGCTGCACAGTCAGTAGAAGAGAGAGAACTGGCTGCATAGTCAGTAGAGGAGAGAGAACTGGCTGCACAGTCAGTAGAAGAGAGAGAACTGGCTGCATAGTAGTAAGTAGAGGAGAGAGAACTGGCTGCACAGTCAGTAGAGGAGAGAGAACTGGCTGAATATTCAGTAGATGGGGAGAGAACTGGCTGCACAGTCAGTAGAAGAGAGAGAACTGGCTGCATAGTCAGTAGAGGAGAGAGAACTGGCTGCACAGTCAGTAGAGGAGAGAGAACTGGCTGCATAGTCGGTAGAGGAGAGAGAACTGGCTGCACAGTTACTAGAGGAGAGAGAACTGGCTGCACAGTCAGTAGAAGAGAGAGAACTGGCTGCATAGTAGTCAGTAGAGGAGAGAGAACTGGCTGCATAGTACTAGTCAGTAGAGGAGAGAGAACTGGCTGCACAGTCAGTAGAGGAGAGAGAACTGGCTGAATATCAGTAGATGGGGAGAGAACTGGTTGCATAGTAGTCAGTAGAGGAGAGAGAACTGGCTGCACAGTCAGTAGAGGAGAGAGAACTGGCTGCACAGTCAGTAGAGGAGAGAGAACTGGCTGAATATTCAGTAGATGGGGAGAGAACTGGCTGCACAGTTACTAGAGGAGAGAGAACTGGTTGCACAGTCAGTAGAGGAGAGAGAACTGGCTGCATAGTCAGTAGATGGGGAGAGAACAGGCTGTATAGTCAGTAGAGGCAAGTCAAGACTGTCAAAAGCTACTGTGAATTTTCCCTAAGATACCTTAAGAACTGGCTATTAGTCGCATATCCTAGTTGCACAAATCAATTTGCTGATAAGCTCACAACTGAGAAACACGAGGGAGAGAAGCAAGCTATTAAAAGGACAGACAGCGAAACTGTTCTGAAATGGCAATGATGTCTGTCTTGAGCAAGATGCCAACGGCATGTCTAGAAATAATATTTTCTTCTTCTTTTATTACATGCACAGTACAGACAGTCTTATAAACATGATGACCTCGAACAACACTTTCAAGTCTTGCTAAGCAAGTGAGGGCAAGGTTTACACACTCTGCTCACCTGTTCATGAGTACGAACTATTTGCTAGGCACATGCTTCTTGTTAGGCGCGTGGTGTCCTTACCGATTTATGTTATAAGCGAAGCTGCCTAACGATCAGCATTTATGGTATACGAAGGGGAAAAAATGGTGGCATTTTTGGGTCTGTCATTTTGAAAAATGGGCCATTCCAATGTGGGTGCTTGCTACTGAACTCTCTGATGGATGTGTGTACAATCTCCCCTGATATTTCTATACCTATGACCCTTTACCTGTTTCCCAGTAAGACTTCAGGAGAGCAGTATTCCAGTGTGCCACAGAAGGTGCTAAACTTCTTGTCAGGGCCCATGTGTGCTGCACTGCCAAAGTCAATTAGCTTGATGTGGAAGTACTGGTTGATGATAATATTCTCATCCTATGTAATTTAGCCACAGAAGTGAATGCAAGTACATGTGTGTAGTGCATGTGACAATAATCACACGGCACAACCTTGATATCTCGGTGCACTATTCCGTTCCTGTGCAAATAGGCTATAGCCGACACGATCTAAAATAAACAAACAGCTTTCAATCAACAACAAGAACTATTATATATATATATATAATTATACTGACAGGATCAGAGAAGAGGTGTCAATCACATATAAAATATATATATATAACTTGTAGGTAGCTACTGTCCTCTGCCTTTAGGTTTTCATATTTTATGTTCAGAATGGATTACTGATTCAAGTTTCCTTCTGTGGGTAAGTTTGTGGATTTTGACCTGATTGTAACAACTCTTATTGTACAAATGACACCTGTACTCGTGCACTAGCACGCTCTATGTTGGTTCAACCCAGATATCAAAATGGTGGATAACTAAAAATTAAAAAAATTAAATAAATAAATTATATATATATATATGCAAAAAAAACAAAAAAAAACAATATATATATATATATATATAAACTCTCAATGAACTCTCAGTTGACATAATAACATTACAATAAACTTCTCAATAATCAACTTGAAATTGTATTCTTTCGACATTTCGACTAGATGCTCTAATTCCTGATGAAGGCTAGAGCATCTAGTTGAACTGTCGAGAGAATACAATTTCAAGTTGATTATTGAGAAGGTTATTGTAATATATATAAAGTCAAAATCATGAAATTCATATCCCCCAAGGATCATATCTAACTATCCATCTCTTTCCTCCCACCCCAAATCCAATATTAGTATCAGAGACAAGACATTCTAATGATACTCGAGAGTCGTTCCCCTGTATCTATTTTGCCTTGCTTAAATTCGTTTCCTCTCTCTAAATACTACAGTCTAGCAGCCTTCTTCAAGAGCTTCGAAACAGTTGCTCAAACAACTCCAGAACTAACCTCGGTATAACAGGCGTTCTTCTTTTCCTTGCTCAGTACACACACACACACACTTCATACTTACATGGATTACAACAAATTTATCTGAGGTCTATGCTGTAACTCTATAATCTCATCATCCATGGAGACATCTTAACAAATTGCCATGCCCAACAGCAGCTCCAAGTTTTCCCCCTCCACACATGAGTAAGTGTCCTAGTATATAATCAACTGACAGATTACTTGTTTGCTCACTGTGTTATTACACACACACATCCACGCGAGCATATTTATTGGTGGGTGTTAATCAACTTTCATGTTTTATGAATAAAGAAATTGGCAATGGAAAGTTTGTGTCTTCTGGTAGGAAGGGGTCTGGTATGCAAGTTATGAGCAGGACAACTGTAATGGCAGGATCTATGGTATGCAAGTTATGAGCAGGACAACTGTAATGGCAGGATCTATGGTATGCAAGTTATGAGTGGGACAACTGTAATGGCAGGGTCTATGGTATGCAAGTTATGAGTGGGACAACTGTAATGGCAGGGTCTATGGTATGCAAGTTATGAGTGGGACAACTGTAATGGCAGGATCTATGGTATGCAAGTTATGAGCAGGACAACTGTAATGGCAGGATCTATGGTATGCAAGTTATGAGCAGGACAGCTGTAATGGCAGGGTCTATGGTATGCAAGTTATGAGCAGGACAACTGTAATGGCAGGATCTATGGTATGCAAGTTATGAGCGGGACAACTGTAATGGCAGGATCTATGGTATGCAAGTTATGAGCGGGACAACTGTAATGGCAGGATCTATGGTATGCAAGTTATGAGCAGGACAGCAGGATCTATGGTGTGCAAGTTATGAGCAGGACAGCTGTAATGGCAGGATCTATGGTATGCAAGTTATGAGCAGGACAACTGTAATGGCAGGATCTATGGTATGCAAGTTATGAGCGGGACAACTGTAATGGCAAGGTCTATGGTATGCAAGTTATGAGCGGGACAACTGTAATGGCAGGATCTATGGTATGCAAGTTATGAGCAGGACAACTGTAATGGCAGGGTCTATGGTATGCAAGTAATGAGCAGGACAACTGTAATGGCATGATCTATATGCAAGTTATGAGCAGGACAACTGTAATGGCTGGATCTATGGTATGCAAGTTATGAGCGGGACAACTGTAATGGCAAGGTCTATGGTATGCAAGTTATGAGCGGGACAACTGTAATGGCAGGATCTATGGTATGCAAGTTATGAGCGGGACAACTGTAATGGCAAGGTCTATGGTATGCAAGTTATGAGCAGGACAACTGTAATGGCAGGGTCTATGGTATGCAAGTTATGAGTGGGACAACTGTAATGGCAGGATCTATGGTATGCAAGTTATGAGCAGGACAACTGTAATGGCAGGATCTATGGTATGCAAGTTATGAGCAGGACAACTGTAATGGCAGGATCTATGGTATGCAAGTTATGAGCGGGACAACTGTAACGGCAGGATCTATGGTATGCAAGTTATGAGTGGGACAACTGTAATGGCTGGATCTATGGTATGCAAGTTATGAGCGGGACAACTGTAATGGCAAGGTCTATGGTATGCAAGTTATGAGCAGGACAACTGTAATGGCAGGATCTATGGTATGCAAGTAATGAGCAGGACAACTGTAATGGCAGGGTCTAAGTTATGAGCGGGAAAAAGTAGATACATATAAAGGATAATACAGCCCAAACAATTAGTCCAAACATTGTGCCAGTGCTGATCACAAAATTTAAAAGGGTTGCAGATGACGACACCAATCAGCAAGCATTCACACACATGTTTGACAACATGAGTCAATTAATCAACATGCATACACACACACAGGTAGACAAAAAGTTCCTGATTGCCTATTGTTCACATCCCTTCTTCATAGAGCAAGACATTCCTTTTCGATGGTGGAGCCATTCCTCGCAATGGGGCCCTCTAAACCATCCTCACTCACGTGGCTGAGCATTGCTCCAGCCCATGCTCACGAAGCAATGAGCATGGGTTTGCAATTTGAACTTCCTGGCTGAATCAACCACAACAAGGACAGGCTTGTCCATCAAGGTCTCCTTTAGCTCCTGGAGTTGGCACTTGATCTGACCAGGTATCTTCTCCTTGGTCACTGTCAGCAGAAAGAGAGTCCGACCGAAAATATTGGGGTAAACCGACGATAATACCGTGCCAACTCGAGGAATGCACAGACATCCTTCTTAGTCCGTGGCCGTAACTCAGCCATGGCCTGCAAATTGCTTGGGTCTGGGTCGATCGTTCCACCTCAATCAAGTACTTCTCGCCATCCAAATTGGTACTTTGCAACCTTCAGTGCCAGCCCTGTCCTCGGTACCAACCTGAACCCCCCCCCCCCCCCGAGGTGCTATGAGTGCTCCTCCCACGTTCTACTTTGCACGTTGAGGTCGCAAAACTACCCTTCACACGCTGGCTGGAAGCTGGCAAGGCCATTATGTACGGCACCTCATAGAGTCCGAAGCAAGTCATGAGTGCAGATTTGTCCTCTGCCAATACGATCTTCCAATAACCCTTTACCAGTTCCAGGATCGCCATGAAAAGAGCCAACCATATGTTATCAAGACTTCTATTTGAGGCATTAGGAAGTGTCAATTTTCACCACCTAAGATAGTTTCCTGTAGTCAATGCAGAACTCGACTGTCGTCTGTCCTTCTCGTCTACTAGGGATGCCCAAGTGGTGGCGGTGGTGAATAATCCCACTGTCTAACACCTTCCGAACTTCCTCTACCACACCCCCATCTTGAGTAGGCTTCTGGTATAGAGAGTTGTCACCATTCACCGAAACTGTGTGCTCAGCCACCCAAGTCCTTCCTGGCCTTAGGAAGAACACTAGCTGAAATCCATGCTGAAATCCATGCACTAATGAAAATAGCTCTCTTTCCTCAGAGTCAATGCTGGATTCTGGATCCGAGTGTCATCCACTTCGGTTGTCTTGGCCTCTGGATCCCATAAGTATATATCCTCTAGTCCTAACTCATCTTCAGACTCACCATCCAACACTGCCAGCAGATGGGGTGCAGCTGGTGCTGTGGGTTGCTTCCACTACTTCAAGAGGTTCGTGATTTGATTTTTGTTGTTGCTTGCGTCCAGGTGTTGCTATTTCATAATCCACAGGGGTAACCTAGCGGAGGACCTCACTTGAGCCTCAGATTTTTGGACTCTGCAGGAAACGTGACTAGCACTTGCCCACCGACCTCTAGGGTCCATCTCTTGCTCCCCAGTCATAGTGCTGCTTTGACTTTGCCTGGGCCCGAGCAACATTGTCATGGACGATCTCTGCCATCTCGTCCAACTGATCTCGCATCTCAATAGGCTGATATTGGGACTTCTAGTGCCCACTTGTCTTTCCAACATCACAGAGCACATCCAAGGCCTCTCAAACCTGGTGCTCATAGAAAGAAAGAGAACCACTAGCTTTCTGAGGAGCTTCTCTATGAGAATAAAAGGTAGATGGTATGATCATGTGTAACCTCTCATCCCAGTCTTTCTCATTGCAACTGGTACATTTCTTTAGCATGGAGTTCAAGGTGCCATTAAACCTTTCCATCAGGCTGTCAGTCTGTGTGGTATTGCGTAGTGCACTACGGGTCTGTAAAGGCAAGGTAAATATCCTCCAGAAAGCATTCCCAAACAGAGCCGACTCACTGGCACATTCCTTCCTCCGGGGAAAATTGTTGAAGTTCACTCACCCCTCTACAGTAGTACCAGTGCTTGTAACTGTTTGTGTTCATCCTGTTCCTTTCTCATCCGTGTGCAGAATTCTGGTTGCTACTGCCAGGTGCCCTAATCCAATGGTTCTGGTTTGCCCTTGCTGCCGAGTTTAGCAGCTTCCTGATAATGAGTGTCTCCTTGGCCAGGCTAAGGTGTAATCATCTGCCACCTTGCCAGCTCCTCGAGGGATCCTGGCTTCCTCTCCTGAAGCCCAACAACGAGGTCCCTTGACACTGCAAACCTGCTCTGCGGTCACGAGCTCCCGCAGCATCATAGTCAAGTCCTTGACCCACTTGTCTAAGTGGCTTGTGGTCCTGCAGATATATTCTCATTCGACTCTTCTGCCTTCTTTTGATGCAAGCGAAATCTCGACCATGTGTCAAGTGCCTTATGCTGAGTTTCCACATGTTCAAATGTAGCCCTAAAAATTCTCCAAGTCATAATTCACTTCCAACTTCTTTAGTATCAGCTTAGGGAGCTTGTACTGTGCCGCATCCCCCTCCCCGAGTGCCTGTCACCCCTATCTTACTCCCCGGATCTGATTTGGCTCATGTAGTGTGGAGTTTTGTTGAGTAAAAACCAGGCCAACTGGATGCCACCGCTGTACCAAGTATAATGTAGCCCACAGAAGTAGTATAAAGTTCAAATCCATTGTGCACATGCTAACCACAAAGTTTTAGAAAATTGACAACACCAATCAACAGGCATGCACAGGCAGGTGACAATACCAATCAACAGGCACCCACAGGCAGAGGTGACAACACCAATCAATCAATAAGCACACACTTGCAGGCAAGTAATTCACACGTAACTAGTTCCTGATCATACTTCACACAGATAGATAGATCCTTCAAGATAGATCCTTCAAGATAAATTTTACTTTTTTTTTGTATGCTGGTTTACACCAGATTGATGACATACTGGAAATACTTTTGAAGTAAAAAATGGAGATGGTAAGAAGCAGTCAAAGCTGAAGGTATTTTTTAATTAAAAAATTTTTTTTTTATGTTCACCATACGGGAGAGAAACAAAACAACAACAACAAAATAAATAAGTACCCATGTAAACCAACAAGCAATTTTAGATGGCCTTTACTATCTATTTAATATCTTGTTCATAAATACCGTATGTAAATTTAATGGGAAAGGGTCCTCTAAATGAGTGGGTAACATCCGTTTTTTTACAAGTCAATCCAATATTAACAATAAAATAATAATAATAACAACAACAATAATATAAATAAAACAATTTTTTGTCTCACACATGTATATACTATTGCCTCTACCAAGGAGGTTATGCTTCCACCCTTGTTTGTTTCTGTCTGTCTGTCAGCATGGTTATACAAAACATTTTCATGGACAGGATAGGCGTGGGTCAAGGACAAATCCATTACACTTTGGTGGCAATCAATGTTGCTAGAAGCCAATATCGCCAGAAAGGGCACGGCACTTGGCATCGTCATCCATTTTGTCTAGGGAGTCTTTCGCATTGGCAACGACAGCTCACAAATGGATGCAACATTACCAACAAACTACACTAGCTACGTTAGAGCTCGCATAATGCAAACCACTTGCTAGCGAGGCTGAATCCCCCGGGAGCCACTTGCTATATTGACAAGTCAATCAAATAGAGCTTTGTTCAAAATGATTACGAAAGGAAAATGGTTGGAGTGGTGGGAGTCTCTGATTGTATCATACATGCTGTGGTAGACATTAAAACAATACGTACTTGTCTGAAGATGTAACTTATGTGCTGCTCGGTAAGGCGTGGGCTCCTCTCTATGAACTCAAATAAGTCAAGGCCATCCCCATGTTTCTCCATCACCATCTGGAAGAAATACGCATTCTCATACGCCTCCAGAAGCTGAACAGGACGAGAGGGAGAAGGAAAAATAGTAACCATTTGTACGATGAGGGGTGTGGTGTGTGGGTGTGGCCTGCCTGTATGATGTTGTCATGGCTGAGTCGAGCCAGAAGGGAGATCTCCAAGGGAACCTTGCCCATTTCCTTGTCAAGCACCCAACAGTCCTTGAGGATGCTGCTCTTCCGAAGGAATTTGACAACAACATGCTACAAAGGTATAGTTACAAATGTATAGTGTGTGACTTGAAGTCATGGTTACAAACATTCACATCACAACTGACTAGTGAAAAACACGATTATCTACTCTCTCTTAATTCGTATGCAGCAAGGTATGCCCATCTTCCAGTGTCAGGCAGCTTGGAGATTATCTGTTAGCAGTAAACATAGAGGCTTTGAGCCAGCCATGCTCACCTCCACGTCTATCTACTGTTTTATTTAATATTGCATACACTCTCAATTATAACAACAAGTATACTCTGTTGCTTGTTTGTGCTTTAACTTTCCCCCTAAATATATAAATATATACACATATATAAATATATACACATATATAATATACATACATATTTGCAAGTAAAGACATCAAACAGACCCTGCACACCCCCAGGGTATTTAGAGCATTTTAGTGCAAGTGCAACTTTGGCATAATTGTTTCAGGCACTGTATTTTCAGGCACTGTATTTTTCCATATAGCAAGCTATAAAGAATGCCCAGGGTTACCCCTCCCTGCCCCCTGAGGCAACACACCACCTTCTCGGGAAATTTCGAGTCTTTTGGTGGTTAAAAAACTGATGGATGGCATGAAAAGTTACACAATGGAGAAGAACAGAGAACCTTCAACAGCTTTTCATCTTTAATTTTTTAAATAAATTATAGGTTTGCCAGTTTACTACTTCAGTGAAGCATTCAAGACATGCTGGGAGTGTTTTTGAAATCATCACACATTCCTGCCTGAACCCCAGACCCACCCAATATAGAGAGTGCTATATAGTGTACTAATATATAAAGTAATAATGTCCGTTAAAAAAATATTATGTCCACTTATTTCTCAGGAACCCATGAACCTATCCAGCTACTGGATCTGGTTCATGGGGAGTCCAACTACACTGGGTTCACAGGCCTTGCTTCATGGGGAGCCCAGCTACTTGGTACCTAGGCCTTGCTTCATGGGGCACCCAGCTAATGGGTGCTTAGGCCCTGCTTCGTGGGAAGCCCAGCTACTTGGTACCTAGACCTTGCATCATGGGGCACCCAGCTAATGGGTGCTTAGGCCCTGCTTCATGGGAAGCCCATCTACTAGGTACCTAGGCCTTGCTTCATGGGGCACCCAGCTAATGGGTGCTTAGGTTTTGCTTCATGGGGAGCCCAGCTACTAGGTACCTAGGCCTTGCTTCATGGGGCACCCAGCTAATGGGTGCTTAGGCCCTGCTTCATGGGAAGCCCAGCTACTGGGTACCTAAGCCATGATTGATGTGGAGCAAAACTACTGTTACAAAGCTTATTTTAAGACCCTTTGAGAGTTTTGTGGGCATTTTCATCTCCTGTAAATAGTTTTCACCTCATAGTCATATCAGATACATTTTAGAATTTTGGAATGCATTATAATCAACACATGCATCACTTCTCTTCCCCCTTCCCCGGAAACGTGGCTGGGTAACCCTGTTATTATCTTTTCAAACTGGTGTGGCATCCAGATTAGCTTTAACAACAGTGCATGATTAATACTTACGTTATTCCCTTTTTAGTCTTGGCAGTGCCGGGCATATAGTCATGGCCCGATGCATGCAAAACTTCGTGTGGTGTTTAAAGAACCACCCATTTTTAAATGTATTTTTTAATGGAGGAAGTAGCTCATATTTGGACGTTTGGCCACCCTGCAAATTGGATCTCCCTCACTTTTTACCTGAACACACCAGATATATATCAGGCAGAAGGTACCTTTACAGGTGGGTTTTGCTTCTTGGATGGAGGAAATAGAGCTCATTTTATGTTGTTTTGGGGCTATTTTCTCCAGCATGTAAAATTTACCATGTGATAAATACCTCTATGACTGGATTTTGCATTATGAAATCCACTGTGACAATACTTTCGTCACTTCTCTTTTTTTATCCGGGCAATGCCCGGGTACTTGTACTAGTCTATATAATTATATATAAAGTAGAGGCTTCCGCTATTTTATGTGTGTTTTGTGCATGTGCACTTATTTCTCAGGAACTATTGGACCTATGCAGACCAAACTTTGCAGAGCCTAAAAAAACGTACTTGGGGAAGGATTTTAAATATTGGTTTTTAGCTTTTGAAATGAAGAAAGCGGTTCTTTCCATTCTATTTGCGATCGCAGATGGAGATATTGTTTAGGTTGTTTAGGAAATTAACTGCAGATGTGTTTTTCATGTTCCCAACAATATATAGTACGTCACCTAGCTGCAGTGTCAATTATATACACACTAGCTGCAGTGTCAATTATATACACATCACCTAGCTGCAGTGTCAATGATATACCACCACCTAGCTGCAGTGTCAATTATATACACATCACCTAGCTGCAGTGTCAATGATATACACATCACCTAGCTGCAGTGTCAATGATATACCACCACCTAGCTGCAGTGTCAATTATATACACATCACCTAGCTGTAGTGTCAAAAACTACCCTACAGAAAGCAGTCAAAATTATCATCCCGAAATCACCAACGCAGGCAAACCAAACCAAATGCCCTAAAAATCTTCTGAAAACCGCCATAATTAATTTTCTTGGAATCACCAACAAACTAAAACTGTGTAGTCTCCGTTATCCTAGACGACTAGCAATGGAGTAGTAAGGATCGCGAACTATGGAGGCACTCCAGAGAAATTGCTTGCAGAAAGAAAAGAAGAAAAATACACCTTCATCGTGAGATCCTCGACAAGTAAGGTAAAGCTATGAAATACTAGAGCAGCAACCTAGGGTGGCCATCAGGAGAAGCTGCACACAGCAAGAGGAGAAGAGAATTATTATTATTACTGTGCATTTTTGTAGTAATAGCTACTGGGTGCCTAGGCCTATCTTCATGGGGAGCGCAGTGCTTCATGTGGAGAAAAACTATTGTGTTACAAAGAAACAGCCTTTTGACAGTTTTGTGGAAATTTTCACCACCCTGTAAGGAGTTCATATCATACACCTTAAGTTTGTATTCTGAGTATATACAACTGTGATCAATACATGCATCACTTCTCTCTTTTCTCCTTCCCTCCCTCAGGAAACGCTGGGTTACCCAGTTATTATGTTTTCAAGCTGGTGTGACAGCTTTAACAACAGCGTATGACCTGTTATTAATACTTGCTTTATTCACTTTTTTGTCCTGGCAGCACCAGGTGTATAGAAACATCATCACAGGCTGATCCAGACAAAACTCTGTGTGGTGTTTAAAGACCACCCAAAGAAGGCTCGAAGACAACCATTTTCTTGATTTTGCATTTTTTAATGGATGAAGTAGCTCCTTTTTGGACCTTCTTGCAGTATTTTGGCCACCCTGTAAATCGGATTTCCCTCACTTTCTTTCCTGCACACACCAGATACGAGGCAGAAGGTAACGGGTACCTTTACAGGTGCTTCTTGCTTTGGAAATGGAGGAAATGCTCATTTCATGAATCGAGTGGATTTAACATTTTGAAATCTGCAATACTTGCGTCACCTCTCTTTTTTTTTCCAGGCAAACGCCGGGTACTCTTGCTAGTCTATAATAATACATATCCAGATGTACAGTATATATATATACACAACAAACTCTCATTTGACACAACAAAATTACAATGACCTTCTCAATAATCAACTTGAATTTTACTAATCGACATTTCGACAAGATGCTCTAGCCTTCATCAAGATTAATGAGATGCTAAGACTCGCGTGAGCTTGTTATATACTGGTAGCTAGCCACTCACCATGTGACAGAAACCACGCCCTGGCACATGCGTCCAGTATGTGAAGCGGACGTGAAAAAATATAAATAAAGATAATATTAATAGCCTATAATAATAATAATAATAATAATAATAATAATAATAATAATAATAATAATAATAATAATAATAATAATAATAATAATAATAATAATAATAATAATAATAATAATAATAATAATAATAATAATAATAATAATAATAATAATGAAATAAACACCAAAACAATATATAATAATAATATATAAAGTTTAAAATAGAAAGACCTGCCTGATATAAAACATCAACAGAGAATGATGATAAATAACTGATTACAGAAGAATTATGGAGGTCTTGGTTTCAAGTTTAGGCTCTTGAGAGTGGCCACCCAGCAGCCAGGCAAGTCCATTCCCCATTGAACCGCTCACACTTTGGTGCTAAGCTGATGTGCAATGCCTCCTTCACTAGCAGTTCCTTCTGTCTTCTGGCCTGGTCCAAGATGGTGGCTTCCTCCCACAGGAATTATGGTGGTCGTGGTTTCAAGTTTAGGCTCTTGAGAGTGACCACCCAGCAGCCAGGCAAGTCCATTCCCCATTGAACCGCTCACACTTTGGTGCTAAGCTGATGTGCAATGCCTCCTTCACTAGCAGTTCCTTCTGTCTTCTGGCCTGGTCCAAGATGGTGGCTTCCTCCCACAGAATAGGATGTCATCCATGTTCAGCAATTGCAGATTTTTCTTTAGCACACTTTCTACATGCATATTGACTCTGGTCTCCAGTCTTCTGTTGGTCTCCCCTATGTATATAGTACTTCCCACGGCTGCAAGGGATGCGCTACCACAACGCATGAGTGCATACTAGCTGGTAATTCATCCTTCATTACTCAGTTGTGTCCTCGGAGTTCTTTCAATCTGAAACAACTTTGATGTTGAACTTCCTACAAACCCTCCTGATGTCTTCACTCATCCCTGAAGGAATTAGTACTCAGGATCCCTTTTTTCATCCCCCTGATTGAGTGTACTTATCTTCCCTCCTGCATTTATATACATCTACAGGGGAAAGGTTGATGAAGGCTTGCAGATAACCATTCTCTATAAAGACCCTATTCAAATGATGTTCTTCCTTCCATAAGTCCTCCTTCTCTGTCACTACTCTCCTATTTTTGTTTCTATTATTAGCTATTATTATCTTTATTTTTCCACATCCAGTTCACGTGTGCTGGACGCGTGTGCCAGGGTGTGGTTTGTATCACATGGTGAATAGGTAGCTACAGGTATATAACAAGCTCACGTGGGTCTTAGCATCTCATTATCTAGAGCATCTAGTCGAAACGTATACAATTTGAGTTGATTATTGAGAAGGTCATTCATTGTACACGCATATATATACACAATTACCATATCCACGTCATCACGCTTCTTAGCCATCCTGACAAACCCAAAGGCCCCCTTGCCCAGGGGGTTCAGAGTTTCATAATTCTGGGAATATTCGCCTTCCATTGCTATAGCCTCCTCGGACTGAGTCCGTCCCCGAGAGGGTAGAAGGTGGCGCATGTATGGCTGATGAGAAGAAACAACTCCTTCTACGGCATCCGCATCACTCACCAGCCCAACTTCAGGAGATATCCACTACAAGCACATCAGCAATGTAATGAGTGAGTGCATGTTGGTTAAGTGAATGAAGGTAGAGAGATCAAAGGAAAGGACTGGCATTGTGTAAGTGAGTGAGTGTTGGCGTGAGTGAGTATAGGTTTGAAAACTCAAAGAAAAAGTACGACAGCAATGTGGAAATGAGAGCGAGTGAATGTTGGTGTGAGTGAACACGAATGAGAGCGAGTGAGTGTTGGTGTGAGTGAGCACGAATGAGAGCGAGTGAGTGTTGGTGTGAGTGAGCACGAATGAGAGCGAGTGAGTGTTGGTGTGAGTGAGCACGAATGAGAGCGAGTGAGTGTTGGTGTGAGTGAGCACGAATGAGAGCGAGTGAGTGAGCACGAATGAGAGCGAGTGAGTGTTGGTGTGAGTGAGCACGAATGAGAGCGAGTGAGTGTTGGTGTGAGTGAGCACGAATGAGCGTGAGTAAAGGGCATCTTACCACATTGTGTCCATGTGGTTCCGAAGGATACCGGCTCATGGACATGGACATGTCGGCCATGCGTGCACGCTCCACGTCCAGGTCACGACTCAACCACATGCAGTAGATGTCCTGGCCATCAGCTAGAGTGACCCTCTTCAGCTACAGCCAAGAAGAAGCATCAAACCACATACAACCCACCCCACCCTTACACAGCAAAATCGTAGCTACACCAACTCAGATATCCCCTTACCTGGAACAAGACGGCCATGAGTGAGCCGTCCTTGTGCCTAGCATCTCCTAGGAATGCACCCTCGGGCAGAGACATGATAGAGGCTGGTGAAGAGCGGTCCATCTCCTTGGACCCGCCAAGCTGTGACATCACAGAACGAGGGGAGCAAAACAAAACAATGCAGGCGGTTACAATCAATAAAGAACTTAGATGTCTCCTCTCACTACCAAAGAAACGACATGTCGCTATGGTCGTCATGGGGATGGGTTCATCTACTCACCAATACACGCCACTAAGATGGTCTATTGTAATGTGCCAGTGCATCACTAGGGAGCTAAGAGGCAGCTCCTTCATACTAGTAGTAGAGCACGATGAAGCGGCAAAATTGTCCAAGAGAAAAACTATGTAAAGATTTCGAGTTATTTTCAGCATACAAATCCGCAGTTGGTGCACAAGCCTTTTGCTGGGCATATGTAAGGTTCGCAAGTCAAGTGAGTCCTCCCAGGTAAGTTACAGCAGAGTTGGTTGTCATGTATGGCCACCACATGTTGGTCACTGTCCTAAACTTGAATGGGACCCATGTCATAATTATGACCGAGGAGTTGAATAATGTCCTGTAAATGAACCATTGAACCTTAGGTCACATAATACTTACTCATGTGGTTGTTTAATGATATTCTGTAATTAACCACTTCTTTTCCAGGGCTTTCAGGGTCTGGCACCTATCTTCTTAGGGGGGGAGTATGTGTAATGATGAACTAATGACATTGTGCTAAGCAGCATATACAGTATATATGTGATAGGATCTGCGAAAACGTGCCTTATGATCAAATAGTACTTTTCTCAATAATACAAGTTTTAGAGCCTATTGTCATACACTATGAAATTTGACTTTTTTTGGTATTTGTTATCTAGGGTCTTTCTCCTAACTGGTCAGAAAATTTCAAGCCTTGAATCCCTCTCACTCAGAAGTTACAGCAGTTAGAACTGGACTGACCAAACGTTAGCTACGTACGCGGAGAATAATAATTATTACGTAATAGGGACTTTCCCTTTTTATAATAACATTCATAGTTTGTAGTTGGAAAGGGTCAACAGTGCAATTTTCCAAAGGTTTGATAATGTCCACAGAACAAGCTAATGAGATAGCTTTGACTATCAATCGGGTCATGAAACTGGATGCACAGGACCAGGCATCTATGCTGGAGGTTATTGCAGACTACTTCACTCTCCCCACTCTTGATGATGAGCTTGATGAAGAGATGAGTTGGAATGTTGCAGTAAGAAGACATACAAAATACAATTCTTATAATTACAATCACATGGACATTACAATCACAAATACATTAGCAAGCTTGGAGGAAGATTGGGACTGCCACATGGAGGATGAAGGTCACCATACTGAGGATTGTGGACATGATGGGAATGGGGGTTATGAAGATCATCGTATAATACACTGACTTTATTATCCAAATAAAAGCTTTACATGGCCATGTTCAGTGTATACCTAGTTAGTACCTATGAATTAACTGCCATCTGCCTATAGCTAGTAATGTATGGTAGTTATTGCTTGCTATCTACTAGACTGCTTGCTAGCTAATTTTCTAGTTAGATGACCAGTTGCTTGCTAGAGGGACTAGCTAGCTATTTTTCTAGCTAGTTGCTTTTGCTAGTTACTAACCAATGACAATCATGTAAGCTAGTCTCTATCCCAAAGCTTATAGCAACCTAGGAAAAAATATAGCTAGCCTTGTTTTTCTTATTTTTTTAAAAGTTACGACCACAGCTAGTAGCTATCTAGCTATGCATACTAAGAATTACCTCAGCTACATGTAGAGTTTCAAGAACCTTCTCCTCACTTTAGCAGTCGTTTGAGTAGCGCTTTCACCCGAAGCGCTCGAAGTAAACTTGCACCAAAACATCCTTCTTTCCCCAAAAAATTAATTATGACGTCATTGAAACACGGAGATACGCGCGGAAGTATACGGAAGTTAATTGAATTTTGTTTGAGGCGTTTTTCTCACAATCAGCGTCCCTGACGGGATGAAAGAAAAGCCCCTGTAACTTCCAAGTCATAATGTTTTACTAAGTCACTTCAAGATTTTTAAAAGTATTTTTTATAGCTCTTTCACATAAAAGAATAAAATGAAAACAAAACAAAAAAGTCATAAGGCACGTTTTCGCAGATCCTGTCACATATGTTCCATCCAATCTATGAATTCATAGATTGGATGCCAATCTATAGATTGTGCAGCACAATCTATGAATGCCCATCTTGCCTGCCAATCAATACACTTCAAACATGGTAGCATATTAACACCCTTTGCAACAGAGAAAGTGATGATTGCAACTGAGAGTGTAATGATGTAGAAAAAAGTGATACTGAGAAAAAGATCCACATGGACTTGGCAGATAAAGAACTAAGTGACATGGCAAGTGTAGCTAGAGCAAAAAAAGATATTTGAAGAATATTGCTCTGTCAAAAAAAAAATAAAGCACAGTTTGTAATACCCACGAACACTCGCACAACTGCTATAGTCCCCAAATGTAGAGAAACTTGCCTCACAAACAGCTCTTCTCCCTTCTTCTCTTTTCATGGGAGTAGCACGGGCTTTGTAAATTCCCATCGACTATCCCATATTGTGTGGGTGGGTTTGGATATTTGGCTTGCACACTCGCTCAGTATAACTAGCCGATAATAAGTACTGGTCTTTATGTTCCATCCAATTTATGAATCTGTTGCAAAGGGTGTTAATATGCTACCATGTTTTGAAGTGTATTGATTGGCAGGCAAGATGGGCATTCATAGATTGTGCTGCACAATCTATAGATTGGGCAGATTCATAGATTGGATGGAACATATATACTTGGTTATCTGTCATGTCAGTTGCAAGAGCTCCTACATTGAGATAGTTGGCAACTTGTGAGACAGTACAATCGTGGGTGCTCCATGAAGTTGATTATTGAGAAGGTGATTTTAATGTTATTATGTCAACTGCGAGTTCATTGAGAGTATATATATATATACATATATATAATATACTATATATATATACAGCAAAAGGGAAATGTTTGGTCGAGATTGGATCAGAAAGCTAATGAAGCAACCAGCTAACTGGTGCATCAAAGTTCAGAGAGACTTGAGCGTGTTGAAGAAGCATTCCAGTATTGTTTTCAAACCTGGACCGGGGAAGCTGGAAGACATTCATTACTGCACGATTGAATCTCAAACCACACAATCAACCAAAGTTCTGTAAACAGAGACAAGTTCCTTTCACATTGAAGCCTAAACTAGAGGAAGCCACAGGAAAAATGGAAAAGGAAGGAAACCTGGAGAAAATTGAGTTGAGCAACACCAGTGGTACCAGTAGCGAAACCTGATGGAACAGTACGAGTGTGTGGGGATTATAAAGTTGCTGTCTCCATGTACAACAACACCCATTTCCTCGAGTTGAATGTTTCCAAGCCATGAAGGGAGGAAGTAAGTTCCCTAAAATTGATTGAGCTCAGGCTTACAATCAAATCAGCCAGGACACACAAAGGATATCGATGGAGTCGACTACCTTATGGAATAGCAGCAAGTCCAGCAATATTTCAAGGAGTAATGGACAACATCATGGGAATTATAATCACCTCAATAATCAACTTCAAATTGGGAAGTTTACCAGGGGTAGTTTGCTGTCTGGATGATACCTTGATTAGTGGTAAAACAGATGAAGAGTATTTGCAGAACTCGGAAGAATTCTCGCACGATTGGAGAAGTTTGGCCTTCAACGACAATTGAACAATTGTGAATTTTTCTAAGACTCAGTACAGTACTTGGGACACTCCATCAACAAAGAAGGCATACAGCCAGTGGAAAAGTACAGTACTTGGGACATATAGCCTATTAGTTCATTATGATCCTACACTACCATAAGCTGGATTGAGGTCAGCTCATGTATTAGTTCATCATGATCCTACACTATCATTGAAGTTGGATTGATGTCAGCTCATGTATTAGTTCATCATGATCCTACACTACCATAAGCTGGATTGAGGTCAGCTCATGTATTAGTTCATCATGATCCTACACTACCATTGAAGTTGGATTGAGGTCAGCTATGTATTAGTTCATCATGATCCTACACTACCATTGAAGTTGGATTGAGGTCAGCTATGTATTAGTTCATCATGATCCTACACTACCATTGAAGTTGGATTGAGGTCAGCTATGTATTAGTTCATCATGATCCTACACTATCATTGAAGTTGGATTGATGTCAGCTCATGTATTAGTTCATCATGATCCTATACTACCATAAGCTGGATTGAGGTCAGCTCATGTATTAGTTCATCATGATCCTACACTACCATTGAAGTTGGATTGAGGTCAGCTATGTATTAGTTCATCATGATCCTACACTACCATTGAAGTTGGATTGAGGTCAGCTATGTATTAGTTCATCATGATCCTACACTACCATTGAAGCTGGATTGAGGTCAGCTCAGTAGTTCATCATGATCCTACACTACCATAAGCTGGATTGAGGTCAGCTCATGTATTAGTTCATCATGATCCTACACTACCATTGCAGCTGGATTGAGGTCAGCTCATGTATTAGTTCATCATGATCCTACACTACCATTGAAGCTGGATTGAGGTCAGCTCATGTATTAGTTCATCATGATCCTACACTGCCATAAGCTGGATTGAGGTCAGCTCATGTATTAGTTCATTATGCCATAAGCTGGATTGATGTCAGCTCATGTATTAGTTCATCATGATCCTACACTACCATTGCAGCTGGATTGAGGTCAGCTCATGTATTAGTTCATCATGATCCTACACTGCCATAAGCTGGATTGAGGTCAGCTCATGTATTAGTTCATTATGCCATAAGCTGGATTGATGTCAGCTCATGTATTAGTTCATCATGATCCTACACTACCATTGCAGCTGGATTGAGGTCAGCTCATGTATTAGTTCATCATGATCCTACACACTACCATAAGCTGGATTGAGGTCAGCTCATGTATTAGTTCATCATGATCCTACACTGCCATTGCAGCTGGATTGAGGTCAGCTCATGTATTAGTTCATCATGATCCTACACTACCATTGAAGCTGGATTGAGGTCAGCTCATGTATTAGTTCATCATGATCCTACACTACCATTGCAGCTGGATTGAGGTCAGCTCATGTACCATTGAAGTTGGATTGATGTCAGCTCATGTATTAGTTCATCATGATCCTACACTACCATTGAAGTTGGATTGATGTCAGCTCATGTATTAGTTCATCATGATCCTACACTACCATTGAAGTTGGATTGTGATTTATCCATGGGAATAGGAGCAGTGTTATCGCATATTCTACCTGATGGTACAGAAACCAGTTGCATATGCCTCACGGAGTCTTACAAAAGCAGAGTGGAACTAGTCGCAGATCGAGCAAGAAGCATTGAGTATTGTGTGGGCAGTCAGAAGTTTCACAACTGCAACTGCCAGTATCTGTGTGAGTTTGTTCTAGATCACAAGCCTCTCTTTAGGCCAGACAGAGCCATTCCAATAATGACGTGGGGAGAATCCAGAGATGGATATTCCAACGAGCCTGAAAATGCAGATGCTCTGTCTAGACGACCACAAAGCAAAGCAAGATCTAGTATGTGATAGAAGTGGCATACAATTAGAACAAATACAGGTTACTGCAAAACAAGTGGCTCATAGCGTCCGCAAGAACTCAATACTAGCCAAAGTCCTGCACTATGTTAGGACTTGGCCTAAAAAAGTAGAACCCGAGTTATTGCTTTACTGTGGCAGTTGTTTGCTTGGTAGTGTCTCCCCCCCCCCCCAATACTTACAATCACGTGTGGTCAAGCTGCACACCCAGGTGTGGTAAAAATGCCAGAGGTTATAGTGGTCTGACCAAGCCATAGAAGAGTAAGGCAATGCCAGCAAAAATGAGAGAATACATATTAACTCTGCCAAGCCCATTTCAAGGTACTAATTTGCCAAATGGCCTGAAGTTGTTTGTAAGAAACTTACCACAACAGAGAGAACTGTACAAGAACAATGGTTAATCTTTGCACGATAGGGGTACCTGGCATATCATATCAGACAATGGTCCTCAATTTACCGGAGAAGTATGTCACAAGAGAAACGGTATCGAGCATACTCTAAGTACCACCCCAAATCAAAATGGTTTGGCAGAAAGATTTGTGCAAACATTCAAGAAAGACATGGAGAAGATGATACACACAAAGGAGATGAGACAACAAATTGAGTAATTTTCTGCTGACATACAGAAAAACACATCATCTACAAGTCAAGAAGCATCAGCTATGCTAATAACGAAAAAGACTACCAAGAAGTAGGCTGGGCCTAAAGGCTAGTGTAAAGGCTAGTGTAAAAGGGCTAGTGTAAAAGAAATACAGGATGTAGAAGCAATATTTTGATCGAGCTTGAATAGGATGGAGATGTAATAATGACAGTCTGTTAAATTAGTTGTGCAACCATAGTTTACCTAGTACATAGTAGGACATTGCCAGAGTGTTAATTAGTTTTGTAGCAATTAAATGTAGTTGCATCTATAATTATATCACATAATTATAGTTGGCCAACATGCATTGAGACGCAAGAAGAGACTCTTTGTTTTAGCTAGTCGAGAAGTTCCAGGAGGTTCAAGCTGCTGGTAGCGCTACAAAGCTGTAATTGATGTGGCCATTTTGCAGCGACTGGCAGTAGCCTCAAGGCTGCCTCAAAATATGGCACATAGCATTGCTTGAATAGAACTGCTTTCTATTCAAGCGATGTGATACTATGTGTTAATTTTTTTTAAATGATGATCCCATCGCATAGCATTGCTAGTGCATCTGACATGCTGTGAACTAGCCTTTAGAGAAGTGATTCGGGAGTTCCAGTAGTAAAGTGAACTGTAGCCATGATGCACTGGCAGGATTTGATGCAGCCTTTCCCATGGGCTACACAATTAACATTGGCTTTCTTTTAAGCCAAAATCACAGTACAGGGTTTCATTTAGAAAATTGTCCAAGGGGGGGGGGGGGGGGGGCATGATGGTTAAGATGTGACATAATACAATTTCCAAGAAGGGGAGGCAGGTCGAAAAAGTTCCAAGCACCCCCCTTCCCCCATGAAACTCTGTATTGAGATAATGGACACGCAGCGCATCGTAATACCTTCAAATCAAGTCTATTCTGAACATGACAGGTGTCGATCATCTCCTGTCAGACATTCCATTCTTTCATACTGCTACTGCTTATAAAGCATCTCTGAGCTCGTTAGTGATAGTATTAGAAAATCCCATTAGCACTAAACAGGTGATAATTGCATATAATTATGATCACTGCCCACTGTAGAGTTTCAGATCAGAATGACAAAAAGAGTGTGCTCACATTTATCCTCAACTTAGAAGTAGGTGTGGAAGACAGAGGCACATCTCTCAACTGCCCTCCTCCCTCCTCTTCTGTGTCACAGCTGCCAATTGTATCGGGATGATGGTCAGTGGGGAGACCACACTGAGAGAAGAGCGCCCCGATGCGCTCCGAGGAGCAGGAAGTTGCCAGCTTATTGTGTATGGGAAGATGAACGTCCTCATCAGCAGCATTGATGGAGAGCACACTCGGGATGTTGTTGGCTGGAGCATCGTATCGCTTCCGATCCAAATCCATCGAAGTAGACTCACCTACACCGACATCGGAATTGTTTTTGTTCCTTGCTATGACATGGTTTGGTTCCGGCGTCACTTCTAACGTAGAAGTCATCTTTTTATCCTCTTCAGATTCCTTACTCAAATCAGGGAACAGGAGGGGAGGTGGACTGTGGGATAATAATGGCTGGTGCTTCTTCTGGGAAGGGGAGACGTGGGATTGTCCCTTGTGAAAATCTGAGAGGAAAGAGGAAACAAATGAAGGGCAGAGAGATATATATCAGGTGAGGGATAAGGCAAAAGAGAGCGGTAATAATATACATGGTAAGTCTTACACTGACCTGCTATGTACTCGAAGGCTTTATCGGGTGACAAAGATCTCTCGGCCACAGAGTGGAACAGAGAGTCGTCCTCGTCCAGGGGTGGGAGGGGCATGTTACGATCGTCCACGTAACCTACCTGATTGTGAAAGTCTGGCAGGAGGAAGGTAATGTCCTAATATACATCCAAACAGGAAGTGTGAAGGAAGGAACATTTGGAGAGAAAAAAATGTTAATGGGACACTTGTGAGAACTTTTTTTTTTTTTTTTACGTAGAGAAAGGCTCAGCCACACTGTGCCTCCACACGTGTCCAGTACTGCCACAAGCATCCTGAAATCCCCTGGCTGTCCCTAGTAAGGGTGCCTGACTGGATATAGCATGGATCCCAGAATCATTGCTAGGGCCAGGGGTAGTCCAGGACTAGGACCAGGGTTTTATTCTAGAGCTAGGGCCAGGGGAGTTCTAAGACTAGGGCTAGGGGGAGAGATGTCACAGTATTATCCTGGGATGCAAGTATTGATCCATGCTGAATCAGTTATGCTCGCTAGGAACTTTCCGGACATTCCCAAGGATCCTGGGAGCCCCAGGCTGTCTTGGGAACGGTTGTGGCAGTAGTGGACGCGCCTCTAGTCAACACGAGCACAACAGTTACAAGGCACCTTCTTCTGTAGCTCCTGTTGGCTGTAGCCGAAGAGCATGAGTGCAAAGTGCTGGTTACAGCCATGGATAGTGCCGTCAGGGAAGAAGCTGATCATACCACTCAGGGCAGCATACACCACCACCTTGGCGTTGATGTAGCCCGGCTCTGTCGGTGACGAAGAATCACCTACATCCGAGGAGGTGAGCAGAGTGGGATCAGAAGAGGAACAGGAAGGAATGGAAGGCTGCTCTTGAGTGCTTGAGTGATGGCTGGCGCTGTCTTCTAAAGCAAATGATGCAATTGAGGAGAGATTGGGCTATGTACGCAGAAAAGGAAGAACAAAACACAAAAGCATAAAAAATGCCAAATGTGCTAACATACGAACAAAATCATCAGAACCCATCATGTCAGCAAGTGCACCAAATTGCATGCTCTCTCTCACACACACCAGGATAATGGCCTAGCATCTCACTGGCTGTAAGGAGGCGTGGGTGGGGGAGTTGAGGCCTCCTACAGAGAGGCACATGCTCTCACACACACCAGGATAATGGCCTGCATCTCACTGGCTGTAAGGAGGCGTGGGTGGGGGAGTCTAGTCCTCCTACAGAGAGGCACATGCTCTCTCTCTCACACACACACACACACACCAGGATAATGGCCTAGCATCTCATTGGCTGTAAGGAGGCGTGGGTGGGGGAGTCTAGTCCTCCTACAGAGAGGCACATGCTCTCACACACACCAGGATAATGGCCTGCATCTCACTGGCTGTAAGGAGGCGTGGGTGGGGGAGTCTAGGCCTCCTACAGAGAGGCACATGCTCTCACACACACCAGGATAATGGCCTAGCATCTCACTGGCTGTACGAAGGCGTGGGTGGGGGAGTCTAGTCCTCCTACAGAGAGGCACATGCTCTCACACACACCAGGATAATGGCCTGCATCTCACTGGCTGTAAGGAGGTGTGGGTGGGGGAGTCTAGTCCTCCTACAGAGAGGCACATGCTCTCACACACACCAGGATAATGGCCTAGCATCTCACTGGCTGTACGAAGGCGTGGGTGGGGGAGTCTAGTCTTCCTACAGAGAGGCACATGCTCTCACACACACCAGGATAATGGCCTAGCATCTCACTGGCTGTACGAAGGCGTGGGTGGGGGAGTCTAGTCCTCCTACAGAGAGGCACATGCTCTCACACACACCAGGATAATGGCCTAGCATCTCACTGGCTGTACGAAGGCGTGGGTGGGGGAGTCTAGTCCTCCTACAGAGAGGCACATGCTCTAACACACACCAGGATAATGGCCTAGCATCTCACTGGCTGTAAGGAGGCGTGGGTGGGGGAGTCTAGTCTTCCTACAGAGAGGCACATGCTCTCACACACACCAGGATAATGGCCTAGCATCTCACTGGCTGTAAGGAGGCGTGGGTGGGGGAGTCTAGTCTTCCTACAGAGAGGCACATGCTCTCACACACACCAGGATAATGGCCTAGCATCTCACTGGCTGTACGAAGGCGTGGGTGGGGGAGTCTAGTCCTCCTACAGAGAGGCACATGCTCTCACACACACCAGGATAATGGCCTGCATCTCACTGGCTGTAAGGAGGCGTGGGTGGGGGAGTCTAGTCTTCCTACAGAGAGGCACATGCTCTCACACACACCAGGATAATGGCCTAGCATCTCACTGGCTGTAAGGAGGCGTGGGTGGGGGAGTTGAGGCCTCCCACAGAGAGGCACTGGGAGAGGTCGGTGAAGTTGAGAGTGAGAGGAAAGACGGTGCCATCCTTAGTTCTGCCCGTCACTGCCTGCTTGGCTGGTACCTGCAGTACATTAGTGGTACACACAGTTGTCACACACACCAGGCATGTACATACATAGAATCCTGACCCCCCCAAAAATACACAACCCAACCCAACATGAAGCACTTAATGAATGTTCTTTGGACAATCAACAATCAACTAGTCACTTCTACAAACACACACCAAAAAGTGATTAAAAATTAGTGATAGCTTTGCTTTTGACACCATTTAGTGTGTCAACATGCTCTCCATTAGCAGAGCACTCCTCTACTCATTCAGTTATCCTATGCCTTATCATATTAATCACTAAGCCAGCTCTCCTATGATCATTCAGTTATCCTATGCCTTACCATATTAATCACTAAGCACAGCTCTCCTATAATCATTCAGTTATCCTATGCCTTACCATATTAATCACTAAGCACAGCTCTCCTCTACTCATTCAGTTATCCTGTGACTTATCATATTAATCACTAAGCCAGCTCTCCTATAATCATTCAGTTATCCTATGCCTTACCATATTAATCACTAAGCACAGCTCTCCTCTACTCATTCAGTTATCCTATGCCTTACCATATTAATCACTAATCCTCTACTCATTCAGTTATCCTGTGCCTTACCATATTAATCACTAAGCACAGCTCTCCTATAATCATTCAGTTATCCTATGCCTTACCATATTAATCACTAAGCACAGCTCTCCTATAATCATTCAGTTATCCTATGCCTTACCATATTAATCACTAAGCACAGCTCTCCTCTACTCATTCAGTTATCCTATGCCTTACCATATTAATCACTAAGCACAGCTCTCCTATAATCATTCAGTTATCCTATGCCTTACCTTATTAATCACTAAGCACAGCTCTCCTATAATCATTCAGTTAGCCTGTGCCTTACCATATTAATCACTAAACACAGCTCTCCTATAATCATTCAGTTATCCTGTGCCTTACCATATTAATCACTAAGCACAGCTCTCCTATAATCATTCAGTTATCCTATGCCTTACCTTATTAATCACTAAGCACAGCTCTCCTATAATCATTCAGTTATCCTATGCCTTACCTTATTAATCACTAAGCACAGCTCTCCTCTACTCATCCAGTTATCCTGTGCCAACTGTGTAGCCAGTTTTCTTTGTCCGGAGAGCGGTGATACGTGTGCTTACCTTATCAAGTTTATCATAGTTGATGCACCACCAAAGTCCATCACAAAAATGGTGTATCTCACCTCCATAGCTAGAGCATGTGGATGAAACTCCAATATCCTTAGAGCTAGGGCTTCTGTGCACTCTGTTGTCACCTGCCTGTACAATATAGCCAGTACAATATAGCGAGTTTTCTTTCCTCATCTTCGAATCTGCTGTCTTCTCAATCTTTCACCTCATTACCACGAAGAACATTTCCAATTTGAGGTGGGTAACCTGTTCATATTTTATTCGAGTGAACCGCATGGCAAATGCACACTTATGTACATAAAGATACGTCATGTGCAGCATTACCAAGTCTAACAATAATAACTGAATTTCCATTGGCGAGCCCTCGCTGGGGAGTTGGATGGAAGATTTGCTATAATTTCACAGGAGAACTCCAGAATTAATTAATCATAGCAAGTGTAACTCTTTACCATGATGTATTAACCACTAAGCACAGACACATGTGCATGCACATACATATAGGAACCACAAGCAGTTAACCCAATCTTGGCGAAGGTCTGCGCTGTTACACGACCCACGATAACTTCTTTACCGATTGTGAGAGAAGAATATGTTCAAAGAAAGCTGCTGGTAGAGTTGGACAAGAACAAAAATGTTTTTAATTAGAAATAAACATGGATTGGCCTCTTAAAATCGTGTACACCAGTCACTCGACAGGTTTTAAAAATAGGTATATTAGATGGTAAAGGGTTCTCGATGTGTTATAGATGGGTATATATAGTCTTGTTTCCATTTTATAGCCAAAAACACATTTGTTCTTATCAAGTTGTTGTTGTTTCTATATATTTGTAGTTGAGCGGTGAAGAACTAGATGACTGTCTAACTGCCTTCTGGGACTGTAGCACTTTTAAATACTGTTTCTAACTAGTTCCTTCTCCTTGCTCACAACCAACACATGCCATTGTTGACATAATCAAATCAGCCACATCTTCTTGTTGTTGTTGTTGACACTACCCATAGATGCTACAAGTAAGGACAAGCAAACAGTACACAATACCTGATTTGTTAGACCAGGCTGGTATATTGCTCTGTGGTGGAACAAGATTAGCCACTGACCGCTCAATTCTATACTTCAAATGAGCTGCAGAAGATTGTAGGTGCTATAATACACCATATGAGTTACTAGCTAGGTCCTTGGTGGTCTCACTGCAAGGCTCAATATCGCATATGCATAAGTATGTTTGTTGTTTTGATGAATCCCCATGTGTTATTACAAGGTGCTGCAATGCAACAATCTTCCGGTAGTAAAATTATAAAGAACTGACATGAGGAGGCAGAAGCATAGTAGAGAGAAAGATTATGGGAAGGGGGGGGGGGGGGGTGCCAGATTATTACCCTTGCAAAAGATTCAAGACACACAGAAGTGTTCTTGGAGCTAAAACGAGCTAAAATTACCATAAGCTACCAAAGTGAGTTTAGCTGAGTAAGTTATTTTATGGCATCCGCCATTTTGAATTAGGTTAGACAATACAGGGCGTTGCTACCACACAAGCGCGATTACAGTGTTGATGATCTTGACCCATTTCCATGTTCATTAGCAATGTGTCAAATGTGTTGTTATGGATGGACTTATAATGGTACGTCATGGGTGTGGGTGAAAAGTGACAGAGCTTTGAATATTAAGGGTCCAAGATGCACACATGTGTTGCAAGTCTGCATCAGGGATATGGTGTTTAATTACTCCCCCCCTCCCCCCAAACTTCCTTGGTGGTGGACTCAAGGCAGGCCTGGAAAGTGTGCTCTCAAGGCATGCTGGGAGTGTGCTAAGAAGCCGTCAAAGTGAATTGTAGCCGCTTACTTTTGAGTTCCACCATTTTGAGGATTCAAATCAGTGCTAGGGGGCTCTAACCATATTATATGCATAGTATTGTAAAGAGCACGAAACTTCTTTTATAACCGCAAAAGCTCCATTTAGTGAAATAACTCTATTTTTTCTGTGACCCACAAATAGAATACTGTGATGCAACAATAGAAAGTGACGCACATTTAGAATAGCACTCTGGACATGCTGCCAATGCTAGATGAGTGTGAAGAATTACTTCCCTGTGCTGTCCTAATGTAGCTAGCTAGAATAAGCTACACAACACCTGTCATGAGGATTGATGATCCTGAATCAGTTGTGACTACTTCACCTACTTGTGGAGTCCATATATACGAGAACTTCCAAAAATCCATGGAAAGAAGAATGGAGATTCAGAAGCAACAGCCATCACTATGATTATGGGGACTAGAATGGAGGCAACAGTCATCTTTCTGATTATGGGGCCTAGAATGGAAGCAACAGTCATCTTTCTGATTAGGGGGCCTAGAATGGAAGCAGCAGTCATCTTTCTGACTACAGGGACTAGAATGGAAGCAAGTCATCTTTCTGACTACAGGGACTAGAATGGAAGCAACAGTCATCTTTCTGATTATGGGGCCTAGAATGGAAGCAGCAGTCATCTTTCTGACTACAGGGACTAGAATGGAAGCAAGTCATCTTTCTGACCACAGGGCCTAGAATGGAAGCAACAGTCATCTTTCTGACTACAGGGCCTAGAATGGAAGCAACAGTCATCTTTCTGATTATGGGGCCTAGAATGGAAGCAGCAGTCATCTTTCTGACTACAGGGACTAGAATGGAAGCAAGTCATCTTTCTGACTACAGGGACTAGAATGGAAGCAAGTCATCTTTCTGACTACAGGGACTAGAATGGAAGCAACAGTCATCTTTCTGATTATGGGGCCTAGAATGGAAGCAGCAGTCATCTTTCTGACTACAGGGCCTAGAATGGAAGCAACAGTCATCTTTCTGATCGTGGGGACTAGAATGGAAGCAACAGTCATCTTTCTGATCACAGGGCCTAGAATGGAAGCAACAGTCATCTTTCTGACTACAGGGCCTAGAATGGAAGCAACAGTCATCTTTCTGATTATGGGGCCTAGAATGGAAGCAACAGTCATCTTTCTGATAATGGGGACTAGAATGGAAGCAGCAGTCATCTTTCTGATCACAGGGCCTAGAATGGAAGCAACAGTCATCTTTCTGACTACAGGGCCTAGAATGGAAGCAACAGTCATCTTTCTGATCGTGGGGACTAGAATGGAAGCAACAGTCATCTTTCTGATCACAGGGCCTAGAATGGAAGCAACAGTCATCTGTCTGATTAGAAGGGAAGGAGGGATAGTTGATGCAGAAAAATCACAGACATCACAAACATCGTACCATATAAACTGAACTTAAAAGAAATTTATTAATTTCGATGGATAATTAGAATGGCACATAAATGGCGCTTTTTTGGTACTTGCATTTCAATTTAATTTCAATTTAACCCAAATCCTCAGGTATTGGAAATGCTACAGTATGTAATTAGTGGGCTAATTAAAAGGGAGAGTTCGAATGATGTGCTGATATGCATTGTTCCCATCATTCTATAAGTATGGCGTTAGCGAATATGAGTTCGAAGAGGTTATCAGAAATGGATCTTGTGGGCTTTGCACTTACCAAGGAAATTCTCATGACATTCTCAGCTGCTTTGATTTGAGTAAAGAGTTACACTAGCAAGAGTAGAGGGAACTGGCCGCACAGTCAGTAGAGGAGAGAGAACTAGCTGCATAGTCAGTAGAGGGGAGAGAACTGGCTGCACAGTCAGTAGAGGAGAGAGAACTAGCTGCACAGTCAGTAGAGGAGAGAGAACTGGCTGCATTAGAGAAGAGAGAACTGGCTGCACAGTCAGTAGAGGAAAGAGAACTGGCCGCACAGACAGTAGAGGAGAGAGAACTGGCTGCATAGTCAGTAGAGGAGAGAGAACTGGCTGCACAGTCAGTAGAGGAGAGAGGACTGGCTGCATAGTCAGTAGAGGAGAGAGAACTGGCTGCACAGTCAGTAGAGGGGAGAGAACTGGCTGCATAGTCAGAGGGTAAAGAACTGGCTGCATAGTCAGTAGAGGAGAGAGAACTGGCTGCACAGTCAGTAGAGGGGAGAGAACTGGCTTCACAGTCAAGTAGAGGGGAGAGAACTGGCTTCACAGTCAATAGAGGGGAGAGGACTGGCTGCATAGTCAGTAGAGGAGAGAGAACTGGCTGCATAGTCAGTAGAGGAGAGAGAACTGGCTGCACAGTCAGTAGAGGGGAGAGAACTGGCTGCATAGTCAGAGGGGAGAGAACTGGCTGCATAGTCAGTAGAGGAGAGAGAACTGGCTGCACAGTCAGTAGAGGGGAGAGAACTGGCTGCATAGTCAGAGGGGAAAGAACTGGCTGCATAGTCAGTAGAGGAGAGAGAACTGGCTGCACAGTCAGTAGAGGGGAGAGAACTGGCTTCACAGTCAGTAGAGGAGAGAGGACTGGCTGCATAGTAGAGAGACGAGTGCACCTACATATGTCACACTAGTTTTGTAACATTAGCGCAGCTGGCGTGTACTGTATATCTGTGCAAATGTAAAGTGAACTAACACCTACTTACTCAGGAACTATTTTACCTGTGGGAGGTCCTGGAGTGATGCTGGGAGCTTCAACGAAGGAATAAGATCAGTCACATGCTTTCCTATCACTTCCAACGAATCCTCGAACCCAAACAGGCAGGAAAACCAAGGGTCACACGACGCAATTAAGTGATCGGCACTCACTGAAAACAGAGCAGAGGAACGCTCCACTGGCTCTATCACGACAATCACCCGGGGTGTGGGAGTGGAACATGGATGTGTTTCACCCCCAGTGCCTGCTTCAGAATGAGTGGCATCCATCCCAACTTTCCTCATCCAGACCGACACAGGGAACTCAATTTCATATGCTGTGAGTGCATCCATCTACAGTGCAATAATAATGCTTACTCAAATGAGGACAATAATAATAATAATAATAATGTACTCACATGACCACTTACTCATTAACTACTCACCACTTTCCCACTAACGAGCTGGGTTTCGCCTGAGCTACTGATGTTCTGCTCCACTAGTGCCCTCTGTTCCCCATGGTACGGCTCTGTAAACAGTCTCTGCACCTTCATGCCAGCCAGCTCCGAACGCTGGTAGCCGAACAGCTCGCAAGTCATGTCGTTGGCCATGAGGATTTTGGATGTCTGAGCGTCGATGGTAACGATCGCCTTGTTGGGGTTGCGAGAGGCAGTGGGAAAGAGATTTGATTGGTCGCCACTACCTTCCCCCAAATCCCCCAAGGGAGTAGGGGAGGCACTTTGGAGATATGGTCCTGGGACCGTGAGAGATGTGCTCAAACCTTGTGTGAATGCTCGTACAAATGAACCTCCTGAGAGTGGGTGACAAAATAGTGTAAAAATTGTCATTCGATAATAGCATTACCATCTAATATATAAGGCGCTAAATGTTTGTGTGTAAGTCTGTGACTCAGGGTCCCCCATGGGCTGACCCAGATCAAACTATGGCCTTTCAGGACGACCCAAGGGATTTAAAATAACAATAACTTTCATTTTTCTCTTTGTAATAGATGAAGCAGCTCATTTTAGGCAACTTGTGAGATAAGCAGCCATTTTGTTTAGGCCATTTCAAAAAGAAAATTTAAAAATAGTTTGGCTTAAAACCTTCTTTGGGTGGTCCATGAAGGCACACAAAGTTTGGTCTGGATCGGCCTTGGGGTCCTGAGTTATAAGCTAGAATACACAAACACACAAAAAAAAGAAGAAAAAAGGGGGGGGGGCGGGAATAAGAATCCTGATGACGGCTGGAGCATCTACAGACATAATCCTGATGACGGCTGGAGCATCTACAGACATAATCCTGATGAAGACTGGAGCATCTGCAGACATAATCCTGATGAAGACTGGAGCATCTACAGACATAATCCTGATGACGGCTGGAACATCGACAGACATAATCCTGATGAAGGCTGGAACATCTACAGACATAATCCTGATGAAGACTGGAGCATCTACAGACATAATCCTGATGACGGCTGGAGCATCTACAGACATAATCCTGATGAAGACTGGAGCATCTACAGACATAATCCTGATGAAGACTGGAGCATCTACAGACATAATCCTGATGAAGGCTGGAGCATCTACTGACATAATCCTGATGAAGGCTGGAGCATCTACAGACATAATCCTGATGAAGGCTGGAACATCTGCAGACATAATCCTGATGAAGGCTGGAGCATCTACAGACATAATCCTGATGAAGGCTGGAGCATCTACAGACATAATCCTGATGAAGGCTGGAGCATCTACAGACATAATCCTGATGAAGACTGGAGCATCTACAGACATAATCCTGATGAAGGCTGGAGCATCTACTGACATAATCCTGATGAAGGCTGGAGCATCTACAGACATAATCCTGATGAAGGCTGGAACATCTGCAGACATAATCCTGATGAAGGCTGGAACATCTACAGATATAATCCTGATGAAGGCTGGAGCATCTACAGACATAATCCTGATGAAGGCTGGAGCATCTACAGATATAATCCTGATGAAGGCTGGAACATCTACAGACATAATCCTGATGAAGGCTAGAGCATCTACAGTCATAATCCTGATGAAGGCTGGAGCATCTACAGACATAATCCTGATGAAGGCTGGAACATCTACAGACATAATCCTGATGAAGGCTGGAGCATCTACAGACATAATCCTGATGAAGGCTGGAGCATCTACAGACATAATCCTGATGAAGGCTGGAGCATCTACTGACATAATCCTGATGAAGGCTGGAGCATCTACAGACATAATCCTGATGAAGGCTGGAGCATCTGCAGACATAATCCTGATGAAGGCTGGAGCATCTGCAGACATAATCCTGATGAAGGCTGGAGCATCTACAGACATAATCCTGATGAAGGCTGGAGTATCTACAGAGATGAAGTCTACAGACATAATCCTGATGAAGGCTGGAGCATCTACAGACATAATCCTGATGAAGGCTGGAGCATCTACAGACATAATCCTGATGAAGGATCTACTGACATAATCCTGATGAAGGCTGGAGCATCTACAGACATAATCCTGATGAAGGCTGGAGCATCTACAGACATAATCCTGATGAAGGCTGGAGCATCTACAGAAATCCTGATGAAGGATCTACTGACATAATCCTGATGAAGGCTGGAGCATCTACAGACATAATCTGATGAAGGCTGGAGCATCTACAGACATAATCCTGATGAAGGCTGGAACATCTACAGACATAATCCTGATGAAGGCTGGAGCATCTACAGACATAATCCTGATGAAGGTTGGAACATCTACAGTCATAATCCTGATGAAGGCTGGAGCATCTACACCCATAATCCTGATGAAGGCTGGAGCATCTACAGACATAATCCTGATGAAGGCTGGAACATCTACAGACATAATCCTGATGAAGGCTGGAGCATCTACACCCATAATCCTGATGAAGGCTGGAGCATCTACAGACATAATCCTGATGAAGGCTGGAGCATCTACAGACATAATCCTGATGAAGGCTGGAGCATCTGCAGACATAATCCTGATGAAGGCTGGAGCATCTACAGACATAATCCTGATGAAGGCTGGAGCATCTACAGACATAATCCTGATGAAGGCTGGAGCATCTGCAGACATAATCCTGATGAAGGCTGGAGCATCTACAGACATAATCCTGATGAAGGCTGGAGTATCTACAGACATAATCCTGATGAAGACTGGAGCATCTACAGACATAATCCTGATGAAGGCTGGAACATCTACAGACATAATCCTGATGAAGACTGGAGCATCTACAGACATAATCCTGATGAAGGCTGGAACATCTGCAGACATAATCCTGATGAAGGCTGGAGCATCTGCAGACATAATCCTGATGAGAAGGCTGGAGCATCTACAGACATAATCCTGATGAAGGCTGGAGCATCTGCAGACATAATCCTGATGAAGGCTGGAGCATCTGCAGACATAATCCTGATGAAGGCTGGAGCATCTACAGACATAATCCTGATGAAGGCTGGAACATCTGCAGACATAATCCTGATGAAGGCTGGAGCATCTACAGACATAATCCTGATGAAGGCTGGAGCATCTACAGACATAATCCTGATGAAGGCTGGAACATCTACAGACATAATCCTGGTGAAGGCTGGAACATCTGCAGACATAATCCTGATGAAGGCTGGAGCATCTACAGACATAATCCTGATGAAGGCTGGAGCATCTACAGACATAATCCTGATGAAGGCTGGAACATCTACAGACATAATCCTGATGAAGGTTGGAGCATCTACAGACATAATCCTGATGAAGGCTGGAGCATCTACAGACATAATCCTGATGAAGGATCTACTGACATAATCCTGATGAAGGCTGGAGCATCTACAGACATAATCTGATGAAGGCTGGAACATCTACAGACATAATCCTGATGAAGGCTGGAGCATCTACAGACATAATCCTGATGAAGGTTAGAGCATCTACAGTCATAATCCTGATGAAGGCTGGAGCATCTACAGTATTACATAATCCTGATGAAGGCTGGAGCATCTAACATTACATAATCCTGATGAAGGCTGGAGCATCTAACATTACATAATCCTGATGAAGGCTTGAGCATCTAAATCCTGATGAAGGCTGGAGCATCTAACATTACATAATCCTGATGAAGGCTGGAGCATCTAACATTACATAATCCTGATGAAGGCTGGAGCATCTAACATTACATAATCCTGATGAAGGCTGGAGCATCTAACATTACATAATCCTGATGAAGGCTGGAGCATCTAACATTACATAATCCTGATGAAGACTGGAGCTTCTAGCCAAAACCTTGAGTGAACAAATTAAATTGATTATTGAGAAAGACTGCATCTGTAACCATAAACTCGGTTAAGCCTCTCGATGTTTAGTGCACTAAAAGCTATTAAGCGCCCATTTCATTGTCGTTACAAATCGTCTTTGTTAGGAATCCTCATGGCATCTCACTATATATGCTGGTCTTGATGTCATTGAAAAGGTTATGTGCATACATATTAGCTTCAGCGCCTGAGCAATGTATTTCAACAAAAACAACAACATTGAGGCAAGAATATTATTATCTATACAGTTGTCCGTTCTGCTGCTATTTGCATGGCACTTCTATCCCTTTTCCCAGCATTCTAGTAGCGCAGGTAACTCCTCCACAGTTCATGAAGTCCCAAAACACTTTCTGACATACCCAACGATTGTATTTCTGCATTGTGAAGGATATCAATAGCGAGCCTTTCGCAATTATTGTTCTCAAAACGAGCGTTCACCATAAAGGATGTCCAAATAGACGAATGCTGCAAAGAAAAAAGTGAAATGCTAAGAATTGCTTGAACTGCCATAGTTCTCGAGAGACTTGCTTCTTCATATCTGCCTTGAGAGACTGGGTCTTTCTTCTGCTGGTTCAAGACATTAGCTCCTTCTTTGATTAGCTCGTGAGATTAAACCTTCAGTCCTCTGCCTATTTTAAATAGAAAGTAATTTTCTGAGTGCGTTATTTAGCAATGTTGTTTAGTAAGTGCATATAAAGTGCCTGTTTTCTTGCCAGTTGGGATTAGAGAGGGAGCTAAACAACCAGAGTTCAAAGTTTGTCGACTGAGAGTTGGTTGAGCTATGCTCAATACTAGCGTAACTTCTCTTTTTAATCCAGAAAAACCCGGCTACTCTTGCTAGTAATGTATATGCCAAGTAATGTGGTCAGAATATTGAAACATCCTTGTATGCAACAATTTGCAAGCAAAGCGATCATCACGGGCAGTTGAATGAGAATTATTGTTGATGCATCGTAGCAATCTCACATCTACATAGCATGTCAGAATTAATGAAATGTCACATCGAATTTGTGTGCCTGCCATCATCAAGAGCGGTTGTATAGTCAGTGTAGGAGAGAGAACTGGCTGCATAGTCAGTAGAGGGGAGAGAACTGGCTGTATAGTCAGTAGAGGAGAGAGAACTGGCTGCACAGTCAGTAGAAGAGAGAGAACTGGCTGCATAGTCAGTACAGGGGAGAGAACTGGCTGCATAGTCAGTAGAGGAGAGAGAACTCATTGCATAGTCAGTGGAGGGGAGAGAACTGACTGCATAGTCAGTAGAGAGGAGAGAACTGGCTGCACAGTCAGTAGAGGAGAGAGAATCTGCTGCAGTCAGTAGAGGAGAGAGAATCTGCTGCAGTCAATAGAGGAGAGAAACTCATTGCATAGTCAGTGGGAGAGAACTGGCTGCATAGTCAGTGGAGGGGAGAGAATGGCTTCATAGTAAGTAAGGAGAGAGAGAGAGCTAAAGATATATAGTCGGTGAAGAGAGAGAGAACTAGTTACATTATCTGTACACTCATTGCCAAAGCAAAGATTCTGAACTACATTCACACAAAATATTTATTGGAGTAGACAAGAGAAAACTGGCAGTTAAGGTATACAATGACATGAAATTAAGAACAGGATGAAGACCCATCATGGATACAAAGACACTATGGAAGAGTCATCATGTAAAAGTCCGAGGCTGTCTAAGGAGACTGATTTTTTGAAAGAAGAGTCGTCACTCAGGGGTCAGACACCAGCTGAGGAGACACAAGTTCCCCTATTCCAGTTGCAAGATGTAGGAGCTGAGATGCTGAGGTTTCATTCAGATATGGTTGCTGTGTAGTCCTCACATGCTCCATGTTCTGGAGTGAAGTGAAGTTTCACTCATAGCTGGCTCACAATATGTCGTTTGTCGCTTCGCATCATGTCGCATGAATAGCATTAGATTCGATTCAAGCGATGTAACACATTCGGTGTTCACAATACTCGCATCATGTCGCATGAATAGCATTAGATTCGATTCAAGCGATGTAACACATTCGATATTCACAATACCAAAATAAGAATGCATCACATTGATGCTAGTGGGGGACCTATTGTCAGACAATACACAACCCAAGCTTTTAGAGCCCATCATCACCTATGCCAACCATAACCACAAAAATGCAATAACAGCTAGAAGTTTCATTGGCACATGTTCAGGGGGGGGAGTGGGCAAGGGATACCAGATATCACCCCCCCCCTCTTTCTTGTATGAGACCATGAATAAAGTGTGATGACAAGGGTTGTGAATGCAGTTGGCCATGAGGCTTGTGGCTGGTTCACAATATGGACGCATTGCAATACATGACAGACAACGCATGGCATGGCATCAATTATTAATTTCACAAAATATCATGAACAAACCTTGGGGTACTAGCTTGGCAAGGCTGTTCAGCACGCCACACAATGCCTTGCATTTATTTCTAGTGAACCAGTCTAGTGAATAGAAAGCCAGTGATTGCTTCCTAGTTGGATTTCTAAAGTCCCATTATTGTTCCCGTTTAAAGTTTGTTCCCGTTTAAAGTGAATACCCTTCCTTTAATTAGTCCCCTCCTGTAATTGCTGCAGTAATGATGATCACATACCTAGCTGGAGGTCAGGGTTCAAGCCACTCCCTCCCATGGCTGCACTGTAGCTGAAGGAAAGCAAGGAATCTCCAGTGAGTTTATCTAACGACATGTTTGTATGCCCAGAAGTGCCAGTACTAGACTTGCAGCCATCTCCAGTCACGCAGACTTGGTCATTTGACATTGTCTTGGAAGTATAGGTGGGCAATTTAGCATCACCGTCACTAGTGGAATCTAAAGGAGAGGGAATCAATTAGCTATACATTACATACACATAATTTACTGCAAACTCTTCACCAGAAAACATGTTCTCATTCTCCTCCGTCTCATCAAAGGGTTCCATGATTGAAGGATCCTGATGACTTCTCATGCGCTCCAGCTTTGAGAGTGAACCTCCAAAACTGTGATCTCTGTGAGCATAAAACTGAACAGGAGACACTGTGCCTACTCCTCCTGAGGAAGAAGCCAAAGCTTCCGAATGTTTCAAATCTGTAGTTGACCATGAATCCAATTTCTACGTGTCCAAAGAGAAGCTATCATTTGCATGAATGCGTTCCATTGAGAATTACTCACCATTATATTTCCAGTAAATTGATGAAGCCCCTTCATTCCTCCACTTGTAGCCAGTAGAGCAGCTTCACCATATAAAGGCCTTGGCGTAGGAACGCTGAGACCATGCCTCCCTTTCGGGGGAGTCCAGCCAGTGGAGTTGAAAGGTTGCAGCTTCTCCTTTCTTTGCATCTTCCGCTAAATCTTGTTTCCCAGCAACTCCCTCATTTTTTTTTTTTTTACACGCTATTTTAGCGCCATTTCCCCGAACCCCCTCCCCCCCCTCCTTATTAAGTATTGATGACGTAAGGCTGTAAGTCGAGCTGGGTAGTGAGAACTGTTAAAAATCGTGAACTCTTATTACAAGCGTAAGTTCAAGTATGAGTAGCGCAGGAAGAGGTCGAGGAAGGGGTAGGGGTACACACAAACCTGGAGAAATGCGGGAACCGGACAAAAACGCGGTAGAGAAAATTCACCAGGAGAAAGGCGAGTTATTTGTTGCCAAAAATGTTATAACTTGTGGGTTCGAAGGTCATTTGGCTAATTATGCAGCATCCATAACTACTAAATCTGAAAATGTCAAGTCTTCACCATCACCCACACCAGACCCAACTGATCAGTCTGCAAATGACTCTGCACTGACTACAATTGGTGAGGGTAAATTGGCTCCAGCAGTTCAAGATGTAAAAGATGCAGTGCGTAGTGGGTTACAGATGAAGGAACTGCAAGCTAGTTCCACTGTTGCTCCTCTCTATACTAAGCAGCTGGATCCATCTGTTGCTGCCTTTATTCCATCGTTAACCTCGATTAGCACACGCGCTATTCCTTCTTCGAAGGGTGTGTCCCCTCATTTCACGAAATTTGCTACCAACAACAGCAGCAATTCTTCATCTCCAAATGGGCCCAATGGCTCGCAGCTCAACCCTGAGTCGAGAGAGTTTGTTCCAACAAACGTCCTCCCTAATGGAGATCACGTTTTCTTTGATAATGGAAACATGGGATTGGATATGGAGAAGGATGAAGTCAATCTGGGGTGGTTTGGTGTGACGGACATAGTGAGAGGATTCGAGTCGGCAGCACCTAAGGATATGAACGACTCTAGCTGTGAACCAGTATTGATGGCAGGGGCCGAGATGCTCCTGAAGGTCTACAACTATCCTGCCTCTTTCCACGAGATAGGGAAGAATTTTGAGGCCACTCTGCTTGCGTGCTCTCCCAGTGATTCTGCACTCATCAACCTTGCTGAGATGTTGATCCATTGGGTGAGGCTTTGGTGGCTAGTTTGTGTTGTTGTTGTTCTGGCATGCATGTGGCTCTCTATGTGTGAATATGTGTGCAGGGTGTCCAAACCCCAGAGGTTAGATACAGCTCTTGCAAAATATGTCACCTGGTTACCGAAATGGATGACGTGAATAACTTCAAGCGCTTTCTCATCATGAGGTACTTAGGGATGTGATGTTGTGTGATGTCATGTCACGTGAAGTGATTTTATTTAGATGTCGTGTGAAGTGATGTTACATGATATAATTCATGTGATGTCATGTAAAGTGATGTTATATGAAATAGTGTGATGTCATGTGAAGGATGTTATGATATAATGTTGTCATGTGAAGTGCTGTTATGATAGTGTGATGTGATGTCATGTCATGTGAAATGATTTTATTTGATATAACGTGATGTCATGTGAAGTGATGTTAAATGATATCACGTCATGTAAAGTGATTTTATTTGATATGTAATGATATGTCACGTCATGTGAAGTGATGTTATATGATGTCATGTCTATGATGTCATGTCATGTGAAGTGATTTTATTTGATATAATGAGATGTCATGTGAAGTGATGTTATATGATGTAATGTGATGTCATGTGAAGTGATGTTGTATGATATAACGTAAAGTCATGTCATGTCGTGATGTCATGCATGTGAAGTGATGTTATATGATGTCATGTCATGTGAAGTGATGTCATGTGCTGGTTCGAACTAACATTACCAACTTGGTGTACTTTAGACTCCAAGAATGGCACAAGAAAGTTTTTAATGCATCCACTGATGAGGAGAAGTTGGTATCAGTCAACTTCTTTGGATTCCTTTCTGAAATTTACTCCAAGATTAAAGTGGTAGGTGAATGGTCCTGCTATTGTTGTGTGCATGATTAGTTGTCTGTGGTTACAGTTGCCAACTGATTTTTAGCCGAGTGTGCCATGTGAATGGTTTATTATCTATGACCAGCTATATATGTACTGTGGCTGGCTTTGAAACAGTCCGAAACATTCAGACTAATGCTGCTGGGTATGTCTTCTATGAAATGGAAATGTTGTAAGGAATCTTGATGGTTTGGCCAGGGGAGCTGCCAAACTGCACCAAGCTTGCCTGCTTACAATAGAGGAACTATTGCACATTATCATACACTGTCCACATGCGTAAGTCAAGCCTTGAAGTGTACGGTGTAGCAGTTAAAATCTAGTGACCTCAATGTCTGACTTTGCCACTAAGATTCCCTGCTGGGCTCCTCCCTAGACCTGCAGCATATTGGTTACTTGCAGCTGCTGTAATCGCCCTAAGCTTCCTTTTCTGCACCAACAGAAAGCTGAGCTCCACTCTCACCAGCAAGCTTAGTGGTGGCCATCTCAAAATTATTTTGCAACTAGAAACTTTGCGTGTATACTTGTATACTACGATTGTTTTATCCTAGACCCAATGGAAACAATCGTAGTAGTATATTCGCAAAGTTTGCTGTTTGCTGATCCATTTGAAATGGGCCTCCAAGGAACATGCTGGCGAGAGTAGTGTGCAGCTTTCTGTCTGTGCAGAGATGAAAACTTATGGCAATGAAGAAGTAGCTGCAAGCAACCAATTTTGCTGTAAGTCTAAGGGGGTGCCAAGAAGGATACCCTGCAATGGCCAATGCACGGTACAATTGGCAATGTCAGACAGAGGTGACTTGAATTTTTGCAAAGATTTGACCAAGTATATGAACTATAATATGTGATGGGATATTCAACTGTACATGGCCACCACATAAGTAACCACGGACTACCACCACCCTAGGTGAATTCCTAGCAGCACTGCCAGTGCCTGAGAAGGCTTATAAAATAGAAATGCATGTGCAGGTTGTAATCACTTCTCTCATTAGCTTCAACGATACCTTTTTCATTGATAGAATAAAGTTACATGCCTATAATGTAAGTGTGCTTGTAAACGAATGTCGGATTCCATCTTGTCTTGTATGGTCTTCCTTTCATTAAAGCTGTGGTGATGATGTGATTTTTAGTGCTGCAGGTAATACTCTACTTCAAATCGTTTCTCCTTTTGTTGTTGTTATGCAGGGTGGTGCGCCTGTGGAACATTTGGGCGGGATTGTTTTCAGTTATGTCGAGAGGCTGTTGGATATGGGGAGTGAGAGCTTCATCAGAGAAGCCTGCAAAATTCTCAAAGTGATTCTCGCCACATTCTCACTCCTGTTTGCATGCCATTATCCTTGTGTGTTATATCCCCGCAGCTCACGGGGAGCAGCCTACTTACAGTCAAGAACTACGCAGATCAAATAAGCACAGTCAGCAGTAAAATGGCTGCATTAACATTGGATGAGTCCTTGAGCGAGTATGTTTGTTGCTTGATTGTTATTTTATGGTGTGGGTGTTCTGACTTTTTAAAATTTTAGTATTACTATTGTTGCTATTGTTGTTATTATTGTTGTTGTTATTATTATTATTATTTTATTGTTGTTGTTGCTATTATTATTATTATTATTATTATTATTATTATTATTATTATTATTATTATTATTATTATTATTATTATTATTATTATTATTATTATTATTATTATTATTATTATTATTATTATTATTATTATTATTATTATTATTATTATTATTATTATTATTATTATTATTATTATTATTATTATTATTTTTAATTATTTTTATTATTTTTATTTTTATTATTTTTATTATTATTATTATTATTTGCGATTTGTGTTTTTGCGATCCAGGACGTGCACTCATCTGATCTTTCAGGTGGTGGAGCTGATTGGATGTGAGTGGGGGATTGCTGCCTCCCCTGCTCGATCCTCTAGTGATGGGCAGAACACGGCAGGGATGACTACAATAAGACTGAATACTGATGCTGCTCCCTTCATCCCCGCTGCATTTGATGAGACCTCCTACAATCATGAATTGATCCAGGAGCCAGTCGCTGAAATTGGTGAGTGAGGGTGGAATGGCAACCAGGATTTTATCATGGTGGCTTCTGCGTCTACTCCCTCTCTGCCTTCGACTTCTCTCCTTTTCCCTCTTGCTTATCTCCCACCTATCTCCCTCTCTCACTTTCTCCTCCCTTTCTTCGTTTTAGAGGAGTGGTATGACTTTGTCGGTGATGACCACCCTATTGAGTTTACTGATAACCAAGGGTTAGCTTAGTAAGTTACACACATCTTGTTACATATTAGTCTGCTAAGTATGTTACACAAGTCCTGTTGCATGTTAATCAGCCAGTAATCATCTCCCCTCCCCCCCCAACAGGTTGCGATACTCATGAAATTGTCATTTCCCAACCTTGTCAGAGTCTACTTAGACGTGCCGCATTATGTCCATTGTCTCATTTTGTGGCTGGCCTTTAGTCACAATAAGACTTGTCACATGTCAGGATTTAGTTTGGCAGTGCAGTAGAACCTTGCTTATCCGGGGCAGTGTGGGACCAAGAGATGCCTGTAACGAAACTTTGAAATTGCTTGTAACTCGGAATTTTCAATTATGAAGACATTTATGTGTGGCTAAACACTTGTCATGTACACGAACATACAGTGCAAATAATAATTTATGAGTCGGGCTCAGTTAAATGAGTGGTTTGTTCCCTGGTCTGCACTCTTTTCTGTTTCCTGGCAGTATCCCTCCACTTTCTTAAAGAACAAGGGGTCAGACTAGCCTTCCAACCACTTCAAAGAACTCAACGAACTCTCGAGTCTACATCACAAAATTACAATAACCTTCTCATAACCTTCTCATAATCAACTTGAAATTTAATCTCTCAATGGATGCTCTAGCCTTCATCAGGAATAATCTTTTTATTTATTCCTGATAGAGTAAATTTCAAGTTGATGATTTCAAGTTGATGATTGAAAACTGAAATACATCAGCTTTGCTCAATAATTGCATAACCCATATTTAACAAATCACCCTGAAGCCATAAATGCAAAATCTCACCCCCCCTCCCCTCACCTTCCCTCCTCCCCAAACCAGGATAAGCAAGGTTCCACTCTCATGTATTTCTTTTCTTTGTTGTATCCCTCACCGCATCTCTTTCTTGTGTTCTGTTTTGCACAAGTTCAGGTTTCTATTTTCAGCTTCTGAGGGATATTCTTGTGTTTGTATATAATGCCATTTCTTTGCTGTTAATTCACTTCTTGTAGTGATGATGATGAAGGGTTGGACCCAGAGATTGAGCTTGAGATGGAGGCTTTCATCGATGAGATAGAAGAACACCTCATTCTCCAAGACTTCGATCCTGATCTTCATCAAGATCCCAGTATATAATAGCAGAGCAAACAAAGAACTAATTCAGATGATGTTGATATACATAATATATTGTGCATTATATGCATCAGTTTATTACAGTGTCTATTTTCCCGAGTTTGATCTTAGCACGACTTGCCAACGTGCTATCGCGCATATCCAGTTTTTATTGCGCATTCGCGTTTAAATCAACGCATAACTGTAGCACGTGTTCCCTGTTCTTGAAGTGAATTGTGTTTGTTCCAGCTTGAGCTAAGGCCTTCATCGGCGACTTGCACAGTTTCACTGACTACCTGGGACTCAATTTTATCATGACGGACTCTGAGATTGCTTGCGTGTATTCAGCCCTAATATTACACGACGCTAATATTAAAGTCACTGTAAGATCTACTGGAACTTAGCCAGCTACGTGTTCTATTTTTCGTTCAATTCTGCCCATACAGGCTGACAAGATGACAACTCTGATTAAAGCAGCTGGAGTTGAGGTGGAGCCAATTTGGCCGACTTTGTTTGCTCGTGCTTTGGAAGGTAAGGCTTTGGTGTAATTAAGCCTTGGTTATGAACTCTTGTGTATTTACAGGTAAAGATATTGGTAGTCTGCTGTGTAATGTGGGGTCAGGAGCAGCTGCCTCTGTTGGTGGGGGAGGTGGTGGTGGTGGTGCTGCTGCAGAGGAAACGAAGGTAGAAGAAAAGAAAAAAGAAGAGGAGAAAGAAGAGAGTGAAGAGTCAGATGATGATATGGGATTTGGTAGGTTTATTGAATATTTACTAGTGAAATTATGATTCGTGTCTTTCTGCAGGTCTCTTTGACTAGAACTTTGCAAGAATCCCTTACATATGTGCATATATGTGTATATATACATATACGTATTCAATTTTGAGATAACATGAGCGTATATCTGAAAATCCCTGGTGTAGGTCATGACCAACACTAAGTACAGTGTGCAACCTTACTAATCTGAAGAGGCCTGTGACTAGGGGTGTTTGGATGGGTGAATTTGTTTGGATTACTCGGCACTACATACAACTAAGTTTATTACATGGTTATCTTCTGCCTACTGTACTGTAGGCTGGGTTTCAAACTATTTTGTATTATAAATTAACAATGCACGTGATCCCAACCAGTAATGCTACCACATTGCTTCAGAGTAATTTGGTAGTGGTTGGCTAGGCAGTACATGATAATTTTAGGTTGGGTTTGGAGGGAGGAAGCAGCCATGTATAAAGTTTGCCAGGAATCTGCCACCACTGCAGTATAGATACTGATTGAGGTCTCTGAGGCTGCCTTCATAAGATCTGGTGCATGAGAGGTCAATGGGGCCTTAATGAATCCCATAACTCCTTGTTAACACCAGTTTAATGACGCCATAGAAAATTTTTGAACAAAACTATCACAAGCGTAGCGTGGAGTGGCTCCATCGCAGCGATTGGTAAAGGGTCTATCTCTAATCATCCCGAAACCATAAAGTGCAGAGTACACTATAGGTGTGCATCAATTAGATTGTTTTCTGTTTTAGTTCTGCGGGTACAAGATGACTTCTGCAGTGCATCCGTCCAATGGCTCAGTCGGGGAAAACATGATATTAGTTGCCGTCAAGAGCGCAATGGAGATGGACAACTACCAATGGGTACGTCACAATTACCAGATCCCTAGCGTTTGACATAATGCATGGATGTTTGAGTAGAACGGGCAAGGTTCTGTGAGGGAAGCCACCCATACCCTCAAGGAGATGCTAGTGTCTAGCACTGTGGAGAACGAGACTTCCACCAACACTAATGTGACTGCATTGTGTACATTGTATGTAAGAGTACTTAACTATGTAGTTAGCTGTGTAAATAGGCAGCTGTAGTATTATGCACATCCATTTTTCAACTTTTACTAGGACTCTAATTCCGAGTGAAGAGGTTGAAAGCCTTGAAAAGTAAGTGCACTAAAGTAGCTAAGTACTGGTATCTTTGTGCAGTTCCCTGCTTACTTCTTTCCAATCTCTTCTTCATTTCTACTGATGCAGACTGTTGAAATTTTGTGAGGAGTGTCCTAGTATGTGTCGGACAGAAGTTGTGCAGGTCATATATCCTCTGTTAGTCCTCGTCTACATACATTTCTTTTCTCTCGGACACACAGAACAAGGTTTGCTCTCGATCATTCAAGAGAATTCATTACCATGATCTTGTGCAGTCTGCAGTAATTATTAATTTATACATGCCCTTGTGTTACCACTCCCAGTGAGTTTGTAAAGCAATGAGATCACAATAGTTGTTATGGTCGTTATATCACACCAGTGACAATACGCTTGATGTATTACCAGTTCGTTATTCCAATGAAAAGATTTTAAAAAAACCCACCTTTTTCTTAATCTCCACTTGAGTTCCATATATATATTACTGCATGTTCTACTTCTTGTCTTATTTTTTCCTGCCATTTCCTCCTGGGTTAGGGTGTGGTCATAGTTTGTGTGGAAGAACATTGAGGTATGGATGACTCAGTATGAAATCCAGGTGTACGGTGTGATTTTACTCCAGGTTTCATCTGGTATGAAATGCAGTGTGAGTGTACTCCAGGTTTCATCTGGTATGAAATACAGTGTGAGTTTACTCCAGGTTTCATCTGGTATGAAATCAGTGTGAGTTTACTCCAGGTTTCATCTGGTATGAAATCAGTGTGAGTTTACTCCAGGTTTCATCTGGTATGAAATACAGTGTGAGTTTACTCCAGGTTTCATCTGGTATGAAATACAGTGTGAGTTTACTCCAGGTTTCATCTGGTATGAAATACAGTGTGAGTGTACTCCAGGTTTCATCTGGTATGAAATACAGTGTGAGTGTATACAGTGTGAGTGTACTTCAGGTTTCATCTGGGTATGAAATGCAGTATGAGTTTACTCCAGGTTTCATCTGGTATGAACCAGATGAAATACAGTGTGAGTTTACTCCAGGTTTCATCTGGTATGAAATACAGTGTGAGTATACTCCAGGTTTCATCTGGTATGAAATACAGTGTGAGTTTACTCCAGGTTTCATCTGGTATGAAATACAGTGTGAGTTTACTCCAGGTTTCATCTGGTATGAAATACAGTGTGAGTTTACTCCAGGTTTCATCTGGTATGAAATACAGTGTGAGTTTACTCCAGGTTTCATCTGGTATGAAATACACAGCGAGTTTACTCCAGGTTTCATCTGGTATGAAATACAGAGTGAGTTTACTCCAGGTATACAGTGAGTTTACTCCAGGTTTCACCTGGTATGAAATACAGTGTTAGTTTACTCCAGGTTTCATCTGGTATGAAAGACAGTGTGAGTTTACTCCAGATTTCATCTGGTATGAAATACAGTGTGAGTTTACTCCAGGTTTCATCTGGTATGAAATACAGAGTGAGTTTACTCCAGGTTTCATCTGGTATGAAATACAGTGTGAGTTTACTCCAGGTTTCATCTGGTATTAAATGAAATACAGTGTGAGTTTACTCCAGGTTTCATCTGGTATGAAATGAAATACAGTGTGAGTGTACTCCAGGTTTCATCTGGTATGAAATACAGTGTGAGTTTACTCCAGGTTTCATCTGGTATGAAATGAAATACAGTGTGAGTGTACTCCAGGTTTCGTCTGGTATGAAATACAGTGTGAGTTTACTCCAGGTTTCATCTGGTATGAAACACAGTGTGAGTTTACTCCAGGTTTCATCTGGTATGAAATACAGCGTGAGTTTACTCCAGGTTTCATCTGGTATGAAATACAGTGTGAGTTTACTCCAGGTTTCATCTGGTATGAAATACAGTGTGAGTGTACTCCAGGTTTCATCTGGTATGAAATACTGTGTGAGTTTACTCCAGGTTTCATCTGGTACGAAATACAGTGTGAGTTTACTCCAGGTTTCATCTGGTATGAAATACAGTGTGAGTTTACTCCAGGTTTCATCTGGTATGAAATACTGTGTGAGTTTACTCCAGGTTTCATCTGGTATGAAATACAGTGTGAGTTTACTCCAGGTTTGATCTGGTATGAAATACAGTGTGAGTTTACTCCAGATTTCATCTGGTATGAAATACAGTGTGAGTTTTCTCCAGGTTTCATCTGGTATGAAATACAGTGTGAGTTTACTCCAGGTTTCATCTGGTATGAAATCTGTGTGAGTTTACTCCAGGTTTCATCTGGTATGAAATACAGTGAGTTTACTCCAGGTTTCATCTGGTATGAAATACAGTGTGAGTTTACTCCAGGTTTCATCTGGTATGAAATACAGTGTGAGTGTACTCCAGGTTTCATCTAGAATGAAATACTGTGTGAGTTTACTCCAGGAATACAGTGTGAGTTTACTCCAGGTTTCATCTGGTATGAAATACAGTGTGAGTTTACTCCAGGTTTCATCTGGTGTGAAATACTGTGTGAGTTTACTCCAGGTTTCATCTGGTATGAAATACAGTGTGAGTTTACTCCAGGTTTCATCTGGTATCTGGTATGAAATACAGTGTGAGTTTACTCCAGGTTTCATCTGGTATGAAATCAGTGTGAGTTTACTCCAGGTTTCATCTGGTATGAAATACAGTGTGAGTTTACTCCAGGTTTCATCTGGCATGAAATACAGTGTGAGTTTACTCCAGGTTTCGTTTGGTATGAAATCAGTGTGAGTTTACTCCAGGTTTCATCTGGTATGAAATACAGTGTGAGTTTACTCCAGGTTCTTTAGAGCTTGAATTATGGGTATGTAAGCCATCGCTAGTGGAGTTGTTGAGCCATATCAGCATGTGAGCATATGGCCACATGAGAAACCATCGTCACAATTTGGTAAAGGTGAACTTGGCATGCAATGTGTAATCCTTTCACCACCTCCTAGTCTCTTTTAATCCTTTCCTCCCGATTCTCTCCCCCATAACCACCTAACTAGGCTCAACTCTCCTTAGCTAGCCAAAATGCCAGCTCTGTCTTGACTGTCAGCATTGAGTCCAGCAGCAGTTGGAAGGCTTTCATCATCGAGTAAATTAGACTAGCCTGTGACTACTGCGGATGGTTCCTCAGGTGGCCCATGGACTTGTGCTGGTAATAGTCCCATCAGTGATGATTTATATATCCTCTTCGTCATGTGGTTGCTTTCAAACTCGATTGAAGAGTAGGAGCTGAAATCGGGAACAGACTCACAGTGTTGGACCATCCATATCTCTCTGTTCTTCCACACAAGCTATGACATCAAGTAAACCACACCCCAAACCCTCCGAAGGAAACTACAGGAAACAAATAGCAAGAAAAGAAGTTTTTTAACAAGTAAATGTGCCAAAATTAATCTACAAAATAATCGTAAAGCGATCAATCAAATAAACAATTATTTAGTACCTTTTACATGCTATCTGAGTGAATCTTGTTGTTGCTTTGTTGTTGTTGCTTTGTTGTTGCTTTGTTGTTGCTTTGTTGTTGTTGCTTTGTTGTTGTTGCTTTGTTGTTCAGCGAAATGTCTGAGAGCCAAGTTCTTTGGGATGTGTGAGAGTTCCCAGCAAGTTAAGCTTACCGAGCTTTTCTCATTCTCCTCCACCAAGGAGATGCTGGCTTCTGCCTTGGTCTCCAAGTTCATGTGAGAGAGGGTGCACCATCATGTCCAGCAGCTATTGTCATAAAGTTTGTTGTCCATCACTCAGGAACAAAAAGTATTTCTTGCGGATGTCAGATAGTGCATTTCAGCTTCTTATGCAGTTTCTACAGGTAAGTGAACCTAAATCTATCTTCTTTCATGGCATGGCAGTGTCTCTCTTCCTCGTTGCACAGATCCTCCACACTCCCTTCCTGCTAACTTTGATTCAGAGGTATCTTGCCATTGAAGGTACTACATGTGTGTCCACTTTTACATGCATGACTTAGTCATGTGACGTGATCACATGCTTCTCTGTAGTTTATGGCAATGTCGCTATTGATAAACAAGAGTTGAAGAAGGCCGTCACTTTTAGCAAGCCAAGATCAGCAAGAGTAGAAGGGAACAGACTGTTGGGAAAAGTAATGCAGTTGAAACCAAATATATATATATAATATATATAGTACTTTCCTTTCTCTTGTTGCATGGCTTGTCTTCTAGAGAAAGGCGCAACGTCGCTCTTCCTTGTCATTCCCTAGCTTGGGTGCATTGGCTCCTCCATTTGTGCCCTCTCCTGCCACTGTGGCCATACGGAGAGCCAAGAACGTCGAGTTCAGAGAGAAGCTTGCATCCCTGGAGACAATGGATCCTCAACCTACATCTGTGGCCATATGTTGTGTTCAGCACATGGAAAATGGGTTAGCTGTTGCCAAGGTTGTTGGAAGGACTTCCTTAGATTTCCAGGACTTGTTTTTCCTCTCCTCCCATATCCCTGTCTTCCTCGTAGCCTCTGTTCCTTATAACCCTCTATTCCTCATACCCCTCTATTCCCCATACCCTCTATTCCTCATACCTCATTCCCCTCTCCATTCTTATTCCACTCTATTCCTCTCCCCTCTCTATACCCCATACCTCTCTATACCCATACCCCTCTATTTGGCAGGGTTTCATTTAAGCCCCCCCCCCCCCCTTAAAATCCAGATTCCTCCAGTTGCCCCCCCTTGGACAATTTTCTAAATGAAACCCTAATTCCCCATACCCCTCCCCCATACCCCTCTATTCCTCATACCCCTCTATTCCCCATACCCCTCTATTCCCCATACCCCTCTATTCCTCATACCCCTCTATTCCTCATACCCCTCTATTCCTCATACCCCTCTATTCCCCATACCCCTCTATTCCCCATACCCCTCTATTCCCCATACCCCTCTATTCCCCATACCCTCTATTCCCCATACCCCTCTATTCCCCATACCCCTCTATTCCCCATACCCCTCTATTCCCCATACCCCTCTATTCCCCATACCCCTCTATTCCCCATACCCCTCTATTCCCCACACCCCTCTATTCCTCATACCCCTCTATTCCTCATACCCCTCTATTCCTCATACCCCTCTATTCCTCATACCCCTCTATTCCTCATACCCCTCCATTCCCCATCACTCATACCCTGTCTCTTCCCCCGCTCACATCTCCCCCCATGATAGTTTGCTTCCCTCTCGTATAGTGCATGCTGCGGGTCAATCAACACACCATCCATGCAGTATGCATGTGGATTTGCTGACTCATCACTTCATGTGTGGACACACCTCCCCAACAGTACACACGCCTCTTCCTGTGACATGAATAGAACCACACCCTTACACCCTCCCCCCAGTGATCACCAGACCCTAGTGGGTCACACTGGACCCGTCTATGGGGCGAGTTTCAATGCTAATGGATCCTTCATTCTCTCTGCGTCCGAGGACTGCAGTATCAGACTCTGGGATCTGCAGCAAGGGGCGTGTGTGGTGAGCTATGAAGGCCACACCTACCCTGTGTGGGATGTTGCTTTCAGTCCCGTAGATGTCCACTTTGCCTCTGCGGGGATGGACCGGACTGCGCGGCTGTGGAGTACAGATCTCACTTACCCTCTCCGCATCTTTGCCGGGCACACATCTGATGTTAATGTACGTGCATGGTGCTGGGCACACATCTGATGTTAATGTATGTGCATGGTGCCGGGCACACATCTGATGTTAATGTACGTGCATGGCGCCGGGCACACATCTGATTTTAATGTACGTGCATGGCGCCGGGCACACATCTGATGTTAATGTACATGCATGGTGCCGGGCACACATCTGATGTTAATGTACGTGCATGGTGCCGGGCACACATCTGATGTTAATGGGGGGGGGGGGGACATTAGCATAAACTAGTAGGCGCTTAAAAAATATATTGTGGTTACCACTTTATAGCTCCATAGATTCTGCGCACTTCATGATAGGGACTTGATATATAGCTCAAAAGATAGGTCTCTCAGTGTGCTCTCTTTTGATACTAAAACATTTCCCATGGGTACAACTATACCCAAGTTACTGGAGTTAAAGTGGGAGTCCTCAAAACCCAAGTGCCTGATTTTGCAACAAGTTTAACTAGAATTTGTTAAGTGCTAGGCAGCTGAAATTAGCACCAGTGGCTAGAGGAGGCCCTACTGCATACAACAAGTAGTTTCATTAGGCACTAAAACTTAAAAGTATGAGGTCAAGTGCCTCAGTTGAAAATCAATTTCCTAAAAATGTTAAGGGAATTAATTTTCAACTGAGGCACTTGACCTTGTACTCAAGTTTTAGTGCCTAATGAAAACTTCTAGCACTCCCTACAGTATAGCTAGCACTCACTACAGTATATACATGTGATTCTTCCTTTCTGACCTTCAATCCTGTGTAGGTGGTCCAGTTTCATCCCAACGGACAGTATCTGGCGACTGGGTCACATGACAGGACCTGTCGTCTATGGGACATTCAGAATGGCCAGTGTGTGCGGCTGTTGACTGGAAGTAATGTATGTATGTGTTACACATCATCACATGATGTCATGTGTTACACGTCACATGATATCATGTGTGGTGCCCACATGGGCCATATACCACTCTAGTTAGAGACTCACTTAAAAGTCTCAAGTGCTCCTCTAGAACTGGCTCTCATAAGTACCAGGGCATTATACTCTATAATGCAATCTCTACAATGCAATCTCTATAATGCGATCTCTACAATGCAATCTCTATAATGCGATCTCTATAATGCGATCTCTATAAAGTGATTTATGCGAGGCTAAAATTTTCTGTCACTGTTCCAACTTAGAGAACAATGCAGTGCCTTGCCATTATTATTAGCATCCGTCCCTATCTTACTAGGAGCCTGGCGTCCTCCCACTAGGTGGCACATGGGCGCAGCATTAACACTGCTCCTAGTGTCTGCAACACTGCTCCTAGTGTCTGCAACACTGCTCCTAGTGTCTGCAACACTGCACCTAGTGTCTGCAACACTGCACCTAGTGTCTGCAACACTGCACCTAGTGTCTGCAACACTGCTCCTAGTGTCTGCAACACTGCTCCTAGTGTCTGCAACACTGCACCTAGTGTCTGCAACACTGCACCTAGTGTCTGCAACACTGCACCTAGTGTCTGCAACACTGCTCCTAGTGTCTGCAACACTGCACCTAGTGTCTGCAACACTGCACCTAGTGTCTGCAACACTGCACCTAGTGTCTGCAACACTGCACCTAGTGTCTGCAACACTGCACCTAGTGTCTGCAACACTGCACCTAGTGTCTGCAACACTGCTCCTAGTGTCTGCAACACTGCACCTAGTGTCTGCAACACTACACCTAGTGGCTGCAACAATACACCTAGTGTCTGCAACACTGCACCTAGTGTCTGCAACACTGCACCTAGTGTCTGCAACACTGCACCTAGTGTCTGCAACACTACACCTAGTGGCTGCAACAATACACCTAGTGTCTGCAACACTGCACCTAGTGTCTGCAACACTGCACCTAGTGGCTGCAACACTGCACCTAGTGTCTGCAACACTACACCTAGTGGCTGCAACAATACACCTAGTATCCACAACACTGCAGCTAACATTTTGTATTGTGAAGTATTCTTCTAGTACACATTACTTGCACCGCACGTGTGTGTGTATGTGTGTGTGTGTGTGTCTCTTTCTCACCAGAGTCCCATTACAAGTGTGGCCTTCTCACCAAACGGAAAGCAGCTGGTAGGTGGAGGTGAGTCTGCAGTTGTACTGCTCATGTCTAGCGTGTATCGTCTGATGGAAAATGAATAATCATATTCTGAATTTTGACATTGGAACTCATTGAAGGCTCTTTGTATTAGATCATTAATTACAGGCAGGCATATAAAAAATAAAAGCCTGTCTTAAAGGAGGACCCAAAGAATAAGCCAGCAGGTTTGAGGACCCATAGATTCCTCCCTTCAGTGCCAAAAGAGTGGTCTCTCAGTCAGTATGCTTTAAAAATACATAAAGGAGCCAGAATCAAGTGACCTCTGTTAGACAATTGTTGTTGGCGATTGCAAGGTCACTTGACTCCTCCCTCCCTCCCTAGACTCCTGCCTGACATCTTGCTTGGCTCTTGGAATGCGCTGAGAAAGCTTCCACTGCTTCACGGTGGGTGTGACTTATCAGGGAGTATTAGCACACTCCCTACATTGGTTTGCTCCACTTATGGAAGCTCCTCTTCCCCCAACAACAACAACAACAACAACAACATGTTGTATTATGAAGCAGGTCCGGGAGGCTTGTGGTATTTCTCATTAACTACTACAATTGCTACAGGGTGGTAAGTATTTATATGGCACTGGAGCTTCTACTTTGCTCTAAGCAGTTGTAGATCTGGAAGATAGAAATCTCCTTAGAGTTTTGTAGCTGCCTTTAAATAGGCTTGATATTGCATTTTACAAGTTGAGTATTTATTATTGATCTGCTAGTCTGATCTGCTAGTGGGGTAATAAAATTGAAAGGACCCTCAAGCACCATGCAAAAGGTACCAACATCTGTAGACAATTATAGATAAGGATGGTTCATCTCTGCCCAGTTTGGTTTGCCACAATGTTGAAGTATAAAACAACTAATGGCTATAGCAACAGCTATAGCAACTAATAGTAGCTAATAGCTATAGCAACTACTAATAGCTATAGCAACTACTAATAGCTATAGCAACTAATAGCTATAGCAACTATTAGTAGCTATAGCAACTACTAATAGCTATAATTATAATAGCTATAGCAACTAATGGAGAAAAAGAAACAAGACTGCCCTTGTAGACCACAACCTTAGGTGACCCTTTACCATGTTAATGATAAGAGGTTTTTTTTAATGGTAAAGGGTCATTCTAACTCAACATGGCACAATCTTGTTTCATTTCCTTTTTTAAAAGGTCAAAAGGTCAAACCAGCTTGTTTAAAACACACATAATGATGTAAAGGGTCATCTAAACGATATATTGTTTGACTGCCCTTGTAGACCACAACCTTAGATGACCCTTTACCATGTTAATGATAAGAGGTTTTTTTTAATGGTAAAGGGTCATTCTAACTCAACATGGCACAATCTTGTTTCATTTCTTTTTTTTAAAGGTCAAACCAGCTTGTTTAAAACACACATAATGATGTAAAGGGTCATCTAAACGATATATTGTTTGCCTTCCCATCAATTGTTTAGTGCTTGCCACATTAACTTTCATAACTCGTACATTTTTCAGAATTTTTATTACAATTTCTGAAAAATTGAAGAAACATGCTTTTTCTGTTTCTGGTCCAACTCAGCAAAATGGCGGCAAAGGGGGTGGGGAAAGATTGCGTCGTTTTGCTATTTTGCCACTATGATATACGTGCCAGTCGCGAGGTCAGATTATAGTTTGCATAGAAATAGCTTTGGCTCTGTTTGTATGTAAGCCTTTCTTCTAGCTGACTTTTGGCTTACTAGCTGCAATGAGCGACCGTCCTATAGCCAGTGATGGTGAAAAGAGAGAGCAGGAAGACTATCCTACAACCAGCGATGGGAAGAGAAGTGGGAAGACTATCCAACCAGTAATGGCAGGAGGAAAAGCAGTACTGTTCCGCTGAAGTTGAATGCCGAGAGAAGCCTAGTGTTTGAAGCACAATGGCCACAGCGATGAAACAGTCCAAATACAGAGAGTATAAGGAGTCTTCAACCTGAAGTCCCAAGCAACAGACACATATTTTCAAAGTACAAATCTGGATTTTTTTTGAAGACTACACCACACCCTAGTTGGCCCGTGCTGCAGTGTTTATGCACTAGTATATGCAAGGCCCTATATAGTTGCCTCGTGCTGCACTGTTTATGCACTAGTATATGTAAGGTCCTAGTTGCCCCGTGTTGCACTGTTTATGCACTAGTATATGCAAGGCCCTAGTTGCCTCGTGTTGCAGTGTTTATGCACTAGTATATGCAAGCTAGTTGCCTCGTGTTGCAGTGTTTATGCACTAATATATGCAAGGCCCTAGTTGCCTCGTGTTGCAGTGTTTATGCACTAGTATATGCAAGGCCCTAGTTGCCTCGTGTTGCACCGTTTATGCACTAGTATATGCAAGGCCCTAGTTGCTTCGTGCTGCAGTGTTTATATAGTATATGCAAGGCCCTATATAGTTGCCTCGTGTTGCAGTGTTTATGCACTAGTATATGCAAGGCCCTAGTTGCCCCGTGTTGCAGTGTTTATGCACTAGTATATGCAAGGTCCTAGTTGCCTCGTGTTGCAGTGTTTATGCACTGCTGCACTGTTTACTAGTATATGCAAGGCCCTAGTTGCCTCGTGCTGCAGTGTTTATGCACTAGTGTAAGGCCCTAGTTGCTTCGTGTTGCAGTGTTTATGCACTAGTATATGCAAGGCCCTAGTTGCCTCGTGTTGCAGTGTTTATGCACTAGTATATGCAAGGTCCTAGTTGCCTCGTGTTGCAATGTTTATGCACTAGTATATGCAAGGCCCTAGTTGCCTCGTGTTGCACTGTTTATGCACTAGTATATGCAAGGGCCCTAGTTGCCTCGTGTTGCAGTGTTTATGCACTAGTATATGCAAGGCCCTAGTTGCCCCGTGTTGCACTGTTTATGCACTAGTATATGCAAGGCCCTAGTTGCCTCGTGTTGCAGTGTTTATGCACTAGTATATGCAAGGCCCTAGTTGCCTCGTGCTGCAGTGTTTATGCCTCGTGTTGCAGTGTTTATGCACTGCTGCACTGTTTACTAGTATATGCAAGGCCCTAGTTGCCTCGTGCTGCAGTGTTTATGCACTAGTGTAAGGCCCTAGTTGCCTCGTGTTGCAGTGTTTATGCACTAGTATATGCAAGGGCCCTAGTTGCCTCGTGTTGCAGTGTTTATGCACTAGTATATGCAAGGCCCTAGTTGCCTCGTGTTGCACTGTTTATGCCTCGTGTTGCAGTGTTTATGCACTGCTGCACTGTTTACTAGTATATGCAAGGCCCTAGTTGCCTCGTGTTGCAGTGTTTATGCACTAGTATATGCAAGGCCCTAGTTGCCTCGTGTTGCACTGTTTATGCCTCGTGTTGCAGTGTTTATGCACTGCTGCACTGTTTACTAGTATATGCAAGGCCCTAGTTGCCTCGTGTTGCAGTGTTTATGCACTAGTATATGCAAGGCCCTAGTTGCCTCGTGTTGCACTGTTTATGCCTCGTGTTGCAGTGTTTATGCACTGCTGCACTGTTTACTAGTATATGCAAGGCCCTAGTTGCCTCGTGTTGCAGTGTTTATGCACTAGTGTAAGGCCCTAGTTGCCTCGTGTTGCAGTGTTTATGCACTAGTATATGCAAGGGCCCTAGTTGCCTCGTGTTGCAGTGTTTATGCACTAGTATATGCAAGGCCCTAGTTGCCTCGTGTTGCACTGTTTATGCCTCGTGTTGCAGTGTTTATGCACTGCTGCACTGTTTACTAGTATATGCAAGGCCCTAGTTGCCTCGTGTTGCAGTGTTTATGCACTAGTATATGCAAGGCCCTAGTTGCCTCGTGTTGCACTGTTTATGCCTCGTGTTGCAGTGTTTATGCACTGCTGCACTGTTTACTAGTATATGCGAGGCCCTAGTTGCCTCGTGTTGCAGTGTTTATGCACTAGTGTAAGGCCCTAGTTGCCTCGTGTTGCAGTGTTTATGCACTAGTATATGCAAGGGCCCTAGTTGCCTCGTGTTGCAGTGTTTATGCACTAGTATATGCAAGGCCCTAGTTGCCTCGTGTTGCAGTGTTTATGCACTAGTATATGCAAGGCCCTAGTTGCCTCGTGTTGCAGTGTTTATGCACTAGTATATGCAAGGCCCTAGTTGCCTCGTGTTGCACTGTATAGTATTTGCAAGGACTTTCTCAACAACTTGAAATTTACTTACTCGACGTTCCTTGCTGGCCTTCACATGTATTCCTGATGAAGGCAAAACATCAAGCGAGTCAACTTCAAGTCGATTGTTGAGAAGGGAAGGGCCTTGTATAATATCTATGCTTTCAATCGAGAGCTGTTTTAGTAATTTTAATGATTATCTTTTCAGAATTAGTTACAAATATGATTAAAAATATTCTATTGGGTAATCCTATTTATTAGATGTCGCATTCATGACCACAAAGACGCCATTTTAATTAATTGTGTTGCTATGGAAACCACTTTTCCCTAATGTTTGAGACACCTATATGAATATTCACAACAATTTTTCTGTTTCATTACATACAAGTGTTCATTACATACAAGTGTTGAAATCTTTCAAAGAATGCTTATTTATAGTAATGTCTGTCTGTTTGTTTAGGAGCTGATGGGGTCATAAGAGTGTGGGATTTGGGAGGCAGTAGTGTCCTCCAAGAGTACCCTCCTCCTTCTCCGGCTCACAACTCTGAGGAAACTGGTTTGGCAAGTGCTATTTCTGCCCTTACCTTCAGTGCCGATGGAGCACTGCTGGCAGCCAGTCTGAGCAGCTGCATCAGCATCTACGACACCAGAAAGTTTGTAGACACGTCCTCGACCAATAGGTTAGTTGATTGTTGCAGCACATGAAATTGGAAATGGCTTTAATGTCATCAACCCCCCCCCCCCCCCCCCCGTGGTCTTATGTTACAATGACCTCAATAATCAACTTAAGGGGGGGACCACAGCCATAAACTAGTGTTAAAAAAACACTTGTGGTTAGTACTTGCAAACTTCATGGTGTAAAAGACAGGTCTCTCTGTGTGCTCTCTTTTGATACTAAAACATTATTCATAGGTATAACTATAGCCAAGTTACTGGAGCTAAGTGGTGCTTCCAATGCACGAAATTTAGCGTCTGCAAGTGGTGCTTCCAATGCACGAAATTTAGCGTCTGCAATAAGTTGTATCTGAGTATGCACAAACAGAGTTTAAATTGAGTGTTCTGGATCGTGGGTTCTGGATCGTGGGTATTACCATAGTCCCTGGAGGCAGTTGTTATTTTTCTGAGAAGTCTGACGCACATGTAGACAGCTGTGCCCACTAAAGTGAGGGTACCTCAAAACCCCGAGTGCATGAGTTAGGAACATATTTTTCTGCAGATTATATACCAAGTGCTAGAGAGCTGAAATTAGCACCAGTGGCTAGAGGAAGCCCTACTCTATACATTTTCCAACTGGGCGCTTGACCACGTACTTAAGTTTTATCGCCTAATTGAATCTTTTTTTTTTAACATTTACTCGTTTACGGTTAGGATCCCCCTTAAAATTATACTCCTAGCAGGCTCACACTAGTCTTAGCGTCTCACTATTCCTGATGAAGGCTGGAGCATCTAGTCTACAATTTCAAGTTGATTATTGAGAAGGTTCTTGTAATTTTATTATTATGTCAACTGAGAGCTTGTTGAGGGGCTAACATTTCCATTCAATGGTTGTCATGGTCAAAACAGTGTCTTGGTTATGTTTAATGGTGTATCTCTTGACTTGTGTAGTGTGCTAGAAGGCGTCTCGACTCTGCAACTGCCTCCCAAGAGCTGCTCCTCGGTCCTCCAGCATCAGTTCACACATCGCAACTGCCTAGTGGCCATAACGAAATCGGACAAGGCGGCACTATCACCTACAACACTGCCTTGAAACATCCAAAAATATTCTTCTTTCAAATTAATAAATAAAACAACATTTTTTCACCGGTTCTGTATTCACCTATTATGCGAATGAATATATTTATAACCACACTCGTACTAGTGGATAAGTACTTTATTCAAGTTTGCTGTGGCCAGGCCCAGTGGCATCTCTGGAATGTTGCAAGCTGTGGCTGGCGCATTGGCAGGCCACGTGTAGTGGACATTGTATAGTATACTTGGACATTGTATACGTACGACCCCTTACCTGATTTACCCTTTACCCAATACTCAGTTGTTGCGCATGATATTTGCATTCAGTTCAATCCAAGAAGTAAAGGCGTACGGCGCTATCCTCTATGTGTGCAACAACTGAGTATTAGCTTCTATTAGCCAACTACAACAGCAGCCTAGGAAAGGAAGGCATCCAGAGAGCACAATTCACGACGATTCCAATTAAAGAGCACCACCACGATGGAAGTTGTCAGATGTCCTTTCCCGGGCTGTGTCTACAGTACCCCAGCGGGTATTGACCCAGCAGTGGTGGCAGTGGTCTTGTCAACCCATGCCATGACCCACAGCAGGGCTACCAAGGCCAAGCCCGCCCCCGTGAAATGGCCTGAAATCTCATCCGGGGGCACGACTGAAGGTTGGTCCTACTTTATGATCAGATGGAAATCATACTCGCAGGCAGTGCAGCTATCAGGCCGAGACACCTCAGTCCAGCTCCTTGAATGCTGTGACGCCAAGTTGCGTAGGGATGTCACCAGAAATGCCATCGGACCCACCCCACTGGAAGAGATGACGGAGGCAGACCTACTCAAGGCCATCAGAGCATTGGCTGTCAGGGAGGAGAACCCCAAGGTGGCCAGAGTGGCCCTGAGTAGGATGTCCCAGGATCGGGGAGAACCAGTCAGGGCGTTTGCGGCCAGGCTCCGTGGCCAAGCTGAAGTGTGCCGGTTCACGAAGAAGTGCGCCGGCTGTGACCACATCTCGAACCAAGGGGAGGAGCGTGGGGCGGATCAGCTTTGCGTCTGCCAGACCGACGCAGAGATACAGGAAGATCTTCTGAAGCACCCAGATCAGGACATGGGTGTGGAGGACACGATTCGCTTCGTGGAGGTGCGGGCAGCTGGCAAACGATCAGCGGTGTCAATGACCACGCCCACATCCACGAGCGCCATTGACGATGGAGGGGGAGAGGCAATCAGCGGTACCTACAGGCATCAGCAGAAATGCCACACCTCACGCCAGGTCCAGGCAAAGCCACACCCACCCAAAACCAATCCACACACCCGGGCCACACCCCAACCAGAGAATACAGCCACCCCAACCCGAGGAACACCTCAACCAAGGGCCAGAGCCAACCCCTCAACAGGTCCCCCAGAGCCACGCCCAACAACCGTGGCATCTGCAACTTTTGTGGCCGCCAAGGCCACGGAGAACAGGAACGCACAGCCCACAGGCGCATCCACTGCCCTGCATTTGGCACCACGTGTTCATCCTGCGGTCGACAGAACCATACTTCCCAGATGTGCTGGCAATCCGTGGAACACGAGAGCGCCATATTCGAACAAGTCGACACGATGGTTGAAGGAACCCTCCACCATCAGACCTGGGACCCAATATCCCAGCTCTGGACCCAGAGGAAGTCACCACCCCAACCGCACGTAGACGTCTCACTATCAGCGCTGGCCGAGGACTTCAGACACCACGGCCACACCCTCCGCACGGAGACCCACAACCTCGCCACCACTGCCATGGCGGACACAGGCTGCCAAAGCTTCCTAGCTGTCCCAGGCCTCCTGTCCAGGCTCCGTCTCACAGCCTCAGATCTCATACCTGTAAACATGATTATGCACTCGGCCAGCGGCACCAACCTGCCGATCCTAGGAGCAGCTATCATCAGGATCAGGGCCAACCCCACAGGCCCCGAAACGAGACAGATGATCTACTTTTCTGAGATCGCCAACAAGCTGTACCTCAGCCTGGCCACCTGCGCAGACCTGGGACTGATCCCCAAGGATTTCCCCCTCAGCACGCCCATGTCACCCTCAGGAAAAGAGGCAAGGCAAGGGGACAGACGCTGGAACAACGCCCACACAAAATTGACATCATCTCAGCGGACTCGCAGGCCAGACCTCCAGATCAACACCATCGGACAATCCCGCAGACCAGATCTCCGCCACCTATCGTGCTCCCAACTCATACCCCAAGGGTGAGCCAGTCAGGGCGGGATACAATAGTTACATCCCCCAAAACCTGCTCATGCCCAACCAGGGCACAACCGCCCCCCAGACCCACCAGCCTCCCATTCCCAGCCACAGAGGCGAATCGGGGTCGGCTCGAGCAGCACCTACGGGACCTGTACGCGGGCAGTGCTTTCAACGTCTGCGAGCACCAACCCCTCCCCATGATGTCCGGCCATCCACTGAGCCTCAACATCGCCCTCTCACGCCACCCATCCGGGATCCCCAGCCCAACCAGGATGAACCTCCCCGACGACAACACGGCACCCAACTCGGCTTGCCCCAACCACAGCCCCAGGATACCAACTACACTCCTGGCGGGCATCTCAATCGCTCACCCCACCGAGGACGCCGACGCCGGCCTTGCAATCGCCCTCTGCGCCTCCATCACAGGCATACCCCTCGACTGGGAGACACTCCAGGTCGCCACTGCAGCAGACGAGTCCCTACAGAAGCTCTCCCTACTCATCGAACACGGGCCGCCAGAAAGAAGGCACCTCATGCCACCAACGACCCGGGATTACTTCCCCTTCATCCACGCCCTCTCCACAGTCGACGGAGTCATCTGCCGCGGGGACAGGATCATTATCCCAACAGAGCTACGACCTGCCTGCCTCGACGCACTCCATGCAGCTCACCAAGGCGTCAGCAAGATGACCGCACGGGCAGAAGCCTCCATATTCTGGCCAGAGATATTGCGGCCACCAGAGACAGATGCGCCGTATGCAACGGCAACGCCCCCTCTCAACCCGCCATGCCGTCCATCATACCAGTGGAACCCATCTACCCATTCCAGCACATATGCGCAGATTTTTTTCACCACCAAGGGGTCACCTACCTTGTCCTGGTGGACCGCTTCTCCAACTGGCCAGTCGTCACCACGTCTAGAGACGGAGCAACAGGCCTCACCCAGACGCTCAGAGACACGTTCTCAACCTTCGGGATACCCGACACACTTACGTCGGACGGCGGCCCAGAATTCGCCTCCCACACAACCAGGGCCTTCCTGGCCAACTGGGGAGTGCACCATAGAATATCGTCGGCATACAACCCTCATGCAAACTGCCGGGCCGAAGTTGCAGTGAAAACCATGAAGCGACTGATCGCCGGAAACACCGGCCCAGACGGCACCCTCTCCGACAAGTTCCACAAGGCCCTATTGCAGTACAGGAATGGACCGGGACTGATCGCCGGAAACACCGGCCCAGACGGCGCCCTCTCCGACAAGTTCCACAAGGCCCTATTGCAGTACAGGAATGGACCGGATCCTGAGACCAAGATGTCTCCCGCCACTTACCTCTTTGGCAGACCCACCCGTGACCTCCCCGGCATCCCAGACCGCTATCGGCCTCACACAGACTGGTCCGACCGTCTCGATCTCTGCGAGAGGGCACTCTCCAAACGAGCCATCACGGGCCGAACACGATGGGACGAACACACCCAGGGCCTCTCCCCCCTCAAGTGCGGCGACACTGTACTGGTCCAAAACCAGACTGGCCGCCACCCCAACAAGTGGGACAAGACAGGCACGGTCGTAGAAGTCCTCCAATACCATCAGTACTCTGTTTGCACAGACGGCTCAGGCAGACTCACCACCAGAAACCGCAGATTCCTCCGACGATACACACCGCACCAGACGAAACCCACGTCCCAGCCGCCATACTCCCCCCTTCCGGATGCCCCGATCCCACAAGAGCGACCGCTTACCCCCACCTACCACGACATGAGGCAACCCCAAACCGATCCACCGCCCGCAACCACAGGCCTCACGCCCCCGCAAAAGCCTCCGACCACCCCGGCAACCGCCTCTCCACCACCAGCAACGCCGGCTCAGACCACCCCCGTCGCTCAACCCGGAAGCACCCCCAGATCATACGCCTCGGTCGCCCAGACCACCCGTCCGTCCCACCGGGACCTCGCCAGCAACACCGACCCCCAGCCGCCCAGAACCATCATCTCTCCAGGAACACCCCCTCGCCCTCCCCCCAATCGGAATCCAGCAAACTCCTACCCAACATGCGGCCGCCACCCCTGCGACGAAGCAGGCGAGGACCAAAACCAATCGGACATAAGTAAACAATCTCTCAGTAGGCCATACTGCCTACTTGGGGGAGGTAGTGGACATTGTATAGTATACTTGGACACTGTATACGTACAATCCCTTACCTGATTGACCCTTTACCCAATACTCAGTTGTTGCACACATTGCTTTGGAGACACATGATATTTGCATTCAGTTCAATCCAAGAAGTAAAGGCGATATTTGCATTCAGTTCAATCCAAGAAGTAAAGGCGTACGGCGCTATCCTCTAACGTGTAGCGATACCGATTCAAGGGGAAAGTTAACTAGACCATAAGCAGCCGCGTAACGGCGAAAATATTACAGTTACAGTATTAAATCACACCCTGTTCAGAGTGGAGCGTTGGACTAAGCCGATTATCTCTGTGGGTGTCATTTGAAGCCCCACGTGTTACCACTGCCTACTGAGCATGCTCACAATAACTGCGCGGGGGAGAAGGAAAGCACACTTTCATCCCCCTCGATGCAATGGGCCTCGCACTCACATCATATTCGTATTAAGTAACGAGTCTGCTATAAAATAAGATTTCCTTTCAATGCATTTCTTGATAATATTTTAAATTGAGGAGCTTCCCCCTGCCATGCTAGACGACATTCACATCCAGTGTTTGCTCGACAGCTATAATATTTGGTCTCTCTGAGAGTGCTCGGCAGCGGATGTGGTAAGGTGCTCCTTCAGGAAGGCCTTCACTCGCTGGTGAACTCTCATGCAGCCTTCCACACATATGCCAGTACCCTAGGAGATTACATCATCATCACATCACACCCTTGAACGAAACAATGCACGTACTTGGGTGAGCCTATCTGGTGTCATGCGGCCCAGATGCTTCAAGGCCGTCATCTCTCCCAGGGATGGTAGGTACGCTATCATCACCGAACCTGATATACTGGGATGCGCCAGGAACTAGACGGAGGGGGGTAGGGGGGAGAGGGAAGAGAAAGAACCATGCATGCACACACACATACACACAGCTTGACTTCAGGAGGACCGATGGTATTTAAAAAAATTTTTTACTTGTGGTTACAACTTTGTAGATTCTGCAAACTTCATGGTATGGACTTGATATATAGCTCAAAAGATAGGTCTCTCTGTGTGCTCTCTTTTGATACTAAAATATGTTTCATAGGTATACTATAGGCAAGTTACTAGACCCTAAAGTGGAGGGACCTCCATCCCAAAATCGCCGTCCAAAATAAGCTATTAGCCTAAGTGCCAAAAAATTGAATTGGTATGAGTGGCTAGAGGAAGCTCTAGAGCATGCAACGACCTGTTTCATTAGGCATAAAATTTTTAGTACGTGGTCAAGCACGCTGGTGGAAAATTGAGGGTGTTGATTTTCAACGCCCTCAATTTCGCAGCCCTAGCCCTAGCCCAGTATCAAAAGAGAGCACACGGAGAGACCTATCTTTTGAGCTATATATCAAGTCCATACCATGAAGTTTGCAGAATCTACGGAGCTCTAAAGTTGTAACCACAAGTTAAAAAAAAATCGCCCCCCCTTCAGGCAGGCATCTCCAGTACAGCATGGATGTCGGAATCTGCACCAAGGCTTGGTAAGTTTATGGCAGTAATGATTACCCCTTTCTCACCATGAGACTACATATTCACCTGTGTTTCCTTGAATTCCTCTTCTATGGAGGGGTCGACCAAAAACCCTGAAGAATGCTCGCTCTATAAACATTCAAAATCAAGAAATTGTTTAAATCCTTATCCTGAGGTGGGACTTCTCCCTCTCTCCCACCTCCCTCACAACTGGCACACTCCTCCCTCCCTTACCACTGGCACACCCCTCCCTCACCACTGGCACACACCTCCCTCCCTCACTAAACACTAGCAACCCCACCACCTCTCCCTCCCTCCTCACCACAGAGCAGGCTACTGGCAGGTCCAACATTTCCACTCCAGCCTCAGTCAGAGCCACACTAGCACAAGTGATGGCCGCTGCCAATGCTGCAGGAATATAGACAACGATGGCGACAGAGCTGGCATGAGTTTCATTTTAAAACTCCTCGCTTATCGAGCTTGTCTACAACAAGCAGACGCTTGCAATTACTGGAAATTACGTTAAGTATTGATATATTATTTCAGTTCACCACTTCCTCCATTCTCGAGTACAATGATGTCCATCTCAAGCTGTAACCTTGGAAACGACTTCTGCAAACACATCCAAAAACAACAACACCTGTTCATATATACTTCCCATCACAGTTTGGCCTACAGTTTTTGTCCAATACACTCTGAGGATGTAGCCATTTACTCGGGTGCACGACAGGACATGCCCAATCGTGTGGGTGTGGTTAAAGCTAATTGAGGATGAGAGGAAACAGAAAAAAGTGAAAATTTCCACCCAACGAAGATCTCCTTTTATGTTCTGTATAACACATTATTTTAGCAGGTAAAATACTTAGCGATTTGGTAAATCATATCAATGGGGTAAACCATATTATATATTAGTGGGTAAATCATATTATATATTAGTCGGTAAATAATTTGGCTTTTTTTCAATGTGGCATTAGCCATTAATTAAGTACTACTAGTAATCTTCAGACATGATGTTATTCCAGCTTTGTCAAAACCTGCTTGTATAAGATTCTTCTGCATTCTTATCTTGGAAAGTACATCAATTAACCAGTGGGCATGAATAGGCTTGAGAAGAGAAATGCGAAGGTCAATCTTTATTCTTTCTACTTCTGTTCCAGCATCCAATGCTTTAGTAACTTCTGTAGCATACCAAGATGAAAAGCATGATCGGAGCTCCTTCTTAAAACAATCATTTACTGGAGTTCCCCTGTGCAACCAGCAGGTACAAATGTAAATTTGATATGATGGGACTGTAAGAAGATTTAGCACTCGTTGGCATCTATGTGCTGCAGAAACATCAAAGATAGCAATGGCTGTAAAATCATCTGGGAGTTCCATGGATTTATGAGTCTCTTTAACATAAGACACAACAATCTTTTCCAAATATTCAATCATTGTTACTTCTGTTGACCAGTGATCCCCACCATGGGTAATATTCCAACCATTTGGAAAGCATACAGAAGGATGGCTGCGTGGAGTGCGTCCAGCATAAATAAGTCGTGGAGGTAAGAGCTCTCCACTCAGTGTAGTACAGCTTAAAAGTAGTCATTTATCTTTTATCATCAATTGCAACAATTGGGACCTGTTTTGAGCCTTCTTTAGCCGAAGTCCATTCCCTCACTGGAACATACTTCGCATTAGTTTGATCAAAATTAAAGATTAACTGTGGTGGAACAAACAAATTGCCTTCTTTACAGATTTTACTCACATGACTCAAAAACTCTGACTTGACCTCATCAATTTTTTTAGGAAGCTTTCTGACAGCTTTGGTCCCCTTCCTACGAACATAGCCTAGACATCCAAGGAAGGATTGAGCCCACGCTTTTTCTCTATCACAATGTCCCCACCATGTTCTTGAAGACGAGAAGGAGCTAGGTGACCAACAATTCCCTTTGCAGCTGCAATAACAATAGAGTGGTTGACGATTCCACCAGCAAGCCTAAGGCTATGAATGTCTTTCACTGTAGCATCATACTGTCCAAGTTTTAAAGGTCTGCCCCTCAAACTAGGTTGCAATTTCTGAACCTGTTCTGGAATCTTTACTTTCCCAGCTGCTTCAAATATGCCGTCTTCATATTCCTAACTGAACTCTCGGGAACAGCACGACTTAACTCTTGAGAAAACTGCTGCCGTATTTCCATTTTCTGAAGCATATCTTCCAATTTTGGCTCTTATTTCTTCACTATACACATGGTAGGCACCTCTCTTCTTCTTCAATTTTCCCTCCGTTCCAGGTCAAAGAAATAGCCTTGTTGGCTTAGGCAATAGTGGTTGAGAACTAGTGGCTTCTTAAATAATAGTAAAGAGCATCCTTAGTGTGGTAAACTGTACAGCTGCACTTGACCATGTGGAAGGCAAAGGTCATGTAAACTTAGCAGACCAATACATTAGCATTGTAGTTATGAAAGCTAAACTCGCTAAATTAATTACCTAGCTAATAATATTATGTGTTATACAGTATTTCACAATGTGTAGGGTTCAATCAGCAAGATACCCTCATGTTAGCTTCAGTTAGCTGGGCCATTGCTGTGTGATACTTTCATCACTAGCTTCAGTTAGCTGGGCCATTGCTGTGTGATACTTTCATCATTAGCTTCAGTTAGCTGGGCCATTGCTATGTTTAGAGGGGGGGGAATAATAATATATTGTCTCCTACTAGAGAAGCTGCTCAACCTACATCAACCCAAGGTGGTGTATGTGTTCTGCCTGCACCATGACCAAGCCAAGGTGGTGTATGTGTTCTGCCTACACCATGGCCAAGCCAAGGTGGTGTATGTGTTCTGCCTGCACCATGGCCAAGCCAAGGTGGTGTATGTGTTCTGCCTGCACCATGGCCAAGCCAAGGTGGTGTATGTGTTCTGCCTACACCATGACCAAGCCAAGGTGGTGTATGTGTTCTGCCTGCACCATGGCCAAGCCAAGGTGGTGTATGTGTTCTGCCTGCACCATGGCCAAGCCAAGGTGGTGTATGTGTTCTTCCTGCACCATGACCAAGCCAAGGTGGTGTTATGCGTTCTGCCTGCACCATGGCCAAGCCAAGGTGGTGTATGTGTTCTGCCTGCACCATGGCCAAGCCAAGGTGGTGTATGTGTTCTTCCTGCACCATGACCAAGCCAAGGTGGTGTATGCGTTCTGCCTGCACCATGGCCAAGCCAAGGTGGTGTATGTGTTCTGCCTGCACCATGGCCAAGCCAAGGTGGTGTATGTGTTCTGCCTGCACTATGACCAAGCCAAGGTGGTGTATGTGTTCTGCCTACACCATGACCAAGCCAAGGCGGTGTATGTGTTCTGTCTACACCATGGCCAAGCCAAGGTGGTGTATGTGTTCTGCCTGCACCATGGCCAAGGTGGTGTATGTGTTCTGTCTACACCATGACCAAGCCAAGGTGGTGTATGTGTTCTCTTGCACCATGGCAGGATATCTTCTACGGGTCAACATTCCGTTTATTCCAGTTATTCCAGTTATCAAATCTGTGAATATTTGAATATTTAATCCTGCTCCAAGCAGTGCTCGCTCACTGACACAAATAATAACAGTATGCACGCACCACTTCCTTTGCTGGCCACACCCACCATGTTAATGACTCGCTGCAGTGCTTGTCTGATGACATCCGAGTACGACATCTCTTGATGGTCCTGTTAAAACAGACATGAAGAATAAACAGTCACGCAATTCCAACCGAAGTGCACCACAAAGTTTCACCATCTTAGCATTTGCATTGCAAATAATCAACAGAGCTTGGAATAATATGTGCAGCTATTAGCCTTGTTATAGACAGTCAGCCATTTTGTTATGTACTTAACTCTCAATAACCATATTTGACGGGATATAGCGGGACAAAGGTCACAGTAGCAGCTGTAAACTATGGGATACGAGTTACATAAGAACACAACCAATTAGATGCCCCTTTACCATACACCAATGATTGTACTTCAGCAGTACAACATTGGTGAACACCATTCTAAATGGTAAAGGGTCATCAGCTGGACTATATACACATGGGTGCACCGACTCTTGTTGCCTTTCCTTTTAAGGTCAAGCTTTTGGTTGGTTTATTGCAACCACACACGTTCGTCGTCGTCGTCATCATCATCAATGCATTTATAACTTGGTGGCGACATGCTTCACGACACATGCTTCATGACAATTGCTTCATGACTTGTCTGAATGCTACAGTTTATATGTACAGTAACACATCAGACAGATAATGATGGACAATTCAGGGTTTTATTTAGGGGGGCCTGGTGGGGCTGCCTGCCCCTTGGAACTTTTTTTGGCCCCCCCCCCCCCCCCCCTTGGAAATTGTATTATTAAAATTCATTAGAAACTTTGTCACATCTTTAACCATCATGCCCTCCCTGATTCCTCCAGTTGCCCTCCCTTGGACAATTTTCTAAATGAAACCCTGGACATGGTCTCATTTGCATAGTCTTGACAGTGGAGACCCTGCAATCAGGTATATAGCTCAAGCCCTACTTCTTGAAGCATTGATCCTCCCTTAGGTGCAGCGCTTCCTCAAGCATTTCCTTCCTTGTTCTGGCTCCACCAATCAGCGAGGCTTATTCTAGGTGGGTGTTGTTCCTCGCATGCCAGACTTTCTAAGTTCACTCTTCCTGCATGCGCACGTTCCTTGATCTGGTCTCCAACCTCAAAGGCACGGATCATGGAGCAAAGGTCGCAGGCAGGAAGGGAGAACTTGGGAAGTCCACTACCACATGGACCTACTTCACTTAAAACTTTTCTGTGCCTTCTCTTTACCATGTTCGGCAATAGTAAAACACCACAGCAATATCCCTTTTCTGTATCTTCCCTTTACCATGTTCGGCACAGGAATATCCCTTGGCGTGACACCAACATGTACCCCACTATATCAAGATCCCTCGAAACTTGGTATGGACCATGCCCTTCTTTACTTATTGCCACTTATTGCCTTAACCACAAAACCTTAACCACAAAAAGCTCATGCATGTGTACATGTTTTTCAAAAGCACTCACTCACTTTTTGGAACTGCCTCCGTTGTGTGCACGAGAAAGGAGCGAACTTGAAGTCACAAGTGATCTGGCCCTAAACATTAACAGCAGGAAATAAACACAACACATTTAAAGAGAAGAGCATTTATAAAGGCTATGGCTATAACAACTCTGCAAGAAAGAAAGCAGTAAGCTTCTTGGAAGCTTGGACTATTGGGACGAACTGTGATCACAACATGTAATCACGTCCATAAGTTTGTCTTCAAAATTCTTATCATGAACATACTAAGACTACTTCCATTCCTAAGAAGCAAGCCCTAGGCTCCATGAAGCAAGCCCTAGGCTCCCCATGAAGCAAGCCCTAGGCTGCCCATGAAGCAAGCCCTAGGCTGCCCATGAAGCAAGCCCTAGGCTCCCCATGAAGCAAGCCCTAGGCTCCCCATGAAGCAAGCCCTAGGCTCCCCATGAAGCAAGCCCTAGGCTCCCCATGAAGCAAGCCCTAGGCTCCCCATGAAGCAAGCCCTAGGCTCCCCATGAAGCAAGCCCTAGGCTCCATGAAGCAAGCCCTAGGCTCCCCATGAAGCAAGCCCTAGGCTCCCCATGAAGCAATCCCTAGGCTCCATGAAGCAAGCCCTAGGCTCCCTATGGAGCAAGCCCTAGGCTCCCCATGAAGCAAGCCCTAGGCTCCCCATGAAGCAAGCCCTAGGCTCCCCATGAAGCAAGCCCTAGGCTCCCCATGAAGCAAGCCTTAGGCTCCCCATGAAGCAAGCCCTAGGCTCCCAGCCCTAGGCTCCCCATGAAGCAAGCCCTAGGCTCCCCATGTTGCCAGCCCTAGGCTCCATGAAGCAAGCCCTAGGCTCCCCATGAAGCAAGCCCTAGGCTCCCCTTGAAGCAAGCCCTAGGCTCCCCTTGAAGCAAGCCCTAAGCTCCCCATGAAGCAAGCCCTAGGCTCCCGGCTCCCCATGAAGCAAGCCCTAGGCGCTCCCCATGAAGCAAGCACTAGGCGCCCCATGAAGCCAGCCCTAGGCTCCCCATGAAGCAAGCCCTAGGCTCCCCATGAAGCAAGCCCTAGGCTCCCCATGGAGCCAGCCCTAGGCTCCCCATGAAGCCAGCCCTAGGCTCCCCATGAAGCAAGCACTAGGCTCCCCTTGAAGCAAGCCCTAGGCTCCCCATGAAGCAAGCCCTAGGCTCCCGGCTCCCCATGAAGCAAGCCCTAGGCTCACCATGAAGCAAGCACTAGGCTCCCCTTGAAGAGCCGAAGCTGGGCTCATGCCCAAGGTTAGAGCTGGAGCAAGCATGGGGTTTTGATGGCATACACCATAGAACTGGCAGCAATTGTGTTTAATACAGTATATAATAAAGGACACCAGAAAGGAGCAAATGGCTTACTCGATTCTACACTTCCTACAATTTAAATTAACATTTTATTAAACAGTTATCATATTTGTGCAGTAGGTCTCTAGTAGACTGAACAGAAACTAGTAGTGAGGTAGTTAGTGCCACAGTACTGACCTCCAGGGGTTGGCAATGCTAATTGCAATGCACTTATGCATAGACGTTATAAGCATCTATATTTTCCACAGGGCGTATAGAGTATGTTTTTTAATCATGCACCAATTTTTTCATTGATGTACAAGTTATTGTCGACGTTTCTAAGCCCTGCGGAAAATAGATGTAGCAACAACAAAAATTTTGAAATTCAAGTCTACTCTACCTCGTCTCACGTAGACAGACCCTTTACCAATTGCTACACCATAGCAATGTCTGCGTACAAAGATCCTTTTACCTCTTCAGTCACTTCATCTTTCTTTGGTAGTTCTTTTGGACCATATCTGCATTATTATGAGGACCACAACAATGGAGACAGCCACACTGCTAACCTCTTTCAACTCACATTGTGCACAGTACTTTAGTGCGTCCCATTTCCATGTAAGCAGATCCAGCAGAGCGAGGGTTGATTCCAAGATTGAGATCTAAATATTAACCATTCAACGTAAGGGCAGCACAAACTTTTACAAGTTTAGCTGCACTAACCAGCCTCTCCCTCTATCTTCTAGCTGTGGACACATGCACAAAATTGAGTAAACCTCCAAGAAAATACCTTTACTCCCTTTGGTGAGTCACAACCATAAGTATAATTATCATTTTTGTGGAGAGAGAGAGGCTCGCTATTGAGCTAGCAATAACGAGGAAAGTTTTGATAAATATTCTTCACTTCAAATATACATATGATTAGTAAATGAATATGATTAGTAATGAATGTGATGAATTGCTCACATAAGGGACGCATTTCTGTCCTTGTTCTGCCATCAGCTCTCTTCTGCTCTGAATCGAGCTATAGGTCAAATAAATACGTTATGATATCTGCAGTGAAGATATCACTCACTAATTCTTTCGCTGAGGGCTTGTCCTCATCTGGCAAAAGGAGGAGAGGAGAAAATGACCCGTCAGGGGGTAGGTGCCTCTTAATGGTTGGCATTTTGGAGCAGCTTTCTCTCTTAGACGACCTTTCCCTTTTTTCAGGACTATTACGCGCGAATGGCATACACGTGGATATCACACGCGCGAGTTTATCTTGGCCAATGCCACGTGGCTAATCTGTTATGCTAATTATACAGTAATCGTTTCAAACTGAGGAGCTGCCTTTAATAAAAAGCTGTGAGTCACTTTTTTTAATATTAAATTATTTTTTTATGGAAAAAGTCAATATCCAAGAGGCTATATAACATGAAGAGTAAAATGAATACATGAATATATACATGGAGGAATATATCAAGGTGATAGTTGAGTAGTTAAAAGTCAAAGTGATGATAAAGAGTGTTGAATATAGTGCTTAAATTGTCCAAGTTTCTTTAATGTAATTGGAGTTCCAGAGCCTAGTAGTAGTAGGGGAAAATGAAAGGTAAGCAGACTGAGTTCTGTATGGAATTAGTAGCCGATTACTGGGGTGGAAGGATTGGAGGTTGTAGTAGGGAGTAGTTTGGCAACTTCAATTTTGATGATGTAAATGATTATCTATTCTGTTCTTAGGTACCAGCCTTAAGAGGATAAAGAAGTGAGTTGTAGGTTAATTCCTTGTCATGATCCTAGCATTCTCATTATGATTATAATCCTTGATTACATCATTATGACCATGATTCAGTCACCAGCATTGTCAGATTGTCCTAATCCAAACTCTCTTGGTACACCTAACCACATCAGAATGTTTTACTTTTTGCTCTGTAGATGGTGCAATGCTTGATGCTTCTATTTAGTGGAACTCGGTCTTGTTATCATTTTATTTCGAGAAGTAATGTTAGCAAATCCCCACCCCATCCCCTTCTTATCACAGGGAGTATCACATGATGGATAATATTGGCTATGTGGAGGGATCAATGGCACCCCATGTTCAGTGAGCTTCCTAGCCAGATAGAGATGGCTGGAAGAGAATGGCACTCCCAACTGACCCTTGAAGCACAAAGGGTAAAACAGAAATAAGCGGAACTTTAAGATAACTCTATAGTTACACATGTGTTTTACCTACGTATCTGTGCTCTATTGTTTTCCTCTACTCAACAGCTGATAAGGAACTATATTGTCTACTTTCTAAATAGCAGAGGAGGTATCTTTGCTTTTTGGTGGTAAAACTGGAATTATCTATGTCAAAGTATAACTCGAGATTTTCTTAGGTGTATAATCCATGAGGTCACCAAGAGAATCATCGCTATTCAGTGAAGTTAACTCCTGTATGTGGGGCAGTATTTGGACGATTCTCGGCACAAACGTCAAATCCTGGAGATCAAGGTGAACAGAGGAGATTTGTGCGAGATATATGAAGACCGAAACCATGAGGTCAGATGGTTAATTGACTCTGGTGTTGGTATTCCCAGCACATCTTATTTGTGTTATCATGTGTATCTGACTGTTGATCCTCGCAGTATTGTTGTTCATTTTTCACTTGATGATTGCAATTTGTTACTTGTATATGTTTATAGGCTTACTCTAGAGAAGGAGCTGCCAATGTTGGTTCCCTCCCTCCTAACCAGATAAAAAAGAATTACCATAGCGAAGCTGATGGAGGTGAGGTGTCTTGCCGTAACAATAACCGTTCCTGATATATACCTGTTAAAAAAATTACGTCAGTAATTTAGACGAGATTTTTGGCTGTGTGTGGGATGGGAGTGGATCCAGGGCTCTTACTCTGGCAAATTTTTCCCTTTTGAATTTCTCAGATTAATTCTGATGAAATTTTGAATTGAAACAACAAAGAACGAGGCTAAGCAAAAGCACTCATGGAGACGTACATAACTACTATGGTAAGATGTATGTATGCAGTGCAGGATTGGTATAGGTACTAGCTGTAGCTCTGTAGCTATGGTAAGATGCATGTATGCAGTGCAGGATTGGTATAGGTACTAGCTGTAGCTATGGTAAGATGCATGTATGCAGTGCAGGATTGGTATAGGTACTAGCTGTAGCTATGGTAAGATGCATGTATGCAGTGCAGGATTGGTGTAGGTATATACTAGCTGTAGCTATGGTAAGATGCATGTATGCAGTGCAAGATTGGTGTAGGTACTAGCTGTAGCTATGGTAAGATGTATGTATGCAGTGCAGGATTGGTGTAGGTACTAGCTGTAGCTATGGTAAGATGCATGTATGCAGTGCAAGATTGGTATAGGTACTAGCTGTAGCTATGGTAAGATGCATGTGTGCAGTGCTGGATTGGTGTAGGTACTAGCTGTAGCTATGGTAAGATGCATGTATATATGCAGTATAGGATTGGTATAGGAACTAGCTGTAGCTATGGTAAGATGCATGTATGCAGTGCAGGATTGGTGTAGGTACTAGCTGTAGCTATGGTAAGATGCATGTATGCAGTGCAAGATTGGTATAGGTACTAGCTGTAGCTATGGTAAGATGCATGTATGCAGTGCAAGATTGGTATAGCTGTAGCTATGGTAGGATGCATATATATATGCAGTGCAGGATTGGTATATGATAGTGCCAATGGTAGGTGCTGCATATCGTAGCTGTGACCATGTCCTTTGCTTGTATAATATGTACGGCTTGGCTGCATTGTAATTTTAAAGTTGACACAAGGAAACATCCTTTGGAACAGTCTACTGCTGCATTCAGGCGAAGTCTACTCTATCTTCCTTATCTTTGGGATGGGGAAGAAAGGGATCCGGAACTCTACCATATATGACTTGTGTCACACAACTATAATTGCAGGGTAATCAGATTGCAGTTTTTGATTACATTCCAGACACGTGGGAAGTGTGAATCAAGTAATATTGTGTTTATTTCAGTGCCAGGTGGCAATCACTAGTATGTGTGAGAGAAGAAGCTGATCCCGATAACTGAAGAGAGCTTGGGCACTTGAATTTGTTCAACAGCAATTGACTCGTTGCTATTGAAGTTAATATGCTTTATTCTCCTTCATGGTGGTGTCCTTCCGAAGAAGAGTGGCTTTCTCAGAGTTCCTGCTGAGATTGCCCGTCTTCTATCTTAGTAAATTGTCCACAAGGAAGGCAAATTGTGCCTTGTTGCTGGAGATGAAGGCACAGAAGTAATCATTACCTGCTACTGCTACCCTACCTTAGCCTAGCCTAGCCTAGCCCTACCCTAGCCCTACTGTGCATGCAAAATTACACATGCAAAACATCCACATTTTTTTAAATTCGAGCGAAGGGACGCGACGTGAGGCGAAATCATGTCCACAATATCACAAATTGACGCATCGCTTCGCGACATATTGTGAACCGGCCTTAAGGTGTTGAAGTGTTAAATTCGTGTTGCACAAGTCACAAATACTAGATACTACTGATGTTGAAACTGAAGTATGTATTATTAGGATTTTTTATTTTTATTTGTGGGGGGGGGGGGGGGAATCTAGACTTTGGGCAAGGGGTGATATCCCAGGACCTAACCACTTCTGTATGAAACACTGCATGTTCAGGATTATTTTTAGAGACATATAGCATATTCATCCCATGGTGCTACAAGAAATCCTGGGCTCATCTCACTTCACCCAACTGATATACTTGCTCGGGCTGGTAATAGGGTGTTAACAACTTTTAAACTTTGCACATTCATACGTGATCCTAGAACCAGACTGACAAAACACACAAACTATTCGTATAATGTTATTGTGTGAATTAATTTCTGTACATTGTTTTTTGCAGAAGATATAGGGAATTAATGATCCCGATTGTCCTTGTGATACCGCATTGATTGTCAAGCCAGCAAAAAAAAACACTTTGCCCTGATCTGGCTTAGCCATGGTTTTATAATAAATTATCATTATTATACAGTATGCCTAGCTTATATATGTACCAAGACACAACCTCGACCTCCATCATCCATCTGCTAAGCTCTGTGAGGGACCATCTTGTTGAACAGTGGAGTCTGACATGGTGAAAGAAGCAGTGGATGAATCTAAGATTAGTTACAAGGAGGCAACCAATTGTCCTGAGAGCTGCAATAACAATTTGGCTAAGTGGTCTGGAAGTGGAACAACTAAAAGCAGCACAGAGGTAAAGATGATGTTGGGGGTCTGGAGCAGCAAGGATTCATTCAAGGAGGCTAGTAATTGCAAGGATGATGTTGTAGTGATCTGGAGCAGCAGGGATTCATTCAAGGAGGCTAGTAATAGCAAGGATGATGTTGTGGTGGTCGGGATTCATTCAAGGAGGCTAGTAATGGCAAGGATGATGTTGTGGTGGTCTGGAGCAGCAAGGATTCATTCAAGGAGGCTAGTAATGGCAAGGATGATGTTGTGGTGGTCTGGAGCAGCAGGGATTCATTCAAGGAGGCTAGAAATGGCAAGGATGATGTTGTGGTGGTCTGGAGCAGCAGGGATTCATTCAAGGAGGCTAGAAATGGCAAGGATGATGTTGGGAGTCTGGAGCAGCAGGGATTCATTCAAGGGGGCTAGTAATAGTAAAGATGATGTTGTGGGGGTCTGGAGCAGCAGGGATTCATTCAAGGATGCTAGTAATGGCAAGGATGATGTTGTGGGGGTCTGGAGCAGCAGGGATTCATTCAAGGATGATGTTAGGAGATGTGCTCGACTGCTGAGCTAGTGCCATGTATAGCACAAAGAGAATGAGAAGGAGAATGTTTGCTCAACCCTCACTACAAAATTTGCTTCAACAAAGATGTTGACCTGCCTGAGAAGTATGCTAGCCTCTCTAGATAACTCTCTCTTTTCAAAACCTTCCTTAAACCTGCCACCAAAGAATGCGACTATTGCAAGTTCTAGTAGACGTACTTCAGTTCCCCTTTTGCGCATGTCTACCCTTCTCCCATTAAAAAAAAATTTTTTTTTTACTTCTTTTTAAAATGCATATAATTATATCAAACCAATATAGGGAGTGCTTACGCACTCTCCAATAGATCTTCAAGATGGATTTCAAATTAATTATTTTAAATATATATATACTTTCTATGTTTTTTTTTTTTGTGTGTGTGAGCTATATAGCTATATACCAGTTTACTACCTTTTTTAAAGTTTTTTTAAGTTAGCAAATAAAAAGCATCCAATAATCTGGTTTTAGCCGAGATGTCACCTTTGGTTTTGGGCGTCATTTTTGCCATGCGCCATATATAGTGATAATGCACTTCATGATACAACCATACTCTATGTGGGACAAGACATATAGAGGAGGTAATGTCGTGGAAGACTCAATAAAATCAGTCGTGAGGTCATCGACCTGCCTGGTGATGAAATTGATAATTTAATCTTGATACTGTTGGGCCTGTTAGGGACCACCACGTTATATACAGCAAGTCGAGAGCAGGAAGAAACCTAATTAGGAACCTGCAACACATACGCCCAGAGGGTAGGACATGATCCTCAGATGCACTAAATAGCCAAGCGGCAATGCAAACTTTTCCAACCATAGAGCAGCACTTTAGCTTGATTGCGTATTCAACTACGACTGCAATCCAGTTGTAGTCGTGCATTGGAACATATTGACGCTAAAAGTTTTTAAATTTAAATAAGCCTTTTTTTATTTTAAATGCAAGCTATGCGAGTTAAATAGCTAACAGACACGCAAGTCAACTTTTTAAAAAAACGTAGAATCAAACCAGACCATTTCCAAGATGTTTTTAATTTTTTGGTTTGCCGGTTCAAGGCATATTTGGTGACTAATATCACCACTCTAATATCACCACTTAAGTAGCAAAGAAGATTCTGGGCGAGCTGTAGTGGAGACAAGTTTGCCATGTGCCAGTTAACTAAATAACAGCGATACTTTGAACGGTGGCCAATTAGCGTCATACCAAGCAGCTTGTGTATTCGCAGAGATCTACTTGCTGCCCCAACTCTTCACTGCTCTATAAAACTGAAAGTTCATGATAGTGACTTTATAATACAGCACTTGCAAACAAATACTCAATTGTGACTAAAATAGGATAACTATCTAACGGCAAAAAGACAATGTTGGTCTTTGGAGGAGGTCCTCATGGCATTGAATGCAGATGGGGACTGCAATGAGCCATTTGCAGATGGAAGTGGTGAAGACCTGCAGGAAGTAAGAGAACAAAATATTGAATAACATTACTAGTATATATATTTAGTTGAAGAGGAATGTGCTCATTCCTCTGCGATACCTGCTGCATTACAGACCACACCCTTTCCCCAACCCATCTGTCTCAGTGGATTTGAATGTTGCCACCCATCTTAGACCTTCTACCACCATCGCTATCGACAAAACACACTTCTGCCTACATGTTGACCACACCCCATCCTCAACCTACATCAGTATCAACCACATCCCAGCCACAACAATATCAGATCAACCACACCCACCCCCCAACCTAAGTTCGACCACACCCACACTTCCCAGCCTCAACCTATCAATATTGACCACAACCAGAAACCAGACCCAACCAATATCTATCTATCACACACCCCAGCCTACATTAGTATTGACCACACCCATGGCCCATCAGTATTGGCCACACCCACTTCCAGCCCTCGGCCCCAACTCAATCTTATACCGTATCTGCTGGCGTATAAGTCGCAGTAGCAGCTCCAAATCTTCTCCAATTCAAGGGTGCGACTTATAATCCGAACATGTCACTTTGGCTTGAACAACTGGGCGGGGTCTCTAGTGGCACGTGTCGATAAAATGTCTGAAAGCGAATGAGTTACACTGCTGGCTTTAAGCTCAAAGTAGTTGGGTATGCAGAGAAGTTCGGAAACAGAGCAGCGGAAAGAGAGTATAGAGTTAGTGAAAAATCGGTCAGGGACTGGAGAAAGAAGAAGAATGTGTTGACAATGATGCCGAGATGCACTAGATCTGCTAGAGTTGGAGTATCGGCTTATTGGCCAGAACTTGAAAGTAAACTTTGCAAGAGTGGGTGCTGGACAAGCGCTTGAATGGAATATGCATTTCCGGGACCATGATTAGATTAAAGGCGAAGTTGATGGCCAAAGACATGTCTCCAGAAGATGTTGAAGATTTTACTGGCTCTACCTCTTGGCTATACAGATTCATGAAGAGAAAAGGACTTGTTCTTCGACAGAGAACAAAGATAGCACAACGTCTACCTCAAGAATTTGAAGACAAAATCATAAGCTTCCAACGGATGATGATAACAACGAGGAAGAGAACGGTTATGAAATGCAGCAGATTGGGAACATGGATGAAACACCCATGAACTTTGATAGGCCACCATCTCGTACGGTTAATGCAGTTGGTGAGAAATCTATCTGATAAAAACTACAGGAATGGGGAAAAATCACTTTACAGTGACGTTATCATGCCTAGCTGATGGCACTAAGCTAAAGCCCATGATTATCTTCAAACGTAAGACGTTGCCCAAACACCTGGTGTGCTAGTTCATGTTCACGAGAAAGGCTGGATGGATGGAAGAAAATGGGATGAAGATGTGGATTGAGAAAGTGTGGAATCAACGTCCAGGAGATTATTCCAAAAAGAAAGCCTGTCTTGTCCTTGATATGTTCAAAACGCACCTTATGGATGCCATCAAGAAGAAGCTACAGCAAGGAAACACAGATGTTGCCTTCATTCCTGGTGGATTAACAGGTCAGTCACAACCACTTGATGTTTCCATCAACAAACCCTTCAAAGGGAAGGTGAGAACACTGTGGTCTGATTGAATGGCTGGTTCAACTGATCATGCGCTTACCAAAGGAGGCAGGCTAAGGAAACCATCTATAACATTGTGGTGCCAGTGGGTCCTGAAGGCGTGGGAGGAAATTGATCCAGCTATTATCATCAAGGCCTTCAAGAAGTGCATCTTTAATGCTATGGATGGATCGGAAGACAGTGTGCTTTATGAAGATGACAGCGATGATGGTGGTGATCTTTTTGCTGATATCGATCAAGATTAAGAGGACTGTGACGATATTGCACAGAATGATATTGACACATAATCATAGAATTGACAAGATACACACATGCACACTACTGTATGCACCATTTCTACATGATATAATTATTTCAGTTTCTACATGTAGCTAACTAGGAGTAGTAAAGTCTTTGTACACACAAGGAACCACTACACCTGTGTTGAGTATATTGCAAAACTTTCTTCCTGTAATTTCACAGGTGATACGACCTCCATTCTGTAGAAAATAGAAGGCTACCCTCGAGAATTCCCGTGGCAAATGTCCGACGACAATAGTACCAAGAGTAGTAGCAACCGCGTAGGAATCGTGGGTATTTTGCACTTCAGATTGGACCAGCAGGAACTGTCCTATATGAGGTGTCCAAGTGTTCTTATAGACATGGTGTCCTTGTACTGAACTTTCCAGTTGGAAGCTTTCTTCCTCTTCAACTCCTGCTCCAGCCATGCCCATTCGTCTCGTGTAGTCGAAACTTGACCTATTGTCATTGCGCTTTATTTAGCATGCGACCTTAACGATTTTCAAAATGATGGCCAACTTTGGGGGGTGCGACTTATACTCCGGTGCGACTTATACTCTGGCAAATACGGTACACACTCAATAACCATCACCCTCTTTCATTCCTATATATAGTGCAATCCAGCATAATCCTTCCAAACTTATTTTGCATATAACTTTTTTGTTTCTCAAGACATGATATATATATATATTCTGAATCTGCATAAAAAATACTACTAGTGAGTATTTTAATTTTACTGTAAGCTAAAAGTAAGAAGTAAAATATAACCTATCAGAGCATGCTAAATTGTCACATGCAAGCTTGCTATGGGAACACTATGGGATCACGCGGGCCATAATCTTGCGATTGATTTAGCGTGCGACTGCAATTTGTGTGAAAAAGTTGATTCGAGTGTTGTTCTGAAGTTTCTGGAGTTCACGATGTCTACAGCTACCCCCTGGAGTAGGAAGAGAAAAGCTAGATCGAAGTCCTTGAAAATGCTCGCTGGTAAGACGAAGAGGATGTCTGGAGATTGTGCCGTCGATGGCACTGTTGCATCTGGGGCAGCTACGATGGCTTCTCCAGAGCCTATTAATATTCTACAACAACAGAATATACCAGTTGAGCCACCAGAGCCTACAGTAATCTTACCTGTTTCTGCTGGTGAACAAGATAACCATAGCAATCGTGAGGCTGAGGAGGAGAATGAGGGAGAGGATGATAGTGATGGAGAGTCTGCAGGTTACTTAACTAGTCTAGCTATAGATACTTAAAAGTGGCTATGTCGGAAGAAGAAGCAGAGAAAAAGAAGAGGATCTGGCAGCTAAAGTCCAAGTTGAATTCGGTAAGAATGAGAGTTAGGAATGGGAAAACAGTGTCTAGCAAGATAGTGAAAGATGGCTAGGGCTCTATTGCTACTTGGCTATATATTATATATAGCAGCTATAGATACTTAGCTATTGCTACTTGGCTATATATTATATATAGCAGCTATAGATACTTAGCTATTGCTACTTGGCTATATATTATATATAGCAGCTATAGATACTTAGCTATTGCTACTTGGCTATATATTATATATAGCAGCTATAGATACTTAGCTATTGCTACTTGGCTATATATTATATATAGCAGCTATAGATACTTAGCTATTGCTACTTGGCTATATATTATATATAGCTAGTGTAGCTATAGGAAGTCAATGACGATTATGTTTACAATACTTTTCTAGAGTTCAGCGAGGGGTATGTTCAGGAAGTTTCGACGATTTTGTCATGACCCTGCCTTCAGATCTCTGAAGATGATGTCTGGTTATAATGAAAAGCTTCATGGCTAGACATAAGTGCAATAAGCAGCAGTCAGCCACAGAAGCGGCTTCTATGTTGGGATTTCATGAAAAGACTGCTAGGAAATAAATGAACCAATTCATGGAGAACATGGGAAAGCTACCAGAAAGCAAGCAGGGAAAACATCAAAGAGTTACAGTGTATTATGATGAAAAGGTCAGTTATTCATTCTTGGAGATGAATTTAGCAACTGCAATATTATTGTTCTTTTTTAGATCAACCTGAAGGCAGCCGAATGGGTTCGAAAAAATGCTTTTGTGAAGGGGGAACCAAATATGACTGCCCGTAGTTTCTGCTTTTGGGTGAATGATGAACTATTGCCATCTAGTCACTTGTCACCACAGTACCCTAGGCATATATCGATCAGTACAGCACAGCGATGGCTCCATCATCTTGGTTTCAAGCCTGTCAGTATCGAAAGGTAAGACCTTGTGTTACATGCACATAGGAATAATGGTAAGACCTTGTGTTACATGCACATAGGAATAATGGTATATATATATAAGTATATATTATAGATATCTATATTGTTATAATAGGAATACTTGAAGGAAATGGAGTCTCTGCGTGATGAACATCAGCCTCTTCCTCAGTGTTCTGATGAGCTGCCGAGAATTCGCAATGAAGCGGATGAGGATAAGAAGAAACTTGTTATAATTTTTCATGATGAGTCCATTTATAACAGCAATGAGGGTCAGACGTGGATGTGGGGAGAAAAGGACCGACCAGCTATTTTACCCAAGACCAAGGGGAGTGGAATTATGATCTGACTTCATCGATGAACATGATGGGTATTTGCATCTAAAGGCTGGTTCACAACACGATGCAAACAGCAAGCGTCGCGTCGTGTGAACCATGTGACGCGTTCTAGCTTTAGGACGCGACGGGATGCGTGGATAGAATCGAGTTCTATTTTTGCGTCCAGTGTGAAGCATCCTCATCCGTCCAGCCAATCAGATTGCTTCATTCATCGTGCGATTTGTCATACTGCAAATTAAGAAAGCTACACAAAGCGGAGTCAATGGAAGAAATGGACATTGAAAGTTTGGTTGAAGCTGTGCGGGAATTCCGATGTCTATGGGATGTAGCTAATCAGGATACAAGGACAGAAGGAAGCGGGAGAATGACTGGAAAGAAGTTGCTAGTGAGGTAAGATTGAGCATTTAGGGTCTGTAGTATATCCAGGGTATATAAACATCATAATTATTTTCGTGGGAATGAAATTGGTTACCTTTTGTAGGTTGGAGTGGAGGCTGAACTATGTGCTTCCAAATAGAAAAGACTGCGGGATAAATTTGTAAGGGAAATAAAGAAGGTCAAGGGAGGCAATTGAGGGCCGAAGTATACACCAACTTGGCCGTACTTCACTATAATGGGATTTATGACCGACAGTATCAAGCACAGGAAGTAAGTTATATTATTATTGTAAGCAATATATAAAAAATTCTTTTACTGTTTTATATACATAAATAAATACAGAAGCCACACCACCCTCACAGCAGGAGTGTCAGAGACACAAGACGAGACATCGCCGCCACCAGCAGTGTCGGATGAGGAGAGTCAACATGCAGACATGGATTTGGGAATCCAAGAGAGGTATACCAAAGTTATTTATAATAATAATGCTGCCATGACGGTGTACCAATGTTTTATACTACAAATTGTGTGCAGTATCCCATGTCATCATAGTTACTCCAGAATTTTTTTCTTTCTTTAGATCTCCTTCCCCAAGTGATGTCTCGCTCAGACTATCAAGTGAGACTCCAAGGTCACAGAGTACATCATCTTGTACACCACAGCCACCAGCAAAGAGGAAAGGAAGAGGCAGCAGAGGTGATGATCCTCATGGTGATGCAATCGGGAGATGGCAAGGCTGGACGATAGGCGTACTGAGAGGGAGGAGAGACGAGTCGAGAGGAGGAGGCCTACAAGTTTAGATGAGGATGTAATTCTTGCTGCCTTCTCCGTCTGAAAATAGGGAGAACCCACAGACTCCTTATTTTTCTCTGGCTTCTCTTCATTCTCCTCCTCCATTGTGCAAGCAACAGTAGCGCCTCGTTGTCATCATCGCTCTCAGAGCTGTCGTCGAAGTCGGATTCCGAAGTATTCGCCATTTTCAATAAGAGGTAAAGGTCGACATCCAATTCACACCGCGCATCTGGACCACCACGAGAACGCGACTGGAACATGTGAACCATGAGGACGCGGCGCTTGAGGATGCGACGCGTGAGAAAAAGGGTATTGTGAACCAGCCTTTAGCGATGAACAGTATGAACAGGCTAAAGTGTTTAACCCTGATATTACTCAGCATGCAAGAGTCCACTTTGAATACAGTGCCGAGCGTGATGGGTATTGGACCGGAGATCAATTTAATGAACAATGGGAAATGCCTGTGCTCAAATATCCCTCCTATTCACATACAGTTTGTTTCATCCTTGATCAAAGAAGTTGTCATGCAAGTATGCTAATCTGTCCCTTAATGCCTGGAACATTTTGAAGTTGGATGGAGGACCACGTGGGGGAATGGAAACGTTCAAGCAATGGTTCACCCAAACAGAACTGTAAAGGACTGCTAACCATATTAGCTGAAAGAGGGCTCAATGTAACTCATTTGTGTGCAGACGACATGAGAACCATCCTATCAAATCACAAGGACTTCGCAGATGAACTAACTCAAGTGCAACACGTTGTTGCTAAGTACAACTACAAGTGTGTTTACTTGCCTAAATTCCACTGTGATCTGAACCCCATTGAGAGGGTTTGGGGGCAGTCCAAGACGTATGTGAAAGCTCACTCTAACGTCACCTTAATCAAGCTACGCAAACTTCTCGATCCTGCTCTCAATTCAGTGGATTTGGACCTCATCAGGAAATATTTTCGAAAAGCAAGAGACTATGAGAGAGCTTATAGAGAAGGTCACAATGCTGGATGGGCTGTGGAAGATGCCATCAAACAATACAAGTCTCATCGAAGAGTGCGGGTTTGAAACTTTTTAGATTCCAATGAAATTGCCAATAATGTCCAACATGTATATATATACACTGGAGACAGTAGGGGAGGAAGAAGTAGACAAACATAGTTAAAACAGTCATTGTATATACATGTAAATGTAGTGATTCTAGTAAGAGCATGGTCTCGTATTCAAAAATTTATATCTTAAGAAATAATTAATATGCTCACATGAGATTGTAGAGTACTGCTTTCTCTACAAGAAAACATGTTGATTATTACCTAGCTGGTGGGAGGTATATAGCAAAGTTGTCAATTAGTTTTGAGTAACATCTGAGGTTTGGCCTGAACCACAAAACACTCACTTGTAATCAACACTCTCACTGTGTTCTAGCCACACCAAATATGGGAACTTCAATGTAAAGGGTACTTGAGAAAATTCTAATTATAGGGAAAACGCGAAAATTTAATTTTGTGACTGTGGTTAATGGATTGCAAAAAAAATGTGCATGGAATTGGACTAGATTCTTCCTCTCTATTATTTGCCTTCAAGTCTTATAGATGTGTACAAGTTAAGTTTGTACAAGTTAAGTTTTGCACGTTTTTACAACAACACTGTTTGGGGACAGTTATGCTGGATTGCACTATACCTCCTCGGCCTTGCCAGCTATCGTCTCTTCCATACAGACATTGTCTCTAGTTTGGTATACCTCCTCGGCCTTGCCAGCCATCGTCTCTTCCATACAGACATTGTCTCTAGTTTGGTATACCTCCTCGGCCTTGCCAGCCATTGTCTCTTCCATACAGACATTGTCTCTAGTTTGGTATATCTCCTCGGCCTTGCCAGCCATTGTCTCTTCCATACAGACATTGTCTCGAGTTTGGAATACCTCCTCGGCCTTGCCAGCCATTGTCTCTTCCATACAGACATTGTCTCTAGTTTGGTATATCTCCTCGGCCTTGCCAGCCATTGTCTCTTCCATACAGACATTGTCTCTAGTTTGGTATCCTCCTCGGCCTTGCCAGCCATTGTCTCTTCCATACAGACATTGTCTCTAGCTTGGTCCACAAACCAAGTGACCCCTACCATTTACATCCTCTGTAGGATTTGTAGTTCCTACTCTGGAATCACCACTGGAGATATTGGAATAACACCTAACATAGTGGAAGAGACAGTAGATCAGTACGCTGAAGAAGTCACGGGTGCTGAAGCCTATGTTTCTTGGATTTTTTTATATACTGAGGATGACATTCGAGCATTCATAGGCTTCAGCATTCTCATACAGTTGGTGGATGACTCATCTTCAATACTACTACGAGCTGATGTGGCTGCAGATGACTCATTTTCACTACTGCTACTACTACGAGCTGGTATGGCTGCAGATGACTTATCTTCACTACTACGAGCTGGTATGGCTGCAGATGACTCATCTTGACTACTACTACGAGCTGGTATGGCTGCAGATGACTCATCTACACTACTGCTACAGTACAAGCCCCCCAAAACTCGGTGTTATGTTTTAGCCCAACGTACGTGCAGCGCATGAATGTTGGCCAAAGAAACGTACAGTACAGAACGTTTAAACGCTGTTTTATTGCAAACGCTCGCTACGTGTTATATTGCAAATGCGCGCTACATTTTATTAAATCGAATCAATCATTCTTTTCACATCATTTGACGCTGTTCGTCAAAGTTCGCAAGCCACATACGAAGCGGGAAAATCCTAGCTTAGCCATGGCAGTGTGGACAGAAGGCTTGTTCAAGCAGGAGAGCCACTATATTGTAGTGGTACAAGAAGATTGAAGGCTTGTTCAAGCAGGGGGGCCACTATATTGGAGTGGTACAAGAAGATCGAAGGCTTGTTCAAGCAGGGGGCCCACTATATTGGAGTGGTACAAGAAGATCGCCTGGACAAGATTCTAGAAGTCCTCAAGAGAGATACCGTGTTTACTTTTAGCAGTCATCAGTCTACCACTCTTTAGCTCTGTTACAAAGTTAATTCACATTATGACTGTATTGTTTGACAAAGAAACGAACCGTCTGAATATAGTATTACACTTGTGCAAAAATTGACTTACTGAAGACAAGTGTATGTCAATTTTTACTATAATACTATAATACCATATTTATTGTGATAACTTTTGTTTCACTGCGGCATCAGTGAATTGTTTGTCCAACAAAGTTATCCGAGAAGATAGGCTCTCCACCCCTGACTGGTCCTGAGTCCATGAGACGAGCATTGTAACACAGTTATCATCTGCTCCATCAGCCAGCGGGCTGAACAGAACTTTAGCAGTGTCAGGAAACAGACCTTCCTGACCTGACAGATGTGAATAGACACTACACAGCCACAGGTAGCAAGGAACAAGACCACACCGAGTCCGAATAACAGGCTGAACTGACCAGTATTATTGTGTAAGTATTAAAATATGTAAGAAGCATTTACTGTTTGACCACTAAACTAATTGGGTGAGCAAAGACTGTCTTAAGGCTGGTTCACAATACACTTTTTTTTTTGCATCACGTTGCAAAGCGTCTGCGTCCTCAAGCGTCCTGAGCTGTTCACAATATCATCGTGGTTTGATGCTGCCGAAGCGTCACTGCCATTTCTAAGATCCTCTTCCAGCCAATCTTCCTTCTCCCTTGAACTGACGATTTTCTTTATGACAAATGGCACTAGTCTTCTTTAGCATCTCAGTGATGACTTCCATATTGTTAGCGGTATACTCCTTATAAAGCTCCGAAAGTTCATCTCTAGTGTATAACCTAGCCATGGCGAGATCTTAAGTTATTTTTCGTGTTTGTATATCATGTTCAAACACTATTGAGTTACGTATTGGCTATCGACATGAAGTCCATTATTATCCAGCCCTCGTAGTTGCGTTGGGTTTGTTCTAGCAGCAAGGACTCAGTAGATTCTCTCTCTCTCAAGTGTCAAGGGTCGGCTAAGCGAGACTAATCAGACTAGCTCAATTTCATTGGTGTGGCTTTTGTTTGAAAAGCTTCCTCTCTGTTCCCAGTCTCTGCCGCCTTTGGAGCGTCTGCCGTCTTGGGCCGTGTGTTGATAGCAATGGAGGGAGAGGATCGTCATGACCGGGTTACAATTAGACGACTGAAGAGGCAATTGGATGATGTGACGAAGGAAAAGGATATTGTGATGAAGGAAAAAGCTGAAGATTTAAAGGGAAAAGCTGAAGAGATAAAGCAGTTGTTGCTTATCCTTGAATCAAATGGCATAGTGATCCAGAGGGGGAATGTTGGTGAAACTGAGTCACAGGATTCCTATTCTGGTGACGAAGTGGATGACAGTAGTGATATTCAATCTGCAAAAAAGAAGGCTAAAATGTCTACAACGGAGGCTATACAGAATAGGAGCTTAAAACCCTCTTCATGTAAATGGAGCCAATTTCAGGAAGTTGGATTCGTACCAAGTGGTCCGATTTTTCATCAACGTCTTCTAGACGTGAAGGCGGTGAATAAAGAAGACCGTGACAAGTTTACTATTCCCGAGGATGAACTTTCGTCGATTGCCATGTTCAAATCATTAGCAATCTGTACCGTCCCTGAAAATGAAGCTTATGTGGTCGTGTTGGCTGCACCACTAGTAGCTGTGACAGTGAACACTCTTAATAGTTTGAATAACACTAGCAGACAAATGTACCAATGTATCGTCCAACCAGAAGTCACACACCATGAAGAAGACAGAAGGCGCAACAAACAGAGTGACATCTCTATACTTCGGATAACGAACAGCCGTACCATTGTTTTGGTCCAGTGTCAATTAGTAGTAGGGCTAGAAATCAGTTCTGGCAATCGCAACTCTGTGGCACAACTCTTCCTTGAAGCGTACTATGTACATGAACTGGAAAAGAAATCCTATAAAAATATTCTTTGCATCCTGACGGATTGGAATGTGTGGCACTTTTTTTTACTCGATGTTGGAAGTAGGCCTCTGGTGGTAGAAAAATATGATCTGCTGTTGGTATGTGATGTTTCATCCATGGCACCATCCAAGGATTTAATAGTGCAAATAATTAATATCTTATATTACACATCACAAATTGTTCATTCACAGAATGTATAATAATAATAATATTATTATAATATTTGCATATCATTAAAAAAAACTTTTAAAAAACTGACTATAGTACAACTGAGTGTTGTTGTAAGTTTATGTTGATATTGCAGTTAAAGAGGCTTAGATAGTTTTCCAGCTTCATAATAAACTTTAACTCCATTCAATAGCAAGGCGCTATTCCCTACTAGTTTCGGGCTAGGGAGGGGGAAACAGCTACCAGAAGGGTAGTCTGATTTTGGCTCTAGTAATTGTGGCAGTAAGTTCATAGTTATATTAGGGCGTCGCAGTTGTTCCCACTACTCAAGCTAAAGCAGTTGAGTAGAGAGTGGAAAGCCGAGTGAGCCCAGCGATTTTCTAGCCTTTGGGTACGAAGAAGCTCTGTATGGTGACGATGTAAACGAGAGTCCTAACAACAGTTTGAACAATGATGTCAGCACCAGCAACTGGACGAGGATGGTAGTGTGTATGATGATCATTTAAATGAAAGTGGCTTGAAACAATGAAGCCAACGCGAACTTTTGTATGAGTGATGGCAGTATGGATGACCTTAGAGAAACAGCTCCAGAATATGAGGCTTTGTATGATAACATTCCCCCATCAGTTCAGTTTCTGGATCCCGAAACTAGGGATGAAGCCTTGCCTAGTGAGAGATTGAAATCAAACCTCTTCAACAGCAACATTTACCTTGTCCAGTGTGTGGTAAGTCATACGTGTTGATTAATAATCTGCCTCCACCTGCTCTATGGCAACACATTAACACTTTCCATGTTGCAAGGGGAAAATTTCCCCCTTGTGAATTCATCACTGACTACAAAAGGCTAGTGTGTTCAAAAACCAATTGTCACTGGATCTACCACAGTAGGTACAAGCGAATTGGATGTCGTCGCTTGGGCCAGGGATCAAATGCAAGGGAGCTTTAACTACCCCAGAACATCTCCAGCATTTGGATTTTGCCACCACAATTATTGCTCAGTCAAATATTGACCAGACTTCCACATTGGCTAATCACACTAGCCCTCCCGACAGCCTTTGTGAGGCCGACCTAGTGAATGCAGCACTTGATGCAGTAGCAAACTGTCATATTCCGAGGACCAATGGACCATATTTTTATGAAGTTCATTATCGGGAATAGGACTGGTCGCCGTAGCAGCAATGGAGGCGGACCAACAAGCCAACTATGAGGAAGTAAAGGATGTATTAATGAAAGAATACAGACTCACCTCTGAGACGTTCAGAAAATGCACCTTCAAGACCCCATTCGATAATACCAACCCAGGGACGTCACAAACAGAATTTTAAGCAGTGGCTAGTCGCGTCCGACCAGGATATTGAGACCACCGTCTTAATTGAGGTTACCCTAAAACGGTTACCTAGGTGGCTGGAGGGACAGATGAGAAATTTGAACCACCAGACCTACGAGGAACTTACCGAAGCGATCGTCCGACACCTGGCCAATCAGAATCTCTCAAGAAGAGAAATGGATACACCCAGTAATGGAGAAGCCTGGAGAGAAGGAGAGATTCCAATCGAAGGAGTACCGCGAACCACAACACGGATCAGCCTATTCGAGACAGGAACAAAGGGGTGGGGTCCGCACTCGCCCACCGCCCAAGGATCTGTCGAAGATAGAATGTTTCCGCTGTGGGGAAAAGGGACACATGAGGAGAGACTGTCATGTGAAGATGGCAACTTTGGAGGTGCAGAGCTGACTCGAAGGAATAACTCCCTATGGAATTGAGAAGTTCTCATCAATGACAGGAAAATCACCGCTCTCCTAGACACCGGATGTACGAAGTCAATAGTACACCCTCGCTGCATCCAACCAGAGGACCATTTGAAACGCAAAGTCCTGTACAACACTGCGAGTACAAAGAGCAAATGGTTCCCCACCGCAAGGATATGTCTCAACATCGACGGAGAAAGCCATGACATCACAGTGGGAGTGTCACCTCACATTACGGTGGACATGCTACTAGGACAGGATGTGCCAAGGTTCCGAGCACTGGTCAAGGAAGCTCTATCAGAAGAGAAACCAGAAGAAGACTCCTCGAAAGAGAAAATGGTACCGGAGTTGGTGATGATAACCACCCGAGCAGAAGGTAGGAGGAAGGAGAAAGATCAACAAGAGGTGGAAGACATCCAAGAACGAGATGGAGCCCAGATCCATGATCTTGAGTTGGATCAAAATCAAAGTATAGGTGATGTATATCCATTTGATGACGATATGTTTGTTTTCCCTATACAGAAACGATCAGCAGAGGAGACAGTGGACTGCCAAACCCCACTTCCTCAGATTTCACCGCACCAGCTCCGCTCTCTTCAGCTGTTAGATTCATCCTTGGATGAATGGAGAAGACAGGCTGATGGAGAAGGAAGTGGTGACTTCTGTTGGGAGAGGGGAATTTTATGCAGGAAACCCTATGGTGAGGGAAGTGAAAATTTGATTGTGGTCCCCCAGAGTTGTAGGCAGAGAATCATTCGCATGGTACACTGTTCACCAATTGCGGGACATTTTGGGGAGACCAAGACTCTGGACGCACTGAGAAAGAGTGGCCTAGGATGACAGTGGATGTGAAGGAGACATGTCAGTCGTGCCCTGCTTGCCAACTAGCTGTACCTGCAACTCTGAAGAAAGCCCCCCTCCATCCACTACCCATCATCCGTACACCCTTTGAGAGAATTGCTATGGACGTCTTTGGACCCCTAAGAAGAACCAAAGCTGGTAACAAGTATGTGTTAGTGGTCATAGACTATGCCACTAAATGGCCAGAGGCCTTCCCACTACGTAATGTTACCTCGGAATGTGTGATTGAGTGCTTATTAGATATCATATCTAGACTGGGAATCCCTAAAGAGGTACTATCAGACAATGGTACCAATTTTGTCTCAAGGACGATGAAACAATTTTGCGAATGGACTGGGATTCACCAAATCAAAACATCTCCCTATCATCCCCAGACAGACGGGATGGTTGAAAGATTCAACGCCACACTCAAACGTCTTCTCAGGAAGCTTACTCAGAAGGGTACGTTAGAATGGGACAGATGCTTACCATATCTTTTATGGGCGTACAGAGGCGCCACCCACAGGTCGACAGGGTACTCGCCATACAAGCTTCTCTTTGGTCGGGAGATGAACACGCCCTTGGATGAGCTGGTGGAGTTGTGGAAGGAAAAGGATGACAACGATAGCCAAGATGTAGTCGAGTATCTGCGACTTCTTCAAGAGAGGATGGCAAGCACCGGTACTGGCGAACAGCCTCAATTAGATTTTCCAAATCCATCTCCGTTTTGATTTCTAAATAATGCACTGGTTGGTTGGTCAAGTCACGAGAATGGTTGAAGCAATCTGATTGGTTGGACAGATGGGGACGCACGCGACGCAGAAATAGAACTCTTGTCTATTCTAGCGTCTGCACTTTTTGTCTGGACGCGACGCAAGAGGTTCACAAATTGATTTTGGACGCACAAGGACGGGACGCATTCCCCTTACGTCGTATTGTGAACCAGCCTAGGTTGGTAGATTTGGGCTAGTGAGGATATTGGAGGGAACCCCTGCCAGACCTAATCAATGAATCAATGAATCTCAATGAATCGAGCTAATCAATGAATCAATGAATCTCGAGCTAATCAATGAATCAATGAATCGAGCTAATCAATGAATCAATGAATCGAGCTAATCAATGAATCAATGAATCTCAATGAATCAGAGCTAATCAATGAATCAATGAATCTCAATGAATCGAGCTAATCAATGACTCAATGAATCGAACTAATCAATGAATCGAGCTAATCAATGAATCTCAATGAATCGAGCTAATCAATGAATCTCTGTGAATCGAGCTAATCAATGAATCTCAATGAATCGAGCTAATCAATGAATCGAGCTAATCAATGAATCAATGAATCTCAGTGAATCGAGCTAATCAATGAATCAATGAATCGAGCTAATCAATGAATCTCAATGAATCGAGCTAATCAATGAATCTCAATGAATCGAGCTAATCAATGAATCAATGAATCTCAATGAATCAGAGCTAATCAATGAATCGAGCTAATCAATGAATCAATGAATCTCAATGAATCGAGCTAATCAATGAATCAATGAATCTCAATGAATCAGAGCTAATCAATGAATCAATGAATCTCAATGAATCAGAGCTAATCAATGAATCTCAGTGAATCGAGCTAATCAATGAATCAATGAATCTAGCTAATCAATGAATCTCAATGAATCGAGCTAATCAATGAATCTCAATGAATCGAGCTAATCAATGAATCTCAATGAATCGAGCTAATCAATGAATCTCAATGAATCGAGCTAATCAATGAATCAATGAATCTCAATAAATCGAGCTAATCAATGAATCTCAATGAATCGAGCTAATCAATGAATCTCAATGAATCAGAGCTAATCAATGAAGAATCAGCGGTGACACTGAACTTAGATGGGAGCTGGGAAGGGGATGCTCTGCAAGAGAATCTGAAGAACAGTCCTATTGTGCAGAATGTAGGCGAGGGAAATGAGGAAAATGTGGGTCGAAGGAGAGAAGTCCTTTTGGCATCTCAACTTGGGGATTAACCACCAGCCATTCACAGAAGATTACTGGAATAGGGATTCCATCCACAACTACAAACCAATAGCCCAAACAATATTTAGGGATAGACCAGGGATATTTCAAGATTTCTACATTTTGTAGATAACTCAACACTTTCCCCAGGGTCCTGTGCAAATTATGACAGGCTGGGGAAAATTCGACCTCCTGTTAGCCACTTCCAACATAAGTTTTCATCCCAATACACTGCAAGCTGCGAGATAGCAATTGATGAGGCTATGATCAACTTTCATGGACATTCATCCCTGAAACAGTACATGCCATGAAACCATTAAAAGAGGTATCAAGGCGTGGGTTTGGGCCGATAGCCAAAATGTTTTTTCCCTCACAGTTGGAGGTATACACAGGGAAAAAGAAGGTGCAGTTGAACACCACTTGTATTTGAAACAAGAGTGGCCAAGAACCCAACTGAGGTACAGGGCAAGTGGTATCATGCCTATTTTGACAACTTTTTAAGCCTCCCATAGCCTGTGTTGGTGGACCTGAAGGGGGGGAACATTACCATTTTTCATGACCCCCCCTCTTAAAAGCATGCTACATACATAAAACAATCATTGTCAAGTTTGAGAACATTTCAATACTCCATTATTAAGTTATGATGCTTTTTAAACACACCATTAGAAAGAATTTCTTGTCAAACATTATTCCAAGAAGACGGAGAAAGAGCTGCTTTCTTCTCTCGAAGTTCAAGCGTTTGTAAGTTCGCGACCGTACCATCTCTAGGACTTCAAACAACTATCAAAATGACGTACAATTGACATAGAAGATTGTCATAGTAACTGTGCGGAGTCAAGAGGTCTGTATGTGCAGTAAAAACGCGGTAAACGAGTTATATAGGCACCCCACCATGCCCAAATTTCTCAGTTGAGAACCTATCTCAGAATGTCTTCTGAATCAGAGTCAACGTCTTCTCCGCCAGTATCTAAGCTTCCTGTTAAACTTCCTGCCTCAATTCGAAGGCGTAAGAAGCGTTGTTGGTGTGGGTGACCAGGCCATCGAGTAGGAAGACACCAGCTCCTACCATTGACTCACCAACACCAGTGTTGATTGCCAGCAGGAAAAAACTGACGCTCACTACGCCAACTTCGGCTACCTCTCATCTCAGGCTGGGCATTCTTCTGAGATGTTGGATTGTGAGCCACAGAGTGGCCACGCTCCATTATAGCCTGGTCTGAACGGCTTCGAGCCTCACTGAAGAAGTTTGCTTTCTGTGCTTGTGGCCCTTGGATCTCCAAGAAGACCTGTCTTGCAGGAGAGGTCTGGTTACGAAAATGACCTTCTTTTGATTATTTTGTTCTTGTTGCGGCAAAAAGGATATCTTCTCAGACCCTTACTCCAAGGAGGACTCTGCTCCAGTGCAAGATAGATCATGTGGTCTGGCATCCAAGCCTGTTGGTTTAGGGAGCGACCATCTCCCAAAGAGACGGCATGAAGGCTTGGCCACCTTCAAAGACAGCCTGACAGACCTGCCTGACGCCAGATGTTGACATCGATGATGGGTCTGACTCCTTCTCTCAGTGTGGCTGCTTACACAACACAAAATACACAGCTTCATCAGTTGACCGAAAGGGAAGCTGATGTTTGCTATTCGCTCGCTTGTGCACATTTTCACCATGCTCGGTGTCGACCCTAGCGAGGTTGTTGATGTGACCATCACCTTTGACGGCACTTGGTCGAAACATGGGCACACAGCTCGCTACGGTGTGATGCTGGTGATCTCCTGGGAGACGGGGCAAGTGCTTGATTCTGTAGTCCTTTCCAAGGGATGTCCACATTGTTCTGCTCACGAAGGTATGGATAAGGAGTCGGAGGAACATCATCTATGGTGGGAAGGCCACGAGGATTCCTGTAACAGAAATTACAGTGGGTCCTCGCCTGTCATGGAGACAAATGGAGCGATGATTCTTTTCTTGCGCTCAATCTCTAAAAACAATCTTCGCTACACAAGCATTATGTAAAAAAAAAATTTGTGTGATTTTATAGATGGCCCTGTTTATTTCAGATGATCAGTGGTGATACCAAGACTGTGGTAGACCTTAACTCTCTGAACCAAGGCTTGCGGCCCTATGGGTCAGGTTTTGCCATCGTCCAGCACGAGTGCATAAGACTTTAGATATTACTTACACATATTACTTGAAGGATTGTGTTGAAATATACAGGTGTGTTGGGCATGTTCAGAAGTGTCTCGGCAAACATCTACGCAGCCGCATCAAGAACTCGGCACCAGTGATGGGCGAGGTTGAGGACCAGGCTGCTACCAAGTCCTTGCAAACAAGGCAGCCCGAGATGCTACCAGGTCTCTCAAAGCTGGGGCCCTTGATCTAGCTAAAGAGGAAACACGACAAAAGCGTATCAGGGTCAAAGCTGAGAGAGTAGCAGCAAGGTTGAAGGGACAATCAAGATCAGTCCAGTGTCATGGATGCCACCCTTGACCACCCACCAGCCATCCATGGTTGTTGTTACACATCAACCGCAAGTGAACGAATAAATAAATACAAGTCTACAAACCACGGAACCATAGCTAGAGGAGAGACCCACGGAACCATAGCTAGAGGAGAGACCCACGGAACCATAGCTAGAGGAGAGACCCACGGAACCATAGCTAGAGGAGAGACCTGCTAGTGCCTGCTAGTACGAACTATCTGAATGCTGTGTTGTGATTGTAGTATCAAACTGTTATTGTACTCTCTATATACAAGTGATTGTATTATAGTTGCAAGTGTTTTTCCACACAAACTCTTGGCTAGGGAGTGAAGTCTGGAATAACCGGCTTGGTCCAGTTGAGGCTGTTGAACAGGAAGGCTCAATAGCAAAGCTAGGCGTTGCAGGAAACCGATAGTCTCGAGTAACCTCGGAGTAGGCACGAGGAGACTCTAGGTCTCTCATCGGAGTAAATTTCCTGACATCCAGTTCCAAACCCCTTGAAGATGTCCAACCTGTAAAAGTAGACGCCATCATGAAGATGGTCCCACTTTCCCGGTCAGGCAAGCACGGCATCACTGATGATATCGTGGTCCTCTAATCTTACTACGGACAGGCCATCCGTAGTAACAAGGGGGACATGAAGGAATGAAGAATGCATGCTGGGCTATGTTCTATCACTCGATCTCTACCGACAGCAAACCAGAGCACTGATTTTGTCCAGACGGGAAAGATTCTCTTGGTGCAAGTGCAATCGCTAATGGGGAGAATCCACAACCACACTCCACCCCCCCTCCCTGTTTCCCTCCGCATTTATGAGGTGTGAAGCCGCTGTTCGCAAAGTTTCTCTACAATGAGGAGCTGCTGAAACGGTATGAGTTGGGTGTCTCGCAAAACCATAAAGAAAGTTTCAACAACCGTGTCTGGGAACGGTGCCAAAAGACTGGCACTGTTCCTTGGTTAGTGTTGGGATTGCTGTCCATCTAGCAGTCCTAACCTTCAATGGCGGCTTGAAGACCACAGCTAATCTGTAGGACTCGCTGAGTCCAAAGAAAAGGTAAGGTGTCAGGGAAACTACCAGGACCACTCACTCCCTGACCAGGCAGAAAGGAATAAGGAGCTCACCACATCAACCACCTAATTGGTTAATACACAACCACAAAATCGGTTAATACACAACCACAAAGCAGAACAAAGGACATTGTTAATAGAACCTTATAGAATGTTCTACTGAAAGCTGATTGGCTCAAGGATTGCAAGGAGGGAATACACCGCATTTTTTGTTTTTGTTTCCAGGATCTCAGGTCTCAACATAAAGCCCTGATAGCTAGAGAGATAGGAGAGAGATAAGACATTAGTGGACAGTAGAATCGGTAGTGTTTGTTAGCTAGATATATATAGATGGAATAGCTATTTGCCATTATTTGAATTATCCATCCTATTTAGTGCATATCACCATCTCAACTGTTCAGAGGTTCTTCTCAGAGCTTTCTTTGTTGTTTAATCGATTTTATTGAGTCAGGACTGAATCTAAGAAGCTATTAGTCTTATACCATGGGTTGGAAGGAACAAGTTTGGGAGTGCGATATGTGAAGTCTGGACTCTAACAAAAGTACGAGAGTCGGATGCGGACAAACTGAAACAGAAATCCTTCATCTGTGGTTTTTGCACTGCTGAATCACTGGCTGAACTGCATCGCAAAAATGAAGAACTAGAGCAAAAGAACAAGGTCTTGAGAAAAGAAATAGAGGATAGCAGTTTCAAGATGAGGAATGGAGCAGTGGAAATGGAAGAGAAGAAGTCATTTGCCTCCCTATTCACTTCTGGCACATCTAATGAAGCGACAATGCTGAAGGCTTTGAATAAAGAAGAGCATATGCAAAAGAATAGAGAAAACAATGTGTCCATCACGGATCTCGCTAGTAGTCGAGTGTTGAAAGCACAGGAAATTGAGGTTGTTTGTGATATTGCTCAAGAGTTGGGAGTTGTCCTCATGAATAAAGATGTCAAAGTGGTAAGGGTTGGGAAAGAGCGGTTGAACAAGAATGGAGTACAATCAAAGAAGTTGATTGTCACACTTTCAAAAGGAAAGATATTTGAACTCTTGAAAAAGTGCAAAGAATTGAGGAGTTCTGCTCGATGGTCTGCAGTGTTTATAAGCCCTGACAAGACTCGCGCTGAGGAAGAGGCTCAATATCATCTTCGATGTGCACTGAGAAAACAAAGAGAGCAAAACCCCGGAAAGGAATGGATGATATGGAGGGAAGATATCATTGAAAGGTACAAAGTAAATAAAGTAGAAGATGCAAATGCAGTCCCTCAATGACTATCTCAGAATTCAATAACTTGTCTTCTTAGGAATATTGAAGGACTAAATGGCTGTTTGAAAAGTATTCCAGAACGCTCACCTTTCTATAATGCTGACATTGTATTGCTGACTGAAATATTCCTCGACAACCCACCTGAACACAAAGAGATAATATCACAATATTATGCTGCTATTTCCCTTGCTTTGGAACGCAGAAAAGGAATTTTAATGTAACCGAGACTATGAGGAAAGATGATTGCCTTATCTGAATTTTTCGTTTGTGTTGCGACTGCACACATGACTTTGCATGCTTTTATTTTACTCCTAATTTTGATCTAGACTGTTTAATTTTTATAATTCATACGGCTATCGCTGAATTTGATGCCATAAAACCCATCGTGCTGTGCGGTGACTTCAATTGCAGGACGGACAATGGCAATCGAGGCAAAATACTCCTTGAACACATGGAACACTTTGGTTTTCTCTTAATAAATGACCCACAAGTTGCCACTTTCGTCTCAAAGAATGGCAGTAGCACTATAGATTTAATTTTCATTTCTGTCGACTACAGCTCAGCAAAGGAATTGAAAATACTTCCTTCTGTAATTCGAAGACATCAGAGGGTACTCTTCAAAATAGATGTTGGACAGGGTCTCATGATACCCAAGCAGATTCCAGCTCATTTAAAACGTCAGGTAGACTGTGACTTCTTGATTTAGAATACGGATTGGGTCGAATTATCAGACCTACTTACTTAGAAATGGAAATGTGGACCAGATCAGTAGTTTTATCATCTCCACACCCACTCCAGTTACTGGTTACAAGAGAAGGAGTGTAAAAAGATGCTGAGGAGAAAGAACGAGGAGTATAACATGAAAAAACTTGAAGAGCGAGTAGAAGATTCCAACACAAAACCCTGTGCAATATTCAAGCCTAAGAGTTCTAGCTCAGTCCTTGTGGATACGGAGGCTTGGCCTTCACACTTCACAAAGCTTTACAATCCTTTAGGATCTGCTCCTCTCCTCCAAATAACTGCAGAGTAAGTCAGTACACAGACTGAAGAGGAATGGTACAATGAACCGTTTCACACCAAGGAAGTGGAGAATGTTCTTGATCATCTCCCCAATAAGAAAGCTACAGGCCCAGGCAATCTAGCTTATGAACATCTGAAAATTTCAGCTGATATCCTCCTTTAAACCTGGGTCACTTTATATAACATGTCTTGTCAACATGACCATACCTGTTTCCTGGAGAAGGAGCACTATCATAGCCTTTTACAAAGGGAAAGGGAATGCTCGAAGCCTGGACAGTTATCGAAGAATAGCTCTTCTGAATACTCCCATGAAAGTGCTCACTTCTTCACTCAACAAAAGACTTCAAGCAAACACGTTTTATCTCTTACCTAATGAACAATTTGGTTTCCAGCATGGAAAGAGTACACATCAACCTCTGCTACAATTGATAGGTAGGATCCATGAAGAACTCCAGAAAACTAGAGATCTGTATGCAGATTTTCGTAAAAGCCTTTGATGTTGTGGATCGTGACATTTTGCTAAGGAAGTTGGCTGCTCAGTTTGGTATACATGGATACGTCTTAGGACTGATCAAGAGCATTCTCTTGTGGAGCGAAATCAGGATATTTGATGGGGTAAGACTTTCAGAGTCTATTCCTCAGCATTGCGGTGTACAGCAGGGAGATGCTTTGTCACCAACTCTTTTCGTCACGTTTGTTGCTGACCCTGCTGAAGATCTTAGAGGTGTACAAGACATTACATTCTCTTTCTATGCAGATGACCTTGTCATATACAGCTCAAACCGTGAATCAATCTCTCGGGCACTCATTGTTCTCGAGAGGTGGTGCACATTAAATAAGCTGGAGGTCAATACTGATAAGACTTAAGATAATGAAGTTCAGGAAAGGAGGATGGCTGTGCAGAAGTGATGCCTTGAGATATAGAGGAAATGTTCTTGATATTGTTTCTGAATATATATGACTATCTAGGAATAACACTTCAACAGAGCTTATCATTCACAAAACACATTGAAGAGGAAAAAAAGAGAAAGTGTTTGGCAATCATTGGTTCTTTAAAGAAGCTTCCTCTTGTGAGTCTGGAGACCGCAAATAAAATCTTGAATATGAAAATCTTGTCTATTATTACATACTCTATATGCAGCACATCTATTTGAGCTTGAAAAGATCAAGTCCAACTTTCTGAAGAAGGCCCTGTCAATTCACTTATCTTCATCTGCAACCTTGGCCCACGAACTAGCTGAAACTCCTACCATTCCGGAAGTGCCAATGAACTGTTTCACCTAAAGCCTGCACATCATATATTAGGTACAAAAAAGGGAGAGAAGAGAGAGGGATGAATTATTGCACTGAGTGCTACACTGATCGTCCTGCTTTCCAATGAATGGAAAGGTCCCTCCAGGAAAAACAGACATTCTTCACCCGTGCCACTGCCCAAGGTTTTCATGAATGTTTATGCTCCTTTAAGAAATGTTTTAATCCTTCAGACATTTGCATGTTTTTTTTTGTGGTGAACAAGCAAGTGAGAGGCAGGAAGAGGACTGTTTCTGCCAGAATTTATTCGATTTATCTATGATATCACACAGCTGAATTGTTACATTATTGTTTGAGTGATTCTTATTAAAAATAAATTTTAAAAAGGATGGTAAGGAAGCGGGGCAATGAACTTACAAGGCCAAGGAGATCATCGGAGGTCATAGTAGCCAATGAAGAGCTGGCTCCATTATTAAGCGTTTTCCTTTCCCCCACTTCCTGACAAAGAACCCTGCAACATCAGGGAAGCGCAGTCGAGGTTGTTGCACTCATTGCTACATGCAGCAGAAAGGATCTGACAGTGAATGGTACTGCCAGGAATGTGGCATATGGCTGTGCCACACTGGAACTACGAGCACAGACTGCTACCTATTGTCACAAAAACAAATTATTGTCCTGCTAATGGAATATAACCTTCTTTCTGCTAAGTACCAAATTCTCTATATTCTATTCATATAAACTGATATGAAATACCTGTAAGAAAGTGGGAAATTCGAGTTGCTTCATAGTTCAAGGGTTTAGGGTTTCTTGTTCCAGCTCCACTGCTCTCTCCTCTTCATGCCCACCCATGGGGATAATGGAGTTAGTTGGACATTGCGAGTTGATACACAAAAAACCTATAGATTACACACACAAAACTCAGTATCATACCTAGGTTCAACTTAGCTGGAACAACTTGATACATCATGAACTAATAGGTGGGGGGGGAAACACTTGTGGTTACCACTTTATAGCTCCAGAGATTCTGCACACTTCATGGTATGGACTTGATATAATAGACCCAACTGCATGCAACCATTGGGCGCTAAAACAACTGTACTGGATCATGCGTCGGTTGGATAATTTTTCCCAACCGCGTGCTTAATTAACGTACTCGAGTTTTAGCGCCTAATGTATGGCTTCCTCTAGCCACCAGTGCAAATTTCAGCTCTTGAGCACAAGGCTCAGGAGTTATTTATGCAGCAAAAATCAACTCGGGTTTTGAGGTACCCCCACCTTAGCTCCTGTAACGTTATACCGATGAAAAAAGTTTTTTAATTTTTTTAATTTCTATAAGAAGTTAAATAACAGGTAAAGGTATATACATGACATATAGTTCAAAATGAATTTGGCATTGTATGCCCATAGCTTCATAGCTTGACTGACAATTGCTGCAACAGGTGTCTGATTGCTTCACTAGAAGTAAGCCTACTGCGTAAAGTTGTTCTAGATGCTATCATAGATAGAGATTGTAGAGCAAACGGAGTCCAATTCCCCACCACCAAAGGGACAAAGACACCACCTACGGATCCAACGTTTGGTGCATGTTTCACGTCCTTTCTTTCTTCTCCTTGTAAACCCACTGCACCGGCACTCCTAGAAGCATTGTTTACTGTGCCTGGCTGCAATGAGTTGACTACTGAAATGTCAAAGTAAGTGGACCTCCCATCCGAAAAATCTGGGTGGAAGATATCTCCTGGCCTGTCCAAGGAGTCTCCGCAAATGCGTTGCTCATGTTTAGTAGACGAGTTGTCAATCACTAGAGCTTGATAGATTATGTCACAAAGGGCATCATGCCGTCTAATCTGTAAGGGCCATGACCACACCCAAGCAGGTGATCTCCATTAGGGTCTATGGCCATGCCACAGTGAACATAAGGGTGGTGGGGCACCTTTGAAAGATGGAAGGCCCAACCAAATCTTATTAACTGCGAACATAAATTCGTGATTTGGTATGGGTAGGCCCAAATTGGCGATAGGAGGAGCTTTTAGCCACGCACTGGTGTGATTGCTGCTCGACAGAGAGCATTGAGCCTGGCTTTTCCAAATAAATCTGATGAGTCAAAAAGGCGATCAAATTCCTACTCATCAAGGCAAGCTTGTAGGATTCGATGTGAAATCTGGGAAAGGTCCTTGTACTCAATACCTAGCTGATTCTCTAGGATGACTCTGGATGGAAGTTCTCTGAAAAACAAGGGTGGGGAATTGGATGAAGGCACCAAATTTTCCAATGATTGGGGAACAATTAATTTCGAGTAGTCATTGCTGGCAACAAAAGAGACTGGTGCTGTTCTCGAGGTGTTTCTAAGACCCAGACCGCCTAGTCTAAGCGGAAGAGTAGGTTTATCTTGCAGATTCCTAGGCAACTCCGTAGTAGATGGAGGCTCACCTGTGCATCTTCCAATCTTCCATGGTGGGGAGGATTGAGTGTAGGTGAATACCTTATTAATATTTGCTGTGACAGTTTGTTCAAAAAAACTCTTCAGTTCCCCAAAGAGACGATCCTAGGAAAGTGATCCTTCGCTGGGCTTCTTTATAATCTCAGGAAACTCTGGAAATGAGGTGTCCCCGCTTGGCCAATAAACTTCTATATTGAGGTGTAGTCCAAAACCAGGACTTAAGTGTCAAAAGAGAGCACGCAGAGAGACATATATATTAGCTAAGTCCACCACGTCGTGTGCAGAATGAATTAGTTTTTTTTTTATGGTATCGGTAGCCGAGCTAGCTAAACATTGAAAATTACTCTCGTTCCAAAGATATAGCTTACCTTTCTTTCTCCATTGCTAGTGCGTGGCGTCATCTACTGCCCTGGGGCTTCCAAAGCTCAGGCAGGACAGGGCTATCGAAGTAAGAGTCCGGTCGTAGGTCACATGAAAACGATTCCGTATGCGTTTAGATCACCAACGCGCGTTTCCTCATCGCGCCCCCTTCAGGGAACCTACTGGAACAGTGCCCATGCGCATAATTTGCCAGGTCGAGTTTGAATTTTGAACCTACAGACGACAGCTAACTCGACTCTTGTTCCTCTATTGTGTGTACCTTATTGCCTATTACCAACCTAGAGACTGCGCCATGCCTTGTAATAAAAGGTCAAGACCGGATGGGCGTGCTGTGAGTAATAGACTGTTGTTAGTGTTAGTTACTGTTATACCCATTGTGCTGGTGTATGTGTGTGTGTGTGTGGTGGCCTAACAGGCTCAGCAGTATCAAGATTAAATTATTAAAGATATATACTCGTGACTCGTGACTGTTTTACTTTCTTAGGTAACTTCTTCCAAAAGGGCAAAGAAGTGAGTCAATGCTACATGTCTGTATTCAGCAGGTACCCCAAGGGCTTGTAACTTGATAATTAAAATACCTAAGGTAATCATCCATTTTGATTGACTTTTTGGCTATGTTTCTATGTCTTCATCAAGGCAATGAGGATTGAGGCATTCATTGACCAAAAATCCAAAAGCTAATTATAAAATAATTCTTGGGTATTGTTTTCCTTTTATTTGAAGAAATATTGACACTTTTCCACCCTTTCCCTCCTTTTCGCAGGGAATATCAGGTGTTGGATAATATTGGCTATGTGGAGGATCGGTGCCACAGCTTATTCAGGGACCTTCCTAGTCAGATGGAGTTGGTTAGTAAGGTATGTGGATCACTGAGATGGGAAGGGAATGTCATGATCTATCTCAATTGTTCTGGAATATCTGGGGCAATCATAGATTTCCCCTTCCCTTTACCCAAAGCTTTACTACTACTACTACGCTTTTTTTTTGTTCTCTCCTTCAAAAGTTGGCCAGACAGCTTATTAATCAAATAGCACCAACCCATTGATGACTCTCCAGAATTGGTGCCATGTAGGACTTAAACTTCATAATTACAACTGGCAGCTGCTATTTTTATTCAATTTCAGATTTCAGCACATAGCTAGTTCTTCAGAGTCCTTTCCCCAAAGAGCTAGAAGACTATACTATACACTATGACTTGTGTAAAGAGCATCTATGAGCTGCTTAAAAGCTATATATTTTTTCACCATCAGAAATCTGACTGTATTGCAATGACTCTACATGGAAAATTAAAAAGATGTCATTATTGTAACAATGAAAATTGGGTTAAACCTAACTGGGTTTATGGTAATTAATTAAAGGAAGATGTGATATTTGTCCCAGAAGGTACAGTACACCCTTGCATATCCGAACCTCGGTTATCCAAATTATCTGAACTTGATCAAATGGTAAAACATGGTAATGATTGTCGACTTGAATTTTAGTTGCCAGCGAAAGGACGAGCATAGTTTTGTTTGGCAAGATATCCGAAGAAACCACTCGAACTGGATTCATAGACGAGTAAGGCATTGGAAAGATAGTAACAGAGATCAGAAAGAATGAGCTAAACTTCGAGAATTTCCAAGCATCGTTGATAGGCTTGCTAAAGGCAATCTGTTTGAAAGCGTTCTATATCTTCAATACATACAACACTACTGTATGTGCAGAACTTAGTTGTGATCAACACTTGCTTATACACACAACACTACTGTATGTGCAGAACCTAGTTGCGATCAACACTTGCTTATACACACAACACTACTGAATGTGCAGAACCTAGTTGTGATCAATACTTGCTTATACACACAACACAACTGTATGTGCAGAACCTAGTTGTGATCAACACTTTCTTATGCACATATACAACACTACTGTATGTGCAGAACCTAGTTGTGATCAACACTTGCTTATACACACAACACTACTGTATGTGCAGAACCTAGTTGCGATCAACACTTGCTTATACACAATACACACAACACTACTGTACGTGCAGAACTAGTTGTGATCAACACTTGCTTATACACAATACATACAACACTAGTGTATGTGCAGAACCTAGTTGTGATCAACACTTGCTTATACACAATACATACAACACTAGTGTATGTGCAGAACCTAGTTGTGATCAACACTTGCTTATACACAATACATACAACACTCAGGGCTTCATACAGGATTTTAACTTGAGGGGGGGGGGGAGAACTTTTTTCGTAGTTACAACTATACTGTCACATAATAAATAATTACAATCTTAGGGACTGTTTTGGGGGAGATTTAAATGTTAAATTTTTTTGTATGTGTGTGTGGATTGGTTTATATTGCTTGTGTGTTGAAGTTACTTGTCACTTTTGCAAGAAAAAAAGGCCACCTAACCAAGATGTGTAGAGCCAAGTCTGACAAAAAGAAACCCCAACCCAAGTCTCAATAGGCACAGTCGACAAAGAATACCCTCACATAGATGTGCAAGAGAAGTGCTTGGAGCAGTTGGAACCCGAGGAAGCTTATAGAATGTACCCAGTGAGCTCTCCCTTGTCCGATCCAATCATTGTGGATGTGGAGGGAAAAAACAACGTTTCGATCAAGATCAAATTCGAGACAGAAACAGGAGCTCTCTCCATCCTCAGCTCAGCACTAGTTGATGCAGGACAATCCGCTCATCCCTGGAGAAGTTGAATATACGTCTGAAGACTTGAGGATAATTCACAGTTTGACGCTCAGCCATCGCTACGTATCATATCGTCCTATCGTAACGTATCGTCGTATTGTGAACCAGCAATGTCATGACAATACGATACGAAAGGACGTTACGATACGTAACGATGGAATAGGATCTGGTTCTATTCTAGCATTGAGTGTCCGACCAATCAGAATGCTGGAGGTCACGTGAAGGACTTTGTACCTTCCGCCTTCGCTACTAGAAGAAGAGCTATCACAGCTAGAGCTAATAGATGAACTAGAAGAACTATCACTGCTAGAACTACTAGATGAACTAGAAGAGGAAGAACTGCCGTCCATAGCGTCCTCGCGATCGGTCAACAACTACTATCACGTGAGCACCTTGTCAAAACCAGCAAAACTTGCCAATCGAACGCTATATTGTGAACCAGAAACAATACGATACGATAGGACGATACGTAATGATGGGCGAGCGTCATATTGTGAACCCGCCTTTACACTGGGAGCACATCAAAGTACTTGGCCCTGCAACTGCGAATGTCATGTATGAAGAGGAGGAGGCAGTCCTGACTAAGTATATGAGAATGAGCCTAATTTGATGGGTCAACAATGTAAAGTTAGCACTAGAGGTCAACCACCTTGAGGAAGTCACTACACTACAGTACACTACAGGGTGTTTTGGACAGAGTGCCCACTGTTACTTAGCTATTGTTTGGGTTACTACGAGTAGCCTGATTCATACACTCTATACCCACCAACTTTGGAGACTATGCCGACTATGCCAAGGATATTTGAAGGCATTTATGAATCGTCCAATGATTAAATATTGACAACAATTGACTTAGAAGTAAGATTTCTTGAGCAACAGCCATGAACAGCCATGTACTAACCTCTTTGAGGGAGCCCATGGTGCACAAGGGGCAAGTGCAAGCGAGGGGGGGGGGAGGTAAAAGAACCAACTGTCAATCTGCCTCTGAGGAAAGTGGAATCCTTTATAACCAAAGCTGATAGTTCTAAATTTAGAATTGCTTTCTGAGTGTAGCAGACTTGTTGTTACCAAGTAAGCCCAAGAGGTGGCAAATGCTGATCTGTGACTTGCACAATCCATGTGTGTAACTCATGTTGCCACTCTTTCACCTATCTTTTTCTCATCAGTCAGTTTTGACCCCCTGAAAGAAGCACTGAAATACAAGATGTTAAAAAAATATATACAACTACGAATGTATTTGACCCCGTATCTGTTACATTATGTTACATCATAACATCTATAATGGATTCTCAATGAACTCTCAGTTGACATAACATTAAAATCACCTTCTCAATAAATTGTATTCACTCGATGTTTCGACTAGATGCTATAATGGATGTCGATTCATCACGATGACCAGGCCTTTGTGTTGATAAAATGATTGTGTTGATAAAATGATGTAGCATATTCAGATTTCACCACCCACACTGTTTATCTACTACAACACTACCCCACAGGGTTTCATTTAGAAAATTGTCCAAGTGGGGGGGGGGGGGGGGGGGCACAATGGTTAAAGATGTGACAAAGTTTTTAATAGTACAATTTCCAAGGGGGGGGGGGGGGGGGGGGGGGGGCAAGAGGGGCTCCCCCATGACCTAGATGGCAACAGGACATTGGTGCCCTCAAGATTCTGTGATGTTTGATTGTAGCTGGTTTTTATGTCATTTAAATCCGATGGTGAAAGGACAACTTATGTGTGTGTGGGGGGGTACATATTGTGTGCAGTAGTGTGCAATGTTTTTATTGGCCATGTCCACCTTATAGTCGACTAATCTTGGCAGACTAATGCGTATTGCTACACCTCGACTCTGTCTCACAAGAGTTGACTTCAAACAAATTTTAGACGAATACAAACAGCAACATCAGAATAACCGATAGCCTTGCAGCTATTTGTTAGCCATGTTATAAGAATGATCACGTTATAAGAATGTAACTGTTGCAATTTGAAATTTCTCTGGGGGAGGGGGGTGGGGGGGGGGGGGGGTCCCAGGGGGTATGAAACCCCATATGGCTTACTTCTCTCTCTCTCTCTACATAATAGTTGATAGGGAAATGCATCGTCTCCATGCTGAATACTGCGGGGGGGATTGTGGCTTTTGGTGTTCGTCCAACTGGAATTATCTATGGCGAAAAGATATCCCGAAGAGAAGAGGATCTTCTCAAGTGCACCATTGATGAGGCCATCAAGAGAATCGCTCCATGTGTTAGCTGTCATCAGTATTCGGTGAGGTTCACTCCTGTTGCAGGGAATCATTTCATGGATCATTTTGAACACTCGCGGCAAGTCTTGGAGATCAGGGTGGACCAGGATCTGTACGAGCTATATGAAGACAACGACCATAAGGTCAGGTGATGGTCACATCAATTGCTTCTTGATTCTTAGCACTTCCTATATTGTTATGCCCTGAGCTGTTAACAATAACTTTAAAAAATATTAGATCAATAAAAAAATTTAAAAAACATTCCAGCCCATTTTAGGCATTTTGCATATAAAAAGTGCCAAGTTTTGCAAGTTTAGTGTTTAAACCAAAGGGAAACCCCCTAAATATTTACAACTACCTGTTTGCTGTTGTTATTTTGTTCCTTTGTGTTCATGTGCAATCTCTTTTTCCATATTAATGTTTCCCAGAAAATAAGGTCTGATAAGCATCGGGCAGATCTCCCCAGTCCTGGTCCTCTTCGACCATCTGCTCGGCTCTGCACTAATAATTCAGTCAAGACCGGAAGCAATAAGAGCAAGGATGATGTGGAGAAGAAGGCTCGTACAGATCCTGGTCCACCCTGATCTCCAAGACTTGCCGCGAGTGTTCAAAATTATCCATGAAAATCTTCCCTGCAACAGGAGTGAACCTCACCGAATATGGGGCCATCAAGTTAGCTCAGTATTCGGTGAGGTTCACTCCTGTTGCAGGGAAGCATTTCATGGATAATTTTGAACACTCGCAGCAAGTCTTGGAGAACAGGGTGGACCAAGATCTGTACAAGCTATATGAAGACAATAACCATAAGGTCAGGTGATGGTCACATCAATTGCCTCTTGATTCTTAGCACTTCCTATATTGTTATTATTGAAATGCTCAACTTTTACTTTTGCTGAGACTTCTTTCCCCCTGACTTCTGGTCTTGTTGATTCATTCTGTGGATGTTTTAATATTTATGTTCTGTAGGCTTTCTCTAGAGACGGAGCCTTCATTGTTGGTCCACTCACTCCCCACCAGATCAAGAAGATTACCATAGAGAAGTGAGCCCTGAGCTGTTAACGATAACTTAAAAATATTAGATCAATTTTTACTTGCAATAAAACAAAAACATTCTAGCCCATTTTTAGGCATTTTGCATATAAAAAGTGCCAAGTTCTTGCAGTTTAGTGTTTAAACCAAAGGGATACCCCCTAAATATTTACAATACCTGTTTGCTGTTGTTATTTTGTTCCTTTGTGTTCATGTGCCATCTCTTTTTCCATATTTGTTTCCCAGAAAAGGTCTGATAAGCATCGGGCAGATCTCCTCAGTCCTGGTCCTCTTCGTCCATCTGCTCGGCTCTGCACTAATAATTCAGTCAAGACCGGAAGCAATAAGAGCAAGGATGATGTGGAGAAGAAGGCTAGTAAGAGCAAGGATGATGTGGAGAAGAAGGCTAGTAAGAGCAAGGATGATAATGTCGGTGCAAGCTATGGTGGTACTACCTAGTATTGCTGCTGCATCTAGAAATATTAACACTAATTTGACTAGCACTGGAGGATTATCTACCACAAGCTATCACGGCTCATCTTTCGTACCCACTTATGTAGTCTATCAACCTAACATTAGCATGACACCAGCTACTCGTCTTATACCTGCACCTTGTCTCCCATACACGCAACATAAGCCCCCTTCTTCATATTGGAAAGATTACTACCAAGGTCACCGGTGAAAGGTCATCCTAGTGGGTATTGAGAAACACAAAACAATAATTCACTTACTCCGTTTGTCTCAAAAAGAAGAGGTTTTTGTTGAAACTCTTTTTGTTGAAACTTGTCTAACTTTTGTTAATGTGGTCAGCTTATAGTAGCTAAAATGTGTATTAGAATTTGTAAAATTTAAATGTAAAACAATGATTTAAGTGTACTTGTGATTGTGACTTATTCTGTCATATTCTTGTCGAAACTTATCCAAATTTGTTGTCAATGTGGTCAATGTTCTTTGCTGTGGTATGATATTGTTGTCCCAGCAACTCTGAGAGCAGCTGTACACCAATACAGTCCCAAACTCGACACTTTCTTGCGGCCTAGATTGAGATTCGCCTACTTCCTTGCCACGAGTTCCTGGAGAGTATAAGCAGAGTTTATTCTTGAAGATGTAGACCATCTGTGGCATAAGTTGACACTCATACACACGCTCAGCTCCGCAGATCGGACATGCCTCCACCGGGATTTTTGGCTCTTCCCACTTCATCAAAATCGCTTTGCCTTTCCAGCTATACCTACACCGTAATAAGAGTATTATCACATACAAACATGACGACAGTATTTAGGTTGAGTGTGTGTGTATATATATATCGAGGGAATATAGACTGTGTGTATTAAGGGAGGTATTTTCTGAAAAATCATGGGGGAAAAACAACTTATTTTATGGATCCAATTGATATATCTACATTTCAAAATGCTTGTTTTCAAATTTGATAGCTATTGAAAGCTCCTTTCCAGAGTTACATCAATCTTCCCACCGCACCTTTACTGAAGAAGACGAAGAAGTTGAAGATGAGGTTCACTCGCATCCATACCATCGCCATAAACAGTTAGATTTTTTAGCTACACTTTACCGCATGCGCATAGAAGTAAGTGCGCATGAGCTGAAGAGTACGGTGTGTGCTGAGCGCTTGTCGGGGTCTCTAAAATGCCTCCAAAGAAGTATTATCAAGCCAGCAAAAGATCAGCTGCCAGAAGAGCAACCTTGGCAAAAGCTTTGAAACGAATAGCTAAGGAACAAAGCTCTTCTTCAATGGTGAGTACTTTGTTGACATGTGAATGAATAGCTACGTAGCATTTACCCAACTAGATAGTGGCTAAAGTTTATGTGACTGCCTTTCGTTCAGTCAACTACCCCTGGAACTACTCCAACACCTGGCACATCAGAAGAAAATGTTCCAGTGATGACTGAAGCTTGCTTTGTCATCTTCCTCCACTCTAGCTACTTCCACCTTTCCCAACCTCCCAGAAATAGAAAAGATTGCTGGTGAGGTAGGTGTTGGTTACAGGCCTATAAAATTAGAGTTATTAGCCAGTGCCCTTGAGTTAGCTCAGTGCAAGGATTGCCAGTCCTCTCTTATTATTGTTTGAAAGTATTATTGTTTGAAAGTTTTGGTGATAGGAAAGGGTTAATTTCAAGGATTGGCATCAAATGCTCTAACCCAAACTGTGGCAAGTCTGCACTGGTGTCTGAGCCTTCCAGTAATGAAGCTAAGTCATTTAATAAGGCTGCTATTGTAGCTTCTAGGCTAACAGGTAATGGAAGAAGTAACCTAGACATCATTACTGCTTTCTTGGGTATGCCTCCACCCCTAGCACCTGCCTCATATTCTTTATATAATAAGGAAATTTGTGACATCACGAAGACAGTAGCTGAGAGTGTAATGGTGGAGGCAGCGAACCGCATTCACCATATAGAGGGAAAACAATTGGATGATGTGATTGATGCTGTGGTTACAGTCGATGGTACATGGCAAAAGCGAGGCCATTCCTCTTTGTTTGGGGTAGTTGTGGTTATATCATGGAAGACAGGACAGGTTTTGGATCATGAAGTCATGTCGAGGTATACCACCATAATTAGTGATGGAGAATATAATAAATAGTTGCTATTCAGCCCTATGGTTCTGGTGTGGAAATTGGCAAACATGAGTGCATCGGTCAAGTTCACAAGAGAATGTATCATGCCCTTAAAAAATTGAAGCAGTCAGCAATTTTAGATGAGAATGGCAAGAAGGTTAGATTTGGTTGTCGTGATATATAGTACTATTAAAGCCGCCCTTAATCTATATTACGGAGGTGCAATTCGTAATAATGTTGGAAATGTAGATGGAATGATTAATGATATCAATGCAGCATTTTTTCATAATGTTTCCACTGATGTGCCTATCCATCAATTTTGTCCCACTGGTGAAACTAGTTGGTGCAAATACCAAAGAGCAATAGCTAAAAAGGAGCCTACCCCAAAACACAAACCTAAGATTCCAAAGGATCTTGCTAAATATATCAGGCCAGTTTTTGTTAAATTGTCCAATCTAGAACGTCAAGATAAGTGCACCCTAGGGGCAACGCAGAACCAAAATGAAGCATTTAACAAAACTGTTTGGGCCAAGGCTATATAGTAAAACACAATTTTTGTCAAAACCAACTGTGAGCCTTGCTGTGGACTTTTCGGTAATAACTTTTAACGAGGGTATGGAAATGGGATTCCCAGATTAGGAGAAAACTGGATGTAGAGCTTGGACCATGCTTGAAGGCTTTCTTCAAGGCTTCTGATAAAATGAGAGTGAGTAAGACGGACGGAATGGCAGAAAGTGTGGCAAAGAAGAGGAGGAGGGAAAAGACCGTAGCAAGGGCAGGAGCTGAAGAGAGAGATGTTGAGATGGAGGGGATTACCTACGGTGCCGGACAATTTTGAACCGAATTCATAATTGAAAGTGAAGCTATGTTTTATCATTGTGTTTAGAACCTTTTGGGACATGAAGTAGCCTATATGTTGTGATTGTATGTTGCGGTTGATGTTAAAAATGTTTAAACTGATTATTTCTCAAACGTTAGTACAAAAAAATCTTAAAAATGTATAAGTGCTTATTTCTCAACCATTAGTAAAAAAAATCTTATTTTAATTTTTTCTCGTGTGATTTTTGTCTTGACCCTAAAATTTATATACCATTAGAATGCTCTTTTACCTCTTTTACTGTAGAATTCAACTCTGTTGTCCTTTTGTATATAGAAATATTGAACTGATCTTGACTTGTTGGCATATTTGTTTTGATGACTCCTAGGGGCTGGAAGTGATATTGTGAATGCAGTGTAGAATTTATTCATTAACTCAACAGGGTGTGGTTATTATCTAGCTACAGCCAAGAATTTACAGCTGGTTAGGGAAACTATTAACGTACTCTAGTTTTAGCGCCTAATGTATGGCTTCCTCTAGCCACCAGTGCAAATTTCAGCTCTCGAGCACAAGGCTCGGGAGTTATTTATGCAGCAAAAATGCAAAAATAAACTAGGTACCCCCACCTTAGCTCCGTTATACCTATGAAAAATGTTTTTTTGTTTTTTTTGTTTTTTAAAATATTTCTATATATAAGAAGTTAAATAACAGGTAAAGGCATATAGTTCAAAATGAATTTGGCATTGTATGCCCATAGCTTGACTGACAATTGCTGCAACAGGTGTCTGATTGCTTCACTAGAAGTAAGCCCACTGCGTAAAGTTGTTCTAGATGTCATAGATAGAGATTGTAGAGCAAATGGAGTCCAATTCCCCAGTGTTTCTACCACCAAAGGGACAAAGACACCGCCTACGGATCCAACGTTTGCTGCATGTTTCACGTCCTTTCTTTCTTGTCCTTGTAAACCCACTGCACCGGCACTCCTAGAAGCATTGTTTACTGGGCCTGGCTGCAATGGGTTGACTACTGAAAGGTCAAAGTAAGTGGACCTCCCATCCGAAAAATCTGGGTGGAAGATGTCTCCTGGCCTGTCCAAGGAGTCTCCGCAAATGCGTTGCTCACGTTTAGTAGACGAGTTGTCAATCACTAGAGCTTGATAAGATTATGTCACAAAGGGCATCAAGCCTTCTAATTCTGTAAGGGCCGTGACCACACCCAAGCAGGTGATCTCCATTAGGGTCTATGGCCATGCCACAGTGACATAAGGGTGGTGGGGACCTTTGAAAGATGGAAGGCCCAACTAAATCTTAACTGCGACCATAAATTCGTGATTAGGTATGGCTAGGCCCAAATTGGCAATAGGAGGAGCTTTTAGCCACGCACTGGTGTGATTGCTGCTCGACAGAGAGCATTGAGCCTGGCTTTTCCAAATAAATCTGATGAGTCAAAAAGGCGATCAAATTCCTGCTCATCAAGGCAAGCTTGTAGGGTTCATTGTGAAATCTGGGAATGGTCCTTGTACTCAATACCTAGCTGATTCTCCAGGATGACTCTGGATGGAAGTTCTCCAAACAAGGGTGTGGAGTTCGATGAAGGTACCAAATTTTCCAATAATTGGGGAATAATTAATTTTGAGTAGTCCGTGCTCGCAACAAAAGAGACTGGTGCTGATCTCGAGGTGTTTCTAAGACCCACACCGCCTAGTCTAAGCGGAAGAGTAGCTTGAATCCAAGCTTTCTCACTAACTGGACTTCGTAGAATACCTGAAAGTGTTGATCGGAGACTGGCATCAAACTGACAAAGCTGGTTATCGATAAGGAACATTGGCACTGCCCTCAACAAATGGTTTATCTTGCAGATTCCTAGGCAACTCCATAGTAGATGGAGGCTCACCTGTGCATCTTCCAATCTTCCATGGTGGGGAGGATTGAGTGTAGGTGAATACCTACTTGCTGTGATGGTTTGTTAAAAAAACTCTTCAGTTCCCCAAAGAGGCGATCCTAGGAGAGTGATCCTTCGCTGGGCTTCTTTATAATCTCAGGAAACTCTGGAAATGAGGTGTCCCCGCTTGGCAACAATAAACTTCACATTTCTCTATATTGAGGTGTAGTCCAAAACCAGGACCTAAGTGTCAAAAGAGAGCACACAGAGAGACATATAATTATTATATATATTAGCTAAGTCCACCCAGAATGAATCAATGGAGCCAAGTGTTTTTTTTAGTTTATGGTATCAGCCCCCCTTAGCTGAGCTAGCTACACATTGAAAATTACTCTCGTTCCAAAGATATAGCTTAATACCTTTCTTTCTCCATTGCTAGTGCATGGCGTCATCTACTGCCCTGGCGCTTCCAAAGCTCAGGCAAGTGTAGCAGGACTGGGCTATCGAAGTAAGAGTCAAAGAACTCCGGTCGTATATAGGTCTGTCACGACAAATTTGTTCCCCCCTTATTTGGTTCCCCCTGGAACTTTTTCTTTAAAAAATATGTTCCGCCTGGAACTTTTTACATGAAAAAAAAGTTCCCGCTTGAAAAATAAAGGGCTAGGGCAAGGGCTAGGGCAAGGGCTAGGGCTAGGGTGGGAAAAATTTTCAATAAGGGGGGAACAACTTTTTGAAGGGAACAAATTAAACGTTACTGAAAATGATTCCGGCTTCATGCCAAATTCTTCCCGTTGTCCTCTTTGACCTACAGCACGTGTTTTGTCATGGATAGGTATAACTCAGGATTCATGGGCCAACCAGGGCAGGGTAAAAATTACCCAAAATGTTGTTTGTCTACAATTCTTATTAGGCTTTATGGTCTAATAACATGTGGGCAAAATAAGTTTCTGTCCTTTAAAGTTCCTTTAAAGTTGGTTGTTTCAGTCCAGTAGCAATATTACTCCAGACAGATATTGTACATACCAATGATATTAAAGCTGCCAATCCTTTTTCTAATACCACTGTATTCCTTGGGCTCAATATCACTATTATAGGTGCTATGCTTGATGTAATGCTCCACCTTCCTTAAATGTACTCCACAGCCTTTCTCCATTCGCTCAATCTGCAAATGCAGCCAAAAGTTGATACACAGGTAGCTATATATATATATAGGAGCAATCAACACTGTTGAATAATATAAGAACAACAAAAAGTTGATACACAGGTAGCTATATATATAGCTAGGAGCAATCAACACTGAGAGTAAACTAATCGCAAGAGAAAATCCTTCTCTACGCGAAGATTTAAATTGTCGCGTTCCATACGCGCGAAATTAAAAAAGCGAAAATATATTTTGTCAATTTGTAACTAAAGAGGTTTAAACTCATACAAGGTATTTCTTACTTTAATACTAGAGCTGCAAAAAGTAGATATTTTATGATAGAACCATAAACAATTGATGCCAAGAGAAAAAGTTGAACTACAGATATTGGTTCAAGCATCACATGGTTCAAGCATCACATTCTCCACCACATTGGCACAGAGCAGTGCATTTCAATGCTGTCTTTTTACACTTACATTGTCCTGCAGTGCAACCTTTCTTGCACCCGCAGCAAAGTAATTCTCTGGATGAGAGAGACACTGGCCTCAGGTAGCATGGTCCACAGTGGTTTCCAGTTGCTTGGATCAACCCATCCCCAGTTTCCAGGAGTTGGCATGTCCAGGCAAATTTGTAAAGTCTTGCCCCAGCAGTGTCCACCTTGGTAAACTGCTCTTTTAATGTGCTGCACAAGAGCAGCTTTTGTTGGAGGAAGAGCATCCATTGCCCGTCCATTCTCGGTGAACAATTCTTGGCGAGCTTCATCAATTTTGACAATGTTGCTAGTGCAATTATAAACAGGATAGTGCTACATCCTCATCTTTTATATGTGCTGGTCTGGCAGACAGAGCAAGAAAAGTTGGGGTTAGGTCTTCATAGTTTATCCAGGTGGTCCATGCTGTCTTCTTACCCTTTGTGCCAAATGACGAAACCATATCACACCTAGTGTGGGCGTGAAACATTGGCAGAGCAATGGACTTGCTTGGACCAAGTGGCCTAGCAATCTCATGCACAGGTATGTGACGGAAACTCTTAGCTGTACCAAATGCTATCCACAACTCCTCAATATCAACTTTTGCTGCTGCTGCCACAGCCAGGACAACCACATCCGTATCAACTGTGCGTACAAGGATCTTCTTGTAGCCCTTATTAACTGCATCTGCCAGGTGCACAATAATCCGCGTATCAGCCTCCTCATGGTCACAAGGGGCGAAACTACTGGTGTCCTGTGCAGGGATACACAAAACTTCAGAACCACTTGTAGTAACTATCTGCTTGGTAATGAGCATCCGTGATATATGCTTCACCAAGAAGGCAAACAACTCAATTTTTTTGGCATCTATCCGCAGAAACTCCTGCCAGTTACCTGGTAGACTAGAAGATGCTTCAACTCTCCTCCTTATTCCCTTACCCCGCTCGAAGTACTGATCCCAGACTATGTCTACTCGATTAGCTCGTTTCAACTGACTGAAGACATACGGCAAGAATACATTTAGTGCATAGTCATCGAAGGTCTTTGCAACATGGGGTTTCAGAAAATTAACTACAGCAGCCCCCATCTAGAATAATAACATCTAGATGTGGTAACGATGGTAGATTATCATTCATCTCTATGCAGTTCTCCAAAGGTCAGCTTTGTTTCCCAACCTTAGCTTTCCATGCTGGGACAGTGAAGGAGGACATGCTTGGTTCTCATGACGGAAAAACTCGTTCAGATTGCCATCGCGTGACTGACAAGTGATCTACAATCTTGAAAAAAGAGAAACATCACTCTTCAAGGAAGATACATGCAAACTTGCACCGGAGGAGGGGGTCGACTGAACAGCAACAATTTGTTTTTCTTGGTAGGCTCTGAAATCGGTCTTGACTGTTCCTGCAATCTCTCTGCTACAAACGCCTGATACTGTTTAATGCCTTTCTCCTCAGCACTACAAACCGATGACACCACAGCTGGGTCAATAATGTCCCTTGCATCCAGTTTCAATAGGTATTTGGTTTCTTCCAGAAATGGATTACCCATTTCTTTAACCACTTCTACCATACTTTGAACTTGTTGAGTACACAGTACCTGGGAACTTCTGGTCTTCTCGTGGTGTCGTTGATCTATTGTAGTCTTGTTGAGAACAGATGCTTCAAATTCTGATGTCATCCTTACCATCTCAGGTCCAGCCACCACCCATCGTCCGAGAGCTTCAGGAGATTGAGTGAGCCCAACAGCTCCACCGTCACTCTTAATGGCACAGTTGTTCTGCTCATGTGCCTGGTTGATGGCCATAGCTGAGAAAACCCTTCTCGTTTTGTGAACAGTGAAGTTGCCATTGTTGAATTCAACAGCCACCTGTGGATGGACTGTACTCAGATTGGCCATGTCATGTATGTGAACTGGCACCCATCTAGCGTAGTTTGTATGGTCCAAGATAAAAAACCATGGTGCAAGCTTTGTTAGGCTATCCACATACAGAGTGAAATTTCCTGTTCGCAATGACTTGATGAATGTCAAGAGAAGTAGCTCAAGATGTAGAGTTGTGTACCAGAAATAGAACTGAGTTGCTTTTGTTTGCGTCTAGCACACCATCGAACACTTCTTGTTGGTCACCAGGTTCCAGCGACTTCATGTAGCAAGCATAGGACTTCTTCAGTAAGATATACAAGCTACTGGCTGTCACTTGATGTGCATGTCTTGTTCTTGTAACATGTGATGCCTTCAAAAAAGACTCTGCAGTCCCTGTAGATGCCACCTTTGCCTGAACAAGGGCTTCTACCCAGCCACTGTCTTCCAGCCAGTCTCCAATCATGTTGAGTGCAGCCATTTCAATGTGCAATCCTCCTAGGATTGTGATGAAATGATTCTCTCCATAAGTGTCTGGCCAGTTCCACTGTATTAACTTCGCTATGGCATAAAGTGGCTGATCCACAGTGATCACTGGGACCTGACTAGGGTTGAGTTCCTCAGCTTTCTTGATCATATCCATAGAGTGACGTATCATTGCAACACTCTTGGAATCGTCAGGAAACAAAGGCAACATAGCAGTAATGGTAGTAGGAGGGCAATTCTGTGCTGGCTGCTGATTTGCGTGGTAAGCTGCCCAAGATATATTGCTATCCAGGTGGACATCTTCTAGATATTTCTGCTCTACTGCTTCTAACCACCTACACCAAGACATTTAACATCACATCAATGTTTGATACAATTAGAGGGTGCTCATGCATACTAACCTAATCTCCTCATGTAATGCCTGGTTAGTAGCTTGGCCATCACTGTTGACTGGACCATCAACTTTAGGGATTGGTGGGTCTTTCCTTGGAAGCTGTAACGGGCACACATTGGTGTATGACTGTGGAAGCTCTGGCACTCTCTTGGTGCTGGATGTCTTTTTCACTAAGATACGATGTTCTCTTCGATCAAGTCCACTGCTATCCTCATTTGGATGCTGGAAAAGTGATATTCCAGTTGAAACGAACCGGTGGCAGTGGTAGAACTGGGGTTATGGTCAATATTATCGACTGCTGCTGTTGTAAATAAAAACTGATACAAATTTGGTGGACACACTGCAGCATCACGATGGTATTGTTCACATACACGGTTACCCATTGCTGTGGATATCTCTAACACCCGATCATAAGATATGGATAGCCCAAGATCAAACATAGTGTCTAGCACATCACGCTTCTGTGTCCGTGCATGAATGGTGAGACCAATGTATATAGGCAGTGGGGTTTCTCTAGCTTTGTTGTGATGATCACCAGTAATTTCAGACCGGTGTCTAACTAAACTGTTGTACTGTAGCAGCTGGGCTACACTGAGGGTTGCTTGAGACAAACCATCAACCCCTTGAGACTTGATGCTAGGACCATTATGGATCATGGACACTAGTGCTAACAGTGAGTGGGGTACCGACTTCACTTGACAGTCCTTGTCAAATGTGCCAGTAAATGTTGATCTGCAATTTGAGCATTTCTCTCCGTACAATCTTGGCCGCTCTCGCCAGACAAATAGCTTCATCATCATAATCTGCATCACATGCCTTACGCAGAGCTGATCCCACATCACTGGTGAATGCAAGAAGCACATTACGACCCTCTCTGTGAGCACTGAGGTCTGGGAAATGGGAAAGAATACAATCTTTAAGCTTTGTACACTATTAAGGCGATTTTGCTGCTTTACTCTGAGCTGCTGTAGTCGAGCAGCATAGAGTTTCAAAAGATCTGCAAGTTTGAGAACTGGAGCCACACTTTCATCCATTCTTGCTTCTTCAACGTGTGCAAGTAACTCTGCTAGAGCAATGCTATGGTTGATCTTGTCATCATCATCCTGCTTGTGATCATCTTGTGATTTAGCTTTCTTATAGAGGGATGCCAAGCAAAATGGGTGGTATTTGGCTTCTTGCGCCATCAAGTCTCCAGCACTAAGTTTGGCAAGAAGTTTCCCCCATCTTGCAAAGCTAAGGCAGACTGTCGAACATGATTGTCCAGCTTAAAAGTTGCTGCTACACGAAGTGGCTCAGCTTCACCAAAAAATCAGCTTCACAAAAAAAACAAGAGTCCCTTGTTACCGACTCATTAGAGCGACTTATACGAATCTTCTTCCTGGATACTGAATAGTCGGAGTCACTATCTTCAGGGGCCGTGTTTTTTTCTCTGCTCTTCTTAGTTTCGTGATGTTGAACTTCGTGTGACATGATTTATGCCACTTGACCATGTGCTCCTTGAAAGTAGCTTCCATACCATTTCCTTCATCCAGACGAGTCAGATCTATTGGCATGGGCAACTGGTTTAGCTCACTGAAGCGGAGGATACTTGTAGAAAGGGTAGAGTACCCCTGTCCAGCACCAACATCATGGCGTTTGGATTTGGCCGGGCATTGCAAGGCCTCAGGTTTCTTCTTGACAAAGTACACATCTGTTCCAATTATAGGTGTCTCCCTTGATTGCTGTGGATTCACAAGCTGGTAGCTCTTTGACATTTTCTCAAGCAGCTGCTAGTGCGTAGTGCATGTCAGCTTTATGATATTATGTTGCTATTGCTGAGCCTGTTAAGGCCATCACATATATATTACAGCACAGTGTGGAACTATTTAGTAACTGACCTAATAACAATCTATAAAAAAAAAAAAAAGAAGTCAACAGTACTTAATTAATAAAATTATCCACAATATTAAGTCCCGCTGCTCAAGGAGGGTGGGACGGGAGGGGACCAAAGATCATTCCTCAGCTCACCATACAACAGTTCCTTTCTCCTCTGCCACCACTTCCCTACCCAATACATAACACACTCGCCCACCTCCTCCATCAATGCATCACTTACTCCCTCTACATATTTCCCCAAAAGCAATGCCACCTTTCCATCCTTACTCACTCTTCGTAATTCATCCAGCCACTGTCTTGCCCCTACAATTCTGCATACCTCATCCATTAGTACCAGCCGATCCCTCTCAAATTCCCCGCATGTCACCAAAAAATGTTCCACATCCTCCCCTGCTCCACTATCACACATTATACACCTCTCATCCCTAACTATCCCACATCTCTTCTTATCCTCTAACAACCCAGCTGATGCAGTCCTCAGTCGAAATTCCAGCCGCACACTTTCCTGACCATGCATGGACCTTACATACCTCTCCACCCCTGCACCATTCTTTGCCGATTTATAATAATTCAGTATACTCTTTCCGTCTACTTCCTGCTCCCAGTCCTTCTCATTTCTCACCTTCACTTTCCCCTTCCACTTGCGCACTGACCCAACCTCGTTGTTTATCTCGTACTTTCTCCTCAAGATCTCATATTCTTCCCACCATCCAATTCCTCCATCCTCTTGTAGTTTATTTACAACAACTTTTACCAATCTGCTCTGTTCCAACACCTCTAATCTCTTGCCAAACAAAATTTTCATCTCTTCCCTCCTCTCCTCTAGCTTCCTCCACCCCATATCTCCCCGTATTGCCACTCCTGCTACTGTATCACTTGCCTCCAAAAGTCTCCTACCCACTCTCATCTGTGCTGACTCCAACTTCTTGCGAGCATTACGTCTTCCTGTCCACCACACTTCGGCTGCATGCTCCATACTGGGTCTCGCTAGAAGCTCCCATACCATTCTTCCTCTGTCTACTTCCACCTGCCCATTCACTCTACTCATCCATATTACCTTTCCAACCCACTCTTCTGCCTTCTTTGCCATCTTCTCTAACTGAACATTACCCCTTAGCTTCCTATCAAACCATATTCCTAAGTACTTGATTTCTTGACCTCTTCCAATATCTCCTCACCAATCCTCCAATGCACTTCTGCTTCCTTCTTCCATACTACCATGACCTTGCTCTTCCTGCTATTAAATTTCATCTTCCACCTTAACACATATGCCTGTACTACCACATCCAACATAGCTTGCAGTTCCACCCGAGTCAGCCAGAAGAACAACATCATCTGCATACATAAGTGCCCCACACCAGCAGCCTTCTACTTGGACTCCTAGCTCAGCTCTCTCCAATTCTCTGCCATTCCCATCAAATATATATTGAAAAGAAGTGGAGACAGCTTTATTTATTAAAGCGTAAGAAATACCGTGTACAAATCGACGAAAATATCTTCGCGTTTTTAAATTTCGCGCGTTGAAAGTATTTTTTCCCCCTTTCCCCCCCCTTTTTTCCCCTTTTTTTCTTCTTTTTTCCCTTTTTTTTCTTTCTTTCTTTTTCCCCCCTTTTTTTTTCTTTTCTTTTTTCCAGTACCCCAATACAAAAGTGGATGAGACAAAAGTGTACAGACAAAAGTGTACAAACATATAACCAGTTAAAAGTTAAATCACGCCATCTACCTCCGGAGATCGAATTGGGAGGCGGCGGATCCACAGTGTAGCATTGCCCTTCCACAAGTTAATCGATAGCCTGAAAGTATATGGAGCGCGACAATTTAATCTTCGCGTAAACCGCTATGAGGTTTAAAGTACTTTCTAAAAATGCTGCAAAATCTTCATATCAAAACATTTTTGCAGGTGGCTCCACTTTCTTATACCAAGTTTGACACTTGTAACCCAAAAGGGAACAATTCTTGTATTTCAGTGCACATATCCGCCTGACTATCACGCGTACATTCGCCAACGCGTTTCCGTTTCCATTTCATGCCCCCTTCAGGGAACCTTACTAGTATACCTTACTGGAACAGTGCCCATGCGCATAATTTGCCAGGTCGAGTTTGAATTTTGAACCTACAGACGACAACTCTTGTTCCTCTATTGTGTACCTATTGCCTATTTACTAACCTAGAGACTGCGCCATGCCTTGTAATAAAAGGTCAAGACCGGATGGGCGTGCTGTGAGTAATAGACTGTTGTTAGTGTTAGTTACTGTTATACCCTTATGGCAATAAAAGGTCAAGACCGGATGGGCGTGCTGTGAGTAATAGACTGTTGTTAGTGTTAGTTACTGTTATACCCTTATGGCCTAGTATGGTATGTGTGGTGGCCTAACAGGCTCAGCAGTATATCAAGATTAAATTATTAAAAAATATATGAATATATACTTTACTTTCTTAGGTACCTTCTTCCAAAAGGGCAAAGAAGTGAGTCAATGCTACATGTCTCTATTCAGCAGGTACCCCTAGGTCTTGTAATTTGATAATTAAAATACCTAAGGTAATCATCCATTTTGATTGACTTTTTGGCTATGTTTCTTTGTCTTCATCAAGGCAATGAGGATTGAGGCATTCATTGACCAAAAACCCAAAAAGCTAATTACAAAATAATTCTTGGGTACCCTAGGGTATTGTTTTCCTTTTATTGCTTGAAGCAATATTGACACTTTTCCACCCTTTCCCTCCTTTTCGCAGGGAATATCAGGTGTTGGATAATATTGGCTATGTGGAGGATCGGTGCCACAGCTTATTCAGGGACCTTCCTAGTCATATGGAGTTGGTTAGTAAGGTATGTGGATCACTGAGATGGGAAGGGAATGTCATGATCTATCTCATAGTCTTCAATTGTTCTGGAATATCTGGGGCAATCATAGATTTCCCCCACCCTTTACCCAAAGCTTTACTACTACTACTATGCAATTTTTTTTGGTTCTCTCCTTCAAAAGTGGGCCAGACAGCATCATTGCTTATTAATCAAATAGCACCAACCCATTGACGACTCTCCAGAATTGGTGCCATGTAGGACTTAAACTTCATAATTACAACTGGCAGATCTGCTATTTTTTATTCAATTTCAGATTTCAGCACATAGCTATATAGTTCTTCAGAGTCCTTTCCCCAAAGAGCTAGAAGACTATATACTATGACTTGTGTAAAGAGCGTCTATGAGCTGCATAAAAGCTTTTCACCATCAGAAATTTGACTATATTGCAATGACTCTACATGGATAATTAAAAAGATGTCATTATTGTAACAATGAAATTGGGTTAAACCCAGTTGGGTTTATGGTAATTAATTAAAGGAATATGTGATATTTGTCCCGGAAGGTATAGTACACCCTTGCATATCCGAACCTCGGTTATCCAAATTATCTGAACTTGATAAAATGGTAAAACATGGTAATGATTGTCGACTTGAATTTTAGTTGCCAGCGAAAGGACGAGCATAGTTTTGTTTGGCAAGATATCCGAAGAAACCACTTCACAGAAGAGTAAGGCATTGGAAAGACAATAACAGAGATCAGAAGAATGAGCTAAACTTCGAGAGTTTCCAAGCATCGTTGATAGGCTTGCTAAAGGCAATCCGTTTGAAAGCATTCAATACATACAACACTACTGTATGTGCAGAACCTAGTTGTGATCAACACTTGCTTATACACAATACATACAACACTACTGTACGTACAGAACCTAGTTGTGATCAACACTTGCTTATACACAATACATATAACACTACTGCGTGTACAGAACCTAGTTGTGATCAACACTTGCTTATGCACAATACATACAACACTACTGTATCTGCAGAACCTTGGTTGTGATCAACACTTGCTTATACACAATACATACAACACTACTGCATGTACAGAACCTAGTTGTGATCAACACTTGCTTATACACTACATACAACACTACTGTATGTACAGAACCTTAGTTGAGATCAACACTTGCTTATACACAATACATACAACACTACAGTATGTGCAGAACCTAGTTGAGATCAACACTTGCTACTGTATGTGCAGAACTTAGTGTGATCAACACTTGCTTATGCACAATACAACACTACTGCATGTACAGGACCTAGTTGTGATCAACACTTGCTTATACACAACACTACTGTATGTACAGAACCTAGTTGTGATCAACACTTGCTTATGCACAATACATGCAACACTACTGTATGTGCAGAACTTAGTTGTGATCAACACTTGCTTATACACTACATACAACACTACTGTATGTACAGAACCTTAGTTGAGATCAACACTTGCTTATACACAATACATACAACACTACTGCATGACAGAACCTAGTTGTGATCAACACTTGCTTATACACAATACATACAACACTACTGCATGTACAGAACCTAGTTGTGATCAACACTTGCTTATACACAATACATACAACACTACTGTATGTGCAGAACCTAGTTGTGATCAACACTTGCTTATACACAATACATACAACACTAGTGTATGTGCAGAACCGAGTTGTGATCAACACTTGCTTATACACAACACATACAACACTCAGGGCTTCATACAGGATTTTAACTTGAGGGGGGGGGGAGAACTTTTTTCGTAGTTACAACTATACTGTCACATAACTGTCACATAATAAATAATTACAATCTTAGGGACTGTTTTGGGACTGTTTTGGTGGAGATTTTAGTTTTAATTTTTTTTTGTATGTGTGTTTATATTGCTTGTGTAATAGCTAGTTGTATTTCATGCTTTGTTGTTGTTGTTCCCCCTCATTTTGCTATATAGTGTACGTAGGTTTTATTATAATTTGGGGCAGTTACCATCAATTGTTTATTTTTATATTAATAAAAATTACAACAAAAATCTTAAAATAGACACTTAATTAATTAGCAGCTTTTTTTTACAACTTCACATCAAAGGCATTGATTAGAAGGTTCTAGAATCTAGAACATATGCTCATGTCACTGTCAGACTAGGCTCTGCAAGATTACTATGGATATCAGGAAATATTTCTCTCAAAGTCAACCTAGTACCAGTCAAGCATCCAGTACCAGTCAAGCATCTGTGAGTCATTGTAGGAGTGATAGCAGTGGTGAGTCTGACTCTGAGACTCAGAGCAATGCAACTACTGATGTTGGAGAATCTGAGATAGCATCTTGTCCTCAAGCCAAAAAGCACAAGTTATCTGCAAGCGAGAAGAGAAGATGGTATAATGCACGCCTCTCTTACAAACGTGAATGGGAAATTAGGTATCCTTGGGTTTCCTGTACTGATAGCAATGAAGGAATGTTCTGTACACTATGCCAGAAATGGGGGCATCCTTCTGCAGCATCCAGGGGTGCATGGACTACCAGGGGGCTAACTGACTGGAACATGCTACAGAGTTGCTCAAAGTCCATGCTGGGTCAAAGTGTCACAAGGATGCAGCTACTACTGCTAGCATGGCTCATCAGGCAGAGAGAGGGGAGAGTGTTCTTGAACTACACTGTTCAGCTGCTACTAAAGAACTAGCAGAGAAAAAGAATCGTGAGATTTTGATGAAGTTGTTCAGATCAGTGTACTTCATGGTCAAGAATAGTCTCTCACATTGTTCACTATACCCTCAACTTCAGTGCACAGGAGTACATTTTACCAGAAGAAATTTTGACAATAAGAAACTTCCAGACCAGAAGACTGTTATCATTGTGGAGGTCTCACTTAGCACCTGTTTGAAGTTACTTGTCACTTTTGCAAGAAAAAAAGGCCACCTAGTCAAGGTGTGTAGAGCAAAGTCTGACAAAAAGAAACCCAACCCAAGTCTCAACAGGCACAGTCTACAAAGAATACCCGCACATAGATTGCAAGAGGAGTGCTCGGAGCAGTTGGAACCTGAGGAAGCTTATGGAATGTACCCAGTGAGCTCTCCCTTGTCCGATCCAATCATTGTGGATGTGGAGGAAAAAACAATGTTTCGATCAAGATCAAATTCGAGACAGAAACAGCAGCTCTCTCCATCCTCAGCTCAGCAACCTACTAGTTGATGCAGAACAATCTGCTCATCCCTGGAGAAGTTGAATATATGCCTGAAGACGGCTGATTCACAGTTTGACGCTCAGCCATCGCTACGTATTGTATCGTCGTATTGTGAACCAGCAACGTCATGACGATATGATAGGACGTTACGATACATAACGATGGAATAGGATCTGGTTCTATCGTTGAGCATCCGACCAATCAGAATGCTGGCAAGTGGGAGGTCATGTGAAGGACTTTGTACCTTCCGTCTTCGCTACTAGAAGAACTATCACAGCTAGAGCTAATAGATGAACTAGAAGAACTATCACTGCTAGAACTACTAGATGAACTAGAAGAGGAAGAACTGCCGTCCATAGCGTCCTCGCGATCGGTCAACAACTACTATCACGTGAGCACCTTGTAAAAACCAGCAAAACTCGCCAATCGAACGCTATATTGTGAACCAGTAACTAAAAGTAAATTTAGAAATGCTTTCTGTAGTATATAGCAGACTTGTTGTTACCAAGTAAGCCCAAGAGGTGGCAAATGCTGATCTGTGACTTGCACAATCCATGTGTGTAACTCATCTTGCCCCTCTTTCCCCTATCTTTTTCTCATCAGTCAGTTTTGACCCCCTGAAAGAAGCACTGCAAATACAAGATGTTTAAAAAAACTAAAAAAACTACGAATGTATTTGACCCCGTATCTGTTACATAACATCTATAATGGATTCTCAATGAACTCTCAGTTGACATAACATTAAAATCACCTTCTCAATAATCAACTTCCAATTGTATTTAGATGCTATAATGGATGTCGATTCATCACGATGACCAGGCCTTCGTGTTGATAAAACGATGTAGCAAATTCAGATTTCACCACACCGTTTATCTACTACAACACTACCCCACAGGGTTTCATTTAGAAAATTGTCCAAAGGGGAGGGGGGGGGGGGGCAACTGGAGGAATCTTGATTTTAAGGGGGGGGGGGGGGGGGGGGGGCACGATGTTAAAGATGTGACAAAGTTTCTAATGAATTTTGATGGTACAATTTCCAAGGGGGGGTCAAAAGGGTTCCAAGAGGGGGCTCCCCCATGACCTAGATGGTTGCCTCAGGACATTGGTGCCCTCCAGATTCTGTGATGTTTGATTGTAGCTGGTTTTAAATCCGATGGTGAAAGGACAACTTGTGTGTGTGTGGGGGGGGGGGGGGGGGTTCATTTTGTGTGCAATAGTGTGCAATGTTTTTATTGGCCATTTCCACCTTATAGTCTACTAACCTTGGCAGACTAATGTGTATTGCTACACCTCGACTCTCAAGAGTTGACTTCAAACAAATTTTAGACGTATACAAACAGCAACATCAGAATAGCCGATAGCCTTGCAACTATTTGTTAGCCACGTTATAAGAATAATTGAAATTTCTCTTGGGGGGGGGGGGGGGGGGCAGGGGGTATGAAACCCCATGTATGGCTTACTTCTTTCTCTCTCTCTACATAATAGTTGATAGGGAAATGCATCGTCTCCATGCTGAATACTGCGGGGGGGATTGTGGCTTTTGGTGTTCGTCCAACTGGAATTATCTATGGCGAAAAGATATCCCGAAGAGAAGAGGATCTTCTCAAGTGCACCATTGATGAGGCCATCAAGAGAATCGCTCCATGTGTTAGCTGTCATCAGTATTCGGTGAGGTTCACTCCTGTTGCAGGGAATCATTTCATGGATCATTTTGAACACTCGCGGCAAGTCTTGGAGATCAGGGTGGACCAGGATCTGTACGAGCTATATGAAGACAACGACCATAAGGTCAGGTGATGGTCACATCAATTGCCTCTTGATTCTTAGCACTTCCTATATTGTTATTATTGAAATGCTCAACTTTTACTTTTGCTGAGACTTCTTTCCCCCTGACTTCTGGTCTTGTTGATTCATTCTGTGGATGTTTTAATATTTATGTTCTGTAGGCTTTCTCTAGAGACGGAGCCTTCATTGTTGGTCCACTCACTCCCCACCAGATCAAGAAGATTACCATAGAGAAGCTGAAGAATGTGAGCCCTGAGCTGTTAATGATAACTTAAAAATATTAGATCAATTTTTACTTGCAAAAAAACAAACATTCCAGCCCATTTTAAGCCCATTTTAGGCATTTTATATTTACATATAAAAAGTGCCAGTTTAGTGTTTAAACCAAAGGGAAACCCCCTAAATATTTACAATTACCTGTTGGCTGCTTTTATTTTGTTCTTGTGTTCATGTGCCTATCTCTTTTCCTATTTGTTTCCCAGAAAATAAGGTCTGATAAGCATCGGGCAGATCTCATCAGTCCTGGTCCTCTTCGTCCATCTGCTCGGCTCTGCACTAATAATTCAGTCAAGACCAGAAGCAATTTTCCCCAGAAGGCTAGTAAGAGCAAGGATGATGTGGAGAACAGCAGTACTAAAAAAGCAAAGGAAGCTGGTAATAGCAAGGATGATGCTATAGTGATCAGTAGCAGTAATAAATTGGCCAAGATAGCTGGTAATAGTAAGGATGGCACTGTAGAGATCAGTAGTGTTACCAATAAAGCTGGTAATAGCAAGAAGGGTGCTGTAGTGATCAACATCAGTAATAAATTGGCCAAGAAAGCTGGTAATAGTAAGGATGGTGCTGTAAAGATCATTAGTGTTACCAATAAAGCTGAGAAGGGTGCTTTAGCCAAGATAGCTGGTAATATCAAGGATGGTGCTGTAAAGATCAGTATTGTTACCAAGATAGCTGGTAATAGCAAGAAGGGTGCTGTAGCCAAGATAGCTGGTAATGTCAAGGATGGTGCTGTAAAGATCAGTAGTGTTACCAAGATAGCTGTTAATAGCAAGGATGACGTGGGATCAGATGGTCATGTTGAGGAGTCCCGGACTGTTAAACTAATGTCATCTAAAGCACAAAAAGAAGAGAAGGAGAATGTTAGCTCGTCCCTCATTGAGAGAGTTGGTTTAACGATGACCTGCCTGAAAAAAAAGCTAACTTGTATGACAAACACTCACTCTTCAAGACCTTGCTCAAGCTGGCAAGCAAAGAATGTCGGTGCAAACTATGGGCTAACTTCTATGACAAACACTTTTTCTTCAAGACCTTGCTCAAGCTGGCAACCAAATAATGTCGGTGCAAGCTATGGTGGTCCTACTGGTATTGCTGCTGCATCTAGAAATATTAACACTAATTTGACCAGCACTGGAGGATTATCTACCACAAGCTATCACGGCTCATCTTTCGTACCCACTTATGTAGTCTATCAACCCAACATTGGCATGAGACCAGCTACTCATCTTATACCTGCACCTTGTCTCCCATACACGCATCATAAGCCCCCTTCTTCATATTGGAAAGATTACTACCAAGGTCACTGGTGAAAGGTCATCCTAGGGGGTATTGAGAAACACAAAACTTATTCCGTTTGTCTCAACAATAACCTCTTCTTGTTGAAACTTGTCTAACTTTTGTTAATGTGGTCAGCTATATAGTTGCTAAAATGTGTTGATCAATGTAAAACAATGATTTAAGTGTACTTGTGATTGTGACTTATTCTGTTTCTGTCTGAACAATAACATATTCTTGTCGAAACTTATCCAAATTTGTTGTCAATGTTCTTTGCTGTGGTATGATATTGTTGTCCCAGCAACTCTGAGAGCAGCTGTACACCAATACAGTCCCAAACTCGACACTTTCTTGCGGCCTAGATTGAGATTCGCCTACTTCCTTGCCACGAGTTCCTGGAGAGTATAAGCAGAGTTTATTCTTGAAGATGTAGACCATCTGTGGCATAAGTTGACACTCATACACACGCTCAGCTCCGCAGATCGGACATGCCTCCACCGGGATTTTTGGCTCTTCCCACTTCATCAAAATCGCTTTGCCTTTCCAGCTATACCTACACCGTAATAAGAGTATTATCACATCCAAACATGACGACAAAGTATTTAGGTTGAGTGTGTGTGTATATATAATTAGAGAGAAACATAGACTGTGTATTAAGAGTGAGGGAGAAACTTAGTTATCTGTTGTGGCTATGTACTGATTTATGGCAAAGCCATCTAACAGAATATCCCAATGTTGGCGGGGGTAAATAATTTTTATTTAAGAGGAAAAGGGGAAGGGCTCGAACTGTGGACATTGAGTATCAGACAAATAGGAAAAAAACACAGAAGCCCTTGTGCGAGTACTTTCAAGCTGACATGGCATCTAGCCTTTGAACTCCTACTATATGTATAGGATAGCCTATTCAAAAGAGTCGGTTATGCGCCTATGTAACCTCCGAGTTTGCGGTTACCACGAGGCGAAGCCGAGTGATGTAAACGAGTAGGTTACACTGGCGCATAACCTGCGAGTGTAGTATAGGGTATCTTACTTATACTACATTGCGCATGCGCTAAACTACATAGCAACTAGAAATGGAAGAATTTGCGGTTAAAAGTGTAGGTTATGTGCTTATGTAACCTATAGTTAAAAAAATTTTTTTTTATTTTATTTTTTAATTTTATTATTAACCAATCAAATTAGCCACAGATCATGTGATGTAGTAGTATAAAGACAGATATACAGTATATTCTCTAATAGGAACCATGGTTACTATATATTTACTTCAGTCCAATCCAATCTACTTGCGATTACTATTGGAAGGGCAGTTACTATTTATTGCAGTTGTGGAAGGAGTTCAAGTTTCTGTTTGGAGGAATGGTAATTGTTTGGGTGGCTCAACAGTCTAGGACCCCACCGGAAAACAGAAATCAAGGCCCCTTCAAATACTGCTGGTGCCCAGAATTTCCCCCCTGTTATCAGTTTATAAGCCTAAAGAGCAATTATTTAGGTTTGTCTTATAATATTGATATATGTATGGGATAGCCTATACAAAAGAGTCGGTTATGTGCCTATGTAACCGAGTTTGCGGTTACCCCGAGGCGAAGCCGAGGAATGTAACAGCAAACGAGTAGGTTACACTGGCGCATAACCGACTCTTTTGTATAGGCTATCTTACTTATACTGCATTGCGCACGCGCTAAACTACATGCGGTTAAAAGTGTAGGTTATGCGCCTATGTAACCTATAGTTATTAACCAATCAGATTAGCCACAGTGATGTGATGTAGTATAAATATATTTGCCTCCAAGGTTATAATTGGAAGGGCGATGAGACGAAGCTATACGGTTACAACTTGTTGGTTCTCAGCATGACTAGAAATAACATTGTGTGGGTGGCGAGCGAAGGTGATGGACAATTACTTTTAGCATAATTATGCAAAGCCGGGATAAGAACCTGCTCGATATTGAGTGTGACGATCATTTCCAGTTTAGCAAACCTAGAGTGTCAGAATGAACCAACCTTCAACATCCCAAGCTATAGAAACATGGAGTGTAGAAGCTTTACCTGATCCCAAGGAAGCATCTCTATCATGGGTATATAGCCATGCTTCTCCTTTGTTTTTTCTATCACATGCTCTTTCCCCCCCCCCCCCCCCCCCCCCCCTTCCAATCTCAGTTCTCTTTGTTCTGCTGTTTCATTAGTATGCTTTGACTTTTCTCTCTCTCCTTTTCTGCTCTCTCCCCTTTTCTGAGGTCTATTTTCTTTATCCATTCTGGAAAATGAACAGCTATGAAAAAAATATCAGGCTATATATGGTTTTAGCATGTACATGTGTACAAAACTCAACTATTTCCAAATTAATCACAAGTCCATAGCTAAATCCGTGGTCTTGCTATAGTAGCTAGCGTTGTAGTTCTTCATCAGTTGACTTCCTTCTTTGGTCCTAGCCCAGACCAGTGCAACTGCTACTACAGCTGTGGTTTGTAGCTATAGCTTTCCCCGACTACTCCAGGGTCAAGAGCTGCATGAAAACAACAAAGTAAGTTCTGTAGCTTAGCTGCGGGCGCTTAGAAAGTTAGTAGTTAAACTGATGACTTCTTTCCTTGGAACATGCCTAGTACAATACAGTAGTTATAGCTACAGATGAGACTTGTAGCTATAGATTTCTCACAGTTATCTCGAGCACTCCATTGTATATAGTGTGTCACGCTTTAGAGTCTGTTTCAAGCTTCTAGATCTCAAAGGCAATCTTTAAGTTTAGTAAATGGCATACCATTGTGGTGCTCTTTCCCTTGCAGAAACATGGACAGATGGGAGTGTAGAAGCTTTACCTGAGCCGATGGTGGACGACGCCAAGCTCTAGCTATCAATGAAGGCAAATTAATTATTGGTTTTGAACACAAAAAATGTTCAATGTGTAGCTAGTTTGCTCGAGTATGATAGCATACACTGTCTCAGAGACGTAGCTAGAAATAGGAGACGTAGCTAGAAATAGCAAGGTTTTGTGCTGATTGAGTTGATGCTGGTTGTAATTCCAGATTTATTGTCCAAGCCCTCATGCATGTGCCTCTCCTCTCAGGGCAAGCTTTATAACGAAATTCATTTTCCACCCGTGCGCTCGACCGTGTACTTACATTTTAACGCCTAATGAAAACAGTCGTTGCGTAGAGGAGGACTTCCTCTAGCCACTGGTGCTAATTTCAAATCTTTAGCACTTTGCAATCTGGAGATATTTATGTGGAGGTTTCAGGCATTCAGGTTTTGAGGTCCCTCCACTTTAGGTCTAGTAACTTGCCTATAGTTATACCTATGAAAAATATTTTAGTATCAAAAGAGAGCACACAGAAATCTTTAGCACTTTGCAATCTGGAGATATTTATGTGGAGGTTTCAGGCATTCAGGTTTTGAGGTCCCTCCACTTTAGGTCTAGTAACTTATAGCTATGAAAAATATTTTAGTATCAAAAGAGAGCACACAGAGAGATCAAGTCCATACCATGAAGTTTGCAGAATCTACGGAGCTCTAAAGTGGTACAGTAGACCCTCACTAATCCGAATAGCCTGGGGACTGAGTAGTTCGGATTAGTGAAATTTTCGGATTAGTGAAATTTATGAATATCATTATATCGAACTCTGAATTTTTTTATTTTTTGCAGGTGTGGGTTGAATACTGGGTGGTGGGAGTACAAGTTATTTTTAATCATTATGATCCCTTCCCATCCTCATTCTTTTAGCAGATCTCTGGAATCCCATCTCAGTCATCTTCCTTTTGCATCCTCACAACTCGCTGCCCTTCTTCTTTATGTCTGAGATAGTTGAGACTCCAACTCCATACTGTTCAGATAGTAACTTGTAGCTTTTCTTCCCGAGCTGGTCCAGGATCTCGACCTTCTCCTCGATGATAAGGCTCTTGTGTGCTCTTTTCTTCTCCATAGCACTGCAGCTGCATCGTATGACAGGCTCGTGGTAGGTTCGAAGTTCTATAATGGCACACGTTTTTTTTGTTTTTTTTGCTACCTAAAGCAGTTCGGATTAGCGAGGTTTCGGATTAACGGGGTCCGGATTAGCGAGGGTCTACTGTACCCATAAGTTGTTGTTTTTAATTAAAAAATGCAACTGTCCCCCCTTTTAAAGCTAGGCTATCCATTGCCCAACAATTGCTTCTAGAAGCTAAGATTGTGAATCCTAGTTCTTCGTGATAATTATGACCATGAGCTAAGTAGCCAGCTCTAATAGAATGCTAATATAGCTAAAGTCTAAATTGTGTCAACTGAGAACTTGTTGAGAGCAATAGTAGACATATGAACAGCTGCTATTATGATAATTTTCATCTTGCCTTTAAATGCAGGTGGATATGTTCTGAACAAGGAAACTCTGTAAAAGCCAGTTCTTCAGTGAATAATTGATGTTAATGTTAATGTTTTAATAAGCTGTTAAATCAGGGACAAATCTAGAGGATTGAATTGGAGTAGGAGGAGCTGGGAAGTGAGTGTGGGGGAGTGGCTTGACAACTGCGACGGGAGGGGAGTTGAAGGCTGTTGAGGAGAGGTAGTTTGTTCTTTGGAAGAAGCTCCACTGGCTACTGGAGACACAAATATCAAGTGAAGCATCAGTTTGCTCATGTGTTCTGTAAAAATGCCATGGTTCACATAGCCCTAGAAGTCGTTGTCAGAGTTGTCACTTGGGGGCCTGTCAAAGTACTCCAGCAAAAAATCTGGGTTAAATGGTAACTCCTACAAATGATTCTCTGCCTATTTCATAGCAAAAGGTAAATGAAGAGGGGAAATGGCAGTTGCTTATAAACAGAAGCTACAACGCATAAATGCATTACCGCCAAATAACAGGAGGGGGAGGGGGAGGGGATTTGCACGCACACTGAATGTAAGCCCACATTATTTAAGACAGGTGTCCCGTTCCTATTTTTATGGGTGAACATGCGATGAATAGAAACATGCGCCATGCGCATGGCAATATCAAGTTTTTCATCCAGTGAGGGCTCGCTTTGCTTGCCAATAAGCAATTATTTAGGCATGGCTAGTCGAAACGTTGAGTGAATACAATTTGGAGTTGATTATTGAGAAGGTGATTATAATGTCTTATTGCTATTTACCTCTGAAGTTACAATGGGAAGGAGGTTTCAATGAGACTAAGCTCGTGGTATATAAGTAGAGGAAATACAGTAGCTTTGCATTATTTCCTACGGATTATTTTAATTATTTTAAATTTTTTTGTCTTAAGTCGTCACATAGAATTGCCCTGTTGATAGGCAAAACCTTTTAAATTTTTTTAATAGGATCGAACTGGGAACCTTGAAATAAGGGGGGAGGGGGAATGAAAAATGAATGAAGCTCTAGACTTTATCAGTTATTCCAATGAAGTCTAGAGCATTTCCTATTCCTGATGAAGGCTAGAGCATCTCTATTCCTGATGAAGGCTAAAGCATCTAGTCGAAACATCGTGAGAGCCAATTTCAAATTGATTATTGAGAAGGTCATCGTAATTTTATTGTCAACTGAGAGTTTGTTGGCTGTTTTATACTTCTCAATCAACTTAGAAGAGTTTTGTAAAATCGATATTTCAGACGCTTTCTCCTTCCTACGGGTGGGTTGATGGGCTTACTGATTTAGGTGCTCACTGCAGTGTCTCCTATAGTTTGTAGTGTTTCCTATCGTTTGTAGTGTTTCCTTCAAGTGCGGCATTAGATATTCTTCCATGTTCCAATCTGGTTATTTAATGCTCTATTGCACATGCGCGTAGTCACTAACTACCGCTTTTCAAAAATTATGGCCAACATCTTCCAAGACAGAAGCAGATGATCAAGCAGTTAAACGATTTATTGACAGCAATAAAGGACTATAAAGAAAACTAAAATTTTTAGAATAGAGGTATATATAGATCGTGTCAATATGGAACGACCGACTGTTATATGAAATAAGATATATTCAGAGTATAAAATAAACAGATATCACACTCATGGGATATAGAGTTATTTCACTCTCAAGCTGTACGTTTTGTATCCATGTAGTGTGCTATACTTTGATAATGTAATGGTAAAAATGTTGATGGTTGATCTGTTTAATATACCTGAGTATTTGATGACAACATTTTGCCGACTCTTTCTGGAACTTCAGGAAGGCTCTATCTCCATGTCGAGCTGTGGCTATCTCATATCCTTCCCCGCCAGCACCTTCCACCTTCTTTCCGGCCCGATTTCTTGCCAACCTTCCTCTTGCCTTTATCTCCCCATGCTCCACCCCTACTGAACACTCTGGATTCTCCAAGGAGTATTTCTGCAGCAGCTCACCGACTCCCTTATTGTCAGACTGACCGGCCCATCCTTCCACAACTCGAATGTAAGCCGAAAGATAGCTGGGACCATGGTATGGAGGAACATCTTCAGCACTGCTTCTTGCTTCAAACACAGTACTGCTTCTTCTTGCTTCAAACACAGCACTGCTCTTGGCATGAATAGCTTCAGGTATTTCTACATCAATTTCTTTCTCTTGGTTTCTGACAGTGAGCGTTTCAAGGCTTGGTATGAGGGTACCTTGATCAGCAGTTACATCATCGCAGCAGCATGGATCCTCACTACAGCAGCATTAGTGCAACAATGAAGCTATAGACACTCTAATAACAATACAATTCCCAATGCATGCCACTTGTACAAGGTTAAAGATCACACTTTTCATCAAAACAAATTATGTAGTTTGTCATGCTCGCTTCGTCATTTTTCATTTCAAAAAAAGTTTTAACATTTTGCGTCATCATATACTTCAGCCTTCAGATCTTCTAGCCCTACATACCTTTCCCAGTTACGAGCGCCATTGCACCAGTCATCCAAAAGTGCAGTATCCAGTGGTGATCTGATATTCTGTTGATGACAAGGGTCCTCACCTGTGGCTCTTTGTGAAATATAGGAGGGATCCAGAGACTGGGAACGCAGGACAAGCCAGCTGCATTGCCGGAGAAAACATGGAGAGGGAGAGTTGAGAACCAGCACTAGCATCAGTACTAATTCTGACATGTTTGACTAAAGGGGCCTTCAGCATGGGTTATCCCAAGTTTCATGGGTAAAGGGTTTCCCCATATAATCCATTACCTTTTAGAGTTACTCCAACATGCTCTCTGTGTGCAGGAGAAGATGTGAAGTATCCTGTTGAAGGGAGATCCTTCTAGAGGGCAATAGAGCTGGACAATCAACACCAAGGGGAAGTGGCAACATTCGCAAGAGGGTGGTGACGTCAAAAAACAGTCGCTGTAGAAGTCCTGTTAATCAAGCGAACCACAAATAAAAATTACGCAACATTAACATCCTAGGGGGTTTACGGGGTAGCCTCCCAGTTTGCTTTCATTGGGAGAGAGACGGAGAGAAGAGCATTTGGAGTCGTATAGACCGTACACGGTCCATGTGGCGGCCGCTGACGACATCTTTAAATTTGTTAAGGTCGTCAAGTAGCAATGAGTTTTTTCAGTCCATCTCTTCCCACTCCCATATACCCACACTTGCGCTGTCACCAGGTCTACAATGATGTGTATGTCCCAGCGGAAGACTCCTTCCTTCTTATGGATGCCTTGGAACAAGAGGCAGTCTTCCTTAACCAACTGAGGTGGTGCAGAAAGATCAACTGTAGATGCTGTCTACATGTTCAGTAGGCACCAGCTAAAAAACGATTAATACTGTAGAACTGTACTGAATCAGAATGTATAGGGAAAATGTGGTATATTCCCTGGCATGTAAAATGAGAAGTCTCACCAAAAATGGACTGGGCCAAGACTGATCTGTGAACTATTGAATGGGAGTGCGTGTGTTAAATTGAGTTGCTAGGTACTGTTGGGTTAGCTAGGCTCCCTTCAAAGTTGGAACTATGTAGTTGCAGTTAGGTGGCTAGTGGGTATTTGCTTGTGTCCCTGCAAAGCCGAGCTTAACATTCATGAGCTAGACTTCCCAAGAAGTGGAGGCTGAGGCACCCACCAGTAGCAGTCAGCTCATGGCTGGGGCAGGACCAGAGCAAGGGTGAATCCTAGATGCTAAGATCTAAGACTTAAGGTTGTGTGGACCAACCCGAACTTTTATGTGTGACGACCTATCGCTCTTAGGTACAGTGGCTCAAGTGATTGATAGAGAAAGTTGCTTGTTCAGATATGACGTCACTTTTGTGGACTCTTGGTATCATTTGGAGTAAAAAATAATCCCCTTCTATTTAGACCGCTCATCTGCATGGAGGTAGGTTCAGGTAGTGGTGTTGTCCTCACCTTTCTTGCAAAGCTGCTAACAACTACATCCTTCAACTGGTAAGGAAATTTTTCTTTACGTTTCTTGTGGATATTAAAAGCTGTGATGTTGTTGATATAGGGCAGTGGATGTGAACTCTGCAGCCTGCAGGTGTACGAGGGAGACGCTATCTGTCAACTCTGTGGCATCTCGCAGTGATACTCTTACAATGGACCTGGTCAGCTGTATATGTATATACTGCCTTAGCATCAGCAATCCCTAAAGCAAACGTCCTTTTGAATTGTGATATGTTTGAATTATTCATCAGGTTGATATACAGCTGCTCTCATAGATACACTTTGTACACAGCTGCTCCCACTAGATGCACTTCCGTACGCAGCTGCTCGCACTAGATGCACTTCTGTACACAGCTGCTCCCACTAGATGCACTTCTGTACACAGCTGCTCCCACTAGATGCACTTCTGTATGCAGCTGCTCCCACTAGATTCACTTCTGTATGCAGCTGCTCCCACTAGATGCACTTCTGAATGCAGCTGCTCCCACTAGATACACTTCTGTGTGCAGCTATTCCCACTAGATTCACTTCTGTATGCAGCTGCTCCCACTAGATTCACTTCTGTATGCAGCTGCTCCCACTAGATGCACTTCTGTATGCAGCTGCTCCCATTAGATGCACTTCTGTATGCAGCTGCTCTCACTAGATGCACTTCTGAATGCAGCTGCTCCCACTAGATACACTTCTGTGTGCAGCTATTCCCACTAGATTCACTTCTGTATGCAGCTGCTCCCACTAGATGCACTTCTGTATGCAGCTGCTCTCACTAGATGCACTTCTGTATGCAGCTGCTCCCACTAGATGCACTTCTGTATTTGATGCAGACGGTGAAAGTTGTGATTTTATTTTTCCAATGTGATGCACTTCAGCTGATCAACTTCAGAAGGAGGCTAAGAAAGAGTGTGGATGTCTTGACCTTCAACCCTCCTTATGTAGTAACCCCTTCAGAAGAGGTACACTTATAACAATGGCATCACGTGGCATTTAATGTTGGCACACACACGCGTGCATTCAGGTTGGCAGTAGAGGAATCGAAGCCAGTTGGGCAGGAGGAGTGGATGGAAGGGAGGTGAGAGGAAATGCAAGTAAGCATATGAGGCATTCTTATTGGAAGTTCTTTCTCTTTCTTCCATTCCCTCCTCTCTCTCTTTCTCTTGTCTAGGTGATTGATCGTTTCCTGCCCTGCGTTCCTGACATCTTGTCTCCTCAAGGGATCCTCTATTTGGTACTAATCAAGGAAAACAAGCCAGGTATAATTATATATGCTATTAGTGTTGTTCTTTCCAGTTTGAATTTTGTTACTAGAGGAGATTTGCCAAGCATTGAGTGTCCATGGTTTCAAGAGTGAGACTGTTCTCCATAGAATGGCGAGGAATGAAGCGCTCACAGTTTTCAAGTTTTCCAGAGAAAGTTTCTCCAGATGATAAGCAAAAGGTTGGTCTATTCTAATGATAGTCTTGCATTGCTGATCCAAAGGTTGGTCTATTCTAGTGATAGTCTGGCATTGCTGATCCAAAGGTTGGTCTATTCTAGTGATAGTCTTGCATTACTGATCCAGAGGTTGGTGTATTCTAGTGATGTCTGGCATTGCTGATCCAAAGGTTGGTCTATTCTAGTGATAGTCTTGCATTACTGATCCAGAGGTTGGTCTATTCTAGTGATAGTCTGGCATTGCTGATCCAAAGGATGGTCTATTCTAGTGATAGTCTTGCATTGCTGATCCAAAGGTTGGTCTATTCTAGTGATAGTCTTGCATTGCTGATCCAAAGGTTGGTCTATTCTAGTGATAGTCTTGCATTGCTGATCCGAAGGTTGGTGTATTCTAGTGATAGTCTGGCATTGCTGATCCAAAGGTTGGTCTATTCTAGTGATAGTCTTGCATTGCTGATCCAAACGTTGGTCTATTCTAGTGATAGTCTTGCATTGCTGATCGAATGGTTGGTCTATTCTAGTGATAGTCTTGCATTGCTGAATTGCTGATCGAATGGTTGGTCTATTCTAGTGATAGTCTTGCATTGCTGATCCAAAGGTTGGTCTATTCTAGTGATAGTCTGGCATTGCTGATCCAAAGGTTGGTGTATTCTAGTGATAGTCTTGCATTACTGATCCAGAGGTTGGTCTATTCTAGTGATAGTCTTGCATTACTGATCCAGAGGTTGGTCTATTCTAGTGATAGTCTGGCATTGATGATCCAAAGGTTGGTCTATTCTAGTGATGTCTGGCATTGCTGATCCAAAAGTTGGTCTATTCTAGTGATAGTCTGGCATTGATGATCCAAAGGTTGGTCTATTCTAGTGATGTCTGGCATTGCTGATCCAAAGGTTGGTGTATTCTAGTGCATTGCTGATCCAAAGGTTGGTCTATTCTAGTGATGTCTGGCATTGCTGATCCAAAGGTTGGTCTATGCTAGTAATGTCTGGCATTGCTGATCCAAAGGTTGGTCTATTCTAGTGATAGTCTGGCATTGCTGATCCAAAGGTTGGTCTATTCTAGTGATAGTCTTGCATTACTGATCCAGAGGTTAGTGTATTCTAGTGCATTGCTGATCCAAAGGTTGGTCTATTCTAGTGATGTCTGGCATTACTGATCCAAAGGTTGGTGTATTCTAGTGCATTGCTGATCCAAAGGTTGGTCTATTCTAGTGATGTCTGGCATTGCTGATCCAAAGGTTGGTCTATGCTAGTGTTGTCTGGCATTGCTGATCCAAAGGTTGGTGTATTCTAGTGATAGTCTTGCATTGCTGATCCAAAGGTTGGTGTATTCTAGTGATAGTCTTGCATTGCTGATCCAAAGGTTGGTCTATTCTAGTGATAGTCTTGCATTGCTGATCCAAAGGTTGGTGTATTCTAGTGATAGTCTTGCATTGCTGATCCAAAGGTTGGTGTATTCTAGTGATAGTCTTGCATTGCTGATCCAGAGGTTGGTCTATTCTAGTGATAGTCTTGCATTGCTGATCCAAAGGTTGGTGTATTCTAGTGATAGTCTTGCATTACTGATCCAGAGGTTTGTCTATTCTAGTGATAGTCTTGCATTGCTGATCCAGAGGTTGGTGTATTCTAGTGATAGTCTGGCATTGCTGATCCAAAGGTTGGTCTATTCTAGTGATAGTCTTGCATTGCTGATCCAAACGTTGGTCTATTCTAGTGATAGTCTTGTATTGCTGATCGAATGGTTGGTCTATTCTAGTGATAGTCTTGCATTGCTGATCCAGAGGTTGGTCTATTCTAGTGATAGTCTTGCATTGCTGATCCAAAGGTTGGTCTATTCTAGTGATAGTCTTGCATTGCTGATCCAAAGGTTGGTCTATTCTAGTGATAGTCTGGCATTGCTGATCCAAAGGTTGGTCTATTCTAGTGATAGTCTTGCATTGCTGATCCAAAGGTTGGTCTATTCTAGTGATAGTCTTGCATTACTGATCCAGAGGTTGGTCTATTCTAGTGATAGTCTTGCATTACTGATCCAGAGGTTGGTCTATTCTAGTGATAGTCTGGTATTGCTGATCCAGAGGTTGGTCTATTCTAGTGATAGTCTTGCATTGCTGATCCAAAGGTTGATCTATTCTAGTGATAGTCTGGCATTGATGATCCAAAGGTTGGTCTATTCTAGTGATGTCTGGCATTGCTGATCCAAAAGTTGGTCTATTCTAGTGATAGTCTGGCATTGATGATCCAAAGGTTGGTCTATTCTAGTGATAGTCTGGCATTGCTGATCCAAAGGTTGGTCTATTCTAGTGATAGTCTTGCATTACTGATCCAGAGGTTAGTGTATTCTAGTGCATTGCTGATCCAAAGGTTGGTCTATTCTAGTGATGTCTGGCATTACTGATCCAAAGGTTGGTGTATTCTAGTGCATTGCTGATCCAAAGGTTGGTCTATTCTAGTGATGTCTTGCATTACTGATCCAAAGGTTGGTCTATGCTAGTGATGTCTGGCATTGCTGATCCAAAGGTTGGTGTATTCTAGTGATAGTCTTGCATTGCTGATCCAAAGGTTGGTGTATTCTAGTGATAGTCTGGCATTGCTGATCCAAAGGTTGGTGTATTCTAGTGATAGTCTTGCATTGCTGATCCAAAGGTTGGTCTATTCTAGTGATAGTCTTGCATTGCTGATCCAAAGGTTGGTGTATTCTAGTGATAGTCTTGCATTGCTGATCCAAAGGTTGGTGTATTCTAGTGATAGTCTGGCATTGCTGATCCAAAGGTTGGTGTATTCTAGTAATAGTCTTGCATTACTGATCCAGAGGTTGGTGTATTCTAGTGATAGTCTGGCATTGCTGATCCAAAGGTTGGTCTATTCTAGTGATAGTCTTGCATTGCTGATCCAAAGGTTGGTCTATTCTAGTGATAGTCTGGCATTGCTGATCCAAAGGTTGGTGTATTCTAGTGATAGTCTGGTATTGCTGATCCAAAGGTTGGTCTATTCTAGTGATAGTCTGGCATTGCTGATCCAAATGTTGGTCTATTCTAGTGATAGTCTTGCATTGCTGATCCAAAGGTTGGTGTATTCTAGTGATAGTCTGGTATTGCTGATCCAAAGGTTGGTCTATTCTAGTGATAGTCTGGCATTGCTGATCCTAAGGTTGGTGTATTCTAGTGATAGTCCGGCATTGCTGATCCAGAGGTTGGTCTATTCTAGTGATAGTCTGGTATTGCTGATCCAGAGGTTGGTCTATTCTAGTGATAGTCTGGCATTGCTGATCCAAAGGTTGGTGTATTCTAGTGATACATGTAGTCTTGATTACTGATCCAGAGGTTGGTCTATTCTAGTGATAGTCTGGTATTGCTGATCCAGAGGTTGGTCTATTCTAGTGATAGTCTGGTATTGCTGATCCAGAGGTTGGTGTACATGTATTCTAGTGATAGTCTTGCATTACTGATCCAGAGGTTGGTCTATTCTAGTGATAGTCTGGCATTGCTGATCCAAAGGTTGGTCTATTCTAGTGATAGTCTGGCATTGCTGATCCAAAGGATGGTCTATTCTAGTGATAGTCTTGCATTGCTGATCCAAAGGTTGGTCTATTCTAGTGATAGTCTTGCATTGCTGATCCAAAGGTTGGTCTATTCTAGTGATAGTCGGGTTATTGCTGATCCAAAGGTTGGTGTATTCTAGTGATAGTCTTGCATTGCTGATCCAAAGGTTGGTGTATTCTAGTGATAGTCTTGCATTGCTGATCCAAAGGTTGGTCTATTCTAGTGATAGTCTTGCATTGCTGATCCAAAGGTTGGTGTATTCTAGTGATAGTCTGGCATTGCTGATCCAAAGGTTGGTCTATTCTAGTGATAGTCTTGCATTGCTGATCCAGAGGTTGGTCTATTCTAGTGATAGTCTTGCATTGCTGATCCAAAGGTTGGTGTATTCTAGTGATAGTCTTGCATTACTGATCCAGAGGTTTGTCTATTCTAGTGATAGTCTTGCATTGCTGATCCAGAGGTTGGTGTATTCTAGTGATAGTCTGGCATTGCTGATCCAAAGGTTGGTCTATTCTAGTGATAGTCTTGCATTGCTGATCCAAACGTTGGTCTATTCTAGTGATAGTCTTGTATTGCTGATCGAATGGTTGGTCTATTCTAGTGATAGTCTTGCATTGCTGATCCAAAGGTTGGTCTATTCTAGTGATAGTCTGGCATTGCTGATCCAAAGGTTGGTCTATTCTAGTGATAGTCTTGCATTGCTGATCCAAAGGTTGGTCTATTCTAGTGATAGTCTTGCATTACTGATCCAGAGGTTGGTCTATTCTAGTGATAGTCTTGCATTACTGATCCAGAGGTTGGTCTATTCTAGTGATAGTCTGGTATTGCTGATACAGAGGTTGGTCTATTCTAGTGATAGTCTTGCATTGCTGATCCAAAGGTTGATCTATTCTAGTGATAGTCTGGCATTGATGATCCAAAGGTTGGTCTATTCTAGTGATGTCTGGCATTGCTGAACCAAAAGTTGGTCTATTCTAGTGATAGTCTGGCATTGATGATCCAAAGGTTGGTCTATTCTAGTGATAGTCTGGCATTGCTGATCCAAAGGTTGGTCTATTCTAGTGATAGTCTTGCATTACTGATCCAGAGGTTAGTGTATTCTAGTGCATTGCTGATCCAAAGGTTGGTCTATTCTAGTGATGTCTGGCATTACTGATCCAAAGGTTGGTGTATTCTAGTGCATTGCTGATCCAAAGGTTGGTCTATTCTAGTGATAGTCTGGCATTGCTGATCCAAAGGTTGGTCTATGCTAGTGATGTCTGGCATTGCTGATCCAAAGGTTGGTGTATTCTAGTGATAGTCTTGCATTGCTGATCCAAAGGTTGGTGTATTCTAGTGATAGTCTGGCATTGCTGATCCAAAGGTTGGTGTATTCTAGTGATAGTCTTGCATTGCTGATCCAAAGGTTGGTCTATTCTAGTGATAGTCTTGCATTGCTGATCCAAAGGTTGGTGTATTCTAGTGATAGTCTTGCATTGCTGATCCAAAGGTTGGTGTATTCTAGTGATAGTCTGGCATTGCTGATCCAAAGGTTGGTGTATTCTAGTAATAGTCTTGCATTACTGATCCAGAGGTTGGTGTATTCTAGTGATAGTCTGGCATTGCTGATCCAAAGGTTGGTCTATTCTAGTGATAGTCTGGCATTGCTGATCCAAAGGTTGGTCTATTCTAGTGATAGTCTGGCATTGCTGATCCAAAGGTTGGTCTATTCTAGTGATAGTCTTGCATTGCTGATCCAAAGGTTGGTCTATTCTAGTGATAGTCTGGCATTGCTGATCCATAGGTTGGCGTATTCTAATGATAGTCTTGCATTACTGATCCAGAGGTTGGTCTATTCTAGTGATAGTCTTGCATTACTGATCCAGAGGTTGGTCTATTCTAGTGATAGTCTTGCATTGCTGATCCAAAGGTTGGTCTATTCTAGTGATAGTCTTGCATTACTGATCCAGAGGTTGGTGTATTCTAGTGATAGTCTTGCATTGATGATCCAAAGGTTGGTCTATTCTAGTGATAGTCTGGCATTGCTGATCCAAATGTTGGTCTATTCTAGTGATAGTCTTGCATTGCTGATCCAAAGGTTGGTGTATTCTAGTGATAGTCTGGTATTGCTGATCCAAAGGTTGGTCTATTCTAGTGATAGTCTGGCATTGCTGATCCTAAGGTTGGTGTATTCTAGTGATAGTCCGGCATTGCTGATCCAAAGGTTGGTCTATTCTAGTGATGTCTGGCATTGCTGATCCAAAGGTTGGTCTATTCTAGTGATAGTCTGGCATTGCTGATCCAAAGGTTGGTCTATTCTAGTGATAGTCTTGCATTACTGATCCAAAGGTTGGTGTATTCTAGTGATAGTCTTGCATTACTGATCCAGAGGTTGGTGTATTCTAGTGATGTCTGGCATTGCTGATCCAAAGGTTGGTGTATTCTAGTGATAGTCTTGAATTACTGATCCAGAGGTTGGTGTATTCTAGTGATGTCTGGCACTACTGATCCAAAGGTTGGTCTATTCTAGTGATAGTCTTGCATTGCTGATCCAAAGGTTGGTGTATTCTAGTGATGTCAGGCATTGCTGATCCAAAGGTTGGCGTATTCTAGTGATAGTCAGGCATTGCTGATCCAGAGGTTGGTCTATTCTAGTGATAGTCTTGCATCACTGATCCAAAGGTTGGTCTATTCTAGTGATAGTCTGGCATTGCTGATCCAGAGGTTGGTCTATTCTAGTGATGTCTGGCATTGCTGATCCAAAGGTTGGTCTATTCTAGTGATGTCTGGCATTGCTGATCCAAAGGTTGGTCTATTCTAGTGATAGTCTGGCATTGCTGATCCAAAGGTTGGTGTATTCTAGTAATAGTCTTGCATTGCTGATCCAAAGGTTAGTGTATTCTAGTGATAGTCTGGCATTGCTGATCCAAAGGTTGGTATATTCTAGTGATGTCTGGCATTGCTGATCCAAAGGTTGGTCTATTCTAGTGATAGTCTTGCATTGCTGATCCAGAGGTTGATGTATTCTAGTGATAGTCTTGCATTGCTGATCCAAAGGTTGGTCTATTCTAGTGATAGTCTTGCATTGCTGATCCAGAGGTTGGTGTATTCTAGTGATGTCTGGCATTGCTGATCCAAAGGTTGGTGTATTCTAGTGATAGTCTGGCATTGCTGATGCAAAGGTTGGCGTATTCTAGTGATAGTCTTGCATTGCTGATCCAAAGGTTGGTCTATTCTAGTGATAGTCTTACATTGCTGATCCAGAGGTTGGTGTATTCTAGTGATAGTCTGGCATTGCTGATCCAAAGGTTGGTCTATTCTAGTAATAGTCTTGCATTGCTGATCCAGAGGTTGGTATATTCTAGTGATGTCTGGCATTGCTGATCCAAAGGTTGGTCTATTCTAGTGATAGTCTTGCATTGCTGATCCAGAGGTTGATGTATTCTAGTGATAGTCTTGCATTGCTGATCCAAAGGTTGGTCTATTCTAGTGATAGTCTTGCATTGCTGATCCAGAGGTTGGTGTATTCTAGTGATGTCTGGCATTGCTGATCCAAAGGTTGGTGTATTCTAGTGATAGTCTGGCATTGCTGATGCAAAGGTTGGCGTATTCTAGTGATAGTCTGGTATTGCTGATCCAAAGGTTGGTCTATTCTAGTGATAGTCTGGCATCACTGATCCAAAGGTTGGTATATTCTAGTGATAGTCTTGCATTGCTGATCCAAAGGTTGGTCTATTCTGATAGTCTTGCATTGCTGATCCAAAGGTTGGTCTATTCTAGTAATAGTCCGGCATTGCTGATCCAAAGGTTGGTCTATTCTAGTGATGTCTGGCATTGCTGATCCAAAGGTTGGTCTATTCTAGTGATAGTCTTGCATTACTGATCCAGAGGTTGGTGTATTCTAGTGATAGTCTTACATTGCTGATCCAAAGGTTGGTCTATTCTAGTGATAGTCGATCCAAAGGTTGGTCTATTCTAGTGATAGCTGATCCAAAGGTTGCTCTATTCTAGTGATAGTCCGGCATTGCTGATCCAAAGGTTGGTCTATTCTAGTGATATTCTGGCATTGCTGATCCAGAGGTTGCTCTATTCTAGTGATAGTCTGGCATTACTGATCCAGAGGTTGATGTATTCTAGTGATAGTCTTGCATTGCTGATCCAAAGGTTGGCTATTCTAGTGATAGTCTTGCATTGCTGATCCAGAGGTTGGTGTATTCTAGTGATGTCTGGCATTACTGATCCAAAGGTTGGTCTATTCTAGTGATAGTCTTGCATTGCTGATCCAAAGGTTGGTGTATTCTAGTGATGTCTGGCATTACTGATCCAAAGGTTGGTCTATTCTAGTGATAGTCTTGCATTGCTGATCCAAAGGTTGGTGTATTCTAGTGATAGTCTTGCATTGCTGATCCAAAGGTTGGTCTATTCTAGTGATACTCTTGCATTGCTGATCCAAAGGTTGGTGTATTCTAGTGATAGTCTTGCATTCCTGATCCAAAGGTTGGCGTATTCTAGTGATAGTCTTGCATTGATGATCCAAAGGTTGGTGTATTCTAGTGATGTCTGGCATTGCTGATCCAAAGGTTGGTCTATTCTAGTGATAGTCTTGCATTGCTGATCCAGAGGTTGGTCTATTCTAGTAATAGTCTGGCATTGCTGATCCAAAGGTTGGTCTATTCTAGTAATATGGCATTGCTGATCCAAAGGTTGGTCTATTCTAGTGATGTCTGGCATTGCTGATCCAAAGGTTGGTCTATTCTAGTGATGTCTGGCATTGCTGATCCAAAGATTGGTCTATTCTAGTGATAGTCTTGCATCACTGATCCAAAGGTTGGTCTATTCTAGTGATATTCTGGCATTGCTGATCCAGAGGTTGCTCTATTCTAGTGATAGTCTGGCATTACTGATCCAGAGGTTGGTGTATTCTAGTGATAGTCTTGCATTGCTGATCCAAAGGTTGGTCTATTCTAGTGATAGTCTTGCATCACTGATCCAAAGGTTGGTCTATTCTAGTGATAGTCTGGCATTGCTGATCCAAAGGTTGGTGTATTCTAGTGATGTCTGGCATTACTGATCCAAAGGTTGGTCTATTCTAGTGATAGTCTTGCATTGCTGATCCAAAGGTTGGTCTATTCTAGTGATAGTCTTGCATTGCTGATCCAAAGGTTGGTCTATTCTAGTGATAGTCTTGCATTGCTGATCCAAAGGTTGGTCTATTCTAGTGATAGTCTTGCATTGCTGATCCAGAGGTTGGTCTATTCTAGTGATAGTCTTGCATTGCTGATCCAGAGGTTGGTCTATTCTAGTGATAGTCTTGCATTGCTGATCCAGAGGTTTGTCTATTCTAGTGATAGTCTTGCATTGCTGATCCAGAGGTTGGTGTATTCTAGTGATAGTCTGGCATTGCTGATCCAAAGGTTGGTCTATTCTAGTGATAGTCTTGCATTGCTGATCCAAACGTTGGTCTATTCTAGTGATAGTCTTGTATTGCTGATCGAATGGTTGGTCTATTCTAGTGATAGTCTTGCATTGCTGATCCAAAGGTTGGTCTATTCTAGTGATAGTCTGGCATTGCTGATCCAAAGGTTGGTCTATTCTAGTGATAGTCTTGCATTGCTGATCCAAAGGTTGGTCTATTCTAGTGATAGTCTTGCATTACTGATCCAGAGGTTGGTCTATTCTAGTGATAGTCTTGCATTACTGATCCAGAGGTTGGTCTATTCTAGTGATAGTCTGGTATTGCTGATACAGAGGTTGGTCTATTCTAGTGATAGTCTTGCATTGCTGATCCAAAGGTTGATCTATTCTAGTGATAGTCTGGCATTGATGATCCAAAGGTTGGTCTATTCTAGTGATGTCTGGCATTGCTGAACCAAAAGTTGGTCTATTCTAGTGATAGTCTGGCATTGATGATCCAAAGGTTGGTCTATTCTAGTGATAGTCTGGCATTGCTGATCCAAAGGTTGGTCTATTCTAGTGATAGTCTTGCATTACTGATCCAGAGGTTAGTGTATTCTAGTGCATTGCTGATCCAAAGGTTGGTCTATTCTAGTGATGTCTGGCATTACTGATCCAAAGGTTGGTGTATTCTAGTGCATTGCTGATCCAAAGGTTGGTCTATTCTAGTGATAGTCTGGCATTGCTGATCCAAAGGTTGGTCTATGCTAGTGATGTCTGGCATTGCTGATCCAAAGGTTGGTGTATTCTAGTGATAGTCTTGCATTGCTGATCCAAAGGTTGGTGTATTCTAGTGATAGTCTGGCATTGCTGATCCAAAGGTTGGTGTATTCTAGTGATAGTCTTGCATTGCTGATCCAAAGGTTGGTCTATTCTAGTGATAGTCTTGCATTGCTGATCCAAAGGTTGGTGTATTCTAGTGATAGTCTTGCATTGCTGATCCAAAGGTTGGTGTATTCTAGTGATAGTCTGGCATTGCTGATCCAAAGGTTGGTGTATTCTAGTAATAGTCTTGCATTACTGATCCAGAGGTTGGTGTATTCTAGTGATAGTCTGGCATTGCTGATCCAAAGGTTGGTCTATTCTAGTGATAGTCTGGCATTGCTGATCCAAAGGTTGGTCTATTCTAGTGATAGTCTGGCATTGCTGATCCAAAGGTTGGTCTATTCTAGTGATAGTCTTGCATTGCTGATCCAAAGGTTGGTCTATTCTAGTGATAGTCTGGCATTGCTGATCCATAGGTTGGCGTATTCTAATGATAGTCTTGCATTACTGATCCAGAGGTTGGTCTATTCTAGTGATAGTCTTGCATTACTGATCCAGAGGTTGGTCTATTCTAGTGATAGTCTTGCATTGCTGATCCAAAGGTTGGTCTATTCTAGTGATAGTCTTGCATTACTGATCCAGAGGTTGGTGTATTCTAGTGATAGTCTTGCATTGATGATCCAAAGGTTGGTCTATTCTAGTGATAGTCTGGCATTGCTGATCCAAATGTTGGTCTATTCTAGTGATAGTCTTGCATTGCTGATCCAAAGGTTGGTGTATTCTAGTGATAGTCTGGTATTGCTGATCCAAAGGTTGGTCTATTCTAGTGATAGTCTGGCATTGCTGATCCTAAGGTTGGTGTATTCTAGTGATAGTCCGGCATTGCTGATCCAAAGGTTGGTCTATTCTAGTGATGTCTGGCATTGCTGATCCAAAGGTTGGTCTATTCTAGTGATAGTCTGGCATTGCTGATCCAAAGGTTGGTCTATTCTAGTGATAGTCTTGCATTACTGATCCAAAGGTTGGTGTATTCTAGTGATAGTCTTGCATTACTGATCCAGAGGTTGGTGTATTCTAGTGATGTCTGGCATTGCTGATCCAAAGGTTGGTGTATTCTAGTGATAGTCTTGAATTACTGATCCAGAGGTTGGTGTATTCTAGTGATGTCTGGCACTACTGATCCAAAGGTTGGTCTATTCTAGTGATAGTCTTGCATTGCTGATCCAAAGGTTGGTGTATTCTAGTGATGTCAGGCATTGCTGATCCAAAGGTTGGCGTATTCTAGTGATAGTCAGGCATTGCTGATCCAGAGGTTGGTCTATTCTAGTGATAGTCTTGCATCACTGATCCAAAGGTTGGTCTATTCTAGTGATAGTCTGGCATTGCTGATCCAGAGGTTGGTCTATTCTAGTGATGTCTGGCATTGCTGATCCAAAGGTTGGTCTATTCTAGTGATGTCTGGCATTGCTGATCCAAAGGTTGGTCTATTCTAGTGATAGTCTGGCATTGCTGATCCAAAGGTTGGTGTATTCTAGTAATAGTCTTGCATTGCTGATCCAAAGGTTAGTGTATTCTAGTGATAGTCTGGCATTGCTGATCCAAAGGTTGGTATATTCTAGTGATGTCTGGCATTGCTGATCCAAAGGTTGGTCTATTCTAGTGATAGTCTTGCATTGCTGATCCAGAGGTTGATGTATTCTAGTGATAGTCTTGCATTGCTGATCCAAAGGTTGGTCTATTCTAGTGATAGTCTTGCATTGCTGATCCAGAGGTTGGTGTATTCTAGTGATGTCTGGCATTGCTGATCCAAAGGTTGGTGTATTCTAGTGATAGTCTGGCATTGCTGATGCAAAGGTTGGCGTATTCTAGTGATAGTCTTGCATTGCTGATCCAAAGGTTGGTCTATTCTAGTGATAGTCTTACATTGCTGATCCAGAGGTTGGTGTATTCTAGTGATAGTCTGGCATTGCTGATCCAAAGGTTGGTCTATTCTAGTAATAGTCTTGCATTGCTGATCCAGAGGTTGGTATATTCTAGTGATGTCTGGCATTGCTGATCCAAAGGTTGGTCTATTCTAGTGATAGTCTTGCATTGCTGATCCAGAGGTTGATGTATTCTAGTGATAGTCTTGCATTGCTGATCCAAAGGTTGGTCTATTCTAGTGATAGTCTTGCATTGCTGATCCAGAGGTTGGTGTATTCTAGTGATGTCTGGCATTGCTGATCCAAAGGTTGGTGTATTCTAGTGATAGTCTGGCATTGCTGATGCAAAGGTTGGCGTATTCTAGTGATAGTCTGGTATTGCTGATCCAAAGGTTGGTCTATTCTAGTGATAGTCTGGCATCACTGATCCAAAGGTTGGTATATTCTAGTGATAGTCTTGCATTGCTGATCCAAAGGTTGGTCTATTCTGATAGTCTTGCATTGCTGATCCAAAGGTTGGTCTATTCTAGTAATAGTCCGGCATTGCTGATCCAAAGGTTGGTCTATTCTAGTGATGTCTGGCATTGCTGATCCAAAGGTTGGTCTATTCTAGTGATAGTCTTGCATTACTGATCCAGAGGTTGGTGTATTCTAGTGATAGTCTTACATTGCTGATCCAAAGGTTGGTCTATTCTAGTGATAGTCGATCCAAAGGTTGGTCTATTCTAGTGATAGCTGATCCAAAGGTTGCTCTATTCTAGTGATAGTCCGGCATTGCTGATCCAAAGGTTGGTCTATTCTAGTGATATTCTGGCATTGCTGATCCAGAGGTTGCTCTATTCTAGTGATAGTCTGGCATTACTGATCCAGAGGTTGATGTATTCTAGTGATAGTCTTGCATTGCTGATCCAAAGGTTGGCTATTCTAGTGATAGTCTTGCATTGCTGATCCAGAGGTTGGTGTATTCTAGTGATGTCTGGCATTACTGATCCAAAGGTTGGTCTATTCTAGTGATAGTCTTGCATTGCTGATCCAAAGGTTGGTGTATTCTAGTGATGTCTGGCATTACTGATCCAAAGGTTGGTCTATTCTAGTGATAGTCTTGCATTGCTGATCCAAAGGTTGGTGTATTCTAGTGATAGTCTTGCATTGCTGATCCAAAGGTTGGTCTATTCTAGTGATACTCTTGCATTGCTGATCCAAAGGTTGGTGTATTCTAGTGATAGTCTTGCATTCCTGATCCAAAGGTTGGCGTATTCTAGTGATAGTCTTGCATTGATGATCCAAAGGTTGGTGTATTCTAGTGATGTCTGGCATTGCTGATCCAAAGGTTGGTCTATTCTAGTGATAGTCTTGCATTGCTGATCCAGAGGTTGGTCTATTCTAGTAATAGTCTGGCATTGCTGATCCAAAGGTTGGTCTATTCTAGTAATATGGCATTGCTGATCCAAAGGTTGGTCTATTCTAGTGATGTCTGGCATTGCTGATCCAAAGGTTGGTCTATTCTAGTGATGTCTGGCATTGCTGATCCAAAGATTGGTCTATTCTAGTGATAGTCTTGCATCACTGATCCAAAGGTTGGTCTATTCTAGTGATATTCTGGCATTGCTGATCCAGAGGTTGCTCTATTCTAGTGATAGTCTGGCATTACTGATCCAGAGGTTGGTGTATTCTAGTGATAGTCTTGCATTGCTGATCCAAAGGTTGGTCTATTCTAGTGATAGTCTTGCATCACTGATCCAAAGGTTGGTCTATTCTAGTGATAGTCTGGCATTGCTGATCCAAAGGTTGGTGTATTCTAGTGATGTCTGGCATTACTGATCCAAAGGTTGGTCTATTCTAGTGATAGTCTTGCATTGCTGATCCAAAGGTTGGTCTATTCTAGTGATAGTCTTGCATTGCTGATCCAAAGGTTGGTCTATTCTAGTGATAGTCTTGCATTGCTGATCCAAAGGTTGGTCTATTCTAGTGATAGTCTTGCATTGCTGATCCAGAGGTTGGTCTATTCTAGTGATAGTCTTGCATTGCTGATCCAGAGGTTGGTCTATTCTAGTGATAGTCTTGCATTGCTGATCCAAAGGTTGGTCTATTCTAGTGATAGTCTTGCATTGCTGATCCAAAGGTTGGTGTATTCTAGTGATAGTCTTGCATTGCTGATCCAGAGGTTGGTCTATTCTAGTGATAGTCTTGCATTGCTGATCCAAAGGTTGGTCTATTCTAGTGATAGTCTTGCATTGCTGATCCAAAGGTTGGTCTATTCTAGTGATAGTCTTGCATTGCTGATCCAGAGGTTGGTCTATTCTAGTGATAGTCTTGCATTGCTGATCCAGAGGTTGGTCTATTCTAGTGATAGTCTTGCATTGCTGATCCAAAGGTTGGTGTATTCTAGTGATAGTCTGGCATTGCTGATCCAAAGGTTGGTCTATTCTAGTGATAGTCTTGCATTGCTGATCCAGAGGTTGGTCTATTCTAGTGATAGTCTTGCATTGCTGATCCAAAGGTTGGTGTATTCTAGTGATAGTCTGGTATTGCTGATCCAAAGGTTGGTCTATTCTAGTGATAGTCTGGCATTGCTGATCCAAAGGTTGGTCTATTCTAGTGATACTCTTGCATTACTGATCCAGAGGTTGGTCTATTCTAGTGATAGTCTTGCATTGCTGATCCAAAGGTTGGTCTATTCTAGTGATAGTCTGGCATTGATGATCGAATGGTTGGTGTATTCTAGTGATAGTCTTGCATTGCTGATCCAAAGGTTGGTCTATTCTAGTGATAGTCTTGCATTGCTGATCCAGAGGTTGGTCTATTCTAGTGATAGTCTTGCATTGCTGATCCAAAGGTTGGTCTATTCTAGTGATAGTCTTGCATTGCTGATCCAAAGGTTGGTCTATTCTAGTGATAGTCTGGCATTGATGATCGAATGGTTGGTGTATTCTAGTGATAGTCTTGCATTGCTGATCCAAAGGTTGGTCTATTCTAGTGATAGTCTTGCATTGCTGATCCAGAGGTTGGTGTATTCTAGTGATAGTCTTGCATTGCTGATCCAAAGGTTGGTCTATTCTAGTGATGTCTGGCATTGCTGATCCAGAGGTTGGTCTATACTAGTGATAGTCTTGCATTGCTGATCCAGAGGTTGATGTATGCTAGTGATAGTCTTGCATTGCTGATCCAAAGGTTGATGTATTCTAGTGATAATCTTGCATTGCTGATCCAAAGGTTGATGTATTCTAGTGATAGTCTTCAGGGTTGTATACAGAAATTTTGCCAAGGGGGGGCGAACTTGAGATATGGAAAAATAAGGGGGGGCGGAGAGCCTGGATGGTGCGGAAAGGGGACGTGCACCCTGGGCTTCCGCGTGGAGTACGAAAGTGTTTTACCCACAGGTATTTTTGCAGTACTAACTGTATATATAGCTGCTACTTATGATGGCATGCACTTTTTCTAAAATCTTTAGTACAACATTCCATCTTAAATATTTGCTGAAGTTGCATGCTACGGCAATCAGCATATATAGATTAGATATAGTCACTTGTCACTCGTATAATGGAGGTGGGCTTTTGTGAAATCGAATTATGTTGCATTCCATGCATTTTCTTACAAAATCATGGACAACAGGTTTCATACACAATTTTTCTCTAGTTCTCTAGGGGGGGGGGGGGGGGGGGGGGTGGAAATGGTTGGTCACTTGGTGCCCTAATTTTTGTTAATATTTTCTTAACATGTTCATAAGTCGTAAAAGGGGGGTCTGGGGGGAAGATCCCCCCATATTTTTTTGGGCTTTTACAATGTCTGAGGATAGCTATTTTGACTGACACCAATGGCATTATGCTATACTGAACTATGGCTAGACTGTATATATTTCTCATGATATTGTAGCTGCTTGGAAAAAGGAGAGCATGTGTCATGACACGATGACATCACACACCACCACGTGCTCTCCCTTGTAGGTTTGTCACTTCTTTTGTTTCTCCTTCTTTCCCACTCCCTCTCTCTCAGTATTTTTAACTCAGTCCATTATGTCATGGTCTTCAAGTCTAATCTTAGACATGATGTCATCACACGCCACCACGTGTTCTCCTTTGTAGGTTTGTCACTTCTTCAGTTCCCTCCTTCTTTCCCACTCTCTCTCAGTATTTTTAACTCAGTCCATTATGTCATGGTCTTAAAGTCATCACACACCACCACGTGTTCTCCTTTGTAGGTTTGTCACTTCTTCAGTTCCCTCCTTCTTTCCCACTCTCTCTCAGTATTTTTAACTCAGTCCATTATGTCATGGTCTTAAAGTCTCTATAAAAGAAACCTTACTAGCTGATTTCTCTTCATATTAATATGGATATTCGCTCATACTTTGCAAGTACTTCTCAAGCCTCTTCTCATGCTAATAGCAGCGATAGCGAAGATAGCAGAAGAGATAGCTCTGAGCATGTCGAGGCATCTAGTCCTAGCCTTAGTCCTCCACCTTCAAAGAAAAGCAAGCAAAACAAACACCGCTCTTCTGTATCCACGAAGAGAAAATACTCTAAGAGCTGGGAGAAAGATTTCAGTTGGCTCTATTATGACGAGGATAGCGATGGTGCCTTTTGCAAGGTTTGCAAGCAATCTGGTCTGCAGCGTACTGGAGGAGTGTGGGTCACACAACCTTGCAGAAATTGGAAGAAAGCTGTTGAAAAAATGAAAGCTCATGCGAGAAGTGACTTCCATATCCATGCAACTCAAGCTCTTTTTGCAGCTAAAGGAGCAGCCAAAGGTGGAACAGTTGTACAGCAACTCCAGAATGTTTTAGCTCGCAAAAGAGCTCAGAACAGAGCTGCAGTGAAGTGCCTGATCCTACTCACTCATTTTCTTACGAAAGAACAAGTTGCACATTCGACAAAATTTGAGAAGCTGGTTGACGTGGTGGTTCGATGTGGCAGCCAACATTTGAAGCAATTCTTAGAAACTGCACCAAGAAATGCTGTGTACACATCAAGAGTGGCTGTGGTTGAATTCATCGAATCATTGGGGACATGGGTGGAGGAGTCGATTCTGAAGCGACTTCAAAAGGCACCTATGTACAGCCTCATGGCAGATGAGTGCACAGATGTCACCAACGTAGAAGAATTGTCTGTGTTTTGCCGCTGGGAGGAAGATGGTGTACCAGTAGAGTGCTTTCTGGAGCTTATTCCATTGAAGAAGGCTGATGCAGAGACCATCTATTCTAATCTCATCGATTGTTTAAAGAAGAAAGGTCTACAAGTCGGAAGAATAGTTGGATTGGGATTTGATGGAGCTGCAACTTTTTCTGGACGAAAGACCGGGGTTCAGGCACGTATCAAGAAACATACTCCTCACGGCCTCACGCTCTGTTTATACACTGCCACTGTCACTTACTGCAGTTGGCTTGTGTGCAAGCTGCCAATAAAACTCCTGGAATTGCTCATGTTTACAGAACATTGACTACTCTTTGGAAGCATTTTCGCAATTCCCCCAAGCGAGCAGAGTGTCTGAAGGAGGTACAGCACGTTCTTGAACTTCCAGAAATGAAAGTGATCAAGCCATCTGACACACGCTGGCTGGCACATGAAAGGTGTGTCAAAGCTGTCAAAGCAAGTTATTCTGCAATTGTAATCACCATTGGGAACATCTACGAGACGTCCCACGAGCCAGAAGCTCTTGGAATCCATGGTGCCCTCTGCAAATTGTCTACGATTGCAGCTATATATTTGCTTGATTTCACTCTACCACAAGTAGCCAAGCTCAGCAAAGCACTTCAGGCAGAGCAGCTTGACCTCTCGTTGATATCATTCCTTGTTGATGCTACTGTTAAATCCTTGGATGATGCAGTTTTGCCTGGAGCGAACTGGGTGTTGGAGCTTCTTGAAAACGTTGAAGACTTGAAGTCATCTACAAAGGTGTCTATTGACGCTGATAAAATACTTTCGTTCCAGAATGTTGTTGGTAAGCCTTTTGTTGCTGATTTAAAGGCCAACATAACAAGCCGATTTTCTTCATCCAACGCTGTTGTATCAGCATTGTCTATATTCGATCCACGGAAAGTTCCAAAACCAGATTCAGTATCTTTTCCCACTTATGGAGACACGTCTGTTGAGAAACTGATTGCTCACTACGGAGAAGATAGAGATGCAGAAACATTGGATGGAGAAGAAACAGTGAAGACAGCCATGATTTCCACTGAAATACTTACAGAGTGGAAAACATTCCGCCAGCTGTTAGTCAAGCAACCACGGGATACTACTGCATCACAGCTGAAAGAACTTGTTTCAAACGACATGCTCAAGGCCATGTTTCCCAATTTGCACAAGATTGCCTCCATCTGCTTATCGATTCCAGTTTCTACTGCTTCTGTGGAGAGAAGCTTCTCACAGATGAAGATGATCAAGACTCGTTTGCGTAATTCTCTAAGTGACTGCAGCCTTTCTCACCTTATGAGGATTGCTATAGAGGCACCAGAAGTACTCTCTGAGAGCGACCTTGAAGAGATTGTGGACGTATGGCAGAGAAAACCAAGAAGAACCTCAGTTTGACATTCCTATCATTTGAACCTGATATCATAAGCTTATTACACCTTTCTTGTATTACACCTTTCTTGACATTATTTTTAAAAAAATCTCTAATTTCAAGGGGGGGGGGGGCGAGAATGATACAAGGGGGGGCGAATGCCCCCCCCCCCCCCCCCCCCCCCTAAATACACCCCTGGTCTTGTATTGCTGATCCCAAGGTTGGTGTATTCCAGTGATAGTCTTGCATTACTGATCCAGAGGTTGGTCTATTCTAGTAATAGTCTGGCATTGCTGATCCAAAGGTTGGTCTATTCTAGTGATAGTCTTGCATTGCTGATCCAGAGGTTGGTGTATTCTAGTGATAGTCTGGTATTGCTGATCCAAAGGTTGGTGTATTCTAGTGATAGTCTTGCATTTCTGATCCAAAGGTTGGTCTATTCTAGTGATAGTCTGGTATTGCTGATCCAAAGGTTGGTCTATTCTAGTGATAGTCTTGCATTGCTGATCCAAAGGTTGGTGTATTCTAGTGATAGTCTGGCATTGCTGATCCAGAGGTTGGTCTATTCTAGTGATGGTCTTGCATTGCTGATCCAGAGGTTGGTCTATTCTAGTGATAGTCTTGCATTGCTGATCCAGAGGTTGGTCTATTCTAGTGATAGTCTGGTATTGCTGATCCAAAGGTTGGTGTATTCTAGTGATAGTCTTGCATTGCTGATCCAGAGGTTGGTGTATTCCAGTGATAGTCTTGCATTACTGATCCAGAGGTTGGTCTATTCTAGTGATAGTCTGGTATTGCTGATCCAGAGGTTGGTCTATTCTAGTGATAGTCTGGCATTGCTGATCCAAAGGTTGGTGTATTCTAGTGATACATGTAGTCTTGATTACTGATCCAGAGGTTGGTCTATTCTAGTGATAGTCTGGTATTGCTGATCCAGAGGTTGGTCTATTCTAGTGATAGTCTGGTATTGCTGATCCAGAGGTTGGTGTACATGTATTCTAGTGATAGTCTTGCATTACTGATCCAGAGGTTGGTCTATTCTAGTGATAGTCTGGCATTGCTGATCCAAAGGTTGGTCTATTCTAGTGATAGTCTGGCATTGCTGATCCAAAGGATGGTCTATTCTAGTGATAGTCTTGCATTGCTGATTGCTGATCCAAAGGTTGGTCTATTCTAGTGATAGTCTTGCATTGCTGATCCAAAGGTTGGTCTATTCTAGTGATAGTCGGGTTATTGCTGATCCAAAGGTTGGTGTATTCTAGTGATAGTCTTGCATTGCTGATCCAAAGGTTGGTGTATTCTAGTGATAGTCTTGCATTGCTGATCCAAAGGTTGGTCTATTCTAGTGATAGTCTTGCATTGCTGATCCAAAGGTTGGTGTATTCTAGTGATAGTCTGGCATTGCTGATCCAAAGGTTGGTCTATTCTAGTGATAGTCTTGCATTGCTGATCCAGAGGTTGGTCTATTCTAGTGATAGTCTTGCATTGCTGATCCAAAGGTTGGTGTATTCTAGTGATAGTCTTGCATTACTGATCCAGAGGTTTGTCTATTCTAGTGATAGTCTTGCATTGCTGATCCAGAGGTTGGTGTATTCTAGTGATAGTCTGGCATTGCTGATCCAAAGGTTGGTCTATTCTAGTGATAGTCTTGCATTGCTGATCCAAACGTTGGTCTATTCTAGTGATAGTCTTGTATTGCTGATCGAATGGTTGGTCTATTCTAGTGATAGTCTTGCATTGCTGATCCAAAGGTTGGTCTATTCTAGTGATAGTCTGGCATTGCTGATCCAAAGGTTGGTCTATTCTAGTGATAGTCTTGCATTGCTGATCCAAAGGTTGGTCTATTCTAGTGATAGTCTTGCATTACTGATCCAGAGGTTGGTCTATTCTAGTGATAGTCTTGCATTACTGATCCAGAGGTTGGTCTATTCTAGTGATAGTCTGGTATTGCTGATACAGAGGTTGGTCTATTCTAGTGATAGTCTTGCATTGCTGATCCAAAGGTTGATCTATTCTAGTGATAGTCTGGCATTGATGATCCAAAGGTTGGTCTATTCTAGTGATGTCTGGCATTGCTGAACCAAAAGTTGGTCTATTCTAGTGATAGTCTGGCATTGATGATCCAAAGGTTGGTCTATTCTAGTGATAGTCTGGCATTGCTGATCCAAAGGTTGGTCTATTCTAGTGATAGTCTTGCATTACTGATCCAGAGGTTAGTGTATTCTAGTGCATTGCTGATCCAAAGGTTGGTCTATTCTAGTGATGTCTGGCATTACTGATCCAAAGGTTGGTGTATTCTAGTGCATTGCTGATCCAAAGGTTGGTCTATTCTAGTGATAGTCTGGCATTGCTGATCCAAAGGTTGGTCTATGCTAGTGATGTCTGGCATTGCTGATCCAAAGGTTGGTGTATTCTAGTGATAGTCTTGCATTGCTGATCCAAAGGTTGGTGTATTCTAGTGATAGTCTGGCATTGCTGATCCAAAGGTTGGTGTATTCTAGTGATAGTCTTGCATTGCTGATCCAAAGGTTGGTCTATTCTAGTGATAGTCTTGCATTGCTGATCCAAAGGTTGGTGTATTCTAGTGATAGTCTTGCATTGCTGATCCAAAGGTTGGTGTATTCTAGTGATAGTCTGGCATTGCTGATCCAAAGGTTGGTGTATTCTAGTAATAGTCTTGCATTACTGATCCAGAGGTTGGTGTATTCTAGTGATAGTCTGGCATTGCTGATCCAAAGGTTGGTCTATTCTAGTGATAGTCTTGCATTGCTGATCCAAAGGTTGGTCTATTCTAGTGATAGTCTGGCATTGCTGATCCATAGGTTGGCGTATTCTAATGATAGTCTTGCATTACTGATCCAGAGGTTGGTCTATTCTAGTGATAGTCTTGCATTACTGATCCAGAGGTTGGTCTATTCTAGTGATAGTCTTGCATTGCTGATCCAAAGGTTGGTCTATTCTAGTGATAGTCTTGCATTACTGATCCAGAGGTTGGTGTATTCTAGTGATAGTCTTGCATTGATGATCCAAAGGTTGGTCTATTCTAGTGATAGTCTGGCATTGCTGATCCAAATGTTGGTCTATTCTAGTGATAGTCTTGCATTGCTGATCCAAAGGTTGGTGTATTCTAGTGATAGTCTGGTATTGCTGATCCAAAGGTTGGTCTATTCTAGTGATAGTCTGGCATTGCTGATCCTAAGGTTGGTGTATTCTAGTGATAGTCCGGCATTGCTGATCCAAAGGTTGGTCTATTCTAGTGATGTCTGGCATTGCTGATCCAAAGGATGGTCTATTCTAGTGATAGTCTTGCATTGCTGATCCAGAGGTTGGTCTATTCTAGTGATAGTCTGGCATTGCTGATCCAAAGGTTGGTCTATTCTAGTGATAGTCTTGCATTACTGATCCAAAGGTTGGTGTATTCTAGTGATAGTCTTGCATTACTGATCCAGAGGTTGGTGTATTCTAGTGATGTCTGGCATTGCTGATCCAAAGGTTGGTGTATTCTAGTGATAGTCTTGAATTACTGATCCAGAGGTTGGTGTATTCTAGTGATGTCTGGCACTACTGATCCAAAGGTTGGTCTATTCTAGTGATAGTCTTGCATTGCTGATCCAAAGGTTGGTGTATTCTAGTGATGTCAGGCATTGCTGATCCAAAGGTTGGCGTATTCTAGTGATAGTCAGGCATTGCTGATCCAGAGGTTGGTCTATTCTAGTGATAGTCTTGCATCACTGATCCAAAGGTTGGTCTATTCTAGTGATAGTCTGGCATTGCTGATCCAGAGGTTGGTCTATTCTAGTGATGTCTGGCATTGCTGATCCAAAGGTTGGTCTATTCTAGTGATGTCTGGCATTGCTGATCCAAAGGTTGGTCTATTCTAGTGATAGTCTGGCATTGCTGATCCAAAGGTTGGTGTATTCTAGTAATAGTCTTGCATTGCTGATCCAAAGGTTAGTGTATTCTAGTGATAGTCTGGCATTGCTGATCCAAAGGTTGGTATATTCTAGTGATGTCTGGCATTGCTGATCCAAAGGTTGGTCTATTCTAGTGATAGTCTTGCATTGCTGATCCAGAGGTTGATGTATTCTAGTGATAGTCTTGCATTGCTGATCCAAAGGTTGGTCTATTCTAGTGATAGTCTTGCATTGCTGATCCAGAGGTTGGTGTATTCTAGTGATGTCTGGCATTGCTGATCCAAAGGTTGGTGTATTCTAGTGATAGTCTGGCATTGCTGATGCAAAGGTTGGCGTATTCTAGTGATAGTCTTGCATTGCTGATCCAAAGGTTGGTCTATTCTAGTGATAGTCTTGCATTGCTGATCCAGAGGTTGGTGTATTCTAGTGATAGTCTGGCATTGCTGATCCAAAGGTTGGTCTATTCTAGTAATAGTCTTGCATTGCTGATCCAGAGGTTGGTATATTCTAGTGATGTCTGGCATTGCTGATCCAAAGGTTGGTCTATTCTAGTGATAGTCTTGCATTGCTGATCCAGAGGTTGATGTATTCTAGTGATAGTCTTGCATTGCTGATCCAAAGGTTGGTCTATTCTAGTGATAGTCTTGCATTGCTGATCCAGAGGTTGGTGTATTCTAGTGATGTCTGGCATTGCTGATCCAAAGGTTGGTGTATTCTAGTGATAGTCTGGCATTGCTGATGCAAAGGTTGGCGTATTCTAGTGATAGTCTGGTATTGCTGATCCAAAGGTTGGTCTATTCTAGTGATAGTCTGGCATCACTGATCCAAAGGTTGGTATATTCTAGTGATAGTCTTGCATTGCTGATCCAAAGGTTGGTCTATTCTAGTGATAGTCTTGCATTGCTGATCCAAAGGTTGGTCTATTCTAGTAATAGTCCGGCATTGCTGATCCAAAGGTTTGTCTATTCTAGTGATGTCTGGCATTGCTGATACAAAGGTTGGTCTATTCTAGTGATAGTCTTGCATTACTGATCCAGAGGTTGGTGTATTCTAGTGATAGTCTTACATTGCTGATCCAAAGGTTGGTCTATTCTAGTGATAGTCTTGCATTGCTGATCCAAAGGTTGGTCTATTCTAGTGATAGCTGATCCAAAGGTTGCTCTATTCTAGTGATAGTCCGGCATTGCTGATCCAAAGGTTGGTCTATTCTAGTGATATTCTGGCATTGCTGATCCAGAGGTTGCTCTATTCTAGTGATAGTCTGGCATTACTGATCCAGAGGTTGATGTATTCTAGTGATAGTCTTGCATTGCTGATCCAAAGGTTGGCTATTCTAGTGATAGTCTTGCATTGCTGATCCAGAGGTTGGTGTATTCTAGTGATGTCTGGCATTACTGATCCAAAGGTTGGTCTATTCTAGTGATAGTCTTGCATTGCTGATCCAAAGGTTGGTGTATTCTAGTGATGTCTGGCATTACTGATCCAAAGGTTGGTCTATTCTAGTGATAGTCTTGCATTGCTGATCCAAAGGTTGGTGTATTCTAGTGATAGTCTTGCATTGCTGATCCAAAGGTTGGTCTATTCTAGTGATACTCTTGCATTGCTGATCCAAAGGTTGGTGTATTCTAGTGATAGTTTTGCATTCCTGATCCAAAGGTTGGCGTATTCTAGTGATAGTCTTGCATTGATGATCCAAAGGTTGGTGTATTCTAGTGATGTCTGGCATTGCTGATCCAAAGGTTGGTCTATTCTAGTGATAGTCTTGCATTGCTGATCCAGAGGTTGGTCTATTCTAGTAATAGTCTGGCATTGCTGATCCAAAGGTTGGTCTATTCTAGTAATATGGCATTGCTGATCCAAAGGTTGGTCTATTCTAGTGATGTCTGGCATTGCTGATCCAAAGGTTGGTCTATTCTAGTGATGTCTGGCATTGCTGATCCAAAGATTGGTCTATTCTAGTGATAGTCTTGCATCACTGATCCAAAGGTTGGTCTATTCTAGTGATATTCTGGCATTGCTGATCCAGAGGTTGCTCTATTCTAGTGATAGTCTGGCATTACTGATCCAGAGGTTGGTGTATTCTAGTGATAGTCTTGCATTGCTGATCCAAAGGTTGGTCTATTCTAGTGATAGTCTTGCATCACTGATCCAAAGGTTGGTCTATTCTAGTGATAGTCTGGCATTGCTGATCCAAAGGTTGGTGTATTCTAGTGATGTCTGGCATTACTGATCCAAAGGTTGGTCTATTCTAGTGATAGTCTTGCATTGCTGATCCAAAGGTTGGTGTATTCTAGTGATAGTCTTGCATTGCTGATCCAAAGGTTGGTGTATTCTAGTGATAGTCTTGCATTCCTGATCCAAAGGTTGGCGTATTCTAGTGATAGTCTTGCATTGATGATCCAAAGGTTGGTGTATTCTAGTGATGTCTGGCATTGCTGATCCAAAGGTTGGTCTATTCTAGTCATTACTGATCCAGAGGTTGGTCTATTCTAGTGATAGTCTGGCATTGCTGATCCAGAGGTTGGTGTATTCTAGTGATAGTCTTGCATTACTGATCCAAAGGTTGGTCTATTCTAGTGATAGTCTTGCATTGCTGATCCAGAGGTTGGTGTATTCTAGTGATAGTCTTGCATTGCTGATCCAGAGGTTGGTCTATTCTAGTGATGTCTGGCATTGCTGATCCAAAGGTTGGTCTATTCTAGTAATAGTCTGGCATTGCTGATCCAAAGGTTGGTCTATTCTAGTGATGTCTGGCATTGCTGATCCAAAGATTGGTCTATTCTAGTGATAGTCTTGCATTTCTGATCCAAAGGTTGGTCTATTCTAGTGATAGTCTTGCATTGCTGATCCAGAGGTTGGTCTATTCTAGTGATGTCTGGCATTGCTGATCCAAAGGTTGGTCTATTCTAGTAATAGTCTGGCATTGCTGATCCAAAGGTTGGTCTATTCTAGTGATGTCTGGCATTGCTGATCCAAAGATTGGTCTATTCTAGTGATAGTCTGGCATTGCTGATCCAAAGGTTGGTCTATTCTAGTGATGTCTGGCATTGCTGATCCAAAGGTTGGTCTATTCTAGTGATGTCTGGCATTTCTGATCCAAAGGTTGGTGTATTCTAGTGATAGTCTGGCATTTCTGATCCAGAGGTTGGTCTATTCTAGTGATGTCTGGCATTTCTGATCCAAAGGTTGGTGTATTCTAGTGATAGTCTGGCATTACTGATCCAGAGGTTGGTCTATTCTAGTGATGTCTGGCATTTCTGATTCAAAGGTTGGTCTATTCTAGTGATAGTCTGGCATTGCTGATCCAAAGGTTGGTGTATTCTAGTGATAGTCTGGCATTGCTGATCCAAAGGTTGGTGTATTCTAGTGATAGTCTTGCATTGCTGATCCAAAGGTTGGTGTATTCTAGTGATAGTCTTGCATTGTTGATCGAAAGGTTGGTCTATTCTAGTGATAGTCTTGCATTGCTGATCCAAAGGTTGGTCTATTCTAGTGATAGTCTGGCATTGCTGATCCAAAGGTTGATGTATTCTAGTGATAGCTGATCCAAAGGTTGGTCTATTCTAGTGATAGTCTTGCATTGCTGATCCAGAGGTTGGTCTATTCTAGTGATAGTCTTGCATTGCTGATCCAGAGGTTGGTCTATTCTAGTAATAGTCTGGCATTGCTGATCCAAAGGTTGGTCTATTCTAGTGATGTCTGGCATTGCTGATCCAAAGGTTGGTCTATTCTAGTAATAGTCTGGCATTGCTGATCCAAAGGTTGGTCTATTCTAGTGATGTCTGGCATTGTTGATCCAAAGATTGGTCTATTCTAGTGATAGTCTGGCATTGCTGATCCAAAGGTTGGTCTATTCTAGTGATGTCCGGCATTTCTGATTCAAAGGTTGGTCTATTCTAGTGATAGTCTTGCATTTCTGATCCAAAGGTTGGTCTATTCTAGTGATGTCTGGCATTTCTGATCCAAAGGTTGGTGTATTCTAGTGATAGTCTGGCATTTCTGATCCAAAGGTTGGTCTATTCTAGTGATGTCTGGCATTTCTGATTCAAAGGTTGGTCTATTCTAGTGATAGTCTTGCATTTCTGATCCAAAGGTTGGTCTATTCTAGTGATAGTCTGGCATTGCTGATCCAAAGGTTGGTGTATTCTAGTGATAGTCTTGCATTGCTGATCCAAAGGTTGGTGTATTCTAGTGATAGTCTTGCATTGTTGATCGAAAGGTTGGTCTATTCTAGTGATAGTCTTGCATTGCTGATCCAAAGGTTGGTCTATTCTAGTGATAGTCTTGCATTGCTGATCCAGAGGTTGATGTATACTAGTGATAGTCTTGCATTGCTGATCCAAAGGTTGATGTATTCTAGTGATAGCATCCAAAGGTTGGTCTATTCTAGTGATAGTCTAGCATTGCTGATCCAAAGGTTGATGTATTCTAGTGATAGCTGATCCAAAGGTTGGTCTATTCTAGTGATAGTCTTGCATTGCTGATCCAGAGGTTGGTGTATTCTAGTGATGTCTGGCATTGCTGATCCAAAGGTTGGTCTATTCTAGTGATGTCAGGCATTGCTGATCCAAAGATTGGTCTATTCTAGTGATAGTCTTGCATTGCTGATCCAGAGGTTGGTCTATTCTAGTGATAGTCTTGCATTACTGATCCAGAGGTTGGTCTATTCTAGTGATAGTCTTGCATTGCTGATCCAGAGGTTGGTCTATTCTAGTGATAGTCTTGCATTGCTGATCCAAAGGTTGGTCTATTCTAGTGATAGTCTTGCATTGCTGATCCAGAGGTTGGTCTATTCTAGTGATGTCTGGCATTGCTGATCCAAAGGTTGGTCTATTCTAGTGATAGTCTGGCATTGCTGATCCAAAGGTTGGTCTATTCTAGTGATAGTCTGGTATTGCTGATCCAAAGGTTGGTCTATTAGTGATAGTCTGGCATTGCTGATCCAAAGGTTGGTCTATTCTAGTGATAGTCTTGCATTGCTGATCCAAAGGTTGGTGTATTCTAGTAATAGTCTGGTATTGCTGATCCAAAGGTTGATCTATGCTAGTGATGTCTGGCATTGCTGATCCAAAGGTTGGTCTATTCTAGTGATAGTCTGGCATTGCTGATCCAAAGGTTGGTCTATTCTAGTGATAGTCTGGTATTGCTGATCCAAAGGTTGGTCTATTCTAGTGATAGTCTGGCATTGCTGATCCAAAGGTTGGTGTATTCTAGTGATGTCTGGCATTGCTGATCCAAAGGTTGGTGTATTCTAGTGATGTGTGGTATTGCTGATCCAAAGGTTGGTCTATTCTAGTGATAGTCTGGCATTGCTGATCCAAAGGTTGGTCTATTCTAGTGATAGTCTGGCATTGCTGATCCAGAGGTTGGTCTATTCTAGTGATAGTCTTGCATTGCTGATCCAAAGGTTGGTGTATTCAAGTAATAGTCTGGCATTGCTGATCCAAAGGTTGGTGTATTCTAGTGATAGTCTGGCATCACTGATCCAGAGGTTGGTCTATTCTAGTGATAGTCTTGCATTGCTGATCCAAAGGTTGGTGTATTCAAGTAATAGTCTGGCATTGCTGATCCAAAGGTTGGTGTATTCTAGTGATAGTCTTGCATTGCTGATCCAAAGGTTGGTCTATTCTAGTGATAGTCTTGCATTGCTGATCCAAAGGTTGGTCTATTCTAGTGATAGTCTTGCATTGCTGATCCAAAGGTTGGTCTATTCTAGTGATGTCTGGCATTGCTGATCCAAAGGTTGGTCTATTCTAGTGATGTCTTGCATTGTTGATCCAAAGGTTGGTCTATTCTAGTGATAGTCTTGCATTGCTGATCCAGAGGTTGATGTATACTAGTGATAGTCTTGCATTGCTGATCCAAAGGTTGATGTATTCTAGTGATAGCATCCAAAGGTTGGTCTATTCTAGTGATAGTCTAGCATTGCTGATCCAAAGGTTGATGTATTCTAGTGATAGCTGATCCAAAGGTTGGTCTATTCTAGTGATAGTCTTGCATTGCTGATCCAGAGGTTGGTGTATTCTAGTGATGTCTGGCATTGCTGATCCAAAGGTTGGTCTATTCTAGTGATGTCAGGCATTGCTGATCCAAAGATTGGTCTATTCTAGTGATAGTCTTGCATTGCTGATCCAGAGGTTGGTCTATTCTAGTGATAGTCTTGCATTACTGATCCAGAGGTTGGTCTATTCTAGTGATAGTCTTGCATTGCTGATCCAGAGGTTGGTCTATTCTAGTGATAGTCTTGCATTGCTGATCCAAAGGTTGGTCTATTCTAGTGATAGTCTTGCATTGCTGATCCAGAGGTTGGTCTATTCTAGTGATGTCTGGCATTGCTGATCCAAAGGTTGGTCTATTCTAGTGATAGTCTGGCATTGCTGATCCAAAGGTTGGTCTATTCTAGTGATAGTCTGGTATTGCTGATCCAAAGGTTGGTCTATTAGTGATAGTCTGGCATTGCTGATCCAAAGGTTGGTCTATTCTAGTGATAGTCTTGCATTGCTGATCCAAAGGTTGGTGTATTCTAGTAATAGTCTGGTATTGCTGATCCAAAGGTTGATCTATGCTAGTGATGTCTGGCATTGCTGATCCAAAGGTTGGTCTATTCTAGTGATAGTCTGGCATTGCTGATCCAAAGGTTGGTCTATTCTAGTGATAGTCTGGTATTGCTGATCCAAAGGTTGGTCTATTCTAGTGATAGTCTGGCATTGCTGATCCAAAGGTTGGTGTATTCTAGTGATGTCTGGCATTGCTGATCCAAAGGTTGGTGTATTCTAGTGATGTGTGGTATTGCTGATCCAAAGGTTGGTCTATTCTAGTGATAGTCTGGCATTGCTGATCCAAAGGTTGGTCTATTCTAGTGATAGTCTGGCATTGCTGATCCAGAGGTTGGTCTATTCTAGTGATAGTCTTGCATTGCTGATCCAAAGGTTGGTGTATTCAAGTAATAGTCTGGCATTGCTGATCCAAAGGTTGGTGTATTCTAGTGATAGTCTGGCATCACTGATCCAGAGGTTGGTCTATTCTAGTGATAGTCTTGCATTGCTGATCCAAAGGTTGGTGTATTCAAGTAATAGTCTGGCATTGCTGATCCAAAGGTTGGTGTATTCTAGTGATAGTCTTGCATTGCTGATCCAAAGGTTGGTCTATTCTAGTGATAGTCTTGCATTGCTGATCCAAAGGTTGGTCTATTCTAGTGATAGTCTTGCATTGCTGATCCAAAGGTTGGTCTATTCTAGTGATGTCTGGCATTGCTGATCCAAAGGTTGGTCTATTCTAGTGATGTCTGGCATTGTTGATCCAAAGGTTGGTTTATTCTAGTGATAGTCTTGCATTGATGATCCAAAGGTTGGTGTATTCTAGTGATAGTCTTGCATTGCTGATCCAGAGGTTGGTCTATTCTAGTGATAGTCTTGCATTGCTGATCCAAAGGTTGGTCTATTCTAGTAATAGTCTGGCATTGCTGATCCAAAGGTTGGTCTATTCTAGTGATAGTCTTGCATTGCTGATCCAAAGGTTGGTGTATTCTAGTGATAGTCTTGCATTGCTGATCCAGAGGTTGGTCTATTCTAGTGATAGTCTTGCATTGCTGATCCAAAGGTTGGTCTATTCTAGTAATAGTCTGGCATTGCTGATCCAAAGGTTGGTCTATTCTAGTGATAGTCTGGCATTGCTGATCCAAAGGTTGGTCTATTCTAGTGATAGTCTTGCATTGCTGATCCAAAGGTTGGTCTATTCTAGTGATGTCTGGCATTGCTGATCCAAAGGTTGGTGTATTCTAGTGATAGTCCGGCATTGCTGATCCAAAGGTTGGTCTATTCTAGTGATGTCTGGCTTTGCTGATCCAAAGGTTGGTGTATTCTAGTGATAGTCTTGCATTTCTGATCCAAAGGTTGGTCTATTCTAGTGATAGTCTTGCATTTCTGATCCAAAGGTTGGTCTATTCTAGTGATAGTCTGGCATTGCTGATCCAAAGGTTGGTCTATTCTAGTGATAGTCTGGCATTGCTGATCCAAAGGTTGGTCTAAACTAGTGATGTCTGGCATTTCTGATCCAAAGGTTGGTCTATTCTAGTGATAGTCTGGTATTGCTGATCCAAAGGTTGGTCTATTCTAGTGATGTCTGGCATTTCTGATCCAAAGGTTGGTCTATTCTAGTGATGTCTGGCATTGCTGATCCAAAGGTTGGTCTATTCTAGTGATAGTCTGGCATTGCTGATCCAGAGGTTGGTCTATTCTAGTGATAGTCTTACATTGCTGATCCAATGGTTGGTCTATTCTAGTGATAGTCTGGCATTGCTGATCCAGAGGTTGGTCTATTCTAGTGATAGTCTTGCATTGCTGATCCAAAGGTTGGTCTATTCTAGTGATAGTCTGGCATTGCTGATCCAGAGGTTGGTCTATTCTAGTGATAGTCTTACATTGCTGATCCAAAGGTTGGTCTATTCTAGTGATAGTCTGGCATTGCTGATCCAAAGGTTGGTCTATTCTAGTGATAGTCTTGCATTGCTGATCCAAAGGTTGGTGTATTCCAGTGATAGTCTGGCATTGCTGATCCAGAGGTTGGTCTATTCTAGTGATAGGCTTGCATTGCTGATCCAAAGGTTGGTCTATTCTAGTGATAGTCTTGCATTGCTGATCCAAAGGTTGGTGTATTCTAGTGATAGTCTTGCATTACTGATCCAGAGGTTGGTCTATTCTAGTAATAGTCTTGCATTGCTGATCCAAAGGTTGGTCTATTCTAGTGATAGTCTTGCATTGCTGATCCAAAGGTTGGTGTATTCAAGTAATAGTCTGGCATTGCTGATCCAAAGGTTGGTGTATTCTAGTGATAGTCTTGCATTGCTGATCCAAAGGTTGGTCTATTCTAGTGATAGTCTTGCATTGCTGATCCAAAGGTTGGTCTATTCTAGTGATAGTCTTGCATTACTGATCCAAAGGTTGGTCTATTCTAGTGATGTCTGGCATTGCTGATCCAAAGGTTGGTCTATTCTAGTGATGTCTGGCATTGTTGATCCAAAGGTTGGTCTATTCTAGTGATAGTCTTGCATTGATGATCCAAAGGTTGGTGTATTCTAGTGATAGTTTTGCATTGCTGATCCAGAGGTTGGTCTATTCTAGTGATAGTCTTGCATTGCTGATCCAAAGGTTGGTCTATTCTAGTAATAGTCTGGCATTGCTGATCCAAAGGTTGGTCTATTCTAGTGATAGTCTTGCATTGCTGATCCAAAGGTTGGTCTATTCTAGTGATAGTCTTGCATTGCTGATCCAAAGGTTGGTCTATTCTAGTGATGTCTGGCATTGCTGATCCAAAGGTTGGTGTATTCTAGTGATAGTCCGGCATTGCTGATCCAAAGGTTGGTCTATTCTAGTGATGTCTGGCTTTGCTGATCCAAAGGTTGGTGTATTCTAGTGATAGTCTTGCATTGCTGATCCAGAGGTTGGTCTATTCTAGTGATAGTCTGGCATTTCTGATCCAAAGGTTGGTCTATTCTAGTGATAGTCTGGCATTGCTGATCCAAAGGTTGGTCTATTCTAGTGATAGTCTGGCATTGCTGATCCAAAGGTTGGTCTAAACTAGTGATGTCTGGCATTTCTGATCCAAAGGTTGGTCTATTCTAGTGATAGTCTGGTATTGCTGATCCAAAGGTTGGTCTATTCTAGTGATGTCTGGCATTTCTGATCCAAAGGTTGGTCTATTCTAGTGATGTCTGGCATTGCTGATCCAAAGGTTGGTGTATTCTAGTGATAGTCTGGCATTACTGATCCAGAGGTTGGTCTATTCTAGTGATAGTCTTGCATTGCTGATCCAAAGGTTGGTCTATTCTAGTGATGTCTGGCATTGCTGATCCAAACGTTGGTGTATTCTAGTGATAGTCTTGCATTGCTGATCCAGAGGTTGGTGTATTCTAGTAATAGTCTGGCATTGCTGATCCAGAGGTTGGTCTATTCTAGTGATAGTCTTGCATTACTGATCCAGAGGTTGGTCTATTCTAGTGATAGTCTTGCATTGCTGATCCAAAGGTTGGTGTATTCTAGTGATAGTCTGGCTTTGCTGATCCAAAGGTTAGTGTATTCTAGTGATAGTCTGGCTTTGCTGATCCAAAGGTTTGTGTATTCTAGTGATAGTCTGGCTTTGCTGATCCAAAGGTTTGTGTATTCTAGTGATAGTCTTGCATGACTGATCCAGAGGTTGATCTATTCTAGTGATAGTCTTGCATTGCTGATCCAGAGGTTGGTGTATTCTAGTGATGTCTGGCATTGCTGATCCAGAGGTTGGTGTATTCTAGTAATAGTCTTGCATTGCTGATCCAGAGGTTGGTGTATTCTAGTGATGTCTGGCTTTGCAGATCCAAAGGTTGGTCTATTCTAGTGATAATCTTGCATTGCTGATCCAAAGGTTGGTGTATTCTAGTGATAGTCTTGCATTACTGATCCAGAGGTTGGTCTATTCTAGTGATAGTCTGGCATTGCTGATCCAAAGGTTGGTCTATTTTAGTGATAGTCTTGCATTACTGATCCAAAGGTTGGTGTATTCTAGTGATAGTCTTGCATTGCTGATCCAAAGGTTGGTCTATTCTAGTGATAGCTGATCCAAAGGTTAGTCTATTCTAGTGATGTCTTGCATTGCTGATCCAAAGGTTCGTCTATTCTAGTGATAGTCTGGCATTGCTGATCCAAAGGTTGGTCTATTCTAGTGATAGTCTGGCATTGCTGATCCAAAGGTTGGTCTATTCTAGTGATGTCTGGCATTGCTGATCCAAAGGTTGGTGTATTCTAGTGATAGTCTGGTATTTCTGATCCAGAGGTTGGTCTATTCTAGTGATAGTCTGGCATTGCTGATCCAAAGGTTGGTCTATTCTAGTGATAGTCTTGCATTGCTGATCCAAAGGTTGGTCTATTCTAGTGATAGTCTTGCATTACTGATCCAGAGGTTGGTGTATTCTAGTGATAGTCTGGTATTGCTGATCCAAAGGTTGGTGTATTCTAGTGATAGTCTTGCATTGCTGATCCAAAGGTTGGTCTATTCTAGTGATAGCTGATCCAAAGGTTGGTCTATTCTAGTGATAGTCTTGCATTGCTGATCCAAAGGTTGGTCTATTCTAGTGATGTCTGGCATTGCTTATCCAGAGGTTGGTCTATTCTAGTGATAGTCTTGCATTGCTGATCCAGAGGTTGGTCTATTCTAGTGATGTCTGGCATTGCTGATCCAAAGGTTGGTGTATTCTAGTGATGTCTGGCATTGCTAATCCAAAGGTTGGTCTATTCTAGTGATGTCTGGCATTGCTTATCCAGAGGTTGGTCTATTCTAGTGATAGTCTTGCATTGCTGATCCAAAGGTTGGTCTATTCTAGTGATGTCTGGCATTGCTGATCCAAAGGTTGGTGTATTCTAGTGATGTCTGGCATTGCTAATCCAAAGGTTGGTCTATTCTAGTGATGTCTGGCATTGCTTATCCAGAGGTTGGTCTATTCTAGTGATAGTCTTGCATTGCTGATCCAAAGGTTGGTCTATTCTAGTGATGTCTGGCATTGCTTATCCAAAGGTTGGTGTATTCTAGTGATAGTCTTGCATTGCTGATCCAAAGGTTGGTCTATTCTAGTGATAGTCTTGCATTGCTGATCCAAAGGATGGTCTATTCTAGTGATAGTCTTGCATTGCTGATCCAAAGGTTGGTCTATTCTAGTGATAGTCTTGCATTGCTGATCCAAAGGTTGGTCTATTCTAGTGATAGTCTTGCATTGCTGATCCAGAGGTTGGTCTATTCTAGTGATAGTCTTGCATTGCTGATCCAGAGGTTGGTCTATTCTAGTGATAGTCTTGCATTGCTGATCCAAAGGTTGGTGTATTCTAGTGATAGTCTGGCATTGCTGATCCAAAGGTTGGTCTATTCTAGTGATAGTCTTGCATTGCTGATCCAGAGGTTGGTCTATTCTAGTGATAGTCTTGCATTGCTGATCCAAAGGTTGGTGTATTCTAGTGATAGTCTTGCATTACTGATCCAGAGGTTGGTCTATTCTAGTGATAGTCTTGCATTGCTGATCCAAAGGTTGGTGTATTCTAGTGATGTCTGGCTTTGCTGATCCAAAGGTTGGTCTATTCTAGTGATAGTCTTGCATTGCTGATCCAAAGGTTGGTGTATTCTAGTGATAGTCTTGCATTACTGATCCAGAGGTTGGTCTATTCTAGTGATAGTCTTGCATTGCTGATCCAAAGGTTGGTGTATTCTAGTGATAGTTCGGCATTGCTGATCCAAAGGTTGGTGTATTCTAGTGATAGTCTGGTATTGCTGATCCAAAGGTTGGTGTATTCTAGTGATGTCCGGCATTGCTGATCCAAAGGTTGGTGTATTCTAGTGATAGTCTTGCATTGCTGATCCAAAGGTTGGTGTATTCTAGTGATAGTCTTGCATTGCTGATCCAAAGGTTGGTCTATGCTAGTGATGTCTGGTATTGCTGATCCAAAGGTTGGTGTATTCTAGTGATGTCCGGCATTGCTGATCCAAAGGTTGGCGTATTCTAGTGATAGTCTGACATTGCTGGTCCAAAGGTTGGTCTATTCTAGTGATAGTCTTGCATTGCTGATCCAGAGGTTGGTCTATTCTAGTGATAGTCTTGCATTGCTGATCCAAAGGTTGGTGTATTCTAGTGATAGTCTGGCATTGCTGATCCAAAGGTTGGTCTATTCTAGTGATAGTCTTGCATTGCTGATCCAGAGGTTGGTCTATTCTAGTGATAGTCTTGCATTGCTGATCCAAAGGTTGGTGTATTCTAGTGATAGTCTTGCATTACTGAACCAGAGGTTGGTCTATTCTAGTGATAGTCTTGCATTGCTGATCCAAAGGTTGGTGTATTCTAGTGATAGTCTTGCATTACTGATCCAAAGGTTGGTCTATTCTAGTGATAGTCTTGCATTGCTGATCCAAAGGTTGGTGTATTCTAGTGATAGTCTGGCATTGCTGATCCAAAGGTTGGTCTATTCTAGTGATAGTCTTGCATTGCTGATCCAGAGGTAGGTCTATTCTAGTGATAGTCTTGCATTGCTGATCCAAAGGTTGGTGTATTCTAGTGATAGTCTGGTATTGCTGATCCAAAGGTTGGTCTATACTAGTGATAGTCTGGTATTGCTGATCCAAAGGTTGGTCTATTCTAGTGATACTCTGGCATTGCTGATCCAAAGGTTGGTCTATTCTAGTGATACTCTTGCATTACTGATCCAGAGGTTGGTCTAGTGATAGTCTTGCATTGCTGATCCAAAGGTTGGTCTATTCTAGTGATAGTCTGGTATTGCTGATCCAAAGGTTGGTCTATTCTAGTGATAGTCTTGCATTGCTGATCCAAAGGTTGGTGTATTCTAGTGATAGTCTTGCATTACTGATCCAGAGGTTGGTCTATTCTAGTGATAGTCTTGCATTGCTGATCCAAAGGTTGGTGTATTCTAGTGATAGTTCGGCATTGCTGATCCAAAGGTTGGTGTATTCTAGTGATAGTCTGGTATTGCTGATCCAAAGGTTGGTGTATTCTAGTGATGTCCGGCATTGCTGATCCAAAGGTTGGTGTATTCTAGTGATAGTCTTGCATTGCTGATCCAAAGGTTGGTGTATTCTAGTGATAGTCTTGCATTGCTGTCCAAAGGTTGGTCTATGCTAGTGATGTCTGGTATTGCTGATCCAAAGGTTGGTGTATTCTAGTGATGTCCGGCATTGCTGATCCAAAGGTTGGCGTATTCTAGTGATAGTCTGACATTGCTGGTCCAAAGGTTGGTCTAGTGGTCTATTCTAGTGATAGTCTTGCATTGCTGATCCAGAGGTTGGTCTATTCTAGTGATAGTCTTGCATTGCTGATCCAAAGGTTGGTGTATTCTAGTGATAGTCTGGCATTGCTGATCCAAAGGTTGGTCTATTCTAGTGATAGTCTTGCATTGCTGATCCAGAGGTTGGTCTATTCTAGTGATAGTCTTGCATTGCTGATCCAAAGGTTGGTGTATTCTAGTGATAGTCTTGCATTACTGAACCAGAGGTTGGTCTATTCTAGTGATAGTCTTGCATTGCTGATCCAAAGGTTGGTGTATTCTAGTGATAGTCTTGCATTACTGATCCAAAGGTTGGTCTATTCTAGTGATAGTCTTGCATTGCTGATCCAAAGGTTGGTGTATTCTAGTGATAGTCTGGCATTGCTGATCCAGAGGTTGGTGTATTCTAGTGATAGTCTTGCATTACTGATCCAAAGGTTGGTCTATTCTAGTGATAGTCTTGCATTGCTGATCCAGAGGTTGGTGTATTCTAGTGATAGTCTTGCATTGCTGATCCAAAGGTTGGTCTATTCTAGTGATGTCTGGCATTGCTTATCCAGAGGTTGGTCTATTCTAGTGATAGTCTTGCATTGCTGATCCAAAGGTTGGTCTATTCTAGTGATGTCTGGCATTGCTTATCCAAAGGTTGGTGTATTCTAGTGATAGTCTTGCATTACTGATCCAGAGGTTGGTCTATTCTAGTGATGTCTGGCATTGCTTATCCAGAGGTTGGTCTATTCTAGTGATAGTCTTGCATTGCTGATCCAAAGGTTGGTCTATTCTAGTGATGTCTGGCATTGCTTATCCAAAGGTTGGTGTATTCTAGTGATAGTCTTGCATTGCTGATCCAAAGGTTGGTCTATTCTAGTGATAGTCTTGCATTGCTGATCCAAAGGATGGTCTATTCTAGTGATAGTCTTGCATTGCTGATCCAGAGGTTGGTCTATTCTAGTGATAGTCTTGCATTACTGATCCAAAGATTGGTCTATTCTAGTGATAGTCTTGCATTACTGATCCAAAGGTTGGTCTATTCTAGTGATAGTCTTGCATTGCTGATCCAGAGGTTGGTCTATTCTAGTGATAGTCTTGCATTGCTGATCCAAAGGTTGGTGTATTCTAGTGATAGTCTGGCATAGGGTTGGTTAATTTCTAGTGATAGTCTTGCATTGCTGATCCAGAGGTTGATGTATTCTAGTGATAGTCTTGTATTACTGATCCAGAGGTTGGTCTATTCTAATGATAGTCTTGCATTGCTGATCCAAAGGTTGGTGTATTCTAGTGATAGTCTGGCATAGGGTTGGTTAATTTCTAGTGATAGTCTGGCATAGGGTTGGTTAATTTCTAGTGATAGTCTTGCATTGCTGATCCAGAGGTTGATGTATTCTAGTAATAGTCTTGTATTACTGATCCAGAGGTTGGTGTATTCTAGTGATAGTCTTGCATTGCTGATCCAGAGGTTGATGTATTCTAGTGATAGTCTTGCATTACTGATCCAGAGGTTGGTGTATTCTAGTGATAGTCTGGCATTGCTGATCCAAAGGTTAGTGTATTCTAGTGATAGTCTTGCATTGCTGATCCAAGGGTTTATGTATTCTAGTGATAGTCTGGCATTGCTGATCCAGAGGTTGATGTATACTATTGATAGTCTTGCATTGCTGATCCAAAGGTTGATGTATTCTAGTGATAGTCTTGCATTGCTGATCCAAAGGTTGGTCTATTCTAGTGATAGTCTGGCATTGCTGATCCAAAGGTTGGTCTATTCTAGTGATAGTCTGGCATTGCTGATCCAGAGGTTGGTGTATTCTAGTAACAGTCTTGCATTGCTGATCCAAAGGTTGGTCTATTCTAGTGGTAGTCTTGCATTGCTGATACAAAGGATAGTCTATTCTAGTGATAGTCTGGCATTGATGATCCAGAGGTTGGTCTATTTTAGTGATAGTCTTGCATTGCTGATCCAAAGGTTGGTCTATTCTAGTGATAGTCTTGCATTACTGATCCAGAGGTTGGTGTATTCTAGTGATAGTCTGGTATTGCTGATCGAAAGGTTGGTCTATTCTAGTGATAGCTGATCCAAAGGTTGGTCTATTCTAGTGATACTCTTGCATTACTGATCCAGAGGTTGGTCTATTCTAGTGATGTCTGGCATTGCTTATCCAGAGGTTGGTCTATTCTAGTGATAGTCTTGCATTGCTGATCCAAAGGTTGGTCTATTCTAGTGATAGTCTTGCATTACTGATCCAAAGGTTGGTCTATTCTAGTGATGTCTGGCATTGCTGATCCAAAGGTTGGTCTATTCTAGTGATGTCTGGCATTGTTGATCCAAAGGTTGGTCTATTCTAGTGATAGTCTTGCATTGATGATCCAAAGGTTGGTGTATTCTAGTGATAGTTTTGCATTGCTGATCCAGAGGTTGGTCTATTCTAGTGATAGTCTTGCATTGCTGATCCAAAGGTTGGTCTATTCTAGTAATAGTCTTGCATTGCTGATCCAAAGGTTGGTCTATTCTAGTGATAGTCTTGCATTGCTGATCCAAAGGTTGGTCTATTCTAGTGATAGTCTTGCATTGCTGATCCAAAGGTTGGTCTATTCTAGTGATGTCTGGCATTGCTGATCCAAAGGTTGGTGTATTCTAGTGATAGTCCGGCATTGCTGATCCAAAGGTTGGTCTATTCTAGTGATGTCTGGCTTTGCTGATCCAAAGGTTGGTGTATTCTAGTGATAGTCTTGCATTGCTGATCCAGAGGTTGGTCTATTCTAGTGATAGTCTGGCATTTCTGATCCAAAGGTTGGTCTATTCTAGTGATAGTCTGGCATTGCTGATCCAAAGGTTGGTCTATTCTAGTGATAGTCTGGCATTGCTGATCCAAAGGTTGGTCTAAACTAGTGATGTCTGGCATTTCTGATCCAAAGGTTGGTCTATTCTAGTGATAGTCTGGTATTGCTGATCCAAAGGTTGGTCTATTCTAGTGATGTCTGGCATTTCTGATCCAAAGGTTGGTCTATTCTAGTGATGTCTGGCATTGCTGATCCAAAGGTTGGTGTATTCTAGTGATAGTCTGGCATTACTGATCCAGAGGTTGGTCTATTCTAGTGATAGTCTTGCATTGCTGATCCAAAGGTTGGTCTATTCTAGTGATGTCTGGCATTGCTGATCCAAACGTTGGTGTATTCTAGTGATAGTCTTGCATTGCTGATCCAGAGGTTGGTGTATTCTAGTAATAGTCTGGCATTGCTGATCCAGAGGTTGGTCTATTCTAGTGATAGTCTTGCATTACTGATCCAGAGGTTGGTCTATTCTAGTGATAGTCTTGCATTGCTGATCCAAAGGTTGGTGTATTCTAGTGATAGTCTGGCTTTGCTGATCCAAAGGTTAGTGTATTCTAGTGATAGTCTGGCTTTGCTGATCCAAAGGTTTGTGTATTCTAGTGATAGTCTGGCTTTGCTGATCCAAAGGTTTGTGTATTCTAGTGATAGTCTTGCATGACTGATCCAGAGGTTGATCTATTCTAGTGATAGTCTTGCATTGCTGATCCAGAGGTTGGTGTATTCTAGTGATGTCTGGCATTGCTGATCCAGAGGTTGGTGTATTCTAGTAATAGTCTTGCATTGCTGATCCAGAGGTTGGTGTATTCTAGTGATGTCTGGCTTTGCAGATCCAAAGGTTGGTCTATTCTAGTGATAATCTTGCATTGCTGATCCAAAGGTTGGTGTATTCTAGTGATAGTCTTGCATTACTGATCCAGAGGTTGGTCTATTCTAGTGATAGTCTGGCATTGCTGATCCAAAGGTTGGTCTATTTTAGTGATAGTCTTGCATTACTGATCCAAAGGTTGGTGTATTCTAGTGATAGTCTTGCATTGCTGATCCAAAGGTTGGTCTATTCTAGTGATAGCTGATCCAAAGGTTAGTCTATTCTAGTGATGTCTTGCATTGCTGATCCAAAGGTTCGTCTATTCTAGTGATAGTCTGGCATTGCTGATCCAAAGGTTGGTCTATTCTAGTGATAGTCTGGCATTGCTGATCCAAAGGTTGGTCTATTCTAGTGATGTCTGGCATTGCTGATCCAAAGGTTGGTGTATTCTAGTGATAGTCTGGTATTTCTGATCCAGAGGTTGGTCTATTCTAGTGATAGTCTGGCATTGCTGATCCAAAGGTTGGTCTATTCTAGTGATAGTCTTGCATTGCTGATCCAAAGGTTGGTCTATTCTAGTGATAGTCTTGCATTACTGATCCAGAGGTTGGTGTATTCTAGTGATAGTCTGGTATTGCTGATCCAAAGGTTGGTGTATTCTAGTGATAGTCTTGCATTGCTGATCCAAAGGTTGGTCTATTCTAGTGATAGCTGATCCAAAGGTTGGTCTATTCTAGTGATAGTCTTGCATTGCTGATCCAAAGGTTGGTCTATTCTAGTGATGTCTGGCATTGCTTATCCAGAGGTTGGTCTATTCTAGTGATAGTCTTGCATTGCTGATCCAGAGGTTGGTCTATTCTAGTGATGTCTGGCATTGCTGATCCAAAGGTTGGTGTATTCTAGTGATGTCTGGCATTGCTAATCCAAAGGTTGGTCTATTCTAGTGATGTCTGGCATTGCTTATCCAGAGGTTGGTCTATTCTAGTGATAGTCTTGCATTGCTGATCCAAAGGTTGGTCTATTCTAGTGATGTCTGGCATTGCTGATCCAAAGGTTGGTGTATTCTAGTGATGTCTGGCATTGCTAATCCAAAGGTTGGTCTATTCTAGTGATGTCTGGCATTGCTTATCCAGAGGTTGGTCTATTCTAGTGATAGTCTTGCATTGCTGATCCAAAGGTTGGTCTATTCTAGTGATGTCTGGCATTGCTTATCCAAAGGTTGGTGTATTCTAGTGATAGTCTTGCATTGCTGATCCAAAGGTTGGTCTATTCTAGTGATAGTCTTGCATTGCTGATCCAAAGGATGGTCTATTCTAGTGATAGTCTTGCATTGCTGATCCAAAGGTTGGTCTATTCTAGTGATAGTCTTGCATTGCTGATCCAAAGGTTGGTGTATTCTAGTGATAGTCTTGCATTGCTGATCCAGAGGTTGGTCTATTCTAGTGATAGTCTTGCATTGCTGATCCAGAGGTTGGTCTATTCTAGTGATAGTCTTGCATTGCTGATCCAAAGGTTGGTGTATTCTAGTGATAGTCTGGCATTGCTGATCCAAAGGTTGGTCTATTCTAGTGATAGTCTTGCATTGCTGATCCAAAGGTTGGTGTATTCTAGTGATAGTCTTGCATTACTGATCCAGAGGTTGGTCTATTCTAGTGATAGTCTTGCATTGCTGATCCAAAGGTTGGTGTATTCTAGTGATGTCTGGCTTTGCTGATCCAAAGGTTGGTCTATTCTAGTGATAGTCTTGCATTGCTGATCCAAAGGTTGGTGTATTCTAGTGATAGTCTTGCATTACTGATCCAGAGGTTGGTCTATTCTAGTGATAGTCTTGCATTGCTGATCCAAAGGTTGGTGTATTCTAGTGATAGTTCGGCATTGCTGATCCAAAGGTTGGTGTATTCTAGTGATAGTCTGGTATTGCTGATCCAAAGGTTGGTGTATTCTAGTGATGTCCGGCATTGCTGATCCAGAGGTTGGTGTATTCTAGTGATGTCTGGCATTGCTGATCCAAAGGTTGGTCTATTCTAGTGATAGTCTTGCATTACTGATCCAGAGGTTGGTGTATTCTAGTGATAGTCTTGCATTGCTGATCCAAAGGTTGGTGTATTCTAGTAATAGTCTGGCATTGCTGATCCAAAGGTTGGTGTATTCTAGTAATAGTCTGGCATTGCTGATCCAAAGGTTGGTGTATTCTAGTAATAGTCTGGCATTGCTGATCCAAAGGTTGGTGTATTCTAGTGATAGTCTTGCATTGCTGATACAAAGGTTGGTCTATTCTAGTGATAGTCTTGTATTGCTGATCCAAAGGTTGGTCTATTCTAGTGATAGTCTTGCATTACTGATCCAGAGGTTGGTCTATTCTAGTGATAGTCTTGCATTGCTGATCCAGAGGTTGGTGTATTCTAGTAATAGTCTGGCATTGCTGATCCAAAGGTTGGTCTATTCTAGTGATAGTCTTGCATTGCTGATCCAGAGGTTGGTGTATTCTAGTGATAGTCTGGCATTGCTGATCCAAAGGTTGGTCTATTCTAGTGATAGTCTTGCATTGCTGATCCAAAGGTTGGTCTATTCTAGTGATAGTCTGGCATCACTGATCCAAAGGTTGGTGTATTCTAGTGATAGTCTTGCATCACTGATCCAAAGGTTGGTCTATTCTAGTGATAGTCTGGCATCACTGATCCAAAGGTTGGTCTATTCTAGTGATAGTCTTGCATCGCTGATCCAAAGGTTGGTCTATTCTAGTGATAGTCTTGCATCACTGATCCAAAGGTTGGTGTATTCTAGTGATACTCTTGCATCACTGATCCAAAGGTTGGTCTATTCTAGTGATAGTCTTGATCACTGATCCAAAGGTTGGTGTATTCTAGTGATAGTCTGGCATTGCTGATCCAAAGGTTGGTCTATTCTAGTGATAGTCTTGCATTACTGATCCAGAGGTTGGTCTATTCTATTGATAGTCTTGCATTGCTGATCCAAAGGTTGGTCTATTCTAGTGATAGTCTTGCATTGCTGATCCAAAGGTTGGTGTATTCTAGTGATAGTCTGGCATTGCTGATCCTTCCCTTCCAGTAAAGGGTTTGGGAACACTGGTATACTAAATTTGTTTTGCCGGAGCGTATTTACCGGCCACTCTAAATGGATGGAGCCAAATTTAGTGGAAGGAGGTGTGTAGCTGACTTCATATTGGAAGGGTGGCTGCTATTGAAAGGGTGGTTTGGATTGTGGAGATGACATTCTCCATGCCAAGAGGCAGAAGGGATGAATCTTTAGAATCTTCTCCATGCGAATTAAAATGGTGCACGTGATGAAGGCTCCACAAATATGTGCTAATTAACTGCAGAGCACACCCTCTTCGCTTCCCACACAGAGGTAAAGGGATGCGAGACTGGTGAAGTGAGGGGTTAACAGAGTATCCATTACTCTCAGCACAAGGTTGACTGGTGAAGTGAGGGGTTAACAGAGTATCCATTACTCCCAGCACAAGGTTGACTGGTGAAGTAAGGGTTAACAGAGTGTCCATTACTCCCAACACATGTTTGACAGGAGAACAAACTGCATTAATATATAGTTCATCTTGGCTACTACTTAACCCATTCACTGGTGTAAATGTATATATACGCCAAAAGTGAATTATAAAAAATCGATCGTAGTGTTCAAAAATATCCAAAATATCCAATAAAGGGCTACATTCTTTCTCTACTTGCCTACCGAATATAAAGGCTATAGACATTCGGTAACTAAGGGGAAAATATTGAAAAACACAGACTGTTCAGAATATGAACAGCTGATTAAGATGTCCGGTCGACTAACCTTAGAGGATTCTGCTTTCTCGGGTTCTGGACGATAATTTTGGACTATCTGAGGGGGAACGCAGTAATGAAGAAGGTGATGGCATCTCGTCTTACCTTGGCCAGACCACTGTTAACCTGAAGCTCTGCCATCGCTTGGCAAAGTAGTCATGCCTGGGTATCTGGTTGTGGTCTGCATGGGTGCACAGGTTGTGGTCTGCATGGGTACCTGGTTGTGGTCTGCATGGGTATCTGGTTGTGGTCTGCATGGGTACCTGGTTGTGGTCGGCATGGGTACCTGGTTGTGGTCTGCATGGGTACCTGGTTGTGGTCGGCATGGGTACCTGGTTGTGGTCTGCATGGGTACCTGGTTGTGGTCGGCATGGGTACCTGGTCGTGGTCGGCATGAGTACCTGGTTGTGGTCGGCATGAGTACCTGGTTGTGGTCAGCATGGGTACCTGGTCGTGGTCTGCATGGCTACCTGGTCGTGGTCTGCATGGGTACCTGGTTGTGGTCGGCATGGGTACCTGGTCGTGGTCGTCATGGGTACCTGGTCGTGGTCATCATGGGTACCTGGTCATGGTCGGCATGGGTACCTGGTCGTGGTCTGCGTGGGTGCACAGTTTAAAAAAATATAAATGTCTTGTTCTTTGTTGTTGTTTTATAGAAGACTTCAACGTTGTGGGGAGAACTCCACAAGCAAAGCAGAGATGAACTTTTAAACACTTGTCTAACATTTCTTATTGAGTGCACCCTCAAGTCAGCAGGGATCAGCTAAGGCCTCCTCAAGGTCTTGACAAGAACTGCACAGGAGAACTCCAGAACATTTATTGCCAAAGTACATACATTTTTGCTCACCTTGAAAGATAATTCATCACAGCTGCATAGCATATATATATATATAAATTATGTATATATATGTATACATGTATATATATATTATATATATATAATATATATGTATAATATATATATATATAATACTGTATATGTATATATATGTTCCATCCAATCTATGAATCTGCCCAATCTATAGATTGTGCAGCACAATCTATGAATTCATAGATTGGATGACAATCTATAGATTGTGCTGCACAATCTATGAATGCCAATCTATACACTTCAAAACATGGTATATTATTAACACATGGTATATTATTAACACCCTTTGCAACAGATTCATAGATAGGATAGAACATTATATGTTCCATCCAATCTATGAATCTGTACAATCTACGAATTCATAGATTGGGCTGCACAATCTATAGATTGGGCAGATTCAGCAGAGACATGGAGATTCATAGATTGGATGGAACATATATAGCGTTGTAGAACAGTTTCCTACAGAAGTAGTAGACATAAAACATAATGTTAGATTGGTATTCTTAAGCCTTATAACGGTTGAGATATAATAGCAAGTTCAAAATGCAGTTGATAATCGGTCGTTTACGCTATTTGAAAAAGTATACATTATAGATATAAATTGTTGAAGTACTTTTACAGTGAACACTGGTTGTTCTTTTGAGAGGGTAATTTGATGAATGTTATCCAGTCCAGGGATGTCATTGTCCCATTCTCAAAGCACTTCTTCAAGTGAGTTCTCATTAGTGATTGTTTCCACACACAATCACAGGGAGAAATTCCGTGGCAGATAGCCGTGATTGCAAAGAGGCCACAGTCTGTTGCACCCACTTGTTCTTGGGCCTCCATCAAATGTACTGTGACATCAGACTTGGTCGTAAGGAAGAAAATTTGATTGGTTACATTCTTACTCAATCTAGTGGTATCATATACTCTGACATCATCTTGAAATACACAACCAATCACCGGCGGTACTAAGGGGGGGCGAAGGGGGCGTCCGCCCCCCCCAACCAACACAGCCAGCTAGCTCTATCATTCACACACAGATCAGTCACACGGAATTTGATGCCGAGTCTGGACGCCGTTTGTGAGATCACTGAACTATCACGAGAATAAGATTGAGTCGAGTGTGCTGCTTGCTATTGCAAATTGTAGCTTTGAGCTGGCAGCTAGTGAATGTGCTTGTTTCGTAGCCTCGTAGAGACCTAGTGAATAGTGTAGTAGAGAGCGATTTCTCGCCTGACCTGCGTAAATCAGTGCGAGTTTAATTATTCGCGTTAATATTTTTTAAATTTTTTTAAATTATTTATTATTTTTTAAATTTTTTATTATTTATTATTATTAGTTTTTTATTTTTATTATTTTTAATTTTTTTATTTAATTTTTTTTAAAATTTATAGCTAGAGTCCAGATTATTTTATTTTTAGTGTAAAGGGACAAACTTTAGACAATAACTGGAGATGCTGAACTGTCTACTTTCCCATTAGTGTTGCCCACAAATCATTGTCATTGTCTAATCATCAGCTTTGACAACAGAGTTTTCCCTGAGGAGAGACCTTCTTCAAAATTGCAAAACAGTTCTGGATATATTACAAGTTTTGCATCAGACTGATCTGCACAGAGTGCATGGAGAACTATACCAACTTTATCGTTTGTTTGTCACACTTCCTGTGACCACAGCATCCTATGAGAGAAGCATTAGTAAACTCAACCATTGTTAAAAACAAGCTTCGATCCATGACATCTCAAGAGAGAGTGGAGAACTTAAATGATTCTTTTTGTTGAAAATGATATCACTGCTAAGCTAAATTATGACTATTACCGACACCTTTGCGTCCATGGGACCTCAACAAATACAATTATGATTCCAAAAAATATAAGATATATATTATAAATCAATGGCCTTGATGTTAATTTCTGCATGACATAAAATAAAATAAATTTCCTGGAGGTGATATATTGTAGAATGCAGGTTATTTTTGCATATACCATGCAATTGTAGCTATGTTTCTCCCCCCCAACATAGTAATGCTGTGCACACCTGTGCAACCAATGCCTATTGCTCGCTGGACTCCATTTGATTTCATTTCTTTCCACTGGTTAACCTGCCCGGGCAGAGTATTCTGCAGACTATTGACTGCTGGAAACTGCTTCTGCAGAAGTATTTGTGCAGCATTGATATGCCTATCATTTAACCAGTTTCCCTCTTCAAGAACTTCTTTGTCTCTGATGCTGAGGAATGGATCAGGTAGCCAGAATTCTATGCTGACCTGTTTGACAATACATGTATCATCTTTGTGAGACTGAATCTCTATGACTTCCTTTCAGTATTCTCACTATCTTTGCTCCTTTTGCCATTGTTATGGTCTTGCTCTTGGCACATCCGTGAGAACTGTCACTGCCATAACTTCCATAGCATTCCTTGCAGAATTCTTCAAATATCTTTTTTTGCTCTACACCTGCCATGTCACTTAGTTCTTTATCTGCCAAGTCCAAATTTTTCTCAGTATCACTTTTTTCTACATCATTACACTCTCACTTGCAATCATCACTTTCTCTGTTGCAAAGGGTGTTAATATGCTACCATGTTTTGAAGTGTACTGATTGGCAGGCAATAGATGGGCATTCATAGATTGTGCAGCACAATCTATAGATTGGGCAGATTCATAGATTGGATGGAACATATATATTATAGCTCAAGTCATGTTTGCTGCATAGCACATAAATATAATTATATATAATTATAGCTTGAGTAATTACAATAACCTTCTCAATAATCAACTTGAAATTGCATTCTCTCCGCGTTTCAACTAGGTGCTCTGCCCTGGCCATCAGGAATAATGAGTCCTGTTTGCTGCATAGTGTGTACATACATTATATAGCATGTTTCGAATGACGACTATTTTAGATTATGAAAATGTGATCTATGTTCATCACAAATGACTACCATGCACGCCTTTCCCCCTCAATTAAGAGCCAATCTTGGAGTCCTCGAATACTATGACTCTGAAACAGCGAGAAGGATAATTGAAGAGGCTATTGCATTGCTCAACAATATGTAGGAGGAAACTTTATCAAGAGTGGCAGCTAACTTAGATACTGCTAAGTTTCTGGAAGCACATGACGGTCTTCTGAGAAATCTAACTGAAAGGTTTGAAGAGCCAAACAGACGGGAACAGTTGGGAGGATGCTTGCCTCATTGCCGCTGGAAAGCTGAGATGACCGACTATCAAGAATTGGAGGGGAGCGGGAGCCTGGGGACAAAGTGTTAATTCGACCATGTACCTTGAAAGCTCCACACAGAGTCACGTGTATGGATCTCTTGCAAACTGGGCATATGACAAGTGATGAGGAGGAGGTAGTGAGCTGAGTAGTAGATCAACTGTCTCTAGAGCTGCTTCTGCCTTCGTAGATCATCAGGACCACCATCCCGGGGGGATGGGGAAATTTCACCAATAACTAGAGCTGCACCGCCTATATACATGCACCACCATTTAAAAAAATACTATATTTATTTATGAGAGAACAACAACTTCGTTAAGTTAATACACACCCACACCCATATATATACACACACACACACATGTAGCATAACAGTCCTCAGACATGTACGCACATTGTGATGCGTGAAAATGCAGGCATGTTTTATTCATTTATTTTTTAGTAACATGGCAAAAGTATTGGGAACTTACATAGTCACACAGGTTTATGAATCATCATAAGAATGTCTGTTGCTCTCAGGTCGTAGATGAAACAATTAGTTTTGATGACAAAATCAATGAAACCACAAATAAGAACTCAATTAGTGTCTTTTCATCCAGAGGCTATATAGCTTCAAGCTACGCTATAAGTGGTTCATAAGTAGATATATACCTCGCAGGGGATTGCTCTCTTGTTGGGTAAGGAAGTGCAGTTACATATCTGAAATCCAGGAACAGGAATATTTGTGTACCAGGAACAAGGAGAGAAGCAGCTAGAGCAGCAAAGGTTCTCTCTGGACCCTCCCATAAGCTGCTATCCAACAAGAAAATGCACAAGTCTGTACCAATTGATTTTAGCATGCACATATGCAGCCGAAGTGTGGTTGACAGGAGGATATAATAATGCTTGCAAGAAGTTGGAGTCAGCACACAGATGAGAGTGGGTAGGAGATTGTTGGAGGCAAATATTACAGTAGCAGGAGTGGCAATACGGGGAGATATGGGGTGGAGGAAAGGAGCGAAGAGATGAAGGTTTGTTTGGTAAGAGATTTGAGGTTTTGGAAGAGAGCAGATGGTGAAAATAGTTGTAAATAAACATACGTGAGGATTGAAGTATCGGATGGTGGGAAAAATATGACACAAGCTAGATGAGGTTGGGTTAGTAAGTAAGTGGAAGGAAAAGATGAAGGAGAGAAATGAGAAGGGTTGGGAGGAGGAAGTAGACAGCAAGAGTATGCTGAAGTTGTATAAATTGGCAAAGAATGATGCCGGGGTGAGGTATTGAGGTCCATAGGTCAGAAAGGTGTGAGATTACAATTTAGACTGAGGATTGCATCAGGTGGGTTGTTGGAGGATAAGAAGAGGTGTGAAATAATTGGGGGTGAGAGATGTATAATGTGTGATTGTGGAGCAGGGGAGGATGTGGAGTATTTCTTAGTGTTGTGTGGGGAATTTGAGAGGTATGGTGGATGAGATGAGCAGAGTTGTAGGAGCTAGACAGTGGCTGGATGAATATAGAAGAGTGGGTAAGGACAGAAAGGTGGCATTGTTGTTGTGGAATATTGTGGAGGGAGTAAGTGACGGCCAGAGCCGAAATAGGTGGGGGAGTGTATTATGAGAAGTGGTGGCAGAGCTGAAAGATGTGTGTGAGTGTGTTATGTATTGGGTAGAGAAGTGGTGGCATAGCTGAAAGAGGTGGGTGATGTATTGGGTAGAGAAGTGGTGGCAGAGCTGAAAGAGGTGGGTGAGTGTGTTATGTATTGAGTAGAGAAGTGGCGGCATAGGAGAAAGAACTGTTGTATGGCGAGCTGATGAATGATCTTTGGTTCCCTCCCTCCCCCCACCTTGAACAGCTGGACACGCTTAGCTATTATAGTGACCTTAACAATACAAGATTAAATCATAGAAATAAATCATAGAAAGCAAACCTCCAAGAAGCGACCACCTCTGTAGCATAGACACCCATGAAGTACAGACTGGCAAGCTTCAATGACAAATAGCGGGTAGTTAGCCACACACCCAGAGATCACATTAAACCACACATTTTGTTACTGGCATGGTTGTATAAATTATACACGCTCAGTGACATTTCCTCTTGCAGGGGAGATTGGCACCTGCTATGGCTACAGCTTCTCTTAGTAGCTTCAAGCGCTGTATTGAAAAAGCATACTAAGTAGAGTGGCTAGCTGAAGTTCTGGTGCTTAGTTCTTGCTCTAGTGCAGGCATCCAGCAACAGAGCTGGATATATCTATATATATCAAGAGAACTCTAAGAGTTTTATTGGATAGTCTACTAGAAAAGGACATGCCTAGATTACTTGTATTGAAAGTTGTAAAGAACATATATACTAGGACAGCTATATTCTTAGACTTGCCTCAAGGCTCACTTGTAGATCTTGGATAATGATCTCAACACAGAAAGAGCTACTACTTTCAGGACAAGTGAATAATGTTTTATAATTTATTTTTGTTGGTCATCACTGCGCTTGCCTAAGTTGCAATAATCTGTCATTTAGCCACTACGCAACATCAAGGTTTGCTTCTTATATACCAGCAAATACAACCACCTCAAAGTTCCAGCTTCTAGACCTCGGATAGACCTCGGAATTATCGAAGTTCATGAAGAAGACATGCAGCAGTTTCTGGAACGCAGGGAGGGAGATACATATGAAAGAAAGGCTGGGAATTGTTGTTACCATGACTATTTTGAAACTCAAATCAAAACAGATAACTCGTATTATTTTTATCATAATGATTTTTTTTTTTAATAACGATAATTTTATTATAATTGATTTTTTTTGTGCATACATATAAAGATAAACCTCCAAGACAGAGATGACCTCTCAACAAAGGACAAAGACCATTTTTCCATTCTCAGAGGTTCCACAGTGAATTTATGTTGGATATCTGAATTGTGCAAAATATACTTCTACTATATAGCAGGATTGTCATGTGACCATATAAAGGTGAAGACTCACAAGTCGGGTCCCTTATGTCTCGACCGCAACTTTGGGTTTTAAATTTGGCTTGACCTGCATGCTAGTGTCAAGTTATGTGGTCCAGTTTCCTATGTGGTCTTGCTCTTGACTGGCAATCCAGCAGAGCAGAAACCTTACAGGTAAGTTTCCAGACTCCAATTTGTGAAAGGGGCTTGCACATGCTTATATAGTCATTACAATAATTATGTTTCATCATGTATTCAAAAATATATATTATTCACACATTCTTTTTAACAAACTTTTCAGCAAGTTTAGCAGTGATAAAATAAATAGATTATAGTGACCCAGGTCACTGGATTTCCTGAAGGAACTCGGCCGTTGTGTGAGACATGTGACAGGTGAGGAGAAAGCATACCAGTACCTCATGCAGAGATGTTCTCCATGTTTAGTATTGTGCAGCACACTAGGCAAGAATCTTAGAGAGCACATTCAAGACGGCTTCTTGCTTCTTCAAGTGCCAAGGCTCTCGACGGCAGTCTGGTTGTCGGGTAAGTGTTGTTACTATTCTAAGCAGATCTAACCATCTCTTGGATCATTAAAAGTAAAATCAGCTAGAGAATAAATAAGAAACCACCAGGAACACACTAATGTCCCTAGCAACCAGTAAACAATCAACAATGTACTTTGTAAACATATACATATATACCTGAAGTAGGTGGAGCTTCAATGAATTAGAGTGGCCATATATACTGCAGGAATAAGATACCTAGATAAATGACTTCAGCTATATATATATTGGGTTGGGGTGGGTGCTAAATTCTATAAAGACATCCCAGATGTCATTTGAAGTGAGATACCTGGAGGGCCTAATAGTTGCCAAAAGTCATATGTATAATAGCTATATTATATATTATAATAATAGCTATATATAACACAGCTATATATAACAGCTATAGATATTAACACAGCTATATATAATATGGTATAGTTAATAAATATTAATATATGGACAGCTTGATTATCCCACCTCCACAAGCACAGCACAATAATAAGCATGGATAATAATGTCTGGTATATTGGTATTGGAGTCTTGGTGATAACCAAAAGCCAACATTTACATTGTGTCAACCACAACAAAAGATGAACTGATATATCTGCATTATAATTTGATGATGATTAACGTATACTTCTGTTGGTTTATGTTCAAAACTTAACAGTAACAGTATATATGTATGGCATAACGGTGTTTGTCATGACCGTGTATCAAAGGTTTCTAACATCTAGAAGCCAAGGAGGCCTAGGCATTGGCCACTCTAAATATCTGAGACATATGATGCAAATTTGGAAGATGCACGTGTGGATCTTGCTGGTCAGCGTATTTAGTGAGTGAATAGAGGCTGGAACGGCACAGAAGCAAAGGCATTGGCCAGCCTAGATATCTGAGACATATATATATAGAAGCAAAGGAGGCCTAAGGCATTGGCCAGCCTAAATATCTGGAGTGCCAAAATGGGATGTAAACTTTCCTTCATTTTACATGGTCACCTTAATGTGACACTTGGACCACCACAAACAATGGCCACTCTTCATAGAGAGAGGAGGGGAGATATTAAGGAGAATAATGGTTGGGAAGAGAAGAAGGGAGATATTAAAGAGAAGATAACTAGTCTTTGTACCTTTTTTCCAAAATAGGCTCCTCTTTGAATTGCATTTGTTCAGGAACTGCAACCTATTGATCTGGACCTGCCATATCTTGTAATCCAACCCGTTCCTAATCTCGTGAGCTAGACCATTTTTTCATGTGGCAAAGGGAAGTGAGGGAGAGAGTCTGGTGACTTTTCCCAGGTTTCTGTGGTTCAGGACAGAATCTTAGCGCTGCAATCTGCTTCATGCATGGTCCAAAATGAAGAAAAAAATACTCATTCCCATGCCATTACCCATGGCCACACAAAAAAAAACATGGCCACTCGCCAGGTTATATTTTCAAGGTCTGGCTTGAAAGATTAGCTACTAGTCACCTACACCAATTAGTCAGGACTATGTTAACAAATTTAATTTTGTTCAATTTTTTTTGAGATTAGCAAACCTGTACATTTTTTTAATCATCAGAGCATGAAGATTCCAAAAATCAATGTTGGCAGACACCTACATGTGGATTTTCAAAATGGCCACCATAAAATACATATTTTGCACCATCTCGGCTTCTAGTCAACCTAAATATGCTAATCCTGAGTTTTCTGGGTCAAGGAATCCAATAAAAGCCTCAAAATAGTGTTCAGGATTATAGAAAAGCAACAAACATAAATTGAAAACCATTGTCTTTATATTTGTGATATAACTGTATTACATAATACATGATATTGCCATTCCTTTGACGTTATAGGTATGGATTTATAACACAAGAAAGCTGCCTTGTTAGTTATCAGATTCCACTATAAGTCCTATACACAGGATCTGCTAGGTCTATATATATCATTCAGGAATATGCTTTTACAGATCTTCATCACTGTCTTGAGTGTCATTTTCGGCATTACAGTCCGCATCATTTTCGCAGTCACTTCCACACAAACAAAGTCTGTGCAATCAAGTTATGTCTCCTGCATGACCACCTGTGGGTTGTGCAATGAGCTTTACACTTACATCTGACCAACTCTGCAATGGCCTGTGGTGCAGGTGGAACCTTCGTGGTGGTATATAGGTAGTATCGCACCATGGTCATTCCATGTTTGAGTGGGTCGAACAGACGTTGCTACATCACGGTGGCTTGGCACCACACCCTACTCTGTATGCACACATGTTCAATGTGCTCCTCAATGGCACCAACTGTAGGAGGCAACCTGCTGCTTTCTGCCAGATGTTTGCAAAACAGATGTAAGGAATGCTTGTTATAGGGATGCCCTTTGGGCAGTACAGTAGGCATACAAAGTTGAATGCATCCTTCACCTCCTGTGTTGGTCACCTTCCTCTGTCAGTTTCATGAGTGCTGAGATGATGTCCCTGTCAACCTTCATGTACTGTTGAAACCACTTGGTTTTGCCTAGACCAGAGAATCTTCCAACATTGTCTGCTCCAGTGAATGCGTGGAATACCGGTACTGCTGCTGCCTTGTCTCGTCCCAGCGCACTCCAGATTGGCTCAATATCCAAAGTACCTGATACCATACGTATCGCAGTGTTTTTTCAGAGCTTGTCATAGTGTGCAACAGCCAGAACCAAGACGTCGGTATGGGCTGAAGAAGACCATCTGGGCTTCAGTACAGCACTGTGATGCAGCTGATGCTAAGCAGATCATCAATATATCAGCCTCCCCATGGTTATTGTCTTCAAACTGCACGTGGCAGTTGCTTTTTGTGTGGCCTGATGATGCTGATGATGTGATGACTAACTTTTGGGAGTTTGTATTATTCTTGAGTACTGCTTATGAAAGGTATTCGGTTAGATCGGCTTTCGTCTTTTCGTGGGATAGGAAGCGTGTTTGTGTCATCAGCAATCTGGTAATGAATGGGATCTTTGCCTTGTCATCGTTTCTCCCTTGCTTTCTGCTTCAACGAGTAGGTGTCAAAGACCAGAATAACCTCATCGAAATCTGCTGTCAACACCAGGAGCCTGTTATTGAAGTGCTGGCTGAGATCTTTGATTGTGCTGATTGTCCCAGGTTTCTTTGCCATGAGCACCATTCCATCCACAAAGGCAATCTTTGTACCCTCAGAGGGTGCTGAAGATGTTTCTGCTTCATCAACATGTTGCTCAGATGCTCAGATGCTGGTGCTTGTGCATTCTGATCGGTTTCATTGATTTTTCCCATGTTTTCCAGGCAATGTATGAGCTTCGACTTGTCAGTACATGGAAGGATAGATCCATCTGGGGCAAACAATGCCTTGGGAGTCAGAATAAACTCATAGTTCCCGACTGCATTCTTCTGATCGATGTCCTAGTTTGATCTGGCTAGAACCATAAACCGACCAAAGAGTTCTTTTGTTTCTTTCAGATTCACACGGAACTTGACAGTTTGCTTCTTGTTTCCAGACAGGAACTGGACAATATTAGATGACGATAATAATAGTAATAAAATTCCAGAATACTAAAATAATAATGTATAACACTAAATGAAATTCATGATTTCCTCATTATAGCTTCTTTAATGAGGCACAGATTAAATGAGGCACATGGCGTTGTTCTGCTTCTTGACTGGTGCCCACAGACTGATGTCTCCATTGATGCATTCAGCAATGTAATCTTCATACATTTTCTGGCCACTGTCATCGACATTCAAAATCTGTGGGATACTCTCTTGGGGGGAATATATGCATGTGTCATGCATGAAGTTGTAAAGCTGATAACCTTCTGCATCAAAGGGATTCCCGTGATTCAGTATGGCAGCCTTGATCTTGTTGACAGCATCATGCTCTTTCTTGACAACACTTGGTTGCATCTCATGGTGTTCTTGTGGTCTATCCCAGAATTTTCAATGGACGTACCTATGCCATATTGTTTCCTTGTCGTGCAGTATTTCTTTGGTACCTCCTTGGAGACGTCTTTGAATTGTAACAAATTGTCCATCATGTAACGCCGGCTCGCTCCATCACCACGGCAAGTAGTTACTGGTAGGATTCAGACCTGGCGGGATTCAGAACAACTGCCCCTTTACTTGTTAAACTCCTGACAGAAGATGCATAGTTTCCAGTGAACAGGCTCCTTGAAGTTGTTGTGACTCACTTTCTTACTTATTCTATGAAAGCTGTTTTGGGTGGGATAACATATTTACATCATTTCCCTTGAAAGTTGTTTTTGAGCATGTGTCTTGTGTGGCTAAATGTGGGTATGACATAGATGGGCCCCACACTTGCTTCCTACCCACATGTCGTTCTGTACTCTCAGGGCATAACTCATGATGGTTGAAAACCCTGATGACATATAATCTTAAAGCAAGCTGTAATAATCATGAACTCACTAAGCAGCATGTGCTTTCTAGAAACTTCTGGAACCTCTGATTGTTAATCTTAAAGCAAGCTCAAAATAATCATGAACACACTGAACAGCATGTGCTTTCTAGAAACTTCTGGAACCACTGATTGTGTTAAAAACTGTTAACCACCTGCCAACCTTAGTGTCAAATACACCTACCACAGTTTACATACCATACCCATAGAGAGCCGAGTGTAAGATGTTAAAATTCATGATGTGATGAAAAACTAGCATGATATACTGTGTTAATGGGGATGACCAAAAAGTGTGGGGCCATGGCCCCCCTGCCCCCCTATTCCTACCCCCATGCACCATATATTGCATACCCCCACCAAGATAAGTGTTAGTTCAGTTAGAAAGATGAACAGAACTGCTGCCAAGATACATATTTCCTGAAAATAAAGCAAGTGTTCAGATTAGAAGTCTAATGATGCCACCAGTGGTTTTCTTGGCCCAGAAAACATAGGATTAGCACTTTTCTAGGTTGACTAGAAGCCGAGATAGAGTAAATTATGTATTTTATGGAGGCCATTTTGTAAATCCAAAACGGCGGCTATGCAGGTGTCTATGCAAATGCCAACATTAATTTTTGGATTCCCCATGCTCTGAAGATTCCAAAAATATAGCCTCAGCCCTAGCCCTAACCCTAGCCCTAGCCCTAGCCAAAAATTTGAATGAAATAACATAGAGAACCTGACTAAATCTTGGGGAAAGGAATATCTGGTGATATATATATATATTGCCCTGTTTTTTTTGGTTTTGTTTTTTTGTTAGCCGAAACATCAATATAAATAGTTGCGAAGTCGTAATTTTTTATAATTTTTTTAAGGTATACTTAGAAAATGAGTCTCTCAAGCAATTCATGAAAACCAGGTTGTTCCTTTTTCCAATGCCTGGCCCACCTAACCATGGCACATGCTGACCTTTTATGCTCCCATCATCTCATAGGGAAAGAACGCCCTCATATATAGACTCCACCATTTCGTCACTTTTTTTGTTCCTTGCTAGTATTTATCATGTACTCATAAGCAAGATAAGGTTTATGGTTCTGGGAAGCTCCTTTCACAGCTGAACACCATGTGGCTTATAGCTCTAACTTATATCCTACTGGATGCTGCATCCATATATGGATGGCATCATCATTTCTCTATCCTAATGTATAGATACTTGTACACATGATTCTTCAGATATGTGTAGTGACCCATTCCACCTCTGCTAATATATAATACATATCTGGCATGGCTGAATTCATGAGTTGCCTCTTTTTACCACTGACCCCTTTTGGAAAAGTTTCCATGACGATATAGTATCTCAACAAGTCTAAATATTTTAGTACCTGCCAAATTCAACAAGTCTAAATATAGTACATGCTAATTCAATAAGTCTAAATTACCTGCTTATTCAACAAGTCCTAATGAGTTCTAAAATTTAGGTAGGCACTGTATATTATTTAATATTGAAGATAACTTTCTCAAGTTCAATACTTGGAAAAGTGCAGAAACTTCTTTAAGTATATAGTATATAGCTATGCCGATTAGTGGATGGTCAGTGCAGTGTGTAGTTAGAGCTCTATACTGGAAATTTTGGGATAGAGTGGCCCCATCAATATATATGCTCAGGGAATTTGTTGGTAGAAAATCCCAGTTGACTTGGTGTTACTCTCTTTTCATAATATTCAGTTTCATATATGTCTATTTTAAAGACATTATGATCACCTTCTCAATAATCAACTTCAAATTATATTCACTCGATGTTTCGACTATATAGATGCTCTAGCCTTCATCAGGAATGTCAGTACAGAAAAGATTCGAAATGAAGGTCAAATCTCATGTTTAATGCATGTTGACACTGGCAAGGTTAATAACGGCCCCTCCCCCCCAGAACATAATTAGTCATGATTATTCCTACTTACACAACCATGATCTACTTCAGTTAATAATAATAGCTAACTATAATTGAAGACCAGATCAGTTTTGTGTTCAAGCAATCACGACAGTGGAACTGTTGACGAGGTTTGCAGGGATGGTTGGAGGTGGGGGGAGGGTGATAGCAAAGCAGGAAATGCAAGTACTTACATCTGAACACTGAGGAGAACACGCACCAATTGCTCCCAAAATCCCAATAATCGTATCAAAGAAACCCTGTATTATGAAGTTGAGGAGTCCCACAATGTCCAAAGTGGTGGCTGGGGGTGTGTTAGGTACTGCAATGGTAGGATCTGCAATGGTAGGATCTGCAATGGTGGGAGCTGCAGTGGTGGGAACTGCAGTAGTGGGATCTGCAGTGGTGGGAACTGCAGTAGTGGGATCTGCAATGGTGGGAGCTGCAGTGGTACTAATGTCAGAACTGGATGAACGGGAGGAGGAGGAAGAGGAGGAGGAAGAAGAGTAGGGACCTCTACCCTTCTTCTTATGGCCACGGCGACATTCCACAGAGCTAAGCTCAAATAACAGCACTAGTGTAGCGACGAGCAGGAACACAAGTTGGAGCTTCATTGTATTGCTTAGTCTCAGTGGTTTCTTTAGAGCAAGAGAAATTCACACACTTGGTTAGTTGAAGTTGTTGCTGTTATAAGCAAGACCTTAAGTTTCTTCACTTTTATCTTCTCTGAAGCTACGTACTCCAAACCCTGAACACTTTGATGTTAACTCTCCTTCTCACCTGCCAAGATGCTTAGTGGGATTGAATAGCTCTTTAAATGATCCTAAACTGACTAATTAGAAGGTTAGTGGAACCTGCCAACTCTGCCTATAAGGAGAACCATCCTAGATACCTTGGTTATTGTGTTAATTAAGAAGTGCATGGGCCTTTTAACACTGTGTCCCATGTTCTTGGCAGAAGCTTAGTTATGCTCGTAAACAAATTAGCTGTGCAGCTTTCCTCACACAGTCCAGGATTCAAAACTATTGGACCCAGTCTGCCACAGTGCAGGTACACACAAGCGCATGCATGCACACATACATGCCCATACATACGCACATGATCAAACTCCATGGCAGCTGTTGCAAGAACACTTTGAAGTCTTTTGACTTCAAGTTCTTTGAGTATTTTGAATTAGCGAATACATGGGGGAACAGAAGTTGACCATTGACACTGAAAAAATGCCTCTGAGACTTGGGAACAATTTTCACGAAACCATTATAAGTATTGGGCAAACATCTTTCAAATCTATAAGCCCGGAATTTTAACCCCTTCAATTATTTATTATTTTTCTCATATAAAAGACAAAGTTAACATTTTAGGTTTTGTTATTTTTTCTGCACTCCATATTGATCAGTGACAGATAATCTTACATGTAACTACGGTAACAGCATGCTTGCTGAACTCAATTAGAAATGAAGCTATTATATCTCAACACGCTATACAAATATGTACAATAGCATTAAAAATTGCAGTGACATTATGGTAATCTCTGTCACTGAACAGTCCACTGTTGATTAGCCGATAATCTTCTTCAAAGAGAATGAAATTGGTAAGTTTTCTTCTTGAGTTATCCTGTGCCAACTATTGCCAAGTCCTTTAAAGGAGACACTAGTCTAGCTGATCCTCTACTAAAAAATAATGTAACAAAAGCAAAAATGTTGATGAGGTGATGAAGACCCAGAATCTTGAAGTTGGACTTTGCAGAACATGGACAACAGACTGCTTGGGATTATATTCTCAACAACAAAGTAAAAACAATGAAAAATAAAATAAGAACAAAAGGTTTAATTTAGGTATATTAGTTTGGCTTGATAAAAAGGCAGTACCCAGGTAGACCATAATACCTTCATTATTCAAAGCATTGGAAATATTTCCCCTGATTAGTGTATATTGGTGGTGAAAGGTTATCTAAGTGGTTGTGGTCTACATGCGTAGAGTCTTGTTTAATGTTTTTCTAACAAATCAATGAATTGCAGAATTGAAGGAAAATATTAGGTAAGCAGGAGCTTAGCAATTCCTGACGAGTAAATATGCATATAGTCTGGGATTTTGATAAAAAATAGAAGAGCAATTTAGTTATTAAACAACAAAAAAAAACATGTAGTTGGTGAGCGAAGAAAGCCCCCACACACTGGGGAGTTGGTGAGTGAAGAAAGCCAACACACACTGGGGAGTTGGTGAGTGAAGAAAGCCACCACACACTGGGGAGTTGGTGAGGGAAGAAAGCCACCACACACTGGGGAGTTGGTGAGTGAAGAAAGCCCCCACACACTGGGGAGTTGGTGAGTGAAGAAAGCCCCCACACACTGGGGAGTTGGTGAGTGAAGAAAGCCCCCACACACTGGGGAGTTGGTGAGTGAAGAAAGCCCCCACACACTGGGGAGTTGGTGAGTGAAGAAAGCCCCCACACACTGGGGAGTTGGTGAGTGAAGAAAGCCACCACACACTGGGGAGTTGGTGAGCCCCCACACACTGGGGAGTTGGTGAGTGAAGAAAGCCCCCACACACTGGGGAGTTGGTGAGTGTAGAAAGCCCCCACACACTGGGGAGTTGGTGAGTGAAGAAAGCCCCCACACACTGGGGAGTTGGTGAGTGTAGAAAGCCCCCACACACTGGGGAGTTGGTGAGTGAAGAAAGCCCCCACACACTGGGGAGTTGGTGAGTGAAGAAAGCCCCCACACACAGGGAGTTAGATAGTTATTGCCATGCAAGGCATATCAGGCCATGTGGCTATATATGCATTCCCCATACATTCATTCACCAAAATTGAATGCATATTGCCCTAAATGAAGCAAATGGTTGTTTTGAGGAAAGGAAGGTGGCCGCATGGGAGGGTCTAGAATTCCACTATGACAAAGTCAGTTCCTAAACATAGTTGGGTAGAAATAATAACCACAAACTCTTATATGCCCCTAAATGTCAATTAGAGAGTGGTGTTCTCCCATACAGTGAGTAGTATAAAGTGGAAAGATAAATGGTCAATGAACGGGAAATATGCAAAGGACATAGACATGGAACACAAACATATCAATAGTACAAAATATCTCGAACAAAATTCCTGTAAGATGGTCTTCTCTTCAGTACTCTACAACTCCACCAGCCAGTAAGCACTTCTCACTCTTAGTGTATGCTTCCCATCTTCAGGGAAAGGCACTTCCAAGTATTGTTAACGAAACCATTCCCATATTTCACCCATACATTTCACTGATATATTTCACCCATATATTTCACCCATATATTTCACACATATTTCACACATATATTTCACACATATATTTCACCCATATATTTCACTCATATATTTCACCCATATATTTCACCCATATATATATTTCACCCATATATTTCTCATATATTTCACCCATATATTTCACCCATATATTTCACCCATATATTTCACCCATATATTTCACACATATTTCATTTTACACTGCCCAGTCCACTTATTTGTTTGCAGGCATCTGGTTGTGCGGTCATTCAATTTGGACATTCATAAAGAACAAAGGTGTGCACTTATCTAAAAAGGCAGGAAACAAGGGCTTGGCAAGGTGCTTCAGCCCACCAAACAATGCCTTACATTATGGATCTTATTCAAATCCTCATGACTTGGCACTCTCTCAGCTTCCTACATATTGTGTGGGCTGGAACTTTGCATGCCAAGTTGTTAATTTCTATGTTATGAGCAATTTTTAAGTTCTGGGTCAGGTGAGCTATTCGAATAAGAAGGTTTCACTGAAATTCTGTTATTAAGCAAGGGATTTGTAACATCAGTCAACAAGAAAATGGGCACTTAAAGCCGAGCAGGAACTTCAAGCAATGCCTGTGTGCAGAAGTAATCAATTTCATTATGTAAGGATTGTCCAGTGCATGTACCTCACTAGCTAGAAGTGTAGGTGAATGTTGAACCATTGCTGAGCAGAGCCTGGTGAGTCTCATACATAGATATCCCACCAACAAACACTAGTTAGAGTAGGTAAAAGTTGAACCATTGCTGAGCAGAGCTTGGTGAGTCTTAGGGGTGGATATCCCACCACCAATAAACACTAGCTAGAGTAGGTGAATGTTGAACCATTGCTGAGCAGAGCCTGGTGAGCCTGACACATAGATATCCCACCAACAAACACTAGTTAGAGTAGGTAAAAGTTGAACCATTGCTGAGCAGAGCTTGGTGAGTCTCACACATGGATATCCCACCAACAAATTTGTCTAGCCACCATAAATGGTAGAAATATTGACTTTTAAAACATAGTCGTGGTCACCGCTTTAAAGAGCTATAGAACCAACAGCAAAGTAGGTGCTTAACAAAGAGTATGTTCTTAATTCAGATACCTACTCAACAAGCAGCTTTTATGGTAACATTAACACAACAACAATAATGATGGTGATGGTGTGGTGATAATGATGATGTGATGTAATGTGGTGTGATGTTGTGATATGATGTGATGATGAGTAATAATAACTAGAGTAGGTTTCGGTATGTATGAGATTAACTTAAAAACTTTGCTTTCCCAGAGACCTAAATAAATACGTAGATAGTATTTCAAAGAAATTATTACTGTATATATAGCTATTTGCTCAGTGACCAGGTTGTTATCATAGTTGTGTCCATAGATATCACATTAGCAAAACATGTGACCTATGCATTTCATGGACGGACTGAGAGACCACCTATACACATGCACGCATGCACATGCACACACAAAGTGAATTTGACATAGAGATATAGGAGATTAGTGTCACTCATCGTATGTATGTAAATATGAGTGGTTTCGCCTGTGTCATATCCAGTGAGAGAGGTGTACTCCCCCAGCTTAGCTTTACCATTGCAATGCGTATAGGATAAGTGGTGAAAGTACAAAAAAGTAGGAGTTAAATTTACCTCCATAATGCTACCCTTTACCAGTTGCTACCATCTGTGTAGAGAACAGTAAAGGATGCCAAACTGATGGAAGTAGGAAAAACAAAAAAGTGGGGGTGGGAGAAAGTGGAGGCATGATCCATTATATGCACACCATTGCTAAACCCTTTACCAAACACTACCCAAAACACTAAAACATAAATATCGACGGCAAGGTGAGCTCTCTTCTAGGTAAGCTCTGTACTAGTCCAGACTCCATCTCACTCTCATTTAGTTCTAAATGAGAGTGGTGAGAGTTGGTCTAGATTGATGAGGTAGTCTATATAAGTACCATCACAGATCTGCTAAAGCAGGAGAATTATGCCCTCCTTTCCCTCCACCCCCCACCCCACCACACACCCTCCTGCTAACAGTTGTGGTGATTACTATGTGCACTTCAATACACAAGTGGTCTGTGTGCTTATTTGCTTATTCTAGAGGTCATCTTTGGTTGGAGGGGTCTCGTAATATGTTTTCATCATAATCAGTAATGATGTTTTTGTTGAGGCACACTGCATTGCAAAGTATGGACATACAGACTTTCTGCTGGATACACGTGAATTTTTTTGGGGAGAAATATGAGGTCCCTCTGCAAAAATGGATGAAGTTGTTTTCCTCACATTCAAACCTCAAGTTTAACTCAAACTTATATGCAAGTATGAATGATCATAGCCATCACTTGCTTTACAGTTCACCCAAATCATGATGGGGAAAGCCAAACTAATTTGTCCTTGGCAGGTCAAGATGGTATATAGCATGTGCTGTGAACATGCTCCACTCTGTTGCTATGACTCTTATACACAACTGCCAGTCTGTCGAGCAACAGTCCAGATATGGACAAACAGGTGCATTACTCAAAGCACCTCTTATATGTGATGGCAAGTAATCAAGTATTGTAGCTCTTCTTATCATAGCCAGAGCACCAAGACTCCTGTCTAACCTGAAGTATTTACTAAATCCTTATCTCTCATTAATCGACCAAATAAGCTTATCCTATCATAATTAGCCGACTAGAGTTACCGTACAAGTACAACAGTCAGGGTTTTTATTGTTATCATTATACATACCAGGAAAAAAAGATCTTTAAATAAAGTGTGATCTTTGCAAAATTCACTTCAAGATCGCACAAGAGATTGAATTCATGATCTTGCATTACCTTGTCTTGTGAACATTCAAGATCTTCCATTACAATCCACTACAGGAATATCTTGCATGATCTTGCAGGTTATTTGGTCTAACAAGGCAATATGGTGAAGGTTTGACACTGTTTCTCATGGCTACTGGTAGATCTCAGCCAATTGGTCATCCACGTATCTATCACCTTATAGTGTTAATTAAACTTGGAGGATTCAATAAGCATTTGTAAATTATAAAAGCAGCGTTCATTTCATGTTCAAGCCACCTAATCTGCTGCACCAAACTGATGTTCTCAATATCTTAACAACCAGGGTTCTGAATACACAAGCACTCCTTTTATGGCAATCAGACTCTAGAAGGGAGGAGAGGAAGGTTAATTTTCTATTCTAATTAGCTTGTTGCAATTGATTTTACGAAGGCCAATGAGTGGCGATGTCAGGATAATGATTTGAAATGTGCAGTTTGTCCCTCCCAATCTCAGATTGCAACTTTTCAAGTTTGACCAGAAGGCTGTTGCTAGTATCCAAGTCTCACAGCTATAGAGTAAGATTGGAATGACAAAGGTCTCAAAAAGACTTGTTAGATAGAAGGCTCACTTGAAAAGCTCCAATTGAACCCAGGGCAAAAAAAGGCTCTTCTTGCCGTAGAGATAGACTTATCTACAGAACTGCAAGGAGACAGGTTATGTTGCCCCATATGCATAAACACTTATATAGCCTTGGGGCAAGACTGAATGGAGTTGCCAGCAATATTTAGAGTAGTGGGAGTGAAGTGATGTTTGGAGAAGTAAACAAGTCAGACATCCTGTTGTCGAGCTCGAGATAATTGATATTGGCAAAGGTTTTTATAGATTGTCCAAGTTGCTGAATACCATCACACTGAAGCTCAAATATCATCGGCATGGGTAGTGGAGCCAACCTCAAGTTCAGCCACATTATTATCATGCTCACTGCACTTCAACTGCTCAAGAAGAGAGTCGATAACAATATTAAACAGTGTTGGAAACAAAACTTAGCCCTGCTTCACACCCGAGACAGAAAAATCTGGGGGAAATTTGATTTCAAATTTTCGCTACACTGCGGGAGTTAGTGTACCAATCTTTGATATGCTACCAGCACTCGCCTTTATGCCCATGTGCCTAAGGGACATCATATACATGCTATAAAGGCTTTCTTGAGGTCAAAAAAGCACAGGTAAGGTTCATCACCATCCCTCAAAAGGTTGACTCTCTTGTGTGGTAAAAGTAGCATGAATATGATACACCTTTCCTGGCAGTTTGTGACGGACTTGGAAAATCTCTTTCTGTGAAGACAGGTTCAAGACATAAAAGAATAGCTGCCTCCATGCATTTGGACAGGATGGAAGTGATAGATATGCCTCTGTAGTTTTTGGGTACTAGAGGATCACGTCCCTTTCCCTTAAAGACTGGTGTAATCATAGCTAATTTCAGGCTTGATGGAATTACTTTGAGCTTAGAAATAGCATTAAAAATACAGACCAACCTCCTTACCAAAACAGGAACTCTAGGGCTAGGTCTAGGGCTAGGGCTGGGACTAGGGCTACTTCAGATGTTCAGGTTGAAGTCCACCAATTCCAGTGCTCTTCCCAGTCAACACCGTCCATTTCTTCTACGGTGAATTCCATGTCCATAATTTGATTATCTAGACCATGAGATAGTGTATCTGGCTTTCTGTCCTCCATACAATGAGTTCTAGAATTTAACATCAAGAGCACAGCAAAATGATTCTTCCATGATGGAAGAAGCATATCTTGTTCAAGTGACTAACTTGCCACCAGCACATAGTTTTTGGCAAGTAGATTTATGCTTCGGTCTGTGAAACCTTCTCTGGTCTTTGATCTTGAAACAACCAATCTGTTTTGAATATCACACCTTCCACCTTTGGCATGACAACTTCCTTTTTACATTCTTCCATCATGATCAAGAGTAGTCCATATCTTGGTTTCCTGTAGAGTTCCACTTCTTCCCTACTAGAATGCATAGCTTCTTCAAATCTTCGCTATGGATGTAGCCTTTCGTTGTATGGATGTTGTTGAGAGCAAAATTTCTGGGACACAGCTGTAATATCTTTGTCAATAGCATTGGCATCTTGTAGAGTGGTTTGAGTCTTGTCGTATTGGGAGAAGAACAGGGATAATATAGCTATTGGCATCTTGTAGAGTGGCTTGAGTCTTGTCGTACTGGGAGAAGAACAGGGATAATATAGCTATTGGCATCTTGTAGAGTGGTTTGAGTCTTGTCGTACTGGGAGAAGAACAGGGATAATATAGCTTGTAGAGTGGTTTGAGTCTTGTCGTACTGGGAGAAGAACAGGGATAATATAGCTATTGGCATCTTGTAGAGTGGTTTGAGTCTTGTCGTACTGGGAGAAGAACAGGAATAATATAGCTATTGGCATCTTGTAGAGTGGTTTGAGTCTTGTCGTACTGGGAGAAGAACAGGAAAATATTTGTGTTCAAAACCTCATAACTGTAGATGATTTTTTACTTGCTAGGCATCCACCATTGAGACACTTCCTTAGGCTCAGGTAAAGCTTCTACACTCCATCTGTCCGTGTTTCTACAAGGGAAGGAGCAACTCAAAAGTATGCATTAACTAAACCTTGAAGATTGCCCTAGACCTTCAAAAGGATATGACACACTATATAGAATGGAATGCTTGAGATGGGAAAGCTATAGTTACAAGTCTCATCTGTAGCTATGAATACTGCATTGTACTAGGCATGTTTCAAGGAAAGAAATCATCAGATTAACTGCTAACTTTCTAAGCGTCCACGGCTTAGGTTAGCTTGAGCTACAGAACTTACTTTGTGGTTTTCAATGCAGCTAGAGTAGTCAGGGAAAGCTATATAAACCACAGCTGTTAGCAACTGCATTGGTCTGGGCTAGAACCAAAGAAGGAAGTCAACCAATGAAAAGCTACAACGCTAGCTGCTATAGCCCACACATTTAGCTGTCGTCCAGTTTTTTAATTTTAATATGCAACAAAGCTAATAATAATTATGATGAGGTCATAAATAGGATAAATAAAAAGTTAACTAAACAGTTGGAGTCTGCCGAGCAAAATAGCTTCTTTTGGTTAAAAAGCCGTTTTCTGTCGTTTAAAGAGTAGAAACAGTTCCATAATGTTGAAAAGGAAGCTAATGTGCCCATTTGGACTCAAAACGCTCAAAAACGTCCCAATTGGAGCAAAATAGAGCTTCTTAGTCTTGACTCTGACATGACTAGATCCATAGGAGGAAGTGATTTAGCTGCATTTCTGTATTGCCTGGCTATGGAGGTGTAGAAATATGTACTTGCCATGTGTACATGGGCGGATTCTTGCAGCATGTGCATAGTAAAGCTACATGCACAGATAGTTTTCAGCAGAACAACTAGCTGTTTAAAATGGACTTCAGAAAAGGAGAGAGAAAAGTCAAAGCATACTAATGAAACAGCAGAGCAAAGAGAACTGAAATTGGAAATAAAAATGGAGTGATATATAAAGGTGCGTCAGAAGCACAGCAGCCCATGATGGAGAAGCTTCCTTAGGCTCAGGTAAGGCTTCTACACTCCACATTTCTATAGCTTATAAGAGAAGTTTCATTCCGACACTAGCTATGAACAGGTTTGCTAAACTGGAAATAATCATCACGCTTGCTAACTGGAAATGATCATCACACTCAATATGGAGTAGGTTCTCGTCCCAGCCTTGCAATCTGCAAGGAATATCAATGTCAACAATACAATCTTATGCAATCAATAATTTACAGATCAGTGTATAGTGCCATACTTGGCTAGGAGGATATCTAGAGCGATGCGATCAAGGCTTGTGATTAAGGTAACGATGCTAGGAATTAAAGCATTGGTAATCATGCTAAAGCTAATTGTCTATCTCTCACCTTCACTTGCCACACAATACCTTGCGTTCATTACTAGTAGTACAGGGTGTGTTATCACACTCCAAAATTCTGTTTTTTTATATTGACGCTGGCTGAGCATGAAGTGTCCACCCCTCGAGCATAAGTGACCCTTGCTATATATGCTGGGATCACAAATGAGAATGTTGCATTTTGCAATATTGAACTAACCCATCAATAGACACTAGCAATAGAAATTTCTGGTTACGGTGTGGTGTTGAGTTTTTGTTTCCGTCAGCTATTAGCAAGTTGACTAGCTTTAACACGATTGCCTTAGGGGTGCAGTTGGTTTGCTGTGTTAATTTGCAAAATGGTCTGACACTTCTGCATTGCACCAGGTATGTACTGGAGCTATACTAGGAAGCTGCACTAATTGCTAGCTGATGGTTACTTACCAATTTAACGCTCCAAATATAGTGTTTCAACGTTTTCATCTTTTATCCTTCTTGTTCAAAACTGAATGGAATCAGGACTGCACCCCCTTTGGTTAGCTCTGCTAGTAACCATTTCTGTCCAACTAATACAGTCACAAGAAGGTGAAACACCACTTCCAATCAGGTATGGTAGCTGTTTTCAATTACAACTAATTGATTTCGGCAGTACCTCAGAATTAGCTAGCGATGGCATTCTGTCTGTACTCTTTTATTACCGGTGATGGTACTGGCCCACTGGTCGTGTGGAATATACTAAGGAAGAGCTGGTGGGCAGTGTGGCTACCTTCATTTGTGATGGATACGAACTAGATTCTGAAGGGAGAACTTGCACAGAGAATGGCTGGGACAAGTTTGTTCCCACATGTACCTATGAGTTAATAGAAGTTCTCAGTTTTCTGAATGGAGAAATTTATGTGTTACCTTGTAGCATGGAAAAGCTGTGGGAATCTGCTTTTTCTCTTATAGTTCATATGACAATGAGGAAATTCACTTGACATTACATAGACACCTGTGGTACAGTTGCTATGACTCAAGTCGAAACAATTTAGGTTGCCAACCTCATATCTAATATGTGGTGTTGGCAGTTCTCTATAGACAGCTTCAGCTTGCGACCATGATTGTAGAAGTGACAGAGTGGGACAATACATTTCCCCCCTCACCTGCACACACATGCATACACTCATCCCCCCCAGTGAAAGACTGTGGCAAAGGTGACCTGTCAGATCCTAAGAATGGAAAGGTTGACTACAAGACCACAACATTTAAGTCAGTAGCCACTTTTAGCTGCAATGATGGCTTTACCTTTGCAAGGAGTACCCGAAAGAACTTGTCTTGATGAAGGCTGGTCTGACTCAAACCCTACTTGTGGTAAGGCATGTTGTCATTTTGAGTGCATGTGTAATATTGTAAGTAGCGTTACCACATTTTTTGCATGCCCAAGTGGTTTCATAGGAGCTGAAAGCATTAACGCCTCTGCATTAATCAAACCAGCACTGAACAAACTTAGCTGTAATTGCAGCTGTGTGGTACTGATCTGTGGCACACGTATGCTGCATATACAAGCCAGACATATGGTAACAGCTCAAAGACATGACGCATGTTACAGGAATGAGCTGGATGGGAACTTCAATTATTTATGCAACCAGCCAGCATGTTCGATCAGTGCACCTTGCTTTTATTGTGCTATTGCTTAGAGTTATGCATACCCTCTCCTCTCTTTGGTATGTTTCTACCCTACTCTTTTTCTAATCCTTTTAAATATGCCTTCTTCCTTTTCCTACATTTCTTATGCTGCACCCCGCCTTCTATTCCCCCCTCCTCCTTCCCTTGCCATATATCTTTGGGTCTACCCAGAGAAATAGAGAGAGACAACACAGATAGAGTGCAAGAACTGTAATGGTGGCATCTGTGACTTGAGCATTTGTCTCACTTTGCTTGCTAATTACCGAGTCAGAGTGGAATATGTATATTTAATAGTATAGTTTGTAGTAAAATTCTGTATAAATACCACTAGTGGGGATGGCAAAAAAGTTGCATAAGGTGAGGCCAAGTGCAATTGCTAATTGCTAACCCTCTACATTACGAGTGCAATTGCTAACCCTCTTCATTAAGTAAGGCTAAGCAGGGAGGGTGGAGGGGGGTACACCTCTCTCACTGGATATGACACAGGCCAAACCACAAGAAAATTCTCATATTTACATACAATGAGTGACACTAATCTCCATGTCAAATTCACTTGGGTGTATGTGCATGCATGCATATGCATAGGTCACATGTTTTGCCAATGTGATATCTATGGACACAACTACTGGTCACTGAGCAAACAATAATACATAGCTATATATACAGTTCCAAAAATTGTTTCTTGGAAATATTATCTACGTATTTATTTAGGTCTCTGGGAAAGCAAAGTAATCCACTGAACCCCCTCTAGTTATTATTACTCATCATCACATCACATCATCACCAACATCATCATCACATCATCATCATCATCATTATATCATCATCACCAACATCACATCATCATCATAATCACATCACATCACCACCAACATCATCATCATCACATCACATCATCACCAACATCATCATCATCACATCATGATCACAATCATCATATCATCATCATCACATCATCATCATCACATCATCATCATCATCATTGTTGAAGTGTTGTTGTTGTTAATATTACCAACAAGCTGGTTGTTGAGCTGGTATCTGACTACATTTCAAAAGTCAGTTATTTCTACCATTTTGGTGTCTAGATAAATTTGTTGGTGGGATATCTATGTGTGAGACTCACCAGGCTCTGCTCAGCAATGGTTCAACTTTTACCTACTAGTGGGTACATGCACTGGACAATCCTTAGATATGAAATTGACTACTTCTGCACATGGGCATTGCTTGTTAAGCTCCTGCTCGGCTTTAAGTGCCCATTTTCTTGTAGACTGATGTTATAAATCTCCCTTGCTTAAAACCAGCTTTGACAGTATTTCAGTGAAACCTTCTTATTTGAATAGCTCACCTGACCCAGAACTTAAAAATTGTTCATAACATAGAAATTAATAACTTGGCATACAAAGTTCCAGCCCACAAACAATATGTAGGAAGCTGAGAGAGTGTCAAGTCGAGGAGACGAGCTATTCACCCTCTGCCATGCTGGACTACATCAGACAGCACGATGAAGCTGTGATTGAGGGATGTGATAAGGTTAGCCTGACTAGGCTAGACTCGAGTGCTATTTTAAGATGTTTTAGATTGACTGGTGTGCTTCTTGCTTGTGTGTGTGTGTGAATAAGGGAGTCCATAATGTAAAGCATTGTTTGGTGGGCTGAGGCACCTTGCCAAGCCCTTGTTTCCTGCCTTTTTAGATAAGTGCACACATTTGTTCTTTATGGATGTCCAACTGGCATGACCGCACAACCAGATGCCTGCAAACAAATAAGTGGACTGGGCAGTGTAAAACTGAAATATATGTGAAATATGTGTGAAATATATGGGTGTAATATATGTGTGAAATATATGGGTGAAATATATGGGGGAAATATATGGGTGAAATATATGGGTGTAATATATGTGTGAAATATATGGGTGAAATATATGGGTGAAATATATGTGTGAAATATATGGGTGAAATATATGGGTGAAATATATGTGTGAAATAGATGTGTGAAATAGATGTGTGAAATAGATGGGTGAAATAGATGGGTGAAATAGATGGGTGAAATAGATGGGTGAAATAGATAGGTGAAATATATGGGTGAAATATATGGGTGAAATATATGGGTGAAATATATGGGTGATTTATATGGGTGAAATATATGGGTGATTTATATGGGTGGTTTATATGGGTGAAGTATATGGGTGATTTATATGAGTGAAATATATGGGTGATTTATATGAGTGAAATATATGGGTGAAATATAATTATGGGTGATTTATATGAGTGAAATATATGGGTGATTTATATGAGTGAAATATATGGGTGATTTATATGGATGATTTATACGGGTGAAATATATGGGTGATTTATATGAGCGAAATATATGGGTGATTTATATGGGTGATTTATATGGGTGAAATATATGGGTGAAATCTACGGGTGAAATACACAGGTGAAATATACGGGTGAAATATATGGGTGATTTATATATATGAGTGATTTATACGGGTGAAATATACGGGTGAAATGTAAGGGTGAAATGTATGGGTGAAATATAGCTTGGAATGGGATGGTTTCGTTAACACAGACATTTTGTTCGAGATATTTTGTACTCTTGATATGTTTGTGTTCAGCATGTCTATATATGTCCTTTGCATATTTCTCCTTTATCAATTATCTTTATTCCACTCGCTGTGTGGGAGAACACCACCCTCTTATTGACATTTAGGAGTTTGTGGTTATATCTTCTTCACCATCATGACAAATTCTGTATCCACTATGTTTAGGAACTGACTTTGTCATAGTAAAATTCTAGTACCCTCGGTCCTCCCATGCAGCCCATCGATCCTCCCATGCAGTCACCTTTCTCTCCTCAGTAATCTTCTAGATTTTCACCAAGACAACCATTTGCAGTTAACATAAGCACATTTTATTTAAGGCAGTACCCATTCAAATTTTTTACAGGTGAACGTATGGGGAATGCATAGCTACATTGCCAGATTCACCTTGCATGGCAATAAAAAGTTTTCTATCCAACTCCCCAGTGTGTGGAAGCTTTCTTCACTCACCAACTCCCCAGTGTGTGGGGGGCTTTCTTCACTCACCAACTCCCCAGTGTGTGGGGGCTTTCTTCATTCACCAACTCCCCAGTGTGTGGGGGCTTTCTTAACTCCCCAATTCCCCAGTGTGTGGGGGCTTTCTACACTCACCAACTCCCCTTTCTTCACTCACCAACCCCCCAGTGTGTGGGGGCTTTCTTTACTCACCAACTCCCTAGTGTGTGGGGGCTTTCTACACTCACCAACTCCCCAGTGTGTGGGGGCTTTATTCACTCACCAACTCCCCAGTGTGTGGGGGCTTTATTCACTCACCAACTCCCCAGTGTGTGGGGGCTTTCTTCACTGACCAACTACACGTGTGTTTGTTGTTGTTTAATGACTAAATTGCTCTTCTATTTGTTATCTAAATCCTAGACTGTGCATATTTACTAGTCAGAAATTGCTAAGCTTGTGCTCACCTAATATTTTCCTCTCCCCCATTTAAACAAACAACTGTAATGCATTGATTTGTTAGAAAAACATTAAACAAGACTCTACCCATGTAGACCACAACCACTTAGATAACATTTCACCAATATACACTAATCATTACATAGGTTTTTTTCCAAACACATGTTTTTGAATCATAAAGGTCATCTACTTTATTGTAGATATTCAAATTGATGTTTTTTATTGCATCTTTGCTCGCCACACAATGCCTTGCATTCATTTCTAGTAGTGAAGAGAAAGATGGTTTGGCAGACCAACTGTACTTGTTGCACTACACTATTCAAGGTCTACGCCCCTACGGAGCTGATGGAATCCCTTACCAGATTTTCTTCTTCTTTTTTCCAATGATAACAACACAATGACTGAGGTAACAAAGTTAAAGAGTAGACAAAGTTAATGCAGGCATGCCTCGCTTTCGATCAGATCGATCGGGGAGTGAGATTTTTCTGCATGTCCTCGATAAGATCTTGCACCATGAATACATTGGATGGCTGATCTCAAGAGTGAAAATGAAAGTCAGACACGCAACCAATAGAGGGTTGAACTATATGACTGCTCCCATTTGCCAGCAAGAAGGGAGGCCAGCCTCTTGTAGAAGGTTGTGGACTGCTTGGCCATACCCCCTGTAGCAGAAAGAACGATTGGTTTGAATGACGAGTGCTGATCCGTTGTTCATATGCTCGCTTCTTTTCATTTTCATGTTTCTTATAACAGTTTGAAATGCTACAGTTTTTGTTTGAAGGAGCATGTGGATTGAACACTCTGACATCCAGGAATGCCTTTTCATGGCATCCACTCCAGAAACCATTCATGGAGACATCAAGTCTGGCTCCGTCTGATACGTTTGAGGTTCTGTGAAACAAGACTTCACCTGTCAGAGGTGAAGATCAGGTTCCACCATGACATCATGGCAAACTTCAGTTAGGAGGTTGGTAGTGATATCTCTAATTTCATTGTGGTGGATTGATGGAAAACCTCCACATGGGCATGAGCTCAATGGAGAAGTTTGCACCACAAACATAGTGTGAGGGGGTACCTGGTAGCGACCAGCCATAGCGGAGACATACGGTATCCACAAAGGCACTTTTGTGCAGACTGAAGCCGAACTCCATGATTGGTAGTGAAGTCAGCCAGTAGGAGGCACCCTTCTCACTCAGGGTTCTCAGATATGCCGGTGTGAGGTGTTGTTTGATGTCTTCAGAAGTTTGAGTGGCCTGTTCCTGACGCTGTTGTTTTACGAGTGTTCTGGCTGACATCTGGGCATCCAGACATTCAAATGAATACTCTGAATCTTGTAGTAAGATGGACTGAATAAGTGGCTTTGTAATGGACAAGGAAGCAGATAACTGTAAAACACACTGCTTTGACGGGTCACAAATGCCTAAACCCCCTAATCTTGTGGGCAAGACAAAGATAGCTCTATCGGAATCATTGGGAGCTGGTCTTCCTGTAATGGTGGGGATAAAACCTGTGCGTAGAATAATCTCCAGGAGTTGAACTAAAGAGCTAAAATCTGGTATGATGCGAGAAAGATGTGTCCATTTGCTATAGAACCCATGAGTGAAGGCAGCATAAGCGGCATGAGGCTGAGTGATGGCTATCTCTGAAAGTGCTTTTAACTCACTTGACCAGTTCTCCACCTTATCTCTCACAAATTGGGTTTTGAACTCTGTAGAGCCCAAGGGAGCACCCATGCAGGTATGCTCGCCCAGAGCTGGTGACGTTGACATTGGTATCAGCAAAAGCACTATCAAGATCGAAGTTTTTAATAATGCCCTGCATTGACTGCCCTATTGAGGTCCGCGATTGGAAGTCTGAGTGTCTACACACTGCCTTTACTGTGGCTGCCACAGTCTCTCTACAGATCCAAGCTGACAATGTACACCCAACAGGAACTAACAATGCTCAGCAAAGTCAGAGAAGCTAAACAGGCCCAAAATTGAGAAGGCTGGTACAACAGAAGAATGGAGCTACTTTAACAGCTTATGGGCAAGCTTTAAGATGACGATGAAGCTGCCAGATGCCAATATCAGCATGCACAACTACTTGCTTTGCTGTGATGATGAACTCTGCAAAACCTACACAGAAGCAACAAGCAGTTGGAGACAAGAACTGAGGAAGCAGTTTTAGCCTCCATCAGAAACCTGGCAGTACAAGAGAACACTATGGTGTCAAGAATGATGCTGCTGGACATGTCTCAAGACAGAGATGAGGGTGTCTGGAATTTTGCTGCCAGACTTAGTGGGCGAACCGACATCTTCTGCTTCACAGTCAGGTCATGCGACATTCCCTATAGATACCAACTTTACCGATCAGATGAGAACATGAAATGCGAGAGGTTTGGAAAACAATGCTGAGCTGCGATGGAAGCCTCACAAATACTGTAAGAAGTGCTACCCCTCGCAGAGGCACAAACAACAGAAGCCAAACCTAAGCAGGCAGTGGAACCGGAACTCAACAAAGGCTCCTCCACTCTCGATAGGATCAGCACGGCTACCTTCAACACTGAGTGGCACTGTGGTATAAAAACAATCACCCTAGTCCACTAAGTCTTTGATGGCAATCTGGGATGGTTCAGCGACACTTGACTACAACCAACAATTGATAGTGATGGCAAGGTTGCCAGGAATGGATATACACCTTACCATATTCATAACACCTTGGGCTGCTACAGCCAAGCTTACATTGCAGCAGGTGATGGTTACACCTGATAGTTTGACAAGATTGTGTCAGACTTCCCATAGAAGCATTGATGATACGTGCGTGTGGGCTAGAGGAAAGCTTTCACCAAGCACGGAAATGGCTAGTCATTTGTGGATGATATGGTATCATACTTAGCCCTGTCAAAGTCCACTTCACCACAAGATGTGGCTGAGTTTGCAGATTTGGAGATCACAATGTCCCATCCCATGTGAAACCATACCAAATACCTGGATGGCATACAGAAGTTCCCAACACTCTTAAACATCACAGACGTCCGATCATGGTTTGATCAGGTCAGCTACTATGCATCTTGACAGAAGAGATGCCAGGTGGGATTCTCAACTGCAGCAAATCTCTGAAGATTCAAAAGAAACCATTGCTGAGGTAATCAAAGTGGTATGCAAATCTTTGATGAGGGCAGAAAGACATGCTTAACTATAGATTGGTCGAACGGCTTCGGATTTTTCCTCCTATATACAGAAACATTGCACATGTCAAAATGATAGCCTTTTTTGCTGCCTGGATGGATGGAAGATCACCCTGGTGGGAAGCTGTTTCAAACATACAGCTGAGTCCAGATATACCCCCCCCCCCCCCGCCTCATTGCAGTGGTAGATGTACTTGAAAACCCCCGCTACTTTGTCCTTGGATGTGACAGTTGCAGTGGACCACCATCCACTACTTAAAATCATGTGAGACAAAACTGTAGGATATCAAGAACCTATGACTGCTCAATCTCAAGGAGAAGACCATTCCATTAAATTTAGAAATGTTCACATGCCAGGGACAATCACCCCAAAGGGCCCATGAACCCTGAAAAATTGGAGTTACCTGATGATGCCCATGTAGCATCCATCTACTCTCGGGAATCTGCTTTATCAAAATTTCTCAGGGAGGATATCCTTGGAAAGCTGCAGTCAGATGATTATGAGCCATAGACATGCACATTACAATCTCTGCCACCCATGCACTGGATGACATGCGGACAATCACTTACCGAAGCAGCCACCCACTTGACCCAATCATGATGGAGCTACTGGAGACAACTGAAGATGGTATGCCAAACTCCAAACTTCTGCTACCTACGATGCTCAGGAAATATTTCCCCTTCTGGGAACACCTATTAAAGACAGATGGTGTAATCTTATACATGGACAGAAGTCGTACTCCACCATCGCTACATGCAGAAGTGCTCAAGTGCCTACATGCTGCCCACCAGAGCATTACTTCAAATGATGGCAAGGATGATCCCTCCATTTTCTGGCCAGGTATCACCCCACATGTAACCCAACTTCGAGAATACTGCGGAGGTTAACAGAATTGCACCAAAGCAACCCAATGTACTCCCTACCTCACCTATCGACCCAGAGTACTCCTTCCAGTGCATTTGCCCAGTTCATTGCAAGGGAGAGAACTACCTGAACATCGATACTCAAACTGGCCAATTATCACAAGAATCAATGGGCCTTATTGGAGAACTAAAAAAGGAGTTTGTGACATACGGCATTCCCGAGGAACTCTCCAGTGATGGTGGACCAGAATTCATGGCTGCTGCTGCCACCCAGAAATTCTTCAAGATGTGGGGAGTCCGACATTACCTTTCGTCAGTTTCTTAAATTGCAGAGTAGAAATAAGTGTCAAGACATCCAAATGCATGATCATGAACAGCATGGGGCCTTACGGTGAACTGGCTCCAAAGTTCCAAAATGATGACCGGCAAATTGGAAGCAGAAGATACAAACCCCTCAAAGGCTGAGCTTCTAAATAAACTTGATGACAAGATCGCAAAGTTGGTGGAGGAGGAGAACCTCAATGAAGAAATTGAAGTAGCCAATGAGGTCTGTAAGCTATTGAACTGGCAGTGATAGAGTTTGAGGCTGCACTAGTAGCATTCAAGTTACAACTGGGAACATGAAGGGTGCTAAGATCCCATGAACAGACCCCAGAAATGGGTCACCATGCTGACCCAGCTGATGTCACACACCATGAGCATTCTGAAACTGAAACCCAGTAGATGCACTTGTGACTGCCACATCTGGAAGTATAATTCCACCTCCTAGTTCTGTTGATTTACTAAGACAGGCACCCATTGTGAGATTACCCAAACTGTCACTAAAGAAGTTCAATGGGAACCTGACCAGGTGGTTGACTTTCTGGGATACGCGAGTCCGCTGTGCACAACAACTCTACCTTGTCAAGCATCAATTATTTGAACTCCCTGTTGGAATCTGAGGCAGCTGATGCTCTATCTGGTTTAACACTGACAACAGCCAATTACGAAGAAGCAGTGACCACACTAAAGTGGAGATTCGGGAACAAACAGCTGATTAATAACTGACACTGGATCATCTACTGACCTAAAAGTGATAATGTCACAACACTATTTGAAGGATCTCAGACACCTTTTTTACCCTCAGGACATATAGTCCCCCCCCTCACACACACACACAAAAAAAACAACCCCGGACAATTACCACCTGGACAAATAACCCCCATGCCAATTACCCACCAGGACATATACCCCCCATCAAAAATTGGGGAAATGGGAAATAAAATGTATAAAGGCTAGGGCTAGGGGGATAGGGTTAGGGCAATAAAATTCCCCATCTTTCATCCTCATTTCCCCAACTCCTGTCAAGACAGTTGCAGTCCAGAGTCACAGAAGCAAGCACTTCATACTGCAGGTTGCCGCTTTGTGTGCCTCAGACAAGGCAGGAATTGTCGGTCAACCACTCACTGCAACAAATGCCGTGGGAGGCATCATGCAAGCATTTGCTCCACTCCAGGAACTGGTCATAGAGCTCTGTCATCTAACCCACGGTCAGAGGATGGAACAGCATGTGAACCAGCCACGCCAGCTAGTTAGTGAGTTCACACACTCCACGGTCAAGGCTGCGTTGTTTGATGTCAGTCAACTGCTGCCTTCTCCTTCATTGGAAGTGAGGGCAATCCTCAGTCCAGGAAGTCAAAGGTTGTATGTAACAGCCTGTGTCCAAGAAAGGCTATCTTTGAGGAAGATACGTTCCATTTTGATGATGATCAAGGCATTTGGCATGGAAAGGAAGGACAGGAGGATGTGTAATATCATTGAAGTGGGAATCTTGACTGAAGATGACGCATCCCTAAGGTTATCAGCAGTTATTGTGTCCCTCACATTTGTGACTCTGTACATACTCAACCCATCTCTGCTGACAAGCAAATGTACGAGCATATTTCAGGACTGGATCTTGCTGACTCAGCAGATGTCACTGGTAGGCTGGAGATAGATATGCTCATTGGTTGTGATCAGTACTGGAGGTTTGTTACTGGGGGAGTGACCAAGGGATCTTGTGGCCCAAGTCATTGAGACTCTACTTGGGTGGGTACTGTCTGGACTAGTTGAATGGACAGAGGACACCATGGTGAGCTTTGTTGACACACACTCCACCCATTCCTTGAGGGTTGAATCTATCTGCCGAGGAAGATAGTTTGGAAACTGGATTCACAAAGTTTTGGTATACTGGAATCACTTGGGATCCTGAAGAATGAGAAATCAGTTTGATAGTTTCAAACAACAGATATCCTAGGAAGATGTGACCATGGAAGGAGTCTCATCTGCACCTCCCAGACATTGAATACTTATTTTGACAGTCTCCAATACATTGTGCACCATATTTTAGATTCTAAATTTCCAACATCTCGTAAAATTCAGCAAGAAATCCTCTGCTAAAGAAACAATATTGGGGAAGATGATCGAGATGATACTACCCTTGTCAATCATACTTATCATCGGATGATGTTGAGGAACCACTCACATCACAGAGTTTTCACTCTGCCTGATCTGACAGTCATTGATGACACAAGTTTTGAAGCTGACATCTTTCGGGATGATCTGACCTGTAGAATACATCCCCTCATTATTAGAATTGTGTGTACAAACAAAATGTTGAAAGCAATCAATTGACTTTCACGGTCCTTTATTTTTCAACAACAGCAGTATCCTACCTCCTAACTACAACCTGAAAACCAACAATATATATATGTGACAGGATCTGTGAAAACAGTCCACTTGGAGCGGATCATCAAATTTTAGTTTATAATACTAGATGAAAGTGCATTTAATTACCTTGAAAATGACGCCAGAATCATAGCTCTAGGCGCTACCGTTGCCAAGATATGACTGTTTAAACACATCCAGGAAGAAATGCCCAAGCATAGAAAAACGATGTTTTTAATGACAGTTTACTTCAACCAAGTCTATTCAGTATACTCTGTGCTGTGGTTAGAGAGTTGCACATGAGACTAAAAAAGGGGCGTATAGCCAACTTCGCTATAGAAAGAGAACAGTTATTCTGCTAGTTTGAGGAATTAAGGAAGTTACGAAGCTAGTAGGCCCAGGTGATGAAAGAGAATGAAGATTCTAAAGCCCAGGGTGCGTCAAAACTCATAAGCATAGATGTTTCATAGTTTGTGTGTGTTTATAGCTTGTTTGCTTCTAGTTTTATTTACCTTTATTTACCTAGCTAGCTAGACTTGCTATTATATCTAGTAAGTGTATAAAGTTTGATGGTACTGAACTAAACAGCAAACAGTGTATAAAAGCTAAAAAAGAGTATAAAAATGGTTATGAAGTGAAATGTACACAAGCAGGATTAATTGTTCTTTTTCCATGATCTGCTGTTATGTCCTGCTTGTTTGCAGATGCTGAAGATATGCCTCTTCTTCGCCAGTGGTGGGACACTTGTATCGTTGGTGTCAAGAGTTGGAGAGAGTGGTGTAGGAGTACCAGATCTACTGTTCGGCCTTGGTTCGTCAGGCAGAGGACAAGTGATGTCCTTGTCTTGGTCTGGACAAAACAGCCTGATCTGATTGTACAGATACTATCGCCGCTCATTGGACAATGATTATCTATGTAACCTTTAGCTGTACACACCACAAACTATAACATAAACACCACATATCTATGTCACCTTTAGCTACATATGTGGTGTAACCATATCTATGTAACCTTTAGCATAAACACCACATATCTATGTACCCCATAGCTGTACCCACCACATATCTATGTCACCTTTAGCTGTACACACCACATATCTATGTAACCTTATAGCATACACACCACATATCTATGTAACCTTTAGCTGTACACACCACATATCTATGTAACCTTTAGCATACACATCACATATCTATGTACCTTTTAGCATACACACCACATATCTATGTAACCTTTAACTGTACACACCACATATCTATATGTACTATACACACCACATATCTATGTAACCTTTAGCTGCACACACCACATATCTATGTACCATTTAGCTCTACACACAACATATCTATGTAACCTTTAGCTGTACCCACCACATATCTATATAACCTTTAGCTATACACACCACATATCTATGTAACCTTTAGCTGCACACACCACATATCTATGTAACATTTAGCTCTACACACATCATATCTATGTAACCTTTAGCTATACACACCACATCTATGTAACCTTTAGCTGTACAAACCACATATCTATGTAACCTTTAGCTGTACACGCCACATATCTATGTAACCTTTAGAATAAACAGCACATATCAATGTAACCTTTAGCATATACACCACATATCTATGTAACTTTTAGAGCTGTACATACCACATATCTATGTAACCTTCAGCTGTACACACCACATATCTATGTAACCTTTAGCATACACACCACATATCTGTCACCTTTAGCTGTACACACCACATATCTATGTAACCATGTAACAATTGCTGTAATCTGTATTACACACACACACACAGAGGGAGAGACTGCAGATGTAGCTGTGATTAACCCTAGTCCTTGTCTAAGCCCTGACCCTAGTTATTGTCCAAGCCATAACCCTAGTCATTGTCCCAGCCATAATGCTAGTCCTTATCCAAGCCCTAACCCTAGTCATTGTCCAAGCCAAAACCCTAGACATTGTCCAAACCCTAATTCTATTCATTATTCAAGCCCTAACCATTGTCATTGTCCAAACCGTAACCCTGGTCATTGTCCAAGCCTTAAGACTAATCATAGTCCAAGCACTAACCCTAGTCATGGACAAACCCTAATGCTAGTCCTTGTCAAAGCCCTAACCCTAGTCATGGTCCAAGCCCTATTGCTAGTCCTTGTACAAACCCTAACTTTATCATTATCCAAGCCATAGCCCTAGTAATTGTACAAATCCAAACCCTAGCCATTGTCCAATCCCAAACCCTAGTCATTGACCAAGCCTTAATCAGAGTCATTGCCCAAGCCCTAACCCTAGTAATCCTAGTCATTTTCCAAGCCCTAACACTAGTCGTGGTCCAATCTCTAATAATATACAATATATATAATATATATAAAAATTATAAAACATAAAACATAATTATGAAAACAATAAAAGATATTTAAAAACGTTACCATTTTTTAAAATTATATTATTTATTTTTATTCCTGTTCTATATACAACTGTTGGAAGCTACCTACAGCTTTCTCTTTCACTGTATGTGAATTAACTTATAATTATTAGATGATCTACAATTGTAGGAAGCTACCTATAGTATAAAAACTAATTATATACTTTCCCTCTGGTTTCATGAAAAACATTTAGCTATGGATGTATCTAGTGGAATATTCTGCTAATACTATTATATATGTTATTTGTAGATATACCATCTCTGCTGATAGAGATCTATACAAGGAAAAAACTAAGCAGGCTTTAGCTTGTCTATATACACACCACATATCTATGTAACCTTTAGCATACACACCATGTAACCTTTAGCTGTACACAACACAAACTTTAACTATACACACCACATATCTATGTACTATGTAAGCTTTAGCTATACACACCACATATCTATGTAACCTTTGACTTTACATACCACATATCTATGTAACCTTTGGCTTTACACACCACATATCTATGTAACCTTTAGCATACACACCACATATCTATGTAACCTTTGGCTTTACACAGCACATATCTATGTAAACTTTAGCTATACACACCACATATCTATGTAACCTTTAGCTGTACACAACACATATCTATGTAAACTTTAGCACATATCTATGTATTAAGCTGTACACACCACATATCTATGTAACCTTAAGCTGTTCACACCACATATCTATGTAACCTTAAGCTGTACACACCACATATCTATGTAACCTTAAGGGGGGAAGAGGGCTGAAAACGTCTATTTTTTCAACCAAAAAATTTGGACCCAAAAGTGTGTCTGGAGGTTGAGTCCGAGCAAGTGAATACTTGCATCAGAAAATATAGCCATTTTTATACAGTGCATTATTGTTCCATTTCTCTTCACTTTCGATAGAGGTTCTGTCCCAAGTTACAAAGAATGGTTTGAGGGTCGGTCACAAGGTAAATTGTGATGCCAATTTTGAAGGCAGTTCGGGTTCTATGAAAGTTGTAGGAAGACAAAAACGTTTTGAGCATTCAGTGGAGAGACTGAAGCTTAGGTACACACACATAATTAGTGATGGGGATACAAATGCACATAAACGGTTGTTGGAAGTCAAGCCTTACGGTCCTTGAAATAGAGAAGGTAGTGTATAAATCATGTTAGCATGCGCTTTTTAAAGCATTTTGAGACATACATTAAAAAGGCGGTCGACAATGGCAAGCATGTAACTTTGGGTGGTGCTAGTAGTGTGGTTAGTCGTGTGTCTATAGTTAAAATGCAAACCTACTATAGGGGAGCAATTAGAAATAACAAGGACAACCTAGAGGGGATGATTCGTGATGTGAAAGTGATTTTTTATCACTCAGTCAACTACGGAACATCCCCAACATGAGTGTTGTCCTACAGGAGTTTTGAGTTGGTGTAAGTTTAATCGAGCCTGTGCTAAAGGTGAGGTACCACCAGTACCCACCCTTAGGCCTATATATAATTCCTCCGGACAAGGCTAGGTACGTTAAGGAGATTTTTGATAAATTAATGTCCGAGGATCTTTTGTGTAAGTGTTTAGGTGGTTATACACAGAATCAAAATTAGAGTTTTAATTCTGTATATAGTGTGGAGTAGAGCGGGTAAGACAGAACATGAGTGCAACAAGTGTCAGGCTTGCTGTCGATTTAGGTGTGGCGAGCTTCAATGTTTGGAGGAAGGTTGGCTTTGGTAAGATTATGTCTAAACTAGGTATATCTAGTATGCGAGCTAACATGTCTTTTGAGTGTTCTAATGAGTCTAGGGAGGACCAGCGGGAGAGGAAGGCTACTGAAGAGGTGAGGTGGAGAAGGACGGCAATGATGATGCTGAAGACCCGGCAGGAGACATTTCAATGGGGAGGGCGGAGCATCGTATGGTCCTGGTATGGTGGACCTGTAACATTTTATTTTGTTTATGTGTATTTTGCTTTCAATTGTCAAGCTTGCAGGGATTACTGGAGGATGACTTTTGTTTATGTGTATTTTTCTTTCTATTGTTTTTCAGGGATTACTGGAGGGTGTTGGAAGACGTGTGTGGAGGGTGATAATGGATGGACCTGGCCCTGCAAATGATGACGTGTTTATATTTGCTAATTCAATTATTGTTAGCAAAGCAACAAGTCTGATGCGTCTTTTATATATATATATGTGACAGGATCTGAGAAAACAGCCCACTTGGAGCAGAGTATTGAATTATTGTGCTATAGCTAAATCCATGCAATTATGAATAATATGACATTATATGATATTACCTTACCAGTATAATTGCTTTCATCTACCTCTATGTCAAAATTTGACCGCTTGAAATGGCTGCTTTCATGCCCTCTAAAAACTTCTACTTCTCTTTTGTGCTCCGCGTATACAAAATTTAAGTTTTACGTAACGCGGAAGTGTGGGAACCTAGATTCCTGGGTTCGAAGTGCATTACCACAGTAACAAAATCCATTGTTTATCTATGGATATTAAAGCAAGTGCTGAGGATGCCGCTAGAGCTGTGAATGCTTTGCTTCACCTCTGTGGTGAGGACCAGCAACCCTTACTTGATGTCATTGAGGATTATTTCACCATGGGAGACCGTGCAGAGAACTGGAGTGATGAGGATGAAAATGATGAATGTATGTACTAGCACGGCATTTATAAACCATTTTTAGGTAGTATAAAATAGTCGTAGAGTAGCAGAAATAGAGACACTAAAATAAAATATTGGAAAGGAAGGGGGCTTAATTTACAACCATGATAGGGAAGTGGGAGACTATAATTATAATGAAATGCATTACAGGGAGTAACGATGAAGAACCTATGTGCAATATTCATAGGTGGAGCAACTGGTACGGCAGGTACGGCTATAGCCGTACCACTTTTTGGAACAAATCCACGCGTAAGTTCACAAGGATTTGTTCCAAAACTGGCTTGCTTTGGAAGAAAATCACAGGTATTTTAGAAGAAAATTGTCCATGCATTGCAAAGGTTGTATATACAAGATATTCAATATGCTTAATTAGCTTGTTCAGAGACTTGTGTAGACCAATTGTTAATTAATGTAGTAAAGTTTTAATCCAGTCATGTGATTCATGACCACATGGTCCTAAATATAGTACTCTGCAAGATATCCTACAGCCATGAAGAGATCAAGGATTTGCCTGATAAACCTTTCTAACTGCAACATTATTCCTTTCCTCCTCGTTCCTTTGGCAAAGCTCAACCTGAAAACAGGTTTTTTCAGGCATCTTGGTTTCATCGTTTCTCATGGATTCATTATGATGCAACTGATGGTTCTGCTTTCTGCTTTCTTTGTTGCAAAGCTGTAAAGGGGAAAAAGATGGGGCTCACCAGATTATCTGAGGCAAGCTTTCTTGTAAAAGGCTTCACTAATTGGAAGGATGCTACTCGAGTTTTGGTCAAACATGAAAGCAGTAACTTCCACAAAGCAGCAACTGAAGTACTGAAGGCCACCAATGATGTGGCTGACATATTGTCAAAAGCAGTAGCCACAGAAGAGAAAAACAACCGTGAATATTAGTTGAAAGTCATCTCATCAATACGTTTCTTGGGACGTCAAGGTCTTCCTTTGAGAGGTGATGGGCCTCATAATGATTTGGATCCCCAACTTCTATCAGCCAACTTCTATCAGTTATTGCTTTTGAGAGCAGAGAACTTTCAAGGCATTAATGAACAGATGAAATACACTTCTCATGAGATTCAGAATGAATTACTTTCAATCATCTACAAGTTATTCGTGAAATTGCTAGTCAAATACAATCTGCACCATACTTCACCGTGATGATTGAGCAAGTGGTAGTTGTTATTTGTTCTGTCAATGATAATCTCACTGTTTCATTGGTTTATATAAAACTGAATCTATTGAATCTTCTTCCCTTGTTAGTATTATCAAAGATGTCTTACTCAGATGAATCTGAAGCTGAAAAATTGTCGGGGACAATGTTATGATGGGGCCAGCAATATGACCGGGTAAGGAATGGAGTGGCCAAGATGAAGAACCTCGAGCAATTTTCACCCACTGCTATGGTCATGCTCTAAACCTTGCAGTGGGGGATACTGTCAAAAAATGTAAACTTATGAGATCTTGCCTTGATGCTGTGTTTGAAATCACAGAGTTAATCAAGAAGTCTCCTAAACGAGATGCAATATTTCAAAAGTTCAAACATTACCTTGCAACTGATACACCAAGCTTTCGTGTTCTCTGCACAACTAGGTGACAGTCCATGAAGCAACACTACAGAGTGGGCTAGACAATTATGAAGTTCTCCTCAGTGTTTGGGAGGAATCCAATTTTTCACGAATTGACAGTGAAATGAAGGCCAGAATTATTGGTATTGAGACCCAAATGCTCACTTTCAACTTCCTTTTTGGCATTTCCTTAGGAACCCTCATTTTGCAGCACAGTGATAACCTTAGCAAAAGCTTGCAGCATGATACTATTACAGCAGCAGAAGGACAACAGTTGGCAAAGCTAACTGTTGATGTCCTCAAATCCATTCGTAAGAAGATAAGTTTAAGAGCTTCTACGATCGGGTTTTGCTACACCAAAGTGAATTTGATATTGATGCACCAACTCTTTCTCGCAAAAGACGTGCTCCTTGGCGGCTCCAGATTTGATTAACTGATGGTAACATTCATTCTACACCCGAGGATAACTACAGGCAGATTTACTATGAGGCACTTGATCTTGTTATTGAATCCATTAACTGGCAGATTCAATCAACCAGGGTAAAAAGTTCATCGCAATGTTGAAGATCTTGTTCTCAATGCATGCCGTGGGTGCCCTTATGACACAGAGCTAAGCAATGTGTGTGATTTCTACAAGGATGACATCTCCAAAATGCAATTGCAGGCACAACTGCCTCTCTTGCAAGCTTTGTTTGCTGAAAAGAAGAACCAGTCAGACTTTCAATTAATGACATCATTAAGTTACTGTCACAGCTATCTTCTGCTCAACGACTTGCATTCAGTAATGTTTGGGTTCTAATGGAGATATTATCAGTAATGCCAGCTACTAATGCCTCTTCAGAGCATTCTTTCTCTGGGTTGCGAAGAATAAAGACCTACCTCAGAACCACAATGACACAGAAGAGGTTAAATGATTTAATGGTCCAGAACATTCACAAAGAAAAAACTGACTTGTTAAACTTAGCTGCTGTGACAAAAGAATTTGTTAGCAGTAGAGAAAATAGATCCGGATTATTTGGAAATTTTTAATAGCTAGGTGTTAACTGTCTCATTATTATCATACTTTATTTATGATACTTTCTGTCATTTCAAATACTCATCTGAATTGTTTGCATTCCCACTTTGGTGGAAGGAGGCACACTTCCCTCGGCAGTATCAGCCGTACCACCCCAAAATAGCTCTCTCCGGCTCTGATATTGGACCTCCAGCTGGAGCAGAATCTGAGATCGAAAGTGATGAAGGGGGGTAGGAACGACGAAGAGGAAGAGATTGGCAGAGATGAACAAATCCTTGAAGTACTGACTCGGGTACAATTTTTAGCTAGAGATCGACAGTATCTGACACAATGGAGAAGGAACTTGTTACTAACTTCATGGATATTGGATGTGGTTGTGAGAGATGGCATGGAAGAAGCTGTTCTCTGCAATTTTCTGTACAACACACCTGTGACATTCGTTCGCAGTGTGCTTCCTTCTCCCGCAATGAGCTGGATATGGCCCTGCTTGGATAACTGATGGCAAATTCAAACTTTAGTGAGAATGTGTCCACAGATTGTCGTCACTCCCGGACAAGTAGGGGAAAAAACTACACAAAATGAATATCATCACCATGGTTGACAAGTATGTCCCAACATGTTTCGCTTTTTGCATACTATTGGTGAAACATGCTTGAAGAACCCGGTCAAGGCCTTCAAGGTAAACGGACTCTCACCTCGCATACATGGAAACATCAAACGACTCCTGAAACATGCACTTTAGCTTTCTTCTGTGGAATACGTTGTGTCTGTTTTCTGCTAAACCATGCTGACCAGAATGCTCTTCTTCTACCTGGTTGCACACCAGGCTATATATAGCAGATCAGATATGCCATCTAGTGTATCAAAGCGAGGAATTTGGAGGGTGTATCATGAATCTGCTGAGTCTGCTCGATGTGTTCATGCTGCTTGCATACTCCACTTTCTGTAGGCTATGGCAGTCACTCCTTCCAGCAGTGATAATAATGAAGCCTATGTCTGATTTGTGTTGGACTTGTCAGCAAAATAGTACAGAGATCCTTTGAGCTGCCAACTGTTCGGATGTTGAAAAATCTGCTACCATACGAGAAGCTGAAGAGCATCTCAGGGTTGTCCAGCTAGAGAGGTCGTTCTACAAAACTGTGTGTGATAACTGTAGGCGATAAGTGATTTTCTCGGCATGCGGCACATTTTCACCCTCACCACCTCCTCTAAAGTTCCTTGCAACTCGAACAATCTTGCTGTGTACTACTCATTCGATTATACACAGCAAGTTCACTACCCATCTGATCCTCTGCAGCCCGGCCCGATTTTTTTTTGACTCCAGAAGTGCAGCATATTTGGAGTTAACTGCGAAGCTCTCCCTCGACAGATCAATTTCCTTACGGATGAGGCTGGGGACTGTGGAAAAGGAACGAATACAGTGGTGAGCCAGCTCCATTATTTTTCAAACACATTGGTCTTGGCGAATATGAAGTTTTCCTCCATTGAGACAACTGCACTGGTGTAAACAAAAACAGCTGTGTGATGCAGTATTTGATGTGGCGATGTTTGACTGGAAGCTGGAAGGCACTCAAAGTTAACTCTGTCATTCCTCGTAGTTGGACATACTAAATTTGCTGTTTTGGCCTCCTAAAGCGACACTACAGAAGGACTAAGATTGGCAGCTTGAAAGATATCGCACAAGTTGTTAAAGACTCGGCTGTGTGTAATGTTGCTCAATTTGTTTCGTCCGAGGATGAGACAGTTATTGTGCCAACGTTTGATTGGACTGACTTTTTTGCCCCTTACATGAAAAAGGTTCCTGGAATTAAAAAGTTCCATCACTTTCATTTTGATTCCTCGAATCCAGGGGTAGTAGCTATTAAGGAACATCAGGTTTTGAGGAATCAGTTGTCAACTGGCTTTGATGTCCTTTCTTCCATTGTTGTTCCTGTGGTGTGTACAGCTAAAGGTTACATAGATATGTGGTGTTACTGTATGTAGCTAAAGCTGACATAGATATGTGGTGTGTATAGCTAAAGGTTAGATAGATACGTGGTGTGAACAGCTTAAGGTTACATAGATATATGGTGTGTATAGCTTAAGGTTACATAGATGTGTGGTGTTTACAGCTTAAATGGACTAAAGGCTTCAACATGGACACCTAAAGGGTGAACACTATAGCAACAGCTTTATTGCCCAACAGGGAGAGTATGTGAGGTAGTGTATTGTCATACGTTATTGTTCAAGAGTAATTTGTTCATGCGTGTGTACTTTAACCTTGATCACGTGAATATGATAAAAAGAGAAAGATCATTGATAGTTCGCTTTGGCTGAGATTCATTAACTTTTACCTGAACTGGGTCTAGCTGCTGAATTAGCGATTGAATAGTCAAGACATTGGCTATAACTCGATCCTGAACCCAATGAGCAAAGAACCACTAAAATGGGGAACGAACAGGATCGTTGTCAAGGTGGGACAGCATGATCAATACATAATAAGAGTAGATGGCTCCGGCAGAATCATGCTGAGAAATAGAAAGTTCCTACAAAAATTCCAACAATACCACCCAGAAATAAATAGCCCAATTTCCACTTTAGCCGTGGAACCCCTAGCAGAGGAAATGAATCCCTGTTCTCTCATCATTCCACTAATGCCAGCAACTGCCATCCTGGTGTTGTCCCTGTCTACGTTGCCAGGGATAACAGATGTAATGATGCCAAAAGCAAAGGATGCCATAACACCTAATCAGGTTATGAGGAAAGCAATGTCCCTTCAGGAGCCTACAAACCAGATGATGATGCCAACCACCCCAATATTGGCTACACACACACACACACACCGAGCCTGAGGACCAGCCCGAGGAAATGACATCGCTACCACTAACATCACCAGTGGTGAGCATAAGACCAGGTGAATTGCAAGCCCCCTATCTCCTATGATTCCAGTGTTTGGGACCCAAATGTTGCTTTAAGTCCACCTACATACATTTGGTGGTGAATTCTGGAATATATAGATATATAGATATATTTGTAGGTTATGTATTACGTAGTAATTTACCTCCTATCGTCTAGTTTTAGTCCTGTCATTTTTCCATATGCCATTGAAAGATTGAACTTGTTTACAAAACAACCCTAGACCAAGAAAGATTATTGGATAAGGTTGAGGGCATTGAAAGGTCTGAAGAGTGGGTGGTAGAGAATGGAGAAATGAAGATGAAGAAGGGAGAGTAGGCCTAATGTTGGGTAGATCAGTAGCAGGGGTGAAGGAAGGTGTTGGATAGGGTAGACAGCATTGTAATGGGAAATGTGCTCAAATGGTGAGAGAAGAGGAAATACTTAATGTTTGGCACCTAGGGTCTATGTCTTTGGCACCTCCCCACCCCTCCCCTCCCCTTCGTCATCCCCAAACAAACTCTTTGTAATTCTTTATTTTGCTGTAATAATCTTTAAAATAGTTAATTCATGTTTTTGGTGTTTTCTTATAGTCATTGTCATTTATTGTTTGTAGGTACTTAGTGGTGGCCTATCTCAAGGCTCAACAGAACAATTAAATTATTATTATAACTCCCACACGCCCATAGGTGAACGGACTGCACTGCTGTTGGGGACGTCACTCGGTTCATCACCATGCTCAAGGCAAGTGATATCACACTCAACAATTGTGATATTGACAGAAGGTTAAGCATGTAGCTTAGACCGCTCGAGCACAGTCTAGTCTCGCTTAAGCGACCCTTTACCAGTCTCTATACTGGCGTTCCGTCCGCAATATTGTTAATGTGACAATCTGTGAAAAAGGGCCCACTTCGCCCAAAAACTGATTTTGCATTAGACCTGAAATAGCTACCAAGGTTATATGAAAAATTACTTCAGAGGCATCTTGGGTCATTGTTCTATCTTCTGCAGATTTTCAAGGCCAAGAAGCGCTTCCTTCCATCCAAGCGAGCATTGAGAAGCCCCTATATAACCCTAGCCCTAGCCTGTTAGGCCATTACATGTAACAGTATTAACAATCTATATTAAAAAAACCTTTAAAAAATCCAAAATATTAAGTTATGAGTGCCCTGCTGCTCAAGGTGGGGGGGGGGAAAGATAATTCCTCACCTCACCATACAGATCAAGGCACAATTCCAGTACCACTCTAGCTATCCTTACCTTTAACCTCATGCCAATAATGCATTTTTTAAATTTTTGGCGAAGTGGGACCCTTTCTCAGATCCTATCAAATTAATGGAGAATAACATGGATGGCTCGGTGTTGAGTTTTTATTCAAGTTAGCTGCTACTATATATATAGCTATTTTCAGTGGCTAAGACACCACAAAATGTTTTTGGGGGCTCAATCATTACAATTGTCATTGTCAAAAAATGTATCACAACAATTCACACACATGTATCACAACAATTCACACCACACAAAACAATGTATCACAACAATTCACACCACACAAAACAATGTATCACAACAAAATTCCAGTTAATAGTTTCCAAAATACCTATATAGTTCTATCGTGTCTCTGTACAAATTCATTTGCTACTGATATTAAATTAAGGTCATCTCTATACTCTTGGTGCATATGTAATAATAAAAAATTGTTTAAGTGGCATTCGGTCATTGAAGACCGTAGGTAGGTGTAAAGCGTGTAGCTAAAGCCTTTTTAAAGCAGAAAATGATCTCTCAGAAATGGAAGAAGTAATGGGCAGAGTGAAGTACAATCAAATTAGCTGGTGAACTGCTGGTAACATCCCTTTAAATATCTCGTTGCTATTCATGGCTTCACAGATAGTATTTATTGAAGTGACATTCTTTACAGAAGCTGTTCCTTTAAAAAAATAATTATGTAAAGAAGAGGCAGTTGTCTGTTTAAATCTGATGCATTTACATCCTTCCCAAAGCAAGACTCTTTAAACATTTCCAAATCGCTCTGAAAGTCTTTACTATTTGCTGCTTTTATCAATGAATGCTCTATAGAGAGTACCTCCGGAATATATACGTAGCTTCTCAAACCATCTTTCTAACTCATCAGAGAGCAAGCAGATCACATGCCTCATAGTAAAGGCTATGATAATACACTTTTACAGTGGAATGCACATGTGCTGAACATGCACCGTCATATCTTGCAGGTCGTCTTTCACAATGTTCAACTCCACAGCAATAGTGACAGTTCAGTCATAAAAATGTTTAAATTCTTCTTTTGATTGTGCCTGTTTGAAATACTTCTTTGCTGAGTCTACTACAGATAGAGCATCTTGCATCAATATGTTTTTTCTTTGTAATGTTAATTATAAAGTTTGAGCTGCACCATATATAGCCCAGTCGGAGTCCAAATAATGTATTAAACATTTCTAGAGAGCTAAGCAGGCTATAAGCTTTCATTCCCTATTCATCACGAGTCATTTCATGGATTTCGTCTAATGCTTCTAGAAGATGGGGGTAGACCATGTGGACCATTTCCCCCACTTTCCCCCCCCCCCCCCCCCCCCCCCCCATCCCCATCATTCTATATGTTCACTATTAAATTAACTGCATTTTTAGGGGGGGGGTAGACCATGTGGACATTTCCCCCACTCCCCCCCCCCCCCCATCCCCATCATTCTATACGTTCACTATTAAATTAACTGCATTTTAAGTGTCAACATTTTATTGTCAACCATTCTTGAGTTATGATACTTTTTAGCCTCCCATTTCATTGCACAACTCTGCGCGATGAACAAGAAGAAGCCTGAATAAACGCAGTAAGTTGGATCGTTCATAATATAATAACCGTTCATGGCCAAGACTTTTGCTTCGATCAGTGCTATTCCAGTCATTTCTGCGCTCTGCGCAAAGGGGGTACAAACATCTGCTCCTGCGCACGCCACGTTGTTCTTTCTCAGTTCCCAACTTTGATCGAACCTTTCTCTGATTCTAGTGCAATTCTAAAGATACTATCATTCAGCATTCCAGTTATCGTCGGAAGAAGAGACCCAAAGTCTTCCGTGGGGTACTGCCGGTGAAGAAGATGATCCTATCCTCACCAAGCTTACTTTATATACATCTCTTGTCAGAACTCGCCTTACCTACTGCAGTCAAGTCTGGCGTCCTCACTTGCTTAAGGCATCAAATCACTTGAGAGAGTTCAGCGCCGCTCAACCAAGTTTGTTTTAAACAATTATCATTTAAATTACAAGGATAGACTAATATCTCTCAAGTTACTTCCTTTATCACTATGGCTAAAACATTTGGACATCACATTTCTCATCAACTGCCTCAAAATGCCCCAAGATCACTTAAACATCTATGACTATGTCCAATTTCCGAATTGTAATACCAGGTCTTCTAACCACTCGAAGCTTAAGTGTCTACTTCCACAAACCACAAACAACCATCTAAATTTCATATATTTCAACCGAGTTGTCAAGCTGTGGAATGCCTTACCTGAGATGGACCTCAAACTCTCCACCTACACTTTGAAAAAGAAGCTGAAATCCTTTTTCTGGGAATATTTCATAAATAACTTTAATTCTGATTTACCATGCACTTGGCACTATCTTTGTCCATGCAGTAAATGTTTTTCTTTACCATCTCCAATTAACTATTCTCACCTATAAGGCTACCAGCAGCTCTTGCTGGTAAGCCTTCAGCACACTCATCCTTTGTACATTATTTTGATGCTATTATACAGTGCTGTAAAATCATATATAATAATAATAAATAATAATATAATAATAATAAAGACACGAATGATGCTGGCTCTTCTTCGCCCACGTCAAACCCTCTGGTTCGGACTAATAGAGAATCTGTAGTAGGTCCTCGGGGGAGGACCAACTAGAACAGGTCAGTCTGTTGGTGAGGCTGGCCTTTTGCATGCGAGCGCTGAACTTGTTGGTTTGTGGCAGGCTGCTGGGGAGCCTGTGTCAAACATGAGGCAGATTGCTGGGGAGTCTGCTTCAAGCATGGGGCAGATTACTGGAGAGTCTGGTGCAAGCGCGTGGGGCAGATTTCTAGGGAGATTGCTGGGGAATCTGCTTCAAGAGTGGGGCAGATTGCTGGAGAGCCTGCTTCTATCTTGGGACAGATTGTTGGGGAGTCTGTATCAAGACTGGGGCAGATTGGTAGGGAATCTGCTTCAATTTTGAGGCAGACTGCTGTGGAGTCTCTGTGGAATCTGTTCCTGTTATCATGCTCTCAGACTGCTAGTCAATGTAAATTGAAGGTTGCTAGTGGAGCTGGTAAAGCTAAAATAGTGTAGGAATAGTAAATAATTTAGCTAGCGTAGTGAGGGGCCCAAAGAAGCTCGAAGCCTAGGGGCCCTGCCTTGGGCTAATACGGCACTGGGTGCAGGTGGCTATTCACCTGGCTATGCTTACATTCAATGAGGGTAGGTGCTCGCTACTGCCCATATTTGAACAACTAGGGCAAGCACAACCTAGTCCATTCTGTGCCCGAGTGCTTGCAAGTGATGATAGCTCAAGGCTTTATAAGTCTAAGCTATATGATTCTCTGTGGGAGAAGGAAAGGAGGCATAAACAAAGAATTGCTAGGTTGAAATATGAGCGTGAACTTATAAATGTCGAGGGGGTAACTTATGAACCTGGAGGGTTTGATTGAGCGAGCTCTACCCCATGGAGGATCTTTGGCGTATCTTGGTGGTTTGGAGCGATGATGATGCTTTACTTACAGTGCTGAACCCCAACCTGAAATTCATATACTCAATTTATCACAAAATAACTCTTATCAATATCATGTTATTTTAGTGTTGTACTTTTTATTATGAAATGTAATTTTGATGTAGTGACATCACATGATACCGTGTAACTCATTCAATTTTTGTATATATGTTGTAAATATTTTAAAAATATATATTATGAAAGCTCTTGCATTGCTCCATGTTTTGAATACCTTTCTCACCAATCCTGATGAGATATAGTCAAGTCTGACAGCATAAAAATGAAATTGGGATATTGGGGGGAATAAAATCAAGCAAACTATTCAAAACGTGCATCTGTGATCACTCTAATAGCAAGTGTTGAAGACCTGTGGTTGGGTACAGGAGTGCATCTAAACATTTAAGGACCTTTGTGGTTTTGCCCATGTTTCAGTCCTAGTTTATTGCAACACCATTATTCTAATGTCATTGGAAAGCACCTAGAATGAGCTACATTTTGAGACCATAATCTTTTAAGTATTTAAAGTATTAAATTTAATACTTAAAATCTTTTAAGTATATTAAAACATTTTTTTTAACCATACAAAATGGTCTTCACCCCTGTAGAGCTTCAATAGTTCCAGTTCGATCTGTCCACCTTGTGGGACATAGTGGTTTTAATTTCACTGCAGCATCACTTGTTTCGTCCTGGTCCAGTTTAGATCAGAACAATTGAAGTCTTTTAGGGGTGATTTTATTCTACAGTTTCTATGGCATCGGGCAGACACATTAATGTCTTACTAGCTCCCTAAAGACACAAATTGAGGGAGTGAGCAAAGCAAAGTACAGGAATGCCGCTTTATTTTCATTAAGGAATCTTGCTGCCACTCCTGTTCTTCTCCCTTGCATATTAGCTGCACCATGCTTGCCCTCTATGTAGCTCTAAAGGGAGGTTGCATCTAATTAGAAGATCTTCAATTACTTTAAATAAAGTTTCTGATTTAGTTGTCAGGAACATGAAAAAAAGCAACGGAATCCTCACGAACTTCATAGTCATCACTAACACAGTGAATAGACAAATTCAGCTGTTCAGTGCTACAAACATCTGTGGCCTCATCTGCTATGATTGAGAACCAAGCAGGGCCAATTGCTTGCTTAATATAAATATAGTATATAGCCAAAACATTACGCAAAATACTTTGACCCATAATTACCAATTGTTCATTGACTTATTTTCCTTACTCCAGTCTCTAAGTATAATTATCATTGTCATGGCTCCATGCTAGTAGCAATTGGTACAAGTTGCCCACTTTCTCGTGACCCAGAACGGCAACTCCTTGACAACAAAGAAATTGTAAGCCCTCAAGTTACAATAAAAGACCAAGTCTCTGTTTCTCTTTAAGCGTTTTCAACTGAGAGCTCAACTACTAGCAACTGTAGGCTTTTCACTGCCCACTTTTGTACAGCTTCTCTGTGTACAAGAGAGCCTTCATGAGCATTAAATTTCTCTATAGCCTTTTTCCAGTTGTGAAAACCTGTTTCAGTGAACACTGTTTGTTGTTCTCCAGTTTTACTGAATATAATCCAGTTTGTTTAGAAGCATAACAGCACTAGAAACAGAATGCTCTTTTATATGTCACACAAACACCGAGCCATGGGTATTTCCTGTAGCCGCTTGGCTGGAATTTTTTTTTTGAAGCTAACAATTGGCTTGTCAGTGGGTTGATATGCAACATTCCCACTTGCACAGCAATGAGCCACACACCTTGAACTCACCTCTGTTCCTCTGTCTGAGATGGATCATGACATGCATGTTAAGATTGTCCTGGGCTATCATAAACCTGTGATTCTTGGCCATCAGAGTTAACTGATTCATGATCTTGATCATCAGCCTTCTCCTCTCCCTTTGTCTCTTGGGTGTTACTGTAGCTTGACAAAACCTGAACAGGGAGGCTTGTCTTTTGGCCATGATTCAGGATTTCTGAACTGGTCAACACATGACCTGCTAGATCACATGATCATGTAGAATTTTCAAGAACTAATTCACTTAGAGCGTATTAATTCAATTATTGTACTAGCTAGCACTTTTTACAGTACTAATCAAGCTAATTATGCACTTACAAATTGGTTTAACACTGTAAAAATGGAGGACCAAGGGCTAACACCACTTTTACAGTCATATTAATTTACAGTCATATTAATGTCAGCAAAAATAATATGACTCGGTATCAAAATTTTGAGGCTCAACCCCCCCCCCCCCCCCCCCCCCCCCACTTCTAAAATTAGGGGGCTCGAGATCCCCCTTCCGCCCCTATGTCCCGCCCAGGAGGTATGTTGGTGTGCTGGTTTCCGGTGTTAATTTGCAAAACGCTTCCGCATTATTGCGACTGGTACTCTGCTACACAGGCACTGGGTGCAGCACTAATCGCAAGCTGCTCGTTACCAAATTTACTCCTCCAAGTGTAGTGTTTCAACGTGTCATCCTTAATCTTCTAAACCCTTCTTGTTCAAAACTGAATGGAATCGGGACTGCGCCCCCTTTGGCTAGCTCTGCTAGTAGCTATTTCGGTGGTCCAGTCACAAGATGGTGAAACGCCACTTCCAGACACCTATGGTAACTGTCTCCAATTACAACTAGAAGATTTCGGCACTACCTCAGAATTCTCTAGCAAGGGTATTCTGCCTGTGCTCTTTATTAGCGGTGATGGCAGTAGCGCAGGAGTGCTGAAGGTGAAGAATTTCCATATAGTGTGCGACTCCATTGGCCAGTTTAGAGACACTACTACTAGCATTTCTGCTATCGTAGAGTATTACGAACAGTCCCCTAACCCTGATAATATATTGACGGCTCAAGTTACAATAGACTGCCAACTAATATCAACCGTGTCAACTTTCTTACCTGAGAGTTCTGGTTCACAACGCGATACTACTTCCTCGAAGGCTAAAAAACTGCAAAAAATACCCAATGCTAATATCAGTACACCAGTGGATCTGAAATGTGGGTTATGCGTCGATCCTGTGTTTGGTGGTGTCATCGATAAGACTACTCACTGCGGACGTAAGTTGATCTCTATAATAATGGCTGCTGCAAATATGTACGTGGTTGTATTGGTAGTTTATGTATCTCTATTGTTACTGGATTCATTCTGTGCTGGTCTATCTCTCTATAGCCTGCGACAGTTCCTGCGATGTTGGAATGGGGAGGTGTACACATACGGCTCCGGGTTTTTGCTGTAGTTGGTTCTATAATGACCGTTGTGTAGATATTTGTCCAGGCTCACTTGTAGGTAACACAACTACGTTTGACTGTGGTGAGTGAAAATGTTCTTAAATTTTATAACTATTTAGTTAATTTTTTAATTCCCAATGCTGAAATATGTGCAACAGGATGCACGTATCTGGATATAGACAATGGTCGTGTGGAGTACACTAATGGAGACCTGGTGGGTAGTGTGGCTACCTTCATTTGTAATACTGGATACGAACTAGACAATTCTGAAGGACGAACTTGTTCAATTAATGGCTGGGACAAGAATAATCCCACATGTAATTGTGAGTTAACAGAATTGAGTAATTTGATGTGTTACCTAGTAGCATGGAGAAGCTGTGAGAATCATGCTTTTTCTCTATCGAATTTCAACGAGGAAATTTGTTAAGGTTCACTTTTACTTTATTTAGACACCTGTGGTGCAGTTGCTATGACTCAAGAGTCGAAACAATTTAGGTTGCCAACCTTATATCTAATATGTCGTGTTGGCAGTTCTATAGACAGCTTCAGCTTGCGACCATGATTGTAGAGTAGAGAAGCAACAGAGTGGGACAATATTTTCCTTCACCAAATGGTGGTCATGGCATACATTTCCCCCCTCACCTGCACACACATGCATACACTCATCCCCCAGTGAAAGACTGTGGCAAAGGTGACCTGTCAGATCCTAAGAATGGAAAGGTTGACTACAAGACCACAACATTTAAGTCAGTAGCCACTTTTAGCTGCAATGATGACTTTACCTTGCAAGGAGTACCCGAAAGAACTTGTCTTGATGAAGGCTGGTCTGACTCAAACCCTACTTGTGGTAAGGCATGTTGTTATTTTAAGTGCATCGTTGTGTGTGTGTGTGTGTGTGTGTTCCAAGTTGTGTTATCACATTTTTGCACGCCCACTCGTTTCTTACGTAGGAGCTGAAAGCTCTATGGTCGAACAACGCTGGCTGGTCGCTAAATTATTTGGGGGGGGGGGACAAAGTTCTCATCCAGCTCATTCCTGAAGCATGTGTTGTGTCTTTGAGCCATTACTATATGTCTGGTGTGTATGTGTTGCGCGTACGTGTGCCGCGCGTATGTGTGCCGCGCGTATGTGTGCCGATAGATCAGCACCGCACAGCTGCAGCCACAGTGCTCGTAGCTAAGTTGTGCGGAGCTGGTTTGATTAATACGAGGAGCTAATGTCTTGCTTTTATTGTCCTGTTACTTACAGTGCTGCATATCCTCTGCTCACTTTCCCCACCCCACCTTCTATTCCCCCTCTCCCATCTTGTCATGTATCTATGGGTCTACCCACCTAGAGAGAGACACAACACAGATAGAGTGCAAGAACTGTAATGGTGGCATCTGTGACTTGGGCGTTTGTACCTGTCCTCCTCAGATGGTAAAAACGGAGGAACTCGACTGCATTGGTGGTAAGAGCTATCTCTCTCCTTACATCAGCTCACCCACACAACCATCTTCGAGGTCATCCCACCAATTCCTTTCTGAATCCAAACCTTCTCCAGTTATTTATCCTTGAATGTGGTGGCATTCACAAAATGCAGTGCTTTCTTTTTTTGGTGGTGATGATGAACTTGTAGTTTTAATGTTGTTGCTCAGCTGCCAATCAATCGTGTTGGTAGCACTGTTGTACTGATTCTCCTGGTGAAAACAGCAGCCAGTTTGGCATAACAAACACTCCTTATGCAGCTCCATTGTGTATATTATCTGCCTTGGTGTCTGGTGGAAATTTCGGACTGGTTTTCAAGTAACTTGGACTGGCTGGTGATGGTTGGGGCAGGAGTTCTGAACTCAAGTCATCAATTCTGAATTGCTGGTGAATTGTTTGGTTCTTGTGCCATAAGACCAATAGGTTGTGCCTTTATGTGAAGTACATCTTATAATAGTATCCTGTGGCCTCCAAACTGCTCTTTGGGTGGGGGTGGAAAATTCCTCTATGAGTATAGCTTCCCTGTGAGCATGGGAGTGATTATTATACCTTACCCCCCCCACACACACACACAACACACACACAACACACACACACAACACACACACACAACACACACACACTGGGTTTGTTATATGGATGTAGATGATCACCTAGAACAGTATAACACTTACCTCTTTATTAACACTTGTGGGAATGTTGTGGCATGTGTGTGTGTGTGTGATTGGAAGGGTGAAGTAAGTGAGTTCCTCTCTTGCTGAGCTGCACTCTTCCCCCCACCCACCCCAATGACTACAGTATATTCTCACTTCTGGTTGACAGCTAAAGGTGATGAGATCGATAGTGCTGATGACTGATAAACTTATTAGTACTCTCATTGCAATATTATGAAAGTGCCTGTGGGTTCTCCTGTGTGTTCTTTATATTTAACAGCTAGTTGCCCTGGTCCTTTGAGCAGAGTTTCTGTGGGGGAGAAGTTAGGAAAAGGAAAGTAGGGTGACAATTACATAATTTAACACTTCCTCTTTGTGTTGGCCACCCAACATATTGCTGGTATGTACAGAGGAATGCTGTTATTTTAGGCATACTCCTTCACACACCCGTGCTCCACACATATGCATGCACCATTCCTTTTCCCAGACAATCCATATCAAGCGGTTCAATTGGCTTGGAACCACGCTATCTTTGTCAGTGCTACTTTGTGCTTTTGTTGGAGTGCACCACTGGTTTGCTGGTATTATGGGGGAGGGGGAGGAGGAGAATGGGTGTCTCTCAAGGGTTGGGTTGCAGTGTATATATAACCCGCTATTATCTTGTGATCTAGTAACATGTCATCTGTGGGAGTATAATGCACTTCTTGTGTTGTACTTTAGTTGTTGTTGGTTAGCCCTAGTCCAGCTGGTTCATAGCAGTCTAGGTTCCTAGTAATCTTGTCCAGCTACATGGCTTAGTAACTGTGTCTAGGAGTCCAGGCTCCTAGTAACCTTGAGATCTGGTCCACTACATGGCTTAGTAACAACATCTAGGAAGCCAGGCTCCTAGTAACCTTGAGATCTGGAGATCTGGTCCATAACTCCATCTAGGGAGTCCGGGCTCCTAGTAATCTTGAGATCTGGTCCACTACATGGCTTAGTAACAGCATCTAGGGAGTCCGGGCTCCTAGTAATCTTGAGATCTGGTCCACTATATGGCTTAGTAACTGCATCTAGGGAGTCTAGGCTCCTAGTAACCTTCAGATCTGGTCTACTACATGGCTTAGTAAGGGAGCCTAGGCCCCTAGTAACAATATTTGTGTTAAATGGAGGTGACATTTATTGACTGATCAGCAGTACATGCCAGACGAAACACATTCCAAGCACAGCACAGTTACATAGCACACACACACACACACAACACAATCAAGGCTAGTTGTTGTATAATTCATGATGCAGATGCTGATATTGCACACAACGTCGGCTATGCGTGCATTGATCAGCACCTCACACATTAATGCTCTCGTGTTTGCAGCTTGCAGCACAGTGTTATTATTATATGGAGTGGGCACTTTGTAGAGAACTTCAGCTGCGGCTGTGCATTAGCTGACATGGCATGCAGCCATTTAGGTGCAGTTCCTGGTTATTTCAAACTCTGTCTCAGATTAGCATGGTATGTGATGCGGCATGACATCTAAAGCTAGTTCTGGCTCGGACTACTGGAATGGTTACGATTGATCTAGCTTATGAATAAACATAACATAATTAGGTTTAGCGTGGTGTGTGTCTGCAGTACCCGGCAAGTGTGCGTGTGACAGAACAGGCATTCTCAAGGCTCAATCTGTGTCTCCCGCACCTGGTTTGTGTGGAACTTGCCCCTTAGTGCCAATACTGGTTTGTCTGGTTGCCATGTATTAGTTCCCTCTCGCCCTCTCTCTATTTTGTGTGGTTGGTTTGAAAATGGCTTCCATCCTCTGATCTGGATCTTCCCCAAATCAGAGCCTCATATGGTCAGGAGACTAGTGATGTTGTTAGCTATCTCAGAGGGTTGTAAACAGATCAAAGGTGAAAGGGTACAACTTATTTGAGAAATGGTGTGACTGTACCAGCAGGAGCATTAGCATTAATATGCTGTATAGTACTACTACACTATCAGCATTAGTGTGCTGCCTACTACTACTACTACTACTACAGCATTAGTGTGCTACTACTACTAATACTACCAGCATTAGTGTGCTGCCTACTACTACTACTACTACTACTACCAGCATTAGTGTGCTGCCTACTACTACTACTACTACTACAGCATTAGTGTGCTGCCTACTACTAATACTACCAGCATTAGTGTGCTGCCACTACTACTACTACTACTACTACTACTACTACTACTACCAGCATTAGTATGCTACCACTACTACTACTATTATTACCAGCATTTAATAGTAGCAGACAATATCATTGACAAACTTGTGTGATAAAATTGTATGATTTTCTCGTTATGTAACTGGACCAACCTTGTCATTAGGAGGTTTTTGTCTACAATAATTGATCTGTGTGTGAGCTGTTTGTTAGCCGTAATTGAGAGGTATCCATTACAGGGAGGGTGGCTGAGATGGTAAAGCCTATTGGTGCATTGCTCTTGTCCGTTATAAGGTATGAGTCTGCTATTGGGAATGCTCATTCACAGAATCAGTAGCAGCATTACTAACACACTAATGCTGGTAGTAGTACTAGCACACTAATGCTGGTAGTAGTACTAGCACACTAATGCTGGTAGTAGTACTAGCACACTAATGCTGGTAGTAGTACTAGCACACTAATGCTGGTAGTAGTACTAGCACACTAATGCTGGTAGTAGTACTAGCACACTAATGCTGGTAGTAGTACTAGCACACTAATGCTGGTAGTAGTACTAGCACACTAATGCTGGTAGTAGTACTAGCACACTAATGCTGGTAGTAGTACTAGCACACTAATGCTGGTAGTAGCACTAGCACACTAGTACTGGTAGTAGTACTAGCACACTAATGCTGGTAGTAGTACTAGCACACTAATGCTGGTAGTAGTACTAGCACACTAATGCTGGTAGTAGTACTAGCACACTAATGCTGGTAGTAGTACTAGCACACTAATGCTGGTAGTAGCACTAGCATACTAATGCTGGTAGTAGTAGTAGCACACTAATGCTGGTAGTAGTACTAGCACACTAATGCTGGTAGTAGTACTAGCACACTAATGCTGGTAGTAGTACTAGCACACTAATGCTGGTAGTAGTACTAGCACACTAATGCTGGTAGTAGTACTAGCACACTAATGCTGGTAGTAGCACTAGCATACTAATGCTGGTAGTAGTAGTAGCACACTAATGCGGTAGTAGTACTAGCACACTAATGCTGGTAGTAGAAGTAGTACTAGCACACTAATGCTGGTAGTAGTACTAGCACACTAATGCTGGTAGTAGCACTAGCATACTAATGCTGGTAGTAGTACTGGCACACTAATGCTGGTAGTAGTACTAGCACACTAATGCTGGTAGTAGTACTAGCACACTAATGCTGGTAGTAGTACTAGCATACTAATGCTGGTAGTAGTACTGGCACACTAATGCTGGTAGTAGTAGTAGTACTAGCACACTAGTACTGGTAGTAGTACTAGCACACTAATGCTGGCTGGTAGTAGTACTAGCACACTAATGCTGGTAGTAGTACTAGCACACTAATGCTGGTAGTAGTACTAGCACACTAATGCTGGTAGTAGTACTAGCACACTAATGCTGGTAGTAGTACTAGCACACTAATGCTGGTAGTAGTACTAGCACACTAGTACTGGTAGTAGTACTAGCACACTAATGCTGGTAGTAGTACTAGCACACTAATGCTGGTAGTAGTACTAGCATACTAGTACTGGTAGTAGTACTAGCACACTAATGCTGGTAGTAGTACTAGCACACTAATGCTGGTAGTAGTACTAGCACACTAATGCTGGTAGTAGTACTAGCACACTAATGCTGGTAGTAGTACTAGCACACTAATGCTGGTAGTAGTACTAGCATACTAGTACTGGTAGTAGTACTAGCACACTAATGCTGGTAGTAGTACTAGCACACTAATGCTGGTAGTAGTACTAGCACACTAATGCTGGTAGTAGTACTAGCATACTAGTACTGGTAGTAGTACTAGCACACTAATGCTGGTAGTAGTACTAGCACACTAATGCTGGTAGTAGTACTAGCACACTAATGCTGGTAGTAGTACTAGCACACTAATGCTGGTAGTAGTACTAGCACACTAATGCTGGTAGTAGTACTAGCACACTAATGCTGGTAGTAGTACTAGCACACTAATGCTGGTAGTAGTACTAGCACACTAATGCTGGTAGTAGTACTAGCACACTAATGCTGGTAGTAGTACTAACACACTAATGATGGTAGTAGTATTAGCACACTAATGCTGGTAGTAGTACTAGCACACTAATGCTGGTAGTAGTACTAGCACACTAATGCTGGTAGTAGTACTAGCACACTAATGCTGGTAGTAGTACTAGCACACTAATGCTGGTAGTAGTACTAGCACACTAATGCTGGTAGTAGTACTAGCACACTAATGCTGGTAGTAGTACTAGCACACTAATGCTGGTAGTAGTACTAGCACACTAATGCTGGTAGTAGTACTAGCACACTAATGCTGGTAGTAGTACTAGCACACTAATGCTGGTAGTAGTACTAGCACACTAATGCTGGTAGTAGTACTAGCACACTAATGCTGGTAGTAGTACTAGCACACTAATGCTGGTAGTAGTACTAGCACACTAATGCTGGTAGTAGTACTAGCACACTAATGCTGGTAGTAGAATACTAGCACACTAATGCTGGTAGTAGTACTAGCACACTAATGCTGGTAGTAGTACTAGCACACTAATGCTGGTAGTAGAATACTAGCACACTAGTACTGGTAGTAGTACTAGCACACTAGTACTGGTAGTAGTACTAGCACACTAATGCTGGTAGTAGAAGTAGTACTAGCACACTAATGCTGGTCTATAACTTTGCTATCTTTGATTATGGCCATAGCAGACGTATTACCTGGCTCCCATTTGAGTAGTAGGACTTTACTGATGTAAGGCGTCCTCCACACTTCTCGGTATACATGATATCCTCTGATATAGGACTGAATCTCTGTTCCACTCAAAGGCATTGCACCACCATAGTGACAGGCTGGGAACCCGTTTAACTCGCTTTAAATGGCTAGCTATAGCCACTTGCGCAGTCATGGCTAGTCTCGATCTCGCGGGCCAGGCGACACTCGATGGCAAAACGGGAAGTGTGTGGTCTGGCTTACGATGATGATGTGACGAGGTAATGCCCGTCTACTGTATCAGTTTAGCAGTTGCTTCATCGAGTCTCATGGCCTCTTATTCGAGCAAGCGTAGGCCGATCTCTTTTTTAAGGAAAAACATTGCAGTGACCAAGGAAGCTGAGAAGAATGCAGGTGTGGGTGTGTGTTCACGTGGTGAGCTCTTTGGCTGTGGAAAGACCCAAATTTAAGATATTTTGAAAAAGAAGGAACCTTTTCTTACCTCATCTAATGCTTCAAGCTCTTTGTTGCATTCAAACAAGCGATCTCTTGTGTCTGAATACTCGGAAACCAATGGGACCTGCTGATAGTTTAAAGAACATTTACCCTTGTGGACCCTAGCTTACTGAAAAAGCCAATGAAATTGCTGTACGTCTGACAAGGATTTTAAAGGAGTCATGGTAGTCCGAAAAGTGGACGAAGCTAGGAGATTGGCGAATCAGTTGATGTACAGGGTTTACTGTAAACTCATGGAAGGAAAGGTTGCCGGAGATCCTGAGGGGGGGTATGTGCCCGAAGGAAGATATCCATAAAAAAAAGATTTGGTCAGAAGGGGAGAAGTACAGAGGGTGGTGGTGACCTTCCAGCTGGTGATAAGAAGACTCCTATTGGTATCTGTGGAACCAGATAACGCCAGGTGTTTGTGAGGTGTGGGTACAAATAGTCTACAGTAAAGCAATTATCACCAGGAAGGAGCCTGGATGACGAGAGAAATCTTGGGTACAATATTGACCACTTTTAACTGTAAAATGAGCATTTAAAAAATACCAGTTTTGCTAACGCAAGTTGCTACCCAGAATATTTATATAGCAATATAAAAATGGCCACCAGATACATCCCTCCGCCAGATACATCCCTCAATTATAGCCACTAGATTCAGGGTCATTATTGTCGACTTCTTGTATGTGTTGGCTAAGGTTGATGAGTGCAGTTGTGCTTCCGAGACAACTATGTACTAATTGCAATCAGGTGGATATCCCAGGCATGGAGGGAGATGTTTCAGAAGTGGCGAGGTTCTTAATAGTTGGGTGTGAGCAACTTAAATGAATAGGATCCTTTTAATTAAAGATGTGGCCACAGAACTCGAACTAGGTGCGCTCATTTCAAAGACAATGGGTACCCAGGGGATTTGTTCACCTGAAGAGTATGTTAATGGAGACAGCAATCTTCCTGTATGTATTGAACGTATTGAGCGTGATGATACCTGGGAAGAAAGCCTCTTGGCAATGATCAAGCATCCAGTTGAAGGTGAGGTGGCACTTACTGATAGAGAAGACCCAGCAGGGTTTCATTTAGGGGGGGGGGGGCAGCTGCCCGCCCCTTGGAACCTTCCCCCCTTGGAAATTGTATTATTAAAATTCATTAGAAACATTGTCACATCTTTAACCATCATGCCCCCCCCCCCCCCCTTAATATCCAGATCCCTCCAGTTGCCCCCCCCCCCCCCCCCCTTGGACAATTTTCTAAATGAAACCCTGCCAGACCTACCACTTCCCACACACTGAGAAACTATGGAGAAACTTTACAATCATTGGAGGAGGTCAAAAACATTTTGGAAAAGACATGCACATTTTACTGAAGCCTCAAGTACTAGTTTTCTAATTGATCTAGTAGCTCGTCTTATTTAGTTAATGTCAGACAAAGTCCTCGACATGCATATATACTTCCCAGCCATTCACGGTGAATAAGTTTGCACGTCCAGTGATAATGTCCACAGCATCATATAATTATTATGGCATCTACATGTAGTGTCATGGAGTTAATTAATGGAACAAACATTCGCACGTTAGTCAGCTATTATATTGGAGAGGGGAAGGGAAAAAATAGGACACCTCCGAATAGTGGGCAGAAGTCCTTTGTCCCAATGTGTCCATTATTCGGTCCCACTGTATGCTACCACATTAGTATGCTACTACTACTACTATTACTACCAGCATTAGTATACTACTACTACTATTACTACCAGCATTAGTATGCTACTACTACTACTACTACTATTACTACCAGCATTAGTATGGTACTACTACTACTATTACTACCAGCATTAGTATGCTACTACTACTACTATTACTATTACTACCAGCATTAGTATACTACTACTACTATTACTACCAGCATTAGTATGCTACTACTACTACTATTACTACCAGCATTAGTATGCTACTACTACTACTACTACTACCAGCATTAGTATGCTACTACTACTATTACTGCCAGCATTTAGTATGGTACTACTACTACTATCATACTCAGCATTAGTGTGTTTGATGTCATGATGTTTATAAGGCATTAGTATGCTACTACTACTACTACCAGCATTAGTATGGTACTACTACTATTACTGCCAGCATTTAGTATGGTACTACTACTACTATCATACTCAGCATTAGTGTGTTTGATGTCATGATGTTTATAAGGCATTAGTATGCTACTACTACTACTACCAGCATTAGTATGGTACTACTACTACTATCATACTCAGCATTAGTGTGTTTGATGTCATGATGTTTATAAGGCTAGCTTTGTTGTGTTTTGAAACCCACATGGGAGAAGGGAGGGGGGGGGAGGGGCGGGGGTAACCACCACTTCTCCTCCACTGCATTAATAGCTAGGAAACAATCACACTATTGCCACACTCAGCCTTGTTGCCTGGATACTGCTATGATACTCGAATAACAGCTCCCATCAAGAGACCAAGCGCCCACCTCCACAATCTAGGATTAGGCTGGCTACTCAGCAAACAATGGTTTGTACCAAGCACTGCTACGAGGATGAAGCATTTTTAATGAGCACGAGTATATATCTACTAGTTAGTGTATACAACTGGCTGGACCACGAAATTCTCTCATCTATATTTGCAGGCTTCATTGTGATTGTTGGTTAGATAATGAATGTTGAATATTGCAGAATGCGCATCGTCGGGTACTAGTTTGGTGCTGCATATGAATTTAATGGTGTTGTAACTCATGAATCTCATTACCTCACTTCCTGTACACAGGATGCTTGGCAGGACTCCTTTAACAAGAAGCTCTATATCAAAGAGCAAGAAGCTCTATATCAAAGAGCCGACCTGCAAGCTGGTCCACTAGGCAAGGCTTCAGGCTGACTAGTTCAGAGGTCAAATGACAGCACTAATGTTTTGTGATAGTGCTGAGTAGCCATTATTGCATCCTCAATTAATTAAGTCATAGCTTTTCTACTTCAATTAACTTCTTAGCTGTGCATTGTACACCAGTGCAAGTTCACCTAATCTGAATCAGGTGATAATAGCTTGTTCACAGGCTCCTGATTTATACCGCTGTAACTTGTGATAAATTAATGAGCACCTTTTTGGATCGCTCTCTTGGTGGGTTTGCTGACCAATTGCTTCGAGATGTTTCCCTTAAACTCTGTAATGCAACTGTGGGTGGGCGTGGGTGGTGTATTGAGGGGTGCATGCTGCTTACTCGGGGGGGGGGGGGGGGGGGGGGGGTAGCGAATAGCATGCGAGCTATTCAAAGGTTATTGCGAGTTATTAATTTTACTTCTATATAATTGACGCACCAAGACAAATTCCACCTGCACGACTTGAGACGCCATAGGTACAGAGTACGCCATGCGAGCTTGTATTATATTTCCCATAAGAAAGCTTGATTGTGTTATGGGTAGATATGCCAATGTTGTGCCAAGTGTTGAAGGTGGGCTTTGGTGGCAATTGTACATGGCAGTGCACCATACTTACCCCGACCAACAAATAGTATTGAAACATTACTGGATATCACAGTTACAGTGGAAGCATCCTGTATCTGTCATGGTGGTCAATGAGTCACCACTGGGCCCAGGACGGGAGTAGTTCCCCCTACCCACCACGAGTAAGTTTACAAACGAAGTACATCAGATAAATGCACTCACATGCAGACTGAATGCGGCCTCAAGTGTTTTGGATCACGAGCAGTAGTTGGGCAGAGTATGATATCATATGATGTTGTTATTGACCACACATAATTGAGGTTTCCTTTCCCCCCTGCCACATTTCCTCCTCCTACTGCCACACACACACACACACACACACACACACACACAGGTAGCCAAGCTGAAAGCAGAGGTGGTGGATGTGAGACAACCTGCATCATTGGCGTAATAATGGCCGTGTTTGGAATCGGCATCCTTGCTGCCGTCATTGCGGGATTGGCCTATGGGATTTATAATTACAAGAACCACCCTGACACCAGGATGGCTAAATATGATGCTGATAACATCAATGGGTAAGCTTCTGTAGCAGAATATTATGTGGAGGCAATGGACTCCACGGCATACAAGAGGTACACTTTTTGTGGTGGACATTTAGAAGTGTAGATGTTAGTTGTTATTTTACAGAGAGAGCAGTTTGGGGAGAGATGGAAGACAGTATTCCTCGAGTATGAGTGCAGATAATCAATGGGAATTACAGTGCTGTGGGAGGGCTGGAGTCAGATTCCTCCACACAGAATTTTGACTTGTATCGTGTCTTCACATTGTAAATAATTTTTACCTGCGTAATCTCGTTTTTATTGTCCTCTGGCCGCTCCCATTGACTGGAATGGCAGCATTCTATAACAAGAACAAAATCTGTTTGTTTCATGCATATATGTGAGATTGACAGGTGGCCCCAGCTGCCAACCATTTCCTACTCCCTCTGATGTAGTGTAGTAGTATTTCATTTTTGTTCCATGCACTCGATACAATGCACTACTAATGACGTTCTCGTAGACACACACACACACACGGCAAGTATGGATGGTTACAATTTCACAAAACTTGTAGTGTTGCCCGAGACAACCCTCTATACGTGGACCCTGAGGCCGTTGTGGGAGATGGTGCAGAGGCAGCGTAAACTTCATCTTACCTACCTTCATTTATCTTCTTGCTGTTGTATCCTCCCCCCCCCTCCGTGTGTTGTATGTGCATATTTCATATGAGTAGTATGTCGTTTCATTGGCCATGAACCCTCTCACCAGACGTGTGTGCATTTACTGTGATATGATGTAATTACATATTGTCTTAGTCATGACTAGATATCCTGTTTATGTTCTGTTACTATTACAGTCATAACTAGTACCCTGTCTACCTGTGTATATCTATATTATATATATTATTCATGATGCCATTATAATTATACAATTATATACACAATATAATTTGTCATACATGTATATAATTTTTTAATGTATATATATATATGATAAATCCTTGCAATCGCGTGCTCATATACGTAACTCTCTGAATGTGTTCACGATCATGTAGCGAGAGAAGCAGATGTAAATCTTACGGAACCACACGTATTGACTCTGGTGGGAAGCCATTGCTCTCTGTGTGTTGGGGAGGGAAACATGATACCTGGCATGAAGGAAACCCAAACGAGTTGTTTTCACACATTTTGGGAACCTGGATTGGGTGTGATGTACGTGCCATGCATGCCCTGATTATTAACATACCCTTGCCGAGAGGTAGTCTTTGGGACTGCACACTGCATATTTCCTATAACATATACAGGGGTAGCAGTCTTGACACGCCCACTGAAATGATGTAATGCATACCTTGATAGTATCAGGGTCAGAGGAAGGTCAAGCAGACCTGCATATTTCCTGCCTAGACAGATTGTCTCCAGGAATAACACGATACCTGCACTTTCTGGCATGATATGGTGCAAGGAGGTGTAGTGTGGCACATAGAAGGGACTACTAATCTAGCCAAGAAAGTGCAATTTGTACCGTACATAACATCATTATCACCTACCACCGACTCGTTGTTCAGTAGTGCCTTGACTGGATTGGGGGAAGAAAACACGACAATCATTTGACATATGCTGCTAGTTATGAAGGTGTCTGTCAACAAGTCCTTATGTAATCGGACAAAAGCAGGTATTCACAACAATCGAGAAGAAACGGTTCGGCTTTTATCATCACATAACATACCTTAGTGCCTTACATATGGCTATGTGGTTAGGATGTCCAGAAACCCCTTCCTCGTCGAAAGTAATAATCTGTATACCAAAAGAACCAATGCAGTAGAACATTCTCGGAAGCCATATATTTTTTATGCCTCTTTGAGTTTAGGATATCCTAATTGGGCTACCATTTGTATCTTGAGTCTGGCGACTGTTTCAGAGATGATTCTGCTGATGAGGTCCAAATCCCAGGTCCTATTTTGGTCATCGGGTAATTTCCTGTCATTCAGCAAAGTGATGTGGTCAGGGCTGATGCCAAGTATCTGTGCACTCGTGTAGAGTTCATGTCTCCGAACAGAGCCAATTCCATAATAGTCTCCTAGGTCGAGAGTAATAATATGAACAGGAAGGATGTCTTGTCACAGTTCAGCATGTGACCCGTGTATCTGAGTCATCATACATAACCTGTGTACCTTCTGAGAGACAGAGGAGGTGTACATCTACTTTGTGTTGCTTTAGAGACAAGAGGGTAGGAGCAAAGAACATGCACTCATCATCAGGGTGTGCTGTAATTAGAAGAACGTTGCCTTTGGGGTCGAGGGAATTTCCCCCCCCAAACTTCTTCCATAGCAACAGTAGAGATAGCACTATTATTACTGAACTTACACTTAGAGCAAAAATCATTTTCAAGAAAAAATTAAAACGTGACTAATGTGTTTCTGACAAGACAACCTTGCCCATTCTCCTACCATGGGAGTGTCAACTAATGAGCATGGCTTCTGTTGAATATGTGTCTTCCTGTAGCTAGCAAGTGATGCTGTGATCTTGTTGAGGTTAGACTCTGTGACTAACTTCACACGATTTTTATTGTTATTTGTTTGCACACCATGGTTAGCACAGAGAAATTGAAAGGCCTCGGCATCGTTGATCTCGATTAAAAAAATATATTGCCTCGCAAGTCACTTTACCTTGCGAGGGTAAACCACGCAGCTTTTGAAATATGGGTCACGTAGCAATCAGCAGGCCGCTATTAAAAAGCTCAAAACTTGTGCCGCACTTCTTGTGTGTGTGTGCGTGGTCAGGAATGCGGTACACAACTAGACGACGAGTGGAGCGATGCATTACACTGTGTTTGCCTGTTCACTTTCACAACATGCAACGCTCAGTAACCTTGGACTCTATTCACAATTATTGTCATGGATGTCTGTTTACAGGATAGCCCTGCTTCGGCACTGGTGATGGGCAGTGTACTTCCGATCACTAAAGGACTGTCCACACGGATCACGAGAACGCTTTACTGCATTCGTCTTGAAACACACCAAAAAAAATTAATAATAAAAACATGGATCGTTGTTTTTTTGTTTTGTTTTTTGCTCCAGTAGCAAAAGCTGTTTCAAGCTTTACATATATACATGATTATACATGATAATGTGATGATGTAAAAAGGTCGAAGTTAGGCGATGATAAATCGTTTGAAGGAAGAGGAGGATCTAATGGAGGTTGGGTGTGAGTTCCAGAGAACTGTGGCAGAGGGAACGAAAGACTGCATGGCTGCAGTGCGGGAGAATGGGATTATGATGTTGAGATATTGAGATATTGAGATATTGAGATATTGAGATATTGAGATATATAATTCTAGAGACACTTTCACATGTGTATGTATAGAATATATGTATAGAATATAGGATGGAGACACAACATTATATTGTTACTGCTGGATGGCAAGGTGACGATACAATTTATACTTAAAAGATTTCAAAGAGGTTGAACTCCTGTTGGGTGGTATTGGCGAGGAGAAGACGTGAGTGGAGTAGGAGCTAATCGGTTGGAATCTGGAGGAAAGTGGATGTAATTTTTTAATTTTTTATATTTAGGAGCTTGGCCTGAGCACGTCAATTTGAGAATTTTGGGAAGTTTAAGGGTGGAGAGGAAGGATGCATAGTCAGAAAGTCCATTGATGAGTTCAGAATCTGAGTGCAAAGTGCTGAATGCGTTCTAAGGATTTGGAATTACCTTGTAAGAGGGAGGAGGTGACCACACAGAGGAACAGTAACTTAGACGAGGGAAAACTAATGTAGTGTAAAGTTTAATTAGCGTACGAGAGGATATGATAAATATACGTTATTACATTGATACGGGGAAATATCACGATAGTATTTCCACGAGTGCCAAGAGGGAGGAGGTGACCACACAGAGGAACAGTAACTTAGACGAGGGAAAACTAATGTAGTGTAAAGTTTAATTAGCGTACGAGAGGATATGATAAATATACTACGTTATTACATTGATACGGGGAAATATCAGGATAGTATTTCCACGAGTGCCGCAGGCACGAGTGAAAATACCGGCCAATCAGACGAGTGATATTTCACCGTATCAATTTAATAATGTATTTATCATGGGACTGAGGATGCGCAAACCTTTACTGAGCATGCGCATATCGGGTAGGTAATAACAAGTAAATAACAAGTAGGTAGGTAATAACAAGTACGCGATATGGTAAAATATCACAGTAGTTCTATTTGTACTATTCTCTATGAGTGGAGTAGATAGCTACATGATAAAGGAATTTATCCTATTGTTTTCCTTGATTTAGTGCGTACTTTGCTAATGTGCAGGTTCCAGGAGAGGTTAGGAGAAAGTAACTCCTAAGTATGATCTTCATCGACCCTTTACCATGGCAATAATTGCTAGAAACTATTCTTTTCTGTCTCTCCTCTTGTTCCGTCTATGTCTTCTCTTGAAGCTTAGATCATCCTACCTCTCTTTTCAGAGCCAGACCTTCTGGAATTACTTAATTTGTATTTGTTTCTTGTCAGCCGTCTCTCTCTCTCCCGCGGACGTTTCTTCTTTAAACTCGTCGTCATACCCACTGTCATCGTCATCGTTTCTCCTGTTTATCATCTCCTAGTTTACCTAATATAGGCTGCCTACTTCTGGTGACGTGGAAACTAACCCAGGTCCTAGTCCTGCTGATGTAAAGTGTGTGTGTTGTGTTAGTTCTGATGAAGGTGAATGTGAAATCTTCTCCAGTTGGTCTCACTGCACCCGTGTTGGTATTCCCATCTCACTTGCACAAATCTGCTCCAGTTGGTCTCACTGCACCCGTGTTGGTATTCCCATCTCACTTGCACAATCTTATCCATTTGTCTTTCCCCTCTGCATAAAGAATTCTGTCTCTCTCTCTTTTTCACCCTAGTCACCAAATTTCGGATGCTGGAAGACAGCTTCCAAGCCCTTAGGTTGTCACTCCAAAACATCACCCACCACTGTTCAGGCTGAATTGAATACCATGCAAGAGATTTCCTCCTTTTTATCAGCCATCCCAGCTTCTAATTTTCTACCCAAACCCCCCCCACATTCTCCTAACTCGACTTCCTCAACTGTAAGTGTTGTTATATAATCCATCCTCCAAAATTGTCTGTTTCTCCAGTTTTCTCTCCAGTTTCCCCTCTTCCTACACATGGTCAACTGCCACTTGTCACTAAGTCTAATTCATTCAATTGTTCCTCGTCCAATATCCATTCTTCATCAAATAATTTTTGATTGTCTCGTCTTCCTCCAAAGCCTCCAAACATAGTTCATTGTGGCTTGTTGTACTCCTTACAAACCTCCTCTACTACCCACTCCCATTTATCTTTTTCCGCCTCAAGTGCTCTTCTCATTAATATCACTCTCCACTCAACCCTCCTCTACTGCCTACTGCCTACTCCCATTCAACCCTTATCTACCCACCACATATAAGAGATTGGCACCTGGCATCAACAAGTGATATCCTAAACAAAACCATTTGCCTCCAGACCCACCACAAAACACCTTCCCCCTCTACCCCAATCCCCCCCCATCAGTCCTCAGCAACTCTCCTCACATCTTCATCCTGCCCTACCTTTTCTGGGTCTACTTTTATCTCTTCTTTCACCACATCTCCTGCCTTATCCCCCCAGCCATCAACCCCATCTAAAGAAACCACGAAGGACCTAAACCTTAACTTCAAAGTCCAAAGTCTCTCACCTCTCCTCTTCTGTCTAATTGCACCTCTTGCATCACCAGCTGATCTCTTAAGGGGGGACTATGCGTCAAAACCACATAATAGTTGTACCTATTTCTAATTGTCATAACTTTTTTTTATCTTTCGTCTACACAAGTATTTATCATACCAAAGTCTTTATTATTCTGTGTTTGTTTTTATAAAGTGTTAATACCTCTATATACATAATTTTCTCAGAAGATACATGCAGAAACATCGAGGTGACTCCAAGATATTTGTGGCAGACCTAGCTGCCTAACGATTTGAAGTCATTTACTCATAATTGGTGTGTGGCTTGCTAAGGAGTGTCTCAGTGATATCCATGGAGCAAAGTTACCATGTGTTGTCATGTTGATTAGTTACACACTTACAGAGTCTGAAAAACAGATAAAAACCAGAGGGCACCTCTTCTAACCACCATCTCTTGGCAATCCTTGCAGTAAACAAAAATCTGATTCATGGTTATCACAGCGTACTAAAAGAGCTCTAAAATGACATACATAGCCAAAAAAATGAGCAAACGGTTTTAAAGTTATTCTCGCAACAAGAAATATTTCCATTAATTGTGGGAATAAGCATTCCAAGTTTGGAAAACGAAATGTTTGAGTTAGCACTGAAATAACTTGCAAAATATGTTCTTTTACAAGTTTTAGCAATTCCTTGATCTGTTTTTTTTTACTTCCGTGACTCTTGGGTTTTTCTGTGCCTATATCTACATGTAAGAAAGAAAAATATGATGAAAATTGTTAAGGAATTTTCCTTTACAGCTGAATGTTTGTGCATGTCAAAGAAATGTATGATGAAGTAGATCCACCATAACTTTGAAAGAAGTATCCTATGTCTCTAAAACTTTGGAAATAGCAAGTAGATAGATGCAACAACAGTTTGAACTGATTTCATGTGTAGTCGCCAGGGGTGTGTGTAGGGGGAGGGGGCGGGGGCGGGGGAACGTACGTCAGCACCACCAAAGTATTATAAATCGCCATAACTTTTGTTGTATATGCAGGTCATTTTATTCCCTATTTCCTTATGCTTTGTTCCTAATGATATTATGTTGAATGTCTCTGCAGACATATTTTCTGGGAAGATACATCAAGATCCCTAAATAAGTTGGCCTCGTGATATGTTGAATGTCTCTGCAGACATATTTTCTCGGAAGATACATCAAGATCCCTAAATAAGTTGATCTATCTTGCAGTACAATTCATAACTATACTAATTAACAAGACCAAAGTCCCAGATTTTGTCAACTGATAGAGAAGGCCCGTATCTGCAACATGTGAACCGATTATCAATAAATGCCGATTATCAATAAATGTAGTGGTTTTTCACTGGCAGGCCACCGCTTTGGCAACTGGAAAACACCAGAAAAAAGCCCGAACCTCACCACTTCATATCACCATAACTTGCTAATACTTAGAGTACTCAAAATTTTGGCACGTACAAAAGACAGATAATTAGAAGGGCTATCCGGTGATATAAAAATTATCTATTTTGGGTGAAGTGTAGAAAAGTTATGAGCTTTACGGCAAAAAAACAAGATTTTTGGGGGGAAATGAGAAACATATAGACCAAATTAGGGCAAATATCATGCAAGATGTCCTCTTTGTAGTTTCTTGATCTGTTACATGGAAAAAAAAATTGTTAAGGGGGAAAAAAGGGAAAAAAATATATCTCGAATTTTGGAGGCATAGCCCCCCCTTAAACTGCTTTCTTTCAATGCCTGCAGTCTCTTAAACAAATTAGATGAGCTGTCTCTACTCTGTAATACTTATCTTCCTGACCTTGTTTGTGTGAATGAGACTTGGCTCTCACCAGACATTCCCAATAGTGAGATTTCTTTGCCTAATTTTCAACTTGATTGCCTAGATAGAAATTGCCGTGGTGGTGTTGTTGCTATTTATGTACACTCTTTTTACATGCTGTTCCTCTGAACCTCCATAATGGCCTTCTTCTGTCAGTCAAGGTACGTTTGGAGGTTTTTATAGACCTCTTCTTTAAATGATGTATCCTCCTTTCAGACACTCTAAGCTCTCTTTCGCACAATGTGCTCTCTGGCCTGATCCTTACTGGAGACTTGAACGGCAATGCTGATGTGTCCTGCTCATCTCTGCCTCTATCTTTTCAACTTTCTGCAGTTTCTCCCTCAAGCAACTCGTGTTCTCGCCAACACACACCTCTCATTCTGGTTCATCCTCTATCATAGACCTGGTCTTTGTTCCATCCCATGTTCATTCTTCTTTGGTTTTGCCACTCGTATCCTCCTCTGATCATAAATCACCCTCCTTCCTTCTCCCCTCCCTATTAGAAAGTGTACCAAGCATAAAATCAGGTTGTGTCATCTTGCTGACTTTGACAGAGCTGCCTACTTCTTCAGACCTTGATTTCTCTTCGAAAGCATTTAAAGATAGATTTTCAAAGTCATTAGCTTGTGTGTCCCATCTAAGTTTATGTCACCCTCTTCTTGCCAACCCTGGATTGATAACAGCCTTTGACAACAACAAAAATATGCCATAATCTTTTCTTATGTGCTAAAAAACTAGATTCGCCTGCTCTTTAGGTGGCTTATCGCTTGCTTAGAAACATACTATTAATAGGTCCTCTCCTCTCTATAATTTATATCAATGGAGTGTGTAACATGCCTTTGTCTGTCTCATCTAAGCTTATTCTCTATGCCAATGATATCCTTCTTTTTCACCCCATCAATTCTCATTCTGATTTTTCTCTCTTTCAGAAAGACCTAAACTGTATCTCTGCCTAGCTTGCTTCCCAATCTCTCACACTTAATCTAATGAAGTTAAAATACATGCTTATTTCTTATAAACAATCTCTTCTTACTAAGTCTCTGGTTCTCCTATTCAGTTCAAGTACCTGGGAATCCTCTTTCTTCGTCTCTATGGTGCAACATGGCATTAGCTTCCAAAATGTAATTTTATGGGGGGGAAAAATCATATAAAAAGATTGTTTGCAGATAAATTGAGGAAGTGATCTATATATATCTTGGTCCCCATTAACCAATCGTTACCATGACATCATACCAAAATGTCTGCCGAAATGTTATTACAATAAAATCAATGTAGACAAGATTACTCTGATAATTTAGATGTTGCTTTTTTATTGATACATATATATACCCTAAGCTAAGACATTACTGTAATTAAGTCATTTCAGTGATTTTTTTAGTAATATTTTGGGCATTAAAAAAAAAAGTTGATTTACTAAAAATTCATATAGAAGGTAAACATCAAGTGTAATTACAGGGGAAAAATTGTGAAAAATGTCATTTTGTGCATTGATGAATCACAATATGTAGAGGTGGTACAAGCTATTCGTGTACACCCACTTTTGATGGGATTTATATTGTTTCTTGTACCTTATTCTCTAGTCCTTGGCCTGCATTATAACCATCTAGGTATCCAAACATATATTGACGTACCTTGCAGGAAAAATTCTTAATATTTTCGACTGACACTAAGTCTAAGCCTTCAGGTGTATTGGTCCGAAGGTGAGGTATTGTGTAGTTAGAGTATGCTCTTGTGTATCTTTCGGCCTGCCCCCAGCACCTTTCTATGGGGTTTAATTCACAATGGTTTTTGGGAGCATGATGCAAGCGTGTCCGTGATCATTAAAAAAATGTTCCAACTTCGTTTTTTCGTTTGCAAAGTCAAGACGACTGACAATCTCCTTCCTCATGTCCTCTAATCTCATTGACCTGTTATGTTTACGTCCCTCAGTCAGTACTTGAATTAGGCCCTTCGGTACACCGATATTGAATATCAAATATTGAACTTTTCCCTGCCACATTGTATCATGCAATCGTGGTTGTTTTCCACCTGGCATGGCATTCATACGAGAAGCATTAAGGGCATTCTATGCATAAGCATTGTGACAACTGCTGTTGTCAAATACCCATGTCACACGATAGCCATCTGTGCGAGGATACTTCACATCAGCAATTTTTACAGCATCTACCATTTGAGAAAGTAACTTTTCTGACGTAAAATATCCATCCTTGTTCTCAAAATATTCGAGAAACAAACGAGCCTGAGTTTTTGTATTGGATCCATACTTTGCTTGAGCAATAATAAGTTCTCCATCAGTGAGGCGTAAGTATCATTAACTTCATCCACAAAGTCTGAAACCATGATACAAGTGCCCTTGCTTTTTGGCCTGATAACATTCATATCCTTACTGCTCCACTGACGTCTTTGATCTTCATTTGCAGAAAAAATTGACTCATCATGAAAAATGACAATTGATTTCTCCAACTTTTCACCTGACAAACATTCAAGATCTTCTGGAAGGTTCTGAGCAGCCTCAAGAGTAGGTGCATTTTCATCCAACAACAACCATCTTACGAAGGAACTTTTTCATGTACTCGACTGCATATTTACATTCATGACCATCTATGTAGACACCCTTTTTATGATCAAGAATATGAAACTCAAGATGGTGTGTAGCCACTTGCGAGCCAGCTCAATACTAATCCTGCGAGGATATCCAGGATCTAGTGCCTCATTGGGGAGATCATCATTCACCCAGTGACAAAAAGAATGTGCAGTCATATTGGGTTGACCCTTTACAAAAGCATTCTCCCGAACATATTTGCGTGCACATTGATTTAGCTCCTCTTTGTGCCACAGGACATCTTGTCGCCCTGAAAAGAGTCTGGAAAGCTATTACCATTAGTTAGAAATGTACCTCTCCATTCACAAATTGTGCAGTAGACCTCCCAATAATTTCACCAATGAGTTTAGCTGCATTGGTTGATAATATATTCATACGATGAACCAAAAGATGATGGAAGAAGTAGTGACAGTGATATTATGTCATCACAGTGCAGAGAGTCAACCCATTTACATGAATGCTGATGAATAGCTGCCTCTTCATCCAAATCTTCTGTGGAGGGATTGTAAGTAGAATCTTCATCAGACTCGTATTCACTGAAAGTGGGGATGACATTTTCCTTACCTAGTACCGCTGCAGATGCAGGTGTTGCACTCTCATTCTCTAATAATTTTTGCTGTTTTAGAGCCCTAGGACATGCCAATTGAGACTTTCTCTTCTTGGGTGGCATGGTAAAAGTAACACTCTCAAAATCAAGCTGGAAACAGGAGAAAAACTCAATAATAATTTTGGTATGTGTTAATTATAGAAAACCGCAATTGAATGAGTGGGTGCTATGCAGAAATCTCTTTCCTGATTGGTCAGTCCATAGCAACCAAAAAATACTGTAGAATCAGCACGGTTATTTTTACGGATGGGGAATTGAAAAATAGAAAGGAAGTAATATAGGTTGCCATGTGCTAAAGCTCCTTAATCTTTTGTTATTATTATCGGATTTTTTGGAAGTTAATGCCATGGTGCACTATATCCTGGAACAAACACATTTTTTACATCTCTTCCAAGACCCTTAAATTACTTGGCCTTCTCTACTGCATTTCTACTGCTATTCAGACACTTCTACTCTTCTTCACCTCTACACTTCTCTTATCCACCCTCATCTGGAGTACTGTTCTTTTCTCTGGGACCCTCAATCATCCCAACTTTCTTCTCATCTTGAGAGAATGCATGTAAATTATGTAGTAAACAATGGCCCTCGGACTACACTTCTCTTCTCACTAAGCTTCATCTTCCATCTCTATACTCTCGCCGCCGTAATGCAAAACTTATCGTTTTCTTCAAACTTATTCACAATAACATAGATTTTCCTTCTAGCCTCCCACCATGCCAATCAACTCCCTGCTACAACCTCCGATCCTTCCCCCCCAGTAATCGGCTGCTAGTCCCATACAGAACTCGGTCTGCTTACTTTTCATTTTTCCCTTCTACTATATACTAGGCTCTGGAACTCTCTCCCCAATGACATTAAAGAATACTTGGACAATTTAAGCACTATATTCAACACCCTTTATCATCACTTAGACTTTTAACTACTTAACTATAATTAACTTAATATATTCCTCCGTGTATTTGTTGACTTGTTTTTACTCTTCATGTTAGCCTCTTGGGTATTGAGTATGATCTTTTTCCATAAATTTTTTTTTTTAATAAAAAATAAATATAGTAAATGAACTGACGAGATCAAGGGGAGTGCTATTTAGGACTGATACAGTGGAGGATGAGGATGCGAGGGGTTTATGAGAGATCATCATGTGCCATGACGATCAATGTCAGATTGCACTGAATCTAAGGAAGAGGCGGAGAGAAGGAGTGGGAGAGGAGGATGTCGTCTGCATAGAGAGTAAGTGTAGAAGCTGACGAAAGTGGGAGCTTTGCAATGTCGTTAATGTAGAGAACAGGACCAAGAATAGATCCTTGAGGTACTCCAGAGGATGCATGACACGAAGAAGAAAGAGCACCAGAGATAGCAACACTCTGTGATCAGGCGTAAGATAGGAAGTGAGCCAACAGAGGAGGTGAGAAGGAATATTAAGCGAGGACAGAGTGTTTAGAGTGGTCTAGCTATGTGGCACAGAGTCAAAGGCTTTCTTGATGCCTAGAAAGACTGCATAGACAGACTTAGATTGCACAGACAGACTTGGAGCATCCACGGAACTAAACCAGGATTGAGTTACGTTAAGTACAATCATAATGGGTGACTTTAATAGACCTGATATTAACTGGCAAACCCTTTCAGCCTCCACTGAAGTCTCCAACATCTTCTGTGACTTTATATATGATCATGGCCTATCACAATTAATCAAGGAGCCCACGCCAACAAAGGCAACACTCTCGACCTAGTCTTATCAAGTATTCCGGAGCAAATACAGGATGTTAGAGTCAACAAACTATGTACCCCTATTGCAACTGATCACTTTCCAATATACTTCTCTGTAGGTGACCCCATGCATGCAGTTTTAAAAGAAACTTGTAGGGAGACATATGACTACTCGAAAACAGACTTACACTGTCTCGAGGAATACTTGATGGATTATGATTTCAGTAACTGTCTTGGTGCGGAGGATGTGGAGGTTGTATGGCAATCTCTGAAGAAAGTAATTACAGAAGCAGTTCACCAATTTACCCCAAAGGTAAAACTTAGATCTCACCCATCACCAAAGTGGTTTACTTCGTCTATTAGGCACTGTCTACACCTCATCCACTCAATGCGTAAGAAAGCCAGGACAAATCCTTTGCCTACGAATCAAGCAAAACTATCAGCTCAGAAATCAAAGCTTCGTGAACAAATGGAGCAAGCCAAAAGAAGCTATAAAAACAACTTAGTTAAGAACTTTTGTGGGAATAAATCCAAGTTATATATACAAGTACATCAAGAGCTTATTGAAAATGGACAATTATCCTCCCATTATCGACAGTATTAGCCCAAAAATATTAAAATCATGTGCTTTACCTCTTCATCGGCCTGTTGACCACCTCTTTTCCCGATGTTTTACTCATCACCAACTACATGACGAATGGAAAATACATAAAATACGTCGCTGCTGTAGAGGTTCATCCTGTGTTGGTGGAATTCTCTGAGGATGGGTGGTGATTGATTAAGTAGGACCGGGAAGCCATCTTCTATGGTGGATAGGAGTAGACACATGGTGGTGTCGGATGTCATGGCGGTCTTCACCTGTTCCCATGTGATGGATGTAGTTGTGTGCAGACTGCATATGAGCGAGTCCTGCATCATGTCCTCCATGAGTGAGGAGGTCTTCTGGTCGCTTGGGGAGATTCCAGCCATCAGTTGTGATGGTACATGGCAGGCAGGCATGGTGACGCTGTCCGTGATGCTATGGATGTCGTCCGTGAGAAGCATCTTGTCCGGATTGAGAGTGCCGGTAGGGTGTTCGGTACCTGAATCTGCCCCACGGGGTAATGAAGGTTGTGAAGTGCCGGTCTTCGGGGTGTAGGGCAACGCTATGATAGCCGTTCCATGCATCGAATACAGATTTCTTTGTCCCCTGTGGGACTGATCTCGCCTGATGGAATGGTGACCGAGTGTGGTGGGTCTCCCTGGTCGCGTGAAGGTTGAGCGGTTGGAAGTCGATGACTCTCCTGAGTGTCCCGTTCGTTTTGGCACATATGACCATGTGATGGCACCAGGTAACGGGGTCCCCGATGGGGACCGGCTCCAGTACGCCGAGACGGACGTCTCTGTCCAGTCCTGCTTTTACTTCGTCCTGCCAGTGAAGTGGAACTGGGTTCGGGGAGTGGTGGGCTGATGGTTTAGCGTCAGGGTCTATCATCAGCCTCATCGGGGGGCCATCCATCATGGGGAGTGACTGGTGCTCGCAGGTGTTGAAGGTGCTGGAGCTGTACCTTTCCAGGAGATGTGCTTGAAGCCTTTCCCTGTTGGCGTCAGTGGCCGGGTAGGGGAGAGTGGTTGGCATGGGAGGTGGTTTGGTCCTCCTAGGGCACGGGCATGGCTGAGATGCGTGTCTGCTGGAGTCGGTTCCGGCAGTGGTGACAAAATCTGTGGTTGGCGGGGCCTCCTTGTCCTTGACTGCATTGCAGCCAGGTATTGGGAACTGGTCCGAGATGATCCCCAGGTCTGCACATGCCTCCCTGCTCAAGAAGAGCTTGTCAGTGTTGTCCGTGATATAGACGATTTGTCGTGTTGTTTTGGTCTTTCCCTTGGTGTTCTTGCTCGAGAATCGGATGATGGCTGCGCCCAAGATGTTGATCTTGTTGTTATTGGCTGTGTGCATCCTGAGCTGAACTGGGATGAGGTCTCTGGTGGACAGCCCCAGCTTCCTTATGGTAGTCGAACTGGCTAGGCAGCTCTGGCATCCGGTGTCCGCCAGGGCATTGATGAACGTCTTCTTGTGGGGTGGCTTGAGGGGAAACCTGAAGTGGGTGTAATCCTCTTGACTGACCTCAGCTTGCAAGCGGATAAAGGGCTGGGGCTTTGATTGCCTCATAGACCACTTCCTGGTGGTCTGATCAAATATGTGGTGGTCCAAGGTGACAACGTTGGTGTTAATCGCTGAGGTGAGATCGCATACCGTGTCAAATACTGCGCTATCCAGATCTGTACCTGCTGTCTGGGCGCTAAGTTTGGATCGGCAGATCTTCTCAAAATGATGCTCTCGGTCACAGTGGCGGCATCTCGTGTTGTAAGCCGGGCACTCACTCCGTCTGGTCTTCAACGTGGCATGCTTCCCGTGGCCGCGGGCCCCGCAGTAGTCACAGGGCTCCTCTCTTGATGTCTGGTCCTTTTGAGGGGTGGGCGCTGGCCTCTTTGATCTATTGTATGAGCTCCCGATTGCTTCAGTGGCGTGTGGAAGTGACAGGTGTGTATGCTGATCTTTCCCCCGCTTCCTTGGCCTCAATGTACTTGAGTGCTTGTTTGACCGTCTTGTCCTGGTTTGGATCCCCCAGCAGGTCCATTTGAATTTCGGGATCTGCCAGGCCCCTGTAGAGTACATCCACTACGTTTTCCTCCGAATAGTCGACGGTTCCTCCACATCCAGCACACCTCTTCGTAAACTTGCAGACGCTGGCCTGCCCCCTGAGCCTCGCTCTGAATACCCTGATGGGCTCGCCCCTGTCCTGGCGCATGTTGTGGAGCGACACCCGGGCTACCATCGGGTTCTCCTCCCTCACAGCTAGGGTTTTGATAGTGGTGAACACCTCGTCCTCACTTTTGTCGGCGAGTGTACCTCCAGCGTTGCGGGTGAGGTCTCTCCTCAATTGCTCGTCACAACACTCGAGCAGCTGGATGACCTTGTCCTGTCCGCTCAGCTTGGTGGCCCGGACATAGTCGCTCCAGCAGGATTTGAAGTAAACCCAATCTGCGGTAGTTCCGGCTGACGTCACATCCGGTCGTCGCACCTTCTCGATCCTGGCTGGTGCTGTAGGACCTTGATTTTGATGGGTCATGGCATGGGCTGTGAGGAATGCAGCGGCAGACTGGATCTACATCAGGTATTTCGTACTGGCAGCCGTCGAATGGACACCTGGCCCCAGACATCTTTGGACCACGTAGTGATGCGCTTTAGTTGGAGCAGCTTGCTGTTTCGATCGGCTGCTCGTTCCCAGGGGTTGCGATGGGGTCGTATCCTTAGGTCAGGTGTCCTGCACGAGTCTGTCTGTCATAAAGAATAAGGCGCAAGCCTATTTGATCTACGATAGAAACTCGATAGAAACAGTATTAGTAGAATAACAATGACAGACAGACTGATCATACAAGGTAAGGATCGTTTATAGCGTGTGTATCTAACATTGTATAGTATTGTCTAGTTCTCTTTTGTGTTTCCCTCCTCTCAATAACCCGACTCCAATGAAGAGGGATATGCATGATAATCCCTAAGGACAGCAACGGTAGTAGATCCATCAACCAGGTACCCATAGTAGGAATTGTGGTTATGCATGTGACTAATGCATGATTAACACATGAACATCAAACGTGTGTGCAAGCACTTCTATTGTGGCTTACCAGTGTATGCCAGTGTGGACAGGATTTATCCAGATCCTAACCAGCTCCAAAGAGCAGCTTATGTTTGTGTGCAGTGTGGGCAGGTCTTAAGAGACAGTGAATAGACGAGCATCAAGTGCTAAAAGGAGGTTTCTTGGAATGTTGGCTTCATCTTCTTCGCTTTTTTGTTGCCACAGAGCTTGCCATCTTCTCAATTCGCTTCCCACCTTGGGGAAGATCTGCTCCCAGGAAAGAAGCTCATCTAAGTGTTCCAAGAGTTGCAGACTGGAACTCTTAGTTGCACTGATGATACAAAGCATAGAAGACTGTACCAAGTCTTCCCATATCTTCAAATCTTTCCTCCAATAGGCAATATCGAAGGAATAGCAACCATTTATCTGAAGCATTCTTGAGGAGATCGACTTGGAATGTTGCTGCACGCTTCTCTTCTTGGGACACTCTCTGTTGCACAAACTGTTCCAGTCAGCTGAAGGATCTCCTCATAGAAATGGAAAGTTGTATCAGTGGTGTTCCTGAGGTTTTCACTCCATTGATGACCTCGTGTATACCATCATATACACATCGTACATGTCTTGATCATATTTCTGGAGCTTGGCAGTGAGAGGGTCTTGACTTCACCAAGTACATTTTTTGTGATGACAAAAACAGCTCGAGTCTGACATGAGGCAAGTGCCATTTTCAGTCCTAGTGCCTTTACCCTTGTTTCACTATCCCAATTTCAACTTCATCAGAAGAGGCCAAGTTTGGGTACTCAGAAAGAGACAAGATGTGACCTAAGAAAGTAACAAGAGCTTCATACATTTGCAGAAAGACTTCAAAGCAAGTGTGTCCATCCATCATATCATGTCTTGTACAGCCCTGACAGTTTGGTTGCCTTGGAGTAAGGAAAGAGCTCGCTCACTGTTAATTCAAAAAGCTTTTGTCACTTTAGGCTCTTGAAGAGAAAGAGATGAGATTTAGCTGTATGATAAATAATTGAAATCACGTTTCTCACTTCCTGAACTCTGATAGAGTGATTCAGACAGTGAGAATAGCAAGGTGTATACAAAGCTAGTGGGGTAATCTCTTTGATCTTAGCCTGGACACCTGCTACATCTGGTGACCTTACTAAAAGCTCCATCATAAGCTAGACAGATATATCCTACGATACTGATAGATCAGAAATGGCTATCTTCCTAGAGATAGAACCATGTTTTTTCCAGCTGGATGAAGCTTATGTGGCACTCACTCCTTAATATGAGTATCTTGAAGAGAAGATAAATCTACATACTTCAAGCATACAGATAGGGTCTCTTGGAGGTGGAATGAGGATCTGTGGTTTCATCTGCTATGATGGTGAGGTAAGCAAATTCTGTTGTAGTTGTTTACCTTTCTCTGATTTAGCACACCTAGATAAGAATGACCTGAGTTTTGAACTTGTAGCTACAGCTAATTTTGCATTAGCAGAGTTGTAAATTATTGTTATCCTCATTTGTTGCAATGAAATTCCCTCTATTCTACAGAAAAATCTACATAATGACCTCTAAGCTGCTTTGCCAAAAATTCGACTGCCAAGACAATTTACTGTAAGATGTGTTTGTTCTCATCCACTTGCTGATCTCTCTCCTTCACAAGCATCTACCCTCTTAGAAAAAGGTCTGCTCTCTCATTCCTGCATGACAATGCATCAAAGTTTGCACACTAGAACAAGTGCTTTGGAGTATGGCAAGATAAAACTGCTAATACCTGTCCTATTACCAACTCCCAAATTACTATCTCCGACTGCCACGAAATACTTACAAATAGCTACCCCTGAAAGCACAGCACTATAATGAGAGCCATGGAAATTGTTCTAACCATCTAAGTTGGAAAGAAACATTCCAGGTTTTTCCTAGCTTTGTGACCTGATGAGAATGAAGATTCTCAGAAGAAGTGGGTTTTAAATGGAGTGTAAGACATTGCTATTTTATTGGTGACTTCATTTACCAATGCCTCAGTCTGTCCCAGGAGCCACATACAGCCAGTAGTGGAGTTTTTAGGTCAATCTGTCCATCAAAATTTGGAGAGCAGTGAGTGGTGAATTAGTGTTGATTGACTGCTCCTTCTACTTCACCAAATGCCAAAATGGTAGCTAACTAAAGCAGTTATTGTGATGAAGGAGTTGGTGATGTAGATAATGTAGCATTAACAATGCGGCTGCTGCTGATGTATTTGGAAAATCAGCAATTAGCTAATACCGACCTTAGCTATTGGGCTCATTCCATATTAGACAATTGACCTATCTGCACATATTTTAAAAGGTATCTTTTCAAAAAGTGCATGCAGTCTCTAGATCGCTTTTTACAGCCATTGGTTCCTGCTGACATGATCATTATGCATGCAATTACTGGCATAATGCTCATTATCAGCTGCCCAGCACAAAACTAGGACTTGCACTACTTATAAATTACATCATGGTGAGTGTATTGCTGAACCAGTGGTGATGAGTAAGTGAAGAACAGAATTTGTGAGTGTTCTAAAAAAAACATTCTAAGATGCTTGTTATTTGCTCTTGCATGTTATAGAGCTAATTATGTAGTTAAATATATATGCAACATTGATGCATTAATAATGAGGGTGTTGCTATTATTGATTAGGGGGTTGCAACCCCAGAACTCCCCCCCCCCCCCCCCACCGCCCTCCTGTCCACCCAAGATCCTCCCTGTGTTCTTCATAGGTTTCTTACCTCCAGCTAAGATCTAAACTGCATTTTCAAGGAAAACCTTTACCATGTTACATCTGAAAAACAACGTTATAATGCTTTCCTAGCAAAGCTCCCTAGAAAAAGATGATAGGATTTGGAACTAAATCACAGAGAGCCTACCCCCTGGCCAGCTGCCATTCATCTTATGCTGCTTCAGACACACCTCCAGCTCCATTCAACCTCAGACACTGAAAGTACTGTGCTGATTCCAAATGTCATTTTTGAGGCCCTGTTTCCAACTTCACATCCAAAACGCCTGTCCCTTCTCCCTGAACCATGACAGCACTTTTCTCAAGCTAGTTCATGTTATCACACCATCTTATTAGAAGATGAAATGTTGTACGCTGACCTACAAGGTTACCGGGCCTGTGATAACTCACTTGTTACCATACCACAAGTCATCATGCGGCAATGTCTGCTCCCCTATTTGGTGATTGTATGCCAGAAAGAGATTGACGGGTCCCTACATTCACCTGAGGCTCTGAGCAATGCCCACGAGAAAGAGAGACAAGAATTAGTCGTGAATAAACTTGAAATAGTGACTTAGGTCATTCGCTTCCCTAGACCTATTCAGACTTTCAGCATGTCCTCCCATCCAAACTCATGTATGTCCAGGCAGCTGTTGATGTCAGGATCTCCATCTTCCACTCACATACAGTTATTAGAGCAAGAAATTAGCTCATGTGGAATCAACAGAGCTTTACAGACCGTAACTGGTCTCCAGCATCTAATTAACCTTTTCATTTAATTTTTTTTTATACTGTATGTCATACACACTTTTTCTTCATGTAAATGTGTTTTGGCTGTAATTAATTTTTTGGCCGATTTATTCAGAACTTTGGAACTGTCTCTTAAGTGGTTTCTCCTCGTCTTGTTTCATTTTTCCAGTGTGAAGAAACCAAAGAATTACTTCACCTCCTGAAGACTATTTGGAGGCATAAAGAAGGTGATGTTACCAAGCTTAGGCACGGGAGGAAAAAATAGACAGAATCTTGTTCAACAAGTTTTTGTTTGTTTGTAGGTGGTTTGGGACTAAAGTAGGCAGGAAGGCAAAGTTCAACCTGTTAGAAGCAGTCAGGATATTTTAGCTGACATACAAACTTTATGGTGCCTCCCTCCTACCCCAAGGTGCTCTCTCTTCTTCATGTCATGCATCCTCTGGAGTGCCTCAATGATCTATTCTTGGTCCTCTTCTCTTTGTTCTTTACATTAACGACAATGCAAAGCTCCCACTCTCGACATCTTCTATACTTACTCTCTATGCAGACGACATCCTCCTCTCCCATCCATTCTCTTCAACCTCTTCCTTAGATTCAGTGCAATCAGACATTGACATTATATTATCATGGCTACCTTCCCGTCTCCTAATAATTAACCCTAATAAGAGCAAGTGCATGATGATCTCTCGTAAACACCTCACATCCTCATACTCCACTGTATTAGTCCTCAATAATACTCCCCTTGATCTTGTCACTTCATTTACATACTTAGGAGTAACTTTCACCTGTAACCTCTCCTGGAACTGTACATTAGCAAAGTACGCACTAAATCAAGGAAAACAATAGGATTAATTTATCGCAACTTTTACCATCACTTATCCTCTCATATGCGAATTAAACTTTACACAACATTAGTCTCCCTCATCTAAGTTACTGTTCCTCTGTGTGGTCACCTCCTCCTCTTCTTGTAATGCAAAATCCTTAGAACACATTCAACACATTCAGCACTTTGCACTCAGACTCTGTAGTCACCAATGGCCTTCTGACTAATATGCATCCCTCCTCTTCACCCTTAAACTGCCTACACTCTCAAATAGATGCTCGAGACAAGCTCCTTCTAATTTACAAAATAATAAACAATTACATCCATTTTCTCCAGACCCAATCCAATTAGCTCCTACTCCTCCACTCATGTCTTCTTGACAATACCACCCATCGAACATCATAATCCCATTCTCCCGCACTGCATCCTTGCAGTCTTTTCGTTCCCTCTGCCACAGCTCTTTGGAACTCACTCCCAACCTCCATTAGATCCTTGTCCTCAATCTCTTCCTTCAAACGATTTATTAAACAATTCGCCTAACTTCAATCATTTTTCTACCTATCATGTTATCATGTATGTAAGGCTTTTTTCAAAAAACAACAACAAACCCCCCCAAAACACCCTATGTTAGAGCATAGATGATTTGCATAGTTAGAGTGTGGACATTACCTTGTAAACTCTTCAGTATTGATTTCTTGATAGTTAACGTTTGGCTCTAGCCTTCATTTTTTTTGGTTATTAAAAATTTTTTTTTTTAATAACAAACTCTCAATGAGCTCTCAGTTGACATAATAACATTACAATAATCTTCTCAATAATCAACTTCAAATTGTATTCACTTGACATTTCGACTAGATGCTCTAGCCTTCATCAGGAATAATGAGATGCTAAGGCTCACGTGAGTCTGTTATATAGCTATCCACCATGTGCCAGTACATGTGTCTAGCAGATGTAAACTATCTAATAAATAAATAATGTAAAATATATGTAGTAATTATTTAAATTTGCATGGTGTTAATTAAGTGTTAATGGACTCTGATATTCCCTGTGTATTTATTATTGTTTTATAATATTATAATAATAATATTAAATGGACAATAAATAAAATGTATATATAAATAATAAATAAATAAATAAAACAACAAAAAAATAATAAGAATAATAATAAGAAGAAGAAGAAGGAGGAGGAGGAGGAGGAGGAGGAGGAGGAGGAGGAGGAGGAGGAGGAGGAGGAAGAGGAAGAAGAAGAAGAAGAAGAAGAAGAAGAAGAAGAAGAAGAAGAAGAAGAAGAAGAAGAAGAAGAAGAAGAAGAAGAAGAAGAAGAAGAAGAAGAAGAAGAAGAAGAAGAAGAAGAAGAAGAAGAAGAAGAAGAAGAAGAAGAAGAAGAGAAGAAGAAGAAGAAGAAGAAGAAGAAGAAGAAGAAGAAGAAGAAGAAGAAGAAGAAGAAGAAGAAGAAGAAGAAGAAGAAGAAGAAGAAGAAGAATTTATTTATAATAACAGCATCATCAACAACAACAATAATAATAAAATTTAAATAATAGAAGATAATAAAAACAAATAAAAATAATGATAATGATAATATTATTATTGTTATTATTGAATCTTTATAACTGTAGCTATAATATTTTTCCGGAACAATTCAAATGCAATGATAAGCTACAGTTTGGTATAAGAATGAAGTAAGCAAACTGTATCTACACAATCAATGCTACATAGTATGCCTACAACAAAATTTACAGCAAAGAAATCCATCCAGAAGTTCTTCCTTCAGAGTTGCTTCCAGGGTTCCTGTGCAGCGGTCCTCAGCTTCCAGAAATAGCGGTAAAGGGATCCCACTGTGATGTTAGTTGTGATGACCTTTTATCTTTAAATGACCTTTTGTTGCACAATATAACATTACAAATTTTGATGTGTAGGGGGTGGAGAAAATAATAATCGATAGTATGTTTTTAAGGGCCCTTGATACTTTCTTCGGGTCAATTGAAGAATAGTCACCCGGCGCGACTATTCTTCAGAAGATCCCAACCCAGGTGACTATTCTTCAGAAGATCCCAGCTCGGACTAGGGCTGGGGCTGGGGCCAGGGCTTTCTCTCAGAATGCATTCCAGAGCCTGTGTGATCATATTGCTCTCCAATTCTAGCTTGGGTGACTATACTTCAGAAGGTTCCAGCTTGGGTGACTATTCTTCAGAAGATCGGGTTTTCCTCGGCCCGGGTGACTATTCTTCAATTGATCCCTTTCTTCATACCGAGTGTCATCTAGTAATAGGTACATTTGTAGCTGTAATACCTGTAATGTAGGTTAACACAAACTCCCATTAAAATTTTTGTCTACCTAATATATACACGGTTGCAAAAACTCCAGTTTTAACTAGGTCGAGCAGTATTTTGACAAAGTTGGTCTCTCTAATAGTCCTAATGTTTGAAGAGCTTAGGGAGATTCTCAAGAGTAAAGTATGTGATAAGGGACCCATCGCCCTGACATTCTTCACACCCTGAAGTCAAAATTGTACCCTCTGGTTGACAGAAGAGCCTGGGTTTCCTGAACCACATCTAATGCAATGCATGGACAAGAAATGATCTATATGACGACAAATCATGATTTACCTGGTGGGTCTTTCTCACTACCCCTGTGCTCTCCATGCAACTGACAAATTCCACAGATGTCAAGCAGAGGGTGCTTGGTTCCGATGCTGCCTGCCACCACCAGCTGTGGCTGATGCGATGCCTTGATGAAGAATCAAGTTGTCAGGCTGTGGCTTATGCGATGCCTTGATGAAGAATCAAGTTGTTAAAGGATTGCCGGTGATGTGATCCAACTTCTTGGAGAGGGTCAAGGGTCGCCAATAGCCATGAACAATACATGCAGTATCACTTGATAGCTACCATATGCACACGTGTTGTTGTTTACTCCCCTTCGCACTCTCCTTCCCACTGTGCACACTTGTTGTTTACCTCTCCTTCGCACTGTGCACACTTGTTGTTTACTCTCCTTCGCACTGTGCACACTTGTTGTTTACTCTCCTTCGCACTCTCCTTCCCATTGTGCACACTTGTTGTTTACTGTCCTTCACACTCTCCTTCCCATTGTGCACACTTGTTCTTGTTGTCTTCCCACTCCACTTCCCATTGTGCACACTTGTTGTTGTTGTTGTTGTCCTTCCCACTCCACTTCCCGTTTTTCTCTATTCCCTTTACACATAATTATATTGACACTTCCACACATCATTTGCATCACTGTCATCCATTTCTCCCCACCAACCTTTCACAATCTCTTACTCGGCAACCATCTCCTATTACTCAACCAATCACACCTACCCTACTCAACCTTCCCACCTTGTCCCATCTTGTAGAAATATTGTTAATATCAGTTCATCAAGTGATTGGTGTGTGTGTCTGTCTGTTTGTGTGTGCATGTGCATGCATGTATGTGTATGTGTGTAAGAATGAAGAACTCCGCGAGATCAGTTTCTTGTTTCTGCATCATCTCGGTGGTGAAACTGAAGTGTGAGTAGACTGGAAAATGAATTCACGATTATCATCGGTTCCAGCAATAACCAGCTGTCATACCTAGCCCAAGCTAGACAGAAGAATAACCTTTAGCTGACTGTTTTTATGCACAAACAACTTGTTATTTAGAAGATAAAGAGGTAACTGTCAAGCTAAGCAAGCAACCAAGATCAAAATCACAATTGGTGAAGGAACTATTGTGTCTGGGTTCACTGAAGACCAGGGGGGGAACTTTACCCCCATGTAAATATCAACACCATGTACACACCCTCACATGAAACAGAACCAGAACAGATTTCAGATCATGACATAAAAAGGCCAATTAATACAATACATGAGAACAAAAGCATGCACACTGGGGAGCGAAGAGCACCTAAAATCAGAAAAGCATGAAATCATTGAGTAATGTGAGGTGCAACTGAAGGTAGAGTCGACTTGCGATGACCTCATGGAGCTTGAACAGGATTGAGTGGTGAAAGTGGTCCCACTAGGCAGACTCTCACATGCACACATATGCATGGTGAAAGAGTCTAGTGAAATGCAATAGAGCTTTCTGTTCTGGTTTTCAGGCATTTCATAAAAATGTGAAATTAAGCACGAGATCTCATGTCCATATACATTGGCAAGACACTCTAAAATGAAATGTGTGCAAATAAGCAAGCTCAAACCCCCCTTGTATTTGCATAATATGATAGAGAGATGAGGGTGATAACAGAACAATTTGCCTCTGAATAAGCCCTAGTTAGTCTTGCCATGTGCATCAATTGCTGCACTTTTTGTTGCTTCACCAAGAATGCCAATCAAGTTGCAGCATTGCCAAGCACCAGTTAGTGTGCAGGAGCCCTGAGTCTCTCCTAGCAGTTGAGGAGGAGTCCATGGACATGCTGGAACCTGGATTGTCTCCTGGCAGATGAAGAGGAGTGAGATGGATGTGCAGGAACCTGGAGTCTCTCCTAGCAGTTGAGAAGAAGTGGATGGACATATGGCTCAGCACATCTACTAGGAGTACTTGGAAGGAGTTGTTGGTGAAGACCATTTCTATCAGGAGGCTTGCTGGCAGGAGTGGTTGGTGAAGGCCATATCTACAGGAGGGCTTGCTGGCAGGAGTGGTGGTGAAGGCATATCTACCAGGAGGGCTTAGTGGCAGGAGTGGTTGGTGAAGGCCATATCTACCAGGAGGGCTTGCTGGCAGGAGTGGTTGGTGAAGGCCATATCTACCAGGAGGGCTTGCTGGCAGGAGTGGTGGTGAAGGCATATCTACCAGGAGGGCTTAGTGGCAGGAGTGGTTGGTGAAGGCCATATCTACCAGGAGGGCTTGTGGTGGTGAAGGCCATATTTACCAGGAGGGCTTGCTGGCAGGAGTGGTTGGTGAAGGCCATATCTACCAGGAGGGCTTGGTGGCAGGAGTGGTTGGTGAAGGCCATATCTACTAGGAGGGCTTGGTGGCAGCAGTGGTATGAAGGCCATATCTACCAGGAGGGCTTGCTCAGCAGTGGTTGGTGAAAGCCATATCTACCAGGAGTGGGCGAAGAAATGTTAATCAAACATTTTTTTAGCTGACATCAAATACTCGATCAAAAAGCTGATTGAAAGAGAAATATGTATTTCTACCCCACCAAACAATAGTTAGAAGTTTTATTCCTGAGAGTGTATGACTGATGGTACTCACAGTGACTGTCCTGGTAATCAAAGCATAATCCATTGGGGTACACCAGGAGACGTTCTATTTGCAAGAAACCCCTCATGCTGGCAGGGATGGCATACCAGCTGTAGCAATTTTAGTTCTGCTATAATGTTACCAGTTATCTCCTCAGTGACACAATGAGAGGCAGTCCATCAAGGAAATGTGTTTTTATCTTGCCAAGCACCCTCATGGCAAATGCATCCATATTGAGGAATTGAGAGCAATGCCGTAATAAAACTCCAATATCCTTGACCTTGGCAGCTATTGTCAGTGTGAGCTTAGTGAGCACGTGCTTATGCTTGTAAGCCAGAGTTGACCAGTGTGAGATTATTCAGCCCATTCTCATCTCTGTGTGGCCAATTTTCTTTCCCTGATCTGTTTTAAGTTGATGCTGGTGAAAATATGGTGCATTGCCAGATTCACACTTAAACAGGAAAGTTAGTATTGCCGCATGTCAGGGAGCATCTGACAACTGCCTCTGACACCTCTGGAAAAGGAGGAACAACCTGTGGGAATCACTCGCCTGACTCACCTACATCAGAATATGTAAAATCACACGTTGTGACTGCCTCTGACACCTCAGGGAAAGGAGGAACAACCTGTTGGAATCACTCACCTGATTACTCACCTACATCAGAAGGTGTAAAACCACAGAGATCAGAGAAGACAGACTACCCACAAACCACTACGTGAACTGTATAAAAGATAAGAACAGCAAAGAGAGAGAGAGACAGAGAAGAGAAAAGACAAGAGAACTAAAGGAACTGTATAAAACAGTTGGTGTATGATACAATTGTGATTCTATGCTATTATTATTCTTGACCTTTATTATTATTCTTGACCTTTATGACTTATCAGAAGGGTGGAGATTGAATTGGTCAAGCTAGGTTTATTGATACAACTAGGTCAGTAAACAAGAGGTTGGCGTCGCAGGAGCTGCAAGTGAGTGAGCTTCTCCTGACACCATATCTGCAATGTATCCACCTCCCAAGTGAGGGCTCGCTTGCTCACATTTTTATCAAGAATTTAAACCCGCGAGAAAGGGAAAAAGAAAAAAAAAATGGTTGACACTTCTAAGTGTTACATTCTAATAGAATATGTGTAATGCTTAATACTGCTCTAATGCCACTTTACAGTATAATAATCAACTTTTCCACAAAACCATCAACATGTGAGTGCAATCAAGTCTTTGCCTCCAGCTTTATTAAATGTGCGCATATGTGTGTAACCCCCCACCCACACACTGCTTCTCTCTCCTAACCTCTTCCATCAGGAACTGGTCAAAGTCAGCCATGATTCCATTAAGGCTGGAATCTTAATACATTCAATGGCCTGCTTGTTGATGGCTTGCTCACTGTAGAACTCAGGGAACCCTTGAATGGAGGCAAACATCACTTCAGCCTCAGTGTGATAGTCAGAGTAGAGACCTGTCAGGCAATACCAGTGTGAGGTTAGGTGGAGAGAAATTGAGGTGGAGGAAGGAGAGAATAGTGCATGGAGAAAGGAGAGAAATAGAGATGGAAGGAAGGACAGAAGTAGGGGTAGAGAAAGAGAAGGAGAGAAATTGAGGTAGAGAAGTAGGAGAGAAATGGAGGAGGGAAGGAGAGAAATGGAGAAGGGAATGAGAGAATGGAGAGGGAATGAGAGAAATGGAGGAGGGGAAGGAGAGAAATGGTGGCGGTGGAGGAAAGAGAAAATGGGTGGATAGAGGGAAAGAAGGAGGGAAATGGAGAGAAGTGGAGATGGAAGGAAGGAGGTAGAAAATATAGTTGGAGGGGAAGAGAAAGAAATGGAGGTGGAGGGAGGGCAGACGAAGGTAAGGGATTATAACACACTCGTCTATAGGAGATAGGAAGTGGTTGAGCACACAGTTGGGAAGAATATTCCTAAGAATGACTTGATTATGCTCTTGAATCAAATCCTTTTTTCTTATCTGAGAGAGAGAGAGCAAGTATTTAAAAAAAGTGGAGAAAGGAGGAGAGAAAAAGTTGGATGGTGCAGGAAAACAATGCATAAATAATAACTGGAGGGGGCCAGGCTGAGAGGGGAAAAGAGAGGATGGTGGTCTCATACAAAACTAGCAAATTGAAAATAGTTCTAGGGTCTACTTGATCTTGCCACAAGTAGTTACGGCCACTCCCATTGTCACTGCACCAAGTTTTAAATCATCATTATTTTGTCAAGGTCTGAATCAGCAAATATTCTGAGCATCAACCTTCCAGCTATACTATAAGCTCTTGCTGCTTAGCATACCGACAAGAAAATCAACACTTAACCGCAAATATATATATGTATGTGCTTACATTTTTTAATTATAGATGCATTCTATTTTATATTGAACTGATGGAGAGCAGAAGGATAGTCTCATGCACCAGTGAAGAAGAGTTAATACTACAAGCAAGCCGCTCAAGTGAGACGCAAATCTCTTGTGGCAGACAAAGAAGGAGTCAGTGATGATTCCCAAGCATACGTTGCAACTGACTTTACTATTGAAGTAAGAGGGTCTGGACATTCTTCATGGTGAAAAACTCCATTTAGCCAAAGATCAGAACAGTTCTTGCAACAGTCATGTTGTTGAAATTTTTCACTATCCAGATGTATCATTTGGCAGGTGGAAAGTTCTTCATAACTTCATCGGATCTGCAGAAGAAACAGCTGCTATAAACTAGAAGTGCCTTACAAAAGAGCATCAAGAAGCTCATTGGGAAGCGCATGGTGATACTAGAATCTTTGCCTCACTAATTCTGTGAAGTACATTGCCTTGTCAGCAAAGCAAATACGCCTGGTGATTTGAGGTGGGTGGTGAAGTACAGAAACCAATACTCAAGTATTGTATGGTATCAAAATTGCAAGGAGTGAAATTTGGTATGTGAAGGGGCGACAATTTTAGCCTCATGCATTTTTTGGTCATCCCTACTAATTATTCATGTGTGTATATTTGCATGCATGCATGCATGTGTCTGTGTGTTTGCATGCATGCATGTGCATGTGTGTTTGCATGCATGCATGTGTCTGTGTGTTTGCATGCACGCATATGTATGTGTGTTTGCATGCATGCATGTGTATGTGTGTTTGCATGCATGCATGCAGTGTGTCTGTGTGTTTGCATGCATGCATGTGTGCATGCATGCATACATGAATGTGTGCATGTGTTTAAAGGCTGCTGGAGCCACACCGGAGGAGCCTGAATTTATTTTATTTTATAAATGTTTGCCTATTTGCAACATTTGCTCGTACCATGGGCCGATCCGGACCAAACTTTATTGGGACTACCCAAGAAAGGCCAAGAAGTTGTTTTTTTAGTTTTGCTTTTTGGAATAGTACTTGCGGACGGTGTCACACTCATTAGCACTTGTTCAGGTTCATGTTCTTCAGGTTGGAGCTGCGGTATTGTGTGGGGTGGGGGTATGACTTTAAAAACATTCCTCGAGTGGTCGCTAAAGCTCACACCAAGTTTGGCCTACATTGACCCATGGCGTCTCCGATATATAACACACAGACAAAAAATATTTGTGCAAGTTGAATGTTTATTATTAGTATATACCTCACTGCTGATATGCTAATTATTTCACAATGGCATGTGTTATTATAACAATGACACTGACTCCATGGTTCTGCAACAGTTATGTACATGAAGCTCTGTATCTACCCGAGTTCGTCTGATGAAGTTAACCCCAGGTTTATTGGTATTGCATGACCAGGACTATGCCAGTGAGACAAGTAGAGGTAATCATAACTGCAAGGACCTGGCTAGAATAACACAGTAGTTGATTTATAATAACAGTTTGTTAGAAGATAGTGACTAAAAAGTGTTGGCTATTGTGGAAGAGCCGTCTTGTGAACATCAGCCTGCACAACTTTGAAAACAATTTCTAGACTGTCAATTACTTTCTGACACTCCTCCCCTTCTACTTAGTTAACTTCTGACACTCCTCCCATTCTATTTACTGTTAATTTCTGACACTCTTTTCCCAACTTAGTTAACTTCTGACACTCCTCCCATTCTACTTACAGTCAACTTCTGACACTCCTCCCATTCTACTTACAGTTAATTTCTGACACTTCTCCCACAGAGAGTCCTCCCACTATATTTTGGACCATTTGACACTCCCTCTCTTCCTGGTAGTCAATTAACTCTAGTCCACTACATCTGTAACAATATTCTCAATTTAGTGGCACGGAAAAATGTGTACTGCATATTGTTATTCATCTTCAACCTTATATATTGAATTGTGATAAACTGGAGTCTATGATGCAAAAAAAGAAAGTCCAGAATATTTTCAGTTGCTGTGAGAATTGGCCAGGCAGCTCAAGAGGTTGTTAACTCTATTATATTATTGCTAACTACTTGGAAGGCAAGGTCACTGCCAGAATGTACAGAGGTAACACTGGGACCTGCACTGGGACCTGGAATGCCACGAAAGGTTGGGGAAGCTCAACTGCTCTCCATGGCAGTCATTTTAAGTACTTCAAACTAATCAAATAAGGGCAAAGAGTCACTGAGCACAAATGTACGACAGGAGAGGATAAATACATATCTCGGCCTTGAAGTATCATAAGAATTTAGATTTAAAAAATTATGACCTATAATTAGCACAAATTGAGCCTTTATACCACACAAAGAATGGAATGTCTGTTGCACAAGTGTTGATAACGTATTCTAGATTTTGAATAAAATAAACCCCCCCCCCTCCCCCCCCCCCCCCCCCCCCCCCCTCCACACACACACACACACTTGCAAGTGACAATGTAGCAGACAAACTAGAATTTCCTGGTATGCTGTTCTTTGACTTTAACTGTAACAATGAGGCAGACTTGTATGCACACAATCTACTTCCTGTCCCAACAACGCAACTCTACCTGCTGTACCAACAACTTAACTCTACTTCCTGTCCCAACAACGCAACTCTACTTCCTGTCCCAACAATGAGGAAAAACATGTTGAAGAGAGAAGACAGCAACAAAACATGTTGAAGAGAGAAGACGGCAACAAAACATGTTGAAGAGAGAAGACAGCAATGAAGTATGCTGAGTGAGAAGACAGCAACATAACATGTTGAAGAGAGATGACAGCAATGAGGATGAGCTCCACCGTGGGATAGGTCAGAGAGAGAGAGGCATGGTGATGAATATCATTATGATAACCACATGAACTGCAGAAAACAGACAAACTGCAATTTATTTTGAAACAAAGAGTACAAACGATTATCACAACTGCACCGAACATGTTCAAGGAGCATTGCATGCTAGCAAGTGCTGTCTATCGAAACCTGAAAACTTGTTGCTAAAATAAACCGACATCTGCTTGGCGTTACCAAATTGCACCACTCTAGGTGGTGACCAATAGTGCAGCAAACAAACTAAAACATGCAACAACAACAACAACAACAAATGAAATAACTGCTAATACTACTAACAATAAAACAATTAATACAAATATATTGACAGTAACAAAGAAAGATGTGCTCCTCACTGCACCTTTGTAGATCATATCAGCTGTCAAAGGCGGAAAAGGTTTTTCTCAGTTTGGTTTCTTCCTTGATGTTGAGCCAACAGTGTTGGGTGTGTCTATCTATCCTCTGAGTGCACATGCCCAATAATGTCTATGCACACTCCAACATGCTATCATATTCTAGTTGAGAAGCTCAAAGATGGAGGAACCAGCACTGAATGATTATAAGTACGAGGAACAGATTGAAGAGGGAGCCTACAACAGAGAGCTGAGGAGGGAGTCCAGTGCAAAGGCTGACGGAAAGACTATGGCACCAGCTAAAATGTTGAAAGCAGGTAAGAAGATGAAGTCTCTGAGAAGGAACTGCAAATATATAGACAGTGAATATTCCTGAGTAATGTTCCTGAGTAATGCCAACAACACCAACACAGGCCAAGATAAAGTGGACATGCCAGGAGAGAGTTTTCTAACCAGCATATGTGTGGCAGCACTCTCCATATTAAGCCGGCTCCCCGTAGCACAGGAGTGTGACAAAAACCCTAGCTTTGTCATATAACAAGCTGAAGCTTTAATCCAGCACTGTGATGTCATCATGATGATGTAATGCCAGGATTGTGTCATGGGAGAAGGAACCCACAACCATTCTGTTTCACGATTGCATTAAAAGGTGCGAGTAGTGATGACTGTCTGTCAATCACACATCCTCTATAACTCAGCACATGTTGTTTTACAATTGGAATTGAAAGACGGCCTGTGCTGTATTATAAGCAGAACGAATGAGCCACACCCAGTTTCACTGTTAGGTTTGTGGAGTTCTCACTCCTGGCAACTATTACCAAGTTGTTTAAGGCGGCTGTAGATGACCTTATGTGGGAACAATAACCATAGCAACAAGACATGGCATGTGTTAATATATGTAGTGTCAATAATTAGAAAAAGTATTAAAAAGTCCTGGAGGGCCTGAAGCCCACACTTGGTGCAGCCTTCCACTCTCACAGAAACAACAGCAACAACAACAACAAAGAAGCAAATAAAAACAACTTGAAGCAAGTACTGTGTGGTTGTTTCAGACTCCATGACTTCATCACGTTCATCTGTAGCTACCGTTAAGGGTCTGTCTTTTGTGTCTGAGGCAAGCTTTCCAGGCCATCTCAGACTCTTCATCAGGTCTAATGATGTATCCCTTACTGGTCACATGACCACTCAGGGAAGTCACATGACAACAGTAATTGTGTAAATCGCTGGTAAGCCATAGCCTTTGTCGAAGTTGAGCGTCGGTTCCCAAGAGGCTGTTGAGATCCGCACCCGGGAACCAGCACTCAACCAAACTGAGGCTGTGACCTGCCAGTGATGTACACACCACTATTGTCATGCTACCTCCCTGCGTGGTTATGTGACTTAGAGACCAAGAAGACCTCGAAAGCTTGAATTAGAGCAAAAACACAGGCTCTTAAAGGTATCTGATATTACAATGACTTCCTCAATAGAACTTGAAATTTATTCTCCCGACGTGTCAGCAGATGCTCCAGCCTTCATCAGGAATTTAATTCGTTGTCTCGGAGTTGAGAGTTTATCTGAAAAGAACAGGAATGTTAAAAAGCAACTAGATTAGATCGACCTGAAAATGAAGCCACACCCATGTAGCCACACCCAGAGATTACTCCTTACCATTGCACAGCAATATTGTAATCATTGTTTTAAGAAACACCTAAATGGGTGTGGCTCTCATTTCTTAACAGGTCAATCCCAATGGAGTTAACTACAACATTCTTGTTCTTGTGCAACGATGAGCTAATGCAGTGTCTCTGACTGAGTAGCATCAAAAACAATATTGCATCAGGAGGAAAGGAAGTGGACATTGTCCGGCAGGAGAGAGCAGGAAACTTGCAACAAAGTTTAAATAGGCTGATGAGATGCTAAGATAGTATACATACATAACACCGTCAGGACTAATGCTTTTTAAAGACTACTACACTTCTTTCTAGTGTGTGTGTGTGTGTGCATGTGTGTGAGTGTGTGTGTGTGCATGTGTGTGTGTGTGTGTGTGTGTGTGTGTGTGTAGATCACAACTTTTCAGGCAACCCTTTACCAGAAGATGTCAGTTAACCATCTGCATAATGGCTCTCACTTGGTAGGCCCCTCACTTATGGTCTTTAATACAAGCCCAATACTACAGAATTTCTTGTCCTTTAGAAGTACATGCTCTTACAGTCATTTGCACTAAAACAGCATTACAGTTGTCCAGTAGCTGCAAGTCTTTTTCAAACACTTTGCCTGACCTGCTTTTGTGTGATCTTCCACTTCTGCTGCTGTTAAGAGGCATGCCAAGTTAAGTTAAAACAGCTGCCTCAACACAGTCATGAACATAAATTATGTAAACTACTTCACATATCCAGAAATTTCACTCATCTAAGCAGGGTTGCCTGAAAAGTTGTGATTCACACACACATAGCAACCTATTATAATGTTTTATTGCTATTATTGATGTGTACCATGTATACTGCATTGTCTACTGCACAAAAAATAATGACATACCACACGATGCTGTTGTTCACTGTGCCCATAGGGTCAACTACAGCCTCCTTCAAGATTTGGTAACAGTTGCACAGGATAACTCCACCAACTAAACAGCATATACATCCTCCTTTGGAAGTGGGAACAGTTTTCTGGTGCAGGACTAAACATCCAATCCTAATTATAGAACAGCATGTACAGTCCTAATTATAGAACATCATGTACAGTCTTAATTATAAACAGCATGTATTATAGAACAGCATGTACAGTCCTAATTATAGAACAACATGTACAGTCAAACAACATGGACAGTCCTAATTATAGAACAGCATGTACAGTCCTAATTATAAAACAGCATGTACAGTCCTAATTATAGAACAGCATGTACAGTCAAACAACATGTACAGTCCTAATTATAGAACAGCATGTACAGTCCTAATTATAAAACAGCATGTACAGTCCTAATTATAGAACAGCATGTACAGTCCTAATTATAGAACAGCATGTACAGTCCTAATTATAGAACAGCAGGTACAGTCTTAATTGTAAAACAGCATGTACGGCTAATTATAGAACAGCATGTACAGTCTTAATTATAAAACAACATGTACAGTCCTAATTATAGAACAGCATATACGGTCCTAATTATAAAACAGCATGTACAGTCCTAATTATAGAACAGCGTGTACAGTCCTAATTATAGAACAGCATGTACAGTCTTAATTATAAAACAACATGTACAGTCCTAATTATAGAACAGCATGTACAGTCCTAATTATAGAACAGCATGTACAGTCCTAATTATAGAACAACATGTACAGTCAAACAACATGTACAGTCCTAATTATAAAACAGCATGTACAGTCCTAATTATAGAACAGCATGTACAGTCCTAATAATAGCACAGCATGTACAGTATTAATTACAGCATGTAAAATCCGAACTTTCAGTTGACACACTAACATGACAATAACATTCAACTTGTTCTCTCCAGATGCTCTAGCCTTCATCAGAGTTGAAGACTGGTAAACCTACTACATACCGGTAGCTAGCTATTCAACACATGCTATAAAACCACACCTCAGCATACATGTCCAGCATGTGAACCAGCACATGCATTAAGCACAGGGATGTGGAAAAGGAAATTTTAATTAATTACTTGGTTAATTACTTGGTTAATGATGATGATAATAATAATAATAATAATAATAATAATAATAATAATAATAATAATCATCATAATAATCATCATAATAATAATAATAATAATAATAATAATAATAATAATCATAATCATCATAATAATAATAATAATAATAATCGTACTTATAATCATAATAATAATAATCATCAGCATCATAACAATAATAACAACAACAACAACAACAACAAAAGAGTAGCCACAGTAGGTAGAGTGTCATAGGGAGCCCACTGTGGGTGGATGCCTAGGCCCTGCTTCGTGGGGAGTCCAGCTACTGTCTCTGCTTCATGGGGAGTTCAGCTACTGTCTCTACTTCTTGGGGAGTCCAGCTACTGTATCTGCTTAATTCATGGGGAGTCCAGCTACTGTCTCTGCTTCATGGGGAGCCAAACTACTGGGTAGGCCCCTTCATGGGAAAACCAGCTATCAGTTAGGCCCTGTTTCATGTGAGACAGCTACTGGATGCCTAAGCCCTGCTTCATGGGAACCCACCTACTGTGTGCAGCTGACAGATTCTGCCTACTAGGCAACACTTATGCCTTCAAGTTGGTGCCGCGTCCAGACAGTCTAGCTAAAACAACAACGTATCTATGACCACTGCTTGCGGCACTTCTCTCTTGTGACCTGGCACCAGGTGTTGCTGGGAGCTGTGGCAGATCCTGCCTACTTGGCAACAATTATGCTTAGAAGTTGGCGGACAGTCTAGTTAGAACAACAGTGTATCTATGACCACTACTTGCATCACATACAATAACCTGCTTGGGGGTGGACAAAATTATGCTATCTGAGTATTTAGGGAGAACTTAACAGAGTCTTTATCTGGGTATTTAGGGAGAGCTAAACAGAGTCTTACCAGCCACCAACATGCTGAAGATGAAGGTGAAGTGTACAAGAGCAAGTTGTTCAAGGTAAAAAAAATTGGCCGAACAGTCCCAGAAGAAATGCTTGGGGTCCTCCTGCACGTGGTGAGGGCTCGGGCTCCTCCCGCACGTGGTGAGGGCTCCTCCTGCACCTGCATGTGGTGGGGGCTCCTCCTGCACGTGGTGAGGGCTCCTCCTGCATGTGGTGGGGGCTGGGGGGGGGGGGGGGGGGGGGGGGGGGGGGGGGTGTCCTCCTGCACGTGGTGATAATTACCACACACGCACATGCATGCACACAAACATGAGACAGAAAAGAGATGAGCAATTCTTACACTTTGTTTGTTTGTGTTCTTCTTCTTCTTACTGATGTGTGCGGCCATTATCTGCATTATCTTAGCTTCAAGCTGAGGCTCCTTGAACATCAACGTCATTCAGAGTTTGTTTTGGAGTCCGTAGCTTTGTCCACCATGGCCACCATCTCTGCAAGATGGCTGGAAGACTGTTGGCAGTGGTTGAGAGGTGCTCAGACAACTCAACAATGCCATTCAGCATTCAATCACTCTAAACAAATATTGTAGAATTACCCTCGTACGTTTCTGCTGCAGTCTAGAAGAGTGTCCAGTCCACAACCCCTCTCATGGGACATCCCGGGAATGTCCAGGATGATGTTCCCAGGGAAAGGTGTTGTGGCAGTTCTGGGCTATCAGCAGTCTGTCTGATATAGCTCTGCATGGAGATGGAAGCATAAACATATATAGTGGCCAGCTCCAGTGACCACAGGTAACCAAACAGCACTTAAAAGTTGCTAGAGCTGTTGAAATCACTCTTCTCAGGTCAGCTTAACCCCTCCTCCACATTCAAGAAAATTTTAACACTATAAATCCAACCACAGCCAATGCCAAACTCTGACACCTCTCTTCCTCCTCCTCCTCTCTCTCTCCCTCATGTGCTGTGCAATGTCTTCAGCTACAAACTTACCTCCCTTTTCAAAATTCCCTGTGAATAACCCATATCACCATATATGGACTGAGAGTTAAAAATGAACTTGTTTTCCTAGACAGCCTATGCAGCTCTCTAATTAATGCACAGCTCTCCAAATAATGCACAGCTCTCTAATTAATGCACAGCTCTCCAAATAATGCACAGCTCTCTAATTAATGCACCGCTCTCTAACAAGAGAGGAACAGGTGCAGGGACTTGGAAGAGGTCAGAGAATAGAGAAGGTGGGAGGGGAGGAGATGGCCTGGCTGACTTGCACTTCCAGCAGCAGAAACAATGATGGCAGCAGTGTGCCAGCAACAATGACAGCAACAGTGAAGCCAGCAACAGTGGTAGCAACATCAAAGCAACAATAAAAACAAGCCAGTCATGTGGCGTCTATGTTAGTTAATTGAACGTGATAGATTATTATTTATATCCCAATTAATTCCCAATTAATTATATGCAAATAACAACAACAATTCCTATCATTGGACTACACCCAACTTGCCACACCCTTCAATTTGACCCCAAGGAGACTGCACTGTTGCATGTGAGCATGACAAGGAAACCCACAATAATTCTCTACGTGCCAGAGCTCGCCCAGGAATTCCTCTAGCCCCTTGTGGAGCTCGATGAGCCCGGAGAGCAGTGAGCCAGTGAGTGTGCACCTACATGCATGTCCAGGATGTAGCCAGTTTCATCTGTCACCTTCCTGGAAGGCGGAGGAGAATTGAACTCATTGCAACTAATCACAGACCCATCACGTGTCATACATTGGGTGTAAGACTCGCACATTCCAGCGTATTTCCTGAACGGAGCTCTCACTTCATTATCTCATGCGAACAAGGTCAGGTTGGTTGCCATGCAACCCACATGTGTGCAATTAGTACCAGTCTCCAATGCTCTTTATATGCCATTTTGGGGCTCCCCCCCCCCCCCCCCCCCCCCCCCCCCCACACACACACCTTTGGCTCCTTGAGCACATCGTTACCACACCTGTTTGGTTTCTAAGCTTAGGTTTTCAGTAAATATGATGTAGATTACACACAATCTCTGCTAGGTCAACTGCTGGAATATCTTAAAGCTTCCTAGGGCATGAGCTAAGACCGTAGGCCAGGTCCTAAACGTGAATGAAATAGTGGTCCATTTTCAGGATTTTTTTGCCGGCATATTGTGTGAACATATCTAACTAGAACAAAATTAATCCGAATTCGTTGAGATTTTGGGTCTAGCGTATTCTTCTGCTCTCACATCCAGAAAATCTGGAAATGCTCTTGCTATTGATCTCATGTAGGCAGAAGTAACTTAGCCTAGGGTGTGAAGTAACTTAATCTTTAGACAGGGCAGATTTACTGATAAATGTGATGCTTGTAATTATGCAAGGGGGAAAGCTCAGCCCTAGCCCTAGCCTTGGCCCCAGCCCTAGCCCTAGCCCTAGCCCTGGCCCTAGCCCTGGCCCCGGCACTAGCCCTAGCCCTGGCCCTAGCCCTGCCCTGGCCGTAGCCCTGGCCCTGGCCCTGGCCCTAGCCCTAGCCCTGGTCCTAGCCCTAGCCCTGGCCCTGGCCCTAGCCCCAGCCCTAGCCCTAGCCTTTTCGTTTGGCACTGTCGCCCCCTATTCCCTTACCGGATCCTAACCCCCCTAGAGGCCACTTTGGGAAACACAACCATGGCAGCTGCTATTTGTAGCCTGTCATTGTTTTGTTGCCACTGTTCTGTTGCCACTGTTTTGTTGTCATTGTTTTGTTGCCACTGTTTTGTTGCCATGTTTTGTTGCCACTGTTTTGTTGTCATTATTTGGTTGCCACTGTTTTGTTGCCACTGTTCCGTTACCACTGTTTTGTTGTCAAGGTTTTGTTGCCACTGTTCTGTTGCCACTGTTCTGTTGCCACTGTTTTTGTTGCCACTGTTTTGTTGCCATTATTTTGTTGCCAATTTTATTGGCACTGTTTTGTTGCCCCTTTTTGTTGCCACTGTTTTGTTGCCAGTTTTGTTGCCACTGTTATGTTGCCACTGTTTTGTTGCCAGTTTTGTTGCCACTGTTTTGTTGCCACTGTTTTGTTGCCAGTTTTGTTGCCACTGTTTTGTTGCCATTGTTTTGTTGTTATTGTTTTGTTTTCTCGTGTTCTTGCTTTGGCCAATGCCAAAGAAGAACAAAGTTGTCCAACATCTGGACCTATGTGAGGGACTCGGGAGGATACGTTAGTGAAGCCTTGATGTCTGCATGGGAGGGGAATGAAGATGGACATGATCATGCATGTGAGGGGAATGAAGATGGACATGAAGTCATCACCTTAAAAATAGTGAGTTCAAAGAACACCATAATTTACTCCACTAAGTCCGTCTTGCTTTGTTAAAGAGATCCCAAACAGAACTTTTTGGCTTAATTGTGATTGCTTGGCATATCTGCAATGACATCATCTGTCATAGACACGCTTGGTAGCGATGACAGGCAACATCTGTCTATTCTCCTACACACCTAACTACACCCACCTAACTACACCCACCTAACTCCTTACCCACCTACCCACCCACCCCACCCAACCCACCCACCCACCAAAACCACCCACCCAACCTACCTACCTATCCACCCACCAACCTACCCATGTGCGTTGTTGAAGGAGGAGAATTGACAGAGCGGATACATGTTTCGGCATGTTGCTATAACCATTGGAGACGGTGCTACTTGTTATAATGCATTGAGGTATGAAAGTGACTTTACTTATCTTCTTCTGTATCTTGAAAGCAAAATATATATATATGATGGTTTGGAAGAACATGACAGGGAAGAAGCATGGTGACAGCAGTAGAGGAGTTGAAGGTTTTGTAGAAGAAACGGTATTTAAAGAGACTGAAGATGTAACATTTATCCCGTGGGTTTTTATGTGGGATTCCAGTCAAAGTCTAAAGCATGAAAGATTAGACCTGAATTTTTATCTTTGCTCTTCCAATAGAGTATGTTATTGTTGCGGTCTACTTTTAGTGACAGATGAAAGCTGCAAAAATGATAGTGCAATTCTCACTTGAATTCCAGCAAGATAATCTACCACAAGACCGCCTTCATCATTAGACACCGCGCACTACCCGCCTGGCAGAGTCGAGAGCGAGTGTCACGTTCGTACTAGTCAGCCTCATATACTGTACTTGAAGGAGTTAGTACTGTCACCATATCCAAGGAAAGTTGCGTGTGAACCCTTTCAAATAGCGCTGGAAGACAGAAATGGAGACTCGGAGTGCTGAACTTTGCTGTCTAGCTGGTAGACAGGCAATGGGCAGTGTGATGTTGCAGAATAGTTTAGAACTGGTAAATATATATATACTCCAAGAGTGATTGGATCACTGTCTTGAATTATTTTTGTGCTGGTATAATATTGCAGACCATCAATGATGCTCTTTGTGAATGGAACCAATGTGGACCTGTTTCTACTTTGTCTTTTACCACTGCTGCAAAAGAAAAGAAAACAGTGTCTCAAAGTCAGAAGGCAGCACTTCATAGAGCGACATGCACTTCCTCTAGCCCAGTACATCTGTCAAGGCTGGTGGAGGACCCATCTCGCTTCAGGCTGGAAGATTTGCGAGGATGCTATGTGGAGTTCTCCAGAGACCAGTACGGCTCTCGGTTCTTGCAGAGAGAGATGGAGGTGGCTGGGGCTGCCATAATACAGCTCGTTTTTGACGAGGTCCTGCCAGTCATCTCCAACCTCATGGTGGATGCCTATGGCAATTACGTGGTCCAAAAGTTCTTTGATTTCGGGATGGACTGCCATAAGATGATTTTGGCAAGCAAATTGCAAGGACACGTCTTCCTTCTGTCCACCCATACGTATGGCTGCAGGGTGATCCAGAAGGCATTGGACAATGTTCCTTCGTATTACCAGGTTGGCACCGAGTCTATCTAGGACATGTTTGCAGAGCATAATTATACCCCTCGCTGTGTTGATTAATTCTGCACCGTTGACTTTCACCATTCGAGTTTACACTGTTTTCACACACGTGTTTCATACATTTATTAGACATGTCAAGCTACACCTCGGGTGTTTGCCTTGCTCAACGTCTAGCTCAAACTATATATCGCGTTTCAAATGCCCTTCCCCCCCCCCCTCCTCCCCCGAAAAGAAAAAAAAGGTGGGGAAAGTCCAACTAACTCACTTAGGCAACGGTCTAAGATTTGTCTCCGTCTACTTTTGGTTGGGAAGCACGTCTAGTGTGCCTTGAAGCCTCCGCCGAGGGAAACGTGAAAACTGTGAAGTTTTTCTTTTCCTGTTCTTTTTATCTTTTTTTCCTCACGCTCGACTTTATTTGACACCTTACGTCCCTTCATTTTAGTACCAAATGACTTATCACGCCAGTTTAATCAAACTCTGAAAATATCTTAAGTGTATGACAAATAGCAGCTCATGCATGCTAGAATGAGCTGATGCAGCAGCTCGTGAGTGATGCAGCAGCTCGTGCATGCTAGCAGGAGCTGATGCAGCAGCTGTGTTGCTCACAGCGGAGTTGTGAACAGTCAATTGGTTCACTGAGAACTTGCTCTTCTATGAAATAATTAAATAAAGGTCCATAAGCAGGGGGTACTGTAGCAAGGTAGTGTCACCTTAATAGAGATCGTTATATTTATGTGCAGATATTGCTTTAGGAAGGTAAAGGGTCATTGGTGTTGACATAGCATCATCCTGGTACCAAGAAAATGAGCTTCTTTTTCTCCCTCTCTTCCTCACCTCTGCTCCCTCTCTTCCTCACCTCTGCTCCCTCTCTTCCTCACCTCTCCTCTCTCTCTTCCTCACCTCTCCTCCCTCTCTTCCTCACCTCTCCTCCCTCTCTTCCTCACCCCTCCTCCCTCTCTTCCTCACCTCTCCTCCCTCTCTTCTTCCTCACCTCTCCTCCCTCTCTTCCTCACCTCTCCTCCCTCTCTTCCTCACCTCTCCTCCCTCTCTTCCTCACCTCTCCTCCCTCTCTTCCTCACCTCTCCTCCCTCTCTTCCTCTCCTCCTCACCTCTCCTCTCTCTTCCTCACCTCTCCTCCCTCTCTTCCTCACCTCTGCTCCCTCTCCTCCTCACCTCTCCTCTCTCTTCCTCACCTCTCTTCCTCACCTCTCTTCCTCACCTCTCCTCCCTGCTCCCTACTCCCCACTTTACTGAGACTCTCTTCTGTCATTCAACTTGAATTTACGTACCTGTAAGCACACATCCACACACTCCTTGATTCTGTTCTAGGCCCAGATCTTAGTGGAACTCCAGAGGCAAGTCTTGGACTGCATAAAAGACCAGCATGGCAACCATGTCATCCAGAAGTGCTTCACCTCCTTGCCTCCCTACCTCCTACAAGGCATGGTTGATGCCATTCAAAAGAACGTATGTGGGATATAGAACACTTACTGAGGGACACTTTGGAGCCGTTTAATTTTTGCAAATTTTTACGGTTTGAATCCACCACAGATAGATAGGACGAAGAGCAGCCGAGTAGGGTGTGGCTTCCATTAGACGCTACACAATGCATGATTACATCCCTACGAATACGTCTGCCCTGTCATCTGAGAATATTAGACCCCTTTCTTGTTCATTTTATCATCGTTGTTGTTGTTGTGTTTTGTTGTTGTTGCTGTATTTTGTTGTTGTCGTGGGTTGTTGTTATTTTGTTGTCGTCGTCATGGGTTGTTGTGTTCTTGTTTTGTTGTGTTCTTGTCGTGTTTTGTTGTTGTGTTGTCATGTGTTGTTGTGTTTTTGTTGTTGTTTTCCTTATGCTGTTGATATATCTATTCTTGTGGTCATTGTTGTTGTTGGTACCACGTTATTATTGCTAATCTTGTCTCCTCCGTCTAGAGTGTCGAGGTGGCTATACATCCCTTCGGCTGCCGTGTGATGCAACGGCTGATGGAAAGTTGCTCCGAGCAGCAGATTGAGCAGATCTGGAAGGAACTCTTTCAGTCTGCTTGCCAATTAATACAAGTAAGGGATGTGTGTGAAGGAGGGGGGGGGGGGGGGGGGGGGGGGGGGGGTGGAGCATAGGAGGAGTGGGGGGCACTTGAAATCCAAACCTTCAACACACACGTCGCAAAGAATGCTGTGGGAGGCACCACCATATTTCACACTCAGTGCTCTTTATTACTGTGCATGCGTTGCCCCTCCCCAAGACTAGGCCCAGCAAAGCTCCAATACTAGGCCCAGTAAAGCTCCAACACTAGGCCCAGCAAAGCTCCAACACTAGCCCCAGCAAAGCTGCAACACTAGGCCCAGCAAAGCTCCAAGAGTAGGCCCAGCAAAGCTCCAACACTAGGCCCAGTAAAGCTCCAACACTAGGCCCAGCAAAGCTCCTAGACTAGGCCCAGCAAAGCTCCAAGACTAGGCCCAGAGAAGCTCCTAGACTAGGCCCAGCAAAGCTCCTAGACTAGGCCCAGCAAACCTCCAAGACTAGGCCCAGCAAAGCTCCAAGAGACTAGGCCCAGCAAAGCTCCAAGACTAGGCCCAGCAAAGCTCCAAGACTAGGCCCAGTAAAGCTCCAAGACTAGGCCCAGCAAAGCTCCAAGACTAGGCCCAGTAAAGCTCTAAGACTAGGCCCAGCAAAGCTCCAAGACTAGGCCCAGCAAAGCTCCAAGACTAGGCCCAGCAAAGCTCCAAGACTAGGCCCAGCAAAGCTCCAAGACTAGGCCCAGCAAAGCTCAAAGACTAGGCCCAGCAAAGCTCCAAGACTAGGCCCAGCAAAGCTCCAAGACTAGGCCCAGCAAAGCTCCAAGACTAGGCCCAGTAAAGCTCCAAGACTAGGCCCAGCAAAGCTCAAAGACTAGGCCCAGCAAAGCTCCAAGACTAGGCCCAGTAAAGCTCCAAGACTAGGCCCATCAAAGCTCCAAGACTAGGCCCATCAAAGCTCCAAGACTAGGCCCAGTAAAGCTCCAAGACTAGGCCCAAGACTAGGCCCAGTAAAGCTCCAAGACTAGGCCCATTAAAGCTCCAAGAATAGGCCCAGTAAAGCTCCAAGACTAGGCGTGACTAATCCTATCCTCAGTGCGAGGGTTTAATTGCATCTACATCGAATATGAATTCAGAAATTACATCCCAATGTGCATCCAGTTCAATGCACCTTGAGAAGTGGCTTGAATGATTCAGAGCAATAAATATAAGTAATGCAAGTGTGCATTAAATTCCTCGCTATGGCTACATGTTGGAGTTGAAGTGGACTTGAGTGCTAATCAGCTATTACTAGCTAGAAACTGTTTGTAGAACCTAAGCTAGCTAGACGTAGACGGACCCACACAGTAGCCGCTGTTCTAGTTCAACCCCTCCCCATTTTATGTGGAGTCCGTGGAGCATCATCCTTCGATGATACTGCCTTTCTTTAGCTCTATGCTCTTTCTGCATCGTAGCTCTCCTTTAGGTCAGTAGGTATGGGACTCAAGGATGCACCTCTGTTGCACCTCTGTTGTGGAAAGTAAAGTGTTGCATTTATGAAAGTTTTGGGTCATGCCCGTCACAGATTCAGCTAATGCACACAAACCACTTGTCTGTTCCAAGAAATGTGAGCTCTCAGCAGCCACTAGACAGTACCATAGGAGAGCTACAAATATACGAACAGGGTTTCGAAAATTGTCTAAGGGTAGGAGGGAAATAGGAACCTGGATTCTAAGGGGAGGCACGATGGTTAAGATGCGACATAATGCGATATCTTTCGTCCCCCTCCTCCATGATGAAGTTACACACTTGCCCTCACACTTGTTCCCCGTACTCATTTGCCCCCTCCCCACACACACTCACACACACTCATTGCTCTCCACACTCATTGCACTCCACACTCATTGCACCCATTGCTCCCACACTCGTAGCCCCCCACATTCATTGCCCCCCACACTCATTGCCCCCCACACTCATTGCCCCCCACACTCATTGCCCCCCACACTCATTGACCCCACACACATTGCCCCTCATTGCCCCCATATTCATTGCCCCCCACACTCATTTGCCCCCACACTCATTGCCCCCACACTCATTGCCCCCACACTCATTGCCCCCCACACTCATTGCCCCCACACACATTGCCCCCACACACATTGCCCCCACACACATTGCCCCTCATTGCCCCCCATATTCATTGCCCCCCACACTCATTTCCCCCCACACTCATTGCCCCCCACACTCATTGTCCCCACATTCATTGCCCCCACATTCATTGCCCCCCACACTCATTGCCCCCACACTCATTGCCCCCCCCACACTCATTGCCCCCCACACTCATTGCCCCCCACTCATTGCCCCCACACTCATTGCCCCTCATTGCCCCCCATATTCATTGCCCCCACACTCATTTTCCCCCACACTCATTGCCCCCCACACTCATTGCCCCCACACTCATTGCCCCCACACTCATTGCCCCCACACTCATTGCCCCCACACTCATTGCCCCTCATTGCCCCCCATATTCATTGCCCCCCATATTCATTGCCCCCCACACTCATTTGCCCCCCACACTCATTTGCCCCTACACTCATTGCCCCCCACACTCATTGCCCCCCACACTCATTGCCCCCACACTCATTGCCCCCACACTCATTGCCCCCACACTCATTGCCCCCCACACTCATTGCCCCCCACACTCATTGCCCCCCACACTCATTGCCCCCCACACTCATTGCCCCCCACACTCATTGCCCCCCATACTCATTGCCCCCCCCCCACTCATTGCCCCCATACTCATTGCCCCCCACACTCATTGCCCCCCACACTCATTCCCCCCCACACTCATTGCCCTACACACAATCACATTGCCCCCCCCCTCTTGCTTCATATGAGTGGTGTGTTATATCATGACCTCTCAGCACCAGTATGGGAACTACATCATCCAGCACGTGCTCGACTACGGGAGTATCCTCTACAAGTCTCAGGTCATCAGCACCTTAAAAGGAAAAGTCTTCCTGTTTGCACTGCAAAAGTATGCCAGGTGAGTGGTTGTGGGTGTTAATCACAGGTTCTAAGTGGTCAAGTGAAAGTGTTGATCCCTGCTGTTGGGAGGTATTGCTTGGGGATACCCAGGGTATTTATGGGGATAACCCCAGGGTATTTATGGGGATACCCTGGTTATGCATGTCTGAAGTGCTGTCCACCCAATCCTGGCCCTAGGCTGTATTGGGTAGGCGAGAACTTTGAACTTTTGGTGATCCGGGGATTGTTCACAGACCAATGGGCAGATGTGATTGTATTTGGATGTCCCTCCGATGGTGGGTGCTGTGGGCGGGTGCCGTTATCTGGTCTCATGGGCCAGACATACAGCTGTCTGGGGACAATAGCCGCTAGGGCTATATAGTGCTAGGGCTATATAATAGTGCTAGGGCTATATAGTGCTAGGGCTATATAGTGCTAGGGCTATATAGTGCTAGTGCTATATAGTGCTACCTAGGGCTATGTAGTGATAGGGCTAGGGCTATATAGTGCTAGGGCATATAGTGCTAGGGCTATATAGTTGCTAGGGCTATATAGTGCTAGGGCTATATAGTTGCTAGGGCTATATAGTGCTAGGGCTATATAGTGCTAGGGCTATATAGTGCTAGGGCTACACAGTGCTAGGGCTATATAGTGCTAGGGCTATATAGTGCTAGGGCTATATAGTGCTAGGGCTATATAGTGCTAGGGCTATATAGTGCTAGGGCTATATAGTGCTAGGGCTATATAATAGTGCTAGGGCTATATAATAGTGCTAGGGCTATATAGTGCTAGGGCTATATAGTGCTAGGGCTATATAATAGTGCTAGGGCTATATAATAGTGCTAGAGCTATATAATATTGCTAGGGCTATATAGTGCTAGGGCTATATAGTGCTAGGGCTATATAGTGAGGGCTATATAATAGTGCTAGGGCTATGTAGTGCTAGGGCTATATAGTGCTAGGGCTATATAGTGCTAGGGCTATATAGTTGCTAGGGCTATATAATAGTGCTAGGGCTATATAGTGCTAGGGCTATATAATAGTGCTAGGGCTATATAGTGCAAGGGTATATAGTGCTAGGGCTATATAGTTGCTAGGGCTATATAGTGCTAGGGCTCAGGTTTCCAAGTGCCAGAGGAGTGTCTGAAAACACCTCAGGCTCCACCCAAATGCTATTTACAAGTCGGAAGTGTGTCAGGAACTTGTTATTTTAACATCTGGTGACACATGACCAATATCCCATACCTGGTGCATAATGGCCTCTGGTTATAGTCGCCAGACCTGTATCTGCGAGTGCTACTTGTGCTGGTTTGACCTGTTTCAAAATGGTGCGGTCTAAACCCTCCATCATATCTTGCGTTAAAACTGACATTCGCATCTTCTTAGCTCCTGAATGTCATGGTTCCTGCTGCTATTAGCTCCAAGAAGACACCAAGCATTCCTTGTATCCTTATAAGGAAGAAAACTGGCAAAAAAACACTTAAGGCGGGACTAATCCATTTGTTCGGGAAAAAAACATTTTTTAAAGATATTTATTCATTCTATAGTATAGTTCATGTAGTATTTCTATTTCAAGTTTCAGAGCATTTGAATGCTTCACTGCAAAGTTATACACACTTTTGTCCATACTATTGACTACATAAATTCGAAGTTACTAACCTGAAAGGAAGATAGAGAACATAATAATGTACTTTTTTCAAGAGCCGTTATCTCCAAATGAGTAATTTCAAGTTTGTGTGCACATAACTGGGCCATGCTTTGTCCTATATCAACTTTTAATATATCATTTGAAAGCTCTTTTCATACTCTTTCATTTGAATGGAAAGAATCCACTAAAAAAAAATCTATGGGGGAGATATTAGACCTGGAATGTTGCTAATCATGAGCAAAACACTGACCTTTCTTAAAAATCCATTTTACAAGTTATGATGTTTTCAGCCATTCAAAATGCATGTCTGTGGGTTCTCTAAGTGCTGTCAAAATTGTAAGTGGTTATGCACACAGGTGTTGAGTAAAGTGCAATAATGTGAAATCACCTTAGTGCAATAATGTGAAATCACCTTGGTGTCCACAACTGTCCACAACTCTGACCAGGATGGTGCTAGGTCAAAACTAAATATACCATTGGAAAGTTCTCTGAATGAGCAGCATTTTGGTACTAATTTCAACATCATAGTATATAGAACAAAAAAGTTATGAACGAATTGAAAAAAAGTCCCAGAAATGGATTGGTCCCGCCTTAACCCACTCACCGTCATAAGCGTATATATACGTCCAAACCACATAATTATCGGTGAAAAATCATTAAAAAATCAATCGTTCGGTCGTTCGGCAAAAATAGCTCATTTCTTGCTCTACGTACGTGCCGAATATAAGAGCCGTACGGATTCGGTAACTAAGGTAAAGTAAAATTGAAATCGCTGACCGTTCACTTTTTGATCAAGTTGGAAATGACGGTCAGACTAAAGTTCTTTCTAGGATTCAAGTCAAGTCAAGTAGTCAAGACGATGACTACGTCCTATCAGAGGACGAAAGTAGCAGCTAGGAAGGTGAAGTAATCTATTACTTGTGCTATCGATGGGTGGGAGTTACTTTTTGGACAATTTTCTGGCGAGAGCGGTGCCGCTCGATAGTCTGTTTGGGCGGAGGATAGTCTAGCAGTGACGAAGAAGACTATGCCAGTGAGTTTTGTTTACTTGCTAGCTAAGTAGCTAGCAAGTAAAGCATGTTCTGGATAGAATGGTTTAGCTGTTCTTTCGTGGGACAATCCATATATAAATTCATTAGGTCGAGGAGGCAATACTTTTTGTTTATGTTGACATTATTCTTTTTAGATATGGTGCAACCAACGCCTTCAGTGTCACCCTTCCTCAAAGCCACTTCTTGTGGAGTTCATATTCCTTTGGTTCATACTCATTCAAGGCCTGTTGGTCAGCGTAGTCGCAGAACTAGAGGCAGTAGTAGAGCTAGGAGTAGTCAACTTGGACGTCTGAGTACACGTAGTCAAGCAACTTCCAGTATTCATTTGGTTACCTCAATGGCTTCTTGTACCAGTCATGTTTGATGCTACATACATTGTGTACCAAGTGTTATAAGAGTAAATGAAATGTGAAAATATATATTCCTAGATGGTGTCTATACATTACATTGTGGTAGTGTGTGGTAGTGTATAGTGTGTGGTAGTGTGGCACAATGATGTCATCTTGTATGTTGTTGGCCAGTATCTTATCAAGCCTCCATCACTGTCTGAGTGGCTGAAAACACCTTGATTATATACCATACTAGAGGGGGAAATGAAATAAGGCCATATACGTGTGTGCACGTACATAGATCATATTACTACAATTGTTAATTATCTGTGAAACCAGAACTCAAACCTTCTAATTAGATTCATGACATTGTGGTTTGTTTCTATGGCAACTGTAGGTTACCACAATGTTGGTCATTATAAGGGCTTTCATGTGAACTATGGTTGCTAAGGACTTTAGTCAACCTTTGCTGAAATAGCATTGCATATGTCTATGCAAGTCAATTTTTTGTAATTTTTCAAAATAAAGTCAACGGTGAAAGGGTTAAGGGGGAAAGAAGGCTGCGTATCGCGTAGTCTCATATAAAGTACCATATCTTTGCTCGCATTCACTCTAGTCTCCCGATTTATATATCAAATTATAGCTTGCAGTCTGTGCTTTCTAATGGTAAGTCTCTTTCGTTATTTTGTTTCGCCATAATTTTTTCCTAGCTCATTATAGGCTCTTCCAGTGCGGACCGTAAGCCGTTAAGTAAACCACGTTGCAGTAACGACCTTTGCGAGGCTCTTATTCGGTCTATTAGTCAATCATAATGAGTACTACAAACTGCGCGTCTTGAAATTTGGAAAAAAAGTTTTTTTTGTTGCATTTTCTGAACATAGCTTTATGACATCACGTTACATTTTCATCTATAGGTATTTTTTAGTAATCCTATCAAACAAAAACTCTCTCGCAAGTTGTAGAATATAAAATTTGCTTTCAAATGAAATAATTTTTTTTATGAAAGGATAAAAAATATTCAAGTTATCATTTGAACGGTTTTTCAAAAATCACTTCAGAGATATTGAGCCTTGAAGTCCAAGCAGTTTGTAATCACATCCCAGCTGCCAGAAACACCCCCTGCTTCACTAGAATACATCCCCTCATTACTAGAATTGTGTGTGTACAAACAAAATGTTGAAAGCAACCAATTGACTTTCACAGTCCTTTATTTTTTCAACAACAGCAGTATCCTACATCCTAACTACAACCTGAAAACCAACAATAATTATATATATAATTTTACATACACATAAATTAAAGACACATCAGACTTGTTACGTTGCTTTGCTAATATTGAATTAGCAAACATAAACACGTCATCATTTGCAGGGCTCCCATGCCCAGGTCCATCCATCGTCACCCTCCACACGTCTTCCGACACCCTCAGTAATCCCTGAAAAACAATGAACACAAACAAAAGTCATCCTCCAGTAATTCCTAAGCTTGACAAAAATACACATAAACAAAAGTATCTTCCAGTAATCTTTGTTTGAAATCTCTGTTTGACAATAGAAAGCAAGACACATAAACAAAATAAAAATGTTACAGGTCCCCCATGCCAGGACCATGCAATGCTCCGCCCTCCATTGAAACTCTGCTGCCTCTCGACGGCAAGCCTGACACTTGTTGCACTCCCGTTTATGTGCATTTGTATACCCATCACTAATTAATGTGTGTGTACCTAACTAAGCTTCAGTCTCTCCACTGAACGCTAAAAAAGTTTTTGTGTTCCTACAACTTCCATAGAAACCGAAGAGCCTTCAAAATTGGCTTCACAATTTACCTTGTGACCCTCAAACCATTCTGTGTAACTTGCTTCTGTTTCATCTTCAGGTCTTCGCGCACAAGCTTGACAGAACTTAGACATAAGATAATAATCTAAAACCTCTCCAGTGTCCCAAGACATCACCGCAACCAAGCCATAATTTGATTTGTGGCCCTGTCTAAGCCATGTGCCGTCAACAGTAATACTAACATCAATGATGTCTTCATGCCTAACCCTATAAAAATCATGTAACCTATGAGCGGCATCCAACATAATACTCTGTTACTGCATTTGCGTCACTCCCTATTGACCTAGTATATATATTTAAAAACAAGTGGAAGCAACATATCAATGACTGCAGTGATGTCTTCCAGACCAGAATGACTAATTCCAGCAATGCGAGGAGCACCCTGTACTGACTGGATGTTCAAAGAATGCTTCTACAGATACAGGGTTTGAGATGTCTTGAGTGTTACTACAATTTGAACAAAAAGTAAAAATGAGACACCATGCCTGCCCTACAGGCTTCAGTTGCAAGGGAGCTCAGTTACCAAATTGAATACACTTATTACACCTTTCTATGACCTCTCTAAGCTTATCTAAGTTTATTATACGATTACCCTTACCTAGTTCTCCAACACCACCCGAGTCCAAAGAGGTAGAGCCAGTAGATCCAGTAGCAATAGCCACAGAAGCAGCTGAACGATCCATGAGAGCCAACTTCTTCCTGGTCATAGTCACTGGTCATAGTCACCAATGGAACTGGCCTCTCTTCAGACATTTGCAATTGATTGCAAGGTAAGTGAAGGTTCACAGAAGGCGCTACCCCACCTACAGGATCCAAGAGACTCACTAACAAAGGAAGGAAACGGCTAGTAACTTTTTAGTACGGAGATAAACATTAAAACTTGCCTGGCGCGGCTACTGTGACAGGCTCAACAACAGCCGCCTGTAGGGCTTTCTTCTTCTTGTCGTCGCTCTTCTTGAATCCTTGGCCTTTCTCTTTAAAATGCTTCTCTGTTCTCTTCCCCATAACTCAACAGTGTGAAAGTTTCAAGTGATTCTGGCGAACTGACTAAAAAAACACGTGACCTAAAAAAACGTGCTCGGCTTAGCGGTTGCGCACTACCCCCCCCCCGCCTGGCCAATTCATTGCGCAAACGACTGGTAAGGGTCTCCATGAAATTGGCAACATTTTGATATATAAAAACTGTATTTTGGGTAGGCGATCATCGCCGACCGCCCGATTGTAGCCAGGTAAGACTGGGAGAGAACCTCTTCCAATGTGAAGTGAAATGAAATGAAATGGAATAATAATGCACTGTATAAAAATGGCTATATCTTCTGATGCAAGTATTCACTTGCTCTGAAACTTGAAACTCAAACTCCAGACATATTATGAACCCTTTTGGGCCCCCCCAAAAAAATTTGAAAAAATATGTGTTTTCAGCCCTCTTCCCCCCTTAAGAAAGTATGAAGAACCCTCGACATTTATAACCTCTCCCTGCCGTCATCCACCCCTCGAGGGGTCCCCAATCTTAAAGAAACTCCCTAACTTGCGTACAGTCATAAAAACTTGAATGGCAGAAGACGACAAATGTTCCAGTCCATCTCCACGACTACTAATGCTTCTCGGTTGCAGAAAAGGTGGGTAGGTAAGGCTTCTCCCCGCGTTTATTTTGGTAAATGGTATTATTCTTGAAAACACACTCGGGCCATGGCCTGCTATATGCAGCTGGATCTGAAGTGAGCGGTCTATTGATTTACTGACAAATGATCTGCTTCAACAAGAAGTAAGCAAAGGCAAGAAGCTATACAACAACAGTAGCACGGGACACCTGCTATGTTAGGTTAGTTCCGGAGTTCTGCTGTGCAACACTTGGGAGGCAGTAACTGATCCCTGATGGACTCGAATAACAAAGCAGCAAGGCGTGGTCTGTGAAGACATGTGCAGTGCACAACAACAACTAAAATTAATTAATTAGTTACTTGAAGGGGGTTGCATCTGCCCCTTGCTCATTAGTTTCATGTTGTTTGTGCCACAATGTTGTAAGAACAACAGCAAACAAACAAAAGATGTTTACATAAACAAGAAATGTCATCATCTGGTCAAAGAATAAAGGGAGGAGCGAGTGTAACCATGCAAACCACAGCCAGTTAGATGACCCTTTACCATTTAAAGTCATACATTCTTGAATAGAAACAGCAGTTCCTATTCAAACCTACCTGCAAGACTGCTGGAAGGGCGGCTTACATTAATTAAGTGCCTGATTAGCTCAACCTTTGCTGAGTGATTGTGGTTAGAGAGGTGTGGCTTAGGTGAGGCAGTGTGTCCAGTGCTAACAGCCAACAGATTACAGATTTTGATTGCATGTTGGACAAGCTTGTGCAATGTGTTCTCTGTCCTGTGCTGTACAGGGCAAGGACAAGTCTAGTGAGCTTGTGCAATGTGTTCTCTGTCCTGTGCAGGGCAAGTCTAGTGAGCTTGTGCAATGTGTTCTCTGTCCTGTGCAGGGCAAGAACAAGTCTAGTGAGCTTGTGCAATGTGTTCTCTGTCCTGTGCTGTGCCATTGTACAGGGCAAGGACAAGTCTAGTGAGCTTGTGCAATGTGTTCTCTGTCCTGTGCTGTGCCATTGTACAGGGCAAGGACAAGTCTAGTGAGCTTGTGCAATGTGTTCTCTGTCCTGTGCTGTGCCATTGTGCTGGGCAAGGACAAGTCTAGTGAGCTTGTGCAATGTGTTCTCTGTCCTGTGCTGTGCCATTGTGCTGGGCAAGGACAAGTCTAGTGAGCTTGTGCAATGTGTTCTCTGTCCTGTGCAGGGCAAGTCTAGTGAGCTTGTGCAATGTGTTCTCTGTCCTGTGCTGTGCCATTGTACAGGGCAAGGACAAGTCTAGTGAGCTTGTGCAATGTGTTCTCTGTCCTGTGCTGTGCCATTGTACAGGGCAAGGACAAGTCTAGTGAGCTTGTGCAATGTGTTCTCTGTCCTGTGCTGGGCAAGGACAAGTCTAGTGAGCTTGTGCAATGTGTTCTCTGTCCTGTGCTGGGCAAGGACAAGTCTAGTGAGCTTGTGCAATGTGTTCTCTGTCCTGTACTGTGTCATTGTACAGGGCAAGAACAAGTCTAGTGAGCTTGTGCAATATGTTCTCTGTCCATTGTGCAGGACAAGTCTAGTGAGCTTGTGCAATGTGTTCTCTGTCCTGTCCTGTGTCATTGTGCTGGGCAAGGACAAGCCTAGTGAGCTTGTGCAATGTGTTCTCTGTGCTGTGCTGTGCCATTGTACAGGGCAAGGACGGTGTTGGTTATGGCGTGGCAGTTTAGTCTACTGCATCATCAGTTTATAGGTCAACACGAGCTCAGTGGTCAAGCTATGTAGCTAACCTGTTGATGTTAATGCATAATGCTACTCTAGGATCTGCAGCTAATCACTATCATCCATAACAAGTTCGACCTGTTCTTCATCCTCTTCATTCACGGAGACAAACCCTCAGCTGTTCAACTGGCGACATCGGTGATTCCACCCATGGGTCGAACAACTCTTCCTGCATCTCAGGACCTGTCTGCCTCCTCCTCTTTGATGGCAGCTCCTTAATTGCTCCTGTTTCCTCCAGTCTCTCACCTGCCTCTCCTTCACTCCAAACTATCATCTCTTACCTGCCTCTCCTTCACCCCAAACTATCATCTCTCACCTGCCTCTCCTTCACCCCAAACTATCATCTCTCATCTACCTCTCCTTCCCCCCAAACTATCATCTCTCACCTGCCTCTCCTTCACCCCAAACTGTCATCTCTCACCTGCCTCTCCTTCACCCCAAACTATCATCTACCTCTCCTTCACTCCAAACTATCATCTCTCACCTGCCTCTCCTTCACCCCAAGCAGTCATCTCTCATCTACCTCTCCTTCACCCCAAACTATCATCTCTCACCTGCCTCTCCTTCACTCCAAACTATCATCTCTCACCTGCCTCTCCTTCACCCCAAACTATCATCTCTCATCTACCTCTCCTTCACCCCAAACTATCATCTCTCACCTGCCTCTCCTTCACTCCAAACTATCATCTCTCATCTACCTCTCCTTCACCCCAAACTGTCATCTCTCATCTGCCTCTCCTTCACTCCAAGCTTTCATCTCTCACCTACCTCTCCTTCACCCCAAGCTGTCATCTCTCACCTGCCTCTCCTTCACCCCAAACTACATCATCTCTCACCTACCTCTCCTTCACTCCAAACTATCATCTCTCATCTACCTCTCCTTCACTCCAAACTATCATCTCTCATCTGCCTCTCCTTCACTCCAAACTGTCATCTCTCTCACCTGCCTCTCCTTCACCCCAAACTGTCATCTCTCACCTGCCTCTCCTTCACTCCAAACTATCATCTCTCACCTGCCTCTCCTTCACTCCAAACTATCATCTCTCATCTACCTCTCCTTCACCCCAAACTGTCATCTCTCACCTGCCTCTCCTTCACTCCAAACTATCATCTCTCACCTGCCTCTCCTTCACTCCAAACTATCATCTCTCATCTACCTCTCCTTCACTCCAAACTGTCATCTCTCACCTGCCTCTCCTTCACCCCAAACTACATCATCTCTCACCTACCTCTCCTTCACTCCAAACTATCATCTCTCATCTACCTCTCCTTCACTCCAAACTATCATCTCTCATCTACCTCTCCTTCCCCCCAAACTATCATCTCTCATCTATGTACCTCTCCTTCACCCCAAACTGTCATCTCTCACCTGCCTCTCCTTCACCCCAAACTATCATCTCTCATCTACCTCTCCTTCACCCCAAACTATCATCTCTCATCTACCTCTCCTTCACTCCAAACTATCATCTCTCACCTGCCTCTCCTTCACCCCAAACTATCATCTCTCATCTACCTCTCCTTCACTCCAAACTGTCATCTCTCACCTGCCTCTCCTTCACCCCAAACTACATCATCTCTCACCTACCTCTCCTTCACTCCAAACTATCATCTCTCATCTACCTCTCCTTCACTCCAAACTATCATCTCTCATCTACCTCTCCTTCCCCCCAAACTATCATCTCTCATCTATGTACCTCTCCTTCACCCCAAACTGTCATCTCTCACCTGCCTCTCCTTCACCCCAAACTATCATCTCTCATCTACCTCTCCTTCACCCCAAACTATCATCTCTCATCTACCTCTCCTTCACTCCAAACTATCATCTCTCACCTGCCTCTCCTTCACCCCAAACTATCATCTCTCATCTACCTCTCCTTCACTCCAAACTATCATCTCTCATCTGCCTCTCCTTCACTCCAAACTATCATCTCTCACCTACCTCTCCTTCACTCCAAACTATCATCTCTCATCTACCTCTCCTTCACTCCAAACTATCATCTCTCATCTACCTCTCCTTCACCCCAAACTATCATCTCTCATCTACCTCTCCTTCCCCCCAAACTATCATCTCTCATCTATGTACCTCTCCTTCACCCCAAACTATCATCTCTCACCTGCCTCTCCTTCACCCCAAACTATCATCTCTCATCTACCTCTCCTTCACCCCAAACTATCATCTCTCATCTACCTCTCCTTCACCCCAAACAGTGTGCTTCACTTACCTGGTCGCTCTGCAAATAGAACTACTTCTAGCTTGGAAAAGCTGCAGTCTCACTCCGCTTCATCGGACCTGCTTCCTTGGATCTCTGCTGTGACCTTGGTTGTGACGTATTGTTCGTGCTATATATCTCGATAATAACACCAGCATTGATGGGTGTGGCCTATCACATATTTGCTTCCGCAGTCATAATGAGAGGAGCGGTTCCTAATCGAGGTGATGTAGTTAGTTATTCTGCTTTAAAATCTGTACAATGATTGGTGCGTACATCTAAATGGTAAAGGGTCATCTAGCTGTTTCGCTGTTTATATGGGTGTGTTATAAACGTGCCTATTATGGCTGCATTTTGGCTCAGGAACTCTCACCTTTTGGACAGAACTCGATGATTGCAACGCTGTTGGGGAATGTCCCTTCTGTATATGTAGTAGAGGCCACCTATCCGAATGCCACTTATCCGAACATGCGGCCAATCGAACGCTACAAGACACTCCGCCCATGCTACAAGACACTCCGCCCATGCTACAAGACACTCCGCCCATGCTACAAGACACTCCGCCCATGCTACAAGACACTCCGCCCATGCTACAAGACACTCCGCCCATGCTACAAGACTCCGCCCATGCTACAAGACACTCCGCCCATGCTACAAGACTCCGCCCATGCTACAAGACACTCCTCCCATGCTACAAGACACTCCGCCATGCTACAAGACACACCGCCCATGCTAATGCTTGCTAGATTCAGTGAACTCCTTTTTTCATTTTGCAGGGAAAATTCCTCTGCACATGTGCAAACAATATGTGTACTGTTCGCCTAACGTGGAACTTCGTCCTGAAGTTTCTTTAGATTCTTCTAGAGCTTGGCTAGACTTATTCAAAAGACGAGGGATGTAAGATGTAAGCTCAAGATCTGTGATTGTGAGGGATGGGAGAAGTTTAGCTAGAGCAGCTGTTGGGAAGAAGTGGGCAGTTCATGATTTTTAAGAGGAGCAGGAACAAGCTGAAGACCTTCCATGCCGAAGTTCAGTTGTCCGAACAAGTCAGTTCTCCGAACACCCTCTGGCCCAAAGGTGTTTGGATAAGTGGCCTCCTGGATAAGTGGCCTCCTGCATTGATAACATCATCGCAGGTGCCATTATTCATAATGACAATGGCGGGAGATTCATTAATATTTATCGGCATGTGAGTAGCTATTAGGTATTGGAGGACGGAGGACACATGTGAGTAGCTATTAGGTATTGGAGGACACATGTGAGCAGCTATTAGGTATTGGAGAACGCATGTGAGTAGCTATTAGGTATTGGAGGACACATGTGAGTAGCTATTAGGTATTGGAGGACACATGTGAGTAGCTATTAGGATTTGGAGAACATGTGAGTTTCATTAGGTATTGGAGGACACATGTGAGTAGCTATTAGGTATTGGAGAACATGTGAGTTTCATTAGGTATTGGAGGACACAGTCAACAAGCTTAAGGACTAGAGGGTGATCAAGTTCCTTGTGACAGTCTTTCACATGAATTTCTGACAAACGGCATTTTTCCAGGAAGCACAGAAGGTGCCCCCACAAGTCTCTGCATCACCTGTCATTCAGTGGAGGGGCAGGGCTGTCAGAGAACTCCATCATCACCAGCACTCTCATCATGGAAATGAGCAGGAAGTCGCTGAGGATGACAACAGGTGTGTTGTCTAGCTGGTACACTAAGTCCAGCTTCTTCACCTGGCCCTGACTCTTCGGTTTCTTGAGCATGGAGACATCTTGCATGGTGATAGCTGAGGCACTATTGAACTACTCTCCAAACATATTCTCTGATGCAGCACTACGTCATGCTAGGTCTTGCAAGAAGCATGTAGCATGGGAATGCTTTCATGAAGACCTCCTTTGTCGAGGGTGATGGATTCACAGTGACTGTTTGGTAAGTACAGGAGCGGGGTGCAACCATTCCTTAGCAGAACAGCTTCTGAAGCTAGCAGCAAGGCCAGGAAGAGACCATTCTCATGATGGCTGTTGGCATAGTCGGACTTTTCCCCTGTCAATTGCCCTGTCAACAAAGTTTTCTGACAATTTTTGTAATGACATACTGATCTACTGGTCTTGCACATATTGGGGCAGGGGGGTGGGGGTTGGGGGGGGAGATGTTTAGTGGATACGATTTTTTTAATTTTAATTCAGATTACGCACTTGTAGTCACCAGGTTAATTTTGAGCTTGTTGAGGGTGAGGATTGGATGCCCTTTATTTTGACCTCTCCTTAGGTGTAGTTAATTTTACCGATAATTCCTTCGTGCTCTTTCTTGTGTGCAGCAATGTGCTGGAGAAGTGTCTCATTCACGGATCTCCAGCAGAAATGACTGACATCATCAATGAGCTCTTCGAGCACGATTGGTAAGGTTGATATAAATATATAAGACCTGGTAAAGGGTTGCTGTGTCGGTAGATGCAACGTAATAAGCAGGGATCTATCTATATATGTGCCAGAGATGTTTAACTCCTTAGGGCCGATAGTGGATATATCTCTGCATGCATGCTTCACTTCCTGATGATGGTGGATATATCTGTGTGCATGCATGCCACACTTCCTGATGATGGTGGATATATCTGTGCATGCATGCTTCACTTCCTGATGATGGTGGATATATCTGTGCATGCATGCTTCACTTCCTGATGATGGTGGATATATCTGTGCATGCATGCTTCACTTCCTGATGATGGTGGATATATCTGTGCATGCATGCTTCACTTCCTGATGATGGTGGATATATCTGTGCATGCATGCTTCACTTCCTGATGATGGTGGATATATCTGTGTGCATGCTTCACTTCCTGATGATGGTGGATATATCTGTGCATGCATGCTTCACTTCCTGATGATGGTGGATATATCTGTGTGCATGCATGCCACACTTCCTGATGATGGTGGATATATCTGTGTATGCATGCTTCACTTCCTGATGATGGTGGATATATCTGTGCATGCATGCCACACTTCCTGATGATGGTGGATATATCTGTGCATGCATGCTTCACTTCCTGATGATGTGTGGATATATCTGTGCATGCATGCTTCACTTCCTGATGATGGTGGATATATCTGTGCATGCATGCTTCACTTCCTGATGATGGTGGATATATCTGTGCATGCATGCTTCACTTCCTGATGATGGTGGATATATCTGTGCATGCATGCTTCACTTCCTGATGATGGTGGATATATCTGTGTGCATGCATGCCACACTTCCTGATGATGGTGGATATATCTGTGTATGCATGCTTCACTTCCTGATGATGGTGGATATATCTGTGCATGCATGCTTCACTTCCTGATGATGGTGGATATATCTGTGCATGCATGCTTCACTTCCTGATGATGGTGGATATATCTGTGCATGCATGCTTCACTTCCTGATGATGGTGGATATATCTGTGCATGCATGCTTCACTTCCTGATGATGGTGGATATATCTGTGCATGCATGCTTCACTTCCTGATGATGGTGGATATATCTGTGCATGCATGCTTCACTTCCTGATGATGGTGGATATATCTGTGCATGCATGCTTCACTTCCTGATGATGGTGGATATATCTGTGTGCATGCATGCTTCACTTCCTGATGATGGTGGATATATCTGTGCATGCATGCTTCACTTCCTGATGATGGTGGATATATCTGTGCATGCATGCTTCACTTCCTGATGATGGTGGATATATCTGTGTGCATGCATGCTTCACTTCCTGATGATGGTGGATATATCTGTGTGCATGCATGCCACACTTCCTGATGATGGTGGATATATCTGTGTGCATGCATGCTTCACTTCCTGATGATGGTGGATATATCTGTGCATGCATGCCACACTTCCTGATGATGGTGGATATATCTGTGCATGCATGCTTCACTTCCTGATGATGGTGGATATATCTGTGCATGCATGCCACACTTCCTGATGATGGTGGATATATCTGTGCATGCATGCTTCACTTCCTGATGATGGTGGATATATCTGTGCATGCATGCTTCACTTCCTGATGATGGTGGATATATCTGTGCATGCATGCTTCATTTTCTACACACCACTCAGTGCAGCCACAGAATAATTCCACAATTCCACGCATTTGTTGAGGCCACACGAACTGTTGGACTTGATGTCATTCATAGCCGTATCTCCTTTGAGGAGGAGATTTATAGCTGCTACTGCGACTTATACTGGCAAAAAATGCCCAGCATATGGCGTCTATGGGGGCCAGGAATGGTGTGCTAAAACTCTCTCGGTGTGAAGATGATGCTTCTTTGGTTTGCACATGCCATGCCTTAGCCTGAGGCTCGGGCTATGGGCTTGGTTAAGAATCAGCTCCATCAAGGTAAGCAACCAGCTACAGCTCTGGCATGCTGGTCTACAAACTTATCTAGTGACTGGCGAGGTTCTCGGGAGAATAACTGACATAGTAAAAACAAGCAGGATATCTGGCAGGATTGCCAATTGTGATCAAATAGTAGCAAAAAAGGTTCCAGTTACTGAGTGGATGCTTAAAAGTATAGGGGTCTTAGAAATGCAGGCAGGGTTTCATTTAAGGGGGGGCAGGGGGGCGGATTTTTCCCCCCCTTGGAAATTGTATTATTAAAAATTCATTAGAAACATTGTCATATCTTTAACCATCAGGGCCCCCCTTAAAATCCAGATTCCTCCAGTTGCCCACCCGCCCCTTGGACAATTTTCTAAATGAAACCCTGACAGGGGTTAAGACATTAGAAATACAGAGGGCTAAGAGAGAAGAACAGGGAGCTAAGACATTAGAAAACGGGGAATTAAGACATTAGAAAACTGGGACTAAGACATTTAGAAGTACAGGACAACAAGCAAGTGGACATTAGAAGTACAGGACAACAAGCAAGTGGACATTAGAAGTACAGGACAACAAGCAAGTGGACATTAGAAGTACAGGACAACAAGCAAGTGGACATTAGAAGTACAGGACAGCAAGCAAGTGGACATTAGAAGTACAGGACAACAAGCAAGTGGACATTAGAAGTACAGGACATAAGCAAGTGGACATTAGAAGCACATGGGTGTGTGGACATGGTTGAATGGAGTAACTTGACTGTGACTCGTGGAAGCTTTTGTTTCCTCAACTTATTTCCAACACTCTTGTCATCCCAGCACAAATGCTCCAGTTGGTGGGATTGCCACACATTCAAACATCCATTGAAGTGAGATTACTAGGAGTGTTGTTACCACTCTCTTACTTGTCTGAGCAGAGAAGGTTGCTCTTACTTGTCTGAGCAGAGAAGGTTGCTCTTACATGTCTGAGCAGAGAAGGTTGCTCTTACTTGTCTGAGCAGAGAAGGTTGCTCTTACATGTCTGAGCAGAGAAGGTTGCTCTTACATGTCTGAGCAGAGAAGGTTTCTTGATCTTGAAACAGAAGCCCCTCCTAGATTGTGTATTTTTTATCTGCAGTACACAGATGTAGACCATGTCTAGCAATGGTGGATGCTTGTGGGATTAATGTGCATTTGTTCTCCCTGGCTGTACAAGCTATCTACAGCCTCTTTAATGTTTCAGTCAATGAGCCTTTGAAGAAGTATAAATGCAGCAGCTTTTCATGGCATGAAAATGCTGTATTTACCTATTAGCACCTCACCTGTCAAAATAAATTAGTCCTTGCACCACACCTGGCCAGTAAAATTTAAAAAAATAAAAATACAAGTGGCACTGCCTTTATTGGTCTGACCATCACTCTTGTTGGCAGCAGCTTCTTAGTGGTGGTCTGTTGCTATTAGCTTTAAAAACAATTAGCTCCAAAGCCTCTCCCCTGAGTGCCTTGTATTGTAGCTGGTCCTCTACTCTACCAAGGGGCTGGCTCTAATAATAGACCAGCAATGAGATATGAAATATGCTGGTGTTCAAGAAGAACAAAGAAGTTAGAAGGTATAGCTCTCTAATGACCAAATTGCTCGTGCATGTAGACACCATATATTATGTATTGCTGAAATCCTCAAAATTGTTCATGTTGACCAGCTTCCTGGATTGTCCCAAACCAGTTGCAGAATCATCAACTGTTTTTTTTTGTGTGTGTATGGTGTTTGCAAAGGTTGGCTGTTGTCACATGATTGAGGCCACCACTGGTAAAACTGGTAAAGTTAGTTATTTTAGGTCCCAACTATTTTCTAGGGACTCTCCCTTCGAGTTCAAGCAATTGCAGCTTCCCTCCATGATCCTTCACCTCCATAGCAATGGCACTTCCACTTCTAGATCCACTTTACCCTCAGACCTCTTCTCATAGCTTCAGTATTTCCACTTCTAGATCCACACTATCCTCCTACCTCTTCTTGTAGCTTCAGTACTTCCACTTCTAGGTCCACTCTATCCTCTGACATAGTCTCCAATATGAAGTCTTGTTTCATAAAGCACATGCCCAGGTTCTACTGATAGTTACTTTAATTCACATCTTCACATCAATTGTTTCTCAGTTGCTTTTCGGTCCCGGCAGGTCACCAAATGTAACGTAACGTTATTCTTTCTTCACGCGGCATCATCAAGGTACAATTCTGATCAAGGCACACCATTTTGCCATAATGATATGCCTGGCTGCTGGGGAGCTACTCAGAAGAGCCTGAACTTGAAGCCATGACCACCATAATTGAAGCCACGACCACCATAATTACATTTTTTAAATAATTTATTGAATTAGTATTTATTTTTACTATCATTATTATTTTTCTTTTTTTTTCTGTTTATTATTTTAAATTTTATTATTATTATTATTATTATTATTAATATTATTATTAAAAAAAAAATTGTTATTATTATTTGTCGTTTTATTATATATTTTATGTACATTTTTATTTGTTTTTTATTTGTTTATTCATTTATTTATTATTTATTATTATGTTTTGTTTATTTATTTATTTATTTATTCTTTTACAACTAGTGCACATGCTGGTGGCACGTGGTGGATAGCTAGCTACCCGTAGACAACAGGCTCACGTGAGCCTTAGAGTCTCATTATTCCTGATGAAGGCTAGAGCATCTAGTCGAAACGTCGAGTGAATAAAATTTGAAGTTGATTATTGAGAAGGTGATTTTAATATTACATATTTTGTTATTATTCACAATGAGGCGAGGTTAATGAAAGTGCATAGCCACAGAGTTGCATCACCTTCCATGTTGTTATCGAGGGTCTTTGAAATAGAAGATAGGTGGTCCTGGGTGGGGCTATGTCCGAGCACTGCCCCGGAAAGAGGCTAATTCTGGTGATTCCTCTCCATGCCAACCTCCTAAGGGTTCAGCCAAGAGTGGGACAAAGGTCCTGCCCATAGACTGATGTGCATCCTGGTGAGCGGCCATCTTACCAGCTTCAAAACACTCCTGCAGAGAGTCCAGGCACCTCCTTCAGAGACTAGACAGAAGCAACACCCAGCAAACAACAAATAGAAGGGGCCGGGGTGGTTATTAGAAATAAGCAACGGTATTGTCAAAATATATATATAGAAAATGATTGTACCTAGTCAACTACAACAGCCCTATAGTTTTGCTTCTCCCCGTTCAATGTACATACTCTGCCCCCCAAAAAACGGGGGGGGGGGGGGGGAGTGAACTTTGATTGTGTGAACTTTGATTGTATTCATGGGAATGTTGCAATACCCACTTGCTCTTCATTTGTAATGGACTTCTTGAATAGACATACACTTCGAACGTGTGTGCACCAATATTATATTGTTTTAGAATCTGTATAATGATTGGTCTACATGCTTCAAATGGTAAATGGTCATCTTTGTGGTTGACGCAGGCACAGTCCATTTCAATATTTGACAAGTCAATTCTGTACACTTAAAAAGCAGTTTTGTTCTTGTTATAACTGGTACCTCCGTGTCCCATAACTGGTGTCCCATAACTGGTACCTCCATGTCCCAAGCTAACCCAGGAAACGGAGGTTTTATTTACATGACTGTGAAGGTATCAAGTAAAAACGCAATATTAGGCACATTTTCGATTCCAAGAAACAAGATCTTAAAGTTTATGGCATGTAGCATGGATATTCTGGGTCCAACATTATATCAAAAGATAGCTAATCACCTCAAAAATGTGTTGCTGCAATGATTGATGATGTAATTCCCACCTATTATAGCTAGATGCTGTCAAAAAGGATAGCGTTGCTGCAATGATTGATGATGTAATATAGCACCATAGCAGCTGCCTGTTGAGTTGCACTAGCGTCATAGCAGTTCGCTGAGTTCAGTCTAGTTAGCTATGCCTAAAGAAAGGGGAACAACTAGAGCGGATAGGAGAAGTAAGAGGAAAAATTATCTTGATGGCAAAGCCAGGTATCCTTACTACCACACAACTGCTGCTCCATTACCAGAGAGAGAAGGAACTAGTGGAGCTCGAGTTGTGTGCGAGAAGTGTTTCTCAATCCTTTCTCGCGATGAAGGTATTTTTAAAGGCTTAATTCATCAAGGGACAAAATTGAAGAAGATTCGGCTCATGCTGATCGAGAAGAGCATAGAGATGTAAAGCTTCAGAATGAATGGCTCCTGAATAAAAAATTTGATCCTATGGGGAACTATCTCTTTTGTGCAAAATGTGTATGCAAGACCTTCCAAATATCTGAGAGAAGATTAGCTGGTCACTGTTAAACGTACCCTGTCCAGCAATCCTATTGTAAATATGACCAAAGTAGATGTTGAAGGGAAAAGGCTTGGCCATTTTATTATTATGCCTAGTGGTATTGAGCAATGATTTATGGAGTGGTGGAGGTCATTACATGATTCAGTGACTGTTCAAATTCGTTACCCTCATCAGCAGCATGGAAATTGTAGAAGGGTTTCCAACTCCTCAAAAATGAGCCTGAGAGAGCAATTCTTGGCTTTCATAGATACCAATATTCAGCCTAATGGCTGTAACAGGTGCTGCAGCTATGAAAGCTCGTGAACATTGCTACACTGGAAACATTAGTGATACATCTTTAAAGCTCTTACCTAGACACATGGCTTCTGAAGTAGCTATTCCTGGCTTGGACAAGTCATACAAAAATCTTGGTCTAATGAAAGCTTTATCTTGTACTAAAATCGATAACTTACTTCAAATGTATAGAAACTTTATACCATCAGATTTGTGGTTGAAAACTAGAATACTGATATAGCTATGTACATGCACACAGACGTTCATAATTTGTGAACCGTTTGACCTTTTTCTATGAAATTTTGAGAGAATACAATTAGAACACAACTACAATATGGCATCAAAACATGTATTAGGGGTTATGTGCCTAATATTGCATTTTTACTTGATGCATTCACATGTACCAAACGAATAATGGTAAGTATTTTTTGTTAGCACTTGTTTTTAAGACGTTAAAATTTGAGGATTTACAGTGCGAGTAGAACACTTGCTAAAAATATGACACCTTACCAATTTTATTTATATTATGTGAAGTAACCTTATAGTCACCTCGATGTTGCTCGATGAAGTTGTCTGTACTAGTTCTTATTTGGTGCAATGTGTTGACACCTTACCAGTCACCTCACTGATGATCAGGTCATCAGTACCATTTGTCGTTCGGTTGATGGTTATAGACCGGAATGGTGTTACTCAACTTAACCTATGACCTATGCAGCAATATCTTGTCCATGATGAAGGACCAGTATGCCAACTATGTCATCCAGCGAGCGTTAGATGTGGCCCAGCCTAGTCAGAAAAAACAGATGATTCACAAGATCATACCACTCCTTGAGACTGCCCGGAAGTACATGTATGCCAAACACATCGTGTCGAAGGTGGAAGGTCACTTGACTGGGACTCAAGTTGCATTTCACTCGAAGTGACCTACATCTGGCAAAAGATTATGTCATCCATGGGCAAATTTTCCTCGTTTGAAATCAAATTCATCACTTCATTACTCCAATCAACACTTTCATCATCTCCTCATTACATTATTTATTATCTAGCAGCTATTATCAAACGTCATTCCAATTAACCTTTGAAAGTTCCTCATATCCACTTGGTTTGTGAATTTGTTTGTGTGTATTGTCTCGCACTCGATTATGCTAGTATTGGATAATTGTTTATCAGTACGCATAATTAACTTGTTTATCAGTATGCGTAATTAGCACTGTACTAGCACATGATGTCACACTGTTATGCCACCACATGTACATGTGCACTGTATGTAATCTGCTAATAATAACCGTTATTGATTATCGTAAGAGTTTGGTATATCTATTTGGGAGTGCTAAATCCCACCCCACCCACCCTCAAAAATTTAAACTTGTGTCTCGGCAGCTTTTTAACTTCCTAAATAGTGTAAGCTGCTTGTAGCTCTAAAAATGCTGCCGTAAACCCTTTAAGTAAGGTATACAGTAAACTGGTTGGTATAATCGGAAAACCTTTAAATCTCGTAAGAAGTAACGCTCCCTGGATTGTGTGCAAGTGTGGACGTTAAAAAAAAAAAGCTTACATCTCTGCTAAAACCCACTTGAACACCTTCCATTTGTCATCAATCCCATGTCCTCATGGACAACTAAATGTATCTACGGATCATTCACGGATGTCCACATTTGCCATGCCTTCTCTGTCAGTATCTTGGATGACCAAGGAACTGGGGATATTCACATGTTCACTTATAACCATCCCCCCTAGCATCCACAGATGATCCAGGGTGTCCTTAGTAACTTGGTTACCGATTGATAACACTGCACCACCCTCCCTATCTACTCCCCCCACCCCCACACACAGCTTGTATACAGTAGATCCATTTTACTACCGGAGGACTTGAAATCATTGTAGCGACCACTGCTGCATGTTTTGCTGCAAACAAGGCAATGGTCAGTTTTTCTGAGAAGCTTACTCTTGTGGCAATGGCTAACATCACAACCTCCAATATAGTCGGGAATAGTGTCCTCAGAACCTTATTCTTGTGACAATAGTTAACAGCACAGACCTTCAAAGAAGCTTACTCTTGTGACAATAGTTAATAGCACAGACCTTCAAAGAAGCTTACTCTTGTGAAAATAGTTAACAGCACAGACCTTCAACAGAAGCTTACTCTTGTGACAATAGTTAACAGCACGGACCTTCAAAGAAGCTTACTCTTGTGACAATAGTTAACAGCACAGACCTTCAAAGAAGCTTACTCTTGTGACAATAGTTAACAGCACAGACCTTCAACAGAAGCTTACTCTTGTGACAATAGTTAACAGCACAGACCTTCAACAGAAGCTTACTCTTATGACAATAGTTAACAGCACAGACCTTCAACAGAAGCTTACTCTTGTGACAATAGTTAACAGCACAGACCTTCAAAGAAGCTTACTCTTGTGACAATAGTTAACAGCACAGACCTTCAACAGAAGCTTACTCTTGTGACAATAGTTAGCAGCACAGATCTTCAAAGAAGCTTACTCTTGTGACGATAATTACAGCACAGACCTTGTGCATGTATATACTAGCAGAAGTGCTGCCTTTTGGGAGGGCTATTCCTGGTCCAACCCCCAAAATCGACCATTATCTACAACATAGCACTTCCGCGCCAGACCCTCTGTCTTAGTTTGGCTCTGGTCCTAAGAGGGTCTAAACCCCCAAGAGGTTTCCAATTTTGTGTGTCGTGGGAAGGCCCAAAATGGTTCGGCAATATTTGTACTGCCCGTGGGTTGGCTCCATAGGTGGGGACGACCCTCTCTCCTAAATTGACCTTGATCTATATACAACATTACACACTTGCAGTGCCAACCTGCACCTGCCCTGGTTTGGTTGTTAAGGTTATTTTAAAGTTTTAGGGGTGTGGCATGGCTGAAGGGCCCAAAACTGGTCTTGATGTCCAATTGTGTGATGTTTGGATAAACCCAAATATGGCAAAGTCTGTAAGCTACAAACACTTGCACACTCACACACAAACAGATGCTCTACATGCAAGGAAACAAATGAGTCCCTACACTTGGTTGCTGGCCAAAACAATTATTGTTGTATATGATTTTAAGTGGTAAAGGGTTATCCAACTGATCTGCAATGGTGCAGTCTTGTTTTCCTTCCTTTTTTAAAATATAATTATATAAATATATTATATGTTATTTTTAAGAGTTGAATATATTTATATATACATGTATACCTATATTATTTTATGGCAAGCATATTTGCAGACGTGTTTGTGTTGATTTTATCGCAGCTGCCCGTTCATTTTCAATAATTTTGATGGCCCCTGCTTTCCAATGGTATGCTGAGTGGTGTTGAGAAACTGCTGCAGCAGCACTGAGATTAAAATTTTAAAAAAAACCTTGCACCCTAACTATTGGTCACCAACATTGCCATTTATGGTACTGTTGGAGTACCCACCGATCCAAATGACCTTTTTCTAAACAACATTTATTTTTGCCCGTTTCCCTTTTCATTATTGCAAGTGGTGAGGCGAGCACACAGACTGGAGAAAGGGCATGTTGAAAAAATAAAGAGCTTTCAGATGAAATATATTATTATTACTAAGGACATTATTTGACCAAGTTGGAAATACTTGTGTGTCGATCGATACACTTGCAATTTTCACTCCCATCTGGCTCAAAACATCCTCTGCCCAATTACGTGACCTGGAAAGTGGGTCCGAGTGCGTCCAAACTGGCACTTCTTCAATTTCACACAGAGGCCGGCAGTAGTCAACAGATGAAATACTTCCTTCAAGTGCTCTATGTGCTCTTCCCTCCAAGACTGCCTAGCAATTCGTTTGCCCGAGCAAAGGATTGACAGTCTCTCGGTACCTGATTTATCATCCTCTTAAATGTGGCTGGGGCACTGTGGGAGCCCAAATGACATCACTCAAATTCAATGATGTCATTTGGGCTCCACAGTGCCCCAGCCACGGTTCAGAGTCCATATCGCTGTCTTTTCTCTGAATTGGCTGTTCCAATACTCAAACACCTCCACCCAAGGCAAGGGATATGTATTGAACCTGGCCGAGGTTATTAAGCTTTCGATAATTGGTGCAGCCAATAGGCTCATAGATAGCCTGATAACATTAGCCTTCAACATCTGGTCCAGTTCCACTTTAAGCAGCTGTCTCTGAATATGGAATCCGATATGGACTCTGTTGGATTGGGGTAGCATTTCCAATTTGAATCTGGTACTCTATAACTGAACTCTGTTGGTTTGGGGTAGCATTTCCAGTTTGAATCTGATATATACTCCATAACTGAACTCTGTTTGATTGGGGTAGCATTTCCAGTTTGAATCTAGTACTGTTGTATGACCTGGGCCGGTTCTAGACATGGGATTTTTATGTGTCACTTAAAACATATGTTTTCAGATAAAAGGCTTTTTTCGCGACTGTAAGAAATTACTCTGTAATCAGGATGTAATCAGGAAGTAAGACATGAAATAAATGTCAACTGTAAAGAACTAGACAAAAACAGGAGCTGCGGCATTTATTTAACACCACCCAGACACTTGTGGCTCTGGGACAGGACTGTGACAGCTGACAGAGCTACAAATAAGTGCTTTATCTTTTATATCAGCATTGCTGGCCAAAAGGGGTTGCTGTTACAGAACATGTTCAACTCTGTGCTGGAGAGAAACCCTGATGTTCTGGTGCTACGCTCAATTGAGGGGTGCTGGAAAGGTGAGGAAGGCTCCCTCCCCGAAGGATTTGGTCCTGGAGACGTCGCCAACTTCAAGTTCTGCCCTACCACCAATGTAAACGTGGAGAGAACCTTTTCGGTCTACAAAATTGTGTTGACTGACAGGCGCCACCATTTGACTGAAGAGAATGTGGTCAAAATTATGGTGACACACTGTTTCTATCCTCGTGCTGCTGACTGCTAGTTGTCTATCCCATAGTAAAAAGTTTAAAACAGTTTGTTTTTCCTGATATATAGCCCCTACTTATCTGAATTTCATAATCACATATTTTGCCATATTTTGGCATTTTCAGCACATATTTGACACCCAAAAATGACATAAAAACATCATATTTTGCTGAACAAAAATCCCATGTCTAGCCGGTACACAAGACAACAATGTCGTCTGTCATCTATTGGCACAATTGCATCACACCCCTCAATCTCCAGGTAGGTCCGACTAGTATGTATGGGGTAGAGACTCAGTTATCCCCCCCCCCCCCCCCAACATCTTTCCAGGAATGTCAGCTTCCCTCTCATCTAGCGATGCATGCCACTTCTTCAATATATGATGTGGTAAACCTTTTTTGCTCTTTCCACAACCAGGCATCTCATCTACTGGAGTCACTTTCCTCATAACACCAGCTTCAATAATTGTTGTGGATTGGGGAACAGGACCAACATTTGTGCTCCCGCAGCAATAGAATGTTGGCTAGCCTGGTGGTCCCAGTGTTAGTTTCTTCGGTTGCATCTCCTAGCTTCCTGAGTTGGTCCACATATATCTTCCATTTGTCTTGATCATGTCCTCACCCAGTATGCAAGTGGCCCTTGCTTTTTGATCATCATGCCAGTCACCCACTTACATGTACTTTCAGAACTGTAATTTCTTGCCATCAACTTGTCACCAACAGAGAAATCACATGCTTTTGCATGTTGGTCTTGGCTCTGAACTTGGTTTACCTGTTGGTCGATAACAGCAGTTTCGGAGGCTGGCTTAACAGCTCCAACCCCATGGCATGCAAAGTTCACACTGGGAAGCTCGATTGGCACATGAGGTGTTAATCTGAATCCCAGAAGGAAATTTGAGAGGACCTGATTGATAGGCATTCCAGAACGACCACCTGCTCACTTGGTTTTAGTTTTGACTGACAAAGCAATTGATTTGAGAAAGGATTTTACGATCCACATCGAATATGCTTCACGCCATTCTTTTTTAGAAAACTTGCAAACTCTGTTGACATAAACTGTGGTCCATTGTCAGACATGATTTGTAGTGGAAGGCCTTAAGATGTAAAGATCCATCAGAACATGGAAATTGTGCTAAATGCAGTTCATCTCAACCACTTCTGGCCATTTTGATGGAGCGTCCACTAATATGAAAAACATCTTGCCACAAAAGGGGCTTAAAAAATCTATATGAAGCCTCTGCCATTTTGGTGCCAAACCCAAGGGTACAGTAGAGCAATGGCTAGGTAGCCTTGGATCCCTGGGCATGATATGAAACTGCTCACCAGTTCTTCAATATGCTGATTGATTTTGGGCCACCAAATGTGTATTCTGGCCACCTTCACTATGGGTAGTCCCGTGGTGGTTACTGTGAAGCTCTTGCAACAAGTTTCCATGCCCAAGGGAAACAAAAATGAAGTGACCCGATGTCACATTAAAATTGATCCAGGTAGTTATGGATCACGGCAGAATGAATATACTAGCGAATTTAATTCCCCAGAACAAATATGCTAGCATATTTAATCTTCCCCTTCCCTGATTATTTCAGCCAGCAGAATCAAACCTTCACCGCGCCCCGGCCAAAGTGGTGTTCCCGAACCAAATACCCTAGTAGTTATTTATGGTATTTGGCATCCCACGTGACACAATATGGCATCCCCATGAGTGTTGACAGCAAGGGCTAGGACCCAATAGTGGGCACTTCGGCATTGCTTTGATCCTTTGATGGCACAATATAAGAACTCGGTGTCGTGGCACTCTTTCAACCCTCTTCACCCTCTTCACAAGCTCTGATTTAGGGCTAGAGCTAGGGCTAGGGCCTTTACTTACATTTATTACTTCCTAGACATCAATGGCTTAGCGATAGGCATGTTACCGCTGACCTCCATGTTGTACATCATCATACATTTCATCGCTGTGTTTTATACACAAGCTCTGAGCTGGAGGCAGAAGAAACTACCCCTGAAGGGGTGCCAAATTCCGCAGGGATGCCATAGAATATTTGGCACGAATATCCCATATTCCATGGGGATGCCAAATATCCTGCCACTTTTTAAAAAGTGAATCGGTAATCGTCATAAAATAAATAAATGCAAATCGGTAATGGTCATTAGGTATAGCTACTAGACTTCATATATGCATGCCGGTCACACTAGTGATGTGATGCAATAATTATATGCGATAACTAGAAGAATATATTATATTGGTCATAAAAGAAGGGCTCACCAACGTGACCACAATACTGAACATCAAAACGTGGTGATCTTCATATTATGCTAAAGGGTCAGCAAAGCTTGTGGTCTACATGGTAAATTATTTATTTATTTATTTAAGGAGTTGCTTTAGGTCAAACCACAAAAAACATGCCACGAAGTAAAAACCGTCATAACTTTTAGGTTTCTAGGCCTACAAATTTCTAGGCCTACAAATATAATTTTGTGCTTTCAAATAAGATATATTTACAGGTGTTTTTCTATCTAGGTACCTGCAGCCATCAGACCTCAAAATTACCATTCACAGCTTCCCATCTTGGATATTGGTCAAATGACTTCAAACTTGTTGTTTGTTTAGATAATGCACTATTTGTTATCAACGATCAGATTTTTTTAAATTTTTATATTCCCACTGTTTGCTGGGTTCATATAGATGCAACGCCCACTAAGCAACATTATTATGAATTAAAAAAATTGATCGTTGACCACAAAGAGCAAAGAAAGAGCTTCAAAATGATATACAAGGTTTGGGGGAAAATCTTTTTTAACCCAGATTGGAAACCAGAATTTGATAAAAAGCTGTTACAGCCGTCTAAAGGGGGACCGAGGGTATTTTTTATAATTTTTTTCTTTTTCTTGTGGTTACAACTTTAGAGCTCGGTAGATTCTGCAAACTTCATGGTATGGACTTGATATATAGCTCAAAAGATAGGTATCTCCGTGTACTCTCTATACTAAAATATGTTTCATAGGTATAAGTATATATAAGTTACTAGACCCTAAAGTTGACGGACCTCAAAAACTGAATCCCTGCAACCTCCGCCAAAATAACACAGTGCAAAAAAATTGAAATTGGTACGAGTGAGCCCTAGAGCATGCAATGACCTTTTTCATTAGGCGTTAAAATTTTATTACATGGTCAAGCGCGCGGTTGGAAAATTGATTACATTGAAAATCAACGCCCTCAATTTTCCACCCGCGCTCTTGACCACGTACTAAAATTTTAACGCCTAATGAAAAAGGTCATTGCAATACTCTAGGGCTTCCTCTAGCCACTCGTACCAATCAATTTTTTTTTGCACTTTGAAGGCAGCTTGACATTTATGCGTCCATTTGAATACTGCATGATGTTCTGTTAGCCGATGCAATCTCGGCAAAATTCTGGATAAAACGACGGTAATATCCCGCAAATCCCAAAGCTGCTTAGTCATTGTTGGTGTTGGCCAAGTGGCCACTCTCTCTGTCTTGGTATTGTCAGCTGCAACTCCTTTGTCAGAAACAATATGGCCCAGGTAGTGGACTTTGTGTAGAAACTCACTTTTTAGGCTGCAATTTTAGACCAGCTTGATGAAGACGTCCCAAGACTAGCTGGATGTTAGCAAGATGTTCTGTGAATGTTCTACCTAGAATAATGATATCATCTAGGTAAACTAGGCAATGTGACCACTGCAAGCCTGCTAGGACTAGATCCATCAGCCGTTGAAAGGTGGCAGGAGCATTGCACAACTGCCAAATGGCATTACATAAAATTCAAACAACCCTTCAGTTGTGCAAAATGCTGTTTTTTTGTCTATCCTTCTCAGCCATTTCGACTTGCCAATAGCCACTTACTAGATCTAGAGTGGAGAACCATTTGAAGCCGGCAAGCATGTTCAGGGTGTCATCAATTTGGGGTAGCGGATAAGCATCTTTATATGTCGCCTCATTCAATTTGCGGTAGTCTACACAAAATCTGAAGCTGTTATCTTTTTTTCGGACAAGAATGATGGGGGAGGCCCAAGGGCTGCTTGATGGTTGGATGACTTCTTTCTTGAGCATGTCCTCTAAGAGCTCGTGTACTACCTCTCTGCGATGAGGGGGAAGCCTTCGAACTGCTTGTCGAATAGGTCTAGCTTCTCCAGTTTGTATTTCATGATGAAGCTTGCTAGTTTGACCTAAGTCAGACATTGAAGCAGCAAAAATGTCAGCATGCTGGGCTAATATAGTGCTGTGCTTTCAGGGGTATATAGCAATTTGTAAGTATTTCGTGGCAGTCAGAGATAGTATTTATTAGTAATTTGGGAGTTGGTAATAGGACAGGTATTAGCTATAGTTTTATGTTCCTACCAGAAGCCATACTCCAAAGCACTTGGCAACAATGGTGTTCTAGTGTGCAAACTTTGATGCATTGCCATGCAGCAATGAGAGAGCAGACCTTTTTATAAGAGGGTAGATGGAGAAAGATCAGCAAGTGGATGAGAACAAACACATCTTACAGTAAATTGTCTTGGCAGTCGAATTTTTGGCTTAGAGGTCATTATGTAGATTTTTCTGTAGAATAGAGGGAATTTCATTGCAACAAATGAGGATAACAATAATTTACAACTCTGCTAATGCAAAATAGCTGTAGCTACAAGTTCAAAACTCAGGTCATTCTTATCTAGGTGTGCTAAATCAGAGAAAGGTAAACAACTACAACAGAATTTGCTTACCTCACCATCATAGCAGATGAAACCACAGAACCTCATTCCACCTCCAAGAGACCCTATCTGTATGCTTGAAGTATGTAGATTTATCTTCTCTTCAAGATACTCATATTAAGGAGTGAGTGCCACATAAGCTTCATCGAGCTGGAAAAAACATGGTTCTACCTCTAGGAAGATAGCCATTTCTGATCTATCAGTATCGTAAGATCTATCTGTCTAGCTTATGATGGGGCTTTAGTAAGGTCACCAGATGTAGCAGGTGTCCAGGCTAAGATCAAAGAGATTACCCCACTAGCTTTGTATACACCTTGCTATTCTCACTGTCTGAATCACTCTATCAGAGTTCAGGAAGTGAGAAACGTGATTTCAATTATTTATCATACAGCTAAATCTCATCTCTTTCTCTTCAAGAGCCCAAAGTGACAAAAGCTTTTTGAATTAACAGTGAGCGAGCTCTTTCCTTACTCCAAGGCAACCAAACTCTCAGGGCTGTACAAGACATGATGGGTGAAGTGTCACACTTGTCTTTCTGCAAATGTATGAAGCTCTTGTTACTTTCTTAGATCACATCTTGTCTCTTTTTGAGTACCCAAACTTGGCCTCTTCTGATGAAGTTGAAATTGGGATAGTGAAACAAGGGTAAAGGCACTAGGACTGAAAATGGCACTTGCATCATGTCAGACTCGAGCTGTTTTTGTCATCACAAAAAATGTACTTGGTGAAGTCAAGACCCTCTCACTGCCAAGCTCCAGAAATATGATCAAGACATGTACGATGTGTATATGATGGTATACACGAGGTCATCAATGGAGTGAAAACCTCAGGAACACCACTGATACAACTTTCCATTTCTATGAGGAGATCCTTCAGCTGACTGGAACAGTTTGTGCAACAGAGAGTGTCCCAAGAAGAGAAGCGTGCAGCAACATTCCAAGTCGATCTCCTCAAGAATGCTTCAGACAAATGGTTGCTATTCCTTCGATATTGCCTATTGGAGGAAAGATTTGAAGATATGGGAAGACTTGGTACAGTCTTCTATGCTTTGTATCATCAGTGCAGCCTACTAAGAGTTCCAGTCTGCAACTCTTGGAACACTTAGATGAGCTTCTTTCCTGGGAGCAGATCTTCCCCAAGGTGGGAAGCGAATTGAGAAGATGGCAAGCTCTGTGGCAACAAAAAAGCGAAGAAGATGAAGCCAACATTCCAAGAAACCTCCTTTTAGCACTTGATGCTCGTCTATTCACTGTCTCTTAAGACCTGCACACAAACATAAGCTGCTCTTTGGAGCTGGTTAGGATCTGGATAAATCCTGTCCACACTGGCATACACTGGTAAGCCACAATAGAAGTGGTTTTACACACGTTTGATGTTCATGTGTTAATCATGCATTAGTCACATGCATAACCACAATTTCTACTACGGGTATATACCTGGATAACTTGGTTGGATCTACTACTGTTGCTGTCCTTTCAGGGATTATCATGCATATTCCTCTTCATTGGAGTCGGATTATTGAGAGGAAGGAAACACAAAAGAGAACATGAAACAAACAATTTTTTTTGGGCATGTACTGTATACATTCTTTGATTATTATTTGATTATGACCAAAAATTCTTGTTTAGTCTACATCAAACTGCTCCTCCTCGTATTCAAACAAATTACAAAATAGGTGGGGAATAGAATTTTGGGGATGGTAGCATGATAGTGCTCTCAAATTGAGTAGCAGTCATAGAGAGGATGAATGTAAAGAGGATAGAGGGGAACCCACTGCTTGTTGCAGGAACCTGAACATGGATCTGGTTCATTTTCTCTTCACGTTTGCATTCTTTGGCCATCTCTTCTCTTCCTCATGTTGCCTTCTGCTTTCTTCCACCTTGCCTACCAACATGATCTTCTTTCATACATTGAAGCCATGATGGCAGCTATGTGGTTGAGGCACATTGTTCCCCCTGCTTCCCTTAGCTATATAGTTGAGGCACATTTTTCCCCCTGCTTTCCTATATATTAATCAGTAGCTATGTAGTTGAGGCACATTGTTCCCCCTGCTTCCCTATATATTAATATATTATAATCAGTAGCTATTTTCTGCAAATGCTGTCTATACATGGATACCTCACCTGTTCCTGTCCTTCGTTATAACAATGCTATCATTCTTCAATGTAAGTTACTATAGAGTTAGTCAGCTAGCTAACATCTTTGCATGCTTGACAAAAATACACCAACTTGTAATGTGCTGGTATCACAGTAAAATTGAGTATTGATCTGGGTGGAACGAATATGATAGCTACTAGAACAAATATGCTAGCCACCCTGAATTATTTTAGCTAGTGGTATAGATCATTCTCCATATAATTAATCCCACTAATGATATAACTATAGAACAGATCTGCTAGCAGTGCTGATCCCACTGTGCATGACATTTATGTAGCCTTCCTAGAACAGATCTATTAGCAGAACTGATGATTCCCCTGTGCATTACATGACTGTGTAACCATCCTGGAACATAGCAGAATTTCAATTAATGAATTTTCCAATTTGTCTGTCTGTCGTACTTTTCGTCTTTCTATCTTCTTTCGTTATTCACATGCCGGACACTATACAGGACTTTGGATAAAGGAATCATGTGACTCATTATTTCAGCAGTATCTGTAGAATTGGCGAAAATGATGGACAACTAAGTGACATTTTTGAGTATCATAAGATAAAACAAAGCCAAGCCATAACATAATAGCTATATACATGCTTGCAAAACAAATAGTTATTTAATATTCAAAAGGTTGTTTGTGGCTATTATAACCAGATGCAAATTTGTCCCAAGTACTAAAGTGTCCTCCAAGCTTGTCAGCATGGCAAGACTCTTCTATATTATGTTTCTGCTTAACTTCATCATTAATCCACTGCTTTGCCTTTCCTTTCACAGAATAAAAGAGGATACTTCCGAGGATTAGTTCTCTTTGCACGAGCTTTTTAAAAGCTATTCTGCGGCACTCTATATTATCCCCGTCGTATTCAGAGAAGGATGAACTCTGCTGAGGGCTAAGCTGGTACAAACCTTTCCATATCTGTGCAACAAGTTCTTGATTTGGTTTTTCGCTATTGCCAGGTTCTCTATCCCAGCTCCAACGATGGACTCGCAGACTGACCTTTTCCTAGAAACCAAATTCAGCATTCTTTGGATACTCCCTCTAACTCCGCACTAACTTGAACTCCAACGCACTTGCGCACACTAAAAAACATCTCCACCCTCGTTTTTCCAGGACTATTGTCCCATCTTCTTATTATCTAATAAGCAAGTAGAATGCCACATATTTAACTACTTACATGAACTTATCACCATACAAGATGTTTTGTCAAACATTCAGTTCGGGTTTCGCCCAGGCCTGTCTACTGAAATAGCAATACTAACGTAACTCAATCCTGGTTTGCTTCCCAGGATGCCCACAAGTCTGTCTGTGCAGTCTTTCTAGGCGTCAAGAAAGCCTTTGACTCTGTGGCCACATAGCTAGACCACTCTAAACACTGTCCTCACTTAATATTCCTTCTCACCTCCTCTGTTTGCTCACTTCCTATCTTACGCCTGATCACAGAGTGTCGCTATCTCTGGTGCTCTTTCTTCTTCATGTCATGCATCCACTGGAGTACCTCAAGGATCTATTCTTGGTCCTGAACTCTACATTAATGACATTGCAAAGCTCTCACTTTCGTCATCTTCTCTATGCAGATGACATCGTCCTCACCACTCCTTCTCTTCCACCTCTTCCTTAGATTGTGCAATCCCTTGATCATCATGGCACATGATGATCTCTCATAAACCCCTCGCATCCTCATCCTCCACTGTATTAGTCCTAAATAACACTCCCCTTGAACTCGTCAGTTCATTTACATATTTTTTATTAAAAAAAAAATTTATGGAAAAAGATCATACTCAATATCCAAGAGGCTAATAACATGAAGAGTAAAAACAAGTCGACAAGTACATGGAGGAATATATTAAGTTGATTATAGTTAAGTAGTTAAAAGTCTAAGTGATGATAAGGGGTGTAGAATATAGTACTTAAATTCTCCAAGTATTCTTTAATGTAATTGGGGAGAGAGTTCCAGAGCCTAGTAGTAGTAAAAGGTAAGCAGACTGAGTTCTGCATGGGATTAGCAGACGATTATATACTGGGGAAGGATCGGAGGTTGTAGCAAGGAGTTGGTTGGCATGGTGGGAGGCTAGAAGGAAAATCTGAATAAGTTTGAAGAAAACGATAAGTTTGGCATTACGGCGTTGAGAGAATAGAGATGGAAGATGAAGCTTAGTGAGAAGAGAAGTGTAGTCCGAGGACTATTGTTTACTACATAATTTACATGCAAAGTATGGTATTCTCTCAAGATGAGAAGAAAGATGGGATGATTGAGGGTCCCAGAGAAAAAAACAGTACTCCAGATTGGGACAGATAAGAGAAGTGTAGAGGCTAAGAAGAGTAGAAGTGTCTGAATAGCAGTAGAAATGCAGTAGAGAAGGCCAAGTAATTTAAGGGTCTTGGAAGAGATGTAAAAAATGTGTTTGTTCTAGAGATGAAGAAAAGAGGATTCCCAGGTACTTTAACTCAGTCATTAACTGAAAAGGAGAACTAGAGATATACAGAGGTGGCAGAGACTTAGTAAGAAGAGATTGTTTATAAGAAATAAGCATGTAGTTTAAATTCATTAGATTAAATGTGAGAGATTGGGAAGCAAGCCAGGCAGAGATACAGTTTAGGTCTTTCTGAAAGAGAGAAAAATCATAATGAGAATTGATGCAGTGAAAAAGAAGGATATCATTGGCATAGAGAATAAGCTTAGATGAGACAGACAAAGGCATGTTACGCACTCCATTGATATATATTATAGAGAGGAGAGGACCTATATATTAATAGCCAAGTGAGCGATAAGCCACATAAAGAGCAGGTGAATCTAGTTTTTAGACAAGAAAAGATTATGGCATATTTTTGTTGTTGTCGAAGGCTGTTATCAATCCAGGGGTGGCAAGAAGAGGGTGACATAAACTTAGATGGTGGGACACACAAGCTGATGACTTTGAAAATCTATCTTTAAATGCTTTCCAAGAAAAATCAAGGTCTGAAGAAGTAGGCAGCTCTGTCAAAGTCAGCGAGATGATACAACCTGATTTTACACTTGGTACACTTTCTAATAGGATGGGAGAAGGAAGGGTGATTTCCGTTAAGATACTATTATGATCAGAGGAGGATACGGGTGGCAGAACCAAAGAAGAAGCATGAACATAAAGACAAGGTCTATGATAGAGGATGAACCAGAGTGAGAGGTGTCTGTGGGAGAGGACACGAGTTGCTTGAGGGAGAATAAGAGAGTGCAGAAAGTTGAAGAGATAGAGGCATAGATGAGCAGGACACATGAACATTGAAGTTAAAGTCTCCAGTAAGGATCAGGCCAGACAGCACATTGTGTGAAAGAGAGCTCAGAGTGTCTGAAGAAGGCAACATGGCATTAGCTTCCAAAATGTAATTTTATGGGGAAAAATCATATAAAAAAGAATGCTTGCAGATAAATTTTTAAACTTTGAGGAAGTGATCTATATATATCTTGGTCCCCATTAACCAATCGCTATCATGACATCATACCAAAATGTCTGCCAAAATGTTATTACAATAAAATCAATGAATAAAGCATAGACAAGATTACTCTGATAGTTTAAATGTTGCTTTATATATATTTTTATTGATACATATACCCTAAGCTAAGACATTTCAGTGCAATTAAGTCATTTCAGTGATTTTTAGTAATATTTTGGGCATTAAAAAAAAAAGTATATAAGTCACAAAGTAATATTTACTAAAAATTCATAAAATTTATATAGAAGGTAAATATCAAGTGAATATCAAGTGTAATAACATTACAGAAAAAATTGTGAAAAATGTCATTTTGTGCTTGATGAATTACGAGGTGGTTACAGCTATTCGTGTACACCCACTCGTTGATGGGATTTATATTACTTCTTGTATAATTTAACCTTATTCTCTAGTTCTTGGCCTGCATTATGACCCTCTAGGTATATCCAAACATATATTGACATGCTTTGCGGGTAAAATTCTTAATATTTTCTACTGACACAAAGTCTAAGCCTTCCGGTGTATTGGTCCGAAGGTGAGGTATTGTGTAGTTAGAGTACGCCCTTGTGTATCTTTTGGCCTGCCCCCAGCACCTTTCTATGGGGTTTAATTCATAATGGAACTTTGGGAGCATGATGCAAGCGTGTCCGTGATCATACAAAAAATGTTCCAACTTCTTTTTTTCGTTTGCAAAGTCAGGATGACTGGCAATCTACTTCCTCATGTCCTCTAATCTCATTGACCCGCGTCTCTCAGTCAGTATATTCTTGAATTAGGCCCTTCGGTACACCGATATTGAATTTCAAATGTTGAACTTTTCCCTACCACATTGTATCATGCAATCGTGGTTGTTTTCCACCTGGCTTGGCATTCATACCAGAAGCATTAAGGGCATTCTCTGCATAAGCGTCAAATACCCATGTCACACGATAGCCATCTGTGCGAGCATACTTGACTTCAGCAATTTTTACAGCATCTACCATTTGAGAAAGAAACTTTTCTGATGTAAAATATCCATCCTTGTTCTCAACATATTCGAGAAACAAACGAGCCCGAGTTTTTGTATTGGATCCATATGTACTTTGCTTGAGCAATAATAAGTTCACCATCAGTGAGTGAGGCGTAAGTATCCATTAACTTCATCCACAAAGTCTGAAACCATGAAACCAGTGCCCTTGCTTTTTGGCCTGATAACATTCATATCCTTACTGCCCCACTGACGTCTTTGATCTTCATTTGCAGAAAAAATGGACTCATCATGAAAAATGACAATTGATTTCTCAAACTTTTCACCCGGCAAACATTCAAGATCTTCTGGAAGGGTCTGAGCAGCCTCAAGAGTAGGTGCATTTTCTTTATTTAAAAATCCAACACCAACCATCTTAAGGAATTTTTCCTGTACTCGATTACATCTTTACGTTCATGACCATCAATGTAGACACCCTTTTTATGATCAAGAATATGAAACTCAAGATGGTGTAGCCACTTGCAAGCCGGCTCAATACTAATCCTGCGAGGATATCCAGGATCTAGGCCTCATTGGGGGTGAGATCATCATTCACCCAGTGACAAAAAGAATGTGCAGTCATATTGGGTCGACCCTTTACAAAAGCATTCTCCTGAACATATTTGCATGCACATCAATTTAGCTCCTCATTGTGCCACACCTTGTCGCTGATAGTTTCCCTGCAAAAAGTCTGCAAAGCTATTACCATTAGTTAGAAATGTACCTCTCCATTCACGAATTGTCCAGTCAGACCTCCCAATAATTTCACCAATGAGTTTAGCTGCATTGGTTGATAATATATTCATACAATGAACCAAAAGATGATGAAGAAGTAGTGACAGTGACATTATGTCATCACAGTGCAGAGATTCAAACCATTCACATGAATGCTGATGAATAGCTGCCTCTTCATCCAAATTTTCTGTGGAGGGATTGTAAGTAGAATCTTCATCAGACTCGTATTAACTGAAAGTGGGGATGACATTTTCCTTACCTAGTACCGCTGCAGATGCAGTGTTGCACTCTTATTCTCCAAGAATTTTTGCTGTTTTAGAGCCCTAGCACATGCCAATTGAGACTTTCTCTTCTTGGGTGGCATGCTAAATCTAACAAATGCACTCTCAAAATCAAGCTGGAAACAGGAGAAAAACAAAACTCAATAATAATTTAGGTGTACATTAATTAGAGAAAACTGCAATTGAATGAGTGGGTGCATTGCAGGAATCCCTTTCCTGATTGGTCAGTCCATAGCAACCAAAAAATACTGTAGAATCAGCACGATTTTTTTTACGAATGGGAAATTGAAAAAATAGAAAGGAAGTAATATAGGTTGCCATGTGCTAAAGCTCCTTAATCTTTTGTTATTATTATCGGAATTTTTGGAAGTTAATGCCATGGCACTATCCATCATTTAAAGAAGAAGGAGCTCTATAAAAAGCTCCAAACGTAGAAGTAAATTCCTGTACCTTGACTTTCTATCAGCAAACACGATGCTGCTGGTGTTTTCCATTCTGCAAGAGCATTCACATGGAAAATTCTCAGCTGTTTCTTTTTGTCGGACATCCGAACTTTGTACGTCACATCTGTCAGTTTAGATTCGACCATGTAGGGTCCTTGCCATTCAGCCATCAGCTTCTGTGTTACATCTGACAGGAGGACAAGCACTTGATCTCCAGGGGTGAAACTTATGCTCCTCGCAGTTCTGTCTTACCAGGTTTTCATTTTCGGTTTGCTCACTTTCTCTATCTCTCCTGCTATGCTGTGTATTTGCTGCAATCTCTCCTGCACTCGCTGGATATATTATGTCAGGACACTTTCTTTCATTGTCAGCTTGCCTTCCCAGCTCTCCTTCAAGACATCCAAAGGTCCCCTTATGAACCTCCCAAACAACAGTTAGAAGGGGGAGAACCCCGTGGACTCGCTAGGTACCTCCCTGTAGGCAAACAAGATGTACGGCAATGTCTTATCCCATTGGGCATCAAACTTTGGAATGTCTTCTTCAGCATTGATTTCAGGGTGCTGTTAAACCTCTCGAGCATCCCGTCCGTCTGTGGATGGTATGGGCTAGTATTGATTGATTGTATGCCTAACAGTCGATAAAGTTCCTTCATCAAGGTGCTATTCAAGTTTGACCCACAGTACAGCAACTCTTTGGGCAGCTCATAGCGAGAGAACACTGTGATGAGAAGAGCCTCTGCAATGGTTTTGCTATCCGTTTTCTTGAGTGGTACAACTCCTGGGTATCTGGTCCCGTAGTCCATGATTGTCAGGATATACCGGTGACCTACTTTAGTTCGGGGTAAAGGCCCCACTAGGTCAATAGCGACTCTATGAAATGGTTGATCAATAACTGGCATTGGAATGAGCTTGGTGGTGTCATCTTGACCTGCTTATGTTTGGCTGTTTTCTGGCAGGTGGGACATCCTTGGCATAACGTAGCGACGTCCCGGCCAGAAAAATCTCCGAATTACTCTCAGAGTGGTCTTTTTTCTGCCTAAGTGGCCAGCCATAGGCAATACATGAGCTGTCCATAGCACTGCTTCTCTGTACTCTTCGAGCAGGATTAGGGAGTCATCCTTCTCTGGATCGTCATCACCCGATACAACAGACCCTCCTTCCAGAGGAATCTTCCGACCTCTGTGTCAGCGTGCTCTCTTGGACCAGCCAGTATTGGATAGCAGCTGTGCTTCTCCCAGCTTCTCTCTTCCTCCATCCAGTGGATGCACTGCATCAACCACTGAAGAGAATGGTTCCCTCTGCTGTCTCTTCTGCTTCTGTGATAGATTGACTACTGGCATGAAGTCTCCTTCTTCATAACCAGACACCATCTCTGCCAGCCAATCTACCTCTTCTTCTGGAAGCTGTGGAGGCACAGGGGTGAACTTGGTTTTCCTGTCTCTCTGGTGGTGTTATCTTTCTGCGATAACTGTTTCAGAATCATGTGTGTTGTGTTAGCCTCGCTGGTCCAGATAGCTTCATCCTCCTGCTTTCTCTCAGAATCTTCTCGTTGTTTCTGAGCTCTGGTTTGTATCATTCCAACAAAGTCTTCCTTCTCCTGTCTCAGGTGATCCCCTAGCTTCCACACAAAGGGGATGTCCTGTCCCAGGAGAATATCATAGGGCAGAGTTTCTCTGACCAGAACTTCCAGGGTTATATCTCGGCCTCCCACTGAGAGTCAGACAGTTGCCGTTGGGAGAAACTCCTCATGACCTGTAAATGCAGAAACAGCAATTTAAGGTGAATGTATTAAGTGTTCTGGTACCCATTTCCTTTCACGGATCTGGAAGCTCCAGCATCCTCTACACGTGTCTTCCTTCAACAGTTCCAGGAAGGATGGCCTCTAATGGTCCAGCCTGAACCAGGTTTACCTGAGGTTTCTTTGGGCAGTTGGGGGATATGTGCCCGTACTCCGCACAACAAAAGCACAGGGGTCCCTTTACTGGGTCATACCTTGGCTTGTCCCATCTGTCTAGCTTGTGTGGCTGCCTTCAGCCCTCTGAGGATCCTCCTTGGTTGAGTGTCTTCCGGCCTCCTCGGGGTGTGTGTTGGTGTGACTGCCTCCATCTCTTTTGGTGTTCCACTTCCTTGGTGCAGTTTGGGGGTACCTATCTTGCTTCCACTGACTCTTCTCGTGATGGACGTAGTTCCTTCGGTAGAGGTCACCACCGTAGCTCCTCTGGTTGTCCAGGTGAGTGTCGGCTAGCTGCCCTATCTCCTGAGCTGAGGTGGAGTTCCAGTATCTAACCAATGTGGAGAGCCAGTGAGGCATCTCCTGCAGCAGGGCTTCTCCCAGAAATTTGTCCCGAACCTGCTGTGGAGTTTCACAGTCTGCTGTCCACTGTGCTGCCAGTCTCTGCTTCCTGTGGAGATACATCACCCAGGAATCTGAATTGGCCTTCTTGAGCTCGGCCAGTTGCCTTCGATATGTATCTGGCGTGACCAGAAAATGTGCTAGTAGCTCGTCCTTTACCCGGGCATAAACTTTGCTGTCCGATGGTTCCATCAAGTCTATCACCTCCAATGCTTCTTTGTTTAATGCTAAAACAGATGTCCCAGCCGCAGCCCCTGAGTCACCTCAAATGTTTCCATGTATCTTTGGAATTTGGCTAGAAATGCTGCAATGTCCTGGTCATCTTCCTTCATTGGTGGTAGTTGAGGGATTCTCAGCATCGGTCTGTCGTGTAACTGTGTGACACATGAGGCTCCACTGTAGTTCTAGCCATGCTGTGCATCATTGTTGTCCATCTTCTCTGATCTTCTTCTCTTTCTTCTCTTCTTCTTTCGGCTTCATAATCTCTTCTTCTCTCTTCTTCCCGCTCTCTTCTTCTACTTTCCTTCTCATTCTGTTTCATCATATACGTGAGGATTTGAGCAATATCTGAATTGGACTTCTGACTCTGCTGTAAACCTTCAGCAAGTTGGTCGTCATCTTCCTCTTCCATGATCCCTCTACTTCGTTGATGATCGTCTTCCGCTACTCTGTAATGATCTCTTTTATCCCTGTCTGACTGCTCATCACTGTCGTGTTGGAAGTAGTTGTAGGGCGTGCTGTCAGCCAGCAGCACTCCTTCATCCTCCATTCCCGTTCTGTCGGCTTCTCCTGACTTGGCTGCTGCCTTAGCCTTGGCCATTGTAGCTAGAGACATCTCTGCAGTTACACACACTACGTTATCTGCAATAGAGCGGATAGCTTCCTCGGATGGTGATTTCCTGAACCTTTGAACCCTCTGCTCCACGTTTGTAACAGATGATTGATCTTCTCTAGTTCTCTTTCCACCAGTCCTTCTCTGACTCGAGTTCTTCTGTTTTGCTGCCACCACTTGTTATGGTCCAGCCTCTGCCAGTTAAGGAGAGTCTACTCTGGCACTAATACGGGTGGCGTGCCTGACCATAATACACTCTGCTTGAGTAGTCAGTAAGAAGTATTTTCTTAAGTCATTTATATATACACAATGTTCAGACACAGAAACAATAGCATGTCACAAGACTCAACTAAGATGGCTGGGCTCTCCTTGTTAATAGGCGGAGTCCAGCCTTACAGGAACCATGACCTAATAAGGATATCCTACTGAGGATTCCAGCTGGTTAAAGAATGTGATTAAACAATAACAGGATTTGACTAATTAATGCTAACATAATCAAAGTGTGTGCATCTATATAGCTATTGTCCTTATGCATGCATCAGTTAATAGGATTGTCCTCATCCAGTGGCTCCCACAGCTGTGTAGTCATGGAGGCATCTCTGCAGCTGTTGTCAGGGTAGACCGAGGTGGGGCTGCCATGACAGTTATATATACACACAGGTAGACAGGGTACTAGTTATGACTGTAATAGCAACAGAACATAAACACGATATCTAGTCATGACTAAGACAATATGTAATTACATCATATTACAGCAAGCACACACATCTGATAAAGGGTTCATGGCCAATGAAAAGACCCAAGCCATACTACTCATATATAAAATGAAATATGCACATACAACACACGGAGGGGGGGTGGGGGGGGGGGGGGAGGATACAACAGCAAGAAGATAAATGAAGGTAGGTAAGATGAAGTTTACACTGCCTCTGCACCATCTCCCACAACGGCCTCAGGGTCCACGTATAAAGGGTTGTCTCGGGCAACACGAGTTTTGTGAAATTGTAACCATCCATACTTGCCATGTGTGTGCGCGTCTACAAGAACATCATTAGTAGTGCATTGTATCGAGTGCATGGAACAAAAATGAAATACTACTACACTACATCAGAGGGAGTAGGAAATGGTTGGCAGCTGGGGCCACCTGTCGATCTCGCATATATGCATGAAACAAACAGATTTTGCTAGAATGCTGGTATTCCAGTCAATTGGAGTGGCCAGAGGACAATGAAAACAAGATTATGCAGGTCAAAATTATTTACAATGTGAAGAAATGGACTCTTGATAACTAAACGATACAAGTCAAAATTCTGTGTGGAGGAATCTGACTCCAGCATATCTCATACTAGAGGAATACTGTCTTCCATCTCTCCCCAAACTGCTCTCTGTAAAACAACAACTAACGTCTATATTTCTAAATGTCAACCACAAAAAGTATACCTCTTGTATGCTGTGGAGTCCATTGCCTCCACAAATATTCTGCTACAGAAGCTTACCCATTAATGTTATCAGCATCATATTTAGCCATCCTGGTATCAGGGTGGTTCTTGTAATTATAAATCCAATAGGCCAATCCCGCGATGATGGCAGCAACGATGCCGATTCCAAATGCCATTATTACGCCAATGATGCAGATTGTGTCACATCCACCACCTCTGCTTGAAGTTTGGCTACCTGTGTGTGTGTGTGTGTGTGTGTGTGTGGCAGTAGGAGGAGGAAAGGTGGCAGTAATGTGGAGAAAGGAAACCTCAATTATGTGTGGTCAATAACAACATCATATGATATCATACTCTGCCCAACTAATTTTGTGCGAGCCTGCTATTCTCATCTTTGAACTGTCCAAATACATTAGACATCTATGGTCTTTGAACTTCAAAAGCAACTCCCGTGAGATATACCCGGAAGTGTCTGATTCCTCCTATGACTGCCAGGCATTCCGCTGGGTAATTTCATTCACAGGGTAATAGCTTCCTGGAATGGAAAGCTACTGGTCGTTCATTGCCATCGTTGTCCTTCTGGTTCAACGCTGTACTTATTCCAATGTTAGAAGCATCTGTTTGTAAAATCATGGTTCTGTCTGCTGTTGGTGCCGCCAACATTACTTCACCAGTCAGTCCATCCTTTAAAGTTTGAAATGCCTTCTCCAATACTGGATTCCAGATTATCTTGTTGGGTGCATCCTTTTTCATCAGGTCCATTAGTGGTGCTGCTATCTCGGAGAAATTCCAGATGAAATGATGGTAGCTAGGCCCAAGAATGCCCGCACATCTCTCTTCTTTTGTAGTACATGAAACTCTGCCTCTGCCCTGACCTTGGCCTTCTCTGGTTGAATCCTTCGCTCACCCACTACGTGTCCCAGGAAGTGACATTCAGTTGTTCCAATGTGACATTTTTCAGGCTTAGCCGTCAGTCCTGCTTTCACTGAGCTGCTGCAGAACTTCTCTCACATGTCGTAAGTGCGCTTCCCATGTCATTCTGTAGATTACCAGATCATCAAGGTAGGCTGCTGCAAATCCTCGAACATCTGCACGTATGGAGTTCATCAGCCTCTGGAAGACTGCTGGCACTCCCACAAGTCCGAATGGCATGTCTGTAAACTGGTATTTGCCTAGAGGGGTGATAAATGCGGGTTTTTTCTTGACTGCTCTCCTCCACTGGTACCTGCCAGTATCCTTTACACAGGTCCAGTGTGGCTGTGAAAATTGTTTTTCCAAGGTCATGCATGGCATTGGGAATGGGTCTGCTGTTGTCATTTTATTCAATTTCCTGTAGTCAATACAGAGCCTCAGAGAGCCATCCTTCTTAGGTACGAGGACAATTGGAGATGCCCATGGGCTGGTTGAGGATGTGATCATTCCTTCATCACAAAGCTGTTTGATCACTGCATATCTTGCTTTGGGTAGACAGTAGGGTGGCAAGTGAACTGGTGGTGTATCACCTATCACCCATCCTAATTCGAATCTCTGTCAAGTTCATCTTCCCAGGCCTTGTTTGAAATACATACCTGAATTCTTCCACAAGTTCCCTGACCTCTCTCTGCTGCCCTGATAGTCTGCTGTCGACGTCTGGTATTTGCTGACCGGTCTTCTGCAGACAGAGTTTTTCAAGTTTTTCTAGTTTTTCAAGTTAATGATGAGATCAAAAATTGTCCAAACCAAATATGTAATGAGATCAACAATTATTTGAAGTGTCCAAAAATGTGCATTCTACTATTATTGTGTGAAACAACCTCATTGCCAATATCATCTAAATGATAATAAATCTGTTTTTTCTTTATGTACATGTAAAACCATACACAAGTTTAATCTGCTTTGAGATATTGTGGTACCTAGCCATGTCTTCAGCCGGGGTAGTGCACTAAAACTTATTTCACTGATTGTGTTAGTTGCTGGTGAAACCAACATAAGTTTAGTGATAGTGATAACCTCTGAGAATAATCCCTGTTGTGGAGTAGTCAGAGACTTTAGGAAGACAATTATTGATTTGAAAATCTTCCAAGGGTGACTCTTCACTAGAACTAGCATGAAGGAGGGTGTAATATGCTTGGATTGCTGAAGTCAGAGTGATAAAATTAAACAACTTCTTCTAAGACCTTTGATCTTAATGTTCAATCAACTGTGGTAATCAAAGTTTCCAATTTACTGAGCATTCTAAATCCTCTTTGTTCAAATCGGTCCTGAATAGAAAATACAACAAGGTCTATGACCTCAAAATATATTCTTCTGTAGTGCTCTTGTGGTGTAATAGGAAATTCAGATGCAGCTTCTCCTACCTCAAAACAGCGTGGCACTTTCCTTCTACGTGGCAACAAAGGTTCAGACACTTCAAGTGAAGAATATCGCTTTTCAACATACTTCCAAAATAGGTCAAAACAGTCATTTGAGAGAATTAATTCAATTACCTGAAGGGTGAGCTCCACAAGTTTTTGACCTTCGCAAGCTGAGATCTTTTCGACTTGTAATGACTGTGACAAATTATCAGCCATACTCAGAAGGTTTCTACACAATGCAATGCAGTCAAATTTTTCCATCTGTGCAGCAACTCCAGTTACTCTTGCTTCTGTGCCTCTTGTTGCATCTCTCGCAACTTCCCATGTTGTCTGCAAAGCTTCACAATTTTCTTAAATCAAAGCTTCGTAATCTCGTACACAGTGTCAAGAGTGGATTCCATTAACTTGATACCCTTAATGTATCTTGTGCTACCAAATTCAGTGCATGGCCGTAACAGTGCGTGTACAGTGCACATGGCTCAATTGAAGACATCCTTGTTGCAACTCCTGATCGTAAACTCCTGATCGTACTCTGGACATATAAGCTGCACCATCATAGCACTGGCCACGGCAATTTTCAATTCTGAGATCCATGCATAAGAAGAATATCCTTGATAGTCATGAAGATGCTTTCTGCCGAAGTTGAATCCATGCTGCATAGCTCTATTACCTGCTCATGAACTTATAAATCAACATCCACGTAACGCAAACAGAATACCATTTGTTCGGTATTACTTATGTCTGTGGTTTCTTCCACCATTATAGTGAACAATTTTCCAGATATAGCTCGAGCAATTTCACGAACTATTTTTTGACCCATAATACTGAGTATTTCATTTTGAATACTTGGACTAATAAACTTCTCCTGATTCTTTTTGTCAAGTTAGGTTTCTCTTCAGCATGAACCTTTAGAAGCTGAACGAAGTTAGAATCCAACTCTCCACTAACTTCATTTAAAGAGTCACTCTTGTACTTTCCACGTATTGCTAGACCCTACCGACCAAGATAGCGAATGGTACTCATGATGTAGTACAGCATTTCCCTATCTTCAGACTTGTCTTTAGCATGGGTAGTCCTAAGCATCTCACACACATTTTTGTGGGTTTTGGGGATTACTTCAATAACATTTACTGCTTCCTGATGTGCAGCAGAACATTGGTGTTTTTCAAACTTTGATAATGCATTTTTCCAGCTAGAAAAGTCTATCCTAGAGAATACACTGTCCTTGGGATTTTTAGCTAGAAGGTTTCGTTGCTCAGCTATGAAGCAATAATAACAGTATCATTTTCTTCTTGATAATGCAACCATAGATATTGCTTATACCATGATGGCGAGAAAGCATGGTGTTGCTTACCAAATGCACACTTTGGAAATGACAGGCCAGTTAGTTGGTGAGTTTTTGCAGGAATAAATGGCACTGTGAGAGTCTCTGCAGCAGTTTGTATCTGCTGAGAAGCTTCATCACAGTCTTCTGCATCACTAAATCCAAGAGGCTCTTCATCTTCCTCTTTAATGCCTGGCTCCTCTGTAATGCCTGGCTCCTCTGTAATGCCTGGCTCCTGTAATGCCTGGCGCCTCTGCAATTCCAGGCTACTCTGTAATGCCTGGCTCCTCTAATGTGTGGCTCCTCTGCAATGCCTGGCTCCTCTGTAATGCCTGGCTCCACTGTAATGCCAGGCTTCTCTGTAATGCCTGGCTCCTCTGCAATGCCTGGCTCCTCTGTAATGCCTGGCTCCTCTGTAATGCCTGGCTCCTCTGTAATGCCTGGCCCCTCTGTAATGCGTGGCTCCTCTGTAATGCTTGGCCCCTCTGTAATGCCTGGCTCCTCTGTAATGCCCGGCTCCTCTGTAATGCTTGGCTCCTTTTCTTCTATAGTCGGGCAATATCAGTCCCTGCTACTTTATCACAGCTGCTAGCATGTTCATCAGATGGTGGCAGTGATCTGCTCAGGCCATCCTGGCTGATCAATGAAGAGCTACTGGGCTGGAGTTTGCTAGTAGGCACTTTTTAAAGTCATAAAAGAAGAGGTCATAAAAGAAGAGACATTTTTCACTGGATGATCAACTTTTAAGCCATGTGTTTTGGGCAAAGAAAAAGTTACCTTAACCTTGTTGCATGATTTAACACCTGTTCTTTGATGTTTGAGTGTTAGCCAAATCATTTGCACAAGTGACCAAGTGATAATCTTACTATCTTGAGGTGGGGGAGGGGTTGAGTCCCAGGGTATGTACATAAGGAAAATAATAATTAAACAACAGGTAAATGTGTTAATTGGCAATTAACACATTATCTGCCTATGTTCCATCCCCCACAAGAAATTTCAGTCCCCCCCCCCCCCCCCCCCAATGAAAAAAACTTGTCTACTCACTTGGTGTGTGTGTTTGCTATGTAGCTGTGCCGTGCTTGGAATGTGTTTCGTCTGGCATGTACTGCTGATCAGTCAATAAATGTCACCTCCACTTAACACAAATATTGTTACTAGGGACTTAGGCTCCCTTACTAAGCCATGTAGTGGACCAGATCTCAAGATTACTAGGAGCCTAGACTCCCTAGATGCAGTTACTAAGCCATGTAGTAGACCAGATATCAAGGTTACTAGGAGCCTGGACTCCTAGACACAGTTACTAAGGCATGTAGCTGGACAAGATTACTAGGAACCAAGACTCCTTACTAAGCTGGACTAGGGCTAACCAACAACAACTAAGGTAGAACACTAAGCGTGCATTAAACTCCCACAGATGACAAGCTACTACGATTACAATATGCCTGGTTATACATACACTGCAACCCAACCCTTGAGAGACACCCATTCTCCCCCCTCCCCCCCCCCCCCATAATGCTGGCAAACCAGTGGTGTACTCCAACAAAAGCACTGACAAAGTAGCACTGACAAAGATAGCATGGTTTCAAGCTAATTGGACCACTTGATATGGATTGTCTGGGAAAAGGAATGGTGCATGCATGTGCAGGGTTTCATACAGGGGGGGGGGGGGGGGGGGGGGGGAGCCCTGGGATGTCCCCACCCAAAACGATTTCTCCCCCCCCCCTCCAAGAATTTTCACAATAAAAATTTTAATTTCTTATTTAATACATTACAGTAACGGGAAAAAAGAGCAGTACAGAGAAGGGAACATAGAAGCAATATATAGCAAATTCATAGATGATCAACAGTGCATGAACAACAAAATTAACATATAAGCGAATATATACAATAATGTATGGTGAAAATTACAATACAGTGAGTTCAGTAGTATATATAAAATTAAAGTAAAATGCGTCTGTCTAAAAATGTCGAGATTTGCACTAAAGTCCACATCGGTCAATGGAGGACCCTCTATACTAATTTTCATTAAATATTCCAGGTTCGAGTCAGATAGACGACTGCGTAGGCGAGTTTTAATCAACTTCATTTGACTAAAGAATACTCTACTGTTGCTGTGCCAACAGGAAGATCCATTGTAATGTTCAATAGCTTCCACGTCTCACGGAAAATTCCTCTGTACGTATGTGACTTGTTCATCTCGTCCAGGATTTCTTGCATGCTAGGAGATACTGACTCTTCTTTACGTTCCATTATTGCCTTTTTCTCCACTAGCAAAATGCGTCTAAATACCTTACACTCTGAAAGAAGCTCATCGCCATCAAGCAATGGAGGTGAGGTATAAGTCGTCCCTGCATACTCAACCTCTGCTTCTTTTCCATAGAGCTCGGCAAGAATCTTGATTTTCTCGCTGCCATATGGTAAGAATGCGTGGGTAGTAGGGAGGGACTGAATATGGACATGGCAGTAACAATCTTCACGGCTTTATCAGTAAATCGACTCTTAATATTTAGAAGAAGGGAATCGACGTATGGAATTGCAACTAGAGTTCGATACTCGGCTGTGGTTGTGATAGAAGACCAAGCTTCATGCAGATCCATGTGTGCCGTGTGTTATATCTTGTTTTTCCTTCAACAGAGATATTTCAGACTCGACTGAACCCAACCACTCACTTCTTTCGTCCTTTAGATGCTCGAGTTGATTCGTCGTGATTTTCAAAAGCACCGGTAACCTGCTCAAGTCGAGTAGCTTTCTTTGCATCGAAACATTCATCCTTGTCAGGATATCCGGAACTTCTGACAGGAACACAATACTAGCAACTCCAGTGTAAGTAGCAAGGAGAGCACCAATACAATATGCTTCAGCATCACCTGATGTCTCATACAGATGTTGTAGGGTGACGATAAGGGCAGGAAGCTCTCGGTAAATAGCCTGTACACAGCATTAGTGTGAGAGCCATCTGATATCACTAGGCTTCACAATCTTAAGCTCAGGTAGCTTGAGGACAGACTGGCCTGCTTTGAGAGATTCTGCTTTTTGGGTGAGTAGAAGAAGAGCTTCCATATATTTCCCATGGTTCCAAACATCTTCTTGATCTCGAGAACACTGTTAGCAGCTTGCATGGTTGCTAGTTGAAGCCTGTGGCAGGCACAGTGGATGTAAAAGGAATGTGCAGCTAGAGTTCGCATCCTTTTTTGAACTCCATTGCATTCTCCGGCAAAGGTGGCTGCTCCATCATAACCTTGGCCTATTAGTTAACGATAGTCCAGGTTCTTCGACTCAAGGAAGGAGCTGATTGCATCTGAAATGGTAGCAGCATCTTGGGCACATATGTGGAGCACTGTAAGGAAGTGCTCCTCTGGTTTTCCATTTACAACCCACCGACAACAGATGGACAGCTCTTCTGTAGTACTAATATCTACACACTCATCAGCTAACACAGAGAAGTATGGGCTTGATTTTAAGCTCTCAATTAGCTTCCTATCTAGCCAGCTATTGATGGCCTCTAAAAGCATAACTGCAGAAAATTTGAATGTGTACCAAGCATTTTGTGGCCCCTCTTTGACAAGTTGCTGGAGAAGTTCATCTCCATTTGGCAATTTGCAACTGGACCAGGGGATCGAATGTGGTTGTAAGGGGCAGGTAAGAAAATATATCGATCTCAAAAGCTTAAGGGGGGAAGAGGGCTGAAAACGTTTTTTTTTTCAAAAAAGTTTTTTTTCCTGCCCAGAAGTGTTGATAATGTGTCTGCAGGTTGAGTTTCAAGTTTCAGAGCAAGGGAATACTTCTATCAGAAGATATAGCCATATTTATACAGTGCATATTGTTAATTTCATTTCATTTCACTTCACGTTCGAAAGAGGTTCTTCCCCAGTCTAACCGGTCTACAGTCGGGCGGGCGGCGATGATCGCCAACCCCAAATACACTTTTTATATATCAAAATATAGCCAATTTCACGTACCACCTTACCAGTCATTTGCGCAATGAATTGACTAGGCGGGGGTGTACTGCGCACCCGGAAAGGCGAACACGTTTTTGGTTTTTTTCAATCACGCTTTTTTTTAATCGACACTTACCAAGAATTGCTGGAAAGGCGGTAACTGGGGAAGAGAAAGGAGAAATATTTTAAACAAGTGGTGAAGAAGAGTGAGAAAGACTAGAAGAAACCTCCGCTAGCGGCTGTTGTTGAGCCTGTTACAGTAGCCGCGTCAGGCAAGTTTTAATGTTTATCTCCGTACTAAAAAGTTACTTGCTGTTTCCTTCCTTTGTTAGTGAGTCTCTTGGATCCTGTAGGTGGTGTAGCGCCTTCTGTGAATCTTCACTTACCTTGCAATCAATAGAAAATGTCTGAAGCGAGGCCAGTTCCAGTGGTGACCCTGACTGGGAAGAAGTTGGCTCTCTTGGTTCGTTCAGCTTCTTCTGGGGTGTTGCTACAGGATCTACTGGCTCTACCTCTTCGGACTAGAGGGGTGTTGTGGGAGAACTGGGTAAGGGTAATGACTTAGATAAGCTTAGACAGATCAAGTAGTAATAAGTGTGTTCAATGTGAAGCCAAGCTCCTTTACAACTGAAGGAAAAATTTTCCCGTAGGGCAGTCCATGGTGTGTCATATTTTTACTTTTTGTTCAAGTTGTGGCAACACTAAAGAGATCTCAAACCCTGTATCTGTAGAAGCTCATACTTTGAACAGCCAGTCAGTACTGGGTGCTCGCATTGCTGGAATTAGTCATTCTGGTTTGGATGACATCACTGCAGTCATGGATATGTTGCCCCCTCTTAGTTTCACCATTTTGTTTTTGCTTTTTGGGGAATATATACAGGAATATATACTAAGACAATACGGAATGACCCAAATGCAGTCACACAAATTATTATTGTTGGATGCCGCTCATAGGTTACATGATTTTTATGGGTTTGGGCATGAAGACATCATGATATTAGTGTTACTGTTGATGGCACATGGCATAGACAGGGCCACAAATCAAATTATGGTGTTGTTGTGATGTCTTGGGACACTGGGGAAGTTTTAGGTCTTATGTCTAAGTTCTGTCAAGCTTTCGTGCGAATACCTGAAGATGAGACGGAGGCAAGTTACAAAGAATGGTTTGAGGGTCACAATGTAAGTTGTGAAGCCATTCTTGAAGGATGCTCTAGTTCCCATGGAAGTTGTAGGAACAAAACCTTTTGGGCATTCAGTGGAGAGACTGAAGCTTATGGGTGCACACACATAATTAGTGATGGGATACTAATGGTTGACAAGCCTTATGGTCCTAGTTTTGAACTAGAGAAGATAGAATGTATAAATCACATTAGTGAGCATTTTTTATAGAATTTTGAGACATGCATTAAAAGACGCTGTTGATGACGATGGCAAGCATGTAACTTTGGGTGGCGCTAGGGGAATTAGTCACCTATCTATAATTGAAACGCAAACCTACTATGCGGGAGCAATTACAAATAACGAGGACAACCTAGACGGGATGATTTGCAATGTGTAAGCAAATTGTTTACTGCAGAACATCCCCAACATGAGTATTGTCCTACAGGCATTTTGAGTTGAGCCTGTACTAAAAGAGAGGATCTTTTGCACTAGTGTTTCGGCGGCTACACACACAGAATCAAAATGAAAGTTTTAATTCTGTAGTGTAGAGTTGAGTGGATAAGATGGAGCATACGAGTGCGACAAGTATCAGGCTTGCCATCAATTTAGGTGTGGTGAGCTTCAATGTTGGGAGGAAGGTTGGCTTTGGTATGATTATGTCTAAAAGATAGTCGAGCTAACATGTCCTTTGAGTGTTCTATTTTGTTTTCCTTTAGTCTAGCTAACATGACCTTGAGTGTTCTATTTAGTTTAGGTGTGTTTTGCTTTGTATTGTCAAGCTTGCAGGGATTACTGGAGGACGAGTGAAGACATGCGTGGACGATGACGATGGATGCACCTGGGCATGGAAGCCCCTGCAAATTATGATGTGTTTATGTTTGCTAATTCAATATTATTAAGGCAACATAATTATCAAAACAAGTCTGATGCATCTTTTAAATAATATATATATATATAGTCTTTTGCTGAAACATAGAGGAAAGTGAAAGTCAATATGTTGCTTTCAACATTTTGTTTGTATGCACAAAATTCTAGTAATGAATGGGTTGTTTCTGGCAGTGGGAATATGGTTAAAAACTGCTTTGACTATCTTGGAAGTGATTAAAAACGTTTAAATGATAACTTTAATGTTTTTTATCCTTTTAATTAAAAAAATTATATCATTTGAAAGCAATTTTTATATTCTATAACTTCACCGTGAGTTTTTGTTTGAGAGGATCATTAAAAAAAAGATCTATAGATGAAAATGTAACGTGATGTCATAAAGCTGAGTTCATAAAATCCAACAAAAAACTTTTTTTGGCAGTTTGTATATAGTAACTCGTTATCGCCGAATAAAGGCCTGTGCACACTGGAGTCGACTCATAAGTGTTTCTGCGCGTGCACACTGCAAAAAACAAGTCGACTTTAAATGGCTACGTTTTGAGCCAACGAAATAGGTGACAGATGTAAACGTTTTCAAAAACGTAGAAATTGAGGAATGTAATATTGCGCATCATATAGAACACTTTTTATTGCTCGAGATGGCTGGAGGTTGGGGGGTTGATCAAACAAGGCTCTGGTCAGTATGTGGGGCGAGCAGAAGGAATTGGATGGGGTGAAACGTAATAGGACAGTATATGAGCATGTTGCTCAGCAGTTGGCAGTCCTTGGGATAAAGGACATGGCAGCAGTGTCGGTCGAAGATTAAGAACCTAACCTTCAAGTATAGAAAGGTAAAAGTATATATAGCTATCTAGCTATATACTGTTGCTATTTGTAAGCCTGCCTTTTTATATATTTTGAATGGTAGCTTCATATCCAGTCAAGTTGTAGAAAAATCTGTTTGGCATGCAGCTATTAAACTAGCTAGCTATGTAGCTTTTACTGCTTTTACATTTTTGGTAGCAAAAAAAACTGCAGGTGAAAGACTCGAACAAGGTGAGTGGGGGCTCACGAATCATTTGCACATTTTATGAGGAAATTGATGCCATACTTGGCCATCATGCTGCATCCTCTCCAGCAGTGCTCCTTGAGAGTTCTTCTATTGAGCAAGTCTATGGCAAGTCAACTATTCATTACTTTCATCTTTCATTTGAACTTTACATATATAGGTTGCTATCATATTTCATTGCTTGACAGAATGTGGTGAGCAAAATAGTGTCACTATCCCTGCTACAAGTAGGAGTTTGACTCCAACAGAAGAAGAAGAGTCACTTCAGAACAACTGCCTCGACTCAACTCCCAGTAACTAACCATATAGAGGTCTGAAAGCATTTCTTGTTGATTTTCATTCTTCATTCACAATATTAGGTACATTGGGAGATTCACCAAGTCCCTGTAGTGATGGAGAAGGTGGTGGTACTGCTGGTACGCTTGTTAGTAGTGATGGAGGAGGTTGCACTTCTGGTAGTGGAGGTGATGGAAGTGGTAGTGCAGCAACCTCTAGTAGTAGCCATGGCAGAAGTACACCTAGTGGAGGGAGGACTAGTGTTGCTCGTGGGAATACCAGGCCCTGCAGTAGTATCAGTGGTGAGGATAGTCGAAGGCAAAGCACCAGTATGCCCAGTAGACGAGGTATATACTTTAAAAATTGCTGTATAACCCCTGTTCTTAGTCCCTCGCCCTTCCTATCTCCCTTTCCCCACTTTCACCTTCACTCACAATTTTCCTTTTCCTTATTCCCATTATCACCCCCCCCCCCCCCTTTCCTCTTCATTCTAATATATTTCCCCCCATTATCCTTCCTATATACTTTCCTTTCATACATATACACTCCAGGAACCAGGAGGCAGAGGGATTGGGAACATTCTGCTGAGCTAGCAGACATAATGGGAGAACTAAATAAGCAGACGTTGAATCTTTTAGCAGAGAACCAGAGAAGGAGCATGATACTGGAGGCCGAGATAGAAGAGAAGCGGAGGGTGCAAGAAAGACTCCATGAAGAGAGGATGTATTCCATGATGAACTTCATGCAGCAACTTTCAGGCCCATCCTTTTTCCCTTCATCACCTGGGATCACGCACCCTCCACCTCCAATCCCACCTTCTTTCCAAGAGACATCTGCCAACAATTCTTTTCCCTCAGAGTCATATAATCGACCCTACCAGGACAATTTTGATGATGTACAATAATAATTCCAAATATGCACTGTATATTATGCTAATTATAATAAGTGCAATCCTGTAGATAGGTTATCAAGTTGAAAGGTATTGCATAATAGCATCACATACAGTCTTCCATCAGTGATAGCTCCGGATGAGCTGTGACTAGATGAGTGTGCCTCATTGCCAGTCTGATGATCTTGAGTATCCCACTCCTCAAGAAAAGCATCTCCGGAAATCTCACACATGTTGTGCAGTGTCACACAAGCTGATACAATGCCAACAACATAATTTAGTTTGCAATCCAGCCTCTTCATAAGGCACCTCCACCGCATCTTTAGTCTGCCGAATGCATTCTCCACCACCATCCTGGCTCTGCTTTGACGATAATTGTAATGCTTTTGAGATTGTGTGGTGAAGGCATTGTCAGGGTAGGAGGGTTTCATGAGCCAGGGGAGACTAGGATATGCAAGGTCGCCCAAGATTACCAGTGGGACCTGAACACGGCAAATGCAACACAATAGCAAATACACACCTGTAATACAATGTAACTATACCTCTATTCCAGAAATGTTTTTTCCCCAGTATCATCCCTTTTCTATAAAGAATCGAGTTTGAGAAAACCCGTGCATCATGCACTTTACCTGGCCAGCCAATGTACATGTCCATAAACAAGCCACGAAAATCTACCATGGCTTGCATGATGATCGAGTAATATCCCTTGCGGTTATAATAGTCGGATGCACTCTCATCAGGAACATATTATAGGTATATGTGAGCCGTCAATAGCCCCAGCAGCCTGTGGAAAGCCTCAATATGCCTCATACCCTTCTACAATCTCTTTTAACTTATTACCTTGTGGTATTAAAACATATTGGGGCAGCAGGTGAGTAGCTATTGCATGGCATGTCTCTATGACTTTTACACCCACAGTGGAACGTCCTAGGCCAAACATTTCCGATAGTGTCCGATACTCAATGTTGGTTGCCAACTTCCAAATGGTTACAGCAACCCTTGCCTCCACACAGATAGGTGACCTTAGGTGAGTTTCCTGGTGGAGAAATAAAAGTTATGTATGACAACTATTAGTACATCATGTTTGTACCTATTTCTGTATGTATGGCCAGAGCTTCGTACACACAAACCGGAATATATCCTCTGACATTCGGAGGTTTTGTTTCCACCATGTGCAGGCTTTTCCTCTCATTACCTCATCGCACCACTCTCTGGATCGAGCTATGCCTTACGTCCACTGTACTCCGAAAGCCACAGCCTTGATAGAGACATAACCATCATTCTTTGAATTGGAAAATGAAATGTTAATATAATGGCCACATAAAGAGATGCATTAAGAGCTGCATTACTACCTGTAACCAGCTATATAGCTAGCTAGAAGAAACTAGCTAGCAAGGTGTACAAGTAGATAGCTAGATAACTGACCCTTGTAGCCTCTGCCTGTGTATCTCAAATAAGACTGATCTTGCGTGGGCCTTCCTTGCCATTAACACTCTCCTTCTCCTTCTCTGATGAACAGCATGAGACTTCATCAGCCGTAGATAGGTCATCATCCACACAAAAAAAAACAAGAACTCGATACGTATTCGCCATAGCTAATCAGCACAGTTAGGTTTCGCGCATGCGTGACATTGATGACGGCAGTGGGCGGTCCCATGCAGGTGACTTCGCTGTTCATTTCTAAGTGTGGACGCGCGTAAAACGACTTAAGTTGTTTTGCAACGGAAACGACTCAGAAAACGATTTGAAACGTTTCCATTTTTGTGTAGTGTGGACAGGCCTTTAGAGCCTCGCAAAGGTCGTTGCTGGAACGTGGTTTACTTAATGGCTTATGGTCCGCACTCGAAGAGCCTATAATGAGGAAGGTAAGAAGTAGGGCGAAACAAAATTACAAAAGAGAAATACCATTAGAAAGCACAGATTGCAAGCTATAATTTGATATATAAATCGTGAAACTAGAGTGAATGCAGCAAAGATATGGTACTTTATATGAGACTACTCTGATAGGCAGACCTCTTCTTCTTCTTCCGTTTCTACCACCTGAGGAGGAGAGATGCAAACACCCAAGTCACAGATGCCACCATTACAGTTCTTGCTATCTGTGTTGTGTCTCTCTCTAGGTGGGTAGACCCATAGATACATGACAAGATGAGAGGGGGAATAGAAGGTGGGGTGGGGAAAGTGAGCAGAGGATATGCAGCACTGTAAGTAACAGGACAATAAAAGCAAGACATTAGCTCCTCGTATTAATCAAACCAGCTCTGCACAACTTAGCTACGAGCACTGTGGCTGCAGCTGTGCGGTGCTGATCTATCGGCACACATACGCGCGGCACACATACGCGCGGCACACGTACGCGCAACACATACACACCAGACATATAGTAATGGCTCAAAGACACGACACATGCTTCAGGAATGAGCTGGATGAGAACTTTGTCCCCCCCCCCCCCCCCCCCCCCCCCCCCAAATAATTTAGCGACCAGCCAGCGTTGTTCGACCAGAGAGCTTTCAGCTCCTACGTAAGAAACGAGTGGGCGTGCAAAAATGTGATAACACAACTTGGAACACACACACACACACACACACAACAATGCACTTAAAATGACAACATGCCTTACCACAAGTAGGGTTTGAGTCAGACCAGCCTTTATCAAGACAAGTTCTTTCGGATACTCCTTGCAAGGTAAAGTCATCATTGCAGCTAAAAGTGGCTACTGACTTAAATGTTGTGGTCTTGTAGTCAACCTTTCCATTCTTAGGATCTGATAGGTCACCTTTGCCACAGTCTTTCACTGGGGGATGAGTGTATGCATGTGTGTGCAGGTGAGGGGGGAAATGTATGCCATGGCCACCATTTGGTGAAGGAAAATATTGTCCCACTCTGTTGCTTCTCTACTCTACAATCATGGTCGCAAGCTGAAGCTGTCTATAGAACTGCCAACACGACATATTAGATATGAGGTTGGCAACCTAAATTGTTTCGACTCTTGAGTCATAGCAACTGCACCACAGGTGTCTAAATAAAGTAAAAGTGAACCTTAACAAATTTCCTCGTTGAAATTCGATAGAGAAAAAGCATGATTCTCACAGCTTCTCCATGCTACTAGGTAACACATCAAATTGCTCAATTCTGTTAACTCACAATTACATGTGGGATTATTCTTGTCCCAGCCATTAATTGAACAAGTTCGTCCTTCAGAATTGTCTAGTTCGTATCCAGTATTACAACTGAAGATAGCCACACTACCCACCAGGTCTCCATTAGTGTAATTCACATGACCATTGTCTATATTATCCAGATACGTGCATCCTGTTGCACATATTTCAGCATTGAGAATTAAAAGATTAACTAAATAGTTACAAAATTTAAGAACATTTTCACTCACCACAGTCAAACGTAGTTGTGTTACCTACAAGTGAGCCTGGACAAATATCTACACAACGGTCATTATGGAACCAACTACAGCAAAAACCCGCAGCCGTATCCGTACACCTCCCCATTCCAACATCGCAGGAACTGTGGCAGGCTATAGAGAGATAGACCAGCACAGAATGAATCCAGTAACAATAGAGATACATAAACTACCAATACAACCACGTACATATTTGCAGCAGCCATTATTATAGAGATCAACTTACGTCCGCAGTGAGTAGTCTTATCGATGACACCACCAAACTCAGGATCGACGCATACCCCACATTTCAGATCCACTGGTGTACTGATATTAGCATTGGGTATTTTTAGCAGTTTTGTAGCCTTCAAGGAAGTAGTATCGCCAGTACCCTCAGGTAAGAAAGTTGACACGGGTGACATTAGTTGGCAGTCTATTGTAACTTGAGCCGTCAATATATTATCAGGGTTAGGGGACTGTTCGTAATACTCTACGATAGCAGAAATGCTAGTAGTAGTGTCTCTAAACTGGCCAATGGAGTCGCACACTATATGGAAACGCTTCACCTTCAGCGCTGGTGGGCCAGTGCCATCACCGGTAATAAAGAGCACAGGCAGAATACCGGCTTTAGAGAATTCTGTGGGAGTGCCGAAATCTTCTAGTTGTAATTGGGAACAGTTACCAAAGTCGGTTGGAAGTGGCGTTTCACCATCTTGTGACTGGACCACTGAAACTGCTACTAGCAGAGCTAGCCAAAGGGGGCGCAGTTCCGATTCCATTCAGTTCTGAACAAGAAGGGTTTAGAAGATTAAGGATGAACACGTTGAAACACTACACTTGGAGGAGTAAATTTTGGTAACCAGCAGCTTGCGATTAGTGCAGCTACCGCAGGGTCAGACCCAGGGGGTGGGGAGGGGGTGGGATTGTGGCCCTTTTGGTTCTCATTTTTGTTAGTAGTTAATAATTTCATTTCATTTGTATTGAATTCTAGGACACATAATGTGTATAATTATACAGAATATATAGTGTGTAAAGGCAAAGTTCTATCATAGTCTGATACAATTGAAATTACATTAATCAAATTGACTTTTAAAATATTTGTCTAGTTGAAATTTAAAAGACCGTACAGTGGAAGCCTTTCTCAGTTTATGTGGTAGGTCATTCCAGACAGAAATGACCTGATTACATAAGAAATGTTTTCTGAGGTCAAGTCTTGATCTTTGCACTGCTAGAGATGCGTTGGAAGCATTTCGGGTTGAGACTGGATTAGATTCAAGACTTGGGAAGATCATCAAACCCATGCAATATTTTGTCAAATCAAGCGCCAGCACCTATCAATCAATGTTGTAAGTCCCACTTCTTTTAATTTATTTTCATATTTCCCACTCAATGATGGTATCAGTCTAAGAGCCCTCCTTTGAACTTTTTCATTAGCTTTCTGATGACTTGGGTTATATGCTTGAATACAATAGTCTAAGTGTGGTCGAACGTAGGTCACATAGAGCTTGATAATGACATCTTTTTCTCAGGACAGAAAATTTCTCTGAATCATTCCAAGAACAGAATTGGCCTTCTTCACTGATTGAAACACTTGTTGGTGAAATTTACCATTTGCTTCAACAATAATACCCACATCCTTCTCCTGTACAGTCATATCCTGTTTACTATTGCCAAGATAATACGTATCTCTTGGATTGTTATGGCCCATATGCATAACTTTGCACTTTGTATTGTTAAACCTCATTTGCCACTGATTGGCCCAACTTTCCAGTCGGTCAATATCACCTTGCATTTGGTCTTTATCATCCGTGTCACACAATGTCTGTAATAACTTTAGATCATCCGCAAATAAAAAAGAATCACCACCTAGACCCGTACAGATGTCATTAATATAAATAATGAACAGGACAGGACCCAACACATTGCCTTGTGCTACTGAACTGATAACATCTGCCCACCTGGAAAAATCTCCATTTAGAACTACATGTACTCTCTGTCTCCTTCCTTGCAGCCAGGCCCTGATCCATCTATAGACTGATCCAGATATTCCATGTGATTCTACTTTTGCTAACTACATGTATCTCTGATGTGGAACTGTATCAAAGGCTTTACGGAACTTTAGGGAACTTTAACGATCCTTTCCTGGCAACTATAGCTGGAGCTCTCCAGTGTTTGGTTACTTTTTTGGCTTTGTTGTACCAGTCAGGCTTTATTGGACTTCAGTCAGGCTTTGCCACTGCTACTACTTGCTACTACTTGCTTAGTTTGAGATTTGGAAGACTCCCTCTATTGATCATGACACGTGAGGAAAAATAAGTAGAATGTGATATGAAATGTATAGAGTGTGGGTGATGCTGAACCTCCCAAAACGTGGTTATGTGGCCAAGGTTATGATGGTGCGTCAACAATGAGTGGACATGAATCGGGTGTTCTGGCAAAGAAAAGCAACCCAAAGCACTATACACCCACTCACTGTTCTAGCCATTCTCTTACTCTTGCGATTGTAAACTCGTGCTCTGTTCCAGGAATTAGGAATTGCATTGATAGTATTAAAAGTATAACCATTTGGGTTAAATACTCCCCTAAACGAGCGAGAAGCTCTCCTTAAAGCAATTACAGGTCAGACTACATATCCATCAAGTAGACAAACTCTACTTAATATCTGTATTACTCGTGGGTTGAGAATATAGATGGTTGGGAGCGCTTTGCCTTGACTCATCCATTGGTGAAGAAATGTTCAAAGTGATACTTTATGGAAGTAGTGATTTTCCTTTATACAATGATGGTCATCAGAGGATAAACAAAATGCACTTGCTTATATGAAGACACTGGAATCTTTTGAGTTTATCTATTCCATGGTAACCCTTTTTTGGTCTTTATTATACCTTAAAGAAGCTGTTGTAAACTTACAAGGTAAAAATAAGGACATAGTATCTGTTGTCATGCAGTCCTGTGAAGAGCTAAAAAAGGTGAGAGAGGACATTGAGGCTTATTCCCAGTGTATTTATCTGTATAGCTGTAGAATTGCTGAGAAATCAGGCATATCTATAGCAATGCCTTGCACAGTTAGGTGTCAGCAGCATCGTTCAAACCCTGAAAGCTCTTTGGTTGCAGATCACATGAAAAAAGTGTTGGAATCTTGGACTATCTTATTAGTGACATCTCTTCAAGATTCTCCACTCACAGTAAACAGGCAGCTTCACTCTAGGGACTACTACCTGTGAATATTACAGTCAACACTTCAATTGTTGACTTTAATGAGGCCATAGCATTTTTTCTGATGATCTTCCAAACTCCAACATCCTCGATGAAGAACTTTTGTCGTTGGAAGACGAAATGGCTAGAAGTTAAACAGCAAGATCGTCCAGAAACCATTAGTTACACACTGAAGCAATGTTTCCCTGCCTCACTTCCAAACATTTTTACATTGCTCAAACCTTTTGGAACAATTCCATTAAGCTCATGCTCATGTGAAAGATCGACATCTGCACTCACTTTTTCCAACTAGCCCTAATTCACATGAACTATGGATATGGCATCTCCACTCAGGCGACTTAACAATTATATGCGATGCACTCAGTCAGAACAGCGGCTAAGTGTTTTAGCCCTTATTCACATGAACTATGGATATGACATTAAACATTGATCATGTATGTAAGCTTTTTTCCCAAAAATATCCTCGTAAAATGGAAAAAGCAAGTTTACTTTTTTCTTGGTTTCTTATAAATTGACCATAATTAAGTAATTAATAAATAATATATCATGACTACTATTCCATAATAATTTTGTCCCCCCCCCCTTTCAAAAATCCTGCGTACGGGCCTGACCTGTAGATAAAGTTTGTCAGGTATTAATTTTGTTCAAGCCCATCCAAGAAGATTGTTTCAAGCTTCCTTGTTTGACAACTGATTTATTATGATATGATTATATATATGATCTGAATTGTGGGTGTTGATTATTTTTTATAATGATATAAAAAATGATATGCTGTTGATCTGAATTGTGGGTGTAGTTAGGGGTGTGGTCATATTGTGTGGTTAAAGGTATGGCCACAACAACCCCTCCTTTTAAAAATTGCTGGATCTTCCCCTGTACCTAGTGCCTGTACCAGCTCCAGTACCAGGCGCAATGCGGAAGTTGTAAATTAACACTGGAACTCACCAGCTCTTGATGTTTTCTCTGCAATTTAGACAATTTTCCATATCAACCACTACTATTCCACATTGTCTTAATTAAGTTTATCACAAAAATTCCTCCAGTAATGAAGTCTCGTCGTCTGGCTCGTCTGACCTTGCTCTTTTTAATCAGCCTTAGGCCATACCGGCTCTTTTCAGAACCAAACCTTGCTCCATCAAACCTTGCTCCGTCATGTAGGCTTCAGTTATCGTATACTTGTCTATATAGCCATTGGCATCCATCCAGCCTGCCTCTTTCTTCATGCTTCTTCTCGAATGATTGTCGCCGTGCTCGCCATAGCCATCGTCTCCCCAATTCCTATGGATGCATCAAGTCTTTCTTCCTCAGTGTCTACAGTCGATTATCTTCTTCTAATCCTCGCTCCATGGTGACATAGAAACCAACCCAGGATTGCCAAATCAATTCGTTTGTCCTGTATGTGAGGTAAGATTGAAGACTCAACTAGTGAGTGCAATGGCAAATATGTCATCTTCTGTGAATGTCTAACTCTTTCTTTTGCCATCATTGTCAACTCCTGGCTAAGGAAAAATTAATCAACTCCATGAAGACTCCATCAAGCTGATCAGATTACCGTTCTAAGAGCTCAACTCTCCAGATCGAGTAACAGCCAAGTCTCACATATCTTAAACCCATCCAATTCTGTCACTAATCTCTCTGCTGACCCACCTAACTCGATCCAACCAATTGCAAGCCATTATCATACTCAGAAGCACTCTGCTCAAATCTAAACATGGAAGCCGATGTACCGAAATCATCCATCAAAACATTTGCCTGAAAGGAAGTTTAATATAATTGTTTTTGGAGTAAATGAATTACCAAATGGTTCACCAGATTTCTCAAATATGCTACAAGCAAGATTCTATTACTGTATGTGCACTCCAGATACCTCTAAACTCTGACTATTCTTACCTTCAATCTCTTCTGTCATACCTCTCTCATTTAATTAGCAAGTTATTATTCTAGGCGACTTCAATTTCCTTGACATCTGTTGGACCACTTTGACTGCATTCTCTCATTTATCTATGACTTTTTTTTTGAGTATAATCTTGAGAAACTCGTCACTGCTCCAACACATATCAAAGGAAATACGCTTGATCTAGTACTCAGTAATAATAGTGACATCATTAGTGACCTTTCTCACTTAATTTATCCGTCTTTTTCTGATCACTTTATCATTTCTTTTTCTGTATCAATAAGCTCCCCAACCATAACATCTAAATAGCCACCGAGATATGTTTTTGACTTCTCGAAGGTAGATTATCAGGTTATCTACTCTTACTTATTGGACACAGATTTCAGTAATTGCCTTAATTCCTGGCACGAATTCAGTGTTACTGTAAGAAGATCAATGGATATATTTATTCCCAATGTCAGAATAAGGTCCTACCAACGTCCAAAATAGATGAAACCCAATTTAAAACATGAATTGAATTGCCTAAATACACTCAGAAGAAAATACAAATCTCATCCCACTTCTACAAACTCACTACCTCCCAACACTCAATTCAATCATCACTGTATAATGCCAAATCTACCTTCGGAAATTATCTTGTAAAATGGGTTGACTTATAAAAACAGCTCCAAGATTTATAAGTATTCGTAGGCTAACAAAAAACAATTTAATTCCCCCCACACTGTTTCTAGATAATCTCAGAGTATCTTCTAACTTGGGAAAGGCAGACTTATTCAACAAGTGTTTTCACTCTGTGTTCACCAGAAGCACCTGCAACCTGCCTCCAACAGATTCTCTCTTCACACCTTCAGATGTGCTAAATAACATGGAGATCTTGGGTCAAGACGTGCTTTCAATAACATCATCGCTTGACACAACTAGGTGTACACCACCCGATGATTTCAACCTTAAACTTCTCAACCCTTGCTATCTATACACCTCATCTATTTTCTCTAAGCCTTTCCCAACACCATCTCCCAAATGACTGGAGAGTTCATTCTATTATTCCAGTGTATAAATCAGGTGACAAGTCATCCATCACTAACTACAGGCCCATCTCGCTTCTAAGTAGTTCTATCTCCCTTATCTTTGAGAGACTAATATATAACAAAATGGCTATTTTTGTAGAGAAATCTATCTCCTTGTCGCAATTTGAATTTTTGGAAGGTCGCTCTACCACTCAGCAACTACTCAAATATACTATTGCTCACTAAATGAAAAATCTCAAGTTGATGTTATTTATCTCAATTTCTGTAAAGCCTTCGATAAGGTTACTCATAATGAGCTTCTCTGTAAGTTATGGTCCTTTGGCATCATTGGTAATTTATGGCACTGGTATAAGGCCTCGAAGTCTCAAAAAGCGTTCCTAGATGGCCAATCGTCTCTGCCCCTACCTGTATTCTCTGGTGTCCCCCCAGGAAGTATTCTTGGTCCCCTTCTGTTCTTGATCTACATTAATGATATTCCTTCTGCACTTCAACCTCATCTACGCTTCTCTACGCTAACGACACTAAGTGTTTTAAGTCAATAAAATCTCCTTTCGATACAGCTTCTTTACAAGTTGATTTAACTTCTCTATCCTAGTGGTCGAACGATTGGCACTCCCCTTCAATATTCAAAAGTGCCATCTTATGAGATTCTGTACTAATTCACCATTGTACAACGTTGATTACCTTATTGAAGAAAAGGTCATTACCAGAAAAAGTTTCACCAAAGACTTAGGAGTTCTGATTTCATCTGACCTATCATGGAGTCTCCATGTATCATACATAATTGGTAAATCCTAAGTCCCTGGGGCTTCTTAGATGTACTTTCCATCTGCAACACAGTGAATGCAAAGAAACAACTTTACCTCACTCTAGTAGTGAAATCTCTACTCACGTATGCCTCTCCAATCTGGTGCCCTTACAAGAAAGACTTTGCCTCATTGGAAAAGATCCAAAGAAGAGCAACTAAGTTTATCCTTGGGGATTTTCATCAGACTACAAATATTGCCTTATTAGTTTAAATATTCTTCCCCTAATGATGACTCTGGAACTAAATGTTTGTTGTAAAAAAAAAACACCCATCTGAACATTTCAATATTCTTAATTACATTTCTATGTCCACCATAACTACCAGATCTACTAATCATCTAAAAATCAAACATGTCCATGCTCGTAATGTAAAGAACCTCAACTCATTTTTCACTCGCATTCCTCGTCTTTGGAATTCACTCCCTAGTATAGACTTGAATCTTCCATTATCTATTATAAAATATCAACTAAACTTGTTATTTCTCTTAATCACTTCATGTCTAACTTTGATCCAAATAATTCATGCTCTTATCATTTTCTATATAGTAGTCCATGTAATAAATGCACTAATATACCATCCCCCCTCCCCCCAACTTCCACCACTTAAATCTGGCTACTTGATTTTGATTTGTAGACCATCAGTACTCTTTCTCCCAATCATGGTCATCACTCCTGTTTCTATATGTACTGTAAAGCTGATAATATAAATAATAAAGCACACCAACATGTCTCCTGGGCGGAAGAGTTACTTAAGTTGTTAACTAGCTTGTAGCAGCTAACTTGAATAAAAACTCAACACTGACCATCCATAACCATTCTACCAATACTGTCCATTAATGTGAGGATCTGACCCACTTTGCCAACAAATAAAAAAATGTGTTGTGAGGTTAAAGTGCAAGGATAGCTAGAATGGTACTGGAATTGTGCCTTGATCTAATGCATCTTCACAATAACCTAAAAGAAAAAGCGTATCGAAGTATACACGAAACTCCGCATCACGCATTGATGATGTCACGTTTTCATTGTACGCGGTAGCTTCTTCTCTCCTCGCTTGGATGGAAGGAAGCGCTTCTTGGCCTTGAAACTTTGCGGAAAGATAGAGCATTGATCCAAGATGCCTCTGAGGTAATTTATTAATATATTTTCATTTAACCTTGGTAACTATTTCAGGTCTAGTGCAAAATCAGTTTTTAGACGTAGTGGGTTTTTTCACGGATTGTCACATTAAGAATGTTGCAGATGCCAGCATAGAGACTGATAAAGGGTCGCTTAAGCGAGAATAGACTGTACTCGAGCGGTCTACACTACATGCTTAACCTCCTCACCTTGAGCATGTTGATGAGCGAGTGACATCCCGTCAGCAGTGCAGTCCTTCACCTGTTTGGCGTGTGGGGTTATTTTGTAAACAAGGTCAATCTTTCTCAATGGCATATGGAAAAATGACAGGAATAAAACTAGATGGCAGGAGGTAAATTACTATGTAATGCATAACCTACAAATATATATATATCTATGCTCCCCCCTCCTCCAGAGTTCACTGCCAAATGTATTAGGTGGACTTAAAGCAACATTTGGGCCCCAAACACTGGAATCATAGGAGATAGGGGGCTTGTAATTCACCTGGGTCTTAAGCTCACCACTGGTGATGTTAGTGGTAGTGATGTCATTTCCTCGGGCTGGTCCTCAGGCTCGGTGTGTGTGTATGTGTGTAGCCAATATTGGGGTGGTTGGCATCATCATCTGGTTTGTAGGCTCCTGAAGGGACATTGCTTTCCTCATAACCTAATTAGGTGGGTATGGCATCCTTTGCTTTGGGCATCATTACATCTGTTATCCCTGGCAACGTAGCCAGGGACAATACCAGAATGGCAGTTGCTGGCATTAGTGGAATGATGAGAGAACAGGGATTCATTTCCTCTGCTAGGGGTTCCATGGCTAAAGTGCTATTTATTTCTGGGTTGGTATTGTTGGAATTTTCGTAGGAACTTTCTATTTCTCAGCATGATTCTGCCGGAGCCATCTACTCTTATTATGTATTGATCATGCCATCCCACCTTGACAACAACTCCTGTTCTGTCCCATTTTAGTGATTCTTTGCTCATTTGGTTCAGGATCCAAACATGCCAACGTCTTGACTATTCAATCGCTTCATTCATGGAGCAGTTAGCTAACCAAAGACCCAATTCAGGTAAAAGTTAATGACTCCCAGCTAAAGAGAACTATCGATGTTCTTATCATATTAACGTGATCAAGGTAGAAGTACACACGCATGAACAAATTACTCTTGAACAATAACGTATGACAATACACTACCTCACATACTCTCCCTGTTGGGCAATAAAACAATGTTCACCCTTTAGGTGTCCATGTTGAAGCCTTTAGTTCATGCTTACACCCTCTTATGAGCCTCACGGTATTTTGTTCATGATAATCTCGCTTGTCAAAGGAAGGTCCTTAGAGGTTTTATTGACCAAAGGATCATCAACAGATGGGTTATGCTTACGAGTAGGTGATGTAACTATCTGGTGGAAAATAAGCTCTCTAACTTCAAACAGATACAGCCATGTCTCCTGATGGGTAGAATGTCCTCCACCTGACTGCACCCTGACAACTGCACCTCTGATATTCACACCAATGCCACATAAGAGCTCTTGGACTCGTTCCAATTTACATAGCCCCCTTGGGCGGTTCTCATCATGCACAATCACATCACTACCCCACAGGGAGTTGCAAATGCCTTTCAGCAATCGGACATGACATGTGCTTCTCTTAACTCCAATAGATTCTGTTCTCCAGAAATCATCCACTGTCTTGCTTAGGTGTCGCATCCTATGGGTCAGATCATCCCAAGAGATGTCAACATCAAAGCTTGTGTCATGATCGACTGTCAGATCAGGCAGAATGAAAGCTCGGATTCCAATTAGCAGGTGTGATGTGAGTGGTTCCTCAACATCATCCAATGATAAGTACGACAAAGGTCTGGAGTTTAGTATCATCTCGACTTTGGTGATGATGTCAGCAAGTTTATCATACGTGAATTGTGCATTACCTACAGTTTTTCGCAGACGCCTCTTCATGCTCTGAATCATTCTTTCGAACCTCAACGCTGTCCAGTACTGAGCGGCTTTCTTTGCAGTCTTGAAGGTCTTGGCATTGTCAGACACAATTCTCACTGAGAAGCCTCTCCTGGATATAAAGCGCTTTAAGCAGCAAATGAATGCTTGTGACATCATATCAGGAAATATATCCAGGTGGACTGCTCGAGTCACACAACACGTATACAGACATATCCATACCTTCCTTGAACTTGAAGCGATCACATCACGCACATGAAGAGGACCAGCAAACTCAACTCCAGTGTGGGGAAAGGGTAACGATTTACTGACTCGAAATGATGGGAGAGGTGGAGCAGATGGTGGGGAGTATAGTTTGGCCTAGAACTTGTGACAGCTAATACATTTGTATGGGAGCTTTACCAGTTGTTTTCCACTTACTATCCAGTATCTGGAACATATTTCTGTCAATGTTCCCTTCATGCCACTGTGCATGACCCTTTCATGGCAGTCCTTGACTCGTCAAGTAGTGATTCTTGTTCAACAACATAGGATGGGTTCCTTCTGCAGGTACTTCTGAGTTAGCCAGTCTGCCATGGTTATCTCCACAGTCCAAGCTTGTCCTAACAATTGTGTCCACTGTCGAAACTTCTCCATTTGCGGTAATGTTGACTGGGACATCTTGATCCAATATGTGGGTGTCATTTGCGGTCAGCTCACTATCTGTACTTCCTAGCCATTTTAGAGTCCAATTCTGAGACACCCTAATGGCTCTGATGAACTTTAGGACATAAGCAGTTATCCTCAGCAGCCTCTTGAGACTACTTTACCTGATTGCCATATCAGGTTCAGAAGAGCCTAGTTCATTGTAAACTTCAGCCGTTCTCCTTTCTTCACTCCAGGAGACACTCTTCAAGCAAAGCTGCTATCTCCTTGGATGGAGTCGGATTCTGCAGGGCAGGTAATGATGCAGGTCCATTCAGCCACAAGTCAATCTTCTCCTAGAGTTCCAAGGGAAACACCCCTTGAGAGTATGTCAGCAGGGTTCTGTGATCCCAGACAATGACTCCTGTTTTGGCCCTCTGAATTCAATCATCCTGTTCTGCACAAACTGTTTCCACTCCTTGTTCTGGCTTTGGAACAGAGTGCTACTTGTGAGTTCGTATGCCAGGTTGGGCTGTTTAGCTTGATCTCATCTTCCGGAGCTCGTCCCACTGATGAGAAGAGCCTGGCCAGAAGTGTGACAGTGTGTTGGTATTTATATTATGATTAGATCATTAACTGATAACTGACTTATGTAGCTATCTAGTGGCATGACTTATTATCTTAGTGATATTGTTTATCTGTATTTATCTGTACTACACATGTCAGGTACGTAGTCTTGGTAATTGATTTGGACAGTAGTGAGATTGTGCTGTAAGTGTTTGTTCTGTTCTTGAGGTATTGGATACTAATTTGTCGTCTGTTGTGGAGCCATTGGTCAGGGAAGTTACTGCTGCGTCTTCTTCATCTGTGCTTGTTTTGATCTTCTTTTCCGCAGGAGGACTCTCTCCCTCCCCCGATAAAGAGACTGCAGGCTGCTCTGGACTTGAGGAACTCGTTTCATTTTTCCTCTTCCTCTTGGCTAGCTTAGCATCTAATCTTCATTGTTCCATGACCTCTCTTTGTCTCTTCATCTCGTCTTCAGTGCCATTCAACACCACCACTTCATCTCTGGAGTAACAACACCCACACTTATGGCACTTCGGGGATGGTACTTCCTTCAATGCTTTCTCTGATATGACACACCCACAACCTCGGAGGAACATGAACCTGTGTCGCTCACTCATTTCTAAGCCACTGACAGGACAAATGTACTGAGGCAGCCTGCTTCACACCACTCATTGCCTTGGCAGCAGAAGTGTAGGCGGAGTTCATGGTCAGCTGCAACTCCACCATGTCCTTAAGACTGCATATGTGCCTGGCAACCTCTGGAAGATTTTGATTATCCAGTAAGGCAAGCAAGAGACACTCCTTGTTGTACTTTCCCTAGATCACAGGCCACTATTGGCTTCTTCAAATGTTCACCACTTAGAGCACAGTACTTCCATTTAGCAGCTAGCTCAGAATCTTTGTCAACCTTTTCAGCTTTTTTCTTCAATTTGACCATCTCAACCAATCTTGGGATGGTTCCTCAATCGCAACCCATCTTCGTCCACAGCTAAAAAGGACTTCCCGGTCGAAGTTGACAAAATTGAACCGCTTCTCTTTTGTCATGGTGATACTCTTACAGCACAATCTCACTACTACCCAAATCAATTACCAAGACTACCTGACATGCGTAGTACAGATAAATACAGATAAACAATATCACTAAGATACTAAGTCATGCGCACTAGATAGCTAATTATTATTACATAAGTCAGTTATCAGTTAATGATCTAATCATAATATAAATACAAACACACTCAAACACACTGTCACATAGCTCCCTCCTGAAAAACAAATCCGTCTCGGATTCAGATCTTTAATGAGTTACCATAGGATGTAAACGAGTTGGGGGATGACGAGATCGCTGAGGATAACGCGGTAGTGTTGGTAGCTGAAAATCATCTTGCGTAACTTGTGACAGGTTGGTACCAGGTGGTAAAGGGGAATCAGGTCTTGTTGTCTGACGTTGAACTGGAACAGGACTTGGCAAGCGAATATCATCTGGACATGGTTTTAATCTGTTAAAGTACACGACTGGTCGATGCCTTCGTAATCGAACATTCTGAAGACGATATACTAAATCTGCCAACTGTTTAACTACTTTGAAAGGCCCAGTCCAGGAACGATGTAGTTTCCTTCCGCAACCTCGAGGAACAACAGTAGAATGTAACCATACTAGATCATTTTGTTTGAAAGGTACACCATGAACTTTCTTGTCATATATGTCCTTTTGCCGATCAAGTTTGTGGCTCATCCGTGTTCTCACATGACTGTAGGCTTCTTCCAATCGCTTCCTAAGGCTGCTGGCATATTCTGACGTTGAAATGGTAACATCTGAAGGTGATTTGCCATACATGAGATCAATAGGCATTTGCACTTGTCGCCCAAACATCAGGAAGATGGGTGTGTACCCAGTAGTGGGATGAACGCTGGTGTTATAGGCCAGAGAAAGTGGTCTCAAGTGACTCTCCCAGTTAAATGGATTTTCAGAAGCAACAGTGCCCACATACTCAGTAGTGTGCAATTAAATCTCTCAATTAATCCATCAGATTGAGGATGATATGGTGTTGTTCTTGTTTTCAATATCCCTAGAAGTTTACAAACTTCTGCAACCAGCTCTGACTCAAACTGTTTTCCCTGATCGGAGTGCAATTGTTCTGGAGGGGAAAATCTAAAGAAAAACTCCTGGGTCAGAACCTGGGCAACTGTTACGGCTTCCTGATTCGGAATTGGGTAGGCCTCCATCCAGCGGGTGAAGTAGTCTCCGATAACTAAAATGTAGGAGTTGCCTTTCTCAGATTCAGGGAAGGGGCCGAGGATGTCTACTGCGACCAGCTGTAGAGGGCTTCCCACCTTTATGTTTTGAAGTGGAGCTCATCATTGTGATAGCCGGGCCAGTAGAATCTCTCTCTGATACGGCCTAGTGTTTTTTCTTCTCCCAAATGTCCACCGAGAATCCCTCATGCATGTCCTTAATATAGTCAAGCAGCCACCTGCAAGAAGTTACTCTATATAGAGCACCAGAACTATCATATTTTACTATTTACCATCTTATACATACACACTGTACATATGACCATTACACACAAGCAAGTGCATTATAAGCATATTTGCCTCTTTTTGCTTTTTGTTGAAGGTCTGTGCTGTTAACTATTGCTATGAGAGGAAGGTTCTGGGGAAACCAACAGGCCACTCCTCGGCAGTTAAAACATGCAGCTGCTTGCTTTAGCTAATTGATATTGCACATTCATAAGCATGTTTATTTACCTATTTTCGGGTGTTTTACTATATCAACAAACAGGTTAGTTGTTGCAATCAGTATACTGTAGGCAAGTTATGTGTAGGGGGAAAGTAGATGATATAAAATCCTGAAGATGAATCTCATCGGTCTACCAGTTCACTACTTTTGCATTCAAGACACACGTGAGTTGGTTTTAGGATTAAAATCAGATTCTCAGTTGACATAATGAAATTACAATGACGAATTTTTACTCTCTCGATGTTTTGCCTAGATGCTCCAGCCTGCATCAGGAATAACTCGTGTGAGTTGTTATATACCTATATATCACCATGTGATACAAACCACACCCTGGCACATGCATCACATGAGCCACACGTAACAGATGTGGAAAAATAGAATAAAGGTAATAAATAACAATAGGAAAAAAATAAACAGAAAAATATATATAATAATTCAATAATTCAATATTAATAATTCAATAATAATAATAATAATGATAATAATGAGGAGGAGGAGGAGGAGGAGGAGGAGGAGGAGGAGGAGGAGGAGGAGGAGGAGGAGGAGGAGGAGGAGGAGGAGGAGGAGGAGGAGGAGGAGGAGGAGGAGGAGGAGGAGGAGGAGGAGGAGGAGGAGGAGGAGGAGGAGGAGGAGGAGAAGAAGAAGAAGAAGAAGAAGAAGAAGAAGAAGAAGAAGAAGAATGTTAATTAGGTGTTAATGAACTTGGTATGTTGTGTTTGCTGTTTGCTCAATTGATATAATTGAAAAACAAAAATATTTTTATCTAAAAAAATAATAATAATAATAATAATAATAATAATAATAATAATAATAATAATAATAATAATAAATTTCAGAGTTGTTTAAAAAAAGCAACTATTATTTATTCATGCTTAGCTTCTTCTTTGGCAGTCACCTTTGAATCAGCTTATGCTATATATCATAAGCAACCATGTTTAAAAAAATTAGCTTTCGAGATATTCTGTGGGTTTGTCTTTTCAGCACTTGATGCTAGGTTGACCTTGTGTGGAATCATTCACTTTTTCCCTTTTTTCCCCTCCCCTCCCCCCCTCCCCCTTTTCCTAACAACGGGGGGAATTCTATGGGATGGTCAAAGTCTGTAACTATTATAGATGGTCCCATTTCGATACTGCTGCTGGGTGGAATATTTGCCCTATTTTTTGGTTTTGTTTTTTGTTAATCTTCCCCCCCCCCCTGCCCTCTCCTGCCTTTCACCCCTACCAATATTGGGGTATTCTGTTGGACGATTTCAACGGAGAAAATCAGTAGCCATAATGGATACCCATGTTTATCTGTATAATTTATATATATATATATATATATATATATGTGTGTGTGTGTTTTGAGGCATGGATGGCATACTGACTTGAAAGCAGCAGAGCACTGAAATGGATGTGTCCACCAAGGAAGACTTCTCACTGACAAATTTACCATATATGATTACACTAGTATATATGCATGAAGGTTTTGTGTTAATATTGTTTTTATTTCACATGACTCAATATTTATCACACTGCTGAATTACACTTTAAATGTTGGCAAAATAAAGTAATTTATTTAGACCATTGTAAGGAGTCCCAACCACTAGTCCCACTCCTGTTTTTACACGAGTTTTAAACAAAAAAAATTGATACATATTATTCCAATCTGGCTGATGATTAAAGTTTTAAACACAATATATATATATAGCTATATACATGTAGAGTTAAATGTTACTCTTTGCTGATAAAGTCCTCAGGCAGTAATGAGATGGCCAAACAAATATTCTAGTGGTTGGAGGTCAGCCAGAGCAGGGAGTTTGCGGATATCTCTCAGGGTCTTTATGAGCTCGGGAGATCGTTTGAGGACATGCTCACAAACAAACTAGAGAGAAATAATAAAATGTGCAACATCATGCTAAAAATAGAATATATATAATTATTTATATATATAGATTATTAGTAACATATGCAAGGCATTGGGTGGCAAGTAAGGGTAAGAGAAAGAGATAAAATATATATATCTATATATCTATATTATATATATATAATATACATATATATATCCCTGATGATTGCATTCGCATGAAACTATAGTAGGACTAGCCATCCCAGTACTTTTCTATTACTACTATATTCAATAGTTCTGCTTTAACACAGCATTGAGCACTATTTTTAGCCTTCATCAGCAAACTACCTTCTAAGTATATATATATATATATATATATATACTTAGAAGGTAGAATATATATATATTACCAATGCCCTATTGGACAAAACAAGTCCTAATACAGTACTGATCTGTACATTATTGATGTCATCATTGTAATGCTTCGATTGTGATATGGTGAAGTAGCGTTGTATTATTTACAGATACTGAACTAGACAAGGCTGAATAACCTGGTGCCTTCAATATAATAGAATAGTAAATTCTGAATAACCTGGTGCCTTTAACATAATAGAATAGCAAATTCTGAATAACCTGGTGCCTTCAACATAATGGAATAGTAAATTCTGAATAACGTGGTGCCTTCAACATAATAGAATAGTAAATTCTGAATAACCTGGTGCCTTCAACATAATGGAATAGTAAATTCTGTGCCTTCAACACAATAGAAGAGTAAATTCTGAAACAGAAATGTGGTTTTGAGAGGAGTTTTGCTACGAGCACTGGAAGCTACTTTCCTTGAAGATGGGAATCACACTACTCTAATGGTGAAGACAGCAGACAGTGCTTTCTACAGTAATTCTCAGAATACTAAAGAGAAGACCATGCAGAAGCTGACAAGCACTTGTTAAAGTGACAGTTTACTCTCCTGACACTGTTTAATGTGTTCAGCATGCACCCCATCATCAGCTTATCTCTCTTTTACTGACTATATGCATCCAACTATGTAGCCAGTTCTCTTTTCCCATGGAGAGCAGCAGTATGTGTGCTTACTTTATCAAAATTGATGACATTTATGCACTGTCATGACAAAAAAATTATGTATCCGACCTCCATGGCTATGCATATTGAAGAATTGAGTAACTTTGTCAGAATGAAATTCCAGAATCCTTTCCAGTCAGCTATATATTAACCAGCAGTTTTCTTTCCTCTCTCTAGCTTTGTATTTACTGCCATTTCAATCTCTCTCACCATGATGATCATTTCCAGTTTACATAAACCTGGGTGGTGCATATTTTTTAATGGGTGAATATATATAAATTCTATACATACAGAGCTAGATATATAGACAGGTACACCACATGCAGCAATACCAAGCTCTCCTCCACAATGATGGCTTGCTTCATTCGGCAAATCTATTCTTCGCCCACAAGAAAGTATGATAAAGAAAACCTACCTATAAGGCTGATTAGTAGAGAATGAGTTGCTCAAAACACACATATTAAGCTCTTGTCTTGCATTATAGTCCACTGATAAAACATGCTAAGACAGTACATACTAACCTCAAAGGCTTTGATAACTTCATGGATACATAGGTAGTTAGCAGGCACTGACATTGAGAGGAGACACAACTTCTCCTATATGTATTATATACATGTGCATAAAAATCTCATTCACACAAAATGCACGAGGTTGAAATTGTCAACAACAGTCACAAATCTATCAGAGATAGTTTAGCATAAAAGGGAAAAAAATTCAGGAAAAATGAATCTACCTGATCTCTAGTCTGCTCTTTATTTATTATTAATACCTCATCTTTGTACTCTGTTTGGAGCCAAGCAAGAGGGGAGATATAGCAGTGGTGGCTCTAGGATTTCCCCGACAAACATTCCACAAATCCCTGATGGGTGGTCCAGGTATAAAATGGGTGAGGTTGCTAAAAACAGGATGTCGATACAATATTCTTGTATGGTGTTCAAGATAATCATTGCCAAAAACCTTCCCTCAGTTAACTTCTTCACATTTAACTTACTAACACATTGCCTTCGCCATTTATTTTTTTGAAAGAAAGGAGCACTACCCATGTGTGCATTTCTTCTTCAACTGCAGATGGAAATGAGCATGTAATGCCAGGGATGCTTCAGAGATGAGACTCGCTCGCTCGGGTCGTTGGGTCTCATCGGCTTGTCGGAAATAAATATTGATTATAATTTTTTAAGTGATTTCCTGGTAAATTTCGCTATGGTGTCCGCAATGGGTGGGTCCAGGTCTCCCAGACAGGTGGGCAATTTGCCACCAGCCCCCTCCCTAGAGCCACCTGTGAGATATAGCTATAACCATGCCACATATTGTATATGCACCCAAAGTTAGGGAGGACCTAAATCTCTTAATTTGTGAGGTCACCTTGATGAACTCCACTCCTACTGAAATAGACCTAAATGATTGACCTAGATGCTAATGATTGGTTTTTTCTGCATTCCCTCTAAAGGTTTTGTGATTACGTCCTCTCCAGACCTGAGTAGCTACACACAGAGTGACTGAACAAGGACTGTATAGGGACCAACTGTAGCAAGCCTACATATACCTCATAAGGAATTATACTCTTCCAAACCTTCATGGTGACCTCACAGTGACATCGATACCAATTTTAGGTGAATTTAACTATACCTTTAAATTTATGCTTACTATACTTTTAGTGCCAAAAACAAGCATACAGTGGAACATCTCAAAATGGACTTTCCCAGATCCCTAACAAGTCAAACCAAACAGTACTGATTGATTTTAGGAACACTAATTGTGAGAAATATACAACAGTACAAAGATATTGATTTGATTCCAGAATAGGGTGCTCGTTGTAAAAATTACCTCCAAAAGTATTCATGGCTGCTTTGCAGAACTCCTAATTCAGATTGTACCCTAACTTTAAAAATCTTTGGGCAATGCCCTTGAATAGTCACATGTAACAGAAAGGAGGGTTGTTTGCAACTTACAATGACTAGCGGTACCTTGCTTGTGTTCAGGTACAAGAATTGCTTGAGTCCATCCATGGCTGTCTTGCATGCATCTGTTATGCTCTCCTCATTCCCCAAAACATCTTTCATCTCTTCAACCAGAAGGACAAACCTTTGCAATGACAAATGGTTGTGCACATGCATCCAAGGAATTGTTAAGTGAAACTAACCACTCTGGATTGTTGAAGTCTTCTTCTCCTTCCTCCCATCTTATACGATAAGATGTGTCCCTCATTTCCTTCAAGCTCTTCTCCATGATAGGTCCACACTGAAAGTACTTCATCTTCAGAGAACGTGCTTTCCCCTGCATCCTATATAATAGGAACAACTACAATTCAGCTTGTCCTAAATGATTTCTAATGGTGCACTTTGGAGATAGAGTTATCAGTAGTTGCTCAGCATTCAGCACTTACATAGCATTGTGGTCCAACAGAATCCTTAGCTTGTCTGCCACTTCATTTTTGAGTGTGCGAAAAGCTCTTATGCTATTGTCCATTTTCCTTTCATAAACTTTAACCCTAATTAAGATCAGACAACTATTAGCTACTACTACATAGTGCTAGTCAAACACACACAAAAATATTTTTTAAATAGATAAAATATACTTACCCAACTGCTTTTTTATCTCTTTGCTCAATTACATTGATCTTCCTCTTCCAAGCTGGAAGAACCCTGACAAGACAAATTAGTCAAACACACACAATCACTTTTAAGAACGACTCTACTGAATAAGTCAACAGGTATAAATTTGTGTGAGTGTGGGTGGCAGTTCCAACGTCAACACATTTTCTTCTGCATTCATAGAAGGCATGCACTCATGCTGCCACCTGACGTGGCCATGGCTGTCCCATTTGTGCAGAGTCAGCATGACCACAAACAATGTACACCTGAAGTAGAGTAAAATAATTTCAGATCTAGCCTGCTGAATAGGGCTAAATGGATTTTCAGCTATTCTGACTGCTGCTAAATTCCATAAACATATCCCAGGAGTCTTCTTTACAGCAACTTTAAGGCAGTAAAAAAATGGAAATATCATTCATGAATATAATACATCTCATCTATACTGTTGGACCTCGTTTCATGCATGTGATGTGCAATGTAATAATCCAGAAGTAGACACGGCCATTACAATCCCATGCAGCTAGGAACTGCAACTGGTGCATTCCTGGTCAACTACATATGAACAAGACTAAGCATCTCACTAGCATAGTTTCTCCATTTGCTGATATTCAATTGTGAATAACTGAGCACACTGACTGGAGCTGTTTGTGAAATATATTGCCATGGCGGTGATGCTTATGCATGAAGCCAATATGCTGGCAGTGAGACATGCTCGCAGCAATAATGTAAGCAGGCCAAATGAAACAAAACATTGTAATGATGAAGGCAGTGCTTAACAAGTTAGATGAGCACCAAGCAACCCACATTCACTACGGCAGAGTACATACATCATTGATCTGCTACCTACCTCTGTGTTCTAGGAGAGTGTGAGCTTCTTGACTGTGAATGTTCCAAATCCATATCCAGCAGATCATCCCAAAGATTAGGATGTGCCAAGGTAGGAGACAACCTGGGCACATGTAAACCAAACAGTGAGGCATCACCTGACTAGGGGGATATTGCGGTGAAACCTTGTAGGTTTGGAGGTGATTTGACGAGTCTGGGCCCGGTGGCAACGTTGCTGGTACCGATCAAGGTGGAGGTGATTGAGCTGTCCAATGTACGGGCGATGCACTATGGTAGTGTGAAGAAGTCTTTTGCACAGGTCTTTGATGACGTAAAAAGGCAAAGGTTCCTGCAGATCATTGAGGATGGAAGTAGAGCCACAGAGGTATCATAAGATTTCTCACATGAGATCTGAGATCTTTTGTATTCATGTTGTGTAGGCAGCACAGAATGGAGTAGATAGACTTCAACTTGGCCAAGAAATTCTTCTTGAGTATTGTTTCAGTTTTCCTATATCCGGATATTTTTATACACATAATTGATTATTTATTTTTTACCAGGCACTAGGGAACCATTTATAGTAGTGTGTCCATCTTCCTTACTCTAGAATGAATTCCAGAAAAATATACACTTAATGCATAATAGTTCTACAATGGCATGCTGTAGTAGGAGGGCATAGGATATGTTCTCATACCGATACTCTATAATCATGCAGTTAGTAGAAGGCAGTCACATGACTATTCTGGTTACTTGTTAATCAAAGAGAGATACATTTTTGCAGATTGTAAAACAGAGAAACAAATGCCTGAAAATAAAAAGTGTCAGGGCCGTCCAATTGTGCATGAATGGAACTAATAGTATTGTACCGAACAGCTTCAGAATCTTTGTTTGGATCCAACATCTCTTTAGTAGGAGCATTCTCATTTCCACTTGGATCAACCATAGACATGGGGGGATCACGAAGCAGACAGATCTTGCTAGAGGCAGTTGGAAGCATGGGGGAAAGGTAGGCATGTGTCTTTTGGATGGTTATTTCCACTTTTCCTCTGTAGATCGTCTTCGGAGCTCTGATGGCTTTCAAGAGGAACTTGAAAGCAGGAGAGAAGAAGACAATAAAGGAGAGAAAGGGGACAAAAGCGATAGAAAGCAGATGATAAGTTAGATGGGAAGTGAGGTATCATGTGGATAACACAAACTATTTCTAACCTGCCTTTAGCTAGGTGCAAGGGTGCATTGCCAGTTCTGATTGGCAGAAAGTGTTGAATCAAATATACATACAGGGATATGTTACATATGACATAGAGCAAAGGATCATGAATAGAGCCACTGCAATCCACCAGCCGACTCATGAGGTTACTGCACACGAGCAGTAGTCAATGATACAATGTATTGACAGGACAGGATGAGGACATATTATACAATTCCAAGAACACCAAACTCCTCCCAACCTAATGACATGATGGGTTCAATTCAGGTGTGTCGCTTTACCTCTGTGAGAGAACTGTCAGCATCAGAAACCACACTTTCCTGATCTAGAGCCCTCTCATCATTTCAATTGGTCTACATGTCTCTTTGAAGTACAGTTGTAGACTGGAACCAGCTTTTTCACAGCAATTCCTGGGACCCAGTCTGGCATGGGTCCAATGTTCTCACCATGAACCAAGCTTGAGCACTCCAGAAGGTCCTTGAGATCCTTCTATAGGATTTTTGAAATGTGACTTTGATCTCTCTATCTGAAAGTAACAAGCCAAGATGTCACAGGAGTCATGAAGGACATGTTCTCCTCACAGGAGCCATGAAGGACATGTTCTCCTTATAGGTTACATGAAGGACATGTCCTTACAGGAGTCATGAAGGACATGTTCTCCTTACAGGAGTCATGAAGGACATGTTCTCCTTACAGGAGTCATGAAGGACATGTTCTCCTTATGTATGGATGTGCAGGTTGAGAAACAGAGTACAACGTGCCACACTTGTTTGTTAATGAGCTAAACTCTGGTAGGTAAGGAGATAACTGGATAGCCAGCTAAGTGGCCTTTGGTGGTGCTTGAATGAATGTCTGCAAGGCCTTTGCAGCTGGATGGCATAGAACAGTCTGTATATGCTTGATTCCATTTCTTTTAACAAACATAGTGAACCATCCGATGTGCACTGCAGTCCATTGACTATAATTATCTGCTCATGCAGACCAATAAAAGAACAACTGTCTTAAAACATCTAATGTCTTGACTTTGGTTGTGATGGTCATGGGATGCATTTCAGCCTTGCGTCTACTGTGAATAGAAAATTGAGTCTTAGAAGGGCCCCACAAAATCTAGATGAACCCTCGGCCATCCTGACGAAGTGTTGCTCTTGGATGGAATCCTTTAGTGTAGGCTTTGTTTTAGATATAGCAACGTTTTGTTTGCTACTCTCAATTAGTTCTTGTACTGTACTGCAGTTAAACTGTTTGCAAGCAGGCAGGCCACCAAATTTAAATGCATTCCACACAGTTCAAGAGAAGGTCGTCACAATGCAACTGTTCCAGCATCTTCTGTCTCAGTTTCTCCAGAACCACTACCCAAATGTTCCATAGCAGACAACCTTCCTCCACCATTAATTCACCCTGTTATGTCAACTGTGGCTTCTAGTGAGACATTAACTACCGAGTACAGCTAGGTAACAGGAACCTTTCTAACTAAGAGGTGAAAGTTTAAAAACCTGCAGGAATAGTAAAACTGAGTGGTAGTCTAGAGAGGCCACCAGCATTTGCATGTTCCACTATAGGTCTACACTTAATGTTGTAACATTAGGCAGAGAGAATGACAGCCCAGGATTGAAGTGTAGTGACTGTCGTAGGTGGCACTTCTCTCTTTGGTCCTAAGAAGGCTATAAATACATTTGATTGGTGACAAGCAGAATTTACAATCTTAGAGGTAAAGGTGGAAATGCTTTACTCCATAGAATATAGCTATGGCCTACTTTTCATAATTTTGCTCCCTGGTTGTCAGTGTGTGACTTGCAAAGGTTATGGTCATTCTGAGCTACCTGGCATAGTGTGTATATAGTATACTGTTCCTATCCCATATGCAGGAGCATTGGCTGCTATATAGTTTAGAAGGGTCATGAAAGGTTTCGTTGTACTCTTTAGACCACTTCCACTTATGGTCATTGTGCAGTTACTTATTAAGAGAGCAGAGAATAGAAGCCAAAAATCATAACAATTTAACATTCCCAGAAACGAAGCTCATGAGCCTAAAATTTGCTAGTGATGCATGCAAACCCTCTGAATCCATTTAATGACCCAAATTTTCAACCCTAGATACACTTCCTTGTGTGATTTAAATTCCGTATTTCTGGTCTTCTAGGACCTTGGTAAGATTTTGGAGGTGGTTTTCATCCCAATGAAAATGATGTCATCCCAAGTTACACATAATCTGTGTCAATAAGTGCAGCCTTGTAGCTACTCTTCACTTTCTCTAGACACCATCTCACTCCAACTAGTACTGTCTACTACATAAGCTTGGCCTTGTCTGCTGATCATACCCAACTCATTAGCAATGGCCTCCTTGTACTTGACCAAAAGCTACTGGAGGGATCCCTTTTGATGTTTCCAGTCCAACTTTACATGATCAAGCCAGTTCCTCCCAGGGGGCACAGGCCATATGACCAGCATCACATTTGGAATGTACTGATCACCAATTCCTTCCATCTCAATCTCAGCTCACCTAACAACCCTCTTCTTTGTTCTTGATGACTGAATCACACTTGTGAATATTAATATCTGGGCATGCTGATGCTGAAGTATCCTTGGAGATGCTGTACACAGTTACACCTGTATTGACACAGTTTTGCATTTTGCAATTGACCCCTAGCTCCATGCTGATTTGGACTCGCCAATACTAAATATCAGTAAATAAATCGGTCATATCATCTCCAGTGTGCTCAGTACTGACGTATTTGGTTCCCCACCTTGAATTCTTCCCCATAAGGCTGCTTGTCTTCTTTTCTCAGCACAGAGAAGCAATATGGCCAACAGGAATGGCACTATGCATCCTTAAAGTGATACTGCTATCCTTTATAGCCACAACCACAGTGATAGTGGCCGAGCCTGAGGGGGATTTATAGGAGTAGTGACATTGATGACTGAAATAGAGGAAGACCTTGAATGTGCTTGGCATTCCTTTGGGCAACCTTCATCCCCTGGGCTAGCTCAACAATGGTGAGATCATCCTCAGCCATGGAGCCATTCTTGGGATTGTTCATCCTTGACCCCACACACCAGAGAATCCATGAGTGCTTCATTGAAAAATGACCAAACTCGCAAAGTATATCTAGTTGCCTATAACCAGCAACAAAATCAACAGAATCCGAACTCTTGCCTTTGGGAAGATTTTGTGAGACAAGGCCATGCATCAAAATGTAATTCTTTCCTGTGCTATTTTTCTTAAAGTAGAGCTGAAGTCATTACAGATAGGCTGAGATTTTTTCTGTCTCAAACTCCTGTATACGACCGATGGCTGCCATAACCCCATCCCCCCCATCCTTGTCACCAACTGCAGCGTCATTGTGGACAAAACAAGCCTATTTCTAACTGTCATTAGCTAGGACCAAGGGGTTCATTATAAGTCTTAATTGGCAAAAAGTGTCATGCATAAGTATACATGTGTTACATGAGCTAAGGATCATGAATAGAGAGTCTGCCCTTGCTTACAAGGCTACTTCACATGTTCAGTCGTATACAATAATATATTGATGAGTCAAGGGGAGGACACATACAATTCAAGCACACCACAGAAGAGAAAGAGGTTATAAAAAAGACAATGGGCAACATAGTATGCACTAAATGGTACCTGTCGGCGCTCCTCTCGTTGAAGAGTTTGGAAAAGAGAGCTGCCGGCTCTCACATCGTTCAAGATGCGGTTATCTGAGCTAATTTTGCTCGAAAGGAGGTCCAGACCAGCTGTGGGAGAGAGAGGCAGTGCCTTGTACTTATTTCTGCTGATGTCCCATACTTCAATCTTTAACATTATAATTAAACATTCATGTTATTATTCTGGAAGTATATACATAATTTATAGTGTTCTTGGTTCTTACACTATTCGGTCTTCCAGCACTCTTCAAGAACGTTGGTGGACGATGTTGATGATGCAAACGAGAAACCGCGAATCTCTGAAGAGAAATAAAATGGAATTATGTTTGTCGTTCTCTTTTTACTTTTATCTTTGTCTATACTACTCCGCAGAATTAATCAATAATCAAAACCACCTTCATTTATCTAGCTGATAGTGCCTCATGCATAGAACCATATTCTAATGGCCTCGGCCTCTACTAAACATCACAATGCACACCAAAGCTTCTTCTCTTCCACTCCCACATCAATGGCGTTATGTTCACTCATTAGGTCAATTACCATGAAACCCTCTAATGTGCTGCTATGTTAGAATAATTTATATGCTTGTATAAAAAAATGTTCTAAAATTCGAAATCTTCATGTACCAGGATTCTTCCTCCCACGGCTATAATATATCTTACAGTCTCTCAGCCATGTATTTATTTTGTGATAGGTGTCCATCTTCGATACTGGGTCCAGTAAATAGAGAGCAAAGTCATGAATGGTGGAACAAACAATATACTAGAAAGAATTCCGTCTATCAAACCTGTTTCACGATAACCAGTGGCATGTGTGCCATGCCTTAAAACTCACAAGACTTTGAAGATTCAATTATATATCCCATTTTTCACCGCGTCTGTGTGCAAAAATTTGATTTTGTCATTCCGTCTGCATGTGAAAATTACTTATTCAAGAATCATTCCACATTGTTCCAGAGTATTCCATTTAGCACTGTCCACATTGTTCTAGACCCTTGTCTTGTACCTGCTCTCTAGCTCCGTCAATCCTTGTGTTTGCTCAGTCTTGCTAATGTGACAAACTTGTTTTCCCCCTGTTTTGTCTTACTTGTGAGTTGCTTATTCTATTTTTTAGTTTAACTAAAATAATAAGTTTGTTCAAGTTGGTCAATGTGTTACTAGCTACATATTGGGGTGCAAGAAATCCTCTCTGTGGCATAATACATAACACATTACACTCTTAAGTTCTATACTATGTCTGACAATGGTTATCAACATGGAACTTGCTCCTGACTCCAGCTCCTCATTCTTTAGCTACTGTTAATTTTCTACACCACTTTGACTCATCTTCATGTTCATTCTCTTCCTTCCTTTGCTCAGACTTGAGTAGCCTACATTGGTGTGACGGAACCTCCTGTCACTAAAGAGCTGGATATGGTGCTCTTGTATATCGACTTAGGCTATGAAGTTTATCATGCTCATGCCAAGATGAATGATGCGATGAGATGTGATGCATTTTCACTATACATTACATAACATCGCTAGTGCTACTGGCTTGGATTTGATCCACCTGCAAATATGATCTGGAGGAGATCAAATCTGTTAACAGAATGATCCTAGCAACACAGAATTGATCCAGACACTTATGCAAAGGAGAACTATCAGGAATAAATCATCAAAGAATTTAAGTTTAAGTCAGGAATAAAGCTATCATCTTCGAATGATGAAGTTAAGCAGAAACACAGAGTAGAGTTTTGCCATGCTAACAAAGGAGGACACTTTGGTAAGAGAAAGACTCGGAACAAATTGGCATCTATGTATAATAGCCACAAACATTTTTTTGGATATTTGTTAACTTTACTGCAAGCATATAGCTACTATATGTCTATGGCTTTGTTTTATCTTTATGATACTGAAAAATGTTACTTGCTGTTGTTGTCAGTCAATTATACCAATTTTGCAGATGCCATTGGAATAATATTGTGAGTCACATTGATTCAAGTTCTGTACAGTGTGCCATAATGTGAATAAGAATCTTGAGAAATCAGTAGCTTCACTCCATCCAATACCAGTCCACAAACAGCCCATAAAATTTACCTTATAAGACCACCTCCATTCAGGAATTCACATTATTATTACAGCATTTCTAGCATAAGCATGACACGAGATAGAATGACAAAAAGTATAACAGACGGATGAAGTGGAAAGTAATTCTTTATAGAGTTATATGATTTTTTTCTGGGTGGGATTAATTCTGCTAGTAGATCTGTTCCAGGATGGTTACATATATAGTCAATGTCATGCATAGTGGGGATAATAGATCAGTTCTAGGATGGCTATATAAACATGTCATGCATGCGCACAGGGGAAGCAATACTGATAATAGATCTGTTCCAGGATGGGCATAGCTATAATCATGCCAGGGGCATATCTAGGAGTTCTCAGAAGGGGCCTCTTTTAGATCAAAAAATTGGTCATGCTACTTTTGGTTAACCACACCCATTTCACAGGGTTTGGATAAATCTGTTAATTAATGTGAAGGGAAAGCAAGACAAAGAACTCCGGAAATAATCAAAATTAAACAGCATGCTAACCACACCCTGCAGCAAAAACTTTTACTAAAATAAACAAGCAACCAATCAAAGCTATTATTATTGGCTATCAAAAAGTTATATCATTACAACTGGGACTCTTCAAAAATTGTGAATCTGAATCATGAAGTCGATATTAGGTGGATAATTGAAAAACAAACAGAAGAGAAATGAGTCTTCGAAAAATTAACTTCTATTCTTCTATTACACTTAAGTTTAAATCCACCAACAATATCATCAAGATCAACAAGGAAAACTGTAATGAATGTGCATCAATGCCAATGCAGATCATCTGTCTTACCCCATAATGAAGTTTTAAGGGTTTTTTCAAAGGTGCTATTGGCCCTCTCATTCTCACATGATGCGACTGACTAGTGCATGTGATGTGCAGTAGTATGTTAAGAGTAATCCTTGTCAAACTCCTTCAAAGCAGATTGAAGGGTGGATGGCCACTTGTCAGCATCCTGACTCTGCCACTTTGCCCTCCACTTCCATCTCAGTAGACAAAAGTGCAGCACTTGGCAATCATCATGATAACAAGAAGTTAAGTCCTCTATAAAAATATATCATCCCAGTAGTGATTACACAAGGTACAAAGTTGATTAAATAAGCCAAACCAAATCCTTCAGAACTAAGTGGTCCCATAAAGAAAGCTCAACAGCTTTGCAATAGTAGTCTTCCACAGAGCTGTACTCCACATTAAGTTTGTCAAGCAGATTTACATGGAACTTCAGGAACCACACCAACTTCATGAGCTACAAATTCCGCTTGCTCATAACCATGAATGTAACATTTTCTCACTCTAACAAACAGCACCGAGTTCATTCAGTCCATGTTTAACATCCATTATAAGCTTTAACTATAGCATTACTTTTATTTAAAAAATAAAATTCGTTGTTGCTATGAAAGATATTATAGAAGGAAAGTGAAGCAAATCTTCAAGCAAACCATTGGCTGCCACGATTGTTTTAGCATCCCAATTGATATCCCATATGTAGTGATATGCTTCAACAATACATAAATTAAGTACATAAGAATTACAGTGGAAGTATGTGGCTTTAGGATTTTCAGCCAAGAGATGACCCTGCACATGCATTGCACCAGACATCATCATAGCCTTGCCCCCTACAGCCTTGAATGTCTAGGTCAAACTTCGTCAGCTTCTTTTACTGCATGAGTCAAAACTCCTCCAGTGATCCTGATAAATGTATCATAATTACTATCTACATATCTGATATCTGCTCCTCACTGGATATATCCACGACTTCATCACTACAAATAATATTTAGGTTGTTTTATGCAAAATGACTCAAATCCTTTGTAGCAAAGAGAAAGTATGGTAAACAAAGTATTCCATCTTCCACCTTAGTATAGACAAACCAAAGTTTTTTCAAGTATATATCTATGCTGACAAGACCTAGTACTAAATAGAAACTTGTAAAATCATAAGTGAATACCTGAACCCTGAAGTTAAATCCTGAAGTTAAATCCACTTATCCATTTGAGAGATTGACTGCAGAAGCAAGCCAATATTCTCACACTTTTCAAAATCAATTGATGAAGAAGAAGCAGAAAAAATGGGAAATGAGGTAGACAGAGGGTGGGAGACATAGACAGAGAGGACTGGATGGGAGACACAAACAAAGAGTAGGGATGGGTTGGATGGACACACGGATACAGAGGCCTATGTGGGAGACATAGATCCATAGGTCTGTGTCAGAACTAGCACCTATCAACGCTGATAGATAATCATGCACACGTGTTAATGTGACAGGCCACACTAGTTACATCTTACTTGTAGTTGGAACTTTACAGTTGTTTGCATGATCCTGCCCTTATTTTGTCGTTGTAAAACCTTGCGGCTAATCTATTTAAAGAAGGTCTGGCAGGAGGTTATTAAGTTGATCTCACTCTTTGATTTAGTCAGACTTAGTTACGTTGTGTTGTAGTCATTGCTAATTAAATTACCTTTAATGATTAAAAGTCAACCTAACTTCTATCTTAGGCTGAAGTAGATAGGTAAGATAAGGTTACCCGGGGACCAAAACCCAACACTGTGTGAAGGTGCAGACATAGATTGTTGGGTGAGATGCATAGACACAGAATTCTGACTTAAAGCCTGTCCACACTGCACAAGCCAATGCACTCGCGTCCACACAGAATTTGAATTGAAATAATGCGCATTGATGCACATTATTCTGGTCCACTTCGATAGGTGGTTTGATACAAATCAGAGCAACAAATTAAAGCGTTTAAATAACTATGCAAGCGTGCATCGAAAAGAATTTCATTTGCTCACGTCATTGTGATGTGCAGTTGGGAACTCCGGAGCTAGCTATCTGTGGCCTGTGGCCAAACTAGAGAGTAGCTAGCAAGACCAACTACATAATTAGAGAACTGTTGCTATCTTTATACACACTGCATCTGGACTTCTGAAATTCATGCAGTCGCAACCTTCGTTGGTTCTGCCTTTCCCTCAGCTCTCTCCTCTTTCTTCTCTGCAGAAAATGTTTCCAGGTAGCTGATCAGCAAGAAAAAGATGCAAAAACAAATTCCAATATCAACTACAGCTACATTATATGATTTTGACTGACTTTGGAAGGCTGATTATTTTGGTAGGCTGATTATTTTTGCTTCGTACCATTTATTTTGGTGCTATTGTGGACACAATGAATGCACATTGATGCGCATCAGTTTAAGTGCAGTGTGGACAGGCCTTTAGAGTCAAAATGGATTCACAAACACAGTGGATTGGGGGGGAAAGACATCGTGGGCTGAAGTGGAAGATCCAGGAAGAGTGACAGGTACCACAGCTGGAGATGGAAAAGTAGTGTTATTACTTGTACGATTACTTTCAGCTGACATTATATGCTCTAAGATTTTTCTTTGAATCAGCTTTTTAAAGAAATCATAAAGCAGTGTTCTTGTTAGTCCTTTTTTGAATTAAAGATTTTCTATGTAAATTGATTCTACTAGCAGCAGTGGTGGCTGACTGCAAGTAGATAGCTGTTATTCGATAGATACTCTGTCGCTGCTCATTTGGGATTAGCATATTTTGATGTAGGGGACCCTGGCATTGCTTCTGTGGGCGACAATATTTCTGAAGCTGAAGGGTTTGGTGTGGTACGAGTAGTCCAATCGTCTGGTGAAGCCACACCCCTATCACCCACATTCTAGGTGCGTGGCTGTGCCAGACTATTTATAGGCTAGACAAGCAAATGTACAAGAAAAGGTCTGTTTAGTTCAGCTTGGGAGAATAGGTAAATTAGTAATAAAGGGGCCTCGATCTGCCACTGCATACATAGATGAATTACATGGTGAAAGATAGATTCCTCTAATTAAAATAATCTGGGTGGGGGAGGATTAAATCCGCTAGCATATCCCTTCTGTCAGTTATTGTGATAGCACCATGCATATATATATGAAGTCTAGTAGTAATTAACAATTTGTGTTTACCAATTCACATTTTAAAAAGTGGTCCAGGTTTGGTCAGACCTGCCGGACTGCTTCTGCCGGCCCTAGCATCATGGAACAACCAGTCTGGATTCCTCAGTTTCTCTCAAAAGTAGAGCATATATGTTTGATAACTGTTTGTCTCCCATACAGAATGGGATCTCATTCCTGGAACTGCTATCCCTATTCATTCTTGTATATTGGTGAGGGTTAGTGTATCATCGCTGGTCTCAGTATTCTGCCTGGGAACAGCAGTGGAAAGAAGGATAATTTTGCTAAAGGGTGTAGATGCGGTGTTATGAACACTTTATCTATAGCTACTGATTCCTATACTTCAGTACTTCAGTATCTGCTGTGCAAGATGAGTATGAATCTCAGCAAAGGTTCATTGGACATATCTTTCAATTTTTTGGTTAGATTCAGGCAACAGTTTTTCCCTAATTAATTTTGATATTGCCAAGCAGTCGCACAAATGTGTTTGAAGGGAACTATGCTGGCAATAGAGCTCACATAAAGATGATAAGAATAGCTCGTTAAAAAGTGGAGTTATGCTATATATGGCTGGGTGACCATGCCATCCTTGTGGCCAATGAAATAGTTCAATTCTCTGCATTGCTAGTACTTTATGGTGGATCCAAGCTTCCCTTGCCTGCATTTAAGAGCCTCTCAAATCAGAGACGATCAGCCTGGTTACCTGATGAATGTTTCACAACAATCTGTGTACTAGCTCTCTATCCCCTTCAATCCTTGTGTTAGCTCAGTCCTACTACTTATTTAGAGTGAAATAAACTTGAATCAAGGCTAGACAACATACAAAGGAGGAATTTTTAAGCAACACACCTGCAAATAATGTTGTTGGTGCCATTTTTCTCAATGCAAGCATTATGCAACCATACGTTTTTGGGGATATTCACACAAAATGTTTTTGGGGAAAAATTGATTCCAGAGCTAAATGACAATATTTCAATTTCAATACTTTTCTTGTGTCCCTAGCCAAATACCTTTACCTACATATACATTGAATAAATAGTTTTTGGTGGACTAGGAGTATATACAAGAAAATTACTTGAAGTCTTCAAATTATGCGCAAAGAATTTCAAGCAAGTTGCCTCATTCTAATATTCTGATGTAAAGTTTCACTTGTCAACATCCATGTATGTAAATGTAGTATATACCTGAACATAGGCCTGGTGCTTACTGATGTCTATGCCCAGGTAATCTTCCAGGAGGTCATAAACATCTGTGATGCTGAGGTTACCAAAGTTCTTGTACGGAAGAGAATGGGGCGAGAAAAATCCTGTCTCATCAAGGATCTTTCTTCTCATGTTAGTCACTTTCCACCTGTTATATACTTTAGTTGCATATCTCCTGCCATCTCTAGTGACAACCTTTGAGGTGAAAAATATACATACAAATATATAAGGTCTGAAGTGCTTGCTAGAGTTAAAAAATGAGCAGAGTTGCCTAACACTCGCTACATTAGGTCATTTATTGACAAGGAAGAGATTGCTAGTTTAAAAAAAATGAGTTGTAGTATTGAATTTGCATTTGTTTTATATATTCTGTATATCTGGATATGATTTACCTTTTCTCCTTTATTAACCAATTCTTGTTTTCTGCTATAAATCTTCTCTTCATGTTGTGACCTAAGGTGCATAAAGATATCTTCCACAGCCATGATGTCTGTTACTCAGAAACGTCGCGAAGTGAAGTGCCGAATCTTTTTGAACGTCCCACTCCACGCATGCTCAGTTAAATTCAGAGGGCTCGTGACGACTCCGTTGCGCAACCGCAGATGGTACATGACAGCTCCACGTAGAGAATCTGCACTTTGATATGTGATATGTTGATTTCTCACACATCGTAACTAACAAGAACCCAATATTGGTAATAACGTGAATATTGATTTCCCTAGCCTTAGCTTCACCCCCTAAATTCTTGCAGGTTGTCTTCCCTCCTGTCCACCACACTTCAGATGCACGTTTTAGACATGGCCTAGCTAGCAACTCCCATATTAACTTCTTATCTCTGTCAGTCTCCATCTCTCCGTTCACCCTCCTCATATAAACAATTCTTGCCCTCCATTTCTCTGCCTTTTCCCAAGGGGAGGAATGCGATCAGCTCCCGCATTTTAACCACATAGCTTTTTTTTAAATATTATTATTATTATTTTTTAATTTATGAAAATACATTTAAATGATACACAAATAGCATAGTCTGCTAATGTTAAGGTACCTTAGTTACGAATTATGATGACAAGAACAAAGGTGCAATGTAGTGTTTGAAAGTGATGAGTGAATGGGTCTCTAAAGGTAAGTTGTTCCACAAGGTGACAGAGCCAGTACAAAAGAAAACTTGAATGCCTTCATCTTAGCATATGGTTGATTCAACAGTGGTATTGGTCCTGGTTATTCTGCCTGTTCAGTTTGATAATGAATTCATCTTGAGAAAATAGCAGCTGGTCTTTAATAATTTTGAATACCATAGATAACTCTTCAGAAATATTCTGCGATTCTCTTCGTGCACATTTTGAGAACAAACTTTTGGACTTTCTCGAGTTTTGCAACATCTCTGATGTGGTATGGGTCCCAAACAGGAGCAGCATATTCCAGATGCGGACATACTAGGACATTGTACATCTCTAGCATGCTGGCGGCATCTATACGATTATTGAAGCTCCCATATAATAGGCCAATTATTTTCCTAGTTTTAGCACAAATACTGTCTATATGTGCAGACCAAGATAGTTCTGAAGAGAGCAGCATACCAAGGTATTTGTAAGAATTAACTTGGTCCAGAGTTGTACCATTCAGAACAAGTTTGAAAGGCCGTAATGGTTTCTTTTTCCTTGATATCATCATGCTCTTACACTTAGTTGGGTTAAAGGGAAGATTATTACAAAACAGGACCAGTAGTTGATACAGTCAATGTCCATTTGTAGACTCGAGAAGTCATTAATTGTTCTAATTGGTTTGTAAAGGAGCATGTCATCGGACCCAATACTGAACCCTGTGGAACACCCGATAGTACAAGCACATCCTGTGAAGGTATGCCACATACTACCACATGTTGCTTCCTGTTACATAAGTAACTCCTTATCCAGGCTATTGTGAGACTGTCCAAACCAGAGTTTGTCAGTTTATTAAGGAGTGGCTGATGAGGAATTGAGTCAAACGCTTTTGTTAAATCAAAAAATATTGTGCCTACCTCCTGACTATATTCCAACATCTTAAGCCAATCATGTGTAACTGACAGTAAAGCAGTAACTGTTGATTTCCCCATGTAGGAAACCCCATTGCTTTTCAGATAGTGGGTGTAATACTTTCAACTCAGTGATGGACTGATGTATATGGTGCTCGAGCATCTTGCTAACTACTGACAAAAGTGAGATGGGTCGATAATTGGAGCACTCATTTCCCTTGTTTGATTAGGGATCGGAACAACAGAGGATGTTTTCCAACATTGTGGGAAGCACCCCTGAGTAATGGATAATTGTAAGAGATGGGGTAATGCTATATGCTGTTCCCTTTAGCATTTTTGCTGATATTCCATCTGGACCATTTGCTTTTGTGGTATCCAGTGACATTATCAACTTCCTCATCTGTGCACAGGAACTTGTCTATGCAAGAGATACAATTTTCACTGTCCTATACAGTGTCAGCCTGAGATAAAGGGTGTGTAGCTTGGTTGAAGCACTGCAAGAAAAATTCATTTAGCATATTGGCCTTGTCTAAGTCAGACTCACCAATTTCATCCTTATAATGGAGAGTTGGGATGGCAGACTGAGATATTTTACCATTCGTTTTTGGTTTCTGGATTTAACCTCGCCAGATATGTTGACTTAGCACTACGTAGCAACCCTGCAAGCAACGTCATTTCGAAGTTTCTTATACTTGGATTTCTCATGTTGTTGTCGAGTTCTCATTGCAGCTCTGAATGCTGCATTTATTTTCCTGATTAACCTAATGACACGCGTTAACAACCAAGAAACGTTTTTCTTGCCACTCAAAGTCCGGTGAGGAATGAATGGAGAACTGACGTGATAAATTTTCTGCAGTGTACTACAAAAAAGGAGACTGGTGATGAAGGAGGATGATATTCAGTTAAGATGCAATGCTTATCATTACTACAAGGTGACCCGACTTTTATAGCTACAAACTCAAAGTCATCTGTGCTGTTCCACATTATTTCCCAGATTAGAGAAAAATTATGCGTGTTGGAATGGAAGATTGCAGTTGACGCATGTGGATTGTTGATTACGTGATCATCAGGATGTACAAGTGCCGAAGTATAGAGTGGCAGACTGCAGGTGATACATGTAGATGTAGGTTTGTGAGAGGTTTGCCTGGTCACTTTTAGGGTCTGCAGTGTCACTGTTATCATCCAGAATACTTGCATCGCCCGATTTGAAATCAGCTTTGGAGAGAGCACAGCCAGAAACGATACCATTATGGTTCAAACTTTGCAAAGCAGTTGGACAGCTATTAGCAGCATCAGCATGATTTGGTAGAACTTGCAACATGGTTAACTCTACTGAATCCATTAGACATATTTCAAAAGTAGAATCCTTTACCATGCCATCTTCACATTATCTACATACATGCTGTTAAAACATATTTTAATCAACTTACGATCAGTGCCAGATTTTATGAGATCCCAGTGAACTTTTAGCAGGATTGATTCCGTCATTCTCTCTCTTAGTGCTAAATCTGGTTTGATTGAACTTTTTGGAAACTGTGACAGATTACGCCTCTTTGCCAGGACTTCCGATGCATCACATGATCTGGTCATCTTCACTAGAATAGGGCGTTGATGCTCAGGTTGATACTTACCCAGTCTAAACAGTCACGAACAGAGTGCATGTTCACTTGTTGAGCATAACACTGACACTATTCTTTCCATATCCTCTGTCTGTCGTTTGTACCTCATAGTCTTTGGAAGGCATTCCTTAATTCCGTACTACCAGGTTGAATTTCTGGTCATGGTCAGGGATATGTTAGAAGTAGGTTTAGAGGTCAAGTTGGGCTTTACTATACTTGCGTATGTCTTCTTAGTCTCTCCAGTAGTTTTTTTAATTTAATTTTATTTTATTTTTTATTTTTTTAATTTTATTAAGCTCCTTTGTTTTCAGCTACTAATCTTCCTTGACTTTTGATTTTAATGTAGATATTTTTGTGCTTGATGTTTATGTAGATGGCATTAGATGTTCGCTGGATGATCTGTTCGGGAAACGATTTCCTACAATCGATTTTTTTTTGCACGATTTTCTGCAATCGATTTTTTCACTTCACATTTTTGTATTCCGTCATTACATATTCATAATGACATTCTTGGAATGAGGAATTGGTGCTGCGAGCCGCTGGCAATGTTGGAATGAGGAATTGGTGCTGTGAGCCGCTGTCAATGGAATGAGGAATTGGTGCTGCGAGCCGCTGTCAATATTGGAATGAGGAATTTCAATTGCCATCATCATCAAAATGCGACTTGGTCATTCGGATTCCAACTCACTACAATGAAGTCAAGGATAATGATGGCTTTGGTTATGTGTGACTCTTATAGCTAGCTATATAGTTGTTGCTGATAGTTCTATGATTATTTGAACACTATGTTTGATGACGATTGTATCTTAGACATACATTATGTTGGCATGGCAGCTATAACAGCTACAGTATGCATCTAATGTAGTACCCAAAATCCATATAAATATTCAACATAACGATAAATGTATATTTTATATCTACACTCATGCACGCAAAATGCTTAAAAACAATCTACGTTGCCGACTTCAAAAGGAAAAAATGTAACAAATTGTTAGATGACCCTTTATCATCAAAAGTCAGTGCTCTTGGACTGCACCAGCATAGAGGGAATGTACGAAACAGTCAGTGCTTTGGATGAAAGCAGTAGGAAAATTTGATTCATTAGCACTATACTTGGTAGTAGATTCAATATGCGTGTTTGTAAATGTGGTTTACAATATGTGGTGAAAGTGGTATGAACCAATTTAGGCCCATCTCACTTCTAAGTTCCATCTCCCTTATCTTTCAAAGACTAATATATAACAAAATGGCTGTCTTTGTAGACAAATCCATCTCCTTGTCCAAATTTAATTTTTTGAAAGGTCGCTTCTCTCTCCAAGTGATCGAAAGATTGGCACCTCCCCTTCAATAATCAAAAGAGATTCTGTACTAATTCACCATTGTAAAACATTGATTATATACCTTATTGAAGAAATTGTCATTACCAGAAAAAGTTTCACGAAAGAGTTCTGAGTTCTGATTTCATCTGAGACTTATCATAATCATGTATCATACAAAATTGGTAAATCCTACAAGTCCCTGGGGCTTCTTAGATCTTAGAATGTACTTTCTATCATTGCAACACAGTGAGTGCAAAGAAACAACTTTGCCTCACTCTAGTGAAGTATCTACTCACGTATGCCTCTCCAATCTGGTGCCCTCATCTCAAGAAAGATTTTGTCCCATTGGGAAAAAATCCAAAGAAGAGCAACAAAGTTTATCCTCAGAGATTTTTCATCATACTACAAATATCGCCTTATTAGTTTAAAAATTCTTCCTCTAATGATAACTCTGGTATCTTATTTGTTGTAAAATCTCTAAAAAATCCATCTGAACACTTCAATATTCGTTACAAGTTCATACTCATAATGTAACCCATTTTTCACTCGCATTCCTCGTCTTTGGAATTCACTCCCTAGTATAGCCTTGAATCTTTTATAAAATATCAACTAGGTATTTCTTAATCACTTCATTTCAAACTTTGACCGATGCTCTTATCATTTTTCTACATCCATGTAACAAAAGCACTAATATACCCACCCCCCACCCCACCCCCCAACTTCCAGCACTTAAATCTGTTTCTATATACATGTACTGTAAAGTGATAATAATAATAATAATAATTGTCAACACACTAGTACGAGCGTACATATATACCCCCTGACGACCTGTGCGAAATCAAGGCTAGAAACGGTAATCGTTGCACTGATCTGCTTACTATGTCGCTTTTACAATGACTAATCAACTCGCTCGACATTTTGCTTGGGGGTGTTCTAGCCTTTGCAATAATTTGGGAAGCAGATCTCTCTCTGCTCTGCTCTGGAAATTCCCTGTCCACTATTTAGCAACCAATGCAGTTGCTTGTTATGTTGTAGACACAATGTTTCCTAACTATACAAAATTGTCGAACAAAAGGATCAAAAGCTTTTCCGGTTGCATAACCTCAACTCTAACATTTCCTTGTCAGTCTGGTCAATGCTGACAGACTGAAAGTGTACAGAGAATCAGCTGCAAACAATCCGTCACCAGAAAAAAAGCCACAAGTCTGCACAAAAAAGAAAGGAAGTGTGAGTAATAAAATCATGATGTTTATTGGCGATTTGATGAATGTTATGAATGTTTCTTATAAAAGTGTACACGTCATGCAGAAATCCACAATGCCATGCATTTGGATCACTTAGAATTATTGTATATATCATATTCCAGAGGTAATTTACAAAAAGAATGAAGGAGCTGGAAACTGGAAAATGGCTAACTGATGAGCACATCATTTTGGCACAGGAACTTACTCAAAATGAATATCCAAATATTTCTGGTTGCAGTCCCCTTTGGTTCAAAATGATGCTTTCTCACGTGTTCAAAGTCATTCAGAAGCAACCACTGGGTTAGAATTACGTCTGGCAGTAGGGATACACAAGTGACAAGTCTTGTGGAGAGGGGCATGAGCCCATCATTGACTCATCAGCTGGCATTGATCTACCTAGGTACAGTGGGGACACAGTTAGTTGTCCATGTTCAAGAGGTGCAACAGCAAAATGGTATAAGTGACTGTGGTGTCTTTGCTATCGCATATGCGTACCACATGGCCAAGGATGACGCCATTGAAGATATGGAATTCAACCAAGAAAAAATTTGAGTCATTTATTCGATTGTTTTGGCCGTGGGAAGTTACTTCCATTCCCTCTACTAAAAGAAAAGTATTTTCAATGAAAACATCGCTACCCATTATATATACTTCTATTGATATCTATTGCTCATGTAGGATGCAAGAGACATTTAGGAACATGATTCAGTGACAATTGTGAGGAGTGGTACCACTTACAGTGTGTAGGACTTGAGACCTCAATAACCAACAACACTGAGCATTAATTTTACACAGATTGTAATGCTTAGCTATTATATTTCCAAAGATGCTTGCAATATCTACTGCCATAATACTGAGGGGCATTTGTCCCTGTGGCTTATTGTGGGATGCAGTGAAAGGGGGGAGGGGATTCAAAGGTGTCACAAGATACTGGAGGTCACTAGATCCTGCATTTTAGAAAAGGGCCAGAAAACTACATTTTCCATACATACAGAGACAGAAATACAGGCAACTCCATTGTGCACACAGCTACAACTCAAATGCATGTGGTCACAGTTTCCCTAACAACTCGTCAAGGCAAATATCCCAGCCAAGCCATATACTCTTAAGTTGAAATGTTTCCTCACTCAAATACACTCATCCTCGGGTGGATCACAATTTAATAAGACTCCCCCCTGGCCTAATAACTGGAAATGGAATCCACTCAACCCTCAGATGAGGGGCTAGTATCCCATGAGATGGACAGGTGAACACAACATAGATAGCTTATATTATGTAGACATGATCAGTAATCTCCATAACCTCCACTACTGATCCATTTATTTTGAGTATTTCAAAGAGTTAATTTCCATCACTATAATACCTGCTTGGATAGGTCACAACAAACTGGGGGGAGGTCTCTCCATCCAGAGGTAAGTAACTGCACAGGGGGTTCTTGTTTTCTCATTCAAATGTACTCCATCCTCAGATAGTCACAACTTAGTATGACAAATATTACTGGTCTAGCTGCACTAAAATGCAACCCTTAGATGTCTGCCTCACTGAAATCTAGTCTGTTTATGCTCAAATGAGTTGCCTCCTCAGAATAGAAAGACAGGAGTCACTCCATCTCATGGTAGGTCACTATACAGTGACCTCAGGGTCATTTTAAAGGGAAAGAGGTCACCATGTACTGCCACACCTTTCATGCGTCGCACCTGAAATGCACTGTAACACACAGGTCGCAGCAAACTCGGGTAGGGTACTCCATTCAGAGGTAGGAGGAGTCACTGTTCTCTCATTCAAATGCACTCTGCATTCTCAGGTAAGTCCAATTAAGCAAAACCCCTAAAATGCAATCCTCAGCTGTCTGCCTTACTGAAATCATAGTATGTAAAATGAACTGCATCCTCTGAAGATCAGGCGGTTACAGTCAAGTAGAGTGATCACCAGATATTGGAACAACCTATGTTCCATTCTGAGATAGGTCACAACTATCTTGGCATAACTACTCCAGTCACAGATACTTTATTCACCTCACTGAAATCTAGAACTGTTTATGCTTAAATGAACTGCCTCTCAGTCGACCATTGAATAGTGACAGGGTTGTCACTCCATAGAGATAGGTCACTATACAGTGAATAAGGGTCACTGAGAACTAGAATAGAGTGACCTTCAGGGTTAAAGGGAGGTCACCAGATATTGCCAACACCTGTCATGCACTGCACCTGAAATACCTGCTTAGACTGGTCACAACAAACTTGGGTAGGGTACTCCATTCAGAGGTAGGAGGTCACTGTTCTATGTCACTGTTATCTCATTCAAATGCACTCAGATAGGTCTAAGACAAAAAAAATTCCCTAGCTATTCTAAATTGCAATCCTCAGCTGTCTGCCTCACTGAAATAATAGTATCTAAAATGAACTGCATCCTTGGAAGATCATGGATAGCGAGGCAGTTACAGTCAAGTACAGAGGTCATTGTTTCCTTACACAACTGCACTCCATCCTCAGATAGGACAGAACTAATATCTTGGCTAACTATTCCAATAACATATCCCTCCTGAATCTATGCTAAAATGAACTGCCTCCTCCCGATCGACAAAAAGAGGGTCTCTCTCTATCCGCGACTAGGATACGGTGACTCCCCCCACACAACCCCCACACCCAGTGACTCCTAGCACTTGGTAACCGGGTGTCACTGAGAACTAGACTACATTGACCAGGTCATTTTAAAGGGGAGTCACTAGATATTAGTGCAAAAGGCACCAAGTTTGTGCGGGAGAAAAGGTGTTTTTTGAAGATAAAATCAGCTGTCTGGGTTGTAAAGAAGCTGCCAAAGTGAGTTTTAGCAGAGATAAGAGTAGAACTGTTCCTTTTTGTTCTTTCTTTTTTCCTTTGATTTTGCCATTGACCATTTTTAGGGTCAGTCCAATTTCAACTCTCGGGGAACCTAACTGCTAAGTACCTAGGCTCCACTTCTCAGGGACCTAACTGATGAATACCTAGGCTCCACTTCCCAGAGACCCAACTGGTAAGTACCTAGGCTCCAGTTCCCAGGGACCAACTGGTAAGTACCAAAAACCCAACTGGTGATTGCCTAGACTTGCTTCCCAGGAAATACCAGGCGTGAGTGCCTACAATTTGAGACAACTGAAACCGATTAGCAGGGAAAACATTACTCGCCCTCCCACTAGCTCTCTTTAGCGCAAAACATACAGCCCACACAGTTGGGTAATCTCATGTGACTTGATGTCTGTGGCTTTCTACAATTGATGTCAGATATGGTGGAGAAAGTATATAGTTAGATGGAGATTACTTAAAAGCTATACAAAATTTATGCTTGCAGGTCAGAAATGCACAAAGAAAATTGAGGGGTAGGTGGTTCAATTTGATGAAGGGGGAGTTGCATTACGTCAGAAATGCATAAATTGAGGGATAGGTGTTTCAATTTGATGAAGGGGGAGTTGCATTACGTCAGAAATGCATAAATTGAGGGATAGGTGTTTCAATTTCATGAAGGGGGAGTTACATTACGTCGGAAAAGCATAAAGTAAATTGAGGGGAAAGTGGTTTAATTTGATGAAGGGGGATTGCATTACAAAAACACTTGACAATAATATCACTGAAGAGGGATCTGTTTTAAATACTTGCAAGGCATATATCATGAGGTTAGTGTTACTGTGTGTGGTTCTTAAGTACATGCATTAGGAAGTTAGTTACCCTACATATTTATAACTCGGGGAACATATCTAGTACAGCTGGTACCAAGAGTGTTTGGAATCAGATAACTGAAGTTGGCACAACAAAAACATTGAGCTTGAAACAAGGGAAGAGGACTACAGGGGAGAGTACGTGGGAGGAGATCAAGGAAGGAGAGAAATGGGGCTGGGTGGAGGATTAGAGGAGAGCAAGGAGGAGCTGTAGAAACAACCGAGACTGCCCATTGTCTCCTGTAGTGGGTAGTCTTGGACCATCGTCCAGTCGAGATGCCATCATATTATTTCTTTGTCATTGGTAATTAATTAGGCATTCAGCGATATGCATTTGCGGCCTTGATTTTAAGGCATCGTGTGAAGTTGTGCCAATTATGCAGGTCAATGGCCGTCACGTGGTATATTATTGCTAGCTCTGGGTTGTAAGCAATAGCAGAAAGAAATAATCACTGAAGAGTGGAACAAAGGATGCGTTCTACATCACGTTGGGTCACCTGTCGATGAACAGGCCATCCATCCTAATATGAATTGCCCGGCCAGTTAACTACACACCTCAAGCTCATTATTTGATTTAGACTTATTTGCAACTATTAATGCTGCACCTAAATTGGAATAGCTCCAGCACCAAGTCTGTGTTCCCTCTTGCTATGTTGTGGCAAAATAAAATATGCCTTTTCTTGAGTCAAAATTCCACCACACTTTCTTTTGGCTAATACATCAAGCTGGCTTCGATGATGTTCCGACAAGTTTGTGAAGAGTTAAAAATACTTGACGATCTATAGAGGTTTGTTCTGATGATGTGTACCAATTAGCAATTAAATACTTGTGGTGGCTAGGGTTACATAGTCCAAAGTACAGAATGTCATCTTCTTGAGTGGAATTTGTAAACCACAGCGAGTGGAATGTGCACGCAATCCAATATCAAGGCATCAACACCTGAATTATGTTGATTAACTTATTCCTATGTGAATTCATTCTATACCCCTATACAGTGTTGTTCACCTAATCAATAGGGTATCACAGGTACAGTCTAGTGTGTATTATATCAACCACATATTGCTACTGTTGTTCCAACAACAAAAAAAGAAAAAAAGGCTGGCCTGTATATACCTGGGATGGATAGATCATAAAAATGGCATTTAAAATAATAAACAAGTGTTGAAACAGGTGCCATATGAATATATATACATATATATGCACAAGCTAGATGAGGGGGGCAGCTAGCCACTTGTGGTACCCTAACAATAAATATCACAATGTCGACTGATATCTGAGTGAGTGTGCGTCATGCAACTGAACAAGGCGTGCTATGTGAGTCGGCAAGCCCATACATGCATAGGGCACTTCCTCCATGATGATGGTCTTTGCAGCCAGGCATGCCAAAGTCACTGGGCCATTACAACGTAACATTTCTAGGACGGACTCATTCTTGCAGAGTTCGTAAATTGTTCTACCACCACCACTAATGGCATCCACATGTGCTCCACTTCTGATGAGGGAGGACACCAGCTCCCGGCTCCCTTCAATCCTGGTCTCGTTTTCTGTCAATGCCGCCACATGGATGGGTCTGAGGCCATTCCAATCGGGCCAATCCATCACTTGGTAGCAACCCCAGTCTAACAGAGCTTCTACCAGCCTGCCAAGGCTGGTGTACTTATTGTAGACATGTCCTCCTTCTTCTTCCTGTTCATCACTGATGACAAAGTTTGTGAGGGCGTAATGAAGTAAGCTGCTTCCCTGAATGCCCCATAGGTACTTCTCTACAAAGCAATAACCAAGAACTTCACACTCTTGAGAATATCCTCGATCGCCACTGTCACTATCAACCTCAGAGCAGTAGTAAATCCATGACATGAAAATGTAGAGCATAATTCCAAGCAGACTTCTCAGATCGATGAATATAGCATTATCAGATTTCTCCTTCAGGTACTCGAGAATCTCCAGCTCTTTAAAACCAAACTCTATGTACCGTTTGAAGTCTGGTCTGTAGCCTTCATGGACCATGAACCACACACCCCATGCATACTGGGACAAATCCTTTTCCAAGTCTCGTTGAAGGCCTTCACAATGTCCATAGCGGGCATGACTGATCTCCATCTCGCATATCTTCACCTCCTGGTCCATTGCTCGGAACCAGAGGAGCTCTGCCTCCCTGAACTTATGCTGCTCCGAGCAAAAGTATGCACCTCTCCGGATGAGGAAATAGATGAGCCCCTGGTCTCCAAATCCCATGCACCTCTCTCGGATGAGTAGACTCTGATAGTAGGCCTCGAACCGATTGAAGAATGGGAGCGAGGAGAGCCTGTTGAGATCATTGTTGTTTTTTATTTCCGTTCTGTGACCGTAGCTCTCGTTGGGTTCCATAAATTCCACTTTCATTCTATTTTGTTCTCGTATCTGTAGTCCCTGAGACCACAGCTCCCTGGAGCCCATTGTCAACCCGCGTGAGCTTATCTCACATCGTGTCGATCCTAGCAGGAGGAGGGCATCAGCTTTGCAAGATGGCGAACACTCTTGGTGCTCAATCAGCAAATCTACCATACGTCTCTGACCAGTGGAGGCTGCAAGGAAGAGGGGACATGGAATGTAGGACTCGGATGGTTTTGCCTCCCTGAACATAGGGGATAGTCCAATAGAGAGGAGATGTTTAACTACATCGATGCGGCCCTTGGTTGCTGAGAGATGCATTATGGTGTAGCCATTGATGGTGGTCTGGTACTGGCTTGCTCCTTTTTCAATCAAGAATTTGACGGCCTCAATCTTCCCCCTCATTGCAGCAATGCAGAGTGGGCTTTGGCCAATACAGTTGGGGGTGTCAATTTCTGCCCCACTATTCAGCAAATATTCCATCACATCCAAGTATCCGTGGAAGGAGGCCCCCCGAAGAGGAGTGGATTGGGTGAGGGTGGATTTGTTAACCTCTGCTCCATGTGCAATCAGGGTCTTCACTATTTCCAAATGTCCTCCAGTACTGGCAGCCCAGAGAGCTGTGGCACAGTGCACTTTCTTACGGGTGGTGAGGGATACGATAGTAGCAACATGGTTGATGTCCAGAGCAGAGGAATATTTCTTCAAAAAGTAGTCCAATATATTCCTTCTACCATGTTGGGCGGAGAGAACGAGAGGAGTCGGCTTCTGTTCGGTAGGTTCCCGACAGAACGTCTTAGGACCAACTTTGAAGTTTCTTTTGTGCACTTTGTCTAGGATCTGCACTATCTTACTCAATGACCCGTTAGTACAGTGCTCGCAGATCTGTTCGAATTCTTCTGCGGTTAATCCACCTGAGGAAGTCTCAGAAAGATGGTTGCGGTGCTTGGAATTGGGCTTCTTCAATGTTTGCATCTTCTTACCTAGCACGACTGGTAATCAGTAGGTGTGGTTTTAGGACTCACGCGATAATCAGTTTTTTCCCACCCACAACCACTTTTTTTCCTTTTTCCCCTTCTTTTTTTTCCCCGTTTTTTTTTTAACCCCCTACCCATCCATTTGTGTGAAAGAGAAAGTAGGATATTTTTTTTGCTGGATCTCTGGTTGCCTGGGGCCAAGAGGGTGTTCATTCTGATTACTTTGTGAATGTCCGCGGGGCTTGCTTTGATGCATTGCAGGCAGTAGTGTCGACTGAAATAGGTTACTGTTTTAGTTGTAGCCTAGTAAAATAATAGGGCACATGGCTACCTCTCCTTATCACATTTCCTCTCTGCTGGACAAGGTAAGAATACATCTGTTGTGCTCCTAGTACAGAGATAAGGAATTAGAGGAATTATCTGTGCATGCTCCTAAGTGCCTGTAATCCTGGCTGGTTTGTGTGGAAGCTTCGACATCTGATGACCCTTACCTATCTTCCCACTCAAATGTAGATGGGCTCGGTGGATAAGGACTTCAGGTTTATGGCCACCAATGACCTCATGACTGAGCTACAGAAGGACTCTATTAAGTTGGATGACGACAGTGAGAAGAAGGTAGTGCAAAGCATCCTCAAGCTGGTTGAAGACAAAAATGGGGAGGTCCAAAATCTGGCGGTCAAATGGTTAGTCTCACTCTATCCTCTGCTTCGTTTGGTCTCCATCCAACTTGGTCTAATATAGGCACACCCTCTTATTAAACTACATATATTCTTTGAGGTGACAGTCCTGCCGTTATTGGTGTGTTTGCTAACCAACGTACAATAATCATGTTTATGCACTGTATAGCTAGATATTACATGTCCAGTGATTTGGTTTGGCAGCAGTTCCAAGCGACCAGACTTTTTTACTGGCCCTGAATTATTGGTGAACTAAATTAATTTAATTAACTGGATACTTAACGGCTACCTTTGTGAAGGATTCAAGGCATGTTAGGAGTCCTAATAGCGGTTTCTATTTCGGCAGCTTCTAAGCTGCCGGTGTGAGTTTTAGCCAAGATATGAGCTTGGGTTTGATATGAGCTTGGGTTTGATATGAGCTTGGGTTTGATATGAGCTTGGGTTTGGGGAGATTTTTCCATCCACCATTTTGAAGTAGGGATCAAACCAATACAGGGTGTGCTATCACATTTTGCAATATTATGATGGATGTCGTTTGCAATAGCTTCCTTGGAATGTTTCTTTCTGGGTGAACCCACTGTTTCTGTGAGCTCTTCGCGAGGGTGAGAAGGTACCACAGGTACCTTTGCTCACTTGGAACCACTCTGAAACCCTTTCCTCTTGAGCGAGAAACCATTGAAGGACTTATTGTTACTCTATGATTATAAACGTTGGAAGAGATAACAATCGACCCTCGACTTAATGTGATTTTTTTTGTAACTATTATATTTATCATTTCTTCAACAGAATAATCTTTAACTCATTAGAATGCAAATACAATAAGCTGCAGTTTGGTACGAGTTGCTCCATTGAGGTAATCTATGCATAGACTCTGTTTGTTTACCTCAATGGAGCCGACTCATGCCAAACAAGCGGCTTATTGTATCCAAAAACACCCCAAAAAAATCCATCCAGGAATACTTCCTTTCTCTCTAGATTCAGATTGGTTTCCACTAGGCAAAGGTACTGCGTATCTTCCCCGTACGCATTCTTAAAAAAACAAAAAACGCTCCAAGACGTTTGGATAGCCTCGAGTTCTATTTCTGCGTCCAGGTGCGAAGTGTTCAGCTGAAGAGCTTCCAGAAAGAGCAGGATCAGCAAGAAACAAACTTTCCAGGAAGGCCGTTGCATTCATCAAAATATCGGGGAGTGCAGTCCCCCTATCCAAGTTTGACCCCCCTCCATTTCAAAATGGTGGGCGGCAAAATCTCTCCAATCCTCAGCTCCTCTCTCGGCTAAAACTCACATGGGTAGCTTCTTAGCTGCCTAAATGGTGGTCTTACCTGATACTCGCTCCAGAACGATGCCCAGAGTACTTTGTCTCCTTCACTGAAGTGGTAAACCGGCAGACGAGTAAAAAAAAAAATGTAGCAAGCGCTGAAAACCCATCGTTTCTTACACACACAACTTGCCCATAAGTACCATAAGATGTTCTGATGCCTTGCAGCGACTAATCTGTTTCTTGACTGCAGAAAGGAGGTGTGGTTAAGTCTCTTTGTTGATGATGCAATCGAGCTAGCTCATGTGCTGTTTTATCATTAGAATTGGGTATAGATCATCACTCTTGAAAACTTGATTCAAGCTATGCTAGCGGTGAGCGAGCCCCCAAACTCCACTGCGCCATGCACGTCTCTTCCAAGGCTTTACTCCTGTTTCTGGAAGTCCCATCGGTTGAGAAAATCAAACACACACTTATGTTTGAACCTCTCTGAATGCTTTCACTTTTGAGAAAGACGGTGCTCCTGGGTGGACTTCTTAGCTGCAAGCACTTACACGGTTTTTGTTTACTTGAATCCATCAACTGCAACCAAGTCCTTGAAGGAGGCTGTAGCTGACCCTACATGGGTACAGTCAACAACAGCAAGAAGATATGACAATACTTCTCAATAATCAACTTGAAGTTGTACTCTCTCGACTGTTTGGATTAGATGCTCTAGCATAGACTACACTGAAGCCTCTAGTATGTGGGAGGACTGCACTGAAGCCTCTAGTATGTTGGAGGACTACACTGAAGTCTCTAGTATGTTGAAGGACTACACTGAAGTCTCTAGCATGTTGGAGGACTGCACTGAAGCCTATAGTATGTTGGAGGACTACACTGAAGCCTCTAATATGTTAGAGGACTACACTGAAGTCTCTAGTATGTTGGAGGACTGCACTGAAGCCTCTAGTATGTTGGAGGACTACACTGAAGCCTCTAGTATGTTGGAGGACTACATTGAAGTCTCTAGTATGTTGGAGGACTACACTGAAGCCTCTAGTATGTTGGAGGACTACACTGAAGCCTCTAGTATGTTGAAGGACTACACTGAAGTCTCTAGTATGTTGGAGGACTGCACTGAAGTCTCTAGTATGTTGGAGGACTGCACTGAAGCCTCTAGTATGTTGGAGGACTACACTGAAACCTCTAGTATGTTGGTGGACTGCACTGAAGCCTCTAGTATGTTGGAGGACTGCACTGAAGCCTCTAGTATGTTGGAAGACTGCACTGAAGCCTCTAGTATGTTGGAGGACTACACTGAAGCCTCTAGTATGTTGAAGGACTACACTGAAGTCTCTAGCATGTTGGAGGACTGCACTGAAGCCTATAGTATGTTGGAGGACTACACTGAAGCCTCTAATATGTTAGAGGACTACACTGAAGTCTCTAGTATGTTGGAGGACTGCACTGAAGCCTCTAGTATGTTGGAGGACTACACTGAAGTCTCTAGTATGTTGGAGGACTACACTGAAGCCTCTAGTATGTTGGAGGACTACACTGAAGCCTCTAGTATGTTGGAGGACTACACTGAAGCCTCTAGTATGTTGGAGGACTACATTGAAGCCTCTAGTATGTTGGAGGACTACACTGAAGTCTCTAGTATGTTGGAGGACTGCACTGAAGCCTCTAGTATGTTGGAGGACTACACTGAAGCCTCTAGTATGTTGGAGGACTACACTGAAGCCTCTAGTATGTTGGAGGACTGCACTGAAGTCTCTAGTATGTTGGAGGACTACACTGAAATGTTGGAGGACTACACTGAAGTCTCTAGTATGTTGGAGGACTGCACTGAAGCCTCTGGTATGTTACTAACAAACATGTTTATGTAGGAAGCTAATACACTTTTTGAGCACATTAGGCATTTGTGTGGGGCAAAATAGGGAAGGTATGACAGCATAACCACACCCACCACCCCAGACACCATCAACCACCCCACTCCAGGTATCATCACACCAATACCAGACTCAATACCCCAGCACCGTCAACCAGGCACTGTCAACCACCCCACTCTAGCCACACCACACTAGAACCAGACTCATACCCCAGACACTGTCAACCTCACCAGAGCCAGACCCATAACCCCCAGGCACCATCACCCACACCACACCACACCACACCAGACCCATAACCCAGGTACCGTCCAAACACACCATACCAGACCCATAACCCAGGCACACCGTCACCCACACCAGAATCAGACCCAGTACCACAGGTATCATCAACCACACCATACCAGACCCATACCCCAGGCACCATCAACTCACCACACCAGAACCACCCCCACCACCCCAGGTATCATTTTAAAAAACACCACATTCCAGGTAATCATCAACCACACCACACCAGAACTACACACACACCACACCAGAACCACACACACACCACACCAGACACTGTCAACCACCTCACCCTAGTACCACACCTATGACCTTTACCAGTTACACCTTAACCCTTTAAGCCCCCCCCCCCCCCCCCCGCCCATTGATTTTTGAGCCCATACGGGCGCACTTACCAATTTAATTATAATAAATAAAGGGGGAAATTACCTTTCATTTGAAATACTTGGTAAGGGGTGTCCAATACATTTTTGTTGTTGCTTTGTTCAAACTTAGTTAGCTATCCTAACAAGATGGCAACTGGCTCAATGCCCACTACTCAGTCAGTAACAGCTGCTACCTTGGGTTTGGAAGAGGTTTTGAGACTTTTGGATAGCAGCAGCAGTGAGGACTCAGTATGTGACCTTTCTGATCCTGAAGATGGTTTTGATGGAGATACATTTACTGGGTAAGTCCAGATAGCTATAGTTACAGGACTCAGTATGTGACCTTTCTGATCCTGAAGATGGTTTTGATGGAGATACATTTACTGGGTAAGTCCAGATAGCTATAGTTACAGCTCTCTACTTGGATAGCTAGAGTTTAGCTATATATTTTACCATAATTTAATTGTTATATAGATCCAATGCCACTGCTGTTGAATTTCCTCTGGAAGCAACTCCAGTACCCTCAGTTTCACCATCCTCTGAGGAAGAACAGCCTCTTAGAAGCAGAGCTGGAAGAGGTGTTCAAGGACACCGTTCTCGCGGACGACGTGGTCTACGGAGAAGTAGGGGTAGAATACGAGGAAATACCCGTCCTAGAGGTCAATATAACAGTGGAGGAAGTTCGGATATTACATGCAGACAGAGTATCTCCCAATCACATGTCAATACTCTTGAGAATCCTGATACTTCAGCATTGACTGTACACCCATTCAACCCAGTGCGTGAACCAGGTTCATATGTTGCCAGTTATGATGAATCTTTCACACCTCTTGATTTCTTCAAGCTTTTTTTTACTGAAGATATAATAAAACTAATATGCAAGAATTCTGATAAGTATGCTGAAAAGAATAAAGACAGATCACCATATAATTATTCTCGATACCCTGGAATGACAGCAGTTATGTTATTGAATTTGGTTGGCTTATTAATTTATTTCGGTTTGGAAAAATTGGCATACTACACTGATTATTGGACGACTACAGGAGATTCATTTCTCCTTTATGGTAGAAGTTTTGCAGGGCGAAGTATTATCAGCAGAAATAAGTTTTTTAGTCTCTGGGGATTCTTACATGTGAGTGATATTGACACAGAAGATCTTAGTGACCGGTTGTGTAAAGTTCGACCAATGATGGAACACTTGAACGATTCAAGTCAGCGCTACTTTCAACCAGATCTAAATATTTCAATCGATGAACGCATGGTGAAATCAAAGGGGCGTTTTCCAATGCGCCAGTACATCAAGAGTAAGCCAGTCAAGTGGGGCTTCAAGCTGTGGTGTTTGTGTGACTCTGAAACTGGTTATACTTATCGCTTTACAGTGTACAGGGGAAAGCAAGGAGAAGTACGATCAAGTAATGATTTAGCATATGATGTAGTAATTGATTTAGTAAAAGGATTGGAAAATCAAGGATATCGACTTTTCACTGACAATTTCTATTCTAGCCCTATCTTATTTGAGTACCTCAAAGCAAATGGGTTCGAAGCATGTGGTACAATTGATATAAAACGTCGTAATGTTCCTAAATGTCTCAAATCTTTGAAGACTGAACTAGCAAAATCGTGTACTGAACGGGGAGAAGGTCGATGGGTTCGGGACAAAAGCTTAGTGTATGTTATGTGGAAAGACGCTAAAGTAGTAACTGTGGCTTCAACTATGCATACTGCCACAGGCAATGAGAAAGTGATACGGAAAATGAAAGATAAAGCTGGTCAATTATTGCGCAAGGAAGTCAAGATTCCTCCTCCTATAGTAGAGTACAACAAATATATGGGAGGTGTTGACCTTTCGGACCAGGCTATATCTTACTACAATATTCTACGCAAGACTCGAAAATATTGGCGCACCCTTTTTTTGCATTTTTTTGGACGTAATGGTGACCAATTCATATCTTCTGTACAAACTCCACCTACCTGAAGAAGAACGCAAAAAATGTACTCGCAAAGCATTTCGGGAGAATTTGGTAGCTCGGTTATGTGACCTAAGAGATGGTTCTGAAAAAACCTTATTATCTCCTTCACACAAACAGAGTATTAGGGCTCCTCACCAGCTTACACACACTCCTCGTGAAGAGCGACAATATTGTGATTTGTGCAAAATATTGAAGAAACCCCGACACCGCACCAGATTGAAGTGTGTTGCATGTGATATGTATCCTTTGCTTTGAACCCAACAGAAACTGCTTCAAAGTTTGGCATTCTAGTCAATGTGACCATATGAGGAACTAAAACTTGTTGAAATAAATATCTGTTTTCTGCTAGAAATATAATTATTGTTATTGACAATCTACCATAATCGCAGATGGGTGTGGCTTTGTGGTCATTTGAGTAAGTATGATCTAACATTAGGTCTTAGTATACATATATTACATGTTTATTAGAGTTTAGTACATGTCCATACTACACAATAAAACTACACATGTACATCTTTTTTGAGATCAAAATGAGAATCGTATACATTTTTATGCCAATACCGGCAATATAAAATAATGAAATTTATCATATTTCACACATCTTCAATGGGGAAAAAATTGTTCAGTGGTGATGATTGATGGTTGTGTAATAGTTTGAAGTCATAAAAAAGGAACTTTATTGTACAAAAATTTGAAGAAATCGGAACGAATATTGATTCCTAAATTTTTATCTAAGTTCAAATTAATATAATTTGTTATGGGTGTGGTTTATTAATCTTTTGAAATTAAAAAAAAATAGTATGGCTCATTAGCTTTTAGATTATACCCATATTGCTTACCAATATTCCCTTTAGTTTTTAAGTTATAAATATTTTAAACAGGAAGGTAAAAAATGAGAAAAATTTGAAAAACGCTCGGGGGCTTAAAGGGTTAAACAGGGAATACTTCGTGTTTCAAATAATCCGTATGATAATATTTTGTGTCATGTTTTCGTACATTTTTTACTGACCCGGCTGACCATGAGATTTGACTTCAGAAGAGAAATCAGTTGAAAAGCATTAGATGAGATTGCAGGTCATCCTTGAAAGAAGCTATGTTGGAAAGCAACAGTTGGGAGATTGTGAAAGAGCCATTAGCTAAGAGATCACTACGCAGCAGCTAGCAGTGAGAAAGGATTAGACACATACCTAGGAAGGTGGCAAATCTGTGTTTACCTCTTGGAACTTCAAACATCTGAGGTGAAATATATTTCCAGCGTGAAGCTACGTAGCTGTTTTCTCCTGCCTCACCCTTTCCTTGTGTCGGCACGGGCAGTTAGCTAATGAGATCACCTTACCTATTTCATTTTTCCCATTTTTTTATTTTCGTAGGTTAGTAGGACTGTGAAAGTTATCAACAATGAGAAGTTCCAGATTTACGGTTCAACAGTTATTATATATAGGGATTTAAAAGTAATACTGGTATATATAATTTTATATGGTAAAGTGTCACCTAACTGGTTGTGGGCTACATGGGTGCATTCTTATTTCGTTTCTTTTTTACTAGTAAATCTATTGAGTGGCGAGCGAAGAAGAATTTATATTTAACTTGAAATTCCAGTATTGTTAGATTGCATTGCCACTGACCTACCCCTAGAATAGCAGGACTGATCTGTACACTATTGAATGTTGATTTTGTAATACTTGGACCTCACTTTTAGTGTGGTCTGCTTCCCATCATCAATAGGATAAGCACTCTTTAAAAAACTCCTGTCGTAGCCATATTCCAGGGATAAGCAATCTTTAAAAAACTCCTGTCATAGCCATATTCCAGGGATAAGCACTCTTAACAAAACTCCTGTCATAGCCATATTCCAGGGATAAGCAATCTTAACAAAACTGCTGTCATAGCCATATTCCAGGGATAAGCAATCTTAACAAAACTCCTGTTATAGCCATATTCCAGGGATAAACAATCTTAACAAAACTCCTGTTATAGCCATATTCCAGGGATAAGCAATCTTAACAAAACTCCTGTCATAGCCATATTCCAGGGATAAGCAATCTTAACAAAACTCCTGTTATAGCCATATTCCAGGGATAAACAATCTTAACAAAACTCCTGTTATAGCCATATTCCAGGGATAAGCAATCTTAACAAAACTCCTGTCATAGCCATATTCCAATGCACATTTTCCTTTCAGAGTTTAGCATTCCGTTCTGTTGCAGGCATCCGGCAGTGCTTTCTGAAGGATACTAAAGAGGTCATTCAGAAGCTGTCAAGAACTTGAAAGTGATAGTTTGCACTCCTGAGACTGTTCAGTGTCTTCAGTACACCTTCATCGTTAGCACTTATCTCCTCTACTGACTAGAGTCATTCAGTTATCCTTCCAACTATGCAGTCAACTCTTTGTCCATAGAGAGCGACTGCTAAGATTGATGTGATAGTTTCTGCATCATGGCAAAAATGGCGTGTCCCCTCCAGGCATGTCGATGATTTGAGGAGCTTTTATTTTTATTTTCTTTATGAGGGCCTATGGGGGAGGTGGTTTTGGAGGGTTTGCGGGAGTTATTGGCTATGGGGTACCTTTTTGGAGGGCTCGTGGGGCTTATTAGGCTATGGGGTACCCTTTTGGAGGGCTTGTGGGGCTTATTAGGCTATGGGGTACCCTTTTGGAGGGCTTGCGGGAGTTATTATGCTATGGGGTACCCTTTTGGAGGGCTTGCGGGAGTTTATTAGGCTGTGGGGTACCATTTTGGAGGGCTTGCGGGGCTTATTAGGCTCTTGGTTTATTGTTCATCTTATTTCGGACTGGCTTGCTCTGCTAGCTGGTAAGCTATTAACCAAGCGTGCATTATTTAAGGCCGATGACCAGTTCATATTTTTTTACGGGTGAACGTAAGGTGCATAGATACATACACACACATATACACATAGACAGATGCATAGATATACACACATGTACACATAGACAGATACACATGTACACATAGACAGATACATAGATGTATACACACATACACACAGATACATAGATATACACACATGTACACATAGACAGATACACATGTACACAGACAGATGCATAGATATACACACACATACATATAGACAGATGCATAGATATACACACATACACATAGACAAATACATAGATATACACACACATACACAGACCGATACATTAATATATACACACACATACACAGACAGATACAGTACATAGATATATACACATATACATATAGACAGATACATAGATATAATTATACACACATAAATACGTTATGTGCGGTAATACCAAGTTTTGCATGCAACTCCCCACTGAGGGCTCGCTTCACTCACCAATTAGATTCAGCCGAGGATCAGCTACATTTCCTTCAAGGACTTGGCAAAAGTTGCACGTGGGAATTCCAGAACTAGTCAAACATAGCAAATTTCACGCTGCCTTTCTCAATATTGAATAGCGTGTTTGTTGTTTCTGCTAAAATACACACGCATATGTTGTTGAATAGTTGCTTGCCCTTGTTCGACTTTTTGTTTGAAATCAACCGACTGCTCAGTTCAGCTGCACAGCACAGCATAGCTGGAGTCGTGTGAATGAAGGTCTCGATTACCCAATTCTAATTATAAACCAGTAGCTTGATTACATCATCTGCAGCCACCACTACCCACAACTTTTACACCATTGAGTGACCGATGTGTTGCCGACGTGCATTGGAAGGTTTGGTACCCTAGTGCTAAAGTTGTTATGAAGGTACCTATTGTACACAAGCTACTAGGGGGCGAGGCCGAGAGGGTCTTGAAAATGAATTTCATGATTTTTTTCACTCTCTCTGTTTGGTTGTGTGTGGTGTTCTCTGGTGTTGGTGTGTGGTGCTCTCTGGTGTTGGTGTGTGGTGCTCTCTGGTGTTTGTGTGTGGTGCTCTCTGGTGTTGGTGTGTGGTGCTCTCTGGTGTTGGTGTGTGGTGCTCTCTGGTGTTGGTGTGTGGTGCTCTCTGGTGTTGGTGTGTGGTGCTCTCTGGTGTTGGTGTGTGGTGGTACTCTCTGGTGTTGGTGTGTGGTGCTCTCTGGTGTTGGTGTGTGGTGCTCTCTGGTGTGTTGGTGTGTGGTGCTCTCTGGTGTTGGTGTGTGGTGCTCTCTGGTGTTGGTGTGTGGTGCTCTCTGGTGTTGGTGTGTGGTGCTCTCTGGTGTTGGTGTGTGGTGCTCTCTGGTGTTGGTGTGTGGTGGTACTCTCTGGTGTTGGTGTGTGGTGCTCTCTGGTGTTGGTGTGTGGTGCTCTCTGGTGTTTGTGTGTGGTGTTCTCTGGTGTTGGTGTGTGGTGCTCTCTGGTGTTGGTGTGTGGTGCTCTCTGGTGTTGGTGTGTGGTGGTACTCTCTGGTGTTGGTGTGTGGTGCTCTCTGGTGTTGGTGTGTGGTGCTCTCTGGTGTTGGTGTGTGGTGGTACTCTCTGGTGTTGGTGTGTGGTGCTCTCTGGTGTTGGTGTGTGGTGCTCTCTGGTGTTGGTGTGTGGTGTTCTCTGGTGTTGGTGTGTGGTGCTCTCTGGTGTTGGTGTGTGGTGCTCTCTGGTGTTGGTGTGTGGTACTCTCTGGTGTTGGTGTGTGGTGTTCTCTGGTGTTGGTGTGTGGTGCTCTCTGGTGTTGGTGTGTGGTGTTCTATGGTGTTGGTGTGTTGGTGCTCTCTGGTGTTGGTGTGTGGTGCTCTCTGGTGTTGGTGTGTGGTGTTCTCTGGTGTTGGTGTGTGGTACTCTCTTGTGTTGGTGTGTGGTGTTCTCTGGTGTTGGTGTGTGGTGCTCTCTGGTGTTTGTGTGTGGTGCTCTCTGGTGTTGGTGTGTGGTGCTCTCTGGTGTTGGTGTGTGGTGCTCTCTGGTGTTGGTGTGTGGTGCTCTCTGGTGTTGGTGTGTGGTGCTCTCTGGTGTTGGTGTGTGGTGGTACTCTCTGGTGTTGGTGTGTGGTGCTCTCTGGTGTTGGTGTGTGGTGCTCTCTGGTGTGTTGGTGTGTGGTGCTCTCTGGTGTTGGTGTGTGGTGCTCTCTGGTGTTGGTGTGTGGTGCTCTCTGGTGTTGGTGTGTGGTGCTCTCTGGTGTTGGTGTGTGGTGCTCTCTGGTGTTGGTGTGTGGTACTCTCTGGTGTTGGTGTGTGGTACTCTCTGGTGTTGGTGTGTGGTGTTCTCTGGTGTTGGTGTGTGGTGCTCTCTGGTGTTGGTGTGTGGTGTTCTATGGTGTTGGTGTGTTGGTGCTCTCTGGTGTTGGTGTGTGGTGCTCTCTGGTGTTGGTGTGTGGTGTTCTCTGGTGTTGGTGTGTGGTACTCTCTGGTGTTGGTGTGTGGTGCTCTCTGGTGTTGGTGTGTGGTGCTCTCTGGTGTTGGTGTGTGGTGTTCTCTGGTGTTGGTGTGTGGTGCTCTCTGGTGTTGGTGTGTGGTGTTCTCTGGTGTTGGTGTGTTGTGCTCTCTGGTGTTGGTGTGTGGTGTTCTCTGTTGTTGGTGTGTGGTGCCTCTGGTGTTGGTGTGGTGCTCTCTGGTGTTGGTGTGTGGTGTTCTCTGGTGTTGGTGTGTGGTGCTCTCTGGTGTTGGTGTGTGGTGCTCTCTGGTGTTGGTGTGTGGTGCTCTCTGGTGTTGGTGTGTGGTGCTCTCTGGTGTTGGTGTGTGGTGCTCTCTGGTGTTGGTGTGTGGTGCTCTCTGGTGTTGACCAGTAAACAATTACCATAAACTCTGGCTGTTTAGCATGTTTTTGTAGACAGAGAACTGAGGACCTACAGTAATCTCGTGAGCTAGTTGAAGAAGGAGATAATTTCTCGAACCAAACTAAGAAAGACCCAGTCTCTCGTGGCAGGTTGCGAAGGAGCAATTCTCTCTCGAGGCGAACTAAGAAGGAACCAGCGAAGGCCATTCAGGTGTTTGACCTTTTTCCTTGGAAACAGGTTCACTACAGAATTATTTGGACATCCTACTTGGAGAAAAGCTCCTTTTTCCGATGACGAGAACAATTCTTGCAATCGGCTTGCATTTGGCATTGTTTACAATAAGCTATGGAGGAGTTAGCTGCACCACTAGAAGACAGTGAAAAGCGCTAGAAGTCCCCTGGAAATGGAACAGCAAGAAACTGGTCATGATGTTACAAACACCTAGAGACATGTGTAGCTAGACTTGCCAGTCCTTGCCTTAGAAGTTGTTTACATCTGCAATGTGCAGTTCTTGGTAAGTGGCTCGTCTGTGTTCATAACTACTTTTCCTGCTGACGGACGATACAAGTGTGCTTAACAAGCAGCTATTATTATGGATCATTATCAAGTTAATGGATGCATTATTGTCACTGTATTTAGTCGCAGAGGGGGAAGGGGAGATGCTGTTACCTTCCACTATCATTATGTTGATGTTATGATCCATCATATTCAGCCTGGGGCCACTGGTGAAGAAGATCAAGGACAGTCAGATTGAAGTTATCATCAACTCACTCTGCTCAAACATGTTTTCTTCGTCAGAGAGGTTGCGCGACATTTCCAGCGTAGGGCTCAAGACAGTCATCTCTGAGCTGCGCCGCACGCCTCAAACAGTGGCCTCCGTTGCCAGCAGGAATATCACAGGAAGGATGGTGGATGCCATTGTGAAGCCGGTGAGCGATTATGGTGGCTTGTATGTGGCTGTACTTTGGCCAAGATGCATGTCTGGTGGGGCTTGTTGGGACCCTTTCCTCATTTTCATTCTGCTCTCTGCTGCTCTTTACTTTATTCTCTTTCCTCTTTACCTTCTCTCCTTTACCTTCTTCTCTCCTCTACCTTCTTCTCTCCTTTACCTTCTTCTCTCCTTTGCCTTCTCCTCTCCTTTACTTTCTTCTCTCCTTTACCTTCTCCTCTCCTTTACCTTCTCCTCTCCTTTACTTTCTTCTCTCTTTTACCTTCTTCTCTCCTTTACCTTCTTCTCTCCTTTACCTTCTTCTCTCCTCTACCTTCTTCTCTCCTTTACCTTCTTCTCTCCTTTACCTTCTCCTCTCCCTTACCTTCTTCTCTCCTTTACCTTCTTCTCTCCTTTACCTTCTCCTCTCCCTTACCTTCTTCTCTCCTTTACCTTCTCCTCTCCTTTACCTTCTTCTCTCCTTTACCTTCTCCTCTCCTTTACCTTCTCCTCTCCCTTACCTTCTTCTCTCTTTTACCTTCTTATCTCCTTTACCTTCTTCTCTCCTTTACCTTCTTCTCTCCTTTACCTTCTTCTCTCCTTTACCTTCTTCTCTCCTTTACCTTCTTCTCTCCTTTACCTTCTTCTCTCCTTTGCCTTCTTCTCTCCTTTACCTTCTTCTCTCTTTTACTTTCCTCTCTCCTTTACCTTCTCTTCTTTACCTTCTTCTCTCCTTTACCTTCTCTCCTTTACCTTCTTCTCTCCTTTACCTTCTTCTCTCCTTTACCTTCTTCTCTCCTTTACCTTCTTCTCTCCTTTACCTTCTTCTCTCCTTTACCTTCTTCTCTCTTTTACCTTCTTCTCTCTTTTACCTTCTTTTCTCCTTTACCTTCTTCTCTCCTTTACCTTCCTCTCTCCTTTACCTTCTTCTCTCCTTTACCTTCTCTCCTTCACCTTCTTCTCTCCTTTACCTTCCTCTCTCCTTTACCTTCTTCTCTCCTTTACCTTCTTCTCTCCTTTACCTTCTTCTCTCCTTTACTTTCCTCTCTCCTTTCCTCTGCTCTCCCTTTCCTTCTTTGGCTCTTCCTTTACCTCCTGCTCTACCTTCACTTGACCTTCCTTCATCCTTTACTGCTCATTCTTCTTATGCTGTAGGATTTGAACCAGTACATTCTGCTGGAGACACTGGACATTTTAGGAGATCTTATTCATCGTTATGGAAGTAGGTAGACATCTGTGAGTAATTGTAGCATTTCTCACCTCTGTTGTACACAACAGTTGGGTTTAATTGACCCTATAATAACAAATTGAATTTGGGTAATTATCTCATTACATCCCATTTCTCAAGCGTCCCTGAGTGCTCTATTTTGATGTTAAAAAATGATGTTAAAAAAATAATGTTTCATAGGTATAAAGACTAAAGTTACATGCAGCCAAAATGGGGGCACCTCAAAACCCGAGTGCCTGAACTAGAAAGTGCTTGGCAGCCGTGATTGCAAGTGTGGCTTGAGGAAGGAGTCCTATGTGCAATGAGTGTTTCTGATAGGAGCATCGCCTGCCGTCACCTCATGAATATCAATTAACCATCCACATTTTCAGTGCCCGCGCTTGAATATCTAGCCACTCATTAGCGCCTAATAAAACTGCTCATTGCAAAGAGCTTTCTGGCTATCCACACTTGTAATCGCAGCTGCCTAGCACCTCCAATAAGGAGCCACCACGCCCACAGTAAATTCAGGCGCCGAGATATACCAACTTTAGCAGCATGTAATTTTGGCGGCACAGTCACACCTGTGCAACATTATTTTACTATCCAAAGAGAGCACATGTGCAGCTGCGGAGTCGTAACCACAAGAAATGCCCTAGGGTTTAGTCCTGCCTTGACTAAAACATTTGGTGCTCCACTGGTTCTCAGTGATGTCACAGGTAGCCACTGCCAGGGTGATTTGTCTGCAGCTCAACTTGCAGTTTATACCTCATCCATGCACACAATTTAGCAAGCTAGGGCTTGATTTAGGGCCAGGACTAGGGCTAGAGCTAGGGCTAGAGCTAGGGCTTGCCAGGACTAGAGCTAGGGCTTGATTTAGGACCAGGACTAGGGCTAGAGCTAGGGCTAGAGCCAAGGCTCGGAGCATTCACTAGACTGGATATTAGCTTTGTTTGCAGCTGATGGCGTATCTCTGGCACCAGTTCAACCATACAAAACATGACATGAAAGAACAGTCGTGCCGACTCTTTGACAGAGAAATCATTATCCAAGACTCGACTGAAAGCAAGCTCTGATATTTGATTTAGGTGGCACACAATCTCTCCCTTCACACGTACTGCATGCCCATAGCAACCTTCTATCTTCACATGCACACTCTCACACACTTCCCCACGTGCACACATTCACACACACTTCCCCACATACACCTTGCACACTTCCTTATGCCTACTCACCCAACTATCTCTCCTTCCTCAGCTAACCTACACCCACACACTTCCCCACACACCCATCACACACTTCCCTGTGCACCCATCACACACTTCCTCACGCATCCATCACACACTTCCCCAAGCACCCATCACACACTTCCCCACACACCCATCACACACATAACACACGCACCCATCACACACTTCCCCACGCACCCATCACACACTTCCTCACGCATCCATCACACGCATCCATCACGCAACCATCACACACTGTCCTACACCACACATCCATCACACACATACCCATCACACACTTCCCCACGCACCCATCACACACTTCCCCACATACCCATCACATAGTTCACCACACACCCATCACACACTTCCTCACGCATCCATCACACACTTCCCCACGCACCCATCACACACTTCCCCACATACCCATCACACACTTCCCCACGTGCCCATCACACACTTCCCCACGCACCCATCACACACTTCCCCACGCATCCATCACACACTTTCCCAAGCACCCATCACACACTTCCACACGCACCCATCACACCACTTCCCCACATACCTGTCGGACACTTCCTCACACCTACTCACCCAACTCTCTCCTTCCTCAGATAACCTGATTCCCTTCCACGAGCCCTTGCTACAAGCCTTGCTCCCTCTCCTGGTGGACCCCAAGGCCTTGTCTGTCAGAAAGAGAGCTTACATGGCCCTGTGTAAGTTGCTGATCAATGTGTACATGATGTTAGTCTAGTTGGTTGACTTTGTGTGTGTGTGTGTATGTTTAATACATTGCAAAATGATGTGTGCTCCTCATCTACTCTGATGATTGGTAAAGGGTCTTTGTTTATATATCCTTGGAAAATAAGGGAGTTTAACCCACCAAGTTTAACCCACCAAGTTTTACCCACCAAGTTTTACCCACCAAGTTTAACCCACCAAGTTTAACCCACCAAGTTTAACCCACCAAGTTTAAACCCACCAAGTTTAACCCACCAAGTTTAACCCACCAAGTTTAACCCATTGGCTCCGTAGATAGAATATCATTTATAGTTATAACTTTTGTCGGGAATGAAACAGCAGTAGAGGCTTACAAGAGACGAACAATGGCGGCAGTTAGGGTCATCAGCACAGTCTTGTTGTTGTTGTTGTTGGTTCACTCTTTCAAACTAGTAGTAATGATTTTATAATGATAAAAGTTGGTCTACTGATCATGTGCAGGTAAAAATGTTCAGCCACATGATTTATTACCCAACTTTAAAAATGAAATAAATGTGTGACTAATGGCCGGGTTTGTGGCTACAGCTGCTTTTGATGGTCAGCCAGCTAAAGGAGCTATCACACAGGTTTCTAGTATACTATAGGAGGTCTAGTATACTACAAGAGGTTAGTATACTACGAGAGGTCTAGTCTACTACAGGAGGTCTAGTATACTACAGGTCTAGTCTACTACAGGAGGTCTAGTATACTACAGGTCTAGTATACTACAGGAGGTCTAGTGTACTACAAGAGGTTAGTATACTACGAGAGGTCTAGTCTACTACAGGAGGTCTAGTATACTACAGGTCTAGTATACTACAGGAGGTCTAGTGTACTACAAGAGGTTAGTATACTACGAGAGGTCTAGTCTACTACAGGAGGTCTAGTATACTACAGGTCTAGTATACTGCGGGAGGTCTAGTATACTACAGGAAGTGCTGTAATGAGATTCGTAAGAGTGAGCCACAAACTCTAGACCTGATGTGAACGTGGACCTCACAGTTTTTGTAGTTGCCTATTGCTTGTGAGACGGCTCCCCACAGGGCATGTGGTGAGTGTGGGCATGTGGTGAGTGTGGGCATGTGGTGAGTGTGGTGTGCTGGTAACGTGTGGGCATGTGGTGAGTGTGGGCATGTGGTGAGTGTGGCTGGTGAGTGTGGTGTGCTGGTGAGTGTGGTGTGCTGGTGACGTGTGGGCATGTGGTGAGTGTGGGCATGTGGTGAGTGTGGCTGGTGAGTGTGGTGTGCTGGTGACGTGTGGGCATGTGGTGAGTGTGGGCATGTGGTGAGTGTGGGCATGTGGTGAGTGTGGGCATGTGGTGAGTGTGGGCATGTGTGGTGTGCTGGTGAGTGTGGGCATGTGGTGAGTGTGGGCATGTGGTGAGTGTGGGCATGTGGTGAGTGTGGGCATGTGGTGAGTGTGGGCATGTGGTGAGTGTGTGCATGAGGTGAGTGTGGGCATGTGGTGAGTGTGGGCATGTGTGGTGTGCTGGTGAGTGTGGGCATGTGGTGAGTGTGGGCATGTGGTGAGTGTGTGCATGAGGTGAGTGTGGGCATGTGGTGAGTGTGGGCATGTGGTGAGTGTGGGCATGTGGTGAGTGTGTGCATGAGGTGAGTGTGGGCATGTGGTGAGTGTGGGCATGTGTGGTGTGCTGGTGAGTGTGGGCATGTGGTGAGTGTGGGCATGTGGTGAGTGTGTGCATGAGGTGAGTGTGGGCATGTGGTGAGTGTGGGCATGTGTGGTGTGCTGGTGAGTGTGGGCATGTGGTGAGTGTGGGCATGTGGTGAGTGTGTGCATGAGGTGAGTGTGGGCATGTGGTGAGTGTGGGCATGTGTGGTGTGCTGGTGAGTGTGGGCATGTGGTGAGTGTGGGCATGTGGTGAGTGTGGGCATGTGGTGAGTGTGTGCATGAGGTGAGTGTGGGCATGTGGTGAGTGTGGGCATGTGTGGTGTGCTGGTGAGTGTGGGCATGTGGTGAGTGTGGGCATGTGGTGAGTGTGGCTGGTGAGTGTGGGCATGTGGTGAGTGTGGGCATGTGGTGAGTGTGGCTGGTGAGTGTGGGCATGTGGTGAGTGTGGGCATGTGGTGAGTGTGGTGTGCTGGTGAGTGTGGTGTGCTGGTGAGTGTGGTGTGCAGCCTCCTATAGTACACATTCATGGTATGTATACTTCGTGGCTATCCAGGAAGAGAGGGATGTTTTGTCTATCCATTTTTCTCTCGCACTTCAGTGCCCAGATGAGAATATTGAAACCGTTCATCTACAACACAGAACACACTGCACACATGCCAGTCACATTGCTAGCTATATAGGGCTAGTAGCTGAGAAGCTCTGGGGGAGGTAGCCAGTCTTGCATGGTCCAGCACAGAGCAGCCAACCAACAGATGGAGGATGTAAATCTTACACAGTCCAGCACAAAGCAGTCAACCAATTAAAGAAATATGAGCAACAGATTGAGGAAGGAGCCCAGAACAGTGGGAGCAAACGGAAGACTCCTGAGCAGCAGCGGTAAGGAGAGAGAAAGAGGAGGGTTTTGGGAAAGGAACATCTGGACAGCGAGCATGCAATGGAGCAGGAAATCCCCAGCAGTGACAGCAACAGCAGCAGTGCAGGATGCCACTAAGTGGACATGCCAGAGAATAATCACTTATACAGTGCCCCTGAGCAGCAGATGCCACTAAGTGGACATGCCAGAGAATAATCACCAATACAGTGCCCCTGAGCAGCAGTAATAACATTGAAACAGGAAGAGTGGATGTTTCAGGAGAGGGCAGAAAAGTTGAGCAGCAATACCTAGATAGGTTACGGAGGTAGAGAGAGATGACAGGACATATGTATATATATATATAATTATATGTAACCTAGCCTACTCTTTTTAATTAATGTGCATAGTTGTAGTTCATATGCTTGTGTATAATGGAGTTTTTTAAAAATTAAATTTTTAAGATTTATTTATTTTTAGGGGACTTTTATTTTGGCATTGATTATCTCTTACTACAGCCATAGATCATGGACTAATCCTGGAGATGGCCACCTCAGCTAAGAGCCATGGCTGGGGTTGTAGGCTGAGGCCTGAGCAATGGCCAGGACTAGAGGTTGGGGCCAGAGCAATGGCCAGGACTAGAGGTTGGGGCCAGAGCAATGGCCAGGACTAGAGGCTGGGGCCAGAGCAATGGCCAGGACTAGAGGTTGGGGCCAGAGCAATGGCCAGGACTAGAGGTTGAGGCCAGAGCAATGGCCAGGACTAGAGGCTGGGGCCAGAGCAATGGCCAGGGCTATAGGCTGGGGCCAGAGCAATGGCCAGGGCTAGAGGTTGGGGCCAGAGCAATGGCCAGGGCTATAGGTTGGGGCCAGCGCAATGGCCAGGACTAGAGGTTGGGGCCAGAGCAATGGCCAGGACTAGAGGTTGGGGCCAGAGCAATGGCCAGGACTAGAGGCTGGGGCCAGAGCAATGGCCAGGACTAGAGGTTGGGGCCAGAGCAATGGCCAGGACTAGAGGTTGGGGCCAGAGCAATGGCCAGGGCTATAGGCTGGGGCCAGAGCAATGGCCAGGACTAGAGGCTGGGGCCAGAGCAATGGCCAGGGCTATAGGCTGGGGCCAGAGCAATGGCCAGGACTAGAGGCTGGGGCCAGAGCAATGGCCAGGACTAGAGGCCTGTCAGCAAATGTAGACCAGGTAAAAGGTGGAGCAGTCTATTCTTGCTAGTAAGTTCCTCTGAGGAGAGATCTGTACTGGCCTCTTAGAGGCCAGGTCTAGAGCTACTATTCTTTTGACACTAGTCAACTACTTCCGTGGATGCAGTCTACCCACTCGCATATCCGAATTATCTGAGCGCTCAGATTATCCGAACTTGTTAAATTAATGTAACGGGGTAACGATTGTCGACAGGAAAAATTGGTTTGGGTGGGTCGGGCTAGAGATGAACATGTGAAAGAGAATCAGTTAGCTAAGCAAAAGGAATCAATTCTCTAAGCAAAAGAAAGAGCGTAGTTTTGTCTATTGAGTCGTAGTTCGTTATTCTTGGCAAGACATCCGAAGAATCGTGCTGGATTTGCAGAACTTGGAGAGTTTGCAAGCATCCTTGATAGTCAGGGGATGAGTTCTAGTCGTAATGTCTTGCACCTTGCTAAAGGCAACCAGGTTTTAGGCGTTCTATATCTCTGGTTCATTCAGAAATGGGGCAAGGCTCTCCAGTCAGTGGACCATCACTAAGAGAAAAGGTGGCAGAATTCCATGAAAAGTTACACGAAGGAGAATTAGAATCACCGCCATTTATTATCAGTGCAGGCTCTGCTGATGATAAGATAGACCACCAAGTGTTGCAGTGCAGGCAATATGTTCTGAATCCTCTGAGACAGTACTGATGGAGTGAGACCTCTGAAGAAGTCATGATAACCTGAAGCAAACAACTTGACCTTAGTTGTGATCAAACACTTTCTTATACACAATACATACAACACTACTGTAAATAAATACATGGATGTATACAGCATGGCAGCTACTGAGGAACAGCTGCTGCTCCTCCTAGGAGACCAGGAAGTAAGCTGCTCGTGTCCCAAGGCCCTGCAGATATTAAAAAAATCATTAATGATATTAGCAAACAACGCGAGTCAGTATTTTAGTTTATTCATGAGTTTGTAATGACATTCATGCCATTTGCGTATCTGAATTTTTGCGTATCTGAATTTTTGCGTTCGGATATGCGAGGGTCTACTGTATTTTATAAGCATCTGATATTTTCCTATACAAGAGGGGGGGGGGGGGGGGGAAATGGCTGTCTAGCAGGACTGCTTCGAAGGGCCAATCTGCACTCTCTCCTGGGATAGGGTTAAAGCTAGATCCGAGGGGCTAATCTACACTCTCTCCTGGGATAGGGTTAAAGCTGTAGATTTAATAGACCTACTCCTTTAGCTCGGACAACTTGTGTAAGTATGGACAAGAAAAGGGAGTTTCAAATGACATCTTGTCCTGTCACTTAAAATAAACCATTAGTCCTTCAGGTGAAAGGCAGCCTTCCACAATACTTCCACACCTTGCCTAGCCAGCAATGTCTCCCAAGACACTCTCCATCTTGACCAGCCAGCAATGTCTCCACAACACTCTCTGCACTTTGTCTAGTCCCATTGTCTCCCAAGACACTCTCCACTTGCCTAGACAGCAATCTTAGTCCTAGCACTGCAGGGGTGGATCATTTTTGGAGGTGGTGGTGCACTTAATTGGGAGAAAAATGGACAGCCATTTCTCGTCTACAGTAACAGCAGGTTATTATTTATTTAAAGTGTGTGTAGTTCTAATGCTGTTACTTCACTGCTAGCTGCCCTGCTTGATGCTGGAGTGTTCCTCATTACTTCACTGCTAGCTGCCCTGCTCGATGCTGGAGTGTTCCACTATTACTTCACTGCTAGCTGCCCTGCTTGATGCTGGAGTGTTCCACTATTACTTCACTGCTAGCTGCCCTGCTTGATGCTGGAGTGTTCCACTATTACTTCACTGCTAGCTGCCCTGCTTGATGCTGGAGTGTTCCACTATTACTTCACTGCTAGCTTCCCTGCTTGATGCTGGAGTGTTCCACTATTACTTCACTGCTAGCTGCCCTGCTTGATGCTGGAGTGTTCCTCTATTACTTCACTGCTAGCTGCCCTGCTTGATGCTGGAGTGTTCCTCTATTACTTCACTGCCGGCTGCCCTGCTTGATGCTGGAGTGTTCCACTATTACTTCACTGCTAGCTGCCCTGCTCGATGCTGGAGTGTTCATTCTATTACTTCTTCTGCTAGCTGCCCTGCTTGATGCTGGAGTGTTCCACTATTACTTCACTGCTAGCTGCCCTGCTCGATGCTGGAGTGTTCCACTATTACTTCACTGCTGGCTGCCCTGCTTGATGCTGGAGTGTTCCACTATTACTTCACTGCTGGCTGCCCTGCTTGATGCTGGAGTGTTCCACTATTACTTCACTGCTAGCTGCCCTGCTTGATGCTGGAGTGTTCCTCATTACTTCACTGCTAGCTGCCCTGCTCGATGCTGGAGTGTTCCACTATTACTTCACTGCTAGCTGCCCTGCTCGATGCTGGAGTGTTCCTCTATTACTTCACTGCTAGCTGCCCTGCTTGATGCTGGAGTGTTCCTCTATTACTTCACTGCTGGCTGCCCTGCTTGATGCTGGAGTGTTCCTCTATTACTTCACTGCTGGCTGCCCTGCTTGATGCTGGAGTGTTCCACTATTACTTCACTGCTGGCTGCCCTGCTTGATGCTGGAGTGTTCCACTATTACTTCACTGCTAGCTGCCCTGCTTGATGCTGGAGTGTTCCACTATTACTTCACTGCTAGCTGCCCTGCTTGATGCTGGAGTGTTCCACTATTACTTCACTGCTAGCTGCCCTGCTCGATGCTGGAGTGTTCCACTATTACTTCACTGCTAGCTGCCCTGCTCGATGCTGGAGTGTTCCTCTATTACTTCACTGCTAGCTGCCCTGCTTGATGCTGGAGTGTTCCACTATTACTTCACTGCTAGCTGCCCTGCTTGATGCTGGAGTGTTCCACTATTACTTCACTGCTAGCTGCCCTGCTTGATGCTGGAGTGTTCCACTATTACTTCACTGCTGGCTGCCCTGCTTGATGCTGGAGTGTTCCTCTATTACTTCACTGCTAGCTGCCCTGCTTGATGCTGGAGTGTTCCACTATTACTCACTGCTAGCTGCCCTGCTTGATGCTGGAGTGTTCCACTATTACTTCACTGCTAGCTGCCCTGCTTGATGCTGGAGTGTTCCACTATTACTTCACTGCTAGCTGCCCTGCTTGATGCTGGAGTGTTCCTCTATTACTTCACTGCTAGCTGCCCTGCTTGATGCTGGAGTGTTCCACTATTACTTCACTGCTAGCTGCTCTGCTCGACTCTGGAGTGTTCCTCTATTCGGAGACTGGACGGACTCGTAGACATGATGCTCTCCCAGGTTGTGCTTTGCCCATGACCTGATGACCCACATTCTTCTAGCTATCCGTAGATAAAGAAAATAGATGTCACATGTGCATTGACTGATATGTGCATTGTTTTCTGTGCAAGCTCTTGACAACCAGCTAGGTTGTACGTTAGTGAACCTACCTTGAACATACCTAGCATGTTGATGATCCTTTACCGATTTTATTGGTGCTGCCCAGTGACCCCCTTACCATATGTTATTCATTAGGTTACTTGTGTGCTTGCTGTCAGAAGCAGTTGTTTGATCGTGTGATGCAGCACCTGATAATTGCAATGGAGCAGGAGAGGAAATCTCCTTCTTCCATGGGCAACACCAGGACCTACATACAGGCCCTGGGGGCCATCAGGTGAGGACATACATCAGTAATGGCTTGTTCCCTCTCAATGGCAATTCTCTTGTTCTTAATCTTATGCTGCAATTGTTATCCTTGACCTCTCTCCCTCTCTTCTTCAATTCCATCTCCTTCCTTCCTCCCTCTTCTTTCCTCTCTCTCGTTTATACTCTCCTCTCCTTTTTCTCCTCTCTGTCTTCTTCCTTCCTACGCTTCTCCCTCTTCTCCCTCTACCCTCTCCTCGCCCACCTTCCTTCTTTGCTCTTCATGCTCCTTCCTTCTGCCCCCCCCCCTCCTCCCTCTTCCTCCCACCCTCTGAACTCTCCTCCCTCTCCCATCTTCTCCAGTCGGCAAGCAGGTCAACGTGTAGGCGGCTACCTGGATGTGGTGGTGCCACTGATCATGCACTTCGTGGAGCTGCAAGAGGAACAAGGCGACGATGAGTTGAAGGAGTCTTGTCTGCAAGCATTTGAGGCTTTGGCTCTTCGGTGTTTCAGAGAAATCACTCCTTACATCAAGGAGGTACAGTGACAGTAACTATGGTCTGTGTGTGTGCATGTATGTGTGTGTGCATGTGTGTGTGTGCATGTGTGTGTGTGCATGTGTATGTGTGTATAATATGTGTGCACGCATGCTAGTGGATGAAGTGGATGAATGCCACGTTGTTAGTATTCTCATCTGTATTCTAGCCCATTAATTTATTAGGATGTAAGTCGCACCTGGGTATACAGTTTAAGGTGCAGCCCCAAACCTGCTTGGCACTGTAGTGTTGTTTCTGGGTATAAGTTAGTTCCTTTATTAAACTTAGAATTATTAAACTTAGAAGCAGGACGATTCCCTGCGTTTCGTTTTACATTATTTTGACTGAAAGAAGTGCCCAGCAGCTTGAAGCTAGTGGTGTAGCTCATGCACTTCTCACTGGCTGTAGCCAAAGAAGTGCCCAGCAGCTTGAAGCTAATGGTGTAGCTCATGCACTTCTCACTGGCTGTAGCCAAAGAAGTGCCCAGCAGCTTGAAGCTAATGGTGTAGCTCATGCACTTCTCACTGGCTGTAGCCAAAGAAGTGCCCAGCAGCTTGAAGCTAATGGTGTAGCTCATGCACTTCTCACTGGCTGTAGCCAAAGAAGTGCCCAGCAGCTTGAAGCTAATGGTGTAGCTCATGCACTTCTCACTGGCTGTAGCCAAAGAAGTGCCCAGCAGCTTGAAGCTAGTGGTGTAGTCATGCACTTCTCACTGGCTGTAGCTGTAGACATACACAACTCAATAGTGCAACTTCAGAATAATACCTCACTTTATTAGGCCACACCTACTGCTGGTCCTAATATTGTTTTAGTCGCATCTGATTGAGGAGGAGATTTGTAGCTGCTATTGCGACTTATTCCCAGCAAATGGCAAATGTGCTAGCTCTTTGTGCGCTCTTGTGTCCGCGACCTCTGACCCTGTGTGTGTGCTTTTGCTCCAGGTCGTTGATGTTTGTCTGCGGATGTTGTCACATGACCCTAACTATAACTACGACAGCTCCGAAGAAGAGGGAGGTGCCGATGATGATACCATGGACACGGGCGAATTTGATGACAAGTAAGTGACACTGTGTCACACTAATCTCTTGTGACCATTCATACTGTCAGCTCGCGGCTGAAATGTGTGACCTTTAAGTGCTCTCTCTGTAGCGAGGAGGAAGACGACGAGTACAGCGATGATGACGACGTCAGCTGGAAAGTGAGGCGAGCATCAGCGAAGTGTCTGACGGTGATCCTCGGCTCTCGGGGGGAAATGCTGATCGATTTCTACCACATAGTCTCTCCCATTCTTATCTGCAGGTTTAAAGGTCAGGCCGCATTAGCTGAGGTAGTCTGTGGTCGGTTTGTTGAAGTTTTTTTTTTTTTGCCGTTGCTTGTTGCAGAGAGGGAAGAGAATGTCAAGGCAGACATTTTCACTGCTTATCGGGCACTACTCACCATGACACAAGCCCAGGTGCAGCCGCAGAACAGCAGTGGGGGAGGAGGGGATCTGGAAGCCATGGAGCTAGCAGACAAGTGAAGCCTAATAGGACTCACCTTCCACTCCTCTGCCAACTCTCATCTCTCTTCTCCACCTTATTAACTTGACTCGACACTTTTCTCTCCTTCATCCCTCTATCGTTATCAACTCCCTCCTTTTATTCTGCTCCCAAATTCTTAACTCTCACACACACACACACACACACACACCCCACACACACACACACACACTTTGCCATACAGTCCAGTTTCGCTGCTGCAGATGCAAGTGGACGCCATCGTGCGTTCCCTCCACAAGCAGCTGCGAGACAGAAGCGTGAAAACGAGGCAGGGCTGCTTTGCTCTGCTCACTTCCCTCATCACAGTCCTCCCTGGAGCTCTGGACAACCACGTGGGGGCCATCGTGCCCGGCATTCTGTTCTGCCTCGGGCAAGTGTGATGTGATGTCGTGGTGGTGGCTGGGTGTGTCTCTCTCCTTACCTTCTTCCCATCTCCTTGCCCATCCTTTTCCCCGTCTCTTTCCACCCATCTCGTTTATTCTCCAGTGATCAAATGTCCACGTCCAATATGAAGATAGACACCCTCAACTTCCTCACTGTACTGCTGAATAGTCACGCCCCCTCTGTGCTCCAACCCCATCTTGGCGCCATTATCCCCTCCGTGGTCAAGTGTGTTGGTGACAGCTTCTACAGGATCACTTCGGAAGCTCTTCTGGTCCTCAATTGCATCGTGAAGACAACTAGGCCCAGTGAGGGAGAAGGGGATCGAGAATAGGGGGCTGAACTTGTGTTGAGGTTTGGGGGTTGGGAGGGTTATGGTCGGTGGTTTTTCATTTCAGGGGGGGTTGAGGGGGATTATCATAACTTTTTTGTTTTCTTTGTTCTTAGACCAAAACTGTTGGGGGGCGGGAGGCGGGGGCGGAGGGAGAAGGAATCTGTGCAAGTTGTGACAGGTCATGATCATAGCTTTCATCCCACTGTGTAGCTAATGCTCCAATCACCAGCGAGTTCCAGCCGTTTGTGTTGGACATATACCAGACTGCCCTGCGGAGGCTGAAGGCAGCTGACATTGACCAGGAAGTGAAGGAGAGGGCCATCACTTGCATGGGTCAGGTGGTGACCAGTCTTGGAGACTACCTGAAGGATCAACTTGCGGAGTGCATGCCCATCTTCGTAGACCGCCTTCGGAATGAGATCACTAGGCTCACTACAGTCCGAGCCATTACACTCATAGTGAAGTGAGTAGCCAGTCTGTGCTGTGTGCATGCATGTCCCCCTGTGTCCGTCGGTGTTCCCTTGTGCCAATCTTGACATGTGCCTTGTCTTCTCCCTGCCTTGTCTTGCTTATCTACAGGTCAGCTTTAAAGATTGACATCACTTTCATTCTGGTGAGCGTGAGGAGGAGGAGTTTCTTGCATCTGTGATCACACCTTCGTTTATCCATTTCACACCTTATCTTGCTGCAATGACTCACCTGCCTTTTCCCCCACAGGATGACACGATTCCTCTTCTGGCGAGCTTCCTTCGCAAGAACCACCGCGACCTGCGTCTGTCCACCCTCCACTGCCTGGACGCCATCTTCCAAGGCTACTCGGGGCACACGTTCCTTAGCCCACACCTGGAAGAAGTGTCCCAGCCTTCTCAATCGGCACTCACTGCTTCCCTCTATAAAGCCGTGCTGGACGAGCTGCCTGTTCTCATCAATGATAGCGACCTCCACATATCACAGCTGGTGCTCACCTTGCTCTGCACGATCATGGATGTGAATCCGGACTGCGTGGGGGAGGTGAAGGCACACATTCTGCCAAACACTCTGAGCCTGGTCCTCTCTTCCCTCCTGCAAGGCAGTGCCATGACTGCCTGCCTCCTCTTCTTCACCAAACTGGTCCAGTTGGACTTGCCTGGCCTGGACTTCTATTCCATTCTCAAGGTGTTGTCTCGTGCTTGAACTTCAGTCTCTCTCAGTCCACCTTCTCTATCTGTGCTCCTCCTCTCACACTCCTCCCTGTGCCTCATGCCATGTTCCCCTCCTTCCCCCCCCCCCCCCCCCAATTTCTCTCTGCTCGCCCGCTTTTGTAAGTAAATTCATAGAATATCACTCTTGCAGAAGCTGACTGGTTTTGTTTACGAGTCTAACACAGTGCAGATAGGAGTTCACAGACAGGTCAGTGTGTGTATGTGTGTATGTACATGTGTGTATGTACAATGTGTGTGTATGCATGTACAATGTGTGTGTATGCATGTACAATGTGTGTGTATGCATGTACAATGTGTGTGTATGCATGTACAATGTGTGTGTATGCATGTACAATGTGTGTGTATGCATGTACAATGTGTGTACAGATTATATGTACACAAGCCACCTGTCACACAACATGCAGGAGGAGGATGAATGTGGCAACTGTGTTGCTGCTGCTGGTATTGTTGCTGCTGCTGCTATTGTTGTTGCTGCTGGTATTGTTGCTGCTGCTGGTATTGTAGCTGCTGCCGGTATTGTTGCTGGTGTTGTTGCTGCTGGTGGTGTTGTTGCTGCTGCTGGTATTGTTGCTGCTGCTGGTATTGTTGCTGCTGCTGGTATTGTTGTTGCTGCTGGTGTTGTTGTTACTGATGTTGTTTCTTCTGTGTTGCTGTTGCTGCTTCACCTGCAGGCCTACAGGAGCATTTCTAAGTGTGTGGCTGCCATATGTGATTCAGTTCCGAGAGAAACGTTTGACACTGTAGACAAGTTCATCAGCGACATCAAGGTGCGTGCATGTGTGCATACGTACATGATGTCCTGAACTACCTTACATTGAGTCTAATGTCCTGAACTACCTTACACTAAGTCTATATGCACATGATGTCCTGAACTACCTTACACTAAGTCTAAATTTTATTGAACTTTAGAGTGAAAGAAGTTCGGACTCTGTCCGTCTGCTATGTCTGCTGTGTGTCGGAGAAATTGGCAAGAACAAGTAAATACTCTAGTATTTGATAATTCTGTTTCATTTATACGGATCTGCCACGCCCCCTGCCTCCTCTCTAGTGACCTAAGTCGGGTAGATGACTTGCAGAATACCATCTTGAGGACCTTCAGTTCACAGTCTGAGGAGGTCCGTTCTGCGGCTTCTTACACATTGGGTAGGTAGGAACAGTGATCACATGACATCACAAGACTTGTTACATCATGTGATTTCCTACTGGACTAACCACCAAAGTAGTGACATTATGACAGCTACACATAGTTGTCACATGACCTGTATGGGTTTATCATGTGATTTCTCACATGATCCATGTAGGGAATGTGAGTGCGGGAAACCTGCAGAAGTACCTTCCTTTTGTCTTGTCGGAGATCCAGGCCAACCCCAAGCGCCAGTACCTGCTGCTCCACTCCCTCAAGGAAGTCATAACCTGCCATTATGGAACTCCAGAGGCAGTGGCTCTGTTAGAACCTCATGTAGATCATATCTGGTGAGTGGAGAGATAGAGAGATGGTGGGGAGGGAGGACTTGTGTGAGTGAGTGTGGGGCTGGACTCCTGCCATGGAGTCTCAGGAGACCAGTGGAGTAGTGATAATGAAGGAGGAGAAAGTGGTCCACCATTCTGCAACCACAAGAATGTCCAGTGATGTCATGTGCCTCTCAGTGATGTCATGTACCTCTCTATCTGGTCAAAGATGGGGTGTGGAGTCTGTCATGGGTGGGGTAAGGGTCTCTCTGGTCAAGGATGGGTGTAGGATCTGTCCGGTCAAAGATGGGGGTGCAGTCTGTCTGGACAAAGACAGGGGTGGGGTAAGGAAGACCGGCTGAGAATATTGAGAGTCACGAGACATTTTATTCTTTGCAGGGATGTTTTGTTCCAACACTTTGAGAGTGCAGAGGAGGGGACAAGGAATGTTGTGGCAGAGTGTGTGGGGAAGCTGGCCCTCGTACACCCACAGACACTTCTCCCCAAGCTCCAGGTCAACCTGGCGGCGGGGTCAGCCTTCATACGGAGCACTGTGGTCACGGCTCTCAAGTACACTATATCTGACCAACCACAACCCATAGATGGTTTGCTCCACTCCTGCATTGGAGAGTTCCTGTCCACAATCGGCGATCCAGATCTGGTGAGGGTTAGGATGAGGGTTGTCTAGATGGTGAGGGTTGCATGCAGATCTGGTGAGGTGTGTAGGTAGTGAAGGTTGCATGCAGATCTGGTGAGGGTTGTGTAGGTGGTGAAGGTTACATCCAGCTCTGGTGAGGGTGAGGGTGTGTAGGTGGTGAAGGTTGCATGCAGTTCTGGTGAGGGTTAGGGTTGTGTAGGTGTTGGGGGTGAGATTGTGTAGGTGGTGAAGGTTGCATGTGCACGCACAGAATACATGCTAATGTCTGCTGGATGAAGGAGAGGCCATGAGATTTGCAAGCTTGTTGTTGTTGCTGTGTAGTGTACTAATAATGGTTGTGTTGTCTCTCCCAGAATGTTCGGAGAGTAGCTTTGGTTGCATTCAACTCTGCTGCTCATAACAAACCTTCTTTGGTGAGGGAACTGCTGGATACATTGTTACCAAACCTTTACAGCGAGACAAAGATCAGGGTAAGTTTATAATTGGTTTTATTGCAGAGTTTGGCCATTTTGTAGTTGTGGCCCAAGTGGTTAAGGCGATATACAGTGTACTAGAAATCTATTGGGCTCTTCCCGCGCATGTTCGAATCCTGCCGACTACATTTCCCCCCCGTTTTTTTCCTTTCTTCCCCCTCTTCCCCTTTTACTTTTTACATACCTTCCTCTTTCATCTTACATAACTTCTTTTCCCTTTCAGAAAGAACTTATCCGTGAAGTAGAAATGGGTCCTTTCAAGCACACAGTGGATGATGGCTTGGACCTGAGAAAGGCAGCGTTTGAGTGCATGTATACTCTTCTGGAGACTTGCCTTGACCGATTGGACATCTTTGAGTTCCTCAACCATGTCGAAGATGGACTGAAGGATCACTATGACATCAAGGTGTGCTAGTGTTTAAGCTTTGGTGTGTTGCCATGTAAAATTGTTCATTGTTTTGACAGATGCTTACATTCTTGCTGATTATTCGTCTTTCTCACTTGAGGCCTTCGGCACTTCTTCAACGTGAGTTGAGATAATTTTAGTTGGAGGGACACACCATAAAAGCTGGCTGTCAGCCGGTATCCATATATCCATATTAATAAGCATCTACTCTGTTGGTTCTAGCCTCATTTTGGCAGGCATTGATCATGACTCTCTTCTCCTGCTCACAAGGCAGTTTCGTTTGTTGCATTTCTAGCAATTAGAGAAAGAATTTTTTTAATGGAATGTCCACTTCTGACATTTCCCCGTGTCTGCTCTGCATTGGGTGCAACCATTTCCCATCCCTTCTAGCTAGCCTGGTGCATGCACTGACCTCCTTGCCCATAAGAAACTGATGTGTGTCTTTCCATTGGGTTATGCTCGTTTAGCTCCTGCTCAGTGCTAAGTTCGCATTCTCTTTCAACGGACTCTCAGTTGGCACAATGTGGATACAAGGACCTTCTCAATAATTCACCCGAAATTTACTCCTTTGACGTTCCAGCAGCTGCTCGAGCTGGAACGCTGAGTGAGGAAATTTCAAGTTGATTAGAAATGCTGCATTACCCACATCATGTTGAGATGCACAACTTAACAGCCATCTTGTTGACAGACGCTACAGGCACCCAGCTTAACCACCATCTTGTTGACAGGTGCTACAAGCACCCAGCTTAACAGCCATCTTGTTGACAGATACTACAGGCACCCAACTTAACAGCCATCTTGTTGACGGACGTTACGGGCACCCAGCTTAACAGCCATCTTGTTGACGGACGCTACAGGCATCCAACTTAACAGCCATCTTGTTGACGGACGCTACAGGCACCCAGCTTAACAGCCATCTTGTTGACAGATGCTACAGGCACCCAGCTTAACAGCCATCTTGTTGACAGATGCTACAGGCACCCAGCTTAACAGCCATCTTTTAAGTAATAAGCAATCTTAACTCTTTCATGTCTGGGTTCATGAGAGAACTTGGTCCCACCTGAAATTAACAAAAATCATCACCGGATCACCAACTACACACATGTAGCAACCCTGTCCAATGTTCTTGTGCTGGATTAGACGCACAGTGTGGTAAAGTTTGGCTGTCATGGAAACCAATCGCAATGTTAATGTAAACAGTGATAAAATGATATAAATGACATGATATGGCTACGTACCCATGATAATTAGATGTTGTTCAACCTAGGAGAACCAACTGGGCATACTTGACTGTAATCATATTTGCTTTACCAGCCAACCACTCAGGAAGAATTTATACATGCATTATAAACTCCACCAACTACCCGGGAAAAAGTAGCTAAAACTGCTGACCAGTGTAGTTTATACTCTGCTAGCAATTTTTAGCTCACTAAGACTGCACTTACTGTCAGAGCTTTCTTCCTCGCTGATATCCTCCACACTATTCATAGCTAAGACTGTACTTACTGTCAGAGCTTTCTTCCTCACTGATATCCTCCACACATTCATAGCTAAGAGTGCACTTACTGTCAGAGCTTTCTTCCTCACTGTTACCCTCCTCACCATTCATAAAATCAGAGAGAATGGCAATGTTCTCTTCGCCAGAAGGTACCTATGTCCAGCGCTACTCCTCTGTCCATTGATAGTGTTGGGCTCGATGGTGCTGTCCCCCGAGGTATGAAGAGGTATCTTCCCCTTCCTCATCACTTGTTTCACCACAGTAGGCAGAAGTCGTCGTCCAACAATCGCAAAAGACTTCGTCCAAACTTAGTCACACAGATATTGTGTTTAGTCACCACAAATGTTTCCTTGGTAACCGGGAGTGCTTAATTTTGTGCACATCCACTGAGGAAGCATTTAGCTTAATTTAGATATGTATAGTTTGTTATAAAACTCAACGATCGATTTTTTTAAGGAATTTTTAAAGTACGTGGATGTCATGTGACGTTTATGGACGTGAAAGAGTTAAACTGTAGTGTTTACTTCTGTTTTGCAGGGACTGATAAGTTGATCGACCCGTTGAGAACCACTATCCAGTCCAAAGCCAAGGCCAATTCTGTGAAGCAGGAATTTGAGAAGCAAGATGAGCTGAAGAGATCGGCCATGCGAGCCATCACTGCTCTACTCACCATCACTGATAGTGGTACGTGTGTGTGTGTATGTGCCTATCGTACTTTCAACGAATCTGTGCTATCGTCCAATCAAACCATGTGGATACTTTGCCCTACCTTAGCCCGATCCAGGCCTGCCGCTAGCCCTAGCTCTGGCCCAGTTTTAACTAAGAGATGTGTGCATGTGGTCCATTTATTTTGAAATGCTGTTTAGTGCAATGCCGTCCATGGCTCAGTCCTTAGCTAGGGCTAGAACTCAATGGCTCAGTCCTTAGCTAGGGCTAGAACTCAATGGCTCAGTCCTTAGCTAGGGCTAGAACTCAATGGCTCAGTCCTTAGCTAGGGCTAGAACTCAATGGCTCAGTCCTTAGCTAGGGCTAGAACTCAATGACTCAGTCCTTAGCTAGGGCTAGCACTCAATGGCTCAGTCCTTAGCTAGGGCTAGAACTCAATGGCTCAGTCCTTAGCTAGGGCTAGAACTCAATGGCTCAGTCCTTAGCTAGGGCTAGAACTCAATGGCTCAGTCCTTAGCTAGGGCTAGCACTCAATGGCTCAGTCCTTAGCTAGGGCTAGCACTCAATGGCTCAGTCCTTAGCTAGGGCTAGAACTCAATGGCTCAGTCCTTAGCTAGGGCTAGAACTCAATGGCTCATCCTTAGCTAGGGCTAGAACTCAATGGCTCAGTCCTTAGCTAGGGCTAGAACTCAATGGCTCAGTCCTCCTTAGCTAGGGCTAGAACTCAATGGCTCAGTCCTTAGCTAGGGCTAGCACTCAATGGCTCAGTCCTTAGCTAGGGCTAGAACTCAATGGCTCAGTCCTTAGCTAGGGCTAGAACTCAATGGCTCAGTCCTCCTTAGCTAGGGCTAGAACTCAATGGCTCAGTCCTTAGCTAGGGCTAGCACTCAATGGCTCAGTCCTTAGCTAGGGCTAGAACTCAATGGCTCAGTCCTTAGCTAGGGCTACAACTCAATGGCTCAGTCCTTAGCTAGGGCTAGAACTCAATGGCTCAGTCCTTAGCTAGGGCTAGAACTCAATGGCTCAGTCCTCCTTAGCTAGGGCTAGAACTCAATGGCTCAGTCCTTAGCTAGGGCTAGAACTCAATGGCTCAGTCCTTAGCTAGGGCTAGAACTCAATGGCTCAGTCCTTAGCTAGGGCTAGAACTCAATGGCTCAGTCCTTAGCTAGGGCTAGAACTCAATGGCTCAGTCCTTAGCTAGGGCTAGAACTCAATGGCTCAGTCCTTAGCTAGGGCTAGAACTCAATGGCTCAGTCCTCCTTAGCTAGGGCTAGCACTCAATGGCTCAGTCCTTAGCTAGGGCTAGCACTCAATGGCTCAGTCCATAGCTAGGGCTAGAACTCAATGGCTCAGTCCTTAGCTAGGGCTAGAACTCAATGGCTCAGTCCTTAGCTAGGGCTAGAACTCAATGGCTCAGTCCTTAGCTAGGGCTAGAACTCAATGGCTCAGTCCTTAGCTAGGGCTAGAACTCAATGACTCAGTCCTTAGCTAGGGCTAGCACTCAATGGCTCAGTCCTTAGCTAGGGCTAGAACTCAATGGCTCAGTCCTTAGCTAGGGCTAGAACTCAATGGCTCAGTCCTTAGCTAGGGCTAGAACTCAATGGCTCAGTCCTTAGCTAGGGCTAGCACTCAATGGCTCAGTCCTTAGCTAGGGCTAGCACTCAATGGCTCAGTCCTTAGCTAGGGCTAGAACTCAATGGCTCAGTCCTTAGCTAGGGCTAGAACTCAATGGCTCATCCTTAGCTAGGGCTAGAACTCAATGGCTCAGTCCTTAGCTAGGGCTAGAACTCAATGGCTCAGTCCTCCTTAGCTAGGGCTAGAACTCAATGGCTCAGTCCTTAGCTAGGGCTAGCACTCAATGGCTCAGTCCTTAGCTAGGGCTAGAACTCAATGGCTCAGTCCTTAGCTAGGGCTAGAACTCAATGGCTCAGTCCTCCTTAGCTAGGGCTAGAACTCAATGGCTCAGTCCTTAGCTAGGGCTAGCACTCAATGGCTCAGTCCTTAGCTAGGGCTAGAACTCAATGGCTCAGTCCTTAGCTAGGGCTACAACTCAATGGCTCAGTCCTTAGCTAGGGCTAGAACTCAATGGCTCAGTCCTTAGCTAGGGCTAGAACTCAATGGCTCAGTCCTCCTTAGCTAGGGCTAGAACTCAATGGCTCAGTCCTTAGCTAGGGCTAGAACTCAATGGCTCAGTCCTTAGCTAGGGCTAGAACTCAATGGCTCAGTCCTTAGCTAGGGCTAGAACTCAATGGCTCAGTCCTTAGCTAGGGCTAGAACTCAATGGCTCAGTCCTTAGCTAGGGCTAGAACTCAATGGCTCAGTCCTTAGCTAGGGCTAGAACTCAATGGCTCAGTCCTCCTTAGCTAGGGCTAGCACTCAATGGCTCAGTCCTTAGCTAGGGCTAGCACTCAATGGCTCAGTCCATAGCTAGGGCTAGAACTCAATGGCTCAGTCCTTAGCTAGGGCTAGAACTCAATGGCTCAGTCCTTAGCTAGGGCTAGAACTCAATGGCTCAGTCCTCCTTAGCTAGGGCTAGAACTCAATGGCTCAGTCCTTAGCTAGGGCTAGAACTCAATGGCTCAGTCCTCCTTAGCTAGGGCTAGAACTCAATGGCTCAGTCCTCCTTAGCTAGGGCTAGCACTCAATGGCTCAGTCCTTAGCTAGGGCTAGAACTCAATGGCTCAGTCCTTAGCTAGGGCTAGAACTCAATGGCTCAGTCCTTAGCTAGGGCTAGCACTCAATGGGTCAGTCCTTAGCTAGGGCTAGAACTCAATGGCTCAGTCCTTAGCTAGGGCTAGCACTCAATGGGTCAGTCCTTAGCTAGGGCTAGCACTCAATGGGTCAGTCCTTAGCTAGGGCTAGCTCAAATTGGTAGGACTAGGGGGTTGAAAGAGCCCAAATGTGATTAACAGTGCAGAGCCATCGAACACTCATGACAAATATATAATAATATATGTATGTATTTATAATATGTTACATATATATGTTACATATACACAAGCATGCGGTTAAAAATAGGTGTTGTTTAAAGGTGTGGTTTAAAGCTGTAATTTATTTGTCGTCGAATTCTTTACCTCATTTTCCTGGTCCTAACCTCCATTTTCCCTTCTCTCTGCTACCTCTCTCTCTCCTTCCCTTCCCCTTTGCCTTCTCTTTCTTTTACTTATTTATTTCTTCTCACTGTCCTCTCTCTTCATCTCCCCCCCCCCCCCTCAGACAAGTGTCCATCTCTTGGTGACTTTATCACTCAAATCAAGGGAAATTCTGACACTGCTGAACTGTTTGAGTCAGTCCAGGCAGATGCTGTTCTATCTGTGAGTGCGGCAGGAGGAATGGGAATGGAATCTATGGACCTCAGTTAGATGCTAATAAATTGTGTAGCCCAAATTCAATATGGGGTTTTGTTTGCTGTTAGTTTGTCTGCTTGTGTCCCTGTAAATGTTGACATGATGTTTACCTGCCTGCGTGGGTATCTGAATAATGTCAGGAGTATTTTAAAGTACTCTGCATTCAGGGCTGCATTTAGGATTCAGTTCAAGGCGAGACAAAACAACTGTTCTAGTACTCCAGGGCAGGGACAAATGGTGTGCGTATATATAGGGGGCAGGGGGGACTTTCAAAAACTGGGAGAAAAGCGGTGGAAAAGATGAGAGAACACATGAAATTAGCAAATCCCACATCCAATAAGAGTCAGGAAAGAACAGAAAACAACAGAGGGCTGCAAAATCAAATATCTTATTATTTGCACTCATCAGAATGTACTTGTATAATGGCTGATGAAAGTACGTGTACAGACATAACAATTATCTGTGCTCTGTTGTATTTTGTCACAGATATTTACCATACCAACCGCAACGTTGCCACCTGGCTTGTGTGCAAGCTATATACTTCCCAACAGCTCTGATGGAATCAAGCATGTTTTTACCTAACACCTCGACAACCCCGTGGAAATATTTCTATTATTCTCCGAATATGTGTTCTCAACTAAAAATCACCAAACCCTCCGACATGTGTTGGCTGGCCCACGAACAAGAACAATGTGTAAAGAGGGCCTCGCTCCATTTTCTTAATTTTATTTTTTTACAAAATCTTCTCCATATATTCTGCAAGCTTCATGGTATGGACTTGATATATAGCCCAAAAGATAAGTCTCTGTGTGAAAACATTAATTTTTCCAACCAGGCGCTTGGCCATGTACTTATGTTTTAGCGCCTAATGAAACCACTTGTTGCAGAGTGGAACTTCCTCTAGCCACTGGTGCTAATTTCAACACTCGAGGACTTGGCAATCTGGAGATATTTATGCAGGCATTCAGGTTTTGGGGTTCCCCCACTTTATCCAGTAACTTTGCTGTAGTTGTACCTATGAAAAATATTTTAGTAATCAAAAGAGAGCACACAGAGAGAGACCTATCTTTTGAGCTATATATCAAGTCCATACCATGAAGTTCGCCGAATCTATGGAGCTATAAAGTGGCAACCATAAGTTTTTGAATTAAAAAAACTTTTTTTTAATGGATGCATCCCCCCTAGGCACAGTAAAGGCCCAGTTATGCACACTTGTTAGTTATCCTTGACAGCAACAACAAAAAAGTTGGGAATCAAAAGGGTTCTTTCTAAGTTATGCAACCATTGTTCTGCTTTCTTTTTATTTCTAAAATTCTGCACCTCATCGAATACAGCCAAGCTCAGAAAAGAACTTCAGACAAAACAGTTTGGCTTATCTATATAATAGGATTTTCACTGTCATTGATGCTGCTATAAAATTCATTGGTGCTATATATTTCATCTGCTGGAATTGTTACCCCAGTGACGACATTCAGAAAGCTACAGGCAAAACCACCAAGACTCTTGCTTCAGGATTCAGGACAATGTCGCTAGACCATACATTGCCCTTCTCAAGGAAAACTTATCAAGCAGATTTTTGTCATCTCACAATATATCGTCAGCATTAACCATTTTTCATCCTCTCACAAAGTTCCAAGTGCTGACTCTGTCAGTTGACCTACTGCCTGGAGGGTCGAGTACTGTTATGCGATGAAGATGTTGTGAAGATATTGGTGCATTCCTTGCACTGTGGAGCTTGCTAGTGATTGAGAAAGATTATTGGAAATGGTCCGAAGGCATTGAAGGGGCTGAAGAGTGGGTGGCATGGGAGAGCAGTCCTTTATGTTGAGTAGACACTGTGGTGAAGGAAGAGGTTTGGCACCTAAGGTCATGATGTTTTCTGGATTTCATTATGCTTTTGTGAAGTTAATTGTCAGTCACTTTCTTATTTGTATAATAATAAGCTTGGTGATGGCATAAAGGTTGGGGCGAGATTTGATTCGCAGAGCCGACCTTTACCCATTTATCGCAAGCCCACTTTTACGGTGGACAGGTAAAGATCGTCAGTTAATACGCTCCACGTATATCTGGCATTGGCAGCTTATAGAATTGACGATGCGTACTACATGTGGCGTGGGCTGCATGCATGTTCCACGAAAGCCTTTATTCTCTAAGGCAATTTCTCCATGATGGCAAGTAACATGGAGTTTCTTAACATGGAATTTCTTTAACAAATATTTAATATAGTCTTATATTATATAATAAAAAATATAGTTGCGTTGTTTGAGATCTATCCTGAAGTAAGAAGTGCCTTATCACTTGGTGAACCTGTTGTTGTTCTGGAGACAACCATAGTAACACATGGCATACCATACCCCCACAATGTGGAGACAGCCCTAGAAGTGGAGGGGATTATCCGAGAACAGGGTGCTGTCCCTGCCACTATAGGGATGTTGGAGGGCATCATACACGTGGGTGAGCTGCCTTATTTGCATGTGTCCATCCCACCAACTTACAAATAATTCATTAAAAATAAATGAGCTATATTTGACCGTAAACAACTCAGTTGACATGCAAGTACAGATGCAATAACTTACTCGATAGTCAACACTGGGTTGACCTTTTGGCTAGATGCTCTAGTCTTCATTTTTCATTGAAGCCCCGAGCATCCAGCAGAAAGGTAGAGTGAGTATATTTAAGTTGATTATTGAAAAATTCTTTTGTATATGACCGTCAAATAAATAAGTATCAAGGAGGAATAGAAACAAGATCATCCCATTCGGACAATATCTCTCTTTACCAATCAGATTTAAAACCAGTGCACGAAGATATTAATAACCTTCTCAATAATCAATTGTATTCTCTCTACGTTTCGACTAGCCTTCATCAAGAATAATTATTCCTGATGAAGGCTAGGGTGTCGAGTCGAAACGTTGAGAGAATAAAATTTCAAGAGAAGGTTATTATTATTTTATTACGTCAACTGAGAGTTCATTGGGAAATAATAAATTGTTTTTTATAAGTTGGTAAAGGGTTTACTAAATGGGGACATTCCTCTTGCTGTTCTTCTTTGACCAGTCCACTGGCTATATCAAACAGCAGGAAATTATCTTTGGTGAACCAAACCCAACGGAGATTTAAACCTGTTATCTCACAGACCATCTATTACTTAATGGGTGTGGTTAGTACAGGAGTTCAGGTCATCTTGGAAGGACTGGGAATTTTTCTTCTAAAGACCTTGCACTGCTCAAGCGAGGATTTCTACCACTTCTCTAGCTATACCTTTATTTATCATCATCATCATCATCATCATCGTCGTCGTTGTTGTTGTTATTATTATTATTATTATCATTACCATTGATTTGCTTTCATGCCATCAGCCATTCTAACTTACCTGGTCTAGTGCATGGGGGAGGTGAAGGTGCACATTCTGCCAAACACTGAGCCTGGTCCTCTCTTCCCTCCTGCAAGGCAGTGCCATGACTGCCTGCCTCCTCTTCTTCACCAAACTGGTCCAGTTGGACCTGCCTGGCCTGGACTTCTATTCCATTCTCAAGGTGTTGTCTCGTGCTTGAACTTCAGTCTCTCTCAGTCCACCTTCTCTATCTGTGCTCCTCCTCTCACACTCCTCCCTGTGCCTCATGCCCTGCCTCCCATCTCACACTTCTGCTCGCTGCCATGCTTTTTACGAGTCTAACACAGTGAGTGCAGATAGGAGTTCACACAAAGGTCAGTGTGTGTATGTGTGTATGCATGTACAATGTATGTATGTGTGTATGTATATGTACACAAGCCACCAGTCACACAACAGCACAACATGCAGGAGTGGATGAATGTGGCAACTGTGTTGTTGTTGCTGGTGTTGTTGCTGCTGCTGGTATTGTTGTTGCTGCTGGTATTTTTATTGTTGCTGGTATTGTTGCTGCTGCTGGTATTGTTGTTGTTGCTGGTATTGATGTTGTTGCTGGTATTGTTGCTGCTGCTGGTATTGGTGTTGTTGCTGCTGGTATTTTTGTTGCTGCTAGTATTGTTGTTGCTGCTGGTATTGTTGTTGCTGCTGGTTTTGTTGCTGGTATTGTTGCTGCTGCTGCTGTTGTTGCTGCTGGTATTGTTGTTGCTGCTGGTATTGTTGTTGCAGCTGGCATTGTTGCTGCTGCTGGTATTGTTGTTGCTGCTGGTTTTGTTGCTGGTATTGTTGCTGCTGCTGCTGTTGTTGCTGCTGGTATTGTTGTTGCTGCTGGTATTGTTGTTGCAGCTGGCATTGTTGCTGCTGCTGGTGTTGTTGTTACTGGTGTTGTTTCTTCTGTGTTGTACTGTTGCTGTTGTTGTTGCTGCTGCACCTACAGGCCTACAGGAGCATTTCTAAGTGTGTGGCTGCCATATGTGATTCAGTTCCAAGAGAAACATTTGACACTGTAGACAAGTTCATCAGCGACATCAAAGTGCGTGCATGTGTGCATACGTACATGATGTCCTGAACTACCTTACATTGAGTCTAACGTACATGATGTCCTGAACTACACTAGACTAAATTGTATTGAACTTTAGAGTGAAAGAAGTTCGGAGAGTCACGAGACATTTTATTCTTTGCAGGGATGTTTTGTTCCAACACTTTGAGAGTGCAGAGGAGGGGACAAGGAATATTGTGGCCAAGTGTGTGGGGAAGCTGGCCCTCGTACACCCACAGACACTTCTCCCCAAGCTCCAGGTCAACCTGGCGGCGGGGTCAGCCTTCATACGGAGCACTGTGGTCACGGCTCTCATGTACACTATATCTGACCAACCACAACCCATAGATGGTTTGCTCCACTCCTGCATTGGAGAGTTCCTGTCCACAATCGGTGATCCAGATCTGGTGAGGGTTAGGATGAGGGTTGTCTAGATGGTGAGGGTTGCATGCAGATCTGGTGAGGTGTGTAGGTAGTGAAGGTTGCATGCAGTTCTGTTGAGGGTTGTGTAGGTGGTGAAGGTTACATCCAGCTCTGGTGAGGGTGAGGGTGTGTAGGTGGTGAAGGTTGCAACCAGCTCTGGTGAGGTGTGTAGGTGGTGAAGGTTACATCCAGCTCTGGTGAGGTGTGTAGGTGGTGAAGGTTGCATGCAGCTCTGGTGAGGTGTGTAGGTGGTGAAGGTTACATCCAGCTCTGGTGAGGTGTGTAGGTGGTGAAGGTTGCATGCAGCTCTGGTGAGGTGTGTAGGTGGTGAAGGTTACATCCAGCTCTGGTGAGGTGTGTAGGTGGTGAAGGTTGCATGCAGCTCTGGTGAGGTGTGTAGGTGGTGAAGGTTACATCCAGCTCTGGTGAGGTGTGTATGTGGTGAAGGTTACATCCAGCTCTGGTGAGGTGTGTAGGTGGTGAAGGTTACATCCAGCTCTGGTGAGGTGTGTAGGTGGTGAAGGTTGCATGCAGTTCTGGTGAGGTGTGCAGATGGTGAAGGTTGCATGCAGTTCTGGTGAGGTGTGTAGGTGGTGAAGGTTGCATGCAGTTCTGGTGAGGTGTGTAGGTGGTGAACGTTACATCCAGCTCTGGTGAGGTGTGTAGGTGGTGAAGGGTGCATGCAGTTCTGGTTAGGTTTGTAGGTTGCATGCAGTTCTGGTGAGGTGTGTAGGTGGTGAACGTTACATCCAGCTCTGGTGAGGTGTGTAGGTAGTGAAGGGTGCATGCAGTTCTGGTTAGGTTTGTAGGTGGTGAACGTTACATCCAGCTCTGATGAGGTGTGTAGGTAAATGAAGGTTGCATGCAGCTCTGGTGAGGTGTGCAGGTGGTGAAGGTTGCATGAGTTCTGGTGAGGGTGAGGGTTGTGTAGGTGGTGAAGGTTACATCCAGCTCTGTTGAGGTGTGTAGGTGGTGAAGGTTACATCCAGCTCTGGTGAGGTGTGTAGGTGGTGAAGGTTGCATGCAGTTCTGGTGGGGTGTGTAGGTGGTGAAGGTTACATGCAGATCTGGTGAGGTGTGTAGGTGGTGAAGGTTACATCCAGCTCTGGTGAGGTGTGTAGGTGGTGAAGGTTACATCCAGCTCTGGTGAGGTGTGTAGGTGGTGAAGGTTGCATCCAGCTCTGGTGAGGTGTTTAGGTGGTGAAGGTTACATCCAGCTCTGGTGAGGGTTAGGGCTACGAGTCTTGCTTCAGTGATGAACTTCTTACGAAATGCAATAAAGCAACATGCTTAGCCGTCAAGGACACACTCAGAAGCCTGCTGATGCTAACCTTGAATGTGAACAACTAGAAGATGAACAGTTGTAACTGCACAGCACTGAGCTAGCTTATTGTTTGTTACTATTTTTAGCATGATATCATTTTTAGCATGATATCACTAAAAAACCGTCAATTGGGGTGTGGTCTTTGTCCAGGAAATAAATTGTGAAGGTTGGCACTTATGTGTGTAGGTGGTGGGGGTGAGATTGTGTAGGTGGTGAAGGTTGCATGTGCATGCACTGAATACATGCTAATGTCTGCTGGATGAAGGAGAGGCCATGAGATTTGCAAGGTTGTTGTTGTTTGTTGTTGCTGTGTGATGTACTAATAATGGTTGTGTTGTGTCTCCCAGAATGTTTGGAGAGTAGCTTTGGTTGCATTCAACTCTGCTGCTCATATCAAACCTTCTTTGGTGAGGGAACTGCTGGATGCATTGTTACCAATTTGTTACCAAACCTTTACAGGCGAGACGAAGATCAGGGTAAATTTATAATGGGCTTTATTCCTGAATTTAGACGTGATGTAGTCGTGGCCGAGTGGTTAAGGCGATAGACTAGAAATCTATTGGGCTCTGCCCGCGCAGGTTCGAATCCTGCCGACTACGATTTTTTTTGCCTTCTTTCCCCATCTTGTGTAACTTCTTTTCCCTTTCAGAAAGAACTTATCCGTAAAGTACGAAATGGGTCCTTTCAAGCACACAGTATGATTGATGGCTTGGACTTGAGAAAGGCAGCAATTGAGACTTACTTGCCTTCAATTGGACATCTTTGAGTTCCCATGTTGAAGATGAAGTGAAGGGTCACAATGACATCGGTTTGCTGGTGTTTAAGCTTTTGTGTGTTGCCATGTAATTTTTTTTAAATTGTTTCGATAGATGCTTACATTCTTGCTGATTATTCGTCTTTCTTACTTGAGGCCTTCGGCACTTCTTCAACGTGAGTTGAGATAATTTTAGTTGGAGGTACACACCATAAAAGCTGGCTGTCAGCCGGTATCCATAATATATAAGCATACTCTGTTGGTTCTAGCCCCATTTTGGCAGGCATTGATCATGACTCTCTTTAAAGGCAGTTTCGTTTCTTGCATCTCTAGTTGCTAGAGAAAGAATTTTTTTAATGGGATGTCCACTTCTGACATTTCCCCGTGTCTGCCGTGCATTGAGTGCAACCGTTTCCCAGTTTCCCATCCCTTCTAGCTAGCCTGGTGAATGCACTGACCTCCTTTCCCTGTCTTTCCATTGGGTTATGCTCATTTAGATCCTGCTCAGTGCTAAGTTCGCATTCTCTTTCAACGGACTCTCAGTTGGCACAATGTGGATACAAGGACCTTCTCAATAATTCACTCGAAATTTACTCCTTTGATGTTCCAGCAGATGCTCGAGCTGGAACGCTGAGTGAGGAAATTTCAAGTTGATTAGGAATGCTGCATCACCCATAACTTAACAGCCATCTTGTTGACAGATGCTACAGGCACCCAGCTTAACCGCCATCTTGTTTGACAGATGCTACAGGCACCCAACTTAACAGCCATCTTGTTGACAGATGCTACAGGCACCCAGCTTACCAGTCATCTTGTTGATGGACGCTACAGGCAGCCATCTTAACAGCCATCTTGTTGACAGATGCTACAGGCACCCAACTTAACAGCCATCTTGTTGACGGACGCTACAAGCACCCGGCTTAACAGCCATCTTGTTGACAGACACTACAGGCACCCAGCTTAACAGCCATCTTGTTGACAGGCTACAGGCACCCACTTAACAGCCATCTTGTTGACGGATGCTACAGGCACCCAACTTAACAGCCATCTTGTTGACGGACGCTACAGGCACCCAGCTTAACAGCCATCTTTGATGGGTACTTACAGGTACCCAACTTAACACCCATCCTTTTGACAGACGCTACAGGCACCCAGCTTAACAGCCATCTTGTTGACAGATGCTTCAGGCACCCAGCTTAACAGCCATCTTTTACAGTAATCAGCAATCTCAACTCTTTCATGTCTGGATTTAAGAGAGAGCTTGGTCCCACCTGAACTATTTAAAAAATCATCACCGGATCACTAACTACACACATGTAGCAACCCTGTCCAATGTTCTTGTACTGGATTAGATGGTAAAGTTTGGCTGTCATGGAAACCAATCGCAATGTTAATGTAAACAGTGATAAAATGATAGAAAGGACATATGATATGGCTACGTACCATGATAATTAGGATGTTGTTCAACCTAGGAGAACCAACTGGGGTATGCCAGAGATTGCCATTGCATACTTGACTCTGTAATCATATTTGCTTTACCAGCCAACGACCCAGGAAGAATTTATACATGCATTAAAACTCCAACTACCCGTGGCTAAAACTGCTGGTGAAGTTTATACTCTGCTAACAATTTTTAGCTCACTAAGACTGCACTTACTGTCAGAGCTTTCTTCCTCGTTGATATCCTCCACACCATTCATAGCTAAGACTGCACTTACTGTCAGAGCTTTCTTCCTCACTGATATCCTCCTCACATTCATAGCTAAGACTGCACTTACTGTCAGAGCTTTCTTCCTCACTGATATCCTCCACACTTTTATAGCTAAGACTGCACTTACTGTCAGAGCTTTCTTCCTCACTGTTACCCTCCTCACCATTCATAAAATCAGAGAGAATGGCAATGTTCTCTTCGCCAGAAGGTACCATGTCCAGCGCTACTCCTTGTCCATTGATAGTGTTGGGCTCGATGGTGCTGTCCCCCGAGGTATGAAGAAGCATTTAGCTTAATTAGATATGAGTTTGTCAATGACCGATTTTTTAAAAGGAATTTTTTAAAGTACGTGGACGTCATGTGACGCTTATGGCCATGAAAGAGTTAAACTGCAGTGTTTACTTCTGTTTTGCAGGGACTGATAAGTTGATCGACCCGTTTGAGAACCACTATCCAGTCCAAAGCCAAGGCCAATTCTGTTGAAGCAGGAATTTGAGAAGCAAGATGAGCTGAAGAGATCAGTCATGCAAGCTCACCATCACTGTTAGTGGTACGTGTGTGTGTGTGTGTGTCTGTATGTGTGTGTGCCTGTTGTAAATTTTCAACGTATCTGTGCTATCGGCATCAAACCATGTGTTTACTATGGATACTTTGCCCCAGGCCTGCCGCTAGCCCTAGCTCTGTTTTAACTAAGAGATATGTGCGTGTGTGTTTGCTGGTCCATTTATTTTGAAATGGAAATCAAACCAGTCTAGTGCAATGCCGTCCATGGCTCAGTCCTTAGCTAGGGCTAGAACTAGGCGGCTAATTGGTAGGACTAGGGAGTTGAAAGAGCCCAAATGTGATTGATTAATAGTGCAGAGCCATCGAACTTTCAGGACAAACATAATAAAATATGTATGTAATACATTCAATGCATGCGGTTAAAAATAGGTGGCTGTAATTTATGTCGTCGAATTGTTTCCTCTCTTCACCTCATTTGCCTGGTCCTAACCTCCATTTTTCCTTCTCTCTGTTACCTCTCTCTTTCTCTTCCCTTCCCCTTTGCCTTGTCTTTCTTATTTCTTCTCTCTTCATCTCTCTTCTCTTCATCTCCCCCCCCCTCAGACAAGTGTCCATCTCTTGGTGACTTTATAACTCAGATCAAGGGAAATTCTGACACTGCTCAACTGTTGAGTCAGTCCAGGCAGATGCTGTTCTATCTGTGAGTGCGGCAGGAGGAATGGGAATGGAATCTATGGACCTCAGTTAGATGCTAATAAATTGTGTAGCCCAAATTCAATATGGGGTTTTGTTGCTGTTAGTTTGTCTGCTTGTGTCCCTGTAAATGTTGACATGATGTTTACCTGCCTGCGTGGGTATCTGAATAATGTCAGGAGTATTTAAAAGTACTCTGCATATCAGGGCTGCATTTAGGATTCAGTTCAATGGGAGACAAAACAACTGTTCTGGTACTCCAGGGCGGGGACAAAGCTCCAATGGTGTGCGTATAGGAGGAAAACCATTGGAGCTTTGTCCCTGCTGGAAGAAAAGCAGTGGAAAAGATGAGAGAACACATGAAATTAGCAAATCCCACATCCAATAGGAGTGAGTGCAGGAAAGAACAGAAAACAACAGAGAGCTGCAAAATCAAATATCTTATTCTTTGCACTCATTTCCTCACTCATCAGAATCTTTGTTGTAAACATTCAATGCACGCACAGCATTAGGGGCAGTGCCAACTAGCACTTGCTAATACTAATACATCCTATGCACAGCAGCATTAGGGGCAGTGCCAACTAGCACTTGCTAATACTAAGCCACCTCATGTACAGCAGCATTAGGGACAGTGTCAACTAGCACTTGCTAATACTCAACACCTCATGCACAGCAGCAGTATTAGGGGCAGTGCCAACTAGCACTTGCTAATACTAAGCCACCTTATGCACAGCAGCATTAGGGGCAGTGCCAACTAGCACTTGCTAATACTAAGCCACAGCAGTATTAGGGGCTGTGCCAACTAGCACTTGCTAATACTAAGCCACCCTATGCACAGCAGCATTAGGGGCAGTGCCAACTAGCACTTGCTAATACTAAGCCACCCTATGCACAGCAGTATTAGGGGCTGTGCCAACTAGCACTTGCTAATACTAAGCCACCCTATTATGCACAGCAGCATTAGGGGCGGTGCCAACTAGCACTTGCTAATACTAAGCCACCCTATGCACAGCAGTATTAGGGGCTGTGCCAACTAGCACTTGCTAATACTAAGCCACCCTATTATGCACAGCAGCATTAGGGGCAGTGCCAACTAGCACTTGCTAATATCACTCTTAACCCAGTGTGATGAACATCGAATTTGACCAGCAATGATGCCCGAGGTGACGAGTTAACATACATCACTCTTAACCCCATGTGATGTGAACCTTGAATTTGACCAACAATGATGCCTGCCTTGAGTGGAGGTAATACTAAGCCACTCCAAGTGAACAGAACAAAACAAGAGGAAGAAAGAGACTAAACAAGAATAATGGAGACGAAAACAAAACACTAAACAACTAACAGTCAGTCACTTCATTGGCAAATTGGGTGGCAGGTGTCCTGAAGCAACTTCAACAAGCATCTGTCTTCAGTGACTAATGAATGGCTGATGAAAGTACGTATAGACAAAAACTATTGGTGTTCTGTTGTCTTTGTCACATATACATTTACCATACCAACCACAACGCTGCCACTGTTGCCTGCTGCAGTTGGCTTGTGTGCAAGCTACTTACCAACAGCTCTGATGGAATCAAGCATGTTTTTACCTAACACCTCTGTGGAAATATTTCTATTTTTCTCCGAATATTTGTGTTCTCAACTAAAAATCATAAACAAGGTGTTAAAGACGCAGTAAAGGCCCAGTTATGCGCACACTTGTTAGCTATCCTTCACAGCAACAAAAACAAATTCCACGGGCCAAGAAGCTCTGGGAATCGATTACTTTCCAAGTTCTCTACAACTGCAACCCTTGTTCTGCTTAATTTTTATTTCTAAAATTCTGCACCTCATCGAACACAGCCAAGCTCAGAAAAGCACTTCAGACGAAACAGTTTGGCTTATCTATATAATAGGATTTTCACTGTTGCTGATGCTGCTGGTGCTATTTCACCTGCCCCAGTGACGACATTCAGAAAGCTACAGGTGAAACCACCAAGACACTTGCTTCAGGATTCAGGACAATTCCCAATGCTAGGCATACATTACTGTGGGAGTTTGCTGGTGATTGAGAGGAAGATTATTGGAAACGGTCCAAGGCATTGAAGGGGCTGAAGAGCGAGTGGCAGACTGCGAGAACAACCCTTTATGCCGAGTAGATACTGTGGTGAAGGAAGGAAGAGGTTTGGCACCTAGGGTCCTGATGTCTTCTGGATTTCATTATGCTTTTGGAAGTTAATTGTCAGTCACTTTCTTATTTGCAAGGTGAGGTTTGATTCGCAGAGCCGACCTTTACCCATTTACCGCCAGCCTTTCTTACCGTTTGAATGGGCAAAGATCGTCTCAGTTAATATGCTCCCAGTATATCTGGCATTGGCAGCTTATAGAATTGACGATGCGTACTACATACGCGTACATTATTGGCAATGGGTCTGACATCTGTGTGGGCTGCATGCAGAAGATTCTCATATTCCACGAAAGCCTTTACTTCTCTAAGGCAATTTCTCCATGATGGCAAGTAACATGGAGTTTCTTTAACAAATATTTAATATAGTTGCTACTAAAGGGTTGTTTGAGGTCCATCCTGAAGTAAGAAGTGCCTTATCACTTGGTGAACCTGTGGTTGCTCTGGAGACAACCATAGTAACACATGGCATGCCATACCCCCACAATGTGGAGACGGCCCTAGAAGTGGAGGGGATTATCCGAGAACAGGGTGCTGTCCCTGCCACTATAGGGATGTTGGAGGGCATCATACACGTGGGTGAGCTGCCTTATTTGCATGTGTCCATCCTACCAACTTACAAATAATTCATTAAAAATAAATGAGCTATATTGGACTGTCAACAACTCTCAGTTGACATGCAAGTACAGATGCAATAACTTCCTTGATTACTGGGTTGACCTTTTGGCTAGATGATCTAGTCTTCATTTTTCATTGAAGGCCCGAGCATCCACAGCCGAAATGCCGAATGAGTAAATTTAAGTTGATGATTGAAAAATTCTTTGTATAATGACTGTCAAATAAATAAGAATAGAAACAAGATCATCCCATTCGGACTATATCTCTCTTTACCAATTAACAAAATTCAGATTTAAAAGATTTAAAAGCATTGCACAAGGAAATTTCAATAACCTTCTCAATAATCAACTTGAAATTGTTTCTCTTGACATTTCGACTAGATGCTCTAGCCTTCATCAGGAATTATTATTCCTGATGCAGGATAGAGTGTCTAGTTATTCCTGATGAAGGCTGGAGCGTCTAGTTGAAACGTTGTGAGAATACAATTTCAAGAGAAGGTTATTGTTATGTCAACTGAGAGTTCATTGGGAAATATAATTGTTTATAAGTTGGTAAAGGGTCAAATCGGTCTTGCCTAAATGGGGGCATTCCTGTTAGTGTCCTTTTTTGACCAGTCCACTGGCTATATCAAACAGCAGGAAATTTTCTTTGGTGAACCAAACCCAACGGAGATTTAAACCTGTTATCTCACAGACCATCCATTACTTAATCGCTATGCAGGAGAATGAAGGCAGTGATTTGGTCAAGAGTGTGGCTCATGAGACTATCGCACACATGGGGTTGCTCGGTTGAGGTGACCGGGATATCTCGATAACCCCAAGGATGCACGCTGTTCATAAGAGACTGAAAATGGGTGTGGTTAGTACAGGAGCTCAATGTGCAGTGAATGTTACTCATCTTGGAAGGACTGGGCATTTTTCTTCTAAAGACCTTACACTGCTCAAGCGACGATTTCTACCGCTATACCTTTATTTATTATTATTGTTATTATTATTATTGTTACTATTATTATTATTATTATTATCATTATTATTATTACTATTATCATCATTATTATTATCATTATTATTATCATATTATTTTTGTTGTTGTTATTATATTATTATTATTATTATTATTATTATTATTATTATTATTATTATTATTATTATTATTATTATTATTATTATTATTATTATTATTATTATTATTATTATTATTATTATCATCATCATTATTATTATCATCATTATTATCATTATCATTATTATTATTATTATTATTATTATCATCATTATCATTATTATCATCATTATTATTATTATTATTATTATTATTATTATTATTATTATTATTATTATTATTATTATTATTATTATTATTATTATTATTATATTTTATCATCTCAGTATTCGTAAATACATTTTTTGTTTATTTTGTTATTGGAGTTATCCCATTGGTCAAGGTATCAGCTATTGCCTCCTTCAGAACTTGGCAACAGTTGCACAAGAAAGATTAAGACCTTAAAAGGAGGAGATAAATTGAGCTGATATATATAGTAAAGGGAAACCAAGATTTTCTGTCATGCATCAGCCATTCTAACTTACCTGGTCTAGTTTATGGCCTCTGCTGTTAACTACTGTTATCATAGAATCACACCCACCACATGTGCTAGTCTTTACTGATTGTGATAGTGTAATGTGTCCATTAGTATTGGTCTAAACTTATCTAAATGATAAGCTCTCACTAAACCAATTGATCATTGACTTATTTGCTGTGAAATTACAGCTGCTGTATCTTGCAGTCAAACCATGATTATGATTAAATGGGGGAGGGATGGGGTGCACTTAATCAAGAGAGGGTTAGGCACAGTCTATGTGGAAATTTTGGAGGGTTTTACTAAAGATGACCTGTGGTTTGTACGGGAAGGAAGATGAAGAACCCTGAAGGCAGTTGTTTGGTCTCCAGACTTACCATCTTGCAAAGTAATGGAGTCAAAGCAGCTGCAAGTATTTTGGGAGCTAAAAAATGGACAAGTGCACATTTTAGGCCATTAAGAAGCTGCCAGAGTGAAGGTTAGCTAAGATATGAATGTTGTTGTTGTTGTTTTGGGGTGTGCCATTTCGAAATGTCAACCAATTTAGAGAGGTCTATATAGCACTAATTTCATGTAGGCTCTCCTCTATAATGCATTTTTTGATATAATATATACTTGTGCAACATGCTGTTGGACATATTCAGTGAGTGCTGTCTTGAATGAGGTGAGAGTGAATCCACGCGTGCATTATTCTGTTCTTCACAGGGATGTCCTCCTCCCAGCTGCAGAAATTGGCTTCCACCTCTCCCGTGCACAAAATATCACGCAGAGACTTTGGCTACTGCCTCAGCAAGGTCTCTACAAATCCTGGACCCTTGTGTGTTGGGGGGGACATTTAGAAGCATATGTACATGTATATATATATTGATGTATGGATATACTGTATGTGTGTGAGTATGCATATATGTATGCATGATGTGTGTATTTATCATTATGTGTGTGAGTATGTATGTGTGGATGTATGCAAGTGTCTATGTGTATATACAGTATGTATGCACTACTGTGTGTATGTATGTGTGTGTGCATGGCTGTATGTACACAGAGGTACAGTGGAGGGACTACTGTGGCGGGCACTATGATGTGTGCATGTATGTATGTGTGTGTGTGTGCATGGCTGTATGTATGTACACAGAGGTGCAGTGGAGGGACTACTGTGGCGGGCACTATGATGTGTGCATGTATGTTTGTGTGTGTGCATGGCTGTACACAGAGGTGCAGTGGAGGGACGACTGTGGCGGGCACTATGATGTGTGCATGTATGTATGTGTGTGTGCATGGCTGTATGTATGTACACAGAGGTGCAGTGGAGGGACTACTGTGGCGGGCACTATGATGTGTGCATGTATGTATGTGTGTGTGCATGGCTGTATGTATGTACACAGAGGTGCAGTGGAGGGACTACTGTGGCGGGCACTATGATGTGTGCATGTATGTATGTGTGTGTGCATGGCTGTATGCATGTACACAGAGGTGCAGTGGAGGGACTACTGTGGCGGGCACTATGATGTGTGCATGTATGTTTGTGTGTGTGCATGGCTGTACACAGAGGTGCAGTGGAGGGACTACTGTGGCGGGCACTATGATGTATGTATGTGTGTGTGCATGGCTGTATGTATGTACACAGAGGTGCAGTGGAGGGACTACTGTGGCGGGCACTGATGTATGTATGTATGTGTGTGTGCATGGCTGTATGCATGTACACAGAGGTGCAGTGGAGGGACTACTGTGGCAGGCACTATGATGTGTGCACACAGAGCAGGTATTCCTGTATTTGTGACGGGAGGAGTTGGAGGAGTGCACAGAGACGGCCAAGACAGTGAGTGGGTGCACGGGTGGTGGGGGAGTGGCTTCTACAGTGCCTAACATGGAGATTGTCACGACACTGCAGTTGCTGTTAGACTCTGCAGCACCACAACTGTCACATGTAGCATGCTGTATGCATGTACTGTATGTGTGTGCATGTGTGCTCCACATCTGTCACATGTAGCATGCTGTGTGCATGCATGTGCATGAGTACGTACTGTACACATTCTAATTGTCTCCATGTACAGGCACGCCTCATTGCAAGGTGTGCTGCAACAAGAATCAGTGGTCTTGGTCCATCTTCCTGGATGCGTGCATCTTATCTGCTCCATTGGCTTTCTCTGCTTGCCGCTGGCTAATTAACTATTCACTGCTCCTCAATTAGGAAAGCACTCAAGTACAGACAGTTTAGTGGGACTTACAAAAATGGAAGTCCAACTTGTGCTGTAGCTGGTTATGGCATACACACATAATGTTCTCTTCTCTCATCAGGTGCTGGTGTGTGTCATGGTGGTACACAGCTAGCTCACTCTCTCATCAGATGCTCCACTTGTGATAGGGTCTGAGAAAATGGACCGGCTGAATGGAACAATCAAGTTTATAGCATCATGTCAAAGGACAAAAAAAATGACCCACAGAACGGAGCTTGAATCGTCTCATACATGGATCCCAGACAACAGGAACACCCTCCCCTCCCAAATGACAAGGACAAATGCTAAGCGCTTGTAAACACTGAAGATAAGAGACACTGAAAGTTTTGACATCATTTGTTTACTCCACAATAGTTTCAGATGTTGTCATGGTGACTCCACATGGTTCTCATTAGCATGATAACCCTTTACCTATTCACCTTGTTTTGTTTTCTTCGCCTTCTTGTCCGAGATTTTAACCTTTTCTCTCCTCCCGTAGCTCTGGATGTGAGTGCGGACTTGACCGAGTTGGGACGAACACCTGTTGCTGTGATATGCGCTGGAATCAAGTCCATCCTGGATGTGGGCAGGACCTTGGAGTACCTGGAGACCCAGGGGGTTCCTGTGGTAACTATCGGGGATAAGGACATGGTCCCATCATTCTTCACTGCAAACAGTGGGTATAGGACAGATCACAGAGTGGACACGCCTGCTGAAGCAGCTGCTATCATAGGTCAGCTCATGCCCCGTAGTGGTTGGTGTGCATTATATAGAGTCTTTTTTGCGTGCTAGTGCCTGGTGAGTATTGGTGTGGTTGGCACTCCCCCTATTAATAGGTTTGATTTTTTTATTTGAAAATGGCGGACAAAAAATATTTTTAATACCAAATCTCTTATTGGCAGCTTCTCATTTTTCTAGATTCCTAAATCCTGGATTCCTAAATCCCGGATTCCCAAATCCTACCGCTGACCAATAACACTGCAAGCATGCCTTGAATCCTTCACTAAGGGAGAAAACCTGCATAGAAGGTGTTATAAACAACTTTTGAAATCTACTTCAAGCATCTGCCACGTGTCTGTGCCTGCCATGTGTCTGTGCCTGCCATGTGTCTGTGCCTGCCATGTGTCTCTGCCTGCCATGTGTCTGTGCCTGCCATGTGTCTGTGCCTGCCATGTGCCTGTGCCTGTATCTGCTTCCCCCCTCTTTGGAGTAGGTCCATTTATAGAACTCTTAACACCAGAAGACTCCAAATGTTCCGTCCACACGACTAATCTGTCTCTTGACTGCAGAATAAAGCAGTTGGTAAGGAATAGCCAGTGGGTTCATGGATGACATAATCAAGTTGATGCTTGTGCTGTACTAGCAGGACAAGTGATCCATGCTATTTGGTTTGTGGAGTACTTGCTCCTGGAATATTGTTCCCAAGTCCCAAGGAGGTGTTGTAGCTGATTCTCCGTCAAGACGTTTGGTTGGTGAAGTTTTGTACAGCATTTACCAAAGTCCTTGAAGGAGACTGTAGCTGACCCCACATGGATATAGTCAACAATAGCAACAAGACATGGCACGTGCTGTTGTGTGTGGTGTCAAAAACAATAAAGAAGTTAGAAAAAAGTGTTTGGAAGTCCTGGAGACCTTGCGGCTCCCACTGGGTGTGGTGCTCCACCCACAACCCAACAACAACAACACAAGCAACAACAACACAAGCAACAACAACACAAGCAACAAACAAACAACTCGTATACTTGCTGCTAAGAAAGGAATCAAGAATCAAGACCCTACCCATGTAGACCTCAGCCTGATAGGTGACGCTTTACCATGTCAGCAAACGATTATTTTGTGGTAAAGGGTCGTCTAGCTGGTTGTGATCTACATGTGTACGGTCTCATTTTCTTTTCTTTAGTAGGTGTAGTTTAAATAGAAGCGTTGGTTCTATGTAGATACTGCTGTTCTATGAGAGGCAGGTTCTATGAGAGGCAGGTTCTATGAGAGGCAGCTGATGGGCATGCAATGGGGAGTGTTCACTTCCTGTGGCTACAAGCCATTTATGCGGTAACAGTATCGGAAGTAGTGTTGATGCAGGCTGAGCAGGCTAAACAAACTGTTCCTCTGCTGTTGTGTGTGTCAGATGCCAACATGGAGTGTGGTGTTGAGTCTGGACTTGTCTTTGCCATTCCCATCCCTACCGAGGCTAGCTGCATGGGAGACCAGATAGAGCTGGCCATTCAGCATGCCCTGGAGGAAGCAAGGTACATCTTATTGTACCAGCTGTGTGTGTGTGTGTATATGTGTGTGTGCATGCATGTATATGTGTGTGTGTGCATGCATGTATGTGTGCGTGTGCATGTATATGTGTGTGTACATGATGTGTATGTATTTATATGTGCATGCACTGAGTGTATATGTGTGTGCATGATGTGTATGTATTTATATGTGCATGCACTGTGTGTATATGTGTGTCTGCAAGCATATATATTTGTTTGTGTGTGTGTGTATGTGCACTCAAATAAGGTTTTCACCATGTCAGATAAATGATTGCAGGTTGAAGTAGGTTGACAATAGCTCTATGGGGACACACACTGGACCAACATCACACTGGGTTGAGGCAGGTTGAAGTAGGTTGACAATAGCTCTATGGGGACACACCCTGGACCAACACCACACTGGGTTGAGGTAGGTTGAAGTAGGTTGACAATAGCTCTTTGGGGGCACACACTGGACCAACACCATACTGGGTGGAGGCAGGTTGAAGTAGGTTGACAATAGCTCTATGGGGACCCACACTGGACCAACACCACACTGGGTGGAGGCAGGATGAAGTAAATTGACAATAGCTCTATGGGGGCACACACTGGACCAACACCACACTGGGTGGAGGCAGGTTGAAGTAAGTTGACAATAGCTCTATGGGGGCACACACTGGACCAACACCACACTGGGTGGAGGCAGGTTGAAGTAGGTTGACAATAGCTCTATGGGGGCACACACTGGACCAACACCACACTGGGTGGAGGCAGGTTGAAGTAGGTTGACAATAGCTCTATGGGGGCACACACTGGACCAACACCACACTGGGTGGAGGCAGGTTGAAGTAGGTTGACAATAGCTCTATGGGGGCACACACTGGACCAACACCACACTGGGTGGAGGCAGGTTGAAGTAAGTTGACAATAGCTCTATGGGGGCACACACTGGACCAACACCACACTGGGTGGAGGCAGGTTGAAGTAGGTTGACAATAGCTCTATGGGGGCACACACTGGACCAACACCACACTGGGTGGAGGCAGGTTGAAGTAGGTTGACAATAGCTCTATGGGGGCACACACTGGACCAACACCACACTGGGTGGAGGCAGGTTGAAGTAGGTTGATCTATGGGGGCAGTGGGGCACACACTGGACCAACACCACACTGGGTGGTGGCAATGTCAGTGCACTTTCCATGACAAATTTGGTAGTGTTTGCAGCACATATGTGACGTAATGATGACATCATTTCCACCCTGCAGGACTCGTGGTATACGAGGAAAGGCAATCACTCCATTTGTATTGGGTCGAGTGAATGAGATCACCAAGGGGAAGTCCCTTCAAGCCAGTATCCCCCCAAATATGGTTGTGATGATCTTGTTACCATGTATGGAGGCTGCACATGCACACCTGCACAGACCTCAAGTGTGTACTGATAAACTCCGCCTATTTGCTGGCGGTGAGACACTTGACTAGGCTCATGTTCCCAGACTTCCCTTTCTTCCCAGAAGGAGGTGAAGGGTCAGCGAGTGACACCATGTGACACCATGTGACACCTCTGCACGATGTCTCTTGGAGTGGAATGCCGTCTCATGCTGGTGTTGCCACACCCCTCTATGGAGGGGAGGGGTCGGCAACACCAGTCTAGTGTGCTGGTGTTGCCACCACACCCTTCTCTGGAGGGAAAGGCTCAGCAACACCAGACTGACTGGTGGTATAGTAAGCACCGGTGATGGTTTGGAGCAGGTTGGTGCAGATGATATGTCTGCCAGATACAACTAAATCTCGAAGTGGCTGACGCTGGTGGGATTGGGGAGGGGGGAGGGAGGGAGGGGGGGGTCACTTGTGGCATTGGGTGGCATTAGATGAGTTGTAATTGGTGGAATTGGATGTCACTTGTGGGATGGGGTGTCATTGGAGATGGTCCATGGACATTGCAATGAGCGGAGACATCTCTTCACTGCACTCTGTTGATCACCCAAACCCCATGACCCCACATGCTTTGAATGTTAGTGACGAGTAACTGATTATCTTGAACAAGTGTTGTCTCAAGCACGTGTGGAGAGGCTGCCCACGTCAGTGATCCCCAGTACATGTGCTGTATGGGTATAGCACTTGCAGAGAGGCTACCCACGTCAGTGATCCCCAGTACATGTGCTGTATGGGTATAGCACTTGCAGAGAGGCTACCCACGTCAGTGATCCCCAGTACATGTGTTGTATGGGTATAGCACGTGCAGAGAGGCTGCCCACATCAGTGATCCCCAGTACATGTGCTGTCTGAGTATAGAACGTGCATAGAGGCTGCCCATGTCAGTGATCCCCAGTACATGTGCTGTCTGAGTATAGCACGTGAAGAGAGGCTACCCACGTCAGTACTGAAGTTCTTCTTTCATTTGTGAAGATATCGCACTCATCAGGAACAATGCTCGCGTGGGTGGACAAGTCGCTGTGCAGCTTTCTCAACGGCAGAGGGAAAGGAAGAGGAGAAGTGAAAGTTCCTCCTTGCCAGCTCGGAAGGCAGGAAGGGGAGGGGGGCGTGGTGATGGGAAGAAAGGCAAGGTGGTGATTGTTGGAGCCTCCGTATTGGACTGGACGGCCAAGACCTTCAAGCCCCAAGTCATGGTGAGTCAGTGTAGAGGGTGGAGGCTGAAGAACCTCACCCACTGGTGGGCCTTGGTTGTGTCACCACCTCTATCATCAAGCATGCACACACACACACACACACACACACACACACACACACACATACACACACACACATAACCTGGCCAAGCTAGATTGACACAGGAGTTGCGCTAATCATATGAAACATGTTCTAATTAACTGTACTTCTTTTGTAATTTTTTCTAGAGAGATGGTACTAACCCAGGTTCGGTGGTGCTATCCTTTGGGGGAGTGGCTAGGAACATAGCCGAATGCATGTCCCGCCTCGGGGCCACTCCCCTGCTCATATCGGCCATCGGAGCAGACAAGAGTGGAGAGCTGATGCGTGCTAACCTCCTGGAGTGTGGTTTGGTAAGGGACAAGATTATATATTACACTACTTGTAGGACGTCCTGTATATAGAATGTAATTAGAATTTCTGGCATGGCAAGATCTACAGCATGAGCATATGTTGAGGCAGTGTCCTGCGCATGTGAACACAATCCACCAGGCAGTGCCACCACCTGTGCCTGGCCACACACCAGGCAGTGCCACCACCTGTGCCTGACCACACACCAGGCAGTGCCACCACCTGTGCCTGACCACACACCAGGCAGTGCCACCACCTGTGCCTGGCCACACACCAGGCAGTGCCACCACCTGTGCCTGGCCACACACCAGGCAGTGCCACCACCTGTGCCTGACCACACACCAGGCAGTGCCACCACCTGTGCCTGGCCACACACCAGGCAGTGCCACCACCTGTGCCTGGCCACACACCAGGCAGTGCCACCACCTGTGCCTGGCCACACACCAGGCAGTGCCACCACCTGTGCCTGACCACACACCAGGCAGTGCCACCACCTGTGTCTGGCCACACACCAGACAGTGCCACCACCTGTGCCTGGCCACACACCAGGCAGTGCCACCACCTGTGCCTGGCCACACACCAGGCAGTGCCACCACCTGTGCCTGGCCACACACCAGGCAGTGCCACCACCTGTGCCTGGCCACACACCAGGCAGTGCCACCACCTGTGCCTGGCCACACACCAGGCAGTGCCACCACCTGTGCCTGACCACACACCAGGCAGTGCCACCACCTGTGTCTGGCCACACACCAGACAGTGCCACCACCTGTGCCTGGCCACACACCAGGCAGTGCCACCACCTGTGCCTAGCCACACACCAGGCAGTGCCACCACCTGTGTCTGGCCACACACCAGGCAGTGCCACCACCTGTGTCTGGCCACACACCAGGCAGTGCCCCCACCTGTGCCTGGCCACACACCAGCACCTGTGTCTGGCCACACACCAGGCAGTGCCACCACCTGTGTCTAGCCACACACCAGGCAGTGCCACCACCTGTGTCTGGCCACACACCAGGCAGTGCCACCACCTGTGTCTAGCCACACACCAGGCAGTGCCACCACCTGTGTCTGGCCACACACCAGACAGTGCCACCACCTGTGCCTGGCCACACACCAGGCAGTGCCACCACCTGTGCCTGGCCACACACCAGGCAGTGCCACCACCTGTGTCTGGCCACACACCAGACAGTGCCACCACCTGTGCCTGGCCACACACCAGGCAGTGCCACCACCTGTGTCTGGCCACACACCAGACAGTGCCACCACCTGTGTCTGGCCACACACCAGGCAGTGCCCCCACCTGTGCCTGGCCACACACCAGCACCTGTGTCTGGCCACACACCAGGCAGTGCCCCCACCTGTGCCTGGCCACACACCAGCACCTGTGCCTGGCCACACACCAGGCAGTGCCACCACCTGTGCCTGGCCACACACCAGGCAGTGCCACCACCTGTGTCTGACCACACACCAGGCAGTGCCACCACCTGTGCCTGGCCACACACCAGGCAGTGCCACCACCTGTGCCTGGCCACACACCAGGCAGTGCCACCACCTGTGCCTGGCCACACACCAGGCAGTGCCACCACCTGTGCCTGGCCACACACCAGCACCTGTGTCTGGCCACACACCAGGCAGTGCCACCACCTGTGCCTGGCCACTCACCAGGCAGTGCCACCACCTGTGTCTGGCCACACACCAGGCAGTGCCACCACCTGTGCCTGGCCACACACCAGGCAGTGCCACCACCTGTGCCTGGCCACACACCAGGCAGTGCCACCACCTGTGTCTAGCCACACACCAGGCAGTGTGCCAGCACCTGTGTCTGACCACTCACCAGGCAGTGCCACCACCTGTGCCTGGCCACACACCGGCCGTGCCACCACCTGTGCCTGGCCACACACCGGCCGTGCCACCACCTGTTCCTGGCCACACACCAGGCAGTGCCACCACCTGTGCCTGGCCACACACCAGGCAGTGCCACCACCTGTGTCTAGCCACACACCAGGCAGTGCCACCACCTGTGCCTGGCCACACACCAGGCAGTGCCACCACCTGTGCCTGGCCACACACCATGCAGTGCCACCACCTGTGTCTGGCCACCCACCAGGCAGTGCCACCACCTGTGTCTGGCCACCCACCAGGCAGTGCCACCACCTGTGCCTGGCCACACACCAGGCAGTGCCACCACCTGTGTCTGGCCACACACCAGGCAGTGCCACCACCTGTGCCTGGCCACACACCAGGCAGTGCCTGGCCACACACCAGGCAGTGCCACCACCTGTGTCTAGCCACACACCAGGCAGTGCCACCACCTGTGCCTGGCCACACACCTGGCAGTGCCACCACCTGTGCCTGGCAGTGCCACCACCTGTGTCTGACCACACACCAGGCAGTGCCACCACCTGTGCCTGGCCACACCCCAGGCTTGCCTTGGCGTGTTTTTGTGATTGTTTGCAACTCTTTCGACCGTTGCAGTCTGTTGCTGGCATACATGAGAGCAAGAGGGAACACACCGCCAGCTACTGTGTGGTGTTGGACCACAACGGGGAGATATCCATTAGTGTCGGAGACATGGATATCAATCTCCAAATCTCTGTCGATTGGGTAAGTCATGTGATTTACAATAGTGCTGGCTGATAACCGATAGATATCATGTGAGCTATTACCGTGCTGGATGATAGCTGATAGATGTCATGTGATCTATCATAGTGCTGGCTAATAACCGATAGATATCATGTGATCTATTACAGTGCTGGATGATAGCTGATAGATGTCATGTGATCTATCATAGTGCTGGCTAATAATCGATAGATATCATGTGATCTATTACAGTGCTGAATGATAGCTGATAGATGTCATGTGATCCATCATAGTGCTGGCTGATGGTTGATGGATGTCATGTGATTTGCTTTTCTGGCTGATGCCAGTACATGTCATGTGATATAATATTCTGCAGCTAGTCCATCATGTCCTTTAACAAAAGGCAGCTGCAAACGTAACTGCTACCCGTGAGCGCCCATTGAGGACACAGACAGAAAGTGCCTACCCTTTATCAGTATGGCTGTTTCAAAGCTTTGGGGCACAGAGTGGCCTGGGGGGGGGGGGCTAAGTGTTTTCTGGTTCCATTGCTGATTTAATAATCCCACTATTTAAGATAGATATATATCCTGCTCCTATTTTTAGGGGTGAAGGTACGGACGGTGAATACATACATACATTCATACAATGCATGCATACATACATGCACACTTACATACATGCATACATACTTACAACATACATACATACATCATACATGCATACATACATACATGCATACATACATGCATACATACTTACATACATACTTACATGCATACATACATACATGCATACATACTTACATACATACTTACATGCATACATACATACATGCATACATACTTACTTACTTACATACTTACATACATACATGCATACATACATGCATACATACATACATACTTACATACATACATACATACATACATACTTACATGCATACATACATACATACTTACTTACATACTTACATACATACATGCATACATACTTACATACTTACATACTTACATACTTACATACATACATGCATACATACTTACATACTTACATACATGCATTCATACATACATACATACTTACATACATACATACATACATACATACTTACATGCATACATACATACATACTTACTTACATACTTACATACATACATGCATACATACATACATACTTACTTACTTACATACTTACATACATACTTACATACATGCATACATACATGCATACATACATGCATACATACATACATACTTACATACATACATACATACATACATACTTACATGCATACATACTTACATACATGCATACATACTTACAACATACATACATACATCATACATGCATACATACTTACATACATGCATACATACTTACATACATACATACATGCATACATACTTACATACATACATGCATGCATACATACATACATACTTACATACATGCATTCATACATACATACATGCATACACTGTACATGCATACATACTTACATACATACTTACACACATACATACATACTTACATACTTGCATACATACTTACATACATACATACATACTTACATGCATACATACTTACATGCATACATACCTACTTACATACATGCATACTTACATGCATGCATACATACATGCATGCATGCATACCTACATGCACACATACATACATGCATACATACTTACATACATACTTATACTTACGTACATACAGTACATGCATACATACATACTTACATACATGCATACATACTTACATACATACTTACATATATACTTACGTACATACAGTACATACATGCATGCATACTTACATGCATGCATACTTACATACATGCATACATGTCTTCACTCCTCCTTGTGCAGCAAGGAATCACCACCATGGGTTTAATAATAAAATATAAAATAAAATAAAGGATCCTATGATAGTGATTCCTTCACAGGGATGAGTGAAGACATCAGGAAAGTCTGCAGGAAGTTCAACATCAAAGTCGTCTTCAGATCAAGAAGAACTCTGAGGACACAACTGAGCAGAGTGAAGGATGTTTTACCAGCTAATATGCACTCATGTGTTGTGTACCGCATCCCTTATAGCTGTGGGAAATACTACATAGGGGAGGAGACCATCAGAAGACTGGAGACCAGAGTGAAAGAACATCAAGATGCCTGTAGAAGGTGTGCTAAAGAGAAGTCTGCAATTGCTGAACATGCATGGGATAATGGACATCCTATTTTGTGGGAGGAAGCCACCATCTTGGACCAGGCCAGAAGACAGAAGGGACTGCTAGTGAAGGAGGCATTGCACATCAGCCTAGCACTGAAGTGTGAGCGGTTCAATGGAGATGATGGAATGGACTTGCCTGGCTGCTGGGGAGCCACTCTCCTCAAGAGCCTGAACTTGAAGCCACGACTACCAGTCCATAATTTTTCTATGTTCAGTTATTTATCATTTGTTGATGTTTTTATTTCAGGCATGTTTATTTATTTTATTTCATTATTATTATTATTATTGTTGTTGTTTTTTTGTTGTTTTTATTGTTATTTTTTTAATTTTATATTATATATATATTATTATTTATTTTTTATTAATTATTTATTTTATTGTTATTATTTTATTGTTTTTTTTGTTTAATTATTTATTTATTTATTTATTTTATTTTATTTTTTCCCCTTCTTCTTCACATCTGGTTCACGTGCTGGCTGCATGTTTCAGGGTGTGGTTTGTATCATGTGTTGGATAGCTAGCTACCCAAGCTCCTCAGGTCATATTATTATCTCATTGTTCCTGATGAAGGCTAGAGCATCTAGTCGAAGCATGAGAGAGTACAATATTTATCGAGAGTAATTTTGTTATGTCAACTGGGAGTTTGTTGAGAGCCTTTGTAAAGACATATTCAGACAGAGGTGAGGGCTGTCATATGTTGTGATGTACGTATGCCTCCCAGAGCATGAACTATCTCTTGGGATGTTCATTGGTCAGTAGTTTGTGCACGCACACCAGGCAGGGACTCACCCTGTCCAGAAAGGTAGCTTGCTCTGGCTAGTTAATAAAGAGAGTGACTGAACTTGTACAACTTCTCCTTGTGCGAATACAACTGATGCTATATTTATCCTGTTTTACAATCTTGTATTGCACCCACACTGACCTCCATGACCTTGTATTGCACCCACACTGACCTCCATGACCTGTATTGCACCCACTGACCTCCATGACCTTGTATTGCACTCACACTGACCTCCATGACCTTGTATTGCACCCACACTGACCTCCATGACCTGTATTGCACCCACACTAACCTCCATGACCTGTATTGCACTCACACTGACCTCCATGACCTTGTATTGCACCCTCTGCCCTCCATGACCTGTATTGCACTCACACTGACCTCCATGACCTTGTATTGCACTCTCTGCCCTCCATGACCTTGTATTTCACCTACACTGACCTCCATGACCTTGTATTGCACTCAAACTGACCTCCATGACCTTCTATTGCACCCACACTGACCTCCATGACCTTGTATTGCACCCACACTGACCTCCATGACCTGTATTGCACCCACTGCCCTCCATGACCTTGTATTGCACTCACACTGACCTCCATGACCTTGTATTGCACCCACTGACCTCCATGACCTTGTATTGCACCCACACTGACCTCTATGACCTTGTATTTCACCTACACTGACCTCCATGACCTAGTATTGCACCCACTGACCTCCATGACCTAGTATTGCACTCAAACTGACCTCCATGACCTTCTATTGCACCCACACTGACCTCCATGACCTTGTATTGCACCCACACTGACCTCCATGACCTTGTATTGCACCCACACTGACCTCCATGACCTGTATTGCACCCACTGCCCTCCATGACCTTGTATTGCACTCACACTGACCTCCATGACCTTGTATTGCACCCACTGACCTCCATGACCTTGTATTGCACCCACACTGACCTCTATGACCTTGTATTGCACTCACACTGACCTCCATGACCTTGTATTGCACCCACTGACCTCCATGACCTTGTATTGCACCCACTGACCTCCATGACCTAGTATTGCACCCACTGACCTCCATGACCTGTATTGCACCCTCTGCCCTCCATGACCTTGTATTTCACCTACACTGACCTCCATGACCTAGTATTGCACCCACTGACCTCCATGACCTAGTATTGCACTCAAACTGACCTCCATGACCTTGTATTGCACCCACACTGACCTCCATGACCTGTATTGCACCCACTGCCCTCCATGACCTTGTATTGCACCCACACTGACCTCTATGACCTTGTATTATATACCATCAAATTTAGATTGTCTTGTTTGCCCTGAGGCTACAGTGGATGGTCATGTCATCTTTCCCTGTGCCCGCCTCAGGTCAGCCAATTTTCTGCTGAGCTTGCAAGTGCATCGTATGTGTGCATGGATGGAAATATTCCCACGGAAACAATGAAGTTCATTCTCTTACACTGTTCTGCCAACAAGGTCCCAGGTGAGTGCAATAATTATATTCACGACTGCTTAATAGTATTCACACATGCTTTGCTGGCCTACCCATATTCATGACCATATAAACATAGTCATTACCTCTGACTTTGTTTGTGTACTTGTTTGTGTAGTGTGGTTTGAGCCTACATGCACCCTCAAGTCCTCCAAGCCTCTGGGCATGCTCCCAGCCTGCCCTGGGGCCATCCACGCAGCTTCCCCCAACCTCCTGGAGCTGAGGAGCATGTACGAGTTCCTCACCAGCAAGACAACATCCACTAAACCTCCCGCAGGTCAGTTCTGAGCAGCACATCATCATATCTAGGAGTGAGCTCCATTCTGTAGTGGCAGTATGGGGAACTTGGGCCACGCCACATGAATATCCATCCACTGCTGGCAAGTGTTGTTTTGAAAGCCATTCTCTTCTGATTGCAATCTCCTTGAATGCAATCTTAAGAGGGCCAGCCGTCTTTAAGTCAGCAAGAGAAGTGTGTGTAGTTATGCTCCGTAAAAGCTGTTGTTGAGCTGGTGCTGATAATAGCATCAGACAGTCACAACAATGGCAGGTAATGGCAGGTAATGTCGAGCAGCCAATGCCGATGCACAGCTGCAATCAATTTATAGTCTTGTGGATCATTTGGCGCCCGTGAGGAGGGAAACCCAATAAGCTTAAAGTTGGTGTTGTGAGTATATGCACTGGCATGGCTGGAAGGGGTGGCAAATGTTGCAAGGGGATATGAGGACATCCACAAATTTGTCTGTAGCCAGCAGGGAAGAAAAACTGACTTTTGAACAGGAGCAGAAGTCATAATTGACACTTAACAAATATATAACACCAGCTCTTACAGTGTCCCATTATAGTATACATAGTTGGTGCATGGGATATAGAGGGCCTCACAACATCTGACCAGGTGGTTTATTATAACGTATCATATCTTTGCTCACATTTGTGCCATGGTCCTGGTTCGTATGCTTTTAATAGTCTAATAGTCTAGTTGTTGTTTTGGAATTTCTGTTTTTCTTTTGGAGCTGCAGGTTGGAATGTGAAGTGAAACCACACCCCTAAAACTCATTTTCGTCGCTACTTTCCAGCATCAAGTCTCGAGTGACTAATAACAACTGTGATCGATAGAGCAATACAGATTGATGCAAGTGATTTTTTTTTAAATACAATATATTTTATGAGTCGACTTGTGTTCATGGACTTGTGTTCATGCGAAGGGGTGTGGTCTAAATGATAAAATAGAAACACTATAAAAACATTGTGGTTACCTCTTTGGAGCTCCGTAGATTCTGCACACTTCACTGTATGAACTTGATATATAGCTCACCTCTCTGTGAGCTCTCTTTTGACATTAACAATAATGCTGCATAAACCAGTGCATGCAACCAAAGTGGTTCCTAGTGCCTGAAATGACTAGTTGTGGTTCCTGATTGGAAAGTGATATTCAGTTATCTGTGGCTAGAGGAAATCCTGCAAAATGAGGAGTTCTATAACGTGATTAAGTAAGTGGCAAGCGTGGGTGCTGAAAATCATATTTTTTCCAGCCAAGAAAATTGATTTTTTTCAATGCGCAAACTTGTCTACTTTGACACATTTTAGCGCCTATAAACAATCCTGGTTGAGTTGGGCTACCTCTAGCCAACGTAACAATTGTCTAGCAGTTTCGAATCAGGAGCCTCAACTACAGCCAGTTCGGGCATCAGATTTTACGGTACCTCCATATGGAATAGCTAACTATGCAACTTTTTTTGTATCAAAAGAGACCACACAGAGACATCTATCTTTTGAGCTCTATATCTATTTCATACAGTGTGCAGAATCTGTGTTGCTCCAAGTCGTAACCACAAGGTATAGTTATTATAACTCCCTCTTCACATCACATAAATCTACCTGTAAAATATATATTTAAAAATCATTTCCATCAACCAGTAGTGTTTGTATTGCTCTATCAATCACAATAACCACTCCAGACCTTGATGCTGGAAAGTAGCTTTTTCAAATGAGTTGGAGCAGTGATTTCAGTTCACATTCCAACTTGCAGTTAGAAAGAAAAAATATGTATGGCAAAACAAGAATCACCATTAGAAAGCACACTGCACTGGCTACATTTTGGTATATAAATAAGGACCATAGCACGAATGTGTGCAGAGATATAGTACTTTATAATGGTTTATAAATAAGGACCATAGCACGAATGTGTGCAGAGATATAGTACTTTATAATGGTATATAAATCAGGACCATAGCAAGAATGTGTGCAGAGATATAGTACTTTATAATGGTATATAAATCAGGACCATAGCATGAATGTGTGCAAAGATATAGCATTTTATAATGGTATATAAATCAGGACCATAGCCTGAATGTGTGCAGAGATATAGTACTTTATAATGGTATATAAATCAGGACTATAGCATGAATGTGTGCTGAAATATAGTACTTTATAATGGTATATAAATCAGGACCATAGCATGAATGTGTGCAAAGATATAGCATTTTATAATGGTATATAAATCAGGACCATAGCCTGAATGTGTGCAGAGATATAGTACTTTATAATGGTATATAAAGTTATAATGGTATATAAATCAGGACCATAGCATGAATGTGTGCAAAGATATAGCATTTTATAATGGTATATAAATCAGGACCATAGCCTGAATGTGTGCAGAGATATAGTACTTTATAATGGTATATAAATCAGGACTATAGCATGAATGTGTGCTGAGATATAGTACTTTATAATGGTATATAAATCAGGACCATAGCACGAATGTGTGCAGAGATATAGTACTTTATAATGGTATATAAATCAGGACCATAGCACGAATGTGTGCTGAGATATAGCACTTTATAATGGTATATAAATCAGGACCATAGCATGAATGTGTGCAGAGCTATAGCACTTTATAATGGTATATAAATCAGGACCATAGCACGAATGTGTGCTGAGATATAGTACTTTATAATGGTATATAAATCAGGACCATAGCCTGAATGTGTGCAGAGGTATATTACTTTATAATATAAATCAGGACCATAGCAAGAATGTGTGCAGAGATATAGCACTTTATAATGGTATATAAATCAGGACCATAGCACGAATGTGTGCAGAGATATAGTATAATAAAATCATGTGTTTTCAGTCTCTTTTTTGGTCCCCTCCTTAATTAATATATATAGCACCAGCTTTTACATTATGCCATTATAGTATATACTGGTATACATTATATGCTCATTCCATTGACATTTGAGCTGGAATAACATCTGGTGCTCATAATGTCGTAACTGTCCGCCTGTCCATGTCATGCTGAGAGTTCCGTAAGCTTGCATGTAATGCCTTCTTTATTCATGGACACTTATCCACATGTGGGCTTAAAGATGTCTCTCAAGCCAACCACTCTATTACATGGTCAATTGCCCTCAGCAGTGTAGCAGTTCTTCCAGAAAAACAACTCGTTATGCCCTCCATTAGCTGTGTGCATTACCACACAGACAGAGAAGCAAGAAGGATTAGCTAGCTGCTAGGAAGGAAAACAATTTCAGTACAAAGTTATTTCAATTGAAAGATAGGACTTGAAAAGATGAACTTGCTCACACGACCAGAACTTTGTGCTTTGATCATATGAACTCTACTAGAGTGATTATGTATGTAGAGACCATAATTATTTTCTCCATGCAATGTTGGGTAAGGCAATATGCTCCTTAAAAATCACCATCATTGGTGACCATTGTAGATGTAACGAGCACATGAATGCTCTGCTCTGCAACAGATTGCCTGTCTGCTCTTCTTCTAGCCAGGCCAGTGCATGTGTACCTCATTAAGTCTGCACTTGTGCATGGATTGTCTACTCTTCTTCTAGCCAGGCCAGTGCATGTGTACCTCATTAAGTCTGCACTTGTGCATGGATTGTCTACTCTTCTTCTAGCCAGGCCAGTGCATGTGTGCCTCATTAAGTCTGCACTTGTGCATGGATTGTCTACTCTTCTTCTAGCCAGGCCAGTGCATGTGTACCTCATTAAGTCTGCACTTGTGCATGGATTGTCTGCTCTTCTTCTAGCCAGGCCAGTGCATGTGTACCTCATTAAGTCTGCACTTGTACATGGATTGTCTACTCTTCTTCTAGCCAGGCCAGTGCATGTGTACCTCATTAAGTCTGCACTTGTGCATGGATTGTCTGCTCTTCTTCTAGCCAGGCCAGTGCATCTGTACCTCATTAAGTCTGCACTTGTGAATGGATTGTCTACTCTTCTTCTAGCCAGGCCAGTGCATGTGTACCTCATTAAGTCTGCACTTGTGCATGGATTGTCTACTCTTCTTCTAGCCAGGCCAGTGCATGTGTACCTCATTAAGTCTGCACTTGTGCATGGATTGTCTACTCTTCTTCTAGCCAGGCCAGTGCATGTGTACCTCATTAAGTCTGCACTTGTGCATGGATTGTCTACTCTTCTTCTAGCCAGGCCAGTGCATGTGTACCTCATTAAGTCTGCACTTGTGCATGGATTGTCTACTCTTCTTCTAGCCAGGCCAGTGCATGTGTGCCTCATTAAGTCTGCACTTGTGCATGGATTGTCTACTCTTCTTCTAGCCAGGCCAGTGCATGTGTACCTCATTAAGTCTGCACTTGTGCATGGATTGTCTGCTCTTCTTCTAGCCAGGCCAGTGCATGTGTGCCTCATTAAGTCTACACTTGTGCATGGATTGTCTACTCTTCTTCTAGCCAGGCCAGTGCATGTGTGCCTCATTAAGTCTGCACTTGTGTCGTGTGATTCCTGAGTGTTTACTTCCTGCATTCTTCGTGTTCATGCTAATTGCTACTAAAAGCATCCCTCTTAATTGCTAACAACCAGCATTTATGGTCGGTAGCTCCCCTCCATGTTTAGGATAAAATTTGTTGTGGGGAACAAACTATTACACAAACATCCCTGTTCAGAGATGACCTTGAAAGAGAAGCTGTCTGAGTGCCGAGTGTTGCTGAAACCCGTTGTGGATCAGATCCCTTTTCTGGCCATCTCCCTGGGCAAGGACGGTGTCTTGTGCTGCGACACTCTCCCACCAACACTTCCTCATTCATCACCATCCTCACCAGATGAGGAAGAAGAGAAGATTCGTTGCCTCCATTATCTAGCAGCTGCCAAGGATAAGCTGCCATTGAGCGTGCTCAGTGTATCAGGAGCAGGAGATAGGTACGTGTAGCATGTGTGTGACTATATCATACACTCTTGCACTTGTTTGGGAGAACTCCATTTATGCGTTGTTCTAATTATGCATCGTAGTTTCCTGTGTTGCATGCAACAATGTTGAGGTGTTTTTTGTGACTCTGTGAGCAGAACAATAGTTGACAGATTAGAAAGCCACTGGCTGCTGGAGTCTGCTTTCAGAGTTATGGTAATTTATTGTGGCCTTCTGGGTCCTCATTTCACCTCATTACTTTTGAATAGTGAGTTGATTATGCAAAGCAGTTCTTCACGCTCCATATTCTTGGCTGTGAAGTATAGTGACGGCCTTGGTATTGGCGCATTTCCTGGCTCTGCCAAGGGTTGCAGCCAGACGACTCTCCAGTCATTAATCCATGCTATGCATGTACAATAAAAATCATTTTTCCTATCAGTTTATATGTGACCGGATTTGCAAAAAACCGGACTAAACTCAGCGAAACGATTATTGAGATGTAAGCAGTTTTATTATTTAGCCCCCTAAATAAAGGGGTGAAGCTAAATAATAATGATTTTTTTGTACTAACAATCTTTCAGTTATATATATACCTGTGGCGGTGATAAGCCCGGGTGCCAGTTCTAGAGAACAGAATAAGCCTTTGCCGTGAGCTAGTGGATGCAGGACTGAGACAGGGTTTTCCTTTGTCACCAGTTCTCTATAGTGTGTATGTCATGGGATTGTGGAGGGCAAAAGGTTAGGGATTGAAGTGGAAGGGACATGGCAAGGGTGGGTTGTTGTGTGCAGATGATATTGTACTGTTAGCGAGAGATCAGGTGGAGTTACAAGTGATATTGGATGTGGAGGGGGAGTATGCAATGAAATGGAGATTTAGGTTTAATAGTGAGAAGAGTAAGTCAATGACAGTTGAATGACGGAAATTGTAGTGGAGGAGAGTGGAAGATTAATGAGGAGAGAATGGAGAATGAGGAAGCCTTCATATATCTTGGTGTGTGTGGATGAGAGGAAATGTTCATTTGGAGAAGATGAAGGAAAAGGCAGAGAAATGGTGGGCAAGAATTGGTCATATGAGCAGGGTAAATGGAGAGATGGAGATGGACAGAGGTAAACTAATATAGGAGTTGCTAGCTAGGCCATGTCTAGAGCATGCATCTGAAGTATGGTGGACAGGAGGGAAGACAGCCTGCAAGTATTTGGAAAGAATTCAAGAGAACTTTGGGAGGAAACTGGTTGGAGGGAGTAATACAGTTGCAGGGGTGGCAGTAAGAGGGGACCTGGGCTGGAGGAGGCTGGAGCAGAGAAGGGGAGAAAAGAAAGTGTTATTTGGATGGAGGTAGCATGGAATGAGTGAAGATAGGCTAGTGAAAAAAGTGTTGGCACTGTTAAGTGATTGTCCAGGTTGGTGGGCAGAGTTTTGTGAGCTGAAAAGGAAGTTTGAGGGAGGAAGGAGCATTGGAGATAGTAGGCTCAAGTGCGACATGGAGGAATTGTGTAAGGGATGTTCATAAGGAAGAGTGGCGGGAAGAAGTAGGAGGGAAATCCAGCCTCAAGTGGTATAAGTTAGTATAAGTTAGCTAAAGAAGAGTTTGGACAAGAAAGATATGTAAGAGGATTCAGTAACACAGGGGAAGTGAGGCTGAGATTTAGGTTAAGGACGGCATCAGCGGGCCTCTTGGGTGACAAGGTGAGGTGTGGTATGTGCCTGGATGGTAGATGTGAGCTATGTGATGAAGGTGTTGTGGAAGATGTTGTGCATTTCTTGTTGTAATGTGGGGAGTTTGGTGGTGATCGAGAGATTATTGGATATGATTGAGGGCATTGAAAGGTCTGAAGAGTGGGTGGTAGAATGGAGAAATGAAGATGAAGAAGGGAGAGTAGGCCTAATGTTGGGTAGATCAGTAGCAGGGGTGAAGGAAGAGGTGTTGGATAGGGTAGACAGAATTGTAATGGGAAATGTGCTCAAATGGTGAGAGAAGAGGAAATTAATGTTTGGCACCCAGGGTCTTATATTGTGTGTAGGTAATTAGTGATGGCCTATCTCAAGGCTCAACAGAACAATTAAATTATTATTACTACACGTTTGGAATGGAATAGCACTTGCCGAAGGTACGTTAGTAGTACAAGGCTTCACTAGGAAGTATAGGCTTCATCTCATCATTAATTAGCCCTTGTCAGAGGAAAATATAGAAGTATAGGCTTAATCTCGACCACGCCTTAAGAATGGATGCAAGCATAAACTAGTAGTCGCTAAACTTGTGGTTACCATTTTATAGCTCTATAGATTATGCGCACTTCATGGGTATGGACTGGATGTATAGCTCAAAAGATAGGTCTCTCTCTTTTGATACTAAATCATGTGCATAACTATAGGCAAGTTACTGGAGCTAAAGTGACAATAATTGGGGGGAAATCGGGTGCATGAGGGGAAGTGCTTCGTGCCATAGCTCACAGGCAACACATTCAAACACTTTCACGACGTGAACTTTAAGCATTAAAAACTCAGTGGGGTGTTTTTAACAACTCGGTTTAGTCGTTTTTTCAAATTAGATCACACATCTCACCAAAAGAATATTGAACTTTTCACTCTTTACCGATTATGACCTTTATTTGCAAAAATGGATTTTCTTATGGTCAATCCACCAAAGCTAAATCTTTAGAAATTGAGGTAGCTCTAATTTACGGTGAAGAACACGATCAAGTAATAAACCAGACATAAATGTTTGGGAAGAAGACTTCTGTGAGCATAATAGTTCCATGCTGTCACACAGAAACTCATAGAAACTGCACACTCCAAATCTGGTGCATAAATGAGCTTTTGTTGGTTGGGCATTATTTACTGACACATTTTTCTATTCTGCAGTTTTACGGGTGGAATGTTAGCTGGGGTCTATGTGGGGCTGACCTTTGACCTTGCCATCAAGGCTGGACTGAGCACAGCCCATCTGTCATTGCAGTCCATGAGTGCAATATCCACAGAACTCCACCCATCTCTCTTGCAGCCAGAGAACATACGACAGTGGGCACCTTGGGATCCCACTCCCCTAACTCTCTGACTTTTAAATGACTTGTATATGTCTCATGCTCACTTATTGTTACATGTTTACTAGCGTTCTCCAACATGAAAATTAAACCAGTGGTACTCCTTCATTTCATTTCAATTGGTGTACACATAAGGGGATAGAGGGATAGAGTAACCATATTTCTAGACAGAGTATAGCAGTTAATTTTAGAGCAGACAACAATTGCTGCATCTATACACTACTTTAATTAATAGGTGTGGAATTGTTTGAGGAGACGACTATTGATCCACTGAAGCAAAATGTTTTAGTCTGAACCACTTCAGGGGGGAAGAAACCATTTTAGTAGTCAAGTGTTATGCACTAGCTTACTCTGTAATCTCTGCAAAATTCAATGACTTTAAACTTAAGGGGGGGAGATACTTAATTAAGGGGGTGGAGATACCATTTTTTTCAAATTCTTTAAAAACGCTTATTACAATTTTGTAGCTTATAGCTCAAAAGATGATCTCTCTCAATGAACTCTCAGTTGACATAACCAAATTACAATGACCTCGAAATTTACTCTCTCTAACGTTTCGACTAGATGCTCTAGACTTCATCAGGAAAATTAATTTTCAAAATTGATTTTCAACCCGGCGCTTGACCACGTACTCACATTTTAGCACTTAATGAGAACACTGTTATTGTAGAGTAGGACTTCCTCTTGCCAGTGGTACTAATTTCAACTGTCTAGCACTTCACAATCAGGAGCCGGATTACAGAGAATTCAAGCATGCAGGTTTTGAGGCCCTCAACCTTAACTGCATGCAACTTTGGCATGGTTATACCTATGCAACCAGAAGAGAGCACACATAGAGAGAGAACTATCTTTTGAGCTATCAAGTTCATAGAGTGAAGTTTACAGAATCTATGGAGCTACAAAATCGTAACCATAGCTTTTAAAGTATCCCCCCCCCCCCCCCCCCCCCCCACCCCACCCATAGTAATGTTTACACCACACACAAAACTCGAAGTAGGTCACATGCTCCCCCCCCCCCCCCTCCTCCCCCATGTGCAAGTTGAATTAGCACTTGTGAATTACCAGGTAGCAATTAATTAAACTGCATCATGTGAAACACTTCAACAATTGCAGCTGTTGTTCTAGTTACTACGTGTTAATTGACCATCTCATTAGCAACTTAGTTAATGCTTGGGCTGTTTAAAAGCTCACACATTCACAATGTCTGTGTGATGCCCCTGTATGTGGGTGGGAGTGTCCATGTGATGCCCGTGTATGTGGGTGGGAGTGTCTGTGTGATGCCCCTGTATGTGAGTCCATGTGATGCCCATGTGATGCCCGTGTATGTGGGTGGGAGTGTCCATGTGATGCCCGTGTATGTGGGTGGGAGTGTCCGTGTGATGCCCCTGTATGTGGGTGGGAGTGTCCGTGTATGCGGGTGGGAGTGTCCGTGTATGTGGGTGGGAGTGTCCGTGTATGTGGGTGGGAGTGTCTGTGTGATGCCCGTGTATGTGGGTGGGAGTGTCCGTGTATGTGAGTGGGAGTGTCCGTGTATGTGGGTGGGAGTGTCCGTGTATGTGGGTGGGAGTGTCCGTGTGATGCCCCTGTATGTGGGTGGGAGTGTCTGTGTGATGCCCATGTATGTGGGTGGGCTCAGTGTCCGTGTATGTTGGTGAGAGTGTCCATGTGATGCCCGTGTATGTGGGTGGGGGGCTCAGTGTCGATGTTTGAGTTCTAAGCTCAGATATTATAATTTGTGCTTGAGGCGCGTGCAATTGCATTTGATGTGAGGGTGTATTTATGTGCACTATCCAGAGACTGCATGTAGCACCAAATAAGGCAAGGATGATGACTTCTCTTTTACAGCTGTGGTGGAGTGTTGAGTTGGGGAAGAGGCCGGCCGAAGATGTTTAGCGAATGATAGGACATGACAGAAGATAATCAGGCTGAGGAACGGCACCTACAAGCAATGATTTGCAGATCCTCCGAGTAAGTTGGATCTCATGGTAGCCACGTGCAGCAGTACACAGATTTTTTAAGGTCTGTAATTAACAGGGGTACCTAAACAACTGGGTATGAAGATCGAGGAGCTTGGTCACCTGCTTGATGCTAGTGCCAGCATAAGTCTGAGTGACTCGTTGTACCTTCTCTTCTCCTATCTACATACTCTTAGGGATCTTTCACAATTATCAACATCTTCACAAGCGTATAGTGCAAGCAGCCATAAGCTTCCATTTTAACTCGCGCGAATAACTTGCGAACACTTTCTTGAAATGACTTTTTTTGTGTGCCATTTCATTTTACTATATAGCTAAGGTCAAATTCAATAAGTTACTTGTCCTATGGGAAATCCAATACAAAAAATATGTGGGCACGGCCTGTTTCCATGGTAACCAAACGCGTGCTAGAGCTTGATTCTTTTGTTCTGCTTTATTTATGAATGTAAAATAGCCCAAATGGGTGAAAAGAAAGCGTCAGCTAGCCAGAGCTGAGAGCTGCTAAAGCAAGTGCTATGTATGACCAATATGAGTGAATCTTCAAGGACAGCTGTCTCAGTTGCCTGAATTGGAGTCTGAACCAGAAACACCACTTCTTCAAGAAGTGAGTCAGCTCACAAGTTGGGACACCCACAATTTCATTGGCAGTCCAAACTTCTATCCCCTTGGATGACTCATTTGTGCTGCCTCCAGTTCATTCATCCGATGAAGAGAGTGACAATGATAGCTGCTCTGACAACCATACCTTTACAGAAGAAGAAGCAACAGCTTGCTATAAAGAATGGGTCCCTCTAGTCTGCCAAGGTCTGTCCAGAAAATGTTTGCTATCATTCTTATGGACACTTTCAGGATACGATTTGGACTAACAAATGTAGCAGCTGCTAATGTGGTTGGTTCAGTAGCCACTTGATTCGATCATGGGGAGGAATTATTTTTACAATAACAAGGGAGAGTTTTCTGATTCTCTGAGGAAAGCACAAGCGGCTCTATGTATTGGATGATGAGGAGTGTCGCTCAAAAGCACTGACATGGTTCCAGCAAAATGCCTATGAAAAAGGTCAACCAACCATGACAGCTGCTAGATTTGCTGCCTGGGTTAACTTCCGTACTCTCACCTCCCTCCTGGCTTTGCTCGCATTCCTCGCACTGCTTGTAAGTGGCTACATTATCTTGGCTTCCATCCTACATCTTATTGTAAGGGTGTGTACGTCGATGGTCACGAGAGAGAAGATGTAATTGAGTACAGAAAGGTGTACTTATGAAAACAGAGGTATTGGAATGCACACAGTTGCCACCACCAGAGGGTAGGGATGGAAAATTGGAAGAAAACGTAGGTTCCAGTACTGCCTTAAGAAAGCTTGTGCTTATTTATTTACCTGATGAGTCCACTTTTCATGCAAATGAAGGACCATCGTACCAGTGAGATGAAGCAGGGAAACTTACTATTCGACCAAAGTCAATTGGACGTGGGATTATGGTGAGTGACTGTATTACTGAGCATCATGGTTATCTACAGCTCAATGAGGAAGAACATGAGCGAGCTAAGCAAATTTATCCATCCATTCCAAGAGCTTTTAGAGTTTTGTTCAAGTATGGGGCCCAATCTGAAGGATACTGGAACTGTGAAAGTTTCTGATTCAATCTTTGACCAAAGCTTAGGAAACACTGCTTATGCTGATGATGCACACAGGATGAATGTAAGTGAGCAACCAAAGAGGCGAAACACATACTGGGATGGAGTGATGCAAGTAATGACTACAGCAAGTGGCCAACCAAAGGGCTTATGAACAGTCTTGGAAGAGTATGATGTGGACACCACTGGCATGGTCAAAACCGAGATGATCAAAGTCCTGGAAAGCATGCATGATTTTAAGACCCAGAAAACTCGAGTGGAGAAGTTGGTTTGCAGTCACAAGCACAGGTGTATTTTCCTTCCAAAATACCATTGTGAGTTAACCTTATTGAATGGGTTTGGGGTCAGGCAAAACGGTTCACACACACTAACTGTGATTATACATTTGGAGCACTGGAGAAAATCATTCAACCAGCCTTGATTCAGTTAGTCTTGAGTTGAGAAGTATTATAGAAAAGTGAGGGAATATCATCGTGCGTACCGTGAAGGAAAAATAGTGTATATAGAAGATGCTGTGAAATTATATAAATTGCATGATCCTGAAACAGAGCTATAGTAATCAATTTTTGACTTTACAGATGTTTAGTGAATTGATATATAGTAGAACATAATTATTTAGAATTTTGTAACTCCAACATAAACTCTCCAACATAACTCATTGCTTTAAAAATTTTAATTTCAATACACCTTTTCTCAAACTCCGCCTCCTTGTTTTTAGAAGGAAATTGTTTTTAGAATGAAAAGGGGTTAACGTAAAATTAGCTTTACAAAAAACATTTCATACCAAATTTCAATTCTTGTGTACTAACAGAATTAGAGAAATCATTCCAAGAAACAGAAAAAAAGCGTTCAAATTGATGACATCAATATTCATGAGATGTTGCCATCGCAACCTAAATTTAAGCCCACATAATTTAAGACACGGTGTTCTTGTTTTCACTGAAACTGAAAGGCTAATTTTGTTGTAGTAATAATATCAAAATGGAAGTTTATGGCTTCTTGCACTATACAAACAGTATGCTTGAGGGGGGTAAGACCAGATGTGCTTTCTAAAAAGTATAAAAATGTCAATCAAAACACAGTAGGATCTCAGAATTCGTCCCCCCCCCTAGCATTATAGAGGCAGGTGGAACTGACGTTAGCTTGTGTCCATTGGAAGGCCTGCTGGCTACAGCAGATGAGGAGGCCATCAGCGCTGAGCTTCAGAGTAGTGGAGGAGAAGAAAATCTCAGCACAGCAGGTTCAAAGGTGCACTGCATATTGCACGAGTACCATGCACTAAAAATCATTTTCAGCGATGCTTCCCTGCTCAGGATGTCACTCCGTTAAGATGCTTCCCTGCTCAGGATGTCACTCCGTTAAGATGCTTCCCTGCTCAGGATGTCACTCCGTTAAGATGCTTCCCTGCTCAGGATGTCACTCCGTTAAGATGCTTCCCTGCTCAGGATGTCACTCCGTTAAGATGCTTCCCTGCTCAGGATGTCACTCCATTAAGATGCTTCCCTGCTCAGGATGTCACTCCGTTAAGATGCTTCCCTGCTCAGGATGTCACTCCATTAAGATGCTTCCCTGCTCAGGATGTCACTCCGTTAAGATGCTTCCCTGCTCAGGATGTCGCTCCGTTAAGATGCTTCCCTGCTCAGGATGTCACTCCGTTAAGATGCTTCCCTGCTCAGGATGTCACTCCGTTAAGATGCTTCCCTGCTCAGGATGTCACTCCGTTAAGATGCTTCCCTGCTCAGGATGGCACTCCGTTAAGATGCTTCCCTGCTCAGGATGTCACTCCATTAAGATGCTTCCCTGCTCAGAATGTCACTCCATTAAGATGCTTCCCTGCTCAGGATGTCGCTCCGTTAAGATGCTTCCCTGCTCAGGATGTCACTCCGTTATGATGCTTCCCTGCTCAGGATGTCACTCCGTTAAGATGCTTCCCTGCTCAAGATGTCACTCCGTTAATATGCTTCCCTGCTCAGGATGTCACTCCGTTAAAATTCTTCCCTCAGGATGTCACTCCGTTAAGATGCTTCCCTGCTCAGGATGTCACTCCGTTAAAATGCTTCCCTGCTCAGGATGTCACTCCGTTAAGATGCTTCCCTGCTCAGGATGTCACTCCGTTAAGATGCTTCCCTGCTCAGGATGTCGCTCCGTTAAGATGCTTCCCTGCTCAGGATGTCACTCCGTTAAGATGCTTCCCTGCTCAGGATGTCACTCCGTTAAAATGCTTCCCTGCTCAGGATGTCACTCCGTTAAGATGCTTCCCTGCTCAGGATGTCACTCCGTTAAGATGCTTCCCTGCTCAGGATGTCACTCCGTTAAGATGCTTCCCTGCTCAAGATGTCACTCCGTTAATATGCTTCCCTGCTCAGGATGTCACTCCGTTAAAATTCTTCCCTCAGGATGTCACTCCGTTAAGATGCTTCCCTGCTCAGGATGTCACTCCGTTAAAATGCTTCCCTGCTCAGGATGTCACTCCGTTAAGATGCTTCCCTGCTCAGGATGTCACTCCGTTAAGATGCTTCCCTGCTCAGGATGTCGCTCCGTTAAGATGCTTCCCTGCTCAGGATGTCACTCCGTTAAGATGCTTCCCTGCTCAGGATGTCACTCCGTTAAAATGCTTCCCTGCTCAGGATGTCACTCCGTTAAGATGCTTCCCTGCTCAGGATGTCACTCCGTTAAGATGCTTCCCTGCTCAGGATGTCACTCCGTTAAGATGATTCCAGTAACTGTGTCGCTCTTATGCTCACACAGCATCTCCAAACCATCATCAAGTTTATTCTTGTTTGTAAAGAATAGACCATTTCCACGGTGCGTAACAACTGGTACTCATTGGGAAGAAGCGGAAAACACATATTCATTTTTATGTGATACATTTACGACACATTTCCCTCAGACACAAGACGACCCTGACACAAGGTGACGATGACGGGACTTGGAAGGAGTCACTAACAACACACTGATTATAGTAATATTAATAACAATGTTAGTGCTGATGGAGGTAGATAATGTTGCTGGTGGTAATTAATAATCAAGGCTGGAGAATGACTTGACCAGCACGGTTTCTAGCATAAACAATTGTCGGGAGCAACTGAAGCCAGTTTTGAAACTCTCTGCAACATCTTCTTCACACAAGAGGCAAGAATCTTTGGACAACTTTTGGTGTTGCCTTCATGTAGTGGCCAAGTGAACTGATCTGGAGTGTCACATAAGTCACTGACAAACCTAGCCTTAGCCCTAGCCCAAGCCCTAGCCCTAGAACTACACTCGAAGTCGAGTGGAGCATTAGCATGAGGTGCTGTCACTGGCTGTTTGGTGTGAGTGGAGCATTAGCATGAGGTGCTGTCACTGACTGTTTGGTATGAGTGGAGCATTAGCATGAGGTGCTGTCACTGGCTGTTTGGTGTGAGTGGAGCATTAGCATGAGGTGCTGTCACTGGCTGTTTGGTATGAGTGGAGCATTAGCATGAGGTGCTGTCACTGGCTGTTTGGTATGAGTGGTGCATTAGCATGAGGTGCTGTCACTGGCTGTTTGGTGTGAGTGGAGCATTAGCATGAGGTGCTGTCACTGGCTGTTTGGTGTGAGTGGAGCATTAGCATGAGGTGCTGTCACTGGCTATTTGGTATGAGTGGAGCATTAGCATGAGCTGTCACTGGCTGTTTGGTATGAGTGGAGCATTAGCATGAGGTGCTGTCACTGGCTGTTTGGTGTGAGTGGAGCATTAGCATGAGGTGCTGTCACTGGCTGTTTGATAGTAAAATATCAACATTTTTCTTGTACACTTTTAAAGGGGGATGGAGGCCATGAAAAAGTGTGCTCTTTGAACACTTGTGTGTACAAAGAGCACCCCTATCATACAACTCTCGTTATATTGTTGATATTATCTTGCGTATACAAGAACTGCACAATGCTACTGTCTCCCCAGAAACCAAGGTTTATTATATAAGCTGCTTTTGTGTGGTTCCTAGGGGAATAGATGATTATGCCAAAATATCATCCCAATTTATGATAGCTATTGTAAACATATTCAGACAAGAGGTGAGGGCAGTCGTATGTTGTGATGCACATATGCCTCCCAGAGCATGAACTATCTCTTAGGGTGTTCATTGGTCAGTAGTTTGTGCACGCACACCAGGCAGGGACTCACCCTGTCCAGAAAGGTGGTTTGCTCTGGCTAGTTAATAAAGAGAGTGACTGAACTTGTACAACTTCTCCTTGTGCAAATACAACTGATGCTATATTTATCCTGTTTTACAATCTTGTATTGCACACACTGACCTCCATGACCTTGTATTGCACCCACACTGACCTCCATGACCTTGTATTGCACCCACTGACCTCCATGACCTTGTATTGCACCCACACTGACCTCCATGACCTTGTATTGCACCCACACTGACCTGCATGACCTTGTATTGCACCCACACTGACCTCCATGACCTGTATTGCACCCACTGACCTCCATGACCCTGTATTGCACCCACACTGACCTCCATGACCTTGTATTGCACCCACACTGACCTCCATGACCTGTATTGCACCCACTGACCTCCATGACCCTGTATTGCACCCACACTGACCTCCATGACCTTGTATTGCACACACATTGACCTCCATGACCTTGTATTGCACCCACACTAACCTCCATGACCTTGTATTGCACCCACACTGACCTCCATGACCTGTATTGCACCCACTGACCTCCATGACCTTGTATTGCACTCACACTGACCTCCATGACCTTGTATTGCACTCACTGACCTCCATGACCTTGTATTGCACTCACTGACCTCCATGACCTGTATTGCACCCACTGACCCCCATGACCTTGTATTGCACCCACACTGACCTCCATGACCTGTATTGCACCCAATGACCTCCATGAACTTGTATTGCACCAACACTGACCTCCATGACCTGTATTGCACCCACTGACCTCCATGACCTTGTATTGCACCCAGACTGACGTCCATGACCTGTATTGCACCCACTGACCTCCATGACCTTGTATTGCACCCACTGACCTCCATGACCTTGTATTGCACCCACACTGACGTCCATGACCTGTATTGCACCCACTGACCTCCATGACCTTGTATTGCACTCACACTGACCTCCATGACCTGTATTGCACCCACTGACCTCCATGACCTTGTATTGCACTCACACTGACCTCCATGACCTTGTATTGCACCCACTGACCTCCATGACCTTGTATTGCACTCACACTGACCTCCATGACCTTGTATTCCACTTGCCTCCCTCGCAAACTGTCCTTGCAGCAGTCGGCACACACTCCTGGTGCTATGTCATCCTGACTTGTTATGGTTCACCTCATCTCCAAGAGGTTGTCTCCTCGGACACCTCAAGGCTACAGTGGATGGTCGTGTTAGTTTTCCCTGCCCGCCTCAGCTCAGCCAATTTTCTGCTGAGCTTGCAATTGCATCGTATGTGTGCATGGATGGAAATATTCCAAGGGGACTATGAACTTCATTCTCACACACTGCTCTGCCAACAAGGTCCCAGGTTAGTGCAATAAAATCATGACTGCCTAATGGTATTCACACACACTTGCTTTGCCATACACCGCTGGTTCCCACCCATATTCATGACCATATCAACATAGTCACTGACCTTGTTTGTGTAGTGTGGTTTGAGCCTACATGCACCCTAAAGTCTTCCAAGCCACTGGGCATGCTCCCAGCCTGCCCTGGGGCCATCCACGCAGCTTCCCCCAACCTCCTGGAGCTGAGGAGCATGTACCAGTTCCTCACCAGCAAGACAACATCCACTAAACCTCCCGCAGGACAGCTCTGAGCAGCACATCATCATATCTAGGAGTGAGCTCCATTCTGTAGTGGCAGTATGGGGAACTTGGGCCACGCCACATATGAATATCCATCCACTGCTGGCAAGTGTTGCCATTCTCTTCTGATTGCAATCTCCTTGAATGCAATCTTAAGAGAGCTAAGTCAGCAAGAGAAGTGTGTGTAGTTATGCTCCGTAAAAGCTGTTGTTGAGCTGGTGCTGAGACATCAGACAGTCACAACAATGGAAATGTCGAGCAGCCAATGCCGATGCACAGCTGCAATCTATTTATTGTCTTGTGGATCATTTGGCGCCCGTGAGGAGGGAAACCCGATAAGCTTAAAGTTGGTGTTCTGAGTATATGCACTGGCATGGCTGGAAGGGGTGGCAAGGGGATATGAGGACATCCACAAATTTGTCTGTAGCCAGCAGGGAAGAAAAACTGACTTTTGAACAGGAGCAGAAGTCATAATTGACACTTAACAAATATAGTGGGTTCTGCACCAGCTTTTACATTATGCCATTATAGTATATACTGGTATACATTATATGCTCATTCCATTTACATTTGAGCTGGAATAACATCTGGTGCTCATAATGTCGTAACTGTCCGCCTGTCCATGTCATGCTGAGAGTTCCGTAAGCTTGCATGTGATGCCTTCCTTATTCATGGACACTTATCCACATGTGGGCTTAAAGGTGCGTCTCAAGTCAACCACTCTATTACATGGTCAATTGCCCTCAGCAGTGTAGCAGTTCTTCCAGAAAAACAACTCATTATGCCCTGTGTGCATTACCACACAGACAGAGAGGTAAGGAGGATTAGCTAGCTGCTAGGAAGGGAAACAATTTTAGTAGAAAGTTATTTAAGATAAGACTCGAGATGAACTTGCTCACACGACTAGAACTTTGTGCTTTACTTGAGATGAACTTGCTCACACGACTAGAACTTTGTGCTTTACTTGAGATGAACTTGCTCACACGACTAGAACTTTGTGCTTTGATCATATGAACTCTACTAGAGTGATTATGTGTATGTAGAGACCATAATTATTTTCTCCATGCAATGTTGGGTAAGGCAATATGCTCCTTAAAAATCACCATCATTGGTGAGATGTAACGAGCACATGAATGCTCTGCTCTGCAACAGATTGCCTGCCTGCTCTTCTTCTAGCCAGGCCAGTGCATGTGTACCTCATTAAGTAAATCTGCACTTGTGCATGGATTGTCGGGTGCTTCCTGAGTGTTTACTTCCCGCAGTCCTCATTTTCATGCTGATTGGATGCTAAAAGTGTCTCTCTTAACCACTAGCAACCAGCGTTTACAGTCGGTAGCTCTCTTCTATGCTCCATGTTTAGGATGAGCTTTGTTGTGGATGGTAAGAGGGAACAAACTATTACACAAACATCCCTATTCAGAGATTACCTTGAAAGAGGACCTTAAAAGAGAAGCTGTCCGAGTGCCGAGTGTTCATGAAACCCATTGTGGATCAGATCCCTTTTCTGGCCATCTCCCTGGGCAAGAACGGTGCCTTGAGCTATTACGCTCACATACCACCACCGTCCTCACCAGATGAGGAAGAGAAGATTCACTGCCTCCATTATCTGGCAGCTGCCAAGGATAAGCTGCCATTGAGCGTGCTCAATGTATCAGGAGCGGGAGATAGGTATGTGTAGGGTATAAAAACCGTTTTCCCATCAGTACATATATAATATATATATATAAGATCCCTTCTTACCGCAATTTGGACCTTTATTCGCCTCAAAAAAATAACAACCTAAGGACGTTCTTATGCAAGCCACTAAAGTAAAAAATTGAGGTTGCTCTAATTTACGGTGAAGAACACGACAACTTTTGATCAAGTAATAAACTAGACATAAATGTTTGGGAAGAAGACTTCTATGAGCATAATAGTTCCATGCTGTCACATAGAAACTCATAGAAACTGCACACTCCAAATCTGGTGCATAAATGTTGAGCTTTTGTTGGTTGGGCATTATTTACCGACACATTTTTCTATTCTGCAGTTTTACGGGTGGAATGTTAGCTGGGGTCTATGTGGGGCTGACCTTTGACCTTGCCATCAAGGCTGGATTGAGCACAGCCCATCTGTCATTGCAGTCCATGAGTGCAATATCCGCAGAACTCCGCCCATCTCTCTTGCAGCCAGAGAACATACGACAGTGGGCACCTTGGGATCCCACTCCCCTAACTTTCTGACTTTTAAATGACTTGTATCTTGTGCTCACTTATTGTTACATGTTTACTAGCGCTCTCCAACATGAGAATTAAACCAGTGGTACTCCTTAATTTAATTTCAATTGGTGTACACAAAAGGGGATCGAGTAACCATATTTCTAGACAGATTATAGCAGTTAATTTTAGAGCAGAGCAGACAACACTTGCATCTATACACTGTACCTTTAATTAATGGGTGTGGAATTGTTTGAGGAGACGACTATTGATCCACTGAAGCAAAATGTGTTAGTCTGAACCACTTCAGTCTAATAGCAGCTACCCACAAGGAGCTAGTAGTAGGAGAACTGATTGCCACATGCCAAGGATTACTGTACGAGATTAATGTGACGAGCAATAGAATTATTGAGGCAGTCGATCATCCTAGATGCTTTGGGAGCAGTGTCAAGAGCCAGCAGCTCTCTGTGGGCTTGCCAGACAGACCAGAGTTGGTACAGAACACAAAACTCTGGAAAAGCAAAAGAATGAGATTAGTTCTGCATAGTTTTATTCCTAGCTCACTTGCAATCCAGCAAGACTATTGAAGTAGCAGAACATTTAGGAACATAATAACAGCATTTATGTGATTTAGGATTTGAGAGGCGAGTTTGCTACTGCACTCATTAGTAGTACTTCTACTTATATGGTTATCATTGTTTTAACATCTGCATATTGTCTAGGCATGTCATTGTTTCAATCTATGCTGCTATACAATTCCAATCATGTGCACCACCTATATAATGCACTTACAAAAACAACAACATGAAGACTAAGTAATAATTGATGTATATTACACATACATCAGATGTAAGGAGAAAAGGCAGAGTGCAGCAAGCAGGTCAGTTGTTGAGGGTGGTTTTCTCAATCTGTCGCTGTAGTCCATAAGGTGTCATGCCTGCCTGGGATGCTCCACGGTTGGAACCCATCTGGAGGCCTATCACAGATCCACTTGCAATCTTCTGGTCCATTGGATCAAAGTGCCTTTCCTTCTTGTCTGATTGCTTGGGACCCAGCTTTGGAAATGAACTCGAGGCCTTCTTCTGTGCAACACGGCCCAAGGCATAGATGCAGAGGATAACTTGGTTCATGTTCGTGTTCTCGTACAAGTCCACAGTTTGGAACAAGTCCGTTTTGGGGATACCATACTCGGAAGCCTGGTTCAAAAATTTGCCAATGTTTTCCATTTTCTTGAATGCCATCTTTGACTTGCTGATATTTGGTATGGAATCTTTCACCAACACATTCATTACTTTGCAAAGATATACGCCATCCTGGAGTGCCTCGTGGAAATCCCCAGCAGGCCATGGGTCCCCAACTAAAGCCTCTAACCAATTTCTAGCCTCAGCCTCTAACTTGGGATCATACTTCGCTTCCCTTTTTTCCTGCAGCTCGCCAGACATGCCATATCCTTTCGGCCTTAAAGCCATTTCTTGTCAGCAGCTGCTTTCTGCGATGTGATATCACTGCAAAGTCCGTGAAGTTATAATGATTTCTACGTGACGTATAATTGCGTAAATTATACGTCACGTAGAAATCACGCCTCATAAATTAAGATGGCGGGAACCTTGCTCCCACCTAATGGGAGCTTCGAGATAGGAAACCAGGCAATATGGTCAGTGTCTTCCTGCAAACTGGGAAATGGTGTAGCACAACTCAGAGATAACTCTCCCGACACGTATTGGCAGTCAGTAAGCTACGAGTTTGCTGGCAACAATGAATGCAATTTTATCTTGTTTTTTAGGTCAGATGGCAGCCAGCCACACCTCATCAATATTGAATTTTTGAAGAAAACTGCAGTACAAGTAAAGTCAATGTCATATCTTTGAAAACTGTGTCCATTTTTTTAACAACACACCAACTATGATATGTACGGTCATGCTACAGAGGATATCGCTCTACACGGACTATAAACTAGATGAAAGCTACACTCCCAGCAAAATTGCTGTAAAAGCTGGCACTAATTTTCATGACCTTCAAGTAAGCATATACATAAGAATGAAATCAAATGTTGCAAGATGTTGGTTGCACCATCCACATCACTACGAGTAGCAAATTAGTCTGATCGATATAAAAGAACCTGAAGATTGGGTCAACATCAATTTGAGAAACAAGGATGGAAGGTAAAAATTGACACCACTACATCACACAAATGTGAACTTCAGTGAATCTGTTCTTTGTTTGGTTAGATCACCCAGAGCATTTCTCTTCCAGATCAACATCCTTGCAAATCATCAAAATGGACGAGATACACACATCCGACAAGTGAAGCTATACGAGCCAAAGTGAGACACCCCCCATCCCACCCCCGTTGTAATGACAATGTATTCCACAACACAGATTGCACAGTCTCCCAAATCTAATATCAGAAGATGCAGCTAAATTTGAGTCCGTGGAGTTTGCTTCTATGCTTACTTGCAGATAAAGAGACCATCATATACAAGAAGCACCAAAATGTATCATGTTATTTATAACAATGTAATGTTCCAACTGTATCCACTTGTTGAACAAGCAATAATTGATAAAAACAACATAACACATCAGTTAGGATAACTTTGGTTCATGTATGCAGCAATGCCAAAAAGTATCATGTCCATACATTTAACTTGACTGACAATGCATTTATACCAGGACTGGTGTCTCGAGCTGCTCTGCATGCTGCACTGCACTGCTCTGGCAGAACCCAAATAACACCATAAACCAGCACGCGGAGGTCTGCTAACACTCCTATTAGTGCACACCAAACACCGCATGACTCCAACAAACTGTAGAGACATTATGTCAACAATAAATGCTAAATAATACAGTTGCAAAACATGTATAGAATACATTATGTATCTCTTAATGTAAAAAATGTGTGTGTGCTAAATTATAAAGACTTGTGTGTCTTGGATAGGATTTGCTTACAGAGTTAACATCGTACGTGTAGGTTCAGTTTCAGCATCTATCATGGGCTCCTGGACCCTTCTCTAGAGCCACCCACAGAAGCATCAGACTTCTCGTGGTAGACCTTGTTGTTCTGCTCTGGTGAAGAGGACCTTGGGGACCTTTCACGAGAGACAGAACGGGAATAAGATCTCTTACTGTGGCGTTTTGGTGATCTGGAATATGACTTCCTTCGTGGAGAATAACTTCGTGACCGACTCCTTCTCCTGCCATAGTATATAATGAAAGCTAAACATTTCTTTTGAGTGGTGCCCCCCAAAAAACAAAAAAACGGTCAAGCAACTGGAAAAAGGTAGCTACGACATCAAAATACTTTAAACATCACATTCTGAATTATATATTAATAGTCCTGTAGGGAAGAAAGAGAAAATAAGTGTTTACATTTCCTTTCTTCACAGCATGCCCATTCGACTTCAATGTTTTGGCATTCAACAAATGTGCTATAAAATATGGAGTCAGCTCCTGTGGATTTTAACCGATCGACCAACAAAATTAATTGCCTATAAGACATAAGGTCACAATTAAGAAATTAGCTGAGCACCATAAATATATATTTTATTACCTTTACCTGTACATGCCCAATAAAGGGACCTATCAATATAAAACGAACAGACACTTTTGTAATCGTTCTGAAACAGGGTTTCATTTAGAAAATTGTCCAACTGGAGGAATCTGGATATTAAGGGGGGAGGGGGCAAATGGAGGAATCTGGATATTAAGGGGGAGCATGATGTCCAGCACTTATAAACATAAATAAGAATTTTAATAATACAATTTCCAAGGAGGGGTTCCAAGGGGTGGCAGCCCACCCCCCCCCCCCCCCCTAAATGAAACCCTGCTTCACTTTTGAGAAAGGAGGCACTCCTGGATGTTTTTCTTTGCTAAAGGTTTGTTGTAGACAGAGCCATGTAGTGATGCATAGCTTTTGTATACACAAAACTGAAGCTTATTGTATTTGCATTTTAATGTTGTCTGAGTTTAAAGAAGTTTATTCTTGAAAAAAAAGTTGGAGCAATAGTAATCTACAGTCAATCGGTTTACTATTCACATATAAAACGAGGACTGGTTATGTCATAAAAAACTGACATTCCAAATGAGAACACCATAAATTAATTTTTCATGAATTATTGTGCATATTTTATATGCATATTTTATATCCATCCAGTATCTCTAGCTTTAACTACCTTTATTAACCATCAGGTTCACTACAACTTCCTAGTTATTCACTTCAACAAGCCTGTCAATGAAGATTCATTATCCTCTTCATATCTACTTGCCATTGCATACATTTTAACAATATTGCTATTATACCACTCCTTGACAAATCAAACAACACCATAGCGGGTGCTTGCTATATATGAAGGACACCGACTACATAGTTTACAGTAACCTATTGCATTATAGAAAAATACATACCTAGATGAGTGTGGAATATACTCATCACCATATCTGACATGAGGTGGTTCACTCGGACGGCCATACCTTGCTGTCTGCACCCTCATCTCACGACCATCCAGCACATACCCATCCATCTTGTCCATTGCATCCTCTGCATCACGTCTTTCCAAATATCGAACAAATGCAAATCCCCTTGACTCCTTGGTGAACCGGTCTCGAGGAATGTAAACATCCCCCACTTCTCCATAACGCTCAAAGATAGGCTTCAATTCTTCAGGGGTTATACGGTAGGACAGGTTATCTACCTTCAAGCTCACCATTCCATGGATATTAGGAGGCCTTCTCCCTCTATAAGGATCACTGCGCCCACCTCCCCCACCTCCCCCACCTCCCCCACCACTACCCCTGTACCCCCTGTCTCTACTTCCACTCCTGTAGCTCCTGCTACTATATCTTTCGGGGCTTCTACTTCGGTACCTGTCTCGGCTCCTGCTCCTACGGCTCATTGTCAATTAAGTATAAGGTCGTATACGAAAATAGGGCAGTCACCTACAAAACCGCTGCTTTCTCTGGTTGGCGCTAAATAGACAACTCGGCACACACACACGAGCCGGGTGAGGAGAACTTACTGAGCATGCGCTAATGTAGAGAGCTGGGAGATGGGGTCAAGGTGCAACCTAATGAATGTTCTGTTGCTTTTTATTATCTGTTTAGATTTCAGCTACTGCAAGAAGAAGCCAAAGTTAGAGATAATTACGGAGGTTAGCAATTGTATATATGATGGAATTTGTTCTTCAATGTTTTTTGTACCACCAACAGTCTAAGTCAGATGATTGTTTGAAAGGTGCTGAGGCTGGTGATGAACTTGTCATCCATTACACAGTAAGGAAACAACAAGACAAAGCAAGTGTTTGTGAACCAATACACTATCCTATTTGTCTAGGGTGCATTCACAAGTGGCAAAATTTTTGATAGCTCAAGACAGCGAGAACCCTTTACCATACAATTAGGAGCAAGACAAGTTATTCCAGGTATACCCAAATCTTAAAAATATGAAAAGAAAAGAGGGGAATGTATTTGTGGAGTCAATGCCACTTGGCTTCTTTATGAGAAACCTGACTCCCCTTTTCTTTGTGCATGGGGGGCACCTAGTTGTGAAAGTCAACCGCTTTCAATGTTAATTCACATGATAATGGAGAGCAGTCTCTACTGCAAATGACATAAGTATATAATCATTTAATATTACAAAGCTTGCACAGAGTCTTTCCATGCACATCTACCAGTACTCTGTCCCACTAACCTCTTGTCAGGCAGGTTCTAGATCTAGTTTGTCACATGACCTAGTAGCATTTCACTGAGAAGAACATTACTATGCCATTGAGTAGTAGCCATGACCCAGGTCGATGATGTTGAAAGTTCAGGTGGAGGGACATGATACCACCAGGGAACTAGATAAACCATATTCTGTCAACGCTGGTTGTTGAGCAGGTATCTATATTAAGCACCTTACTTTAATGTCGCCTCTATTTGTTACGTGTTGGATCGTGACCTGCTCAAAAGCAGACATTTCTTCCATTGCTGGTGACGAGACAGATTTATAGATGTGATTATTCACCTACAACACTCTCCAAGCTCTGCTCTACAACAGTTCAACCATTTGTCAATCTTTCTAGCTAGCCCTGTACATAAACTTGGAAATCCTTGCCTATAAGGGATTTGTAACAGCCTGCGCAAAGGCTTTGCTTGAAGTCGCTTCTCGATATTATCTCCCCGCTTTCCTTCGTCAGCTGCTACAAGTTCCCTGCTCGACAACCAGCTTATATGGTATGTATTCAATGTTATGAAGTAGTCACTCATTTTGTTCCAGGATGGGAGGAAGGACTTCTTGGAATGTGCCAAGGGTAAATTTGTTGATATAATTAAAATAAAATAAGATTTGTTGTGCTGATTTGAATTATATTCTTGCTGTGCATGTGAAAGCTCTGTTTTTCTATTCCATCCATAGGAAATAGAATCCACAGACTTTTGTATTTTGATGTATATATATATATATATTATAGTAATAATAGAAAAGTACTGGGATGGCTAGTCCTACTATGGACTATGGACCTTTACATAAACTTGGAAAACTAGGATGGATAGTAGGACTAACCATCCCAGTACTTTTCTATCAATAGCTCTGCTTTAATACAGCATTGAGCACTATTTGTAGCCTTCGCCAGCAAACTACCTTCTAAATGTATATATATATATATATTAAGTGGCGGATCAAGGGATCCATAGGTTTCTCGGAACCCCCCTTTCTGGTAGTCTACTTGGATTATCTGCGGTCTAATATTGGGTTTTCTTTGGGTTTTCAACTGGACTTCTTGTGACTCAGAATAGGACAACGAACAATCACTTTTGGCCTCGTTTGCGTGTGACTTGTGCCTGCAACGGCCTCGGCGTAGAATTCAATAAAGGGTCTTGCTCGTGCTTCATAATTTGGAACCCATGTTTCAAAATCCTATATCTGCTATGGGTATCGTTTCATCCAGTTTTTGGTAGGGCTGAACACCCTTGGAATATTCTCTTAGGTCCCTACCACCACAAAGCAGGTTACTGTTGGAGCGTGCTGTTGTGCAAGCTAACAACTATAGTAATATCTCGTAAGCCATATCAGCATTGATATAAATTGCAGTGGTAAAGATGTGTCTTAACAGCCACCATCAAGACTAGAGCCAGGAAGGATTGGTTGTTGTTTGATTGGGAGGGAGGAGATGATTTTCAAGGAATGGACAAACTGTATAAAGCCAAGCCATGAGCCATGACTGGTAGAGATATGATGTGCATTAGTTATCCACCCAGGGCCTATAACTGCTGGTGGAGATATGAGGTGCATTAGTTATCCACCCAGGGCCTATAACTGCTGGTGGAGATATGAGGTGCATTAGTTATCCACCCAGGGCCTATAACTGCTGGTGGAGATATGATCAATGAACATTAGTTATCCACCCAGGACCTATAACTGCTGGTGGAGATATGATGTGCATTACTTATCCACCCAGGGCCTATAACTGCTGGTGGAGATATGATGTGCATTAGTTATCCACCCAGGACCTATAGCTGGTGGAGATATGAGGTGCATTAGTTATCCACCCAGGGCCTATAACTGCTGGTGGAGATATGAGGTGCATTAGTTATCCACCCAGGGCCTATAACTGCTGGTGGAGATATGATCAATGAACATTAGTTATCCACCCAGGACCTATAACTGCTGGTGGAGATATGATGTGCATTACTTATCCACCCAGGGCCTATAACTGCTGGTGGAGATATGATGTGCATTAGTTATCCACCCAGGACCTATAACTACTGGTGGAGATATGAGGTGCATTAGTTATCCACCCAGGGCCTATAACTGCTGGTGGAGATATGAGGTGCATTAGTTATCCACCCAGGACCTATAACTGCTGGTGGAGATATGAGGTGCATTAGTTATCCACCCACGACCTATAACTGCTGGTGGAGATATGAGGTGCATTAGTTATCCACCCAGGACCTATAACTGCTGGTGGAGATATGAGGTGCATTAGTTATCCACCCAGCAGGACCTATAACTGCTGGTGGAGATATGAGGTGCATTAGTTATCCACCCAGGGCCTATTACTGCTGGTTGAGATATTGGGTGTATTAGTTATCCACCCAGGACCTATAACTGATGGTGGAGATATGAGGTGCACTAGTAATCCACCCAGGACCTATAACTGCTGGTGGAGATATGAGGTGCATTAGTTATCCACCCAGGGCCTATAACTGCTGGTGGAGATATGAGGTGCATTAGTTATCCACCCAGGACCTATAACTGCTGGTGGAGATATGAGGTGCATTAGTTATCCACCCAGGGCCTATAACTGCTGGTGGAGATATGAGGTGCATTAGTTATCCACCCAGGGCCTATAACAGCTGGTGGAGATATGATTAGTTATCCACCCAGGGCCTATAACTGCTGGTGGAGATATGATGTGCATTAGTTATCCACCCAGGACCTATAACTGCTGGTGGAGATATGAGGTGCATTAGTTATCCACCCAGGACCTATAACTGCTGGTGGAGATATGATGTGCATTAGTTATCCACCCAGGACCTATAACTGCTGGTGGAGATATGATGTGCATTAGTTATCCACCCAGGGCCAATAACTGCTGGTGGAGATATGATGTGCATTAGTTATCCACCCAGGGCCTAACTGCTGGTGGAGGTATGAGGTGCATTAGTTATCCACCCAGGGCCTATAACTGCTGGTGGAGATATGAGGTGCATTAGTTATCCACCCAGGGCCTATAACTGCTGGTGGAGAAATGATGTGCATTAGTTATCCACCCAGGGCCTATAACTGCTGGTGGAGATATGATGTGCATTAGTTATCCACCCAGGGCCTATAACTGCTGGTGGAGATATGAGGTGCATTAGTTATCCACCCTGGGCCTATAACTGCTGGTGGAGATATGAGGTGCATTAGTTATCCACCCAGGGCCTATAACTGCTGGTGGAGATATGAGGTGCATTAGTTATCCACGCAGGGCCTATAACTGCTGGTGGAGATATGAGGTGCATTAGTTATCCACGCAGGGCCTATAACTGCTGGTGGAGATATGAGGTGCATTAGTTATCCACCCAGGACCTATAACTGCTGGTGGAGATATGATGTCCACCCAGGATCTATAACTGCTGGTGGAGATATGAGGTGCATTAGTTATCCACCCAGGACCTATAACTGCTGGTGAAGATATGATGTCCACCCAGGACCTATAACTGCTGGTGGAGATATGAGGTGTATTAGTTATCCACCCAGGACCTATAACTGCTGGTGGAGATATGATGAGCATTAGTTATCCACCCAGGACCTATAACTGCTGGTGGAGATATGATGTTCATTAGTTATCCACCCAGGACCTATAACTGCTGGTGGAGATATGAGGTGCATTAGTTATCCACCCAGGACCTATAACTGCTGGTGGAGATATGAGGTGCATTAGTTATCCACCCAGGACCTATAACTGCTGGTGGAGATATGATATGCATTAGTTATCCACCCAGGGCCTATAACTACTGGTGGAGATATGAGATGCATTAGTTATCCTCCCAGGGCCTATAACCTCTGGTGGAGATATGAGGTGCATTAGTTATCCACCCAGGACCTATAACTGCTGGTGGAGATATGATTTGGATTAGTTATCCACCCAGGACCTATAACTGCTGGTGGAGATATGATGTGCATTACTTATCCACCCAGGGCCTATAACTGTTGGTGGAGATATGAGGTGCATTAGTTATCCACCCAGGGCCTATAACTGCTGGTGGAGATATGAGGTGCATTAGTTATCCACCCAGGGCCTATAACTGCTGGTGGAGATATGAGGTGCATTAGTTATCCACCCAGGGCCTATAACTGCTGGTGGAGATATGATGAGCATTAGTTATCCACCCAGGGCCTATAACTGCTGGTGGAGATATGATGTGCATTAGTTATCCACCCAGGACCTATAACTGCTGGTGGAGATATGAGGTGCATTAGTTATCCACCCAGGGCCTATAACTGCTGGTGGAGATATGAGGTGCATTAGTTATCCACCCAGGGCCTATAACTGCTGGTGGAGATATGATGTGCATTAGTTATCCACCCAGGAACTGGTGGAGATATGAGGTGCATTAGTTATCCACCCAGGGCCTATAACTGCTGGTGGAGATGTGATGTGCATTAGTTATCCACCCAGGACCTATAACTGCTGGTGGAGATATGAGGTGCATTAGTTATCCACCCAGGACCTATAACTGCTGGTAGAGATATGATGTTCATTAGTTATCCACCCAGGGCCTATAACTGCTGGTGGAGATATGATGTGCATTAATTATCCACCCAGGGCCTATAACTGCTGGTGGAGATATGAGGTGCATTAGTTATCCACCCAGGGCCTATAACTGCTGGTGGAGATATGAGGTGCATTAGTTATCCACCCAGGGCCTATAACTGCTGGTGGAGATATGAGGTGCATTAGTTATCCACCCAGGACCTATAACTGCTGGTGGAGATATGAGGTGCATTAGTTATCCACCCAGGACCTATAACCTCTGGTGGAGATATTGGGTGCATTAGTTATCCACCCAGGGCCTATAACTGCTGGTCGAGCAGCTTCTCTGCCAAAACAGTTGTTTAGTGGTGGAGTTCTCCTGTGTACCGTTACAAAGTCCTTGAAGGAGGTTGTTGTGGACAACGGCATTAAAGCTCCAAGTTGGACTTTTTAGAACTCTGTGTAGTTCTCCACTCAACTATAATACTCAGAAGCAACACTGTTTATTTGATTGACAGGGAAACAAGACTGTGCTCAATCATGTAGACCACAACCAGTTAGACTTGTTAGAAGAAACAAGACTGTGCTCAATCATGTAGACCACAACCAGTTAGACTTGTTAGAAGAAACAAGACTGTGCTCAATCATGTAGACCACAACCAGTTAGACTTGTTAGAAGAAACAAGACTGTGCTCAATCATGTAGACCACAACCAGTTGGACCTGTTAGAAGAAACAAGACTGTGCTCAACAGGGGTGTATTTAGGGGGGGGGGGGGGGGGGGGGCATTCGCCCCCCCTTGTATCATTCTCGCCCTCCCCCTTGAAATTAGAGATTTTTTTAAAAATAATGTCAAGAAAGGTGTAATACAAGAAAGGTGTAATAAGCTTATGATATCAGGTTCAAATGATAGGAATGTCAAACTGAGGTTCTTCTTGGTTTTCTCTGCCATACGTCCACCATACGTCCACAATCTCTTCAAGGTCGCTCTCAGAGAGTACTTCTGGTGCCTCTATAGCAATCCTCATAAGGTGAGAAAGGCTGCAGTCACTTAGAGAATTACGCAAACGAGTCTTGATCATCTTCATCTGTGAGAAGCTTCTCTCCACAGAAGCAGTAGAAACTGGAATCGATAAGCAGATGGAGGCAATCTTGTGCAAATTGGGAAACATGGCCTTGAGCATGTCGTTTGAAACAAGTTCTTTCAGCTGTGATGCAGTAGTATCCCGTGGTTGCTTGACTAACAGCTGGCGGAATGTTTTCCACTCTGTAAGTATTTCAGTGGAAATCATGGCTGTCTTCACTGTTTCTTCTCCATCCAATGTTTCTGCATCTCTATCTTCTCCGTAGTGAGCAATCAGTTTCTCAACAGACGTGTCTCCATAAGTGGGAAAAGATACTGAATCTGGTTTTGGAACTTTCCGTGGATCGAATATAGACAATGCTGATACAACAGCGTTGGATGAAGAAAATCGGCTTGTTATGTTGGCCTTTAAATCAGCAACAAAAGGCTTACCAACAACATTCTGGAACGAAAGTATTTTATCAGCGTCAATAGACACCTTTGTAGATGACTTCAAGTCTTCAACGTTTTCAAGAAGCTCCAACACCCAGTTCGCTCCAGGCAAAACTGCATCATCCAAGGATTTAACAGTAGCATCAACAAGGAATGATATCAACGAGAGGTCAAGCTGCTCTGCCTGAAGTGCTTTGCTGAGCTTGGCTACTTGTGGTAGAGTGAAATCAAGCAAATATATAGCTGCAATCGTAGACAATTTGCAGAGGGCACCATGGATTCCAAGAGCTTCTGGCTCGTGGGACGTCTCGTAGATGTTCCCAATGGTGATTACAATTGCAGAATAACTTGCTTTGACAGCTTTGACACACCTTTCATGTGCCAGCCAGCGTGTGTCAGATGGCTTGATCACTTTCATTTCTGGAAGTTCAAGAACGTGCTGTACCTCCTTCAGACACTCTGCTCGCTTGGGGGAATTGCGAAAATGCGAAAATGCTTCCAAAGAGTAGTCAATGTTCTGTAAACATGAGCAATTCCAGGAGTTTTATTGGCAGCTTGCACACAAGCCAACTGCAGTAAGTGACAGTGGCAGTGTATAAACAGAGCGTGAGGAGTATGTTTCTTGATACGTGCCTGAACCCCGGTCTTTCGTCCAGAAAAAGTTGCAGCTCCATCAAATCCCAATCCAACTATTCTTCCGACTTGTAGACCTTTCTTCTTTAAACAATCGATGAGATTAGAATAGATGGTCTCTGCATCAGCCTTCTTCAATGGAATAAGCTCCAGAAAGCACTCTACTTGTACACCATCTTCCTCCCAGCGGCAAAACACAGACAATTCTTCTACGTTGGTGACATCTGTGCACTCATCTGCCATGAGGCTGTACATAGGTGCCTTTTGAAGTCGCTTCAGAATCGACTCCTCCACCCATGTCCCCAATGATTCGATGAATTCAACCACAGCCACTCTTGATGTGTACACAGCATTTCTTGGTGCAGTTTCTAAGAATTGCTTCAAATGTTGGCTGCCACATCGAACCACCACGTCAACCAGCTTCTCAAATTTTGTCGAATGTGCAACTTGTTCTTTCGTAAGAAAATGAGTGAGTAGGATCAGGCACTTCACTGCAGCTCTGTTCTGAGCTCTTTTGCGAGCTAAAACATTCTGGAGTTGCTGTACAACTGTTCCACCTTTGGCTGCTCCTTTAGCTGCAAAAAGAGCTCGAGTTGCATGGATATGGAAGTCACTTCTCGCATGAGCTTTCATTTTTTCAACAGCTTTCTTCCAATTTCTGCAAGGTTGTGTGACCCACACTCCTCCAGTACGCTGCAGACCAGATTGCTTGCAAACCTTGCAAAAGGCACCATCGCTATCCTCGTCATAATAGAGCCAACTGAAATCTTTCTCCCAGCTCTTAGAGTATTTTCTCTTCGTGGATACAGAAGAGCGGTGTTTGTTTTGCTTGCTTTTCTTTGAAGGTGGAGGACTAAGGCTAGGACTAGATGCCTCGACATGCTCAGAGCTATCTGTTCTGCTATCTTCGCTATCGCTGCTATTAGCATGAGAAGAGGCTTGAGAAGTACTTGCAAAGTATGAGCGAATATCCATATTAATATGAAGAGAAATCAGCTAGTAAGGTTTCTTTTATAGAGACTTTAAGACCATGACATAATGGACTGAGTTAAAAATACTGAGAGAGAGTGGGAAAGAAGGAGGGAACTGAAGAAGTGACAAACCTACAAAGGTGAGAACACGTGGTGGTGTGTGATGACTTTAAGACCATGACATAATGGACTGAGTTAAAAATACTGAGAGAGAGTGGGAAAGAAGGAGGGAACTGAAGAAGTGACAAACCTACAAAGGAGAACACGTGGTGGCGTGTGATGACATCATGTCTAAGATTAGACTTGAAGACCATGACATAATGGACTGAGTTAAAAATACTGAGAGAGAGGGAGTGGGAAAGAAGGAGAAACAAAAGAAGTGACAAACCTACAAAGGAGAGCACGTGGTGGTGTGTGATGTCATCGTGTCATGACACATGCTCTCCTTTTTCCAAGCAGCTACAATATCATGAGAAATATATACAGTCTAGCCATAGTTCGGTATAGCATAATGCCATTGGTAGTCAGTCAAAATAGCTATCCTCAGACATTGTAAAAGCAAAAATATATATGGGGGGATCTTCCCCCCAGACCCCCCTTTTACGACTTATGAACATGTTAAGAAAATATTAACAAAAATTAGGGCACCAAGTGACCAACCATTTCCACCCCCCCCCCCCCTAGAGAACTAGAGAAAAATTGTGTATGAAACCTGTTGTCCATGATTTTGTAAGAAAATGCATGGAATGCAACATAATTCGATTTCACAAAAGCCCACCTCCATTATACGAGTGACAAGTGACTATATCTAATCTATATATGCTGATTGCCGTAGCATGCAACTTCAGCAAATATTTAAGATGGAATGTTGTACTAAAGATTTTAGAAAAAGTGCATGCCATCATAAGTAGCAGCTATATATACAGTTAGTACTGCAAAAATACCTGTGGGTAAAACACTTTCGTACTCCACGCGGAAGCCCAGGGTGCACGTCCCCTTTCCGCACCATCCAGGCTCTCCGCCCCCCCTTATTTTTCCATATCTCAAGTTCGCCCCCCCTTGGCAAAATTTCTGTATACAACCCTGCTCAATCATGTAGACCACAACCAGTTAGACTTGTTAGAAGAAACAAGACTGTGCTCAATCATGTAGACCACAACCAGTTAGACTTGTTAGAAGAAACAAGACTGTGCTCAATCATGTAGACCACAACCAGTTAGATGACCCTTTAAAGGAGGGACGCCTCCATATATATATTTTTTGCAATTTTTTCCAAAAACTTGTGGCTACCACTTTATAGCTCCATAGATTCTGCAAACTTCATGGTATGAACTTTATATATCGCTCTCGTTTGATACTAAAATATTTTTCATAGACTATAGCCAAGTTACTGGAGCTAAAGTGGGTTTACCTCAAAACCTGAGTGCCTGATTTTGCTACATAAATATCTCAGATTGCCAAGTGCTATATAGAGAGCTGAAATTAGCACCAGTGGCTAGAGGAAGCCCTACTCTATGCAACAACTGGTTTCATTAGGCGCTAAAACTTAACATTTAGAATCATGTGCACCAATATTTTTAGTGGTAAAGGGTCATCTACCCTGTTGTGGTCTGCATGGATACACTCTTGCTTCTAAAAGAATGGGCGAGTGGTAGCACTTCCTGTGTTGGGTTGATCTCTTTTTTTTTTTAATGGTTGTTTCTTGGCTAACACTTGCTTCAGCAGCTGCTTAGTTTCCTAAACAATGGTGGGTTTCGGCCAATTTCAACTCCAAAAACACTCCTTGAATTCTTGTGGAAGACGTGAACTCGTAGCCCCAAATCACTGCTAAACCAAGAAGCTTGGGGTCTTCAGGGATCTTGTATCTCTATACGTAGCCCAACGTAACTTGCGTACTATAGTCATCTACCACCAGAAGACTCCAAATAGTCCACTGTATTGCAGTCATAACTTTACCACCAGAAGACTCCAAATAGTCCACTGTATTGCAGTCATAACTTTACCACCAGAAGACTCCAAATAGTCCACTGTATTGCAGTCATAACTTTACCAGAAGACTCCAAATAGTCCACTGTATTGCAGTCATAACTTTACCAGAAGACTCCAAATAGTCCACTGTATTGCAGTCATAACTTTACCTCCAGAAGACTCCAAATAGTCCACTGTATTGCAGTCATAACTTTACCACCAGAAGACTCCAAATAGTCCACTGTATTGCAGTCATAACTTTACCACCAGAAGACTCCAAATAGTCCACTGTATTGCAGTCATAACTTTACCAGAAGACTCCAAATAGTCCACTGTATTGCAGTCATAACTTTACCACCGGAAGACTCCAAATAGTCCACTGTATTGCAGTCATAACTTTACCACCAGAAGACTCCAAATAGTCCACTGTATTGCAGTCATAACTTTACCACCGGAAGACTCCAAATAGTCCACTGTATTGCAGTCATAACTTTACCTCCGGAAGACTCCAAATAGTCCACTGTATTGCAGTCATCACTTTACCACCAGAAGACTCCAAATAGTCCACTGTATTGCAGTCATAACTTTACCACCAGAAGACTCCAAATAGTCCACTGTATTGCAGTCATAACTTTACCACCAGAAGACTCCAAATAGTCCACTGTATGTTGAAGGTCACTTCAGAAGATAACTCCCAACTTGGTAACAATTACTGCCACCAGAGTAATATCTATGCTGTACAATCGCTTAGCTTAATTCGGAGAAATTTAGAATATTATAAAGCCATTGACCAATCCAAGATAAAAGAACAGTCGTGAGTCAGGGTTTAAATATCCTGCCTCCCAGAAACAGGAAATCACAATCTAGAATACACACTCAAAAGTCCAAAGCACACAACAGGCTTCCATAAGCCAATATAGAATAAAAGTGTGAAACTGAACAATAAGCAGGAAACCACCACAGAGCTTGACATAATGATAATAGCGTGATTAACAGTCCACTAATTATAATTACAGCTAACTGAGTGTTCAGGCCGAAGAGCCATCTTGATGGTTCTTGGGCAATGTCGAGAGGCCGCCCTCGACATCTCCCCCTCCTAAGCTTGGAGCTTTCCCCACTGATATGGGTTCTCCTCTTGTGGGGACTGCTTCCTGCATGAGCCTGGACCAGTGGTCATAGTTTCGTTGTCTTGCGCCAGATCCACTGTCGAAGGTATCCTGGCCGAATCATCCTCTGGCCAAGACTGTCTAGATAAGCCGTCGGCATTTTGATGGCGTATGCCAGGCCTGTACTTCAGTTCAAAGTTGAATACCTGGAGTGCCAGCGCCCACCTCATGAGGCGCCCATTCAGGCGGCTCGAGTCTTGGTGGGCTACGGGTGCAGTGATCAGTCACCACAGTGAAGACCCTCCCCAGTAGGTGGATGGCGAAGAGATCAACGACCCTTACTACCTCCAGACACTGTAACTCGGAGTCTGTGTAATTTTTCTCTGCAGCTGATACTCTTTTCGAAAAATAGGCCACTGGTCGCTCCGTCTTCCCGCACGACTTATAGTACAGCTCTGATGCCTGTCGATGAAGCGTCTGTATGGAGTACCAGCTTGTCATCGTTTCTGGGGAGTGTGGGCGTATGCTCGTGGCAAAGAACAGAGATTAAATGGTTAAATGATGTACACATACGTTTATCCCATGCAAGTTCTATTGGCTTTACAATATGCTAAATTTCTCTGAATTAAGCTAAGGAGTGATTGTACAGCACAGATATTGCTCTGGTGGCAGTAATTGTTACCAAGTTGGGAGTTATCTACTGAAGTGACCCTCGACATACGGTGGCAGCAGTGTTCAGCTGAAGAAGAAGACGAAAAGCCATCATCAGGAACCGCTAAGCAAAATACCCAAGCAGCTGCACTTTCACTACAAAGAGGCAACTCTATGACAATAGTTAACAGCACAGACCCTCAACAAAACCAGAAACTACTTATAATGCACGTGTCTGTGTGCGTTATATGAATACACAGTATGAATACACAGGCACGTGTTTATACTTGAGTAATAACATGGTTAGTTCTGGTGTTACCCTGAGTAACATCTTATAGGTGCTTGACTGTCATAAGACAAAAGTCTCCACGAACTCTCACTTGTTAACTTTGGCGGTTATACATCGTACCTATGCAACAGTTTTTAATGTCAAAAGAGAGCACACAGAGAGAGTTCAAGTGTGCAGAATCTATGGAGCTCTAAAGTCGGAACCACAGGGGTTTTTTAACACTTTGTAAAACCATCCCCCCCCTTAAATGAAACATTTCGTACATCTAGCACTGCTGCTGGATGCCTGTGCCAGGCTCAGCTAGGAAGACAAGCCTAACACACCAGGTCTTAGGTTAGCCTTGCTGCTCACCTCTGCTGCTTGCCTGTGCCAGGCTCAGCTAGGAAGACAAGCCTAACACACCAGGTCTTGGGTTAGCCACACTGCTCACCTCTGCTGCTGGATAACCTGTGCCAGGCTCGGCTAGGAAGACAAGCCTAACACACCAGATCTTAGGTTAGCCACACTGCTCACCTCTGCTGCTTGCCTGTGCCAGGCTCAGCTAGGAAGACAAGCCTAATATTAGCCATATTGCTTACCTCTATAGTGCTCTCAATAGAGCACTGGGTCTGTGGGAAGGATGTGGCTACTCGAAATCCTGTTGGAGCTTTAGCAGCTGCTGCAGGTCACACCACAGGGTAAGACTGTGGTTAACAACTTGATTTTACATGCTCCTTAACTCAATGCCATCTTGATTTGTGGTTTTCTGTAATAATTGTATTTTTTAATTTATTTATTTATAATTATTTATTTTTTTATAAGATCTCGAACTTCATTAGAGTGGAAATACAAGAAGCTACAGTTTGCTACACGAGTCGCTCCATTGAAGTAAGCAAAACAAAAGTCACGCAGCAACTGAACAAAACTTCAGCCAAGTAATCCAGATAGGTGCTTGTGCTGTTTTCCACCAAAGAAGAACTTCTAGCAAAAGCCAGGAAGAGACCGTTCAAGAACACAGTTGCGATTAGTCAGCCATAAAATAAAAACCCTTTTTGATTTTGCTCTGATACCTGTCTACCGGAAGTACAGTATTACTATTTTTAAATCAATCAAGTCATCTGTTGGGCATGTGCGTATGGAGAATGACCTCCTAATACAACGGTTAAGTGTGCTCGCTTGACCACTTCCTCGTGTTTTAGCGCCTAATGAATAGCACTGTTCCAATCAGATGTTGGCAATCTGGGTTTGTACCCCCACTTCAGTTGCAGTAACTTTGGCACAGATACACCTATCCAACATATTTTAGTATCAAAAGATGGCACACAGAGAGACCTATCTTTTGAGCTACATATCAAGTCCATACAGTGAAGTGTGCAGAACCTGTGGAGCTCTAAAGTGGTAAGCACATGTTTTTAAATTATTTTATGGTGTCGATAGGTGACTACGGAATGCTCTGCCCAGGTTTGGCCCATTACTCACATTTTAGCCCTCAATGAAAATACTCATTGCCATGGCTACTAATTTCAGCTGCCTAGCACTCGCCCATAACTGTTGCAAAACCAGGCACTCAGGTTTTGAGGTACCTCCACTGCAGTAACTTTGGCATAGTTATACCTATCCAACATCAAATGGGAGCACACAGAGAGACCTATCTTTAAATTCATGCAGTGAAGTGTGTGCACAGAATCTATGGAGCTAAAGTCAGAACCACAAGTTTTTTGTCTCTTCACTTTAAAGTGATACTCCAGCTATGTAAGTAACACATGCTTGTGTCCGCAATATTGCAGCTAGAGGGTTAACTTGAAACAACATCATAATATTGCAGTTAGAGTGTTAACCTGAAACAACATCATAATATTGCAGTTATAGGGTTAACCTGAAACAACATCATAATATTGCAGTTAAGTTAGAGGGTTAACCTGAAACAACATCATAATATTGCAGTTAGAGGGTTAACCTGAAACAACATAATATTGCAGTTAGAGGGTTAACCTGAAACAACATCATAATATTGCAGTTAGAGGGTTAACCTGAAACAACATCATAATATTGCAGTTAGAGGGTTAACCTGAAACAACATCATAATATTGCAGTTAAGTTAAACAACATCATAATATTGCAGTTAGAGGGTTAACCTGAAACAACATAATATTGCAGTTAGAGGGTTAACCTGAAACAACATCAAAATATTGCAGTTAGAGGGTTAACCTGAAACAACATAATATTGCAGTTAAAGGGTTAACTTAAAACAACATCATGGGTAACTGGAAATGTGTTGTACACGGTCTTCCCAATTTTATTGACGAGATCCTTTAAAATGATATATTTCGAGGGAAAGGTTGAGTGCATTTCTACACGGGCATGTGTAACTATGATCATGTGTTCTATTTGTCTAGTGAAATCCGGAAGTTGAAGATCCCGCCTCATCTAGCGTATGGCGACCGAGGCGTAGAAGGAGTCATTCCTGGTTAGTCCTCTCTCTCTATATAATATATATTCTATATATTATGTCTGCTCACTCTATAACTCTGACCAGTTCTTAGTGATATTGTGCAAAAATCCTCTCTGAATTCCAGTCTATATAATATACAACGTATTATTGATATAGCAACTTTGAGTAGAGAATGACATCAATTTGATGATCATGGTCACTTATGTCAAGTAAAAATAAGTGTTGAAGAATGTGTGCAGGTTTATCAGGTTACCATCCCATCTTCAGGGAGTCTTCATGAGGACAGTTGACATCGCTAGTGCTTGTTTGATGCAGCCAAAACCTCCCACCCACTAAATACCATCCCCCTCCCCTCTCCATCCCTTTAGAGCATTTTATTGGCTCACTTTTCCCACATGCATCACAGGGAGGACTCGTTAGCAAAGAGAAGTTGGTGAGGCAATGGAATTAAAAGAGTCCACCGTCTGTCCTACTTCTCTGAGCTTGTAGGTACATTGCGTGGTGTGTGGGCATCTGACTGTGTGTGTACAAGAGTGGGGAAATCAGTTTTCAGTCTGTCGTACACGCACCTTGTGCCAGACCCAGTCAAGGGAGTGGCTTCTGATTGTCATTCAGAATTTGGCCTTCATTGTACCTCATCAGTTTACCTTCCCCCAAACAAGTGTCCAGAAGTCCATGAACTTCTGGGATCTGCTTCAGCTAAACTTGAATGCAGCTGTCAGTAAACCACTGCCTTCCTAAATATTTCCTTGTCTTCACAGGCAAGAAAGACTTGTGGTAGCCAGTGCATGGTAGTGATGATTGGCCGAGTATTGGGAGGACTCATCAGGTTACCAGCAGTGTCACTTGGCGTCTGAAGGTTTCTTGTTTGCCGGCATCACTCCTGTCAGGTGACGATGATGAAATAAGTTTAGTGGAACCACCATGGCATCATATGGCACCTTTTCTGCTGGCCAGGACAGTGCTGGTTCCTACAACTTGTCTTGTAATTAGTTTGGCTTGAGTGCGTGAAATGAGCGTGCATAAAAAGGTAATTAATTAGAGATAATTAGAGAAATAACGGAAAATTTCCGGTAAATAGCAGCTCGTTTTACAGAATCTTCTTTTACCAACATGTACAACCTTCTTCCTCCAGACAATAATGATCTTTGAGAATATACTGGAGATATCTTCAACATGGCCACATCTGATGCTTCGATACATTTCTTGTTCTAGATACTTCTGTTGAACATGACTAGACCTTCTAAACTTAGCACTCCACAAAGATCAATAGCAGCATCAAGGGGGGGGGGGGGGGGGAACTTGCAGTAAGTTTGTCCGCATTCAGGTCATTTAGGGTATTGCTTGCTACAAAGTGAGTTTCTCTCGCTGCTTTTGGTGAGGTTCAGCTGAGAAAAGGTTCGCTCAAGCTTGCCATTGGATACTGGAAGAGGGAAAAGAAGGCTGGCAAGGCTCAAAGTGTTTGATCACTCAGAAGAATTTGGCACTTGGAATAACCTCCACCAAACAGACTGACACTCCATGGTAGATAAGGAGATGAACTGAGCAGCATATGATATCATTGCCTCAACCTCACCACTGATCTCAAACACATCAACTGCATCTCCTACAAGTGGAACACAGAAGTGCTCAACGAGTTTGTCGATAGCATTTAGAGGATTCTCACCTTCTGTGGATTCTGGGGACTCTTCAGCTTCAACGAACATGTGACTGTCTGCCGCCCTGCCTATCCAGAATCTTCGGCCATCCTGGGGTCATGAAGATGTCACAAAAGAGCTGCAGATCTGACCAGGCCAGCCTTGTAATATGTCACACATATATATATAATACTGATAGTAGAGCACATATTCTAGCTAGAGAGTGGAACAGTCTTATAGTACAGCACATGTCTAGTGGTTTTTGAAGTGGTTCTTGGTACGTGTGAACTTCTTCAGCACATGACCTCCCTAGACCTGTTCTCCATCTTTGTTAGTGATCTTCTTCAGCATAGGTTAACCAGTTTTGCGTCGAGCTTGTTGGTCTCTCTCAGTAGGTTACTGAGAACCCCAAGAATTTCCAACTCATCGGCTTACATACACTTGGAGAAGATGGCACATGGTGTAAGAAAATTAGTGAACAATGCACAAACAAGAAGATACTTGGCATGTGTCAATTTCCCCAGTTACCCTTTGAATTTTGCAAGATCAGCTGGTTTCACTGAAGAAGCTGGCGAGGCGAGGCGAGCTAGTAGACACCATATTTGGACAGAACCCATTTTATAGCACTCAATTTCCTACCGAGTTCCGCATGCTCTTATTGACCTTACTCCCTGCCCCTCGTCCAGGTGACTTTCAGGTCGTTGAATGCTCTTCAGTTCCCTACACTTCTTAGGAGATTTCTCATAGAGGTAGTAGAGCCGAAGGAGTATTTTCTTGATCAAAGGAAGTGCATCTTTGATCGCTAGCTAGTTGGAGCCTTTACGCCAAATACCACATCTAGAGGATCCACTCTCTCATTATCTGCTGCTCCATCAGTTCCCACAGCTCAATACATGCCTCTTTAGTCACTGACTGGATGCTAACACACCGCAGTCGGCACTGAAGTGATTCCTTCTGCAGGGACACTCTTGGCTTGTGCACACCACAAGAAGCTCGTCCCTGTGTGCATCTTCTCATCAGCACCGTCCGGTCACACCAGAGAGCCAGTAGAAGAATGTCGTCATCATTGCTCTGGGCAGTACAGCCATCCATCAGCAGGGAGAACAACTTGGCTTCAGAGATGGCAGAGAGCAAATCCTGCCTTCTCGATTTGGAAATGTAGTGAACAAACTCCTTAGCAGCATTTCGGTGGAGGTAGGAGCTGCCAAGGTTTACTCCGTGCCTTGCCTCAAGGTCACAGATCCTGGGGGACTTCCGAAAGGCTAGCTGCTAGTTGCCGCAATATCGAACTTGACCCTCAATCTCCTCCATTCATCTTCTGCTCGGCAGAGAAGTAAGTGAATGCACATTTGGAACCCACGAAGTGATGCTCGCACCTTGTGCTTTGGCTTGCTCGCTCTTGAGGAGGTCCATTGCATGCACTTGCTGGCCAGACTTGAAACGGTCGGCAACATTGGTGGTTCATATAAAACATGTTCCATGTCCGGAGGTCCATTGCATGCACTTGCTGGCCAGACTTGGAACGGTCGGCAACATTGGTGGTTCATATAAAACATGTTCCATGTCCATTTGTCGCTGAAGTTCCTCCTCCATATGATCCTCTCTCTAAACTTTGTTCATACTTGACACTTCAGCTTCACCACAACTTTCACACCTGCCTCAACTCCCGTCTCATAATCAAGCCATGCCAGCATCTGACACTCGCGGTCCTACGGGTCACCCATCTCTTGTACGTTACCTTCCTTCACTCGACTGGTTCTTCAGCTGATGAGAAACTTCTCTTCATGTTGGCAAAAACAGTCTGTGAAAGACTCAACTTGAAGGTCTCAGAAATTCTGCAGGAGAAAGCTGCAGACCAGAAATATTGACCTCCAAATATACAAAACTTGGACTAAACTCGGACTGGGAAGGGGAAAAGCGCAAAACTTAAAACCACAACACAGTTGGCCCATAACATGTCATGCTCGAGCTAATTTGCACAAATGACCACAAGAACGCACAGTCAGCATACAACAAGTAACGGGCTTGCAAAATAACACATCACAACTTCTAGGTTAACCCTTTCACTGGTGACTTTATTTCAAAAACTAAATCAACACAACCTATGTGAAGATATGCCTTGCTATCTCAGCAATACTTCGTAAAACTCCCTAGCAATGTGATAGCATTTGTATTGACCAACAGTGTGGTTAGTTTTTGTTGCCATAGAAACATACCACATTGAGGTGAATCTCATTTGAACTTGGTAATTCTTGTTTTGATGTGTGTTTAGCCAGTGAGCTAGCTACCTTCATGTATAAATATTTTTACCATAAATTATAGGTTATTTTTATCATTATAGGTTACAAGGAAAAGAAAAATACAAGATATCCGTGAATACTCTAATACCCTAGGCAACAATGTTGAAACAGCATTCAGGACTCTAAAACAAAGTGCCCATCACAGGAATGAGTCTTTTGAATGTGTCTTCATAATAATGAAAACATATTACTTTACGTTTACTTGATATTTTGATCTGAATTAAAACATTCCAGAAGTGTGAATACGCATGCTAGCACAATACATGACCTATCATATCGAGTCACATGCAATGTGAAAATACAAGGCAGAAACCAATAAATGCAACAGACAACAACAGATTGAAGCAAAACACAGGAAACTACTACAGGGTGAAGTCTACGGTATGTGTTTGAAGGGGGGGAAACAGCTCTTTGTGACACCGATTTAAAAAAATCATGGTCTACCCACGAACAAGGAAGTTAAAACAGCCTTTGCAGTTCTTGCTCTGCTTACTCACTACACAGCTAACTATAGCTAAACTCACTGTCAATGCCTTCTTCATCGCTAGCACTCTCATCTTCAGCCCAAATCGCTAGCTCGAGTGAGAGCGCTAGGCTTGCTTGAAGGTAAGTCAGGCCCGACTACTTTGCCGAGCGATAGCAGAGCTTCAAGGTCAACACTGGTCAGGCCAAGGTAAGACGAGATGCCATCACCTTCTTCATCCCCTCAGACAATCCAAAATCATAATCCAGAACCCGAGAAGGCACATCCTCCAAGGTTAGTCGACAGAACATCTTGATCGCAGTGAAACAGCTTCTCGAATTCTGAACGGTCGGTGTTTTTCAATATTTCCCCTTAGTTACCGAACATCTATAGCCTTTATGCTCGGTAGACAAGTAGAGAAAGAATGTAGCTATTTTATGACCTTCATTGGATATTTTTGAACCCTACGGTCAATTTTTAAATTCAATTAATAGCTCTTGCCATATATATATACGCTTACACCAGTGAATGGGTTAACGTTATACTCAGACAGACACAACTGGTCACAGGTTAACATTATAATCACACAGGTTAATGTTATAATCACACAACTAGTCACAGGTTAACATTATAATCACACAGGTTAATGTTATAATCACACAGATATAGTGTAATTAAAGTGGCTGTGCACATGCGCGTATTCTAGAGCATTCGTTAATTAGTTGACATACGAAAATATTGCAAGTAAGTGCATGGAGACATCAATAGCTTACAAGCTAAAAGGGTGAAGCCCCCAAGAGTTGCTCGGATGAGATGTTCATCTAAAGTGAGTTTTATCTGTGGGCACTCTGATAGCACCATAAATGGCAGGTGTTGATGACCCATGGTTAGGTGTAAAAAGTTTGACCTCAGTAACAAAATTACGCCCTGGTGATTGCAGCCCCACTATGCAAATAACATGGGAAAGCACACGGAACAGATTATTGAAAATTAATAAAAATTCCCCGTTCTCTAGTTTGAGGTGTTAAGATCCCACAAACCACTTTAAGCTGTGACTCTAGTTTGAGGTGTTAAGATCCCACAAACCACTTTAAGCTGTGATTAAACACGTGCACGCACACACACATGGTCACTGGTGGGTGTTGAAGGACTTGACACCTTCCTACATGTGCATTCACACATGGTGGGTGTTGAAGGACTTGACACCTTCCTACATGTGCATTCACACATGGTGGGTGTTGAAGGACTTGACACCTTCCTACATGTGCACGCACACATGGTGGGTGTTGAAGGACTTGACACCTTCCTATATGCACACGCACACATGGTGGGTGTTGAAGGACTTGACACCTTCCTACATGTGCATGCACACATGGTGGGTGTTGAAGGACTTGACACCTTCCTACATGTGCATGCACACATGGTGGGTGTTGAAGGACTTGACACCTTCCTACATGTGCATGCACACATGGTGGGTGTTGAAGGACTCGACACCTTCCTACATGTGCATGCACACATGGTAGGTGTTGAAGTGACACCTTCCTACATGCACACACACACATGGTGGGTGTTGAAGGACTCCTTGTACAGCTTACACTTCATATTTTCATTGCAAAACATAATAATAAATAATAATAAATAAAATAATAATAATGTGTGTTGTTTGTGTTCATTTGTTCCAGGAGGAGCAACGCTCATTTTCTCCGTGGAGTTGCTGGAGCTGAAGAAGCCGTCCATGATCAAGTGGAACAGGAACACCATGAGTCTGGTTGGACTTGTGATAGTGGTGGGGGTGATGGCGGTGGAAGTGGTGAGGAGGTACAGGAAAGAAAATGACAACTTGAAGGAGATGAAGAAAGCAAGGAAGGGACACAAGAAAAGGAAATGAACAAGACATAACCAAATACATGTGTGAGCTTGCCATTGGTTGGGTGTTGGTGCTTGAAGGAGGTGATGGTGCGTGCTGATTTAACAATGTTTAATTATCGTATCAGGAGTTATGTCATTTTTGGATGATTGGAACGTTCTTGTTGGGTCTTATCAATGGTTCTGTTGGCGAGGTAGCCAACGTACGTGTTCCACACCAGGGACACCATGTTGGTGAAGCTGACTCTGAGTTTCAGAGGGACATAGTAGAAATTGACCAACTGGGTAGCTGGCCAGATGCAGTAAAACCCTCGCATCATGTTGAAGTAATCCTGAGAAAAAGAAGTTGATCAACAGGAGGAGAGGGGAGGGAAGGAGGGGGTGAAAGTAGCCACAGATATATGATAGATCAACAAATTTAATTTCTTCATAATCTCAGGAGATGGACCATTAAATGGATAAATGGAAAATGGATAAATGGACAATTTTGAGGGATTAAATATTCGCGATGAAATATTTGTGAAGTGTTGAACAATTTCCTCAGCTACAGAGGAGCATAATTCTTCCACTGTTATCTCTGTGACATGGTGGATTTATATTGAGAGGTTATCTTTGTGACATGGTGGATTTATATTGAGAGGTTATCTCTGTGACATGGTGGATTTATATTGAGAGGTTATCTTTGTGACATGGTACATCTATACTGAAAGGCCATCTCTTCAACGCAGTGATACTGAGAGGCCATCTTTTCAATGCGGTGGATCTATACGGAGAGACCATCTCTTCAACGCAGTGGATCTATACTGAGAGGCCATCTTTTCAATGCGGTGGATCTATTGAATGACCCTAGGCTTAATCTAACTCGGGCAAAAGATGTCCGTTGGTTATCACATGACCGGGCAGTCAGTCACCTTCACAAGTGTTTCTCCTCAGTGATAGTTAGCTTGGAAAGGGAAACTCAGGAGCGCAACAATGCTGAGGCTGCTGGGCTCGCTTCCTTTGTAAAGAAATATAACTATATTGAGAGGCCATCTCTTCGACACAGTTATAAGAGGGGAAAAATTATTAAGGTTATTTGATATTTATTTCACTGTTATTGGTGGGAAAATTGGTGGGAAAAGTGTAACTGCAGTTAATTAGTTAATAACTGAAATGTCATACTAATAACAAGACTCTAGTTAATTAGTTAATAACTGAAATGTCATACTAATAACAAGACTCTATTGAAGTCAAAAATATTTATTACCTAAAAAAATATTTAAAGACTCAAAAAAAAAAGTGTTGCCCCTGCTTCTTGTGGTGAGGCACGAGTGGACGTGTTCTTTCACTTCTAATGAACTTGTAGAACTAGAAGCCCCAAGTTGAGCATCGTCTCGAGGCAGAGTTTCTGCAACTTCACTGACTGCTATGCATCGGCTCATCTTGTGAACCAGCAACACAAGGGGGGGGGATTGCAACACTTGAGTTGAGAAACATTCTACTCAAGTGTCCCTAGTGCAGCGTACCAATCGGATCGCTAGAGTCTTGCACTGTAAACTGTTTAACGTCTAGAATACATATGGCGTTTCAAGAGGAGAGTTCGTCGGAGCCACGAGGAGCTGTAGCTATGTACATGCAGTTCACCGTACAATAGCAACAGCTCGTTAGCTGCTGTACTAACTCGTCCACATGGCTGCATGTACACTCCAGTGGAAGCTGCTGATCAATGGAGTCGTCCAAGTTCACCTCAACATTGAAGTATGCAATGCAGCAACATAACTCCCAGCCCAAGTCAGGGTATCGTGGACCTCCTTAGGAGCCAAAGCAGTCACATGACAATAAGTCACATAATAAAAGAACACCCTGTGGTCTCTGGCCGACTTTTCACTTTGCAATTCAACACACACACACAAGCACACACACAAGCACGCACACACACACACACACACCAGCACACCGTAAGGGTTGCAAGCAACACCACACCACAAGAGCTGCAATGCAAGTAAAAACACCCTGAAGTATGGCACACTAGCAAGCCAACATTCTACTATATACATGGCTACTGCAGCCATACGATGTCCTCTTTAGCAACTGACAGGATGGAGTGGTGAAGAGAGATCAGGATGAACTCACCCCTTTGTGGTCAAGAGCATGCTAGATGATGCAGCCATACTATAATACCGGAAATAGTTGTCAATGAGTCCAGGTTTCTATGGTAATATAGAAGCTGAAGACTTTGGTTGCAGCATCTCAAGTGAAATCTTGGTGCTGCTTGACTAAAGGTTCCCGAGGACCAGGTGATGGTGCTACTCTACTAAAGGTTCCCGAGGACCAGGTGGTTGCTACTCTACTAAAGGTTCCCGAGGACCAGGTGATGGTGCTACTCTACTAAAGGTTCCCGAGGACCAGGTGATGGTGCTACTCTACTAAAGGTTCCCGAGGACCAGGTGATGGTGCTACTCTACTAAAGGTTCCCGAGGACCAGGTGATTGGTGCTGCTCTACTAAAGATTCCCCGAGGACCAGGTGATGTTGCTACTATACTAAAGGTTCCTTACATACCAGAAGTTTCTAGAACAATCAGCACTCAACCCAAGAAACTACAGGGCTAGAGCAAGCTATGGCTAGAGCAAAGGCTATGTCTATGGCTAGAGCAAGGGCTAACTTTTTCTGTAACTAGTCCAACTATTTTCCAAGCATTAGGTAGACAGACTCTTGAGCAAAGCTAGCAGTGAAGTATATTTAGCCTCATGTAGACAGACCCTTCACTAACTGCTACACTACGAGAGGGCCAGTCACCAAGCAGAGGAAAGGGTTGTTGATAACGACCCCATCAGTTTGCCAGTATTGGTTTGACCCACTTTTTAAATTATTGGCAGAGGCCAACCCTCCATTCCCCCCCCCCCCCCCAAAAAAGCCTCGCAGCTCTTGTTAGAACTCACTTAGGCAGCTTCTATGTATCCTAATGCTAGTTTCAGCCTCCACTGGCTCTGAAAACACTTCAAGTATGCTTAGAATCCTTCACTAAGGTAGTCAAGCACTGCAGAGCTTAAAAAAAATCAAAGACAGGGAGACAATCTTGAAATACATATTTTATCATCTCTTATTTCCCCCTTGCACTTCCCCCCCCCCCCCCCTCCCCCTCCTTGCATAACTTGCGTAGAGTAGGTCCACGTTTAGTACCAAAATGGTCCGTGCACGTCCATGACTAATCTGTTTCTTAATGGTGGGGAAAAACATGTTTGTCAGGATGGTATGATTGTCAAACAAGCTGATGCACGTCTTGTGGTATTAAAAGCTAAATGTTTGTTTTGCAAAGTTCTCCTGTTACCAAGTCCTTGAAGGAGGCTGTAGCTGACCCCACAACATGGTATGGCTGCAGTCAGCAACAGCAACAAGACATGGCATGTGCTGATATGTGTGGTGGACAACATGGTGTACATGGCTGCAGTCAGCAACAGCAACAAGACATGGCATGTGCTGATTTGTGTGGTGGACAACATGGTGTACATGGCTGCAGTCAGCAACAGCAACAAGACATGGCATGTGCTGATATGTGTAGTGGACAACATGGTGTACATGGCTGCAGTCAGCAACAAGACATGGCATGTGCTGATATGTGTAGTGTAAAGCAAGAAGTGCTCAAGTCCCAGCCTAAGAGCGGCTTTGCAGAAGCTCTCCACTGCTCAGTTACAAATAAATTTTAAAAACTGCATAAAGAAAAGAAAACATTTAAAATAAAATAAAATGTTTCTGCTTAATTAATTAAAAACAATTGTCAAAGACGAAAGGAAACACAAGCCGGTACTCGCATGATCGCAACCAATCATTTACCATTTAAAATCTCATACACACACACCAACACTGTACTACTGTTTAAAGCCAGTATAATGTTTTAAAATAGTGTAGAGGTTGGATATCGAGGTTGGATATCCAATAAGTGATAACTTTAAGCATACTTCATTAATATTAATGCATACTTCATTAAGGCATACTTCATTACTTCATTAATGTATACTTAATGCATACTTCATTAATGCATACTTAATGTATACTTCATGCATACTTCATTAATATTAGTGCATACTTCATTAATTACACTTCATTAATTACACTTCAGTAATTATACTTCATTATTGTATATTTCTTGTTTTGGTTGTTTTCACCAACGAATGTTGAAATGAGCAAAACCCAACAAGAGCTGATGCATTACAGTGCATTTCTTTTCTTCTTTCCATAATTTGATTGATCTGTATTACAATTACAAAATAATTAACAAAAGAAGCCACCAGAACTTGGCCTATGACCGAGGCTGCCTCCCCTCTGAACTGTGATGGAAGCTCTTTTCAGGTGGTGAAAGAAACTCTCCTCTCCTGTTATTTGGTGGAGACTTATTTGGTGGAGACTCTGAGACTCTGGGCCAATTCCCATGTAATTGTAAATAAAAACAGTTTTGTACAATATGGAACTGAAGACCAGTAACAACTGGTAAAGGGTCTGGTTACTTAAGACTATAATTATGGACCAGTAAAACGAACAGAACCAGCAATTGTTAATAATTTCAGTCCAATCTCCTTAGTGCTAGAAATGAATGCAAGGCATTGTGTGCGAGCTATATAAGAGCTAAGAGCCAAACAGAGAGTGCCATGCGCTTGACTTGATCTCAAGAGTCTAGCTCCTAAACCTTCATGGCAAACTGCAAACTTTGCAGTGTGCTTTCTCTGGAAAAACACTCTGTGTCTCTGTGTACCAAGAGGACTGAATAAGTCTTTCCCTTTAACAGCTGGCTAGTGGACTAGGAGAACATGAACACTCCCAGCTGCCCCTCACATCAATGCATGGACTTGTTCATGCTCGTAACTTCTGTCCTCTTTGTACTCATTGTGTCTTCATCCTGCTCTAGGCTCCAGTCTGTCTCGCAACATCAGCATATCCTGCATCCATGACCAGACCTATATATAGCAACAACAAGGTCTTAAAATAGTAGTGGCATCTGCTGGCTACTCACTACGAGGCTAGCACCTGGACCCACTACTGGATGACTGCAGCCTATGTATGCACTGCACATCTTGCTGGCTGTGCCCACTAGTGGATGACTGCAGCCTATGTATGCACTGCACATCTTGCTGGCTGTGCCCACTAGTGGATGACTGCAGCCTATGTATGTACTGCACATCTTGCTGGCTGTGCCCACTAGTGGATGACTGCAGCCTATGTATGCACTGCACATCTTGCTGGCTGTGCCCACTAGTGGATGACTGCAGCCTATGTATGTACTGCACATCTTGCAGGCTGTGCCCACTACTGGATGACTGCAGCCTATGTATGTACTGCACATCTTGCTGGCTGTGTCCACAACTGGATGACTGCAGCCTATGTATGTACTGCACATCTTGCTGGCTGTGCCCACTACTGGATGACTGCAGCCTATGTATGTACTGCACATCTTTCTGGCTGTGCCCACTAATGGATGACTGCAGCCTATGTATGCACTGCACATCTTGCTGGCTGTGTCCACTACTGGATGACTGCAGCCTATGTATGTACGTACTGCACATCTTGCAGGCTGTGTCCACTACTGGATGACTGCAGCCTATGTATGCACTGCACATCTTGCTGGCTGTGTCCACTACTGGATGACTGCAGCCTATGTATGTACGTACTGCACATCTTGCAGGCTGTGCCCACTACTGGATGACTGCAGCCTCTGTATGTACTGCACATCTTGCTGGCCGTGCCCACTACTGGATGACTGCAGCCTATGTATGCACTGCACATCTTGCTGGCTGTGCCCACTAATGGATGACTGCAGCCTATGTATGCACTGCACATCTTGCTGGCTGTGCCCACTAATGGATGACTGCAGCCTATGTATGTACTGCACATCTTGCTGGCTGTGCCCACTACTGGATGACTGCAGCCTATGTATGTACTGCACATCTTGCTGGCCGTGCCCACTACTGGATGACTGCAGCCTATGTATGTACTGCACATCTTGCAGGCTGTGCCCACTACTGGATGACTGCAGCCTATGTATGTACTGCACATCTTGCTGGCTGTGCCCACTACTGGATGACTGCAGCCTATGCATGTATGCACTGGACATCTGGCTGGCTGTGTCCACTACTGGATGACTGCAGCCTATGTATGTACTGCACATCTTGCTGGCTGTGCCCACTACTGGATGGCTGCAGCCTATGTATGCACTGCACATCTTGCTGGCTGTGCCCACTACTGGATGACTGCAGCCTATGTATGTACTGCACATCTTGCTGGCTGTGCCCACTACTGGATGACTGCAGCCTATGTATGTACTGCACATCTTGCAGGCTGTGTCCATGTCCAACTACAGGATGCACTGAACTGAACACCACTTGCAAAGTCCAAATGAGAAGAGCTGTGGAGATGATGTTTGGAAGAACTGTCATGGGGATCCATGGGCATGCCAGCCTGGGCATCCATGGACATGCCAGCCACTGAACCACTGCCATGGGCATGCATGGACATGCCAGCCACTGAACCACTGCCATGGGCATCCATGGATGTGACAGCCACTGAATCACTGCCAAAGGAAGCATGAAGCATGTGGTGTTCAAGGCCCTAAACAGACTGCACACCCAGGTTGATAAGTCCTAAACAGAGCACACCCAGGTTGGTACGTCTTAAACAGAGCACACCCAGGTTGGTAAGTCCTAAACAGAGCACACCCAGGTTGGTAAGTCCTAAACAGAGCACACCAGGTTGGTAAGTCCTAAACAGAGCACACCAGGTTGGTAAGTCCTGCGAACGTGTTGAGAGGCAGAAATAACAAAACCTTTCCCCCCCAGAACTCCAGAATCCCTCCTGCATAGCACAAGATCTCCTTGAAGCCAAGCAATGGACCGTAAGCTGGTGCAGACGATGGCAAGAACAATCTTCAACTTTGGGATGGATATACACACTCCAGGAAGGTTGAAGGATGTAGATACGTGAAGGCAAGGCATTGTGTGGCAAGCTGAAACGAAGACCTTGCCAAAGCTGATACCTCAGGAGTGTGTAGCTTCTAAACTCTCATAACAAACAGTGCCAGCTCGGGGGGCTGTGCTTGAATCTGGAGCAACAACTGAACAACTTGGCTCCCGGAAAGACGGCACGAAAGAAAGATGTGGGAACTGCAGCTACAGTTGAATGTAACTCATCAGTTTTTGTCATTTAAAGAGTAGAAGGAGACTATATATTTATCTATGTAGCCAATTCCACCCCTATTATCAGCCAGTTAACTATTACTTCAACTGCTACCACTTCACAAACCCCAACAATACAGAGTCCCTGATAATGCTCTTCTGGCAGCTGCTCGATAGCAAGGCAACCTAAAACATACCTTAGTATAAAGAATGTTTGTGCTCCATGCTTCACATGTGTAGCAAGTTAAGTTTTATAATGTGTTTGTCTCTGCATCTCTCACCGGTAGAGTTCAAGTTGTGAACAGTCAGTCCAATCTCTTTAGTGCTAGAAATGAATGCAATTCAGGTACCTATTAATAGAATGAGTTCATAAGGACCACGTGTTGCACTCCTTTCCTCTCACTCTCAACCATTAACAACTCTTACGGAGGAAGAAGATAAATGCCTGGCGCACTCCAGGGATGTGCTGGTGTCCAGCAAAGGATTAACACTACAGTCCATAATGAAGCTGAAGACATCTGAGCCTTGGCCTCATCTCTATCTAGCTCGCAAACTATTCCCAAGTCCTTGTCAAGAATAGAAAGCAAAGCAAAAAATTAGGAGAAAATGTCGGCCCATGGTTGAGGAATCAATGTCTCTTGCTGAAGCTACATCTCTCACCAGCCTATTCCCAACAGCTCCAAACTCATCGCAAGCCTATTCCCAGCAGCTCCAAACTCATTGCAAGCCTATTCCCAACAGCTCCAAACTCATCGCAAGCCTATTCCCAGCAGCTCCAAACTCATTGCAAGCCTATTCCCAACAGCTCCAAACTCATTGCAAGCCTATTCCCAGCAGCTCCAAACTCATTGCAAGCCTATTCCCAGCAGCTCCAAACTCATTGCAAGCCTATTCCCAGCAGCTCCAAACTCATCGCAAGCCTATTCCCAGCAGCTCCAAACTCATTGCAAGCCTATTCCCAGCAGCTCCAAACTCATTGCAAGCCTATTCCCAGCAGCTCCAAACTCATCGCAAGCCTATTCCCAGCAGCTCCAAACTCATTGCAAGCCTATTCCCAGCAGCTCCAAACTCATCGCAAGCCTATTCCCAGCAGCTCCAAACTCATTGCAAGCCTATTCCCAGCAGCTCCAAACTCATTGCAAGCCTATTCCCAGCAGCTCCAAACTCATTGCAAGCCTATTCCCAGCAGCTCCAAACTCATCGCAAGCCTATTCCCAGCAGCTCCAAACTCATTGCAAGCCTATTCCCAGCAGCTCCAAACTCATCGCAAGCCTATTCCCAGCAGCTCCAAACTCATTGCAAGCCTATTCCCAGCAGCTCCAAACTCATCGCAAGCCTATTCCCAGCAGCTCCAAACTCATCGCAAGCCTATTCCCAGCAGCTCCAAACTCATCGCAAGCCTATTCCCAGCAGCTCCAAACTCATTGCAAGCCTATTCCCAGCAGCTCCAAACTCATCGCAAGCCTATTCCCAGCAGCTCCAAACTCATCGCAAGCCTATTCCCAGAAGCTCCAAACTCATCGCAAGCCTATTCCCAGCAGCTCTAAACTCATCGCAAGCCTATTCCCAGCAGCTCTAAACTCATCGCAAGCCTATTCCCAGCAGCTCCAAACTCAGCGCAAGCCTATTCCTAGCAGCTCTAACTCATCGCAAGCCTATTCCCAGCAGCTCTAAACTCATCGCAAGCCTATTCCCAGCAGCTCCAAACTCATTGCAAGCCTATTCCCAGCAGCTCCAAACTCATCGCAAGCCTATTCCCAGCAGCTCCAAACTCATCGCAAGCCTATTCCCAGCAGCTCCAAACTCATTGCAAGCCTATTCCCAGCAGCTCCAAACTCATTGCAAGCCTATTCCCAGCAGCTCCAAACTCATCGCAAGCCTATTCCCAGCAGCTCTAAACTCATCGCAAGCCTATTCCCAGCAGCTCTAAACTCATCGCAAGCCTATTCCCAGCAGCTCCAAACTCAGCGCAAGCCTATTCCTAGCAGCTCTAACTCATCGCAAGCCTATTCCCAGCAGCTCTAAACTCATCGCAAGCCTATTCCCAGCAGCTCCCCAACTCATCGCAAGCCTATTCCCAGCAGCTCCCCAACTCATCGCAAGCCTATTCCCAGCAGCTCTAAACTCATCGCAAGCCTATTCCCAGCAGCTCCAAACTCATCGCAAGCCTATTCCCAGCAGCTCTAAACTCATTGCCAGCCTATTCCCAGCAGCTCCAAACTCATTGCAAGCCTATTCCCAGCAGCTCCAAACTCATTGAAAGCCTATTCCCTGCAGCTCCCCAACTCATCGCAAGCCTATTTCCAGCAGCTCCAAACTCATTGCAAGCCTATTCCCAGCAGCTCCAAACTCATTGCAAGCCTATTCCCAGCAGCTCCAAACTCATCGCAAGCCTATTCCCAGCAGCTCCAAACTCATTGCAAGCCTATTCCCAGCAGCTCCAAACTCATCGCAATCCTATTCCCAGCAGCTCCAAACTCATTGCAAGCCTATTCCCAGCAGCTCCAAACTCATTGCAAGCCTATTCCCAGCAGCTCTAAACTCATTGCAAGCCTATTCCCAGCAGCTCCAAACTCATTGCAAGCCTATTCCCAGCAGCTCCAAACTCATCGCAAGCCTATTCCCAGCAGCTCTAAACTCATTGCAAGCCTATTCCCAGCAGCTCCAAACTCATCGCAAGCCTATTCCCAGCAGCTCCAAACTCATTGCAAGCCTATTCCCAGCAGCTCTAAACTCATTGCAAGCCTATTCCCAGCAGCTCCCCAACTCATTGCAAGCCTATTCCCAGCAGCTCCAAACTCATTGCAAGCCTATTCCCAGCAGCTCTAAACTCATTGCAAGCCTATTCCCAGCAGCTACCCAACTCATTGCAAGCCTATTCCCAGCAGCTCCAAACTCATTGCAAGCCTATTCCCAGCAGCTCCAAACTCATTGCAAGCCTATTCCCAGCAGCTCCAAACTCATTGCAAGCCTATTCCCAGCAGCTCCAAACTCATCGCAAGCCTATTCCCAGCAGCTCCAAACTCATCGCAAGCCTATTCCCAGCAGCTCTAAACTCATCGCAAGCCTATTCCCAGCAGCTCCAAACTCATTGAAAGCCTATTCCCTGCAGCTCCCCAACTCATCGCAAGCCTATTCCCAGCAGCTCCAAACTCATTGCAAGCCTATTCCCAGCAGCTCCAAACTCATCGCAAGCCTATTCCCAGCAGCTCCAAACTCATTGCAAGCCTATTCCCAGCAGCTCCAAACTCATCGCAAGCCTATTCCCAGCAGCTCCAAACTCATCGCAAGCCTATTCCCAGCAGCTCTAAACTCATTGCAAGCCTATTCCCAGCAGCTCCAAACTCATTGCAAGCCTATTCCCAGCAGCTCCAAACTCATCGCAAGCCTATTCCCAGCAGCTCCTAACTCATCCCTCTCAGATCCCTCCCAAATATCTTGAATAACCCCTTCCCAATCAAACCACCCCCTGCATATGAAGCTCAAGTTAATTTGCTAGTGAAGGATGTAACCCTCAAGCAAGGCATTTGCGACCTACACTCTCAACTCCCAGCTCACAGCAGATGAAGGAAACACTGGCCAGCTATCTCCCACAATCACCTCCACCACCCTCCAACTCTCCCAACAACATCATCTATCTCACCTCTTCTCTTAAGCATCATGTCCTGGAACTGCAGAGGTCATGTCGTCAGGACTACCGTACTACCATACGTGGAAGTGCTTGCCGAACATGTGGACCTTCTCATTCCCTGTGAGCACGGGTTATGGCTCTTCAAGATCAGTGATACACATTCCCAACATGAATGGCCGTGCTTTCACTGACAAGAAACCAACTACGGCAGCCCGACTAGAAGATGGGGTGGAGTAGGCATTGCTTGGGAGAACACCTCACCGTCAAGATTGCGCTTGCCATTAAACCGGACAAGTGTCTGTGCTGTAACCACAGGTACCGCAGAAGATCTGGTCATGATCATTGGACACTGCTGGTGATCAATGATACAATCGCCAAAGACTCTCAAACCTATTCCACCATGCTGGGTGAAGCATCTCATCGCTGCAAAGCCACAACCAATCTCCAATCCACAGCTTGACGCATTGTGGGCCTCCTACTGCAGACCTTGGCCTGGTCGTACTCAAGAGCTCTTGGCTCTAGAATGCCACTCCCTAGGAAGTTGATTTTTGCCACCAAGGAAGTTGCCACCAAGGAAGTTGATTTTTTGCCACCAAGGAAGTTGATTTTTGCCTCCAAGGAAGTTGATTTTTGCTGTGTGCTTCATTTACTCAGCGTTCTCCCAATGAATTTCTGGAGGGATATTGGGTTGTGTGGCACCCGTATAATTTTGGTAGCCAACCTTAACCACACCCTACTTTAATTGTTCTTCATCTTTCCAAGGTTAACATTAAAGTTCATGCAGCAGTCCTTGGTGAAGGGTTCACAGAGAAGCTGAAATGGCAGCCTTTGAGAGGCCCGAGTACAGCACATTATGCAGCGTATTTTATCAGGGGAGGGAAAGGGAGATAGAGCCAAAATTTGAATTGTTCCCTCTTTCCTGGCTCATTTTTCTTTTTTAGATTCTCCAAGACACTTTAAGAATGTTAAGCCTGTGTTATGCAATCACATAATTCTCATGTTGTTCTCTCCTTGTGTGTTTTGTGAGTGTTTGGTGTGTGTTGTGTTGTGTGCGTGTGTGTGGTGTGTGTGTGTGTTGTGTGTGTTTTGTGTGTTGTGTGTGTGCATGTGTTGTGTGTGTTTTGTGTGTGTGTTGTGTGTGTGTGTGTTGTGTGCATGTGTTGTGTGTGTGTTGTGTGCATTTGTTGTGTGTGTGTGTGCATGTGTTGTGTGTGTGTTGTGTGTGCGTGTGTTGTGTGCATGTGTTGTGTGTGTGTTGTGTGCATTTGTTGTGTGTGTGTGTGCATGTGTTGTGTGTTTTGTGTGTGTGTGTGCATGTGTTGTGTGTGTGTTGTGTGCATGTGTTGTGTGTGTGTTGTGTGTGTGTTGTGTGCATGTGTTGTGTGTGTGTGTTTTGTGTGTTTTGTGTGTGTGTTGTGTGCATGTGTTGTGTGTGTGTATTTTGTGTGTGGTGTGTATGTGAACATGTGTGTGACTATGTATGTGAACATGTGTGTGCAGGGTTGTATACAGAAATTTTGCCAAGGGGGGGCGAACTTGAGATATGGAAAAATAAGGGGGGGCGAGAATGATACAATGATGGTGTATGTAATGTATAAGGGTGGTGTCTAATTTCAAGGGGGGGGGGCGAGAATGATACAAGGGGGGGCGAATGCCCCCCCCGGCCCCCCCCTAAATACACCCCTGTACAGTGTGACTATTAGTGAGATTGAATCACAAATGAGATGGTATGTAGGTGGATGGGCCGGTGTGTATGTGTGTGTGTGTGTGTGTGGTGGATGTGTGTGTGTGTGTGTGTATGTAGGTGGATGGGCCGGTGTGTGTGTGTGTGTGTTGGATGGGCCGGTGTGTGTGGTGGATGGGCCGGTGTGCGTGTGTGTGTGTGTGTGTGGTGGATGGGCCGGTGTGTGTGTGTGTGTGTGTGTCGATGGGCCGGTGTGTGTGTGTATGTATGTAGGTGGATGGGCCGGGGTGTGTGTGTGTGTGTGGTGGATGGGCCGGTGTGTGTGTGTGTGTGTGTGTGTGGTGGATGGGCCGGTGTGTGTGTGTGTGTGGTCCATTAACCATGACCAAGGCCGATATCAATGATGAGTTTGTTAATGAATGTCATTGTTAAAATTGAAACAAATCTTCGTACTCTCAACCATGGCTAAGTAAGTTGCTCTGGTGCAGGATCTGAGAGCGCCTCAAGCAAAGGAAGAACAGAATAGACTCTAAATGGAGCGGCCGAGGAGGCTGGTAGTGAATGACGGCCGAGGAATGACGAGCTCTTTGTGCCACATGCACGGCCGGCATCCTAGAAAAGCTGCTTAGTTGCAGAGCTTGGTGGAACATAGTCAGAGGGAGTCACACATCACTGCGGTGAAGATGGAAACTGCTCTTTGCGAGATGGAGGAATAGCAATGGCATTCCAGGGGGGTTGTTTCGGCTCAGTGCGAGGTGTTTCGAAGTGCATGTACTTCCTTATATTAACAGAGAGATTGCACACACCACCAACTTTGCACCTTCTCCTCGAGCTTGGCAAGTCTCTTTGACCTTCTCACTTGTCAGATCTGCAACTTAGTGGTGATGCACACCACACATCATGCAAGAGGTAGTCCAGTGTCTTGGTGAAACTCTCTAATTTCTCTCCCCTTTTTTTTTGCTCTATGCATAAATGAACCCACTGATGTATCTATTACAAAGGAGCTTGTAGCCTACGGCCATTAAGTTGTGTGAGGGGAAATTAAAAAAATAGTCTTCTTCGTATATTGGGAGTTGTGTTATGTTACAGCCATCACAATATCCGACGCCATAATGAAGAGCGACCTGCGGCTAGAGTTGTCGCAGCATTTTTGTGGTCTAGGAGGTGACAGAGCATCTGTGATGTTGGGAACGAGAGGTGGAGTTTCCAGGCTCCTCAGGATCTTTCCTAGTTTCCAACCATTGCATTGCTCATCGGCTTTCATTAGCTTGAGGCTAGGCAACAAATGAAATTCCCCTACTTTTAAAGATTTTCCTTCGCCAGCAGTCAAACTCTGGACTTATGGAGATGGCTGAAAGAAGACGGTATAGCGAAGAGCAGCAACTGACCCGACGACTGCATAGCAGCTGTATTTCAGCAATCTTAATTAGAAATCAAAATGATGAACTGTGTGATGATACAAAGTAAATAAACGAGAAAGTGCAGTGGCTGCTACGCTCGTGGAAGGCATGGCCGTTATCCTTAAACAGCTGGGAAGAACTGATACTTAAAGCGTACCTTTCCTCTCTCTCTCTCCACTCTCAGATACCAACTTGGAATTAAGATTGCTGGGAGGTCCCTCAGCAATGTAAATAGATCATTAGAAAAGACACAGATAGAGCCGGCAGCAAGATCAACTTGTTAGGGGGTGGCATTCTAGAGTAATGTGCTCTAGAGTACGATCATTCCAATGTCTGCCTGCACTAGGATCCCATTAGGCCATGGCTAGATATGAAAAGCATTCAAGACAAGACCGCCACGCTGCTCTGGAATGCTAAAAATGTGATCCGACTCTTGGCAAAAACATCACATGCAAATGTTCAATCCACCAAAGCTATCGCATGCATAACGCACAATATTATAATCCCCCGAGTTATTTTAAACTGCGAGGCTAAATAGATTTTATTCTCTGCAGATGCACAACTCAAAACTCCTCCTTCAATTTTATAATTACGTCTATAAAATTCTGCACACATTTGAGTCTGGTAGGGTTAGGTTGTCCAAGTCTTAAGAGATTGGAAGTTGGTCCACAATATGCCGATGGGATGACCACACCCCATTCTGCTACCTTTCACCGCACAGTTTACAATATAACGTTATAACGTCATGGGAATAATCTTGAACTACTACCTCGACTCCACCATCAATAGATAGAGCGAGAGCTTTAGCTGGAGTACACATCATGGCTGGTGGGTGAGCAATTATTCTGCTAGAGCTACGAAACTATAGCTGCTAACTAACCAGTTACACCAGCTAGCAAAGTATCATTACTGAACAGGCTGCGCTGCTACGAACAAGCTAGTTACAACCTTGGGAGCTAACTCAGCTCTATAGTAACAACCACAGCAAAACCACTATCCTGCTGGCTAAATCAGCACTAGCCACACTGGCTCATCACCTGATTCTAGGCCATGTCCTCTCCCCTGATATCCCTGAATGATATAGCACCCATGGGAGGGGGGGGGGGGGGTCTCAGACACAACTCCATGCTCAACAACTTCGTATTCCACAGCCACAGCAGCTGATTCCAACACACTGACTTTATTTTTATAACCCACCCCTGCCAACAAGCAGACAGCTCCAATGAACCTCTCCTCGTCCTCAAGTGTTTACTTGAAGCTTAACAGCTGATGGTGCAGTTTATCACGTGCTATGCTCGAGCAATCTGATCTGCACTGCTAACGTTGAGATAGGGTTTTTCCCCCCCTAATCCAACGCACCGTTGCATTCTGTTAAGCCTCCCTGTGTTGTCTGGTTCACAACATGACAGAACAGAATAAAGACGGAACAGAGTTCAACACCATGTTCTTTCAGCCACCATCTTGTTGCTAATCACGTCAGTATCATGCCACTGGTTATAGCTAGAGTTAAAGTGCGGCTCACGTCAGTATCATGCCACTGGTTATAGCTAAAGTTAAAGTGTGGCACCATGTCAGTAGCACTGGTTATAGCTAGAGTTAAAGTGTGGCACACGTCAGTATCATGCCACTGGTTATAGCTAGAGTTAAAGTGTGGCACACGTCAGTATCATGCCACTGGCTATAGCTAGAGTTAGTGTGGCACACGTCAGTATCATGGCGCTGGTTATAGCTAGAGTTAAAGTGTGGCACACGTCAGTATCATGCCACTGGCTATAGCTAGAGTTAGTGTGGCACACGTCAGTATCATGCCACTGGTTATAGCTAGAGTTAAAGTGTGGCACACGTCAGTATCATGCCACTGGCTATAGCTAGAGTTCAAGTGTGGCACACGTCAGTATCATGCCACTGGCTATAGCTAGAGTTAAAGTGTGGCACTCGTCAGTATCACGCCACTGGTTATAGCTAGAGTTAAAGTGTGGCACACGTCAGTATCATGCCACTGGTTATAGCTAGAGTTGTGGCACACGTCAGTATCATGCCACTGGTTATAGCTAAAGTTAAAGTGTGGCACACGTCAGTATCATGCCACTGGTTATAGCTAGAGTTGTGGCACACGTCAGTATCATGCCACTGGTTATAGCTAGAGTTAAAGTGTGGCACACGTCAGTATCATGCCACTGGTTATAGCTAGAGTTAAAGTGTGGCACACATCAGTATCATGCCACTGGTTATAGCTAGAGTTAAAGTGTGGCACACAGTTAGTATCATGCCACTGGCTATAGCTAGAGTTAAAGTGTGTCACATGTCAGTATCATGCCACTGGTTATAGCTAGAGTTAAAGTGTGGCACACATCAGTATCATGCCACTGGCTATAGCTAGAGTTAAAGTGTGGCACACGTTAGTATCATGCCACTGGTTATAGCTAGAGTTAAAGTGTGGCACACATCAGTATCATGCCACTGGCTATAGCTAGAGTTAAAGTGTGGCACACATCAGTATATCATGCCACTGGCTATAGCTAGAGTTAATGTGTGGCACACGTCAGTATCATGCCACTGGTTATAGCTAGAGTTAAAGTGTGGCACACGTCAGTATCATGCCACTGGCTATAGCTAGAGTTAAAGTGTGGCACACGTCAGTATCATGCCACTGGTTATAGCTAGAGTTAAAGTGTGGCACACGTTAGTATCATGCCACTGGTTATAGCTAGAGTGAAAGTGTGGCACACGTCAGTATCATGCCACTGGTTATAGCTAGAGTTAAAGTGTGTCACACGTCAGTATCATGCCACTGGTAGAGCTAGAGTTAAAGTGTGGCACACGTCAGTATCATGCCACTGGTTATAGCTAGAGTTAAAGTGTGGCACACGTCAGTAAGCTAGAGTTAAAGTGTGGCACACGTCAGTATCATGCCACTGGTTATAGCTAGAGTTAAAGTGTGGCACACGTCAGTATCATGCCACTGGAAGAGCTAGAGTTAAAGTGTGGCACACGTCAGTATCATGCCACTAGTTATAGCTAGAGTTAAAGTGTGGCACACGTCAGTATCATGCCACTGGTTATAGCTAGAGTTAAAGTGTGGCACACGTCAGTATCATGCCACTGGCTATAGCTAGAGTTAAAGTGTGGCACACGTCAGTATCATGCCACTGGTTATAGCTAGAGTTAAAGTGTGGCACACGTCAGCAGTATCACGCCACTGGTTATAGCTAGAGTTAAAGTGTGGCACATGTCAGTATCACGCCACTGGTTATAGCTAGAGGTGGTTTCACAATGTGCCTCTCGCTTTAGCGACGCGACGTGTAATTTTTTTGATATTGTGTTAAGTCACACTGTGTCACGTTGCTTCACTTGACTAGACTCAATTTGTATTCTAGCTCCGGTTGCGATGCAATCAATCAACATGTTCTGGTGTGCTTTATTTGTGTTTCTGCAAAAATGTTTCGGCTTAGATGAATGAGGAAAAGTTGATAGAGGCAGCGAGGAAAAATTAATAGAGGCAGTGAGGGAAGGTTGATAGAGGCAGTGAGGAACTTTCCTAGTATATGGCAAGTCATGTAGGATTGAAGTTAATGGGTGGAGTTCTTAATTCTGGGTGAAGGTTCAATTTCAATGTTTTGAATTGAGGTGATGAGATGCAGTGAGGCATGAATTGCTCGAAGCCACCCGACGGCCTCATGACATAATTATGAACCAGCCTTATTAATTGATTCCCTTCCATAAGTTTCCTGAGCATCGCATAAATTTTTAAAAAATTATAGACTATATTAAAGAAAATAAGCTATCAAGTCAAAAAAGGACTTTTTAGAGCAGAGGTCAGAGGTCAGAGGTTAATAGCCAGTAGAACTCTTCGTGGAATATAATTTGTTTCAATTAATGGCTTACATTGCAAGCAACATATCAGGTAATGTGTAGTCACCAGTCACAATCACACTATTCTAGGCCCTCCTTTCCTTGCCAAGCCAAGTCGCTCCGCTCCAGCAAGTCATAAACAGCGTCAAACAAACAGTTACCCTTCACGTAGTCATTATCATCAGGTTGACCAGACAATAGCTGCAGGCTATCTGGTGTCCTCAACCTGCTGGAGCCAGCAGAATGGTGAAGTGAACTGTATTTTCTAGAGCTACTTCTATTCAAGTGAACGTTGTAGGATGATATTTTGCATGATGAAGGAAGACAAATGCACTACGAATTTGAAAGTGGGGAAAACTGAGGAGTCTAGATGAAGTCTTGTCAGAGTATCTCGAGATCTTCTTGTTAGAAAACTTGAGATGATGATACCATCACACTAACATTTAATTAATGCCTTCCTCCATCTTGGACTCATTGCCACTGGATGGTGCATGGGGGGGCACATCCTGACTGAGGGAGCTCAACCCTGACTGACAGGTGAGCAGCTATTTGTCTGCAATGACATCACCATTACATCAGAGTACTGGTGAGCTCCGACCACACTTTCACTCTGGCAGACCCTACCTAGCAGATTGTAGTGACATCATGACAAAAAATTGGAAGTGCCTCCATCAATCTGCCAAATTGCAAAATTAAATTCCCGGCCAGCTGCCACTGGCTCAGTTTTTAATTAACTTGGTTTGTTTTAATAGTTTTAATAAACTCACTGCTCTTAGTTTTAATATGCTCTTAGTTTTAATAAACTCACTGCTCTTAGTTTTAATATGCTCTTAAGTTTTAATACACTCACTGCTCTTAGTTTTAATATGCTCTTAGTTTTAATAAACTCACTGCTCTTAGTTTTAATAAACTCACTGCTCTTAGTTTTAATAAACTCACTGCTATGCTCTTATTAGTTTTAATAAACTCACTGCTCTAGTTTTAATAAACTCACTGCTCTAGTTTTTAATAAACTCACTGCTCTAGTTTTAATAAACTCACTGCTCTAGTTTTAATAAACTCACTGCTATTAGTTTTAATAAACTCACTGCTCTTAGTTTTAATAAACTCACTGCTCTAGTTTTAATAAACTCACTGCTATTAGTTTTAATAAACTCACTGCTCTAGTTTTTAATAAACTCACTGCTCTAGTTTTAATAAACTCACTGCTATTAGTTTTAATAAACTCACTGCTATTAGTTTTAATAAACTCACTGCTCTTAGTTTTAATAAACTCACTGCTATTAGTTTTAATAAACTCACTGCTATGCTCTTAGTTTTAATAAACTCACTGCTCTTAGTTTTAATAAACTCACTGCTCTTAGTTTTAATAAACTCACTGCTATTAGTTTTAATAAACTCACTGCTATGCTCTTAGTTTTAATAAACTCACTGCTCTTAGTTTTTAATAAACTCACTGCTCTAGTTTTAATAAACTCACTGCTATTAGTTTTAATAAACTCACTGCTCTTAGTTTTTAATAAACTCACTGCTATTAGTTTTAATAAACTCACTGCTATTAGTTTTAATAAACTCACTTCTCTTAGTTTTAATAAACTCACTGCTCTTAGTTTTTAATAAACTCACTGCTATTAGTTTTAATAAACTCACTGCTCTTAGTTTTTAATAAACTCACTGCTCTTAGTTTTTAATAAACTCACTGCTCTAGTTTTAATAAACTCACTGCTATTAGTTTTTAATAAACTCACTGCTCTTAGTTTTTAATAAACTCACTGCTCTTAGTTTTTAATAAACTCACTGCTCTTAGTTTTTAATAAACTCACTGCTCTTAGTTTTTAATAAACTCACTGCTCTTAGTTTTAATAAACTCACTGCTCTTAGTTTTAATAAACTCACTGCTCTTAGTTTTTAATAAACTCACTGCTCTTAGTTTTTAATAAACTCACTGCTCTTAGTTTTTAATAAACTCCCTGCTCTTAGTTTTAATAAACTCACTGCTCTTAGTTTTTAATAAACTCACTGCTCTTAGTTTTTAATAAACTCACTGCTATTAGTTTTAATAAACTCACTGCTCTTAGTTTTTAATAAACTCACTGCTCTTAGTTTTTAATAAACTCACTGCTATTAGTTTTAATAAACTCACTGCTCTTAGTTTTTAATAAACTCACTGCTCTTAGTTTTTAATAAACTCACTGCTCTTAGTTTTAATAAACTCACTTCTCTTAGTTTTAATAAACTCACTGCTCTTAGTTTTTCTAAGACTTGAGATCTATTCATTCCTTGGGAAAAGCTGAACAGTGAAAGAAGGATAGCCGAGAGGATTGGAGCAAATATGCACTGATCCAGACACACTTTCTTCACTGCATCCCTGACACTCCGAGTTGGCCCGAACACTCTATCCAGTGACAAAATCCAACCCCTTAAAACAGGACCCTATGCAGACACAGAGACAGGGAGAAACTGATGCTATAATTATATATAAGAAAAGAAAACATCTAGTGGTAAACATTAGTCACCTGTGTATACAACAATACAAAATGCACCAACTAACAAAGAATCCATTGTTGGCCAAGTCCAACATTTGTTGTGGCTTAACAAAAGTTAAAATGAACTTCAGGCACAAAGAATCATGCATTCCAGACACAATAAACCCTCCCTGTACCCCACCCTTGACGTGTTTCGTCTAAACAGACTTGAAGCACTAAAAGCTACTTTATTGTGACCATTGCATTAGAATCCCCGGCAAGTAAACCAAGCAGCTGGTTGGTAGTCTCCACACGTAGTCATAGAGCACATGGTCCCAACAGAGTTGGATACCAAAGTCAGTTTACTATTGTTTGCTGGATGCATTGTACTCACGGTAAACAACAGTCCTATGGTGGCCATTCGGGCAGTCCGCATAACATCATACTTCTCCTTATTCCTGCTCTCGATGAAGACTTGCGCTATTCCATCACCTAATCCACACACAAACCCTGCAGGGTAAAGGGTTGAGGGGAAGGAGAGTGCCCATAAGTGAATAAAATTGTCATGTAGTGTTTAACACACAGAGAACAATTGTTCTCGTGATAAAATTTAAGTTTGGAACTGAAAATGAAAATATGAACACAATACAGAAGTGTTGCCTAAAATGTTAAATATTATCTGCTGGTAAATATAAATATATCAAATATATCGCCAGGCCACAGCTTCTGAACGAGGATACCCAATAGGCCTACTGGATTTTAACACGCAATACAAGTGCAATGCAAGTGCAAGCACCATGAAAATATGCCAGAGGGCGTACTATCTTGAGCTCAATACTGGAGCAACCACGGTGACGTATTAATTACTACACGTGGCCAAGAGCATTCTTGAACACAACTCCCTTCAATTGCAGCTGGCTGCGCAATGACCTACCTGTAGTCGACGCTTGAGTAACTAGTGGCCTTGCGTCCAAATTTTTAATATACCACTTCCAAGCCACACTGAAGAAGTTTCTTCTACCCATAATCGGCCTTCGATACGCAAACATGTAACTAGCATCTACCAAGAGGATTAATCAATGGCAAAACGAGACAGTCGCACAGGGCGAATCAGTTTCGTAGCACCACCCACATGAAAAAATATATATTCCGTTCAAAGGTGACGATGAGTTTCATCATGAAATTGCACCACAAAAAAAATCAGTTTTCTCCTAAAAAGCGGTTGTCCATTACCACTTACATATAAATGAGAATGAACAAGGCAATAATTAAACATTAGGCTAGCATTAACAAATAAGTTTAAGACATCTCCACCACTTCTGGTGGCCCAATATCACTTTTTCTTCTGTGCTTTTTGGGCTGACTTGGTAACTTTTCCACCCGTTTCCTTTTTCTCCACAGATTTGATTACACCAACAGCAACTGTCTGCTTCATGTCTCGCACAGCAAATCTTCCCAAAGGAGCGTATTCACTGAAGGATTCGACACACATAGGCTTTGATGGACACATTTTTGTTATGGCAGCATCACCAGACTTGACACAATGAGGATTTTCCTCAAGCTTCTTTCCACTGCGACGATCAATCTTCTCCAGGAGCTCTTGGAACTTCACAGCAATGTGGGCAGTGTGACAATCCAACACTGGCGAGTAACCAGCACGGATTTCACCAGGGTGATTCAAAATTATCACCTAAAGAGCAAAACATCATAAATCAAGTTCAGCATACAGACATGTAAGCAATATATGCATGCATGCACTTACCTGAGCAATGAAAGTCGCTGCTGCTCTGGGAGGGTCATTCTTGGAATCCCCAGCCACCATACCACGCTTGATCTCCTTGACAGACACATTCTTCACATTGAAGCCAACATTGTCACCAGGCAGAGCTTCTGTGAGACTCTCGTGATGCATCTCCACAGACTTCACTTCAGTAGTAATACCAACCGGGGCAAATGTGACGACCATGCCCGGCTTTAGAATTCCCGTCTCAACTCGACCGACAGGCACGGTTCCAATACCTAATGATAATATTATTCAATACCATGAGGCAGTGCAGTATCCATAATAAACATTCCTTTACCTCCAATCTTGTACACATCCTGAAGAGGGAGACGAAGAGGCTTATCCGTTGGTCTTTTGGGAACAAGTATCGAATCAAGTGCTTCATAGAGTGTCTTTCCATTGGTAGGGTTCTCTTTTCGCTCTACAGACCAACCTTTGAACCACTTCATCTTCTCACTTTCTTCCATCATGTTGTCACCATGCCACCCAGAAATGGGAACAAATGCCACTGCCTTGGGGGTGTACCCAATTTTCTTGATGTAACCACTGACCTCCTTCGTTATCTCATTAAACCTCGTCTAAAAATAATTAAATGTCACATATAACCTGTCAGTATAATTAAAGTTGTGAACATTTTGTCAAGTGCAAATTCGCTCCTTCAAACTAGAATTGAGGGAACTAAGCACCCAGACAATCATTCCAACATAGGCACTCAATATCTATTAATAGACTTGCCTCTGAATAAGGTGGTTCAGTACTATCCATTTTATTGACTGCTACAATAAGTTGTTTGACCCCAAGTGTATAAGCCAGCAAAGCATGCTCTCTCGTTTGGCCATTCTTGGAGATTCCAGCCTCGAATTCACCAGTACCAGCTGCTACAATCAGCACTGCACAATCAGCCTAGACAAACAGAAGGAAATCATGCTACTCACCACAGCAATAAATTAATTACATCAACATAAAAGGAAATGTGTGGCATGGTCCAGTAATGTCATGCAACCACAGATCATTACCCAATACTATCCATGGGTGGCAGTCACATTATGCAATATTAATTCACATTTGAGTCTACCTGAGAGGTCCCAGTGATCATGTTCTTGATAAAGTCACGATGTCCAGGCGCATCAATGACCGTAATGAAGTACTTAATTGTTTCAAACTTCCATAGGGCAATGTCAATGGTAATACCACGCTCTCTTTCCGCTTTCAGTTTGTCCAAAACCCAGGCATACTTGAAGGAACCTTTTCCCATCTGTTTAAACCAATTAACATGGCAATTATTTTGAAGTCAGAGAACTAATCCCAGCACAATTGAAACCCTATTCTTTTTAAGCCTATTATTGGTGCATACCTCGGTTGCTTCTTTCTCAAACTTTTCGATAGTTCTCTTGTCTATCCCTCCACATTTATATATAAGGTGACCAGTAGTAGTAGATTTTCCAGAGTCCACATGACCGATGACAACGATGTTAATGTGACTCTTTTCCTTCCCCATGGCTTGGTCAAGAGATGCCTACCTAAGATTATACAAACTTTATTCGATTACATATTCTGGACCGATTTAAATAACTACTTGTCAACATAGATTACACATTACCAGAGACGTACTTAAGCAAGAGATGAGTAAGGATTTCTAGAGATAGAAAACTGGTTCACAATAGTGCCTGCAAGAACACGCCGACTAGATCGAAGAGGAAGGTGTATTGGAGCATGCGCAATATATAAACCTAAGCACGTGTACGAATTTCCGGAGCACGTGAGACGATACCCGCAT